>CM066146.1:1403500-2807000 GCA_033617975.1 Populus alba x Populus glandulosa
ATGAAACCAAGCTCCCATTCATGAACATTTAGTTTTGCATAATGTTAGAAATTACACGAGGAAGCCACCATAACCCAAGGATATTGAACTATTGACCATGGTTATTAAAACCAACTCGGGATTGATCTAACGCAAGATTCAGATTTGGGTCTAATTAAAAATTAATTTAAATTGATTTGGATTATTAATTTTTTTTTTTTAAAACAATAAAACAATGTTATTTTTTAAAAGTTAGCCTATGTCTTGATAACCAGCTCATGAACTCACCAGGTCAAGTCATATTTAACAGAGGTGAGCAAAATAATAAAAAAACTGATTAAACCGAGAAAATTAGAAAAAAATAAATAAAAAAACCGAACCATGAAAAAAACCGATTAAAATTTTAAAAAAACCGACCGGTTCAGTTTCGGTTTTATAAGCCTGAAACTGAAAAATCGAACCAAACCCAAATCGAAAAAAACCAAGCTAAACTAGAAAAAACCGAGCCAAACAAAAAAAAACCAATTTTTTCCCCAAAATAACTGAATGAACCGAACCGAACTACTGACCGGTTTCAATTTCTTTTTTCATTAAAAAAAACCAATGTTAATTACTTTTTTTTAATAAAAATCAAATCAAATAAAAAAATAATCACCTTAATATTTACTAAAAGTGATATTAGCATAATCACAAACATTTTCCGAGCCCGTAAAGTAAATGTTTCGAACATTTGTCTAGCCCATAAACTTTTCTCTTCAGCTAAGAGACTAGCTTCATGTTTTGGTTTAATGACCTACACTCACTCTTTCCGTGAGAGTAATCACGTGGCAGATCATCTGGCTAAACAAGGAGTGCACAGATTAACTGATTTTGTTGCTTGGCTATGAATCAGCTAGATGATCTACGGGTCCTCTGTATTCCTCTGCAGTTTGCGGTCTTTGGGGAAATGATATGTTTCTCAGGCAGGATCCAATTCAGTTAGATTTTGCTTGCAAAACTCTTGTTACTGTCTTTTATGTGTAGTCAGCTGGCTTATGAAGGGAAGGATCAGAAATGTAATCGCTTCAGAATCTCTGCCATGAAAGTATCTTATCGCGAAACTTTGCCAGAGTTGCCCTGCAAAAAGCTTGTTCACGACCAGATGCTGAAAGGTGGAAAGAAACGCCCTTCATTGGTGTGATAGAAAAAATCTGTTTCTCGGGGGGAGGATCTCAAGCAGTAAGTACTTAGTAGAGGTGATCCGAGCTTTGTCTGCTCTTTGTCCTGTTCTTGCATTCTTCGTAGCAGGCTACGTTGTTCATAGCTTTCCTGGAGCTTGGTTTTCCTCCAGTTTAGACAGCTTATTGTTTTAGACAGCTTGTGATGGCCGAACAAACTTATGTTCTAATTAATTATATCAGCTCCTTTCAGAAAGAAAAAAAATACGGGAATTGAAATCATCATGTTTTGTAATTTTTGAAGAATATATATGGATCTTGTGCATGACCTTAAATTTCAGCTAGTAGTGTCTGAATTCTTCTAATTTTCAGATAGTAAACAGATGTGTTAATTAATTTGTAATATTAATTGATAATTATCTCGAAACAACTTAATAATGCAAAAGGGGACTTATAATTTTCGAGAACTACTTTTGGGATTAAATTAATAAAAAAAAAAGCAAAGAAAATAATAAAAGTGTTAAACTTTGTTAATTGCATTCAATAAGAAAGACAAGGCGCATGCATGCATGCATCCATGCTGCTGGTGCGTTTTATTCATTCTAACTAGTCACACAAGATTATATTGTTGTGCTTTTTATTTTTCCTATGATATATCATAAATTCACCTCACTGCTCCTTATATATTAGAAACATAGACAGGACAGCCAGCGTCGACCTTTAGAAGATGGAGGGGACAAAGATCCGGAGGTTCAAAAGAAGGGATCTCAACTTTCGGATAGAATTTCCTATCTGTCATGTCGATGCCATATGCCTTGTGGAGCAAATACTTCAGATCCGCAAATGTATTATGCCTATGAACAACTAGGTTATAGGGAGCTGTTAAGGTAACTCCATTTATAGTATCTGAAACCCAGCAAACAATTGAGTACATCTCTTGGACTATGATACAAGAATTATTTGGAATTTGATAGCTATGCAATGTTTTCCGATCGTCCAGTAACCCCCCATTATACACCAGCCGTGGCCGCGTCAGCCCTAGAGTTTGCCGAATTTGATTTTTCAGGTCCCCAACAGTTGCAGAGTCATCAACCTGCATCTTAAAGACGCCGTCGAATTCAATCTTTACCTGCATGATGATCTGCCATAGATATTAAACATTGTAAATATATATCTGCTTAAAACTGATCATGAAATAAAATGAATGGCTGATTAAGCAAGTTAATTACATCCATTAAACAGTAAGAAATTGAATCGAGTCACCTTAGTTAATTTTAGCTGCTAAGAATTTGATATTGGTGCGTGCCACTTAGTAATTTTGAGATAATACCTACACAAAGAGAATTACAATAAGCTATTTTCTTATAAACTGTAAAGATCATGCCATGAGGATGCTAGGGTAGTTTCGGTTTGATTTGAATGCTCCTCTGTTCTGGTAAAAAAATATGCAGATTATGATTGTTGAATAACTTATAATTAAATAAATTCCATGAGGGAAGCAAATATCACACATTTACGGAAAATGATAATAATTTATGTCATTTGAATGACGTCTCCATCGCTGATTCGGCAGTTTGATCGAAGAACCAGTGTCTTGCAATCTCCATTGAAAAATTATGATGCGTTCATCTTCACTCCTACCGGAACACATCATAATTCATCTTAATGGAGCACAATTTGCTTTCTTCCTTCCTACCGGAACACCTTCAAATATTGTTGGGTTCACTATTTGAGATCAAAGACATGATCAAGACAGGAGTGCCCCTTAAGATTGCTGGCATTGCTGCTCTGTCTTTTCTCCTGCCTACTCTAGGTAAGATTAATCATTTCTTTCAGGGTTTTTCTTTTACTTTTTGAACTCTTCTAGGAATGCTAAAATGGATGTTATTGCAGGAGCTTACGTTTTTGGGACAAATGGAGAAGTTCGATAGCTGCAAACTGTCACATAGAGTTAAATTTTTCATATCTACTCCTGCGTAGAGAAAATATAACATGATTAACTTTAAGTAATTCTATGTCATTTTTTATGTTTTTGGTTTTATGATTATGTGGTATTTTTAAACTGTGATTTAATTCATCTCTTTGATGGAATAAAACATATATAATTTAAACTGTATTAGAAAATTCTTAAAAAAATTTACTTTTTCATAATGCAGTTAGAAACTCCAGTCTTCGGAGATTGAATATATATCCTTTATTATTACTAATATGGTATGATCAATGGTATTATAATTTGATTGATTTGGAAGAATATTATGGCATGGTAAGCCTCTAAATCAACGTTAGCTATAAAGTTTATCAATAAAAAACACGGAAATTGAACTCATCAATTTGTAAATTTTGAAAAATATATATGGATCTTGTGCATGACTTTAAACTTCAGCTAGTAGTGTCAGAATATTTCTTTTTAGACAGTGAACAGATGCGTTGATTTATTTGTAATATTAATCGATAATTATCTCAAAACAAGTAAATAATGCAAAAGGGACTTACATAATTTCCGAGAACTAGTTTCGGAATTAAATTAATAAAAGAAACGAATAAAAGTACAAAGTTATTTTATTGCATTCAATAAGAAAGACAAGGCACATGCATGCATGCATCCATGCTGCTGGTGCGTTTTATTCATTCTAACTAGTCACACAGGATTATATTGCTGTGCTTTTTATTTTTTTTCTATGAGATATCATAAATTCACCTCACTACTCCTTATTTTTCAAAAAACATAGACAGGACAGCCAGCGTCGACCTTTACACGATGGAGGGGACAAAGATCCGGAGGTTCAAAGGAAGTGATCTCAGCATTCAAGTTGAGTTTCCTATATGTCATGTCGATGCCATATGCCTTCTGGAGCAAATACTTCAGATCCGCAAATGTGTTATGCCTATGAACCACTAGGTTATAGGGAGCTGATAAGGTAACTCCATTTATAGTATCTGAAACCCAGCAAACAATTGAATACATCTCTTGGACAATGATACAAGAATTAGCAGGAATTTGATAGCTATGCAATGTTTTCTGATCGTCCAGTAACCCCCCATTATACACCAGCCGTGGCCGCGTGAGCCCTAGAATTTGCCGAATTTGATTTTTCAGGTCCCCAACAGTTGCAGAGTCATCAACCTGCATGTTAAAGACCCCATCGAATTCAATCTTGACCTGCATGATGATCTGCCAAAGATACTAACACATTTAAACATTGTAAATACATATATATCAGCTTAAAATTAACCTATCATGAAGTAAAATGAATGGCTGATTAAGCAAGAAAAGTAGATGCATTAAATAGTAAGAAATTGAATCGAGTCACCTTAGTTAGTTTTAGCTTCTGAGAATTTGATATTTGTGCATGCCACTTGGTTTTGAGATAATACCTACACAGAGAAAATTACAGAAAGCTATTTTCTTATAAACTGTAAAGATCATGGCATGAGGATGCTTGGTTAGTTTCGGTTTGATTTGAATGCTTTTCTGTTCTGGTAAAAAGATATGCAAATTATGATTGTTGAATAACTTATAATTGAATAAATTCCATGAGGGAAGCAAATATCACACAAAATTTTATGATTTCAAGAGTGTGACTTAGGGCAAGAGGGTCCTCATAATCATTGGGCAGTATTAGCCCAATACTAAACACAACCGGATGTTGGATTTTTGTGGGCTTCACTAATTAGTACTGGCCCAGTATTCCGACAAGATGGCTTAAGCCACTTGGTGGTTTCTTATCGAATGCAGGATGTTACTTTCCAGCAATCCTGTCAGGAGCAACTAATATTATCACAATCGGACGATTCAATTAGTGAGAGAGTGAACTAGCACGACGCCGATCTGATTCTCAAATTGAATCGTTTAAAATACCAATTCAACACCATCTAGCTCTTCCCCCAAAAAATCCAAGAAAAACCTAGACATTTTTCTACCAATGAATCGTCGGCCAAAAGAAATAAAATGCTCCAACATTCTTCTCCAAGCCGTCGGCCACAACATATCGATAGTCTATTTTCCCTCACTCCATGACCAACCTCAACCACTGTGAGAAGCGTACTCTCTCAAATCCTCAACACCAGCAGCAGTGATGGATTCTCCTTAACGGCAACGACTCTCTCTGTATTCCTCTTGGCCAAAACTGTCTCCACTAGCTTCAAGCCTTCAACCATCAGCTCCTCAACATTACAGAAACCCCTGCCAGCACCAGATCCAACAACCCCAGCTCTAGAACCATGACCACTATGACGGTGACTCTCACCGCTAACATAGGAGTGAAGAGAAGAAGGAGATCAACCCGACCCACCCATTTTTTGTCTTCATTGGCGACGACGCTTAAACCCACATGCTGCCACTATTCATCCGCTTCCCAAAGTCTTCCACCACTGGTTCCTCGCTTATATCAACCACTCTAATTAATTCCCAGTTTTTGGAATAACCTCAAATCATTTTTGTTGACAATTTGCTAAAAATTTTGAAATTTTAGGATAAAATGTTAATTATTGTGTATAATTTTGAGCTGTTTGAGCACATTAATTTGGTTTTGTGAGTGTTTTTTAGTTTAAAATGATTTGATTGTTTAGGTTGGGATTGCTTTTAAAGGTTTTTGTTATTAAATTGTGATTATTTTTTTAATATTAAATGTTGATTCATGGATCATGTTTGATTTGTTTGGATTAAGTTGGTGAAATTAATAAGAATGGTATGAATTTTTAAATTTTTAAATTTTAAGTTTATAAATATTAATATTTTAATGTTGATATAATGGTTAAAATAACTTTGATTAAAATATATTTTTATATTTTATCAAATATAGCCTGATTTTAATAAATTTTTATAATATTTATTATCTTGCAATTAATTTTGAGTTCTTTATATTTTGTATTCTTGTATATTTAATATTTGAAATACATGTGTGATGCTTGTTCAATATTAAATAAATTAGTTTTCTTTCACAAAATTTTTTTTTTAAAAAAAATTATAATTTTATTTTAAATTATATATGGACAAGCCTCTAAAAAATTATATTGACATAAATAATAAAAAAATAGATACACAGCATAACTTTGCAATTTTTTTAAATCCCAAAAATTCATGAAAAATAGTTTTAATTTTGCATGTATATTGAATTTAATAACTAATTTATTAAAGTCATGAGAACTTGGCTTATATTTAAAAAACATCAAAATTTGTTTTGTTTATTTTAATATTTGAGATTATAAATTTATATGCAAGATGTATTTTTAAAATTGAATAAAAGATAATTTTTATATTTTTATATTTTGACTCAAAAATGGCTATGCTTGACCTCTAAAGCTATGGTGTATTCTACTTGAGTGGATTGGATTTAACCATTAAACAAATCTTATATTGCACGTGTGCGGTGTTGCGAAAATTATCCTTCCAGGTCTGGATAGTCAAGAATGGTGTGGAAAGAAAGAACAAGGAATTATTGTCCTTCATACTATATATAAAAAAAAAAAATGAAAGTCATCACCTAGTATTTGGGTTATTAGGAACTCTAAACTCATAATGTGTCTTAACTGAAATAAGTTGTATTATTTATCTGTTTGTTATAAACTAAGAAAATATTGTGTTTTTTAATTGTTAGTTTGTTTATTGTTGAAGAAAATTCCTCCTTAGTAAAGACTCTTATTTTATTAAGTTAAAAATCTAACTATTACAATGCCAGTATAAAAATAAAAGGACTATCTTTCATTTAATATTAACTATTACACCATTAAAAGACAATCTTTATATTAAAAAAAATTGTTAAATAATGAAAAAAAAAATCACAGATGAAAGATATTAATTGAAACATAAATTTAAAAATTATTTAAAAAAAAGATATATAAAAAAGATACTAGTAAAAAGTAAAAAAACAATATATGAAAACAAATAATTGTTTGGTTGTTGTGGCTTAACTTGTTAAACCCGTATCTTTGACCATGAACTTAATTAGGTTCAATATTTTTTTATCTTATATTGATATTCAACCTTTAAAAAGAAACTCATAAACCAGATCATGAACTTAATCAGGTTCAATATTTTTTTCCCTTTAAATTTCTAGCAAATCTTAAACAAACAAAAAAAGTAAACAATGTCGTCCACAATAAAACTTATAGGGTGTGAACCCGGACCATAAACTCAACCGGGTTTAATATCCCCCCCTTAATTTTATAGCAAACCTAAAAAAAAATGAACAATGTCGTTCACGGTAAAACATGAGGGGTGAATAGTATAGCCCCATAGTATTCACCTCACATATTCTTTCCTTGAATTTATAGCAAAACCTTTTTAAAAAAAAAAACAATGAACACCAATAAAACGTTACGCGAGGGGATGAACAATGCTCTGCACAATATTCACCTCATACGCTTTAGTTTATTTAGGGTTAACGGGGAACATAAACCCAATCAGGTTTAATATTGTTTTCCCATCTAAATTTATAACAAGCCTAAAAAAAATGAACAACATTGTCTATGATAAAACATGAGGGCATAAATAGTGTGACTATATAATGTTTAATTCACATATTTTCTCCTTAAATTTATAGCATAACTTACAAAATAATAGTGAATAATACATTTACAGTAAACACACGAAGGGTTGCACAGTATACCTAGATAATAATCACCCCTACACACTTTAGATTATAGGTAAAATTATTCGGAACCATTAAAATTTTATTTTATTTTCAGGCGAAGATATATTTGCACCTATAAGGCACTTCTTTCAACTTAAACATAGATGTTAATTCTAAATAACATTAATGTTATTTTGATACAAATCACACTACAATCACAATTTATCATTGAGGTTGCACATGTAAGGCGACCTTAGGTTAATGATGTTTTTTGCATTTTTGATAGACTTGTGGTGCAAGTTTAAAAATAAATGCATTTAAGGTTGTCCAACGTTTTGATTTAAATTAGTAAAAAGAAAAGAAGGGAAAGAATAAGAGTAATAAAGTTCTTATTTATTTTAATATTGAAAAACCTTGGTTACATTGTTCCTATTGTATTGGATTCACACAAAGATTGAATTGAACAAACACATGTAACCTCCTACCAACAAATTAGTGCTCGAATTTGGTGGAAGCTCAGCCTAATTGGCCAGCCTAAGTAGGTTTAAGTTTTTTTTTTTTTTTGAGAAATGAACTAAAAGAGTTAACAATTCCTTTTCTTGTTTCATAGTAAATCAAGATGGTAAAAATTGAAATAAAATTTGTAATAATTAAAAGGCTAGCTTAATCAGGTAGCTACGTCTGTTATTTATATAATTAAAACAATACACATATGTTACGTTATAGCATATTACACACAATAAATCAACACATAAAAAAAAAAGACAATATTTTCCATTCTAAAACATATTTCATAACAATAAACTCGCTTATTTTATTGCATTCAACAAGAAAGACAAGGCACATGCATGCATCCATGCTGCTGGTGCCTATTATTCCTACTAACTAGTCACACAGGATTGAACTTTTTTATTTCTCCCATGATATATCATAAATTCACCTCAGAACTACTCCTTATATCTCTACAACATTGATATCCCAGTCAGGTTCAACTTTTAAACAATGGAGGGGAAAACTGTCCGGAGGTTCAAAGGGAGGGGTGTTAGGGTTACCCCTCTTCAAATAGATTTTCCTATTTGACATGTCAATGCCATATCCCCTGTGGAGCAGCCACTTCAAATCCCCAAATGTATTATGCCTATGAACCAAGAGGTTATAGGGAGCTGTCAAGGTTACTTCATCTTTAGTATCTGAAACCCAGCAAACAATTGAAAACATGTCTTGGACAATGATCAAAGTGTCATTAGGAATTTGATAGTCATGTAATACGTTGTTATCCTCCAGTATGAACCCTTTACACAGTAACCGTGGCTGCGTGAGCCCTAGAGTTTGCCGGATTTGATTTTTCAGGTCCTGAACGGTGGCAAGGTCATCAACCTGCATGTTGAAGACCCCATCGAATTCAATCTTGACCTGCATGATGATCTGCCAAAGATACTAACACGTTTAAACATTGTAAATATGTACGTATCAGCTTAATGAATGGCTGATTAAGCAAGTAAATTAGATGCATTAATTAAATAGTAAGAAAATCGAGTCACCTTAGTTAGTTTTAGCTGCTGAGAATTTGATATCAGTGCATGCCACTTAGTTTTGAGATACTACCTGCACAGAGAGAATTACAGTGAGTTATTCTCTTATAAACTGTAAAGATCATGCCATGAGGATGATAGGGTGGTTTCGGTTTGATTTGAATGCTTTTCTGTTCTGTTAAAAAAATATGCAAATTATGATCGTTTAATAACTTATCCATGTGGGAAGCAAATATCACACATTTACGGAAAACTTTATGATGTTAAGACTGGAACTTGGGGCAAGAGGGTACTCATAATCATGGGGCAGTATTTGCCCAATACTAAACACAACGGGATGTTGGCTTGTTCTGGGCTTCACTAATTATTACTGGCCCAATCTTTTCCAGTCATCTTAAACTCACCAAAATTATGGATTTTATAATTTAATTTAGACTAAATCATGTTTTTTTTTCAATGAGGTTATTGCAATTTAATTCTTTTGTTTATGAATTTAGTGGATTGATTCAAGTTGTTTTTTATTTTTTATTTTTTAATTTATTTACTTTCCATGAGATTATCCTGGTCTTAAGTCTTATATTACGGGTTTAACTAATTAACTTGGGTCATTTTTTTAAGTTTTTTTTAATTTTTTTTTTAATTCTATATTTCAGTATTGATTTGATTGAGAATTATATTTTATAATTTATTTTAATTTACTGTTTATGAGGTTATCATAGTCTTATAATTCGGGTTGTGAATTTGACATGTTAACATAGGTTAGCTTAAATCAATCTAATATGTTGTTATATTAATACAAAAAAATATCATATTTAATTTTTTTATTCAAACTATTTTCTTATTAGTTGTATGAATTATTTTTGGACCCGTAAATTCTATCGGGTTATATCAGACCAACCTTTATAAGATTTAAATTTAAAAAAACATTAATAACTTAATATTTTTTATATATATTTTTTTAAAATTTTGAACATAAGAAAATAAAAATGCCTTGATTCGGCTTCTCTTGGAAGTATTAAGCACTTCCTTGTACTACCTAGGCCGTAACCCATCTGATCTTATTTATTGATGACAGGGATCAAACCATCATAAACAGAATATTCCAACCACCATAAAAATTTTATTTTATTTTAATTTTTAGGCCAAAAATATTTTCATAAATAAGAAGCACTTCCTTCAACTTAAACATACATCTTAATTCTAAAAAACATTAATGTTGTTTTTGACAAGAATCACACCAATAAGGTTGATCCAAACCTTAATTTTAAGTTGATTCTTAAGGTTGCTGAATTTTTTAGTTTAAACTAATAAAAAAAGAGTACTTATTTATTTTATTATTGAAAAACCTTTGTTACATTCAATAAGAAATCAAAATTGTAAACTAACTTATTTTACTGCATTCAATAAGAAAGACAAGGCACATGCATGCACCCATGCTGCTGGTGCGTTTTATTCCTCCTAACTAGTGACACATAATTAATTATTATACTCTTGTGCCTCATATTTTTCCCATGATATTATCATTAGTTAACGTCGCAGCTTCTTATTTGTCGACAACATTGACAGCACAGCGAGCACCAAAGCCTGCATGGAGGAGGGGACTGCTATCCGGAGGTTCAAAATCAGGGATTTCAAACAAAATGAATTTCCTTGTTGTCATGTCAATGTCAAAAGCCGTTCGGAGCATCCACTTCAATTCCCCAAACGTGTTATGAGCATGAACCACGAGGGGAAAGGGACGTGTATGGGTTACCCCAACTTTGCTTTCTCGAACCCAGCATATGATTATGAACATCTCTCGGACAAGGATGCAAGAATCATTAACAATATGGTAAGTATACAACGTGTTGTGGTCCTCCAGTTTCACCCCATTATACAGTAATTCTGGGGACGAGAGCCCTAGAGTTTGCCGGATTTGAGTTTTCAGGTCCCCGACGGTTGCATTGTCATTAACCTGCACATCGAAGATTCCATTGAATCTAATCTTGACCTGCATGACGATCTGCCGGAGATGTTGAGACTGTAAATATTAGTTTAAAATTTATCATGAAATAGAATACATCGTAGATTAAAGCAAGTGAAATTAGATGCATTCGACAACAGGAAATTGAATCGACTCACCTTATAAGTTGGTTTTAGCTCCCGAAAACTTGAGATTAATGTATACGTGCGCAGCGAGGATTACAATAAGTTATTTTCTTATAAAGTGTAATGATCATGCCGCGAGGATGCTAGGGTAGTTTCGGTTTGGTTTGAATGCTCCTCTGTTCTGGTAAAAAAGTACAGATATATGCAAATTGTGATTGTTAAATAACTTATATGTGAATAAATTCCATGAGGGAAGCTCTATGAACTCATAGTCACAGGGCAGGATTAACCCCATACTTAGCACAACGGACTGCTGGCTAGTTATGGGCTTCCCTAATTTGTACTGGATCCATCTTCCAACAAAATGGCTTAAGCCAATTTGGTGGTTTCTTATCTTCCAACTAGTTATGAAATGTAATATATTGTAAATCACTTTTTAAATTTTCTGGTATTTATTTATTATTAGAAAAATTAGTTAATGTAAAAAAAAATTAATCAAAAAAAAATCTAATTTGATTTTCATAAAAGTATTTTCTTTTTATTTTAACTAGAAAATACTTTCTAGAAATTGAAAACAAAAATTAAAAAATATTTTATTTTTTATTGATTATATCAAATTTGATTCTCAATATTTTAATGGTTATATATTTTGTTTTAAATTTTTTAAAAATTTTGATTTAATTTAATTTTTATTTTTTAAGAATTTATTGGTTGTTATTTGTGGCAGTGATAACTGTCTATGTACACCTTTAAAACAGAGAGCATCAGTTACTTTGATTTGGTTTGGAGAAAAGAAATTCAACTGAATCATTTTTATTTTTAATTTGAACTAAATTAAACAAGTGGTTCAAACCAAGCTATACTATTTTTTATTTAAAAGAATCCAATTACTTCGTGAATCTTTTAGTTGGGCTTTTCTTGACAGGATTTGATGCGAAGAACTTAGGTTAATCTTTTTGTATTTTCTAATTGAGTTTCTGGTTAGAAATCTCGTATCATGTTTTTATATTAATTTTGATTTTTATTAATAGCGATCCTTGATATATGGTCTAGACACAGGATATATATGTGTAGGAAATTAGGATTAAGGATCTTAAAACAACAAGAAAAGGAAAAAGATTAAACTAATTTTATTGCATTAAATCATGGTACATTATTGTAGTATACGTATGACAGTGCCAGTGAAAATCTGATACTCGTAAATATCTCTATGATCATCATTAGCGTAAACAGGACCGAAAGGGCTCTCTACTCTTAGTGTCATATTATCGCCAATGGCAAAACCATGGTGTAAATGAAGCATATTCTTCAACTCTCTCAACTTATTATTCTGATGGACCAGCAGCCTAAACCGTCGGATCCCATGCCCATCTGCTGAGTCTGCTTCAAAAAATATTTCATACAAATCTCGGAGGAGGATCAGTTCGTTGGGGTCGATTTGATAAGCTTGCAATGGAGTGTGATTAGACAAAATAATGTCTCCATAATCTAGCAGTTGATTCTCCACTGGCAAGTCAAGCGCTTGGCCGAGGAGTCGTTTGAGGTTAAAAACGGTGGAATCGTCTCTGAGAGCCACATAAAAGATCTGGTGACCATATATAACGCTGACGTTCATGGGCTGTGAGAAAGCCAATTCGAGTTCATCATTTTAGTTACTTTGAAATTAGCTATGGAGCATAAATATGGATAAGAAAACGAGAAACTGATACGCTGTTGTAGGAAAATACTGAGTTAAAATCTTACCATGGTTATAGTACCGGGTTAAATATTGCCGAGAAACTGTATGCCACTAATTAATCAACTCTGAGCTAATATGTGGAGAGAATTAGTAAGCAGTATAATATATTTTGGTTGTTCATTAAAGTCTGATCATGCAATCAATCAGATATATTGGTAGTTTTGGATTTGTTATTGATGCTTTTCTTGTTCTGGCAAAAGGTGTATGAAATTCTGTTTTCTGTGCTCGACAACATGAAACGAGTGCCTACTAGTTCATGCAAATCAAATCTATCTCCCACGGGCCGTTTATACATGTATGTATCTATGAACAGAAACCCATCACACACTCTTTTAATGTAAGTTTTCTGTTCTGGCAAAAGGTGTATGAAATCATGCTTTTTTTTTTGTATAATAATTAAGTTTTGATTGTTTGAATAAAATTTAATTTTAAAATTTTTTTTATTTCATCTTAACCAAGGATTTCTTAATCAATATTATTTGAGAACAAATGAAACAGTTTTTTTAATTCATTTAGGGTGATGATTTATTTCTTAACCATTCAAATACCTTCATTTAGTTTATATTATATCAAATATATGTCATTTCGTTATCTAGATTAAGATAACATATAGATCAAAGCATAATATTTTCTATATAAAATAAATTAGTGATCTCAAGTTTAAGGATCACTTACACAACCATCATGTGAGCATTTTTATAGATATATGTGATATTTTCGTATGGAATTCTCATGCGGGCCAATTCAGTGTATATGTCTTATGACAACTTCATAATTTTTTTTGAAAAGCATTTTAATCTCATGGACTTTATCTTTACTTTAAATTCATTAATCTAATATTATATGAATATTAAAGATAAATTAAGCCTTTAATAATAATAAATATGTATTTACATGAATATAATAATGTCATATATAACTAACTGATTGGCTATAAAGCATATTAACTAATAATTTTAAAAACAATAAAAAAAAAATTACAACTTGGTTATAGACCTAACTTGATCAAATAAGTTGATTTTATTTAAATTAAATGATAAAAAAAAATAACGCAATAAATAGGCCAAATTTGAGCCACAATTTCCGGTATTAGAGGCACTTAAATTTGGCCCTGTTTTACATTCATGGAGTCGATTGTTACTCTCTTTTTTCTTTTTGTTTTTCTTCTTCTTCTTCTTCTTTTTTAATAATAGTCGAGATTTTATTAAAAGAGAATCAGATTATCAGTAAGTTAATGGCAATCTAGTTAGTAGGGGAAATGAATAGGGTCGATTATTTAGCTGCTAATTCAAAGTACATTTATTATTATTATTATTATTATTTTAACAAATATATATAGAGTAATTACCAAAATATTGGGAACTCACTTGTTTGGCTCTAGTTTGAAAAAGAAATAAAACGACATTCAATAAAATAAAATAAAATAACAATATTTTTATACTTCAAAATCATAATATACAATTTTTTATTTGTAAAACTAATTGTTACACATCCTAAAAAATTTAGAGAATTACAGATGAAACTCTTCTTCTTCAATACAATGCCTGGTCCACTGAAATATCAATTGAAAGAATCCTGCTTCATGTATGATGAAAGAAGTCTTGTGGTTTCATCCAATCTCAAATAACCATCATGAATATATGAATATTTAGAAGTATAGTAGTGGTTGTCTTTAAAAATATTTTTTACTCGAAAATATATTAAAATAATATTTTTTAAAAAAATTTTATTTTTAATATCAACATATAATCAAAATGATATAGAAACACTAAAAAATATTAATTTAAATCAAAAACATTTTCAAAATATAAAAATAAACAGTTTCTCATTCGCAAGCTTCATTTCATCACAAATATTCGTTCATAGAGAACATAAAAAGTTGCAAAGGGAAAGAAATAACGATAGCATGAAACTTGTATGTTTTAGATTGCTATTTTATTTTTTTCCAAATTCAAACTTATTTATTCTAAATTCATCCAATACGATACTGGAGAGAAATTGTTACAAACTAAAAGCTATTTTATTTTTCCCTGAATTCATCCCCTTCCTTTATTCACCACTCCTATTTAGCCCACTGGCTTTATTTGAGACATCAAAAGCTGCAAACTACTCCTCAGCTACATAAATCCTAGTGCCACTAGAAATTCTATTAGCCCACAAAAGAGTACGATCTAGCAGGTAAGATTCAGGCCCTATCTGGAGTCTTATATTGGTGATGTCCAAACCATGATCCTCACCGAGCTTCAGCTTCAAGTCCCCGACGTAATTATTCCGGTGGGCTCTCACTTCGTATCTCTGGTATTGCCCTTCTGGGTTTTTCCCAATGATCACAATCGTGAAAAGTAGTCGGAGGGTAATTTCAGAATCACTAACGAGTCGAAAAGATGCTAATTTTGTGTTATTTTGCAGGATCAGCCCGTTAAAAAGCAGCTCCTGGTTCTCTACAGAAAAAGAGGTGAACATATCATGGACTGCCTCTTTCAGGTCCTTAACAGTTGCATCATCAGGAAGCTCCATAGGGATCATTGTAGTGCCATCAACAGCAACCTTGACCTTCAATGTCTGCCAAAAACCACGTTTAATTTGTATCATAGCTAGTTCAAGAACTTATCACGGCATAAAACTATGAAATTAGCAGGTGAAAGACAGCATAGTTCAAGAAAATCAAGTTAGATGAAAAACCATACCATGTTTTTCCTTTCAAGTTCAGAATTTCAGATGTGTGCTGCTAAATTCAGATCAGCTAGCACTGCCAGAGAGAATGATGAAGGTCGGCTATGAGCTTTTGATGGGTATGATTATGCCAATAACTCTTAATTAAAGCGTATTTCCAATATGATTTGGATGCCTTTCTGGTTTGCTAGATGACATGTGAACTGACTGTCAGAAGATCATTGTATTAACATGTCAAGGCATGTGTGCGTTTATTTACTTTCAATTGGACAACATGGCAATGATCCACTGAGTTTGAAGAAAAATAAAGAGCAAACATCAAAATATAAAATGATTTTTAAAATTTTTGCAGTCAAATTATATTTTATATTAATTTTATTTTTTAATTAATATTTTTTAAAAAATTATTTAATAGAGAGCGTTAAATTCCATATAAATGATGTTGTTTCTTACAAAGAAGAAAAATAAAATCTGGATGGAAATACTTAAAATATATAAAAGTTTTTAATTGAGAATTTATAAAAGTTTAGGGATAAAATTGATATGTGAAATTGTTTGATGACAGAATTGATACTATAAAATTCTCAAAAAAAATAAAAAGATCAAGGACCAAGATTGACATTTCAAAAGAAAAAAAAACCCTTTTCACACTTTCAATGTTCAAATGGAATGGAAATATTTAATTTTGTCCCTAAAGTTTCACTTTGTTCATATCCAATCCCTCTTCTTTGGGCTTTTACACTTCAATTCATAATATAATTTTTTTTGTCTTTCAATCCCTCACCGTGCAGATAAGAGAGAGAAAGTTCTTTGTAAAACAAAAAATTAAGCTACCAATAATTACGTTTATGGTGTCTTTGAATGCGCCTTTAAAAGGAGAACTTAATGTAGATGATTTCTTTTAATGATGTTCAACAGGGTAGATCAGGGCTTGAAGATCTTTTTCATTTGAATTGATTTTAAGTTTTTTGTTTAATTAAAATATGTTGTGTAGATAGTTATGAGGTTTGAAAGGTATATATGATGGTTTTTTTCATATTATATATATATATATATATATATATATATAAATAAATTTTTAGGGTTCAAAAACTTAAACCTAAACTTCTAGTGATTGAAGCTATCTTTGATGGTCATAAAAGATTTTAGATGGAATAAAAGTAAAAGATTTTATTCACCAGTGCTCCTATTTAGCCCAATATTGGCTTTATTTGAAACATCAAAAGCTGCATGCTACTGATCCTAAACTATATAAATATCAGTGCTGCTAGAAATTTCATTAGCCCACAAAAAAGTACGATCTTGCAGGTAAGATTGAGGCCTCATTTGGAGATTCATATTGGTAATGTCCAAACCATGGTACATATTGAGCTTCAGCTTCAAGTCCTGAACAGTATTACTCCGGTGGGCTCTTACTTCATACCTGTGGTATTGCCCGTCGACTGGGTTTTTTCCGATGATTCCGACAGTGAAAAATATTTGGAGGATAATTTCAGAATCATCAACGACTTCATAAGTCTCTAATTTTATGTAATTTGGCAACAACAGCCCGTTAAAAAGCAACTCTTGGTTCTCCACAGCATAGAAATTAAACATACGATGGACTGCCTCTTTTAGGTGCTGGGCAGTTGCATCATTTGGAAGTTCTATGGGGAACCTTGTACCATCAATGACAACCTTGACCTTCAATGTCTGCAAAAAAACACATTTATATCATAGTTAACTCAAGAATTTATCATAGAACTTAGCAAGTGAAAATACTACATACGTCAAGAAAATCAAGTTCGATGAAAGATCATACCATTATTTTTTTTCTCAATTTCAGATGTATGTAGCTTAATTCTGACCTAGCACTGCCAGAGAGAATGATTTGGGTCGGCTATGAGCTTTTGATGGGTACGATTATGCAATAACTCTTAATTAAAGCATATTTCCAATATGATTTGGATGCTTTTTTGGTTTGGTAGAGAACTTGTGAACTGACTGTCAGAAGATCATTCTATTAACATGTCAAGGAATCTGTGTTATTTGCTCCTCCAAGAGAGGAAAAAAGGGAATTAAAAAAAAAACAAGACTTTCAATTGTACAACATTGTTTAAGTGTGTACTTGGTACTTGTTAGTCCAGAATAGCATACATTCATAATAGAAATTAGGAGTTGATTCATAATAGACTTATTATCTGAGTTTAAAAAATTATATCCTTCAAAAAATGTTTTTTCAGTTTTAATTTTCATTAATGAGAGAATTAACTCTCCTCATGAAAATAAGAATACTAGAGAGACTTTTTCTCCCTAATAAGATAAATATATCTTTATTATGTCAAATTACTTGACAATTTGACTTTCCTTTTTCTTTTTTTTTTCCATCTAATTTGTGTTAGGTCTAACCATGAACACTCAAATATAAAATAGACCAAAAAAATCCAACATTTCCCACTCTCATGTGGTTGGGATTACATTTCACAACTTACACCTCACACCATTATATTGTCAATATTGCTCATACGAGTACAATCGTTGAGTCTTGTATCATTTTAGGAGCTCTACACTAGTAACCTGCTAGAGCCAATGTAGAGACATCAACCTAAAAAATATTGTGATTTGTAGTGTCTAAGATTTTTTCTAAATTATGTAAGTTAGTAACTTCAATCCCTTAACATTAGCTTCACTAACCTCATGCATATGCTATTGATATTAAACTCATAATTATGTTGCAAACCTAGTAGTAAATAAATTTGTCACAATGAAATACCATAATGTAATTCAAAAGTCTCCCCTTAACACACATATCATTGGGTTAAAGATATATTGTTTGCCTAACAATGTCTCACAAAGGTCAAATTAATCATGACGGTAGATGACAAGCATCAATCATTTGCCTAAATAATATAGTCAAAAGTAGCTAATGGAACTAGTTCAGAAGAAACCCAAAAAATATTGTTCTTAAGGACTCATATGGTGAGGAAGCAAGGATCCATTCACTCACCTCCTTTTTTGGTTACATTAGTACATATTGCATGACATACATGCTACGGTATAGAAATTCAATAACATTAATTAAGCATATGTATTTCTTTAAATACCATAAATGTCCTAATCTATTCACTCTTAGAGTATACAATCTGAGTTCTATAAATGCTCATCATGCTTAGCGTCAAATAATCGAACTCACAACTGGTTTTATTCTAGGCTGTATGGATTGTATGACTATCCATATGTGGTCACAGAAAACCTCATTTTAATATTTTAGCCCAAAAAAACAACAACTTAATTGAAATATTTCTTTTTTAAGGGATCGATAGTCATATTTTAAAATCAAATATGGGTTAGGTTTACATTTAGCAATTTCAATGAAATTTCTTTTTAGAACTTAATGCCAACATCTTTTACAAGTCTTTTATTTTTAGGGACTGATATTTTTTTTTTGAGGTATCTAAAAATTAGACAGATGATTCCCCTATTCTTTTTGCTTGTAAATATGGGATAGGATCGACTCTGGCAGTGATATCAAATTTTTCACAAAAACAATAAGAAAATAAAAAGCTAAAAACAATCGAGATAATTAATAGCAATCAAAATGATAAATTTAGAAGAAAACACATTGTAAAGGTAACTTTTCATAAGAAAGGATGTTTCAAGGGTGACATATTCTTTCTTTGAGTATAACTAATTTTTTACATAAATCTATAGAACCGCATATATTTTAGGATACCTGGTTTTTTTTAATTACTAGATGATGAATATTATTTTTTCATGATATATTTTGTCCCCCGCCGCTACAATGTCCACCAAGGTGCAACAATTCAGATTAGCAATACTTCACTTATGGATTCCCCAATTGGTTCCTCCTTCAAGTTTTGGTCTTCCGATAAAATGACAAATGCGTTAGATTTAGAGCTCACCTGATTGGAAGAAGCAACTGCATGGTTTATATATATATATTGTTGCACCCCAAAAAAAAAAATCAATCCTCAATTGCGGGTTCGACTGGCGAATTTTTTTTTATTCTGGTTCTTTGGAGTCGCCACCTAGTATTTTGGTCACTAGGAACCTAACTGGTCTTAGAGATCGGGTACGGAGACTGGTTGCGTAAAGGGAAGGTATTAGCACCCCAAATACGCCCTACCTAAAGTAAGCTGCATTGTTTTATTGTCTGATAAAAAACTAAAGTGTTATTGTGTTTTCCTAGTGGTTGGTCTGTCTATGGTTCAAGAAAAATCCTCCTTGGTAAGGAGATCTTTATCTTATCGGGTAAAAAATCGTAACCGTTCTAACGTCCATACCAAAATTTTATTAATAATATTTAGGAATACGTTTTACGTATAAATTCGTAATCCCAAATACTAAAAGAAAACAAAAAGATTTTTTTAGAATTTTTTGAAATATTGGCCTAGTTCTCATGGCTTGAATAAACTGGTTATTAAAGCCAAAATGCATGTTAATACATATATTGTTTTGAAAACTTTCTTTGTTGTGTGAAAATATGATGTTATAATATTTATATATATATATTGGAGAGACTAGGCCGTATTTTAAAACAAAAACAAAACAATTTTTGGAAAATATTATTTTTTTATACTTTGACGAAAATCGGGTATTTTAATACTTAGCTTGTATCCTTATGGTATAAAAATACAACCCAATATTAATCCGCTTTGATAAAAAATATGCAGAAAAATCAACAACATTTTTAGGGAATTTTTAGAATTTTTTTTGAAAGCAAAAACATTTTTTATTCTAGAAATCTTTGATGTTTTGACGAAAACCGGATATTTTAATACTAGATTTGTATCTTTACAGTATAAAAATACAAACCGATATTGACCAAAATACAGTAATAAAATTACAGAAAAATCATAAATTCTTTGAAAAAAATTTTTGAAATTTTTTTTATTTTTTTATATATTTCTTTTAGGGCGGGGCCCACGTGGCTGGGCTGAGCCCAGCAGGCCTCATGCGAACAGTGAATATGTCTGACGTGAACAGTGAATATTTAATACGAACAGTGAAGTAGCATTTCACTGTTCACGTGAATTATATTTGGCATGAACAGTGATTAGCATTTCACTGTTCAAGTGAATTATATTTCACTTGAACAGTAAAAATGCAGTGCATGCACAACGACGAACGGGGTGCAAACCTGGTGGCAGAAACGATGGCGAACACTCCCAGTGATGCTGGTGGCGGTGGACAGGAAGCTAATGGGGGCTCACGGTGGTTCTGACGGTGGCAGTGGTTGGGAAGCTCGATGACAGCAGCTGCCTTCTCTTCTTCTTCTTCTCTGCGTTCCTCTTCAGCTCCTTTTTTTCTTTTCTGTGTGCTGGGTTGGGCGCTATTTATAGAGCCAGTGGGCGTGGCTTCACCGTGGAGCCAAGGAGCGGGTCGGGGAGCGGTTGTCGGGGGAGCGGCTCATGTGAACAGTAAATATGTCTGATGTGAACAGTGAATAGCATTTCACTGTTCACGTGAATTATATTTGATGCGCACAGTGAATTAGCATTTTCACTATTTACGTGAATTATATTTGACGTGAACAGTGAATTAGCATTTCATTGTTCGAGTGAATTATATTTCACTTGAACAGTGAAATGCAAGGATTTTAAGAATAAAATTCAATTGCGTCCCTGCCAAATTCGGTCCCTACCCCTATAGTTGGCCGCGTTTTTCACTTTGATCCTTGGCCTCTGATTTTCACAATTAAACCCCTAATTGATCAATAAACTTCCAATTTCTTCAATTAAGTCCCTGAATCAATTCCAAACAGCCCCCTATATCTTTGCGCCTTCTCCAAATTGGTCCCTGGTTTCGGATTTTCACAATTAAGTCCCTAATTGGCCATTAAACTTCAATATTTATGCAATTAAACCCCTGATTTGACCCAATAAATTCCTAAAAAATATATTTTGGCCCCAGAACTTAAATTTCTTCTAATTAAAGCCCAAATTGACTTAAAAATCAATTTTTCTTGCAATCAAATCTTCTATAAATTCAAATAAAAATTCAATTAAGTCCATAAACATCCAAATTTGGGCTTTTCTCCTCAAAATTCAAATTTTCCTTCTCAATAGGGCTTTCATCCTTCAAGAATATACTGTCAAAAATTCAATCCTTGTATTTTTAAATTCCTTGACCAATTTTTCTAACTGTTTTCTGAGCGCTTCTGCCTCCTGTTATTTTCTAAACTCTTTTGGCTATTTATTTTATTTTTCATGGGGACCCAAAAATGGGTTACAACATATATATATATATATATATATATATAATAATCGACTGTATTAATAAATAAAAAAAGGCATTTAGAAGATGACCCCTGAAAAGTTTAAAAGTGATTTACAGAAAAATAAAGTGTTTACGTTACAAATGATATAGGAGGAAAAAGAAAGAAACACAAGAGGAAAGAGTAACTAAATTAATGATGTGTAGTTGTCTATATCCGAATATTATCTGCAATATGAATGAGGTTGTTACGAGTATAGCTAAAATTAGGTTCACTACACTTTAGGCAAACTGATAGTCGAGAAACTGGAATCTCAATCCGACTGCAACTTATTAAAGATGACCAAATCATTTTTTATAAACCAAGCACTTCATACTATGCCAAAGAAAAGGAAATTCCAAGCCCGAATCTAAAATCTACCTTTCATTAAAAAAAGGCTATTGATAAATCAATAAATCTATAATTTAAAGGATGCACAAGATACTCTCCATCAATGTATAAAATTTACCCATAATTGCCCAGAACTAGAACAATGAAATAACAAATTATCCAAAGTGTCCAGCTCTACTGCAATTGCATGGTTCTTCTGATATTGAGCACTCACTAATGTTTCTTCTGTTGTGGTTTCGAGATACCATATATTTCACTAATATTTCAAAGATACCATATATCATCTGGGATTTCCACAGGGTGTCTTGTACCATCAATAACAATCTTGACCTTAATTGTCTGCAAAATACTATATATTTCAAAGAAATAATAGTCAAATTCATTTATACATATAGATTATTGGATTGGATTGGATCAATCAGTTTATTTAATTATAATTAGTACAAGCATAATAAAATAATTAGTAAGACTGCGCATGCTTCCTTCTTTTCTTTGTCTTTCATGCCTTGAAAAAATACGAGAATAGCATTGCCACGCACAAAAATGAAAATTCCTAAAAGGTAAGATGTACGGTTTCTAGTGGCCACAATCAATAATGATAAAAAAGAATAATTAATTACACAATTATACTCCTCTTTCACATAAATTTAGGATTCAACATAAAAAATTATTTATGAGTTTCATGATAAACTGAATAATTCCCTTTATAGAGATACAATTTATTTTTTTATGGAATAAATTATAAATTTAATTTTACACCAATTAATAATATCAAAGGTATGTACCCATAATTCCAACCAAATATTCAACATTTTACAAATTAATTATGGGTTGTAAAAGCATGTATTAAATCCCAAAGTATGCACGTAAGGAATGCTTTCTTGATTTTGCAAAATCTTTTGAGACATTAACAGGGATGAAAAAAGAGAAACAAATTAATTATCCATTGAGTTGAAATATTGATCAAATTCCCAAAAAATTTGAAAAAATGAAAGAAAGAAACAAAATGCTCAAATTAAAGAAAGAAAAGAAACAAAATGCTAAAATTAAAGAAAGCATCGTATGAATATGGTAGAAAGTATCCATAAAAAGATACCAAAAACACTGAAGAATTTTTAACATAATCTTGAACAAACTATTGAGTAGTGTGAAAGTAATTTCTCATCACAAAGGTTTACGTCTTAAAAATCGAAGCACAAAAGCAATATATGCTATCTAAGTATTGAAAAGGAAATTTACTAACACTACATGATCATAACTTGTTCAGAGAGTAGAATGTTGATGTTGAGCATAAAGTCAGTGCTTGAGCCTTGATTTATACAGTTAACAACCCTAGAAAAATTGAAGCACGTGTCATGAAAATTACCCTAAGGAAAATTCAAGAATACTAAGATCCACTGGTTACAGTTCCATTGAAGATATCAATTGTATCGCCCTGCTTAACTTGGTGCCACCGAAACGATCGATCATCGTCCATAACATTCTGTTTATGTATGAAAAAATACCCTTCTTGTGGAAGAAGAAATTGATATTCCTGTTGCAAATCTTGCAGCTCTTTTCTAATCTCTCCAACATTATCCGATGGATTCACTTCGACAGGAATCTTCTTAGTGCCACACCTGGTCACAACAATCACCCTCAGTTTCTTGAAACCTGTAGAGCCCCCTTTTGATCCTGAGCCAGACGGTGATGATGGCTTTACGTAGACGCTAATCTCACTATTACACTTCAACTCACATTCATGTAAAGACTGATGATCTTGCAACTCCGCACCATTCGATTGTAGCACTAATCTTTTAACTGGAAGTGGTTCTATCTCATGAATCTTTTCTTTTAGATGTTGCACAGTATCGCTCGTATCCATTTCCAGAGGGACAAGCGTTTGGTTTGATGGAATCTTGATACGCAGCTGAACTTTCTTGGAGTGTGAGGTTTGTTCAACCGTGACTTGAGGTTCTGGATCGGTTTCAGGGGTTATAAGGAGTTGAATGCGAGAGTTTTGGAGGATTTCACAATATTCTACATCTTTATCATCTTGAAGAACTTGGCCATGAAAAACTAGGGTTTGCTTGTTTATAGGTATACCATGGTACTTGTGTATCTTCTCTTTGATCTCCGAGACCGTATCAAAGAAACCCACTTCAATGGAGAATGGCCCGCCTCTTCGGGGCTCAAAAAAGACATCCATTGACAATGATGGCTGTGGATAAGGTTTGGATGGCAATGGAGCTTTTGTGGGGGTTGGGATGTGAGGAGGGTTTTTATGTGTTGTTGTAACAGTATGCGATTTTGCCTAACTGTGCGGCGATCGCGAGATGGAGGGTGAGATGTGAGTATGGATATTTATAGTGTGTGTGTGTGTGTGTGTGTGTGTAGGAATATTAGTGTTGATTTTTGAAGGTTTTGAGAGGAGATAGGAAAAGTGTTTCCCTTTTGCCATCAATCCTGCTGGCAGCATATCTTGTTTTATTTTCAATTCTATGGATTTGGGTAGGGTTGGATATTATCTTTTTTTTTGCCTTCCTCGCATCACTCTTTTATAATCTTATCATAATATTTTCTCTTAAGAAAAACTAAATCTATAATGGGAAACAGATAAATTCTACCTCATTAGAAGAAAATCTCTTTTTTACAAGAGAAAATTAGCAAAAATAGAATGTTTTGTTTGCCTTGAGCTATCACATTGCAGGATCATGTGAGATTTGTTCTTAATTGAATCTCATGAATCTAATGGCTCATAGTTTTCTTGTAATCTATTGTCGTTCTTTTCGATGAATTATCCTCAATTTAAAGATAAAAATAGTAAAAATAGGATCACATAAGATTTATTCGAATCTAATGGCTCCTAGTTTCCTTGTGATCTGATGTTTTTTCCACAAATACCAGCAATTTAAAGAAAAATAGCAAAAATAGATTATAAGAAAAAGAAATTAACATTGCAGAATCACCCGAGATTTATTCGAATCTAATGGATCGTATGTTTCTTGTAATCTATTATGATCAGTTCCCTTTTTTTTCTATGAATATCATCAATTTTACACCATTCAAACCTTCGGGACTTGGAGAAAACCTGAAGCAAACCGAGTAAACGCTGGCCATAACCTGTGATGCAAACTGTTTTTGAAAGTTTTTATTTCTTGACAAAATAAGAAATTTATATTTTTTTAAAATAGTTTTTATATGTTAATTTCAAAAACAAAAAAAAAAAACTTTAAAAAACCTTCACCGAACACACACTTATTAGCAAGGGAGCAGAAACATAATTGCCTAATTATTTAGTAAGTTTAATTATAAATTTTATTTAGCAAGGGATACCGCTATAACTCACATTTGATAGTCCATAACATTGATACCATTAAGTAATTAAATCGCTATCAATGAGCATTTGCTAATTTATATCATAAGCATTTTTCTTTCCCTTTTTGCTTCTTTTGAAGTGTTTTACAGAAACATTTTCACACAGCAAACTGCTTCAAGTGTTAAGAATTTTTAATACGATTAAGAAAACAGATTAGGGGCTGCTTAACCATGCATGTTGAGATTAAGAGCTATGCATCAAGCATCAAAAATCCAGATATACATTAAAAATGAAAAAAGAAAATGAACCTCTTCTCCTTGGCTTTAACAATATTTACAGAGGTAAAGCCCTTTATGGTTGAAGGCAGGGAGAACGGTAAGCAAACAGATGAAGTATGTTTTACTAGACCTGAGAAGTATAAAGCTGTACGGTCCTTGGCCAAACCTGGCCGTAAACATCCTTCTTGCTATAGCGCCGGTCCCAAGACCAGGGAACATCTGCCATGACGATAAAAGAAGTCAGACGCATGCAACAAAAGACAGGCAGAAATGAATGGGAAAGAGATAATGACCTTCTGAGCTGTATGGTTTAGGAGGGAGTTCATAAGGCACTGGCAATGGAATCACTTTGGATACCGAATCGCTTGTTCCTTGCCATTTCAGAGTCACTAGTGTTGTTCTCAGCTCTTCAGAATCAGCTAATGATCCACAATTATCCTGAAACTCAGAGAGCAGTAACTTGTCAATAAATCTCATATAACGGGGGTAGACTTGTCATTAAATCACACTAAAAATTACATCAAAAGGCCCAGATATAGCAATTACCATGGATGGACCTCCATTACTTGTGCAAGAAAATCCAGAACCATATATTCTTATGGAAGATGGTAGAAAGAGCACTCCCAGCTGGAAAGAATCACGCAAGATGAATTAAGGCATCGATGTTTCTAGGGGATCAGAAGGCAGGAATCACATGAAATTGTGATCGTATGAAAATTAACCCAAAAAATATGAAGGAAAAGTCATAATTTGTTAGCGTTTTCTTATTGTCACATTATTGTCACAGAAACATGATTTGATGTTCAACGCTAACTTTAACCTTTTTGGGGGTGGCATAGTTACTCATGCACATACCTCATACGAACGGATCATCAACTGAGAATTATTCTTCTGCAAAGCCCCCCAGGCTGCTTTGCTAAGATTTGATGAAGTAAGCAAAAACCAACTGTTTGGAAAATGTTTAAATTCAGGTTCAATAGTAAAACATTGATTGACTTCTTGCAGTCATTTAGCTCTTCTTCAGGCCACGCAAAACTCTTAAGAAACCATTATAAGTGAAAGAAAGCAACCCTTACGCAAGTTTCTGGCCGTTATAGCGAGTGAAAGTCTTTATATGAGGCATCGCCCGACTGAAACAATGGAATACACAAAGTTAAGTGTCTTTCCCCCATTTTGAAGAAGCAACCACAGCAAAAGAGGCAATGTATGTGCTCACAACTTAAGTGGCCATGAATGAACAAACCAAGATTTGGAATGGAATTTAAATGATCTAACTCCAGTTAGCATTTTGTAATCCAAACTGTCACTGGGAATGATATGGAAATATACCAGCGGCCAGAATGGGAACCCTTCCATTTAGCCCAATACTTCTTCAAAAATCCTTTCTCAACATTCTTTAGTGGGCCTGGAATAGCATTTCCAGCTGCATAACCCTGAAGAAAAAAGTAAACAATCATAAGAGAATAGCATTGGACTTTTACAAGTGCAAAGCATAGCAATAACACTAGTTGAAAATATGAACATAAAATAGACTCCTAGAGCATACAACATGAGAATTGAACAATTCAACTTCATTTTCGAACATTAACAATAGATAACATTAAACAAGACAACAACTTTCCAATAGCTCATAGAGCAGCATAACAAGATCCACATTTACACATTAAAATACCACGAGTTACAAGAAATCCCATAGAATTAGTGTTAGACTTGTGTAATATGATTGGTCAAACCAAGTCAACTTGACTTTTTCTTTACAGCATTGAACTTCTCCACTGGATCAATCATAATTGGTTGTTTATGAGCATAATTTCTTTAACATCTTGTTCACAAAACTACACAACCACGCAATCTTTTACTTTCTAGCAGGGGGAGCTTCAAATCAATCAAAAGATAATAATAAATAAAAATACTTGGCATCCAGGGCAAGATAATTTTGAATTGACCATTCATATCCAAAGGCAAATTCATTTGAAATAAAGATGTGGGTTAACAGTGATGGTTGTTTCCGTCTGGCTTTATTAATGATAATGTCAAAATTACAAAAAAGATCAATGCACATAGCCTCATTTGACCCACATCTCAATAATATTCAGAAGACAGCTGAAGGCAATCCCTAGGCCCCCTTCCTCCAACTAAACCCCAATGCAGGGAACATAAGTTGGTTCCTGGCTACCATGTGTCAAGTTTACTGGCTGGCTGTTTTAGTGCTTTCAACATCTTATAACTCCATAAAAGACAAGCAATCTAAAATGATACCCAGGTCAACCTATTATTCAAGAAAAGCCAAAGTTCAAAACCTTAAAATGTTTAAAGATAACCAAGGATTTCTGGAAAACAATGCAAGGTGCAGTGGAAAAAGCTCGAAGAAAAGACCTACATGTTAGTACCTCTAAGGAGCATCTGACATCCTCTGCAGTAGGCCATATTATTTGAGGCACTCCAAGACCAAGAGGTGTTTTATCTTCAGCGTATCCAGATGACATTGAAATGGCCAGTTCAGTCATCCACTTTTCATCCAAAGAACCAAGGGAAGAGAACTGCAACAAGGAAAGAATACGAAACAATTCAATAAAATTTCTCAAAGCAGAAGAAAGCGCATGGTAGCGCTAGAAATTTCCAAGATTTCACCCACAGCCCTTTGAACAGTTCAAATAACTCTCTCATCTGTAACACAGGAAAATCAGCAGACTGCATCGCATGAGTCAACTAGTCAGGTTTAAACTTTTTTTACAAAAGAAAAAAACTAAGAAAAAACAACTGATTAAGATGACTATGTTATTTCACTTCAGCACCTGTTCACATCAAACCTCAATTCTCACATGATCAGTACTCATTATACTAGTAAAAGAGGAAACCACCATACCTGATAAACAAGAGGAGACCTTTTAAACTCATTGTTGAAGGTGCATTCTTGAAGAACACTTTGTAGCTTCATATGTCCCCACTTCCTTAGATTGGCACCAGTATGATATCCAGGAATAGATGCAATTAACCTGACCTGAAAATTGTGTAACTAGGTTCATAAAGATATAACATTCCCAGACAAAAATTCCAGTAAGGATAAGAGACTGAATAACATACCGCTGCATGGCTATAATCAAATTTCTTGAAAAAGGATGCATTGATACTAGTACTCCCAAATTCTGGTAACTTTACAGTAAATTCAGGCCACTGTAGACATAAAAAAAAAAAAGGATTAAGCTCGTACAGAAAGAAATACATAGGGGAAATATCCCTAATCATCTCCGCTCCAATATAATTATACCTTCAACATGCTAAGATAATCAACCAAGTCATTTTCAAATCCACATCCTTTTCCAGGCTTCTTCTCCTCCTTCCAAGGGAAATCTTGCATCCACAAACCTTGGCTTTTGTTATTCCAGTCAACATATATTAAATTTGCTGTATGTACAATAATTCGCACTCCTCGAGGATAGACAAGAAACATAGCCTTTGAATGGTGTGTCCCAAAGGAAATGGGTAGCCGGGGTTTATGCAGAATCCAATTTGCAGGCTTCCTTCTCTATAAAATACTACCGAAATCAAAATCCCATCACCAAAAAATAAATCTTCAATTGCTTAAATTGAAGACTCCTATAAAAACCATCTACAATCAAACCTTCATATGCTCCAATGTACCATCACCCTCCCCATGAATAACCATGACATTAGGAACTTTTGCAATTGTCGGACATGCTGCATCAGAAAACGGAAAAAACAACAAAAGAAGCCAGATTAAACTACCTAAAACCAACACTATGCAGGGTGAGACAAAAATAAAAATAAAAAATAAAAGCTCACCAGACAGTAACCAATCCATATCCACCATGTAATTTGAAAGTATAGCAACAAGAATATCTCCCTACACAAAGAAACCAAAAACCAATCACTCAATCAATCTTCCATCATCAATATACCAATAAACACTACAATATAGCTCGTCCACATTCGCACAAAGTCTCGTGCTCAAATATAACATCCTTATCCAACTCAGTCACAACAACATCCTTATTTAGAAACAACAAGAAAACACCATTACCTTAATCACATCATTTATCGAAACACAAGACGTGTTAGCCCAAGCTGGCAACTCTTTCACTCTCAAAAGCCGAAATGTCAACGCCAATTCATCCTCCGAAACACCAAAATCCCTAATCGCCTCCTCATCCTCACAATTCCTCGGCGGTCCACCACTTTCCATTTCAACCTATAAATTCCAATCAAATAAACAAATACACAAAAAGAAAATAAACAGGGAAAAAAAAAAACAAATACCTTTGAGCTACTACTAATCCCTTCTCGAATCTTCTTCCGCTTGCTCTCACCTGTACCATTTTCTCTTCCCTCGAAACAACCTCGCTTCTGTAAATTACTATTAGGAGTAATTAACACGTACTTATAAAAATAATTACCAGGGATTAACTCAATAATATCATCGTTAACTATCTCCGCTTTCTCTCCGGCTCTCAGTTTCCTCCTACGGTTCCCCGATTTAACCACGGCCACCGGATTAGTCCCATCCTACAAACAAACTAATCATTAATTTTTTTAAGACAATTAAATAGTAAAAAAAAAAGAGAGAAAAATAATAACTAACCACGGTTATAGTGGATGAGCTTAGGGATAGGGTTAGGGAGAGGTGGTTACGGCTGAGTCTTTTATCGGAGGCCGAAATGTCGTTCCTGCCGATGGTGTTTTGGCCGTTGGAGAGAGGGAGTTTAGGGATTGAAGCGTTTTCTTCGAGATTTGGACTCAGTGGAACTAAGTAGGCGATAGGAGAGTGAGTCATTGTTTCCGGACTCGGTATTTCGGTCTCAGGCACCGAGAGAGGGTTTTGGAGAAGAAGACGGTGTGTCTATTACGGTGTCTTGTTGGTATAAAAAAGAAAGGGAAAACTTCAAATTTAACCCCTAACTATATCGATAGTTTCAATTTCACCCTTAAATAAATTTTGCATCATTTTTATTTATCCAATATTTCGTATTTAAGTCTTTTTATTAGCAATGAATTCCATCTAATTTATAATTTATTTGCAAGAAACAATGTCTTTTATAGAAAAAAAAATATTATAGTTAACTAGCACAATTTTGAATTATTTATTTTTTTATGTTTTTGTAATAGAAAATGGATAAAGAACTTGTTTTGGAGCGAAATTGATACTATCCCCATAGTCGGGGATATATTTCAAATTAGCCTAAACAGAAAAAACAAAACGGTGTCGTTTGAAGAAAGATTCAATTTGAAGACCAAACCTGGCCTAACCATTTCTGGAATAAGAAGGAAATGTCAGAGCTGACAGAACTAAAATTTATATTTCATTGGAGAAAAAATTAAGTGATCCGATAAAGAATTCATACAATGTCATAAAACCCTCTAAGAGGGTCCTGAAAGCTTCATATATTGGATGTTTATCAATACATAAGTTCGTTTAAATTGCAAAATTCACGTTGCTTTCATATGATAGAATAATTAAATAGATCAACTATTTCCGTACAACATTTAAGCAGGAACTCATATATTTGTTATCTATCACCACAAAATTGTGTTGCCAGCATTTAAGCAGGAAAATCAGCTATCTTCTACGCTTGGATTCTTTACGAAGCTCTGCAAAATAGGTCTCCAAGTTAGACTTCTCCCATAAACGCCTCTGAACAAGATCTTCCTTCGTCGATTCTTCTGAAAAACACGAAAGTTAAAAGCAGCAACTCAGTGAACCAATTACTTATAAGCTCCGGACATGTTATAAATCAGAGCGAGAACAGAGTCTGGAAGCCACTGCTGATTGCATCCATCACATGATTCCTATACAGCTAAAAGACATGTTTGTCGATGCCAAAGTTTGAAATATTTGGCCAACCGTGTAACATGGTCATGAAATCTTACGAATCTGAGCAACCTTTAACTGATTAAAAGACAAGCTTGTAAGGCTATCCATAATTAAGCTATCCTTCAATCTGTAAATCAAACCCTACTTAATGCCTTCGCAAAGTTTCCTTTATATTAATTAACACAAACACAACGGATGAACATTTAAGTTGGTAGTTGGAAATATCTGTAAGTGATTACCAATGTTGCCCCATGCATCAAGAGGCACTCTCAGGGATCTTTGTGTTAGGTAGACGGCATCTTCCCAAGAATATGGTGCTTGTTTCACCTTGTATCTCCAGAACCAACAACCATTCCACAGTAATAGCTGGATGAAAAAGAAAATCAATCAGGAATGTTCAAACTCATAACTTAAGATTCAATTCTAAATGAGCATTATGTGAAGACAACAATAAGAACAAAGAAACAGATCAGTAACAATATTCTAATATACCAAGGTCTCGCCTGAGCTGGAAAAGAGATTTAACAAGATGGGTATTCTAACCTTGCCAATAGTGTAAGGCAGAACTATAAATCGGACACCAAGAAGTTCCCAGATGGAAGGTTTATGAGCGCCCTTTATGTCCAGTTCAAGTTCTTTGCTGAGATCTTCCTCCACTTTCCTGCCACAAAAATATATCTTATGATCACAAAGAGAGTCTGGCAAGATTAATGCACACACTTATCAGACATAAAGGTTAATGAACAGATTCACAACTGTCAGACAGACGTATCTCATAAAAGATCAAAATAATTTCATACTTGTCCATCTGCTTGTTGCTCTTCTTCTTGTTTGTAACTCCTCCACTGCGTTCAAGTTCCAAAGCCCGTAGTCTATTTTTATAAGCAGGAGTTTTCTTGACCATTGCTACAGCCTGCAATGACAAGAAGATATTTTTAAAAAAAAAAAAATCTGCAATCTGCATATGAGAAGCTTTTTTTCCGACAAAATATTTATACATAAAATCACACTGCAAATCCTTCAGCCTATACTTTCCTTGCCCTGCTTTACTGACATTCAATACATATTCATCACAAAAAAGAACACTGCACATGACAGAACTTTCAAAGCAAAAGAAACAGCCACCATGACAAGTGTATTGCAATAAATCAAAACTAAAGTTTCTGCAAATAGAACCCGTGCTAGGTCAACTACATCCAAAAAGCACAACAATATCAAGTTTAGCCGCAGTTAAGTTTCAGGACAATACCTGATTATACCTTGTCATCTGATTCATATACTGAAACACTGAGAGAATCAGAAGAAGACCAACCAGAACAAAACGTGGATCCTACAAAACATACACATCAATGTTAAAACACAAATTTAACCCAACTGCTACATCTATCAGCTACTACCAGCAGCAAGAACACTAAAATTCCAATAAATCAACATAGGCATTCTCACCGTTTTGTGACCATAATATGCATGATAATAACGAGCTGTATTGTAAAACACCTATAAGAAAGAAAAGCAAACACCTTTAATAATTTTATTAATCTCAGTTTCAATAAATGTGAAAACTCGTCTATAATAAGCACACGCGCGGTCCATATAAATACAAATGCTTAGTATATTCACCAACTAATAATTCAAATCATTCAGCAAAATCTTCACTCCCCAGAACTTTTTTTCAATTCCTTTGAATTAAATAAAATTATATAAAACTAAATTAAAAGTTACAAAAAAATCCCAATCCCTTCCTATTCAATAAAATTATATAAAACTGAATTAAATGGAAAAAAAAAAAAGAAGAATAAGAAGAAATGCACCTCCTCTGGATGAGCAATTGCATAATCATATTGCTCTCTTGTAGCTTCATCTTTTAAAATCTGCATTTCCCAAAAACAATTAAAAAATTAAGCGAAAAAATTTATGAGCAAAAATAAACAAAATTGAGCAAAAATACTTTTCTTTACCTCATAAGCATTAGCAATTTTCACAAACAGCTTTTTGGACTCCGGATCTGGGTTTTTATCCGGGTGACTAACCATAACCCATTCAAAAAATATATATCAAAAATTAAAATTAAACAAAATTAACAAATAAAAATATGAAAAATAAAACTTACTGTTTCAACGAGAGTTTATAATAAGCTTTTTTTATCTCTGAAGCATTAGCAGTTTGCGTAACGCTGTAAGAATAAAAGCAAAATCAGTAAATTGACAAAAAAAAAAAAAACAAATATAGTAAAATAAGAAAGCTGACCCTAGTATATCGTAGCAATCATCTTCGTCACAATAGATAGCTGATGATGATGGAGAGATTATGAGGATAGAGAACATCAGAGATAGTGCTGCTGCGCAACACCGAATCGTTGCCGGTGGCGCCATGGTAACGGAGTAGAGCTCAATTTTGATTTGTTGCTATTTTGGAGAATAGAAGAGGAGAAGAGAGGCTGTTGGTTTTTGTGCAATTACAGAAGTGTACAATTGTATTGAGAGGAAAGGAGAGAAGCCGAGGGGAAAATGTCATTTCACAAAGGAGAGAAAGTCAGCGGTTTGAAATACTGGATATGGGCCGTTCAATACATAGTTATGAAATCCGTAAGGGGTTTGACCCAGCCCAAAGTGAAGGTCATGGGTTAATCATGTCAAATTCAGGAGTAACGGGTTTGCTTAAATTTTTTTACCAAAACAATTGATAAAAATAAAATATTATGTGAAACTAAATCTAAATCAAGTTTTAAATTATATTTTTCTGTGTAGGGGTTTAAAACCATGTTTCAGATGTTGAGATATCAAAGTAGCTTAGGATTTTCTTTAGAAATTGATAAATCAAGATTTTTTTTTATAAATCTTTATATATCCTTACCAATAACTATTGAATCAAGAAAAATATACAGGTTTAATTTTCTTGAATTCTCGGATGCGTCGTGTAAGCACGCGCCAACACCAAACACACTTCAATGTAGGGGCATTATATCTGGTGTTAACCAAACCTAACCTTACTAGAATTGGCAATGTGTTAAGCTCAGCCTTAGGTGGACTTGGCAGTGTACCAAGCCTAACCCCGAGTGAGATTAAGTCTATTATGACCAATCATGTCTTAATTTTTTAGCTGGATAAAATAAATAGAATATAGCTCACAATGCAACTTAAAATATTATAAAGATGAAGTTATACTCCAGCCTCTTTTATCCATAAAATGACAAAACGCATGAGTTATAAATACACAATAAGACCTTCAGAACAGAGGTTTACAATCTTCGTTCTCTATTACATATATATTTTCAGAGTACTTCTTTCTAAAATATTATTGTATTTTTATCTCTAAAAAGATACTTATTTAAGTATCGGAGAGTCTCCATCTCTACCAAAAAAATGTTTTGCAGATAATAGTCATAAGTCACCTTATCCTACCAAATACCAAATATAAGCTATCAACCACTTTAGCTGAGGAGAATTGATGAGATTGCTAGGACTAATTAATTAACCGATTATCTAATATAAGAGCTTTATTCCTAAATTATTTGGATTTTTTGAGATATCATCAGAAATTATTCTATATAATCGGAATTGTACTTCATGAATTTCATATTTATGTAATAAGAGTATAATTTTGGGTATAATTAACAATTTTTTTGATATGATAATAGATATGTTGATTTGCTGACTATAATAATTTCAATCAATTTACCAATAATATAATTAATTCATATCTTTTATAATATAATGATTAAGTGAGATCCAAATCAATATTAATAATAAGGAATTAAAAATAAATGTAAGAATAAATTATTTAACAAGAAATGCAATGGTTTATATAACCTGTCTATTATAGAAATATGAAATATTTTAGTAAGAATAGTTTAGAATTTAAAGTATAATTAGTGAGAAATTATATATTTTTTTCCTGTAATTTTGGTTCATTTTCAGTTGTATACGATGAAAGATAGTGATACAATCATAAATTGATTTTTTATATATATAATACTAAACTACAAACCATGATCTAAAATTCTTTGAGCAATATGAAGCAAGTAAATTTCAAATGACTATAGCAAATTTGATATAATTAATATTTAAATTAAGTTCAAAGATTCCAAGATAGTGGCGAAAAGCAAATTATTACATGATTGACAAATTAAGCAGGGGTGAAAACTTGTGTCATCCACTAAGTTCACCCCTATATTTTGTCAATTTTATTATTTTATCCTTAAAATAAGCAAAAAAGGTAAAATGACGAATACATAGATAAGTAAACTCCCGTCGATCAGATGCCCATTACAGAGCTCGCCCATCACAAGCATAAGTTATGTTGCAAGATTTACTAACATAAAGGGTATATTGATGTGCAGGTTTCGAAAGGAATACAGGCAGGGGACGAAGCAGGCCGCATACACACTCTTTATCTAAAGCTCCCAACCATTTGCAACAGTTTTCTTCTATAGATCCATGATAATTCTCTTTATGTATCATCTCTCGATGCTCGTGTTCATCATCAAGAGAGGGTGGTGGCGGGGGCGGGGAGTGTGTGGGTGAGGGTGAAGGCGGAGCCGGGGAGCAGGGTGGCGATGGATGTGGAAATGGGGAGTATGGAAGCATAGCACAGGCATAGCTTGCTAAAGAAAATTGATTCAGGCAATGTGGAAGTAGAACGTGGAGAGCATAGGTGTTGGGCAGAAGTAATAATAAGAAGGCTGCCAAAAATGTTAGCGTCGTTGTCTTGATTATTTCCATTTTGGGCATTTGAGCTTGTGCTCTACATGTTATTTCTTGTCCTAAATGCTCCTTTTATACTTGAGCTCGTCTTGAACTTCTTGCTAGCTAGTAAACGTTGTGGAATAGTCTTGTTATCTCTATTCATTAGTTTTGTGTGATGAGTAATTGGTGCTTTGTTAACTAGTGACGTTATGGAAGAGTTATGTTAGTACTATTCATTGGCTTTGTGTGATAGCTAGTTAGTTGCTTAAAGATTCGAAATTTAGGAGACGATGATTAATTAACTTCAGACATTTTGTAGTATGGTTATGGGCAATATCAAGAGAGTGGACCAATTACCAATATTGCTGTAGTTTCTATGTAATTTATAAGTAATTAACATATTTAATTTGTCGCCACGGACTAAAGAATGTTGATTAAACTCACAAATAAGATGAATAATTTTGCTAAAAATCATGTCTAAAGATATGAATTGTATTGTTGTTTAATACACTCTATTAGTTATTCAAAACTTTCATGAATTCAAACTATTTCATGCTGTTAATTTGGACTAAAAAAATAAATTTAGTAAAATTAAAACTTGTAATTGTTTAATCATTAAAAATATAAAATCATATCAAATAATCAGTTAAACTCAAAAACTTAATTAATTATAAAATTTTAATATATAATTTATATTATTTTCTAATAACTTCTTCTTATTCTTAAATTTTTAGTTATCTACATCTCATGGTGCAAGAAAGACACATGGGGACAAAGGGGAGGAATAATTGTGATGATTGAAGGACTCACAAGAACCCTATACATATACATATACATATACATAAGCCTCAAGTTAAATGTTTACTAAAAGATTGGTTTATTTCACTAACAAAGTAAATAAGCTAGGGCAACATTTGCTGATGGGGAAATGCCATTAAACCTAAGCTTTTGGCAGTGAATTAAGTTGGGGTTGGAGTTTGCGTGGAATATTGGCAACAAGGTTGCGCATTCGGAGAGGGATGACCCATGTTTACAGTGAAGCTAATGCATGCGTTGATGACTTGTTAATTTTCCAGAGCCTCCAGCTAATTGTAGAGACTTTTGTAGCATACGCGAGCCTAGGATATGCAAGTAGCTTGTGTTTTGAGCTTTGAAAAACCAATAAATTCACATTTCTAATTTTATTAAAATAAGATTTATATTTAATTGTGCTATCAATTAATTGATATACTGAAAAACTATCAATTAATTGATTTCTTTTAGTTTTCTCAAAAAAAAAAAAACTATCAATTATTGTTAAGTGCTTGTATTGCTTAGGAAGAAGCTCAAATGATATTCAATATAAGAAGATATTATTGAGGTGAAAGTAATTATTGAAAGATATTTCTCGAAATGAGAAGGAGTGTAGTCATAATGTCGAAATCATTTCATCATCATTGTTTGCAACCACATGAAGATTATGATGCAGAATCCTACCTGTGTGGTGATTTTGGCTTGGCTCACAGAGTCTTGATGATAGCTGCAGCCTGTAATTAATTATTTTCCTCATCTTTCAACCTATCAAGATCCTTGCTTACTTAATTTAATCTTCTTTTTTAATTTTTGGTTTGTACACTTAAAGCTTTTTTATATATAATGAAAAAGATAAATGGATTATTTCACACTTTTTGATAGAAAATATCGAATCAATATCACACCACTATTTTATCTAAAATGACCTTACCTCGTTTATATTAAAGTCAAAAATTAAAGTCTTTTCAATAATATTTACGATTATATATAAAGATATAGATATACCGCTATCTATAAGATTTGATATGTAGATTTGATCTCTTAATTTTATAGGCGAACGATTTCACAAGAAGTTAACTCATGTTAAATATCTATCTATTTATTTTCCTAAAGTTTTTTTTTCACATATAAAGACAAATGCCAAAAATAAAAAACACAGAAACAATTTAGGAAAAAAATACAGTAATTTGCAACCTCCCCCATCCTTTAGGTCACAAATATGCAAGAATCTCTCTTCCTCTTTTTTTTTATGAATTCCTTTTCAACTGACAATCACGTCCAATTAATTATATATAATTGTTTGGAATTTAAAGTATTTGCACTTCGAAGGGCGTGGATCTAAATTCTTCACTGTAAAATATATTAGTTAAAAACCTCCTAAGAAACCCATGAAAGAAAGAAGGCATACATGTATTTTATTTTATTTTAATTTATTTCAACTCGCCAAATTTGGATATAAATGGTGTGTGATTCACTCACAAAGCAATGTGTCAAAACATGGAGACGTCGCTATCTTCACTTTATTCCAACCGTGGCCCGTGATTGCAGGGTCAAGTTTCTCTCATCATCAGGGGGATCCAACCCTCTGTGACCTTTCAATAAGGTTGGCAATGTTCTCTGACAAATATCAGGTGGGCATGTAGCCTTGCCGACTCTTGACGATAGTTAAATCCACAAGGCTCTTTTTTTTTTTTTTTTTGCAAGTGGGCGTCATTACTCATTTTCTACTCTTTTTGCAGACGAGAGTAGTTAATATTTGTAGATAGGGTGTTTTTTAATCGAATAGTAATGGTTACAACCCTTGAGATGGTTGGAAACACTATATTTATTTGCCTGAAAATGTCTAATTGATCAACCAAAATTGTTAAAGAAAAATATATATAGTGGCCAAACGATACGTCATTTAGGTTAAACTTTAAAAATTAGGGTTTTTAATTTGGGATTTGAAAAACTTTAATTGAGTCCCTATTATTTCAATTGTTTTTAATTGCACCAATAATTACCTCCTAAACTTTCCACCCCTGTCAAACTTAATTGTCAACCCTAAAGTTGACTGTCTGTTTCATTTTAGTCCTTAATTATAAAATTGTGTATTTTGGCCCTCAATTTATCAACAAACTTTCAATTTCTTTCATTTGACTATTGATTTGATCAATTTCAACCACTATATGCGTGTGTCTTTTTCGATTTGGTCCTTGATTTTAGATTTCTTCATTCAAATCCTTAATTGCTCAATATCAAATTTCAATATTTATGCAGTTAAGCCCATAAATTGATCAAATCAACTCTTTAAAATTACAATTCAACCCCAATACCTTAATTTCTCCAATTAAAGCCTGAATTGATTTCAAAAATCAATTTTTCTTGTATTTAAGCCCTTAATAAATTCAATTAAACATTAAAAAATTCTAATTGATTCCTTAAATATCAAATTTTGAATTTTCTCCTTCAATTGAATTTTTCTCGCTAATAGAGCCTTTATCAGTCAAAATTAAACTGTTAAATTTTTTAATCTTGTATAATTTAATTTTTTTCAACCAGTTTATAATAATTTTTTAGGCATTCTCCACGTTCACCTTAATTTTTTAAATGTTTTATCAATTTTACAGGTAAGCTCGCCCTGATTTCTCAACGCAACAGGGGGCATGGCCCAAAAAAGGACTATGGATGTGCCCCCGATTCAGAATGTTAGTAGGAATACATGGATGATTGATTAAAGTTGAAAAGAGCAGAATCTTCGGGCAGTCCATAATGATTGAATGCCGTGAAATTAAACAGAATTATCTTCCAATCATCAAGACCTGAAAGCAATGACATAACCTGCTAAACCCATTCCACCACTCATACTCACCCTCCAATTGTCAAACACCCACTTGAACGAGAAGGGCTTGTGAATGACCGCACTAAAAAAAGCACTTATAGGGCAACAGGCGCCACCGTCGGCAATTATGATCAAGACATTCATTCATCAACCGTGCATGTGGCTGCAGATTCAACAGCAGCAATAATTCAAGTGTCCTTTAACATTTGGTGATAGGGTTTTCTCTGTGATGGGAGGCCTTGAATTGTACAAGTAAAAAGCGCTGCTCCTGTTGAGATGCATCACATGCATGCTTTCCGTATTAAATCCTGGGCCATCTCGTATCTCCTCCAAGATGACTATATATGCATTTATTTAAAAGCCTAGCAGTCAGAAAATTAACTCTAAATTTATATATGAAAAATTTTAAAAACTTAACATTGATTCATCTAAAAGACAGAGTTTGAGTTCCTTATTTATGATGTAGAAAATATATAGGGGGGCGGGTGATGGACCACCCCCGTCAATTTGTTTTCCCCACCTCCTATTTGAATAATTTGAACTTCAGGCCCTCTTTAGATTTTTTTTTTTATTTGATCCCCACACAAATTTTTCTGACTCCACACCTGACTTTAATTCAGCTAATTAGGGGGTCTTAAGGATGCTTAACATGATAAAATTAAGGGACAAAACTATAAGAGAAAACCATATGGTTATTAGATCATGGCTAATCCTATTTACCAAACATCACTTCAATCTTCATCGGTTAATGTAATAATGTATTAATTCTATGTAAGAATTTCTGATCCAACAGACTGGGATATTCGAGAAGGTTAAACTAAAAAGAAAAGTGCGAGATTATATATAAATGGTGGAAAGCGGCACAACATGCATGCATGAAATACCACAAATCTAGATGAGCCCATTTATTTTAATGTTTTAACATCAATACATCAAAATTATTAATAATTTGATATATTATTTTTAAAAAAACATAGTTCTTACAAATATGTAAAAGTGAAAGTTAACATATTCTTAAACATGTTCTGTACCGAAAAATATCTAGAAAATAGTTTAAAGAACTTTTTATGCTTGAACCTCAATCCCATACATTGATATTTCTCCCTTAACATTGCTTAGAAATCTTGACGTGCAAAATTTAACATGCATGTGACTCTAGTTGCCTCCACGTAGGTTCCGACATGGAATCAGCAGTGACAGTTACGGTTGGGTCCAGTACTAATCATGTGCCTTTTCTTTCAGATTTCATTTCAGACAGACTGAGAGAGAGAGAGAGAGAGAGGGAGGGAGGGAGAGAGAGAGAGACGGAGGGGGCTTTTTTTTGGCAGAGAGACAGAGAGGGGGGGGGGGGGGTTAAGTTCATTCAAAGTTGATACCAAAAAAGAAAGTCGATGATACCAGACGTTTAATTGGTGGATATTGAACCAAGTCTCTCCTTATTGGCTACTAATGTTTCAGTCACAACATGTCTTTTGGTCCTTATTGTTCCAAGTCTACCACTCCCTTATCTCTTTCTTAAAGATGTCGACAGTCCACACTAAAAATGGAAATTGTACTTGGCAATCATCTTTATCTACCCTAGTGCTCTTCAAAAAGAGGATAAAAATAATAATAATAATAACCAGCCACTTCTTATTTACGCTTAAATATTCAATGATAAGCTTTGAATTTCCTCACTTAATGCTTGAATTTGGATCCTGCTATGTTCATCGGTCATGTCAACTATACATAATTTTTTTTTGTTAAATAATCGGTGCATATGACATGGAGAAGATGCATCTAGACGGATGGTATAGCAAATTTCACTCCCATTACTAGCTTTTTGAATTGTTAGAATATTTAGGTTTGATTAAGTTACGTCTAAATATATACTTCTATGAGCGATTGGTCTATTTCTACATCTATTTTTGTTAAAAAAAAACAGAGAGAAAAACCTATACAATAAGCAATCATATTTTACTTTTAGAGGCACTTTGCATAAATTTGAGCAAGATATGAGTGTATAGGGGATTGAATGAGTATTAAATGTGCTTGATTATAAGTTTTGGATCGCTTACTTGTCTCTAATTTCATTGCCCAAATTAAAAACATTCTAATACAATTATTAGCACGCGTGATTCTTACCTCTCAAGTAAATACTCCTTACCCTTATTATCTTCTTCCTGCAGTACTGTGCCGATCATAATCATTGATGGTCTAGCTCTTCTTCCCTATAAAATATCTCCCCTCCAAGCTTAGTGGACGACACAAACGCCCTGTCTCTAGCTCCCTCCCTCCCTCCCTCTCTCATTTTCTTTGCGTTTCTCTTTTAGGTACCATATTTCTTCTCATCAAATAGTCTCTATATATGTTCTTTCGCATATTCTTTGCTACTCTAAACTCTTGATCTTATTTTGCTATGAACGTTTAATTAGATCTTTTTCGTTTCCTGTCATCGTCTTGTATTTGTTTTCATAGTTTTGTTCTCTCTATCTACACTTGCTTTCAACATGGATAGGATTGTGCTTGACACGATATTGTACTTCAAATTACATGATACTATCAGCTTCTTTTTCTCCCCTTGCCGAGAACTACTTGTAGCTCGACGTTAGCTTTACCGTGCACTGCCATGCAAGTAATTAGCTAGCTAGATACTTACCAAGCCTTTTTTATTTTTTCTATTTCACAACAGTAAAATTACTTATACCGCATCGATTATTTAATTTTATCGGGATAAAAATCACCGATAGATTTCTTGATGGAAACATTTTGTCAGAGAATGTCTTGTCGAATTGATACTGTATATTTTGTGTTTATCCATTGCAGCAACAAACTATATTATTTCTTTTCCTATATTTTGTTTAGAGACTGAAATAACATATAGTTTATTACTTCATTTTCTTGAGAATGCAGACCACAAAAGGGTTAATTCAAGTGCATATCAAGGAAAGCTTCAATGGTGGAAATTAGCAACTTTTTGGAGATTGGAAGCCAGGTAAGTTTATTAAATGAAACACTTCAGTTGTGATTCATGCATGTAACATAATTCCTTCAAATACACTGTTTTAGGTGGGTGATTCATTACGAATCTGATACCGATCATCCTATAGGATTCATAATAACATTGAATCCATTGCATCAATCATACAGTTTTGGCCCACTTAAATCTTTATATAATATTCATATATTATCATATCTATCTCCTTCTATTATTCATACAAAGAAATTATTGGCTAGTTTCTTTCTTTTTCCTTTTATTTCTAATAATGTGAAGGGATACTTGAGTGTATAATATATATTCACTGCCCATTACCTACTATATCTAGCACAAAGCTAGGCCTTTTTTAAGCTAGACTCATTAATTAATTTATTTGGTTTTTTATGGGTCCATCAAATGACTAAATTTGACATGATACCTGAGACAGCAACAGGCAATAGGGAAGTTTTTTGGGAGATATTAATATTTCTTATTTCTTTATAGTGAGTGGCTTTTTTTTTTTTTTTTAGAATTATGAGTGGCTTTATATCATCATTTGCTGCATGACCTTAGCATTTAATCTGACATTAGAGTCAATTAGACGTCAAAACCAAAACTTCGACAAGCACCCTTATGCAAATTAACAACACGAGACCAAATGCTCCACACAGGAGAAAAAAGAGGGGCCCAATGTTTAGAGAAGGCATGCCGTTTTTATCTTTCAATTCGTGAATGAGACCATTATACTAATTAAAAAATTAGGATTTTACATATATAGCCTACAAGTAGATGGCAAAGAATCCAAAAGACGTCTTCAAAAAGAATAGCAGCACATGCACAACTAAAACCTTAATAATCCGATAAATTAACTATAGCTCAAGCGATATTAATTATTTCTTTTTCTAAGAAGTTTATAGAGAGTTCTAGGCATTCCATGTGTTAATAAAATATATAGAAAAATACTAATAATATTGAAAGGAATTCTCTCATTTCATGTCTACTACAATAGAGAAAAACTCATAATAGTTGATTATGTATGATTTGATAAGTGGGGCATAAAGAAGTAAGTAGGAAATGAAAGGAACCCAGTCAAACATTTTTTCATTCACCTTACCTACAAATTAGTTGACAACTGAAACATCATCATCATTTTAAAAATGTAATCCCAAATTCATAACTTAATTAATAAAGCTAGAAACTCTTAAATTATGCATAAACTTCTAGTTGGAGAAGTGCTAGATAAAGTAGAATATGGAGTTGGATTTGGGTCAATGTAATTTGGAGTGGATACAAGGATTCCGAGTTAAATCGGAGTGGGTTTAAGATAATTAACATGCTAAACAAACAATATCTTATAACTAGGGTTATAATTAATTCAATGACTATTGATTGTTATTTAAATAAATTTATTAGGAATAAAAATATTGATTTAATTAGATTTTTTTTTTTGTTAACATATCACATGTCTTGAAAAAAACAATCATTTTGGGCGCGATATCCTGTTCTATATGATTTTGCTTCTAGCCACAAGCCAAAAAGGGCTGAAAGAAGCAACCCGCTGTGATGACAAATGTCCATATTTTGTGGGAGGGACCATCATCGGTCCAATGGCCATGTAGGCATGACCGACATTTATTTAATGAGGCCCCGCTTTATAAATTAGCTTGTGATTGATTTCACCCGTCCCTTCTCAAGTGCGGTTAATTTGAAGCGTGCTAGTTACTAGGGATAAGTAAATTAACCCTAGCATTAATTTGAAATTAATTGAATTGAATATTTTGTTTTAATTATTGGGTAGTTTAATTTGGTTAGAAATTCTTAAAAAAAATTGCTTCATTTGGTTTTAGTTTTAATTTAGATTTTAAGAATAAAAAACCAACTTGAACTAAATCAAACTAAACCATATTAAATAGAAAAACTCATTATAAATAAAAACTTCATCAATTATTCAAAAAAACAATTAAAATCTTATTAATTCAAATTGTAATTATTTGATTTTAATAAAACTATAAAACTGTACCGAACCAATTAGTCTAATTTTTTTAATTAGACTATAAATATGCTCGTGCTTTTTATTCTAAAGTATAAATGTTCTAATTTATTTTTTATTCTAAAAAAAATTATCTTTTGCTAAACAATTTCAAAATTGAAACCTTATTCTTAGAAAAATTTAAAACCAAGCTTGTTTACTTTTATGGAAAATCATGAGAACATTGTTTCTTGTGCTCTTTGTGTTCATCATATATATGAATTTAATGTTTAGTTAATTGAAATAATTAGATCTTATACAACTCATCAAAATAAAATTCCAAATTTGCATAACAAGAAAACATGAAAATTTAGATATCTTCAAGTCTAGAACACAAAAAGACATGAAATCAACTTTGTTTCCAAGGTCCAAAAACTTTTTAATAGACGATGCAGTATCTTCTCCTCTCTCTTTGTCCCTATCTCTCCTTAGCTAGAAAGCCCACATCCATACACCACCATGTTTTTATTTTTCCTAGGCCTTAATTTCCTTTTCACATCTCCTTTTAGGCTCAAAGGATGGAGGTTGACCCTCCTTTCCAGCAGACCTACAAGACCCTCTTCGAAAAAGCCACAAAAGGGGCAGCTGATCATAAAGATGTTGCTGATATCATTGAGGAATGCGAGCTTCCATTGATCGATCTTAGCCGTCTGAATCTTAAGAACTTGGAGAAAGAAAAGTGCAAGTCGGAGATTGCTAGGGCATCGCAGGAGTGGGGGTTCTTTCAAGTTGTAAATCATGGGATTTCGCGTGAGATTTTGGACAAAATGAGAAGTGAACAAGTTAAGGTTTTTAAACAACCTTTTAATGAAAAGAGCAAAGAAGAAAAGTTTTTGAATTTGTCTAGGGGGACTTATCGATGGGGGACACCTACAGCTACTTGCCTTAAGCAGTTGTCATGGTCCGAAGCTTTTCATATTCCTATGAGTGAGATACAGGTTTCCAATGGTTTCAGTACTGCTCTCAGGTAATTGCAAATTTATTTCTTTAAATTTCTATAATTGTTTTTAGATCATTCACTTATCATAAGATTTTAGATCACAGATGATTATCTGTAGCTATTGAAGGCGATGAACTATCCAAGAATCATCAGATTTTGATGGATCACATGGTTTCATTTAGATGCTCCAAATTGAATAAGCAAGTGAAAGCACGGAATCAAATTTATTTTTTTATGCTTACAAAATAGGGAAAATTGTGCACTGCTTACTGCTCACAATCACATACGAAACAAATCATAAGCCATGGAATCAAACCTTTTAGGTTCAGCTTTCACGTGATAGAGTAGGACTTCTTCTTTATCTTTAGCCTTATCACTGTGAAATGTCTTAGAAACTTTCCTGCAATGCTTAGGCAATACACACACCATAGAACTAGCAAAGTCTCCATCTGCTTCACATAGCACATCAAAATCAGGTAGTGTCTCTGTGTGTGTATTGCATGCATGGCCTGGTATTTGATCAACACAAAGTCCACACTTCCTAACGTGAAAGAAATGTCAAAAGTTGAATAATGAGCTATAAATGATATCTGCAACTAGCTAGATGATATTGTTTTCTGGAATTTGACAGGTCTCATAATTCTAAATAGAAGTGGCTACAATTTTTCTTTGATTTCTAATTAGCCTGAGTGTTAACAAGGTATTTTCCTTCGTGAAAGTTCTTGATGTGGCATAAAGTGGATCCTTGTCAATAATTTGATCAAATTAACACGTGCACCTCCTAAGTTCGATTGGAATTTTTTTTTTCTTTGAAAATATGTATTAAAAGGTGCTTTTTTGTGGTTGTCCCTTTTGTTAACAACTTTTCTTTCCATAATGTACTTCATGTGGGCCTAAAATGGATTCAAGCTCCGTCTCAATAATTTGATCAAATGGACGCATGCATGCATTCATTTTTTTTTGGATAATTTTCACTTCTTTCCTTGAAATATATGAATTGATAGGTGCTTTTTTTGTGATTGTCCATTTTGTTAACAATTTTCTTCTTTCTGTCTTTCTTTTTCAAATATACTTCCAGCTCGACAATGGAACAATTTGCTACAACAGTTGCCAATCTAGCACATAAATTAGCTGAGATTTTGGCTGAGAAATTCGACTGCAAATCTGATTTCATTAAAGAAAATTGTCTGTCAAGCACTTGTTATCTACGAATGAACCGATATCCACCATGTCCAATCCCTTCAGAGGTATTCGGACTCATGCCACACACTGATAGCGACTTTCTCACCATTTTGCACCAAGATGAAGTTGGAGGATTGCAATTAGTGAAAGATGGAAAATGGTTTGCTGTCAAGCCAAACCCAGACGCACTGATAATCAATATCGGAGACTTGTTTCAGGTAATTAATGGAACTTTTTCTTAATAGGAAATTGAATATTCCATGGCACGAAAAGGCCAGAACCAGGCTTTGCTTTGGGAGGCCATGGCACCTCTGAAGTTTTGAAAGCTTTCAATTTGACCCTTAAATGTTTTCGTTTTTTTATGATAGTTAAGCACTTTGCACTCCCAAAGATATCATTTTTTTTTTTCTCAACCATCCTTTTAACTTAACTTGTTTTGAAACTTGTCCTAGTAACTTTTTCAAGTTTAAAACCTTGTCCTGTGAATTCGTTGTTTCATCCTCGGCTACCTACACTAAATAGTGGGAATAAAAATTATGTATGGTATAATTTTTATAAATAATTTAAGCTATTTTTTAACTTCTTTTTTTAAATCATAAGTTTATTTGGTTAGAAATAATTTTTAACTTAATAGAAAGTTTGTTATCAATTGAGTTAATTTTTTAATTAATTAAAAGTTCAAAATATTAATATTTAACTTATGAATTATAAATTATAATACATTTATTTTTTCCAAACAAATTATTTTTAGTCAATTTTTTCTTAGCATACTTTCAAAACAAATGTATTTTAATTCATTTTTCTTTAAAATTACTTATACAAATTAACTTTTAGAATATGATTCAAAAGAAGAAGAAAAATAATAAAACCATGCCAAAAGGACCCAGAAATTTACTATGAAATGTTCTTAGCATGCTTCATTCCCTATATACATGCACAAAGAGCTACACTTTCTTTATAAAAAAAAAAAACCAATAAAATATCAACTCATTAGTTGGTGGGCATGATGAAAATTTGCAGGCTTGGAGCAACGGTGTTTATAAGAGTGTCGAACACCGTGTTGTCACAAATCCACGAGTTGAAAGATTCTCAACAGCATATTTCTTCTGTCCTTCGTATGATACGGTGATACAAAGTTGCTATGAGCCTGCAGTTTATAGGAAATTTAGCTTTAAAGAATATAGACAACAAGTGCAAGAGGATGTTCAAAAATTAGGTCACAAGATAGGACTCCCTAGGTTTCTTGTATAATACTAAATAAATTTTGTGATTAATTAAGTAGGTTTTCTTTTTCTTTTTTCCAAGAAAGAAAATGTATATCTTTATTGGTTGTTTTGAAAAATGAAAATAATTATTAGCAATTTTCAATGAACATGATTACATTCTTGCTTAGGGATTCATCCACCAATGTAACTTACATAAAAAAAGATCTCTAAAGGTTTCTTATAACCAAGGCAAGCCATTAAATCTTAAAATGCATATATCCCACATTCTAAACACCAGATAAGGAACAAGAACATGATGCATTTAACATGAAGTGAAAAAACAATTATTGATACATAGCTTTTGATTGGATTTATGTACTGTGATATGTTGTGGATCAGATTAATTTTTGTTTTTAAATGTAAATGTGTGTGTAGATGATTTGTAATCAACCACAACAATGAAGATCTCTATGTAAATCAAAATTAACTGAGAAGATATTTAATTTGATTAGTTAACTTGTTTAGGGCTAGTAGCATCAACGAAGTTGATGACCAACATAATTAATTTAATTAGCTGACTTGTTTAGAGCTAGTGGTATCAACGAGATTGATGACTAACATATTAGAATTGACTAGTTGACCTGTTTGAAGCTAATGGCACCAACAAGGTTGATGGCCAACATATTTATTTGACTAGCTGTTCGAAGTTAAGCTAATGACATCATTGTAATTGACTATCAAGATACTTGATTGACTAAGTTGCTCGAAATAGCGTTGCTAGAATCAATGCAATTGTCTTGTCGGGTTATTAGATGGAATCAAATAGCTGACTAGTATAATAAAATAATATATTTGTGTTAAAGTGTTAACTGCAATTTAATGAAATAAAATATAGGTGTATATGGTTTTTTATATATTGTTGAATTCTATTCATTATTAGTAATGTAATGGTAAATGTCCAGGATGGTAAGACCATGGATTTGTTTGAAATGCTTGTAGATTGTCGATGTCGATTCTTGGGATCATTTAATTTTTAGGGGATATATTGCCAAAATTTTATTAAATCGAGAAAGTTTTCATTTGAAAATAATAAGTTGAAGTAAATTGTAAGCCTTAGATCTTTTTGAAAAGGAGTAAAAATAATATTGTGATGGATAACATCATAGTCTATCTGAAAAAAGAAAAGAAAAGAAATGATGAACCATGATGATGATGAATATGGACTGCATGAGGTTGAACTAGAAAAATAATCGCACAAAAAGTTAGAACAACAACATATATGTTAAGAGAACATGAACGTGTATATGAAATGAATCACAAAAGGAAAGTTAAAATGGCATATAATGAGTTAAAATTAAAACAAGTTGTGGTAGGGAACAAACTGAATACTCGATAAATTAAAAGGATATAAACATATTTGTAAAACAAAAGGTGTCATAAATTAAATGTATTGGGAATTGAAACAATAGCGTGAACTAGAGATAGTTGGATACACACACATATCGCATCCGACATTGCGATGACTTTTAAAAATTCAATGAATTTTTTTTAAATAACAAATTTATAGCTTCTAGTTCTTAAATGAGAAATGTCTTGTTTAAGGAGTAGCCACCTTTATGGTCACTAGAAACCCTTACTAGTCAACAATAATTTTATGGTACGAGACTGGTTACGTAAAAAAAAAAAAATTATCACCCTTTAAGCGTCTTACCTGAGATAGACTGTATTGCTGGTTTTGTTTTAAATTGCTAAGAGTTTGTTAGTTTATGTTATCATTATGGACTGCCCTAAGATCCATCGTGGGGTAGCTAGCAGGCATCTGTTAATTTGTTGTTGTTTCTTCTTCTAGTTGAACTAGTACGAATGAAGAAGATGGTGAATAGTTTCTCTTTGAAACATGGGCGCTGTTTTCACCTGAAATGGATATTTCCAATTTGCACCCCTAAACATTTGACATTTAGCAATTGGGTCCTTATGAAAATCTTTATTGTTTTTTTTTTTAATTTTACCCCTGGAATAATTGCAATTGAACCCCTGGATTTTGGCACCATTTACAAAATAGTCTTTGATTTCTAATTTTATCAATCCAGTCCTTAATCAGCTCTAAACTTTGGTTTCTCTTCAATTAAGCCCCCTGATTTCATTAATTAAACTAATTTCAAGTTCAATTAAGTCCCCAAACTTATCAACTCTTCAATTAAGCTCCTGATTTCGTTAATTAAACTATTCTGAAGTTTAATTAAGTCCCCAAACTTATCAATTCTTCTAATTTCTACCAAAATTGACTTCTAAATTTTTAATTTTAACCCTATCAGTCCTCAAACTTTCAATTTATGTTGTCTTGATCCAATTCTCAAATTATTTTTCTATTCATTCATTTTTTTATTTTTATTTTTATTTTTTTGAAAATTCAAAAATTAGGTTATGATAACACACATACACACAATCGTACGAGTTAAATTTATTTGAGAAAGTGAATCAAAGTATGAGTCAAACATGTTGTGAACAAGACTTACTATGATGTGACTATGATTGTTAAATAAGCACTCTAATGAAATCAACTTTCACCAATAATTCATGGAAATGTATTAAATTTGAATCTAGCATAAATTGATATATCTACAAAAAAATAAATTAGTGAAATTGGTTTTACTTGTGTTATTGATAATTGTCGGTAACTTTAATGATGTAAATATTCATTATGAGTTTCATGATTTTGTATATTTTACATGTATTTTTTTAGGATATCACGACTCTTTATGAAGCCGTATTAAGTTACTTAGTTTTTTTCATATATTAAATAGGTTCTAGTATTGTCTAACGAATGTTTGTAAATAAACTTTATGTAAATAAATAGGAAAGTGATGTAATCACATAAAAATACATATAATGATTATGTATCACTGCATTTCTTAACAAAATTGTTTAAAGTTGAATTAAGATATTTCTTATGGTTGTTAAAAAAAATCCCTAATTTTCATATACAAGACAATTAGAAAAATAAAAATCATACTTAAAGTACGATGGTGTTACATTGGCTATGGTATAAGGTTTTTTTTTTTTTTGATTAACGTGGGGTCTGGGCTAATTTGAGAGCACCTTAACTAATCTCACGAGTCCTAAAGTTAACGACCATGTAAGCTTCCAATGGCCCTGAAGGGACTCGAACTCGTAATCACAGGAGAGCAAATCCAAAATCTAACCAGTTGAGCTATCCCTTAAGGATTATGGTATGAGGTTTTCGATAGTGAAAAAAGGAGATGTTTGGGTCTATTCAATTTGGGTTTACACAAGTTGGGTTTATAAAGAGGTGACTTTAGGTCTTACGGTGGCTATTTTTCTAGTGCTTTGGGTAGAAAAAGAGGTAGTAGCTGTGTGGGTTTGGGATAGTAAAGAATGGGAGGTTGGTAGGTCAATAGAGAGAGTGAGGCTATGCAAAGAAATATGGATCATTGGATTAAGAATATCGATTGTGGATCATTTGATTAAAAATTGGGTTGCTTAGTGAGAATGTTTTCTATTTTAAAATTGATCTTTTCCCTTTTACAATTACAAGTATAGATCATCACTAAAATATTAAATGTATATTTTCCTTTCTTTTCGTCCCTTTTTTATGTTTTGATTTTTGAAAAAAGGCAACATCAACATTGATCAATGAGAAGAATTAATCAACGATTTTGAAATAAACACGTTAAAAATTGAATGCGTTGAAAATAAATTTTTTAATTTTAAATTCTTTAAAAAAGACATTGAAAATACATCAAAAATATGTTTTTTTGGGTTTATTTGTTGTTTTTCTTTGCTATTTTTTTTTTGAAAACTTTTTTAAAAACTAAGTAAAAAATTGAGTAACATCAATTTCATTAAAAAAATTAGTAATCTTTTCCTCATCAAGAATATCCACTCCTCCAAAACTATTAATGATTGGAAAAACTAATGCTCTCATATGCATCATTTTGGCTAATTATGAAAAAAGACTACATATACCACATTAAAGACTGACCTAAATGTAGTTTTTTTTTTTTTTTACTATTATCTTCTTTTAATAGTTCATGTTTTCAAGGAGCCATATCAACTCTCCTTTATTCAATAAATGAGTAGCCATGTCAACTCAGTCCTAATTAGAAACAGCCTACCAATATATGGATTTAATGCTTACAAGCTTCTGTTCTCTTTTATGCACATGTAATTCACGTAGAAAATTCCACAATTCATTCAATTGAAAATTCACATGAAATATTTTAAGGGTTTTTCATAATAGTTATATATGACTTCCCAAAAATAATCTATTCACTCTCTAATTATTATTTTTTTCCAAGTCCGTTCTTATAATTTTCTGGTGGTATCCTCACTAAAAAAAAATCCAATTTCATTCAATTGGACTTCAAATTATTCATCGAATGGGGAATTAGTCTCTTCAAATCTAAAAGATTCAATTTCTTGTCAGTTTCTTTTTGATAGTTTTCCTTTTTTATCCTTTTCTTAAAAAGTATGAAGTGACAAATGATTTTTATGATTTTCTTTTTGCTTACGTTGTATTGTTCCCCTAAAGATCAGACATCTTGTTCACCGATGGAAACAGTTTTCTTCCATTAATGTTATTGATTTAACATAGGTGAGAAATGGTTTGGTTACTTTGGGCAATCATAACCATTAATTAATGTGAGATTTTCTGTGTGGGACTCAAATTTGGATGTGATTTATTTATTTTGTCCACGTATATGCCTCCCCTTCCCTATCATTTAATTGCTTCATTAATAGGAGTGAAGGTTATGTTATAAATTTGTTTTCTAGAAGTTACTAATTCGAGTCCCACAAATGTTAGAGTCACTAAAAGCTTACGATCGTTAATTTCAGGGCTCATGAAATTAATTAAGGTATGTGGAAGTTAGCCCAAACATCTATTTTAATAAATAAAAAAATTTAAATACACATATCAAATGAATATCCTCACATGAATTGAGATCTACATTCAAAAACCTTTAAAAACAAATGTATTCTTTAAATTGGTATGATTCAAGTCGTGTGATAATTTGATCAAGATTTAAATTATTTTTAATTGTTTTATGGAAGAAAGTATGAGAGATTTTAGAATAAAAGCAATTGACTCGTGATTCAATAAAGAAAGAGGGATTGAATGATTACATGATTAGAACATAAGCAACATAAAACTCAGGTGAAATAATATTTTAATATATTATTGATCATGTATGGTTCATATGACATCATTCATGTTCATATGATACGCAGGTTTAGGTTTTTATATATAGATTTGTTCTTATACTTCCAAATGGTTAAATCATGTTAAGTTAGAGAGTAAGATGTTTGATTTTTTAGTATAAAGATTGTTGTAGGGTTTTGTAGATAAATAAGTATATTTTGAAGGATTTTTGCATTGAAATATATAAAGATGATTTTGTTAATTATCCTAAAAACTATATAAAATAAAGACATGGCGGAACAAAACAATTGTGAAAAATTAATATGAGGCAAGAAATCGTAAGCATAATTTTTTTATTATTATTAATATAGATGTACAAGCTAACTTGCACGTACCTTAACTAATTATACAGGTCTTGAAATTAATAACAATATAAATCTTCAATTGCCTCGAAATTTATAAAATTCAAATTAATGATTTTTAAACTTGAATTTCAAACAATAACATTGCTAACCCACATTTAAAAGTAACAACTCAACTTATATAGTTCATAAGATTTTGGGTTTGTAGATTTACGTCACACATGGAGCTCTTTGAAACATAATTATTAAATTTAATTCAAACTAGTAAATTAATTTTATAACATATTGCTTTCGAGCCTAATCTAAATGGAGTTTAATTTTAAACTAATTTAATAATACCCAATTCAATAACATATAATTACATTAAGTTACTTAAGAGGATATATAATTTGCATGTAAAAAATAAAGGGATTTTCCCATTTATTTGTTCTTGAAATTGTTTTGATTAGAACCTTGTAAACTTTTCTTTCACATTGATTAATCTCTATATTCTCTATTTGTTTTTTGTCTTGTTACCATTCTAAGTTTGTATGCCTACGCTGTATATTGTTGTTAAAATCTCACGATGCACAATATGTTATATGTGGGACTCTTATAAAAAGGCTCAATCAATACGAAAAGGAGCACAAGACTTCGATTAAAATAATTTGAGAAGTACAAGGACCAAATAAATGAAAAATAAACTTAATTTCCCAAACATTAAATAGAAAATTTATTTCAAAAACTTAAAAAACCCAGATTATAAAAAAATTAAAAGACGATAAAAAAATGAAAAATATAAAAACAAAAAAACTAAGAACATAAAAGAAGAAGAAGAAGAAATAAACCATAAATATATATTTAAAAATATCATAAAAAATGAAAACAAAATAGAAAAATCCATGTCCTGCAAAATTTATTTTATTACTATAGACATCTGATTTTTTTAATTTATCTGATTTTATAAGTTAGTATTTTTTTTAATATTTTTATTTTTTAATGTCTTATGGGTTTTTTTCTGGAAAATTTTATGAGTTTTTCCAAGAGTTTTCATGTTTTTTTTTTCTAGGAGTTTCAAAATTAATTTTCCTTTTAGGGCCAGCTGGTAACAAGAAAAATCCAATTGGGCTGGGCCAGTTGGTAACAAGCTATGGCCACATATTTCAATAAAAAAAAATATCAGAACATAAAGTTTTTTGGAAAAAATGATTTCTTCTGCCACGTTGGGTCTCTCGAGCCACCGTCTACCACCTCCACCACCACGCTCTTCCACTCCCGAGCCTAACCCCAAATCTCTCTCCGAACCTCAGGCTCGGAAACACAAAGGCAGCCCTCAACTAAACCGGTGGTCAAGAGCTCGGTCCATTCGGTCTGGTAGAAAACTAGACCGGCTGCATCAGCGAACCACGCAGCGTCTGGAGCTGAACCCACAAGTTCAAAACCCAAAAGAGAGTGAAAAAAGAGAGGTTAGTTCTTTAACGGGGAGTGACGGATATGATGACGTGGAGGCTACTTTTGGGAAGGCTATTTTCATGGTTTCCGACGGAACTGGATGGACTGCTGAACATTCCGTTAATGCTTCGTTGGGTCAGTTCGAGCATTGCTTGGTTGATCGTGGGTGTCCTGTAAATACTCATCTGTTTTCAGGGGTAATCATGAACTTTCACTTTTCTTTTTAAGTTTCTTGATTGACTTGTCGTTTAATAATTTCGTGGAATTCTATATGGTAACATGAGAAATGCTAGTTTATAGAGTTCAGATTTTAGAAATGCTTATGATAAATAGTGTTACTAAGTGGGTCCCACTACCCTGCAGTGTTGACTCGGGTAATAAGTTTGTTTGCAAATAGCTATTATACCCGGCCAGATTGGTTAGGTTAGCCTATCCAAGGTTTGTGGATCAATACATATATTCTAAAATAGTGTTGTTTTGGGAAAAAAAAGTTTTAAAAGATCAAAACAATGGTGTTTTGGACAAAAATTAAAAGTATAATCTTTAGGGTTCACTCTGTTGGATTTTCTCTGGGTTTGGCTTGGTCAGGTCAAGGTTAACTCTGTTTGGATTTTCTCTAGATTTTTATACATTCAATTTGAATAAAGTAAATGCTTTTGTATCGAACTGAATGTTCAAAAATTTATTTGATATTATTACAGGAAACAAAAGTCTTGTGCTTTTTATCTTCTATTTTTTGGTGAAGTTCTTGAACAACGATTTGCTGACACCTTAGCAACAACACTAGGATTGAACTAATTATGTTGTAGTGATGGTTAGATTGATGATGTGGAGAGGTTAATGGAGATAATAAAACAAGCAGCAAAAGAAGGTGCAATGGTGATCTACACATTAGCTGATCCTTCATTGGCTGAACATGCTAAACAAGTCTGTAAGTTATGGGGCATCCCTGCTACAGATATACTAGGCCCTATAACAGAAGCTATTGCTTCACATCTTGGTGTCTTGCCTTCTGGTCTTCCTCGTGGAGCTCCTGGTAGGAATTTTCCTCTTTCAGAGGATTATTTTCGACGAATAGAAGCCATTGAATTCACTATTAAACAAGATGATGGGGCATTACCTCAGAACTTGCACAAGGCTGACATTGTTCTTGCTGGGGTTTCTCGGACCGGGAAGACACCGTTGTCGATTTATTTGGCACAGAAAGGATATAAAGTAGCAAATGTGCCCATTGTAAAGGGTGTAAAATTGCCAAAAAGCCTTTTTGAAGTTGATCCAGAAAAGGTTTTTGGTTTGACTATCAATCCTGTAGTGTTACAAACGATAAGGAGAGCAAGGGCGAAGAGTCTGGGTTTCAGTGAAGAAGTGAGGAGTAACTACTCTGAGATGGATCATGTCAGAGAGGAGTTGGAATTTGCTCGCAGGACCTTTGCACAGAATCCTGTTTGGCCAGTAATTGGTAATGTGTTTCAATCCTTAAATGTTCTACTTATTGGAAGTTTTGAAGATATGCTAGTGACTGAATCTTTATGGTGCTTTTCACTTGTTTGCGATTGCAGAAGTGACAGGAAAAGCAATTGAAGAAACCGCAGCAGTTATATTAAGGCTATACCATGATCGGAAACACAAATGTTCAATGCCACGAATCTCAAAACTCTACTAATTGAAGATTGAAATTTATGCATATGTATTCAAAGAATGAGATATGGATACTGTATAGTGTTAAGCCCTTCATGGATCCACCATGAATCCGTAATTGTTATGGAATATAGCGAATGCAGTAAAGAAGTATACCCCTTCCGTCTCTGTGATTACTGAGAGTTTCCGTTTTTCACTGTAAAAACCATACTATAGATCATTAGAACTGTCTTATAATTTCTTCTGCTGAAGCCAGGTTTATCTTGTTTAGTGTTGTTTACGTCAGACTCATACTTGTAACATATCATATTACGTTTTACCCTGAACTAATCCTTTAGGAAATTGCTGTCAGTTTTTCAATGATATCGGTGACAGGCATTTGAGGTTTGTCTTCTGATGTCTCCCAGCTTAGATTCTCTATGCTCTTCAATTCTTCAACTTTGAGTGAGTATCCAGTTTATTCAATGGTAGGCATGATGTTAGTGTTCATTTTTAAGCCATTTTTTCTTCTCTGAGCTCCCCCATGAATGCACAATATGTGGTAAAAGGTGAAAGGCTTCGGGTACGCATGCTTCCGAGCACAGAAAATATCTTATTGACTTAAACCTTACGGTTGTTTGCTGTCTTGATCTTGTTTCACTCACATGAAAGCAAATATTCAAGTGGGATTTTCCAAGAGAGGAAACACAATAAGAAGGCATGGGGCGGCAAAATAAAGGTACAAGAAAGCTAAAGTAACTATATGACCCTGCCCTCCATTAAGCTGTGTAGGGTTGCATAAGAGTAACGCATCATGTTTATCTTCCCTGTATTCTTTAAAGAAGATTCTTCTCCTTGTCACATCATTATTTGCTCTTGTCTGCATCTGTAAGATCTTAGTGAGGCCCTGAAAACGGTGAGCACTGAAGAAAGTAGAAGCCGTCGTTAGGGAAGGTCTTCTGTTAGTGTTCGCCATCACCTTATCTTCTGTCATTCTTTCTGCTATGCGGCAAACCCCCATTGTAAAGAAGCCTATTCTTGCAAAAGGGACCCTCATCATCATCTAATTACATTCATCTCTGTTTCAGTCGAACATCATGCTCCAAGTGTACACTACAGTTATTTCCTCCATATGGAATATGGTGCATGATGTTGCTGGTTTCAATCAAGGGAATTATCAATCTGTTTTGAGCTTCCCAATTGAAAGAGTGAGGTATATCAGCAACATTGTTCCCATACTCGACCTGTTGCAAATGAAAATACCTAAAATAAATTGCCTGTAAACAAATATCATGACAGATGATTGATCTTTTTGCAGCTTTTTCAAGGGTTGGTAAGCTTACAGTGTGGCAAAGAAGAAAAGAACCCTTTTGGGATCAAGGACCCAGGAAGGTGATGCGCGCTTGAAACTGTTTCTCCTAATGCATCTGCCTTCTGGCGTGCCATTGATGCTGCCGGTCGTGATAGTGATTTGATGATGAACTTGTGGGCTACTGGAATGATCTGAGGTCCCAACCGTCACCACCGCAGCCTTTTCAGGCGTGCTAGGCCCTATTAAAGCAGTTACAGATCAGTAAACACTACACTATATAGGTGTAAGCATTTGTTTTTGGGTAGCTAGCATTTTCATCAACTTCCCAATAACAAGTGCACATGCCTTCAACAATGGTGGGTGACCAACAAAATGGATGATGCTCTGTAATCTGTACTTTCTGTATAATTAAACCCACCCATGTTTCATTTCGTTTGACCCAACTGTTTGGTAACATCTCGCTCTCACCAACTGTAAATATTGGCCCCATTAAAAGTGGTAGAGAGGGTTTGTTTTTGTGCACACTCTAGCTTATCGAGGCCACCTAACCTTCACCAGTTAAACCTAAATCTGTCTTGTTCTCCCTATCAGAGCCGGTTTGGCAACACATTGAAGAAGGTAAGGAAAAAAACTACTAGAATAAATATCAGTAGTACACATCAAGCTGTTCTCTAATAATTGGAATTTACCCTCCCAAAACTATAGTTAGAGATTGATGAAAAGAAAATTACGAGTCTATGTTTCTCACAAACACTAAGTATGGCAATCTTAATTTGTTGCTTCTAATGTTTGCTAGTGAATTGCATCTTGGAATTTAGTTATTATCTCGGATAAAAAAGACGGTTATGAAAATATATAGATTTATTCTAGAACTGTTTTCGAAACAAAATTATTTTCATGTCTCTGTTTTTATATTTTAACCAAATGTTTTTTTATTTCTTTTGTATTTATCATTTTTAGAAAATTAATTAAACGCAACTTAAACGTCCTGAAAGGTTAAAAAAATTAACAATAAAAAAACTTGGAAACCTACTGAGTCACCTATAAATCAACCAGTCTGAAATATATGTAATTTTTTTAAAAGATCCATTTATCATTGAAGAATAGAGACAACAGCATCTACAGTTTTTCTAAAAATCTATCTGAAAATGGTGACATGTATACTATCATAATGACAACACAACCAACATGGACATGGCCTCCACACAAAATTATCAGTGGTTGTAATGCAAAACTAATACCTCTGGGCGAAGCTGAAGCAACAATAGCCTCTTTATCACAAAGATGAGAGAGATTAGAATGAATCTTCTTCTCGCCGCCGCTGCCGCCGCCCCGTGGTGACCCTTTTCTTGAAAGGTTCCTCTGCAACTTTTCATTCATAAAAAGAAAAAAAAGAATCATATAGATAATGATGATTTTACAAAAAGACATTGGATTGTAATGGCATGCGTGTTGCTGAATCAACTACAAACAAAATTATCCACAAAAGAAAAAGGAGAGAAGAAGGAAAAGAGAAAGAAAAAGCAGAAACTCACTGTGATTCTTTGATTTGTATTGATATCTTTATTGATGCCATGAGAGAAACTTTCCATGTCAATAACAAAGCTATCTGGTTTCTCCTTTGTGTATTGAAATCCGTCTATACGATCCAAAACAGTGAGTTTTTGTGCTTCCATGGTTTCTTCTAAGAACAATCCACCATCTCCACCAGACGAATCCATATTCTAATCCAAAATCAAGAACCCAAAAAAGAGGAAAGAAGAAGAAGAAGAAGAGAGAAATGGAGGGATATAAAGTTAGAAAAAAAAAATGGTTATTCAGTTAAGGAAAGAACAACATCAATGAACAGAACAAACAACAAAACATTAAAAAAAGAAAGACTCGGAAACCAATAGAACAGTTAAGAAATTTGAAATTTACGAGGAAGAAAAATTATTGGTATGGAGAGAGCCCAGATAGCAAACAAAACAATACTTACCACCTTCGGATTATACGCCATTTCCATCACTTTCTCGGGAAAAAAAAGTATAGAGAAGAAAATAAAGAAGACAGCTTTATTTACAGTGGAGTAGAGTGTCCCAAAATGCGTATCCAATGGGTCAATAATCACTTTCCACCGCCTGATTAAGAGAAAATAAAGACAGACCCCTTATATAAGTCAAGACTTGAGAAAAATATTTTCCTAACACATAAATTATTACAAAAACAATAGAAAATTGTGAGATAAACAAAGGTAACAAAGACTTGTTATTTTTATTTTATTTTTTTCAACTACTACAATTCATTAAAAAATGAAAGAGAAAACAAGAACCCACAAACCTTAACGGAGGTAAAAATGGAAAGAACCTGCCAGCTAGCCCAGATAGACTTTGTTTGACAGGAGTAGGTATTGCAGCTTCTTCAACAGAACCCTGTTAGAATTCAGTATGGAAAAGGGAGATGCATGTTTGCAAAGTTTGGTTCTTTGTTGATGAACTGCCTTTTAACTACTCTGTGTTTTGTCTTATGTTATGAGAGAGAGAGAGAGAGAGAGAGAGGGAGAGAGAGGGAGGGAGGGAGTTTTTCTTTATTCTTTTCTTTTCTTTTTATTTATAATTGTTTTTGGAAGAGGAAGATTGAGAGGAATTCTGTTCAGAAAAGAACAGAGGAGGGATAGCAGAGAAGTGGGATTATGGGCATGTGCTGGTGTCTGCAATGAAAAAAGAGATGAAGACAAGCAGAGGAATTGTATATGGGGGCTTTTCTCTTTGGTATTTATACAATTAAGTTATTTTAATTAGCTGTTGTTGTTAGCATTTGTCGTTGTTATCGATTTATAAATTAGGAGAGTATATATATTTTATATAAAGAATCATGGAAAAATAACCATTCTTTACTCTCGTTGTAAGGAAATATTTTATGTTACTCATGGGAGTAATTAGTGGAATCCGCATGAGTAAATTTATCCATTATAAGTGGTTTGATGCAATAATTTTTTTTTTGTTAATTATTCTCTTTATTTGAATCAAAGTTATCAAAGATAGCCTGTAAAATAGTTAATTTAAGTCAACCTAAATCAATAAATTATATTAATTTTTATTGTTTTACAAGTTAAATTAAATTGATTAGATCGCGGATTGATTCATAGAATTAATTGGTGATGATCACGTCATCTTAACTTTTATTTATTTTTTAAAGCTTAGACAGTATCAAGTTCTCAATTAGCACTACGCAAGTAATTAATGTTAATCTCACTAATATTCTTGCCAGATACATTTTTTCGTAAGATCTCGTTAATTGATCGAGTTGATTTCACTAGAGAATCTCATAATCCAAATATTAAGAATTATCACTACGATTAGCATTATCTCGAAAGATCAATATTAAAAAAAAAAAATCTAAAGCAGGGAGGAGGCTCAAACCGGGTACAATCACCTGGTGAAATTTCTTTCCTTTTTGTTTTTTTGTTTTTTTTACAATTAGAATATTTTATACTATTTTCCATATAAATCCATGAACACAAACTCGTGAATAGAATCACCACCACAATCTTGAGCAACCTGCATATTACTATTTATTTCGACAGCAAAATAAATTTGAATGCGATTCGTTTGATCGATCCCATATCCAAAATAATTTCTTACCACTATCCTATGAACATAAGAATTAATTTTTTAATTTTTTTATACATAAAGACTCGATTATTTTCTGAAATCAATCAAGTTACTCATAGAATATCGACACAGACAACAGCAACGACAGCAAACATGAAAATGACTCCCTTAAAATTCATGTATTGTATCATTATTTTTTGAACAGCAATGCTTATCATTCATTAGAACAGATCGATCGATTTGTCTTAGCTCTAGTGGTGGACCTATAATTTCATACTAGATAATGCAAATAATCAATAATCTTGGCTATAACATCACTGCTTGCGTGCTAAACCTAAAATTCTAGGATATTACACATTCGGCAAGCCTCACCGAAAAGCAATCTTGGCGGCGACAATGACCATGGCATTATTATATTCACTTGCTGATTTATCAGTTTTGAAAGCAGGGCTTAAGTTAATCATTAATAAGTTTATGCTTTGACAATTGATGACTACTATGAATTTTTACTGTTGTTTAAGAAATTATATTGTTTTCCAGATGTGATTATGCTAATGCAATTGATCAATCTTTGAATTTTAATCTTGTCAAATTGAATTCCACCGCTAGGAAGAACAAAGGACAGAAAGTATGGTAAAAGTTGTTTTTTAAAGTATTTTTTGTTTAAAAATATATGAAAATAATATTTTTTATTTTTTAAAAAAATTATTTTTTTATATCAATACATCAAAACGATTCAAAAATATAAAACAATAATTTAAAGTAGAAATATTTCTTAAAAAATCATGAAACATGATTTCAACTGCAAAAACAAGCAAAACAAACAACCCCCAATTTCAATACTCATAAAAAAAAGTGTTGAGTCTTACAATAGTTTCCATTAAAATTTCATAATTAATAGCCATCTTTTGGTGTGCCATCTTGTTTAAATTGAACCATTTTTCAGATAGGGGATTTAGATCATGGTACAATTATTAACTTGATCTGACCTAATATTCAAGTCACAATCATAAATTAAGTAAATGAATTCGAGTTAACACGAGTCAATTTAAATTGACATTGTTTTTAAGATTTTTGTTTAAAAAGCTTTAACAAAGTTGTTTTTTTTTTTTAAATCAAACCAAACCTTACTTGAGTTCTGATAGGGTCACAGACCCGACAAATTAACTAAGTTTAACCGAGTCAATTTCTTTTAATTTAAAATAAAACCTGATCCAAATCAAGTCTTAGATTGGTAGGTCATCAAATTAACATGTCGAGATGAGTTTGATAACTTTCAATTACAATGATTAGAGACAAAATCCAAATTTGATAAAGTAATTTCATATAATTTTAGTTTTTTTTCTTTTTAGAAAGTAGGTTCTTAAAATACCATAAATTTTTTTAATTATAAATTTAAAAAGGAGTTCTATAAACTTTTAGAGGGGAGCTAGAGCCTAGAGCCAACCCTAATTAAATTCACCCCTACTAGTCAGGCCAAAAAACTTGGATAGCCCTCCACCACCACCACACACACACACATATAAACAAATCCCAAATTCTGTTTTTTCCTTTAAAAGATAATCCAAAAGGTCAATTTTTTTTATATACATGCAATCACGCGGATTAATTTGCATGTGCAGAAATTCCCTTGTTCTCAAAATAGCCTAAGCTTTCTCTTCTTAAAAAGTAAAAAAATCCTATGGAATTGGTTTTGTATCAAATAGGGGGGAATATAAAAAGTATTTTCACGGGATGCAAATGACCTGATTGGCAATCCATTGTTTGATTCGGTGATGGGTCACCACATTTTCTAATAAGGGTTAGACCTCCACCACCACTGCAGACACCAACACTTTACCTCCAATGCTCCTATCATGTGGTTGATTGATTTATTTATTTTTTATTTGATTATAGAAAGAATACAAAAAAAAAACAGAGTATGTAGGAAAGTTCTTGCTTTTACAATTGCAGACTCCACTATAGCTAAAGTAATGGCATTTAAATTTGATTTCTTTCTTCTTTTTGGGGAAGAGAGAATTTCTTAAAATACCACAAATTCTTAATTATAAATTTAAAAGGGATTTTTGAAACATTTAAAGGGGAGCTAGCGCCACCCCTGATTAAATTCATCCTTGATCATTGTAAGGACTAGTCAAGCCAAAAAAAGAAAACCTTGGACACCACACCACCACATCAACAGTAAAAATCAAATTTCAAATTTTTTTTATAAAATTAATTCAAAAAATCGATTATTTTTATACATTTAAATATCAATTTAATTTGAACCATAAACATCAACATCAATATTGACATGATCTAATTTAATAAATAATAAATAAAATATAAATATTATTAAACTTGACTCAAAGTCTATCTAAACCTAATATATATATATATTTGATTACAGGGAAAAGTTCTTGCTTTTAGAATTGCAAGCTCCACCGTAGCTAGCAACGAAGATGCCAAAATATTGATTTATACGGAGGGTAATATAACTATAAATAAAGTTTCAATAATGTAGAATTCTTAAATCTGAGAAGGCTAAAGTGAACAAGATTTTTAAAATCAGGAGTGACTAACTTTCTTTAATTTATATTTAAAAAAAAATCAGTATTTAAAATAACTTATTTTGCTCATACAAGTGTTTTTAAAATCTTAGAAAAAGAGAATTTAATATCCTTAAAAATATTCTTTATCATTGAACAAAAACAATAGATGACAAGGAGAGTGATTCAATCGCCACCAGATAACTATAACAAGCACATGATTAAAGCAGCTGCGGCGCATGTCAAGGAAGCATTCTTGCAATATTTTTCTACCAAATTCTTCCATTTACAAGGATATGGAGATCGTGCTTATTGCTTGTGTCTTTTCTTAAACCTAGCAGATTTAAATAAATAAATAAATAAACAACCCATCTTAATTCTTAAATAAATATATTTAGCAGCACATCCTTGACGACAGGCTAACTATTAAGGGAAACAGCTAGCAGCATAAATGATTGTTGATAATTAGGCATTTCTAAGCGATCCCACTATCATTTAATTATAATACAAAACAATTGACCATTCTGATTTTAAAATTTTTGATTGGATAAGGCATGATCTTTACTCTTCATTTGACTCTAAGCAATGCATCCCTGCAGTTTCATTTTAAAAAAATCCAAAATTTTGATTCAATAAAACATGATTTAAACTACCAATTATGTATACAACTTTCTCTTGAAATCACTTAATTTAATATATTTTCAAATAAAAAATACTTTAAAAATAACTATTACTTCAATTCCAAATACCATGTAAAAAAACAAACTACCCTGACAGGGTAACGCGACCCATCCAACATCAGCTTGAAGCAAACGAGAAATGCCATAGGACAAGTGAGCTCATGAAACCCAAACTTCATATGGTCAAAATTAGCTTTTAAATATACATAACAATTTCCTTCTCGTAAACCATTCTGACCGCACCTCCCAGGGACATTCCAGCAGCTTAGATATTGTATTTTAATTTATGTTTGGCTTGAAAAATTATTAATTTAATATATTTTTAGTAATTTTAATGTGTTAATATAAAAATAAAAAATAATATATAAAAACAAAATATTCTATTCATTTTCAAATAAAAAATCAATAATTTGAAAAAAATACCCAACATCGTAGGACTACACAGACACTTACAATGTATTTGTTGAAACAAAGTTTAAACCACCGAAAAATATGAATAATTTTTTATAGCTAAAACTACGTTTTAACTATCATGACAAACAAACCCCTGCCCAATTTTAAGGAAAAATATTAGTTTAATGTAAAACTGTTTCCATCTAGAATCTGTAAATGTTTTAATTATTTCGGAAGATGCTAGAAAATTTAATCAAAATAAGGATCCTTGGTGACTCGTCACTGTCCATCAAAATTCCAGATTAGCCATCTTCTAGGTTATAAAGAAAAGACAGTACTTGTATCCAAAGGTCACTCGTCACTGTCCACTAAAATTCCCCGTTAGCCATCTTCTAGCGCTGCTTTTCCTCTCGTATTGAATCTATCCTTTTCCTAACCTTCAGACGAGGGTTCTAGTTCATGGTAGTGGGGTAATATAAAAAAATTAGCAAATATAAATACATATATCGATAAATTTTTGTTGTTGGTATATGCTGTGATATTTATTGACAAAATTGTTTGTTGTTAAATTTACCGGTAAACACCGATAAAAATATTCTCACGATATTTATAAAGGAAATTACAGTGGGAAAAGAAAGAATAATAATAATAAAAAAAAAAGCAAACAATACGATAGCGTGTAAATTTTACAGACATAGTTACAGATAAAATTAACCCGATGGTAAAATTTATCTGTGAATATGCCGACGGAAAACTTTTGTTGGTATATACCAACAACATTACGAAGGGTATTAAATTGGGATTCAAGAAGAAAAAACATACGGTGACGTGGAATTTCTACTGATAGAATGACCGACGTCATTACTATCGGAATAATTTTGTTAGTCAGTCTGTCAGTAATATTTAATTTATAACCTAACTCTTGACCCTCCTTCATTTATACTTCTTTCTTATGTATTTTTTTCTGCATCAAACAACAACCCCCTACCCCCCAATTTTAACACAATTCAACCTCCCACAACAAATCCAGTCACCACAACTCTCGATATGTTAGCATTCGTGTTCTAATTCAAATTTTATTGAGAATTCTCCACCTTAAGTAAACAAATCTATTTTTTTTATTTGAACACAATTTTAAAATGTTAATTTTTTATATATTGTTTTGTAGTATATGTATTTCTTTTTGTATTTACTTGTTTTTTTTTCTCAAACAATATTGTTGATATTTATAATTTATACATGTTATGGTTTGGTTGAGATTTTGTAAAATTGTGTTTGTTTGTAAATTGATGAAACTTATGTCGAATTTTTGACTTAGATGTTTTGTGATGAAATAAATAATAGCTTATTTAACGGTTCTGTTTTATATTTTGTCAATTTTATTGCTGAGTTGTAATTTCTAGTAAATGTGTACAAATTTGAATTTATATAGATAATTGATAATGAATTAAAAGAACTATTAAAATAGATTGAATAAGCTTGAGCTAAATCAATATTTTTGAAAATTTATTTAGTTAACGTAGTTAATTAATACACGTTGTCATCATTATTTTATATAGGTTTGATATAAGTAATGGATGATCGTTCATGGATGTATCGAGATTCACCCAAAGGGTTGCGAAGGATAAATTATTGTAATGGGGTTCATGGTTTTATTAATTACCCACTATCTAATTCGAGAAATATTAGTGGTGGCAGTATTAGATGTTCATGCAAGAGATGTAAAAAAAAAAAACTTTCTTGATCTAGATGTTGTAATGATGCATCTTTTACAAAAAGGATTCATGGAGAAATATATGTGTTAGTATGCACACATAAAACCATATGGTTCTTACGATACCATGGTAGAAAGGATGGTTGTGTCAACTTATAATGCTAGCATCGTGTATAGAATTGTAGATGACAATAGTAATCCTTATAGGAATATGAATATGGATGCGATGAGAATGAATCAAGATCATACTAGTGAATATCCAATCGTAGATGAAGAACCTAATGCAGATTCAACTAGGTTTTTTTATCTTTTGAAAGATTTTGACGAACCATTATGAGATAGTTATATAAATCACAGTAAATTATCAGTTATTACACAAGTATTCACCATCAAGTCGGATCATGGGTTGAATGAGGCCAGTTATTACAAAATTATCAAATGGACGAGAATCATTTTACCTGAAGGGAATATAATGAAATAGAACTTTTATGGTGCCAAGTCCATGATGAAACCTCGTGGTCTAGGATATCAGAAAATTGACATATGTTCAAACTTCTGCATATTGTACTACCTTGAAAGTGTAGAGCTGACTGGGTGCAATACATGCAGACATTCTTGTTATAAACCTAGAATTGATAGGGAAAAGACTTTTGGTGCACATATAAACTAAGATACTTTTCAATTGCACCTAGATTATAGAGGTTATTCATGTCACCAAAGACTATTAAACACATAACATGTCACCAATCATATGATGTGGTGAATAAAGTGATAATGCACCCTTTTCATGGTGAAGCCTGGAGACGCTTTAATAGTGTGCATTTCAATTTCAGTTGAATCAAGAAACGTGCGTCTTGAGTTATATACAGATGGATTTAATCCATTTGGATCATTTGCTTCTCCTTATTCTTGTTGGCTGGTTATACTCACAATTTACAGCTTGTCATTGAGGATGTGTACATCGAAGTTCATGTTTCTATCTTCGGTCATACCTGGTCCTAATAGTTTGGGTTGAATTATAGATGTTTGTTTTCTTGCGACTTGACTTATGATGTATTAAAGAAACATAGTTTTCAGATGAAAGCAGTTTTGATGTGGATTTTTTAATTACATCCACTTTTTTATTTGTTGTTTTTTATAACAATTTTTAACTAACAACATTTTTATCTTACAGGCTATGATTCTTGGACGTGAGCAAAGCCTAATGGAGCTTTTGGTGGAAACACATGTGCGGAGTGATGAATGCCAAAAAATGATGCAACAGTTTGTGGAAAGCTAAGCTTAACACTTTGTGGTATGTTGGTTTTCAACCACTTTTTTTCCCTAAGTTATTATTTACTTGAATTTGATGAATTTATTTTTTTTCTTTTCAGGAGACATACAACAATCGGTTGAAGGAGAGATACAAGGACAATCCTTCGATCTACCTGGATATCAATTCGGATTTGTGGTTGGAGGCAGAATCATGTGGTGGACCCGATAGGAATCAGGTGTATGAACTCTCTTACACTAAGATTGAGGACTTGCGGATGAACTATATAGTATTTAAATTGTTGGATTCTCACAATCGGTCCCAAGCACTCAATCACTAGAGTTCGCGGCCTTGTTAGATCAAGGAGTATAGGAACATACGGCCCATCTCAATAAAAAATATGAACAACTCACTAATGAAGAACTTTTCCAAGTGGTAATGGAGATAAGATCACAAATAGGTGGCACATGTGCACCCTTCAATTGGCCTCACGATCCTGGTGATGACTAGACGACTCCTCCTCCTCCTCCTCCAACACTGCCTCTATTTTAGTTTTATTGTGTTTGAACATACATATATTTAAATTTTTAATAAATATTTGATTTTTTATATTAAGATAATTTATTTTTATATTATTTAAATTATTTTTGTACTTTTTTTCAATATATTTTAAAAAAACATATTTTAAGTAATTACTAAGAGTATTACTGACGAAATAAGTATGTCGGTATATTCCAGAGAGTTGAAAAAGAATTACAACAAATATTATTGCTATTGTTAACTCACTGATTGATTAAGTCTGCTTGTACATGCCAAGGAGTTGGAAAACAATTGCTGCAAATGACACTACTACTATTAACTAACCGATCAAATTATCGATGGTATTTTGTTGGTGATATGTAATTTTACCAATATAATTATATATTTTTCTCTTGTCGGTGATATGTTGAATTGTACCAAAGGAATTACTAACAGAATGAAACGAGTAATTTTTTCTTACGCTCATTTTTCATCTATAAAACCATCAAGAAATTTATCAACGTTAGACTCATCGACATACTAGAAATTACAGAAGAGTGTTTTTCTAATGGACAATGTTCATCCATGATCCCGTCGATAAAATAATAATAGATAGACTGTTAGTGTAAATATCGACAGAAAATTTCGTCGGTAAAATTGTTAAATCTAGTAGTCGGAGAAGATTTCATAAAAATACTGTATTTTTTTTTAATTATAAATACGGAACCTTCCTATTCTAAGAAGAAGAAAAAAAAGAGGAGAGAAGATAATTGGTATTCAAACTCCGAAGAGACATTTTAGGTGTTAGAAGTTCGGTGAAATGTTTAATAGTTGCAGACTTTGAGAGACTTCACACTGAACAATTTCTTCTGTTCAGTTTGTAACATGTCCCCAGAACATAAATGATTCATCGCAAAGGTTAGTGTTTCGAAAAGTTATTCGGTTTGTCTTCTTGCTTCATAAAGTGTGATGATCAATGCAACTTGTACTGTTATTGTTGACTAAACAGGCTCAACATGTAATTTTGAGGGCTATAAAATTATCGGTTGACTCGTATAATTAAGGGTGCCATTAATTTGCATCATCATCATTATTATTTTTTTTAAAATGAAAAACATAATTTCATATCTAGAATAATAAAGGGACACCGATCTAGTTCAATATGAAATTTTCTTTTTGGAGACCCTAGCTATAGATTTTGGAGAAGAATTAACTTGATATACATTTATTTTTTTTAGTAGTAAAGACGGTGCTTGATTATTTTTAGACTATAAATTGAAGGTTTGGCTCATTCTTTCAACCATGATGGCTGTAACTAGATTCACCGAAAGGCAATAGGGTTTCAATTGTTGAACAAAAGATAGTAATAATTGAAGATGTGAAATTCCAACCTCAAAGCCTCAATTCTGGTAACTAATTAAGAAGCATCATGGATTTTTTTTATTTTTTTTTCAATTTTTCATCCCAAAAGATGGTTTCCACCCCAAATAAAGACACAAAGCTAGCAAAATTTACAGCTGCTTCCCAAAATCAACATTGACAAAGTAGCTTGAATCTATAACACGCTGGAGGCCAACTAGCCATTGTAATTATTCCGTCTTTCAATTTTCGGTCCCCCCTTTCTGGAGATTATCAAAATTCAAAGGGAATATAATATAATAAAACAAAACTACTATACTTGTACATCACATGGAGAACAACCCTAAACCAAAATGAAAGGAGAGTGATAGTGATACTGCAGCCACATCGCAAAATCACACAAGGGTGGATTCTCTAGAGCATCCCATGCATGGTTGTGTAGCTTTGCCTGCCCCTTAAGACACGAAAAACCTACACCACACCTTAAGTCATCCAGACATATCGTCAATCAAATCAAACCCAATCTTTTTTCGCACCATGGGATTATCTATCAACGATTAAATACCCAGAATCAAGTTTTAAAATAAACAATGTATACAACAGAAGATCAAGAATTCTCACTAAATAAATAAAGACATTGAAAATGTTCGAGCAGTGTTTTCGAAGCACTTCGGTGCATACTCTATCATATTTTTTCTTCAATGTGTCAGGCCACCAGCCTTACCATAACCGTGGTATTTACTATCAACGATGCTGCATATTTTCAAAGTACTTTCCTCAGGTTTTTTTTTTTTTTTTTTGAAGTGGGAACATATATATCTCGGTTAACTTTATCGTTTTCATCTTCAATTTATCGGACATGATCTCAATCAGGTTCTTCCACCTAAAATCATCACAATTTTTACCCGAGCATGTGAAATTTTCTTGAAAAATACGTCCGTGTATTGCATAAGATAATAATGATGGTAATACACATAGTTATTAAACCCGGCCCGGCCCGGCGGGTCGACCCGGGACCCGGTGGCTGGACCGGTTCGGGTTTAATAAAAGACCGGCTGTGGCAACAGCCCGGCCAAACCCGGGTGACCCGGCGGGTCGACCCGGGACCCGGGTGACCCGGTCAAACCCGGACGAGACCCGGGTTTTTTTTTTTTTTTAAATGTGGAAAAAAAAATTGGTTTAAATATTTCAACTTAAAATGATAACATAGTATCTTTTCAATGTGGGATTTGAAGCCCTTTCATATATATACTCTATGTTCACATGAAAAAAATTATATTTTTTCAATGTGGGATTTGAAACCCATTAGTATATATACTCTATGTTCCCAAGGAAAAAATCATGTTTTTTCAATGTGGGATAAAAAACCTTTTGGTTTAAATACTTCAACTTAAAGGGATAACATTGTATCTTTTCAATGTGGGATTTGAAGCCCTTTCATATATATACTCTATGTTCCCATGAAAAAAGTTATGTTTTTTCAATGTGGGATTTGAAACCCATTAGTATATATACTCTATGTTCCCAAGGAAAAAATCATGTTTTTTTAATGTGGGATAAAAAACCTTTTGGTTTAAATACTTCAACTTAAAGGGATAACATTGTATCTTTTCAATGTGGGATTTGAAGCCCTTTCATATATATACTCTATGTTCCCATGAAAAAAGTTATGTTTTTTCAATGTGGGATTTGAAATCCATTAGTATATATACTCTATGTTCCCAAGGAAAAAATCATGTTTTTTCAATGTGGGATAAAAAACCTTTTGGTTTAAATACTTCAACTTAAAGGGATAACATTGTATCTTTTCAATGTGGGATTTGAAGACCTTTCATATATATACTCTATGTTCCCATGAAAAAAGTTATGTTTTTTCAATGTGGGATTTGAAATTCATTAGTATATATACTCTATGTTCCCAAGGAAAAAATCATGTTTTTTCAATGTGGGATAAAAAACTTTTTGGTTTAAATACTTCAACTTAAAGGGATAACATAATATCTTTTCAATGTGGGATTTGAAGACCTTTCATATATATACTCTATGTTCCCATGAAAAAAGTTATGTTTTTTCAATGTAGGATAAAAAACTTTTTTAATTTAAATACTTCAACTTAAAAGCTTAACATAATATCTTTTTAATGTGGGATAAAAAACTTTTTAAAATATTATTTTAAACTTCATTATTTATAATATGTATAATCTATATTTACATTAATTTTTTCATATGAAATATATATATATTTTAATTATTACGGGTCAACCCGGGTTGACCCATGAAACCCGAGACCCGGCCCCTTGGCCAGGTCAACCCCCGGACCGGGTTTAATAACTATGGTAATACACATGGATGTGAGGACTAAATTGAAGAACATAACGTACTTTGGGAGCCAAGTGAAAAGATTTTTCATTTTAAGAACCTAATTTATTAAAAATTAGTAGATAGGTTGGAACTGGTACAAGGTTCTTACTTTCTTCAATACTTTAATTTTATCTATATATATAAGGTCCATGATCTCAAGTCGGGCTGCCATGGTATTAAATATCAACCGGAGCAGTTGTGGTTAATTAGGCCTCTAAAAAGTCAAAAGAAAGTAATTAATTATAAATGCTCACAGGATATTTACAAGTCCCCATTAATTTCCTTTTCTATGCTGGTTTCTCCCTTGCAGCATGAGAACTCCTGGGTGGATTACTTTCAATGGAAGTAGATGCTAAGTTTACTTCTCGTGTTTTTTTATATAACGTTGCTTCGTAATTAAAAATTTAACAAAATATTTTTTTTATTTTTAATGTTAACATATTAAAAAACACGCAAAAAACCAATTCTATACATTTTCAAATACAAAATAATTTAAAAATTATTTTAAAAACTATTACAATTCAAAACAACACATTCAATTCATTCCTATATCTGTGTCCTTAACTCTATTCTTTGCTGATGTAATTATTACACGTGACCTCCTTCCAAGTTGCAATTTTTCTGAATATCGAAGTCAAATATTTTCTATGTATGTCAAGAGAAAACCATATACTAATATTTTTCCAAACTAAAATATAGCTAAATTTGAATCTCCTAATGCACTTCATATATATATATATATATGGTACTATGTAGTGTTCAGCATATATATATATTCGATGATATAGATTAGCCACAAGATGATATGGGAAGATACAGTTTATTTAATAAAAAAATTTAATCTTAGTTAATAAATAAAATGATTTCAAAATATATATTACCATTAAATAAAAAAACATATTAACTTGACATAATGTTTAGTTTGAGTCATACTACCTAGCTAGTGATCCTATGCAAATCCAACAATGTCCCCCCAAAGAAGTTCTCATCCAATGACCTATCGACACACATGTCCACTTTCTCAAACACCGCCTACTACGTACACAAGGGGCGGAAAGTCTGGAGAAGGAAGCATGAGGTGGAAGGTATCATTATAGCCTCCACTTGTAAAAATGACAATAAAAAGCATGAGGTAGCTTCGTGGATGGTGCGGAGAGTGACGGAAAGAGATGATATGGTTTTGATTGTTTTTTAAAATATTTTTTATTTAAAAATATATTAAAATAAAAAATATATATATATATATTTTATTTTTTAAAAATTATTTTTAATATCAGTATATTAAAATAATTTAAAAATACTAAAATATATTAAGTTAAAATAAAGAAAAAAATTTAAATTTTTTTTAAAATATTTTTAAAATGTAAAAACAAACAATCTCAGTATCATATATGCTCTATCAAATGTGATCGTTGACTGGATAGTGGGGAGCCAATACCATAATCAACAAATAATTATATTGTGTGTAGGGTACAATATCAACTATCGTTTGATTTGTACTTTGCAAATCAGTTTACCAAACCATTTTATTTTGCAAGTGCAGTTACACGTCACTTTGTGTGATTCAGCTAGTCGTGCTTTTTCTTGAAGACTCGACTGAATTTATGTGTCCAGCTGACTGTTAATCATCATTGCGTGATGTTTAATAGAAAAGTTCATATATATATCAATGGATTGTAGAACAACTTGTGTTTTTATCCTTTTTTCGTCCAATAAAACCTTTTACTTGAACGTTTCTTTTGCGAGAAAAAGAAGAAGAAAGAAGAGTTCATGGAGTAGATTGGTTTGCTAGATCTTTCGAGGCATTCTAAGTTCAAGTGGCCACAATTTAGGATATGGGAAAAGTTGAAGAACCAACTCATTTCAAGTTCTATTTAGAGATTGACGCTACAAATTTAACCAAAGTAAAGTAGAAAATGACATATGCTGTCATTATACAATGAGATCATGCATGCTAAGATACGCGTAAGTTTTTTCAATCTGACTTTTGCTTGGAGCAGAAACCACCAAGAGACTTGTGCAAGCACTCTAGCTAGGGTGTGGTAGCCTACGTGCCTAACCCTCTTCCATGGCAAAGAAGGGAACACCAATGGAAGCAGATCGAATCAAATTATTCTCTTTGATATTTTCATCCTAAGAATGGCCCAAATACTCTTTAAGAACTGTGGATTTACTTTAAGTGACGTTTTCGAAGGTGACAAATTCCAATGTTTTTTATTGGAATGATTTTCTAGCACAAACTGTCCTCGTGTTATGTTCTTATGTGCGTTATATATATATATATATATATATATATATAGAGAGAGAGAGAGAGAGAAAACACATCCACATTTTGGTTTTTTGATTTACTATTATTTGTAATAACCACAGATCACTTGGTTTTTATAACACACCTGTATAACACTAACTAAGCCTAGTGGATTAATTTCTCATTTTTTATCTTTCGCCAGAAAAGAAAACACTGTATGTGAATATTTAGTCATGATTTGACGCGTCTGATCCCTGGAAATTAGAAATCTAAGGTATGTTAAAAAAAAGTTCTAAATTGTTCAAATAAAATAAAATTATTAATTTTTTTTTTCAGAGAACGAAGAATTTTCTCGTAAATAAGAGGGTAGAAGAAGAGTAGATGGGCTCAAAAAAAAAAAAGCACAAACCAGTAGGCAGGTTTCCCTATCAGCTATGGGCCTCTTTAGTTTTGGATCTAATGCAGTTCGTTTTAGTTTACAAGTGCTGGCCTTGTTTGGGCTTCTAAGAAACAGAACATATTTAGAGGGTTCTCGCCTCTTTCCTGCAATTTTGGCTGTTTCGCAAAAATATATAATTTTTTGGGGATGTTTTTCCTTTTTTATTTCTTCTTCTTTTTTTTTTTTTTTTTTTTTTTTTTTTATCTCGCACTTGCTTTGCTGTGGCTGTTGTATCTTCTGGTTTCTTGACTCTCCATAAGCAAAGAAGAAAACAAAGGAAAACCACAAAAAGAATTAATGCCTCTCTATGTGTATATATTAAGGTAAACATGTACTCATAAATCGCATATAATTATACTATTATCAATATTCACAGAAGATATTTTAATAATTAGTGTTAAATGCTAAATCTATTAATTAAATTCCCTTTCCTTCGAGAAGTTGGATGCAAGACTTAGGAATTAATCTTTTGAAGAGACGGTAACAAGCTACTTCACGATCAAATGAAAGAATGAAAGTTCAAATAAGAGATTAGAGTTTAAAGAAAACCCAAGTAAATTAAAAGGTTTAAATTGAATAAGTTAATTAAGGTTTTAATGTAGAATGAAGGGTTTTTGGTAGCCTTAAAAATTTAAAAACTACAGCACAGAAAGCGGTAAGAAAACTGAAAAGAAAGTGGTACATTTATGAAAGTAAACTAACACTTAAACATTTTTTTTTCCGATAAACTATGTTCTTTTCTTATTATTGCAAGCCAAGAAGATTAATTATGACCAGGAGAAGTTGATTTCTATGATTAGAAGTAGAATTGTAGCAGTAATTAAGTGATAATGAGATCAAAGATGTCTGCAAAATTTATTCAGCAGACATTAGCCTGACGTTATTGCACTATATATCTGACTTTGTTAGAATCCTAATTAGCCCATGTGGCATTTGAGAGAAACCACCATCGTGTCGAAGATCAATTGGGATGTTTTTGAATGAAAAAAATTGCTCAGATGAGCAATGAATTATTAAATTTTCATGGCAAGAACATGTTGCCGCCCGCCACTAGGTCAACTGTTCATGCACAAATCAAATTGCTCAGATGAGCAATGAATTATTAAATTTTCACGGCAAGAACATGCTGCCGCCTGCCACAAGGTCAACTGTTCATGCACAAATCAAATTGCTCAGATTTTGATTGTGTTAACTGTTCCTTAACGCCCAAATAAAATTGTTCAAATTTTGATTGTTTATAGCTTAGTTGCTTGTTTTATAATCTGGCTTCTGATAGCAATCCCATGCAACATTTCTATTCTGTCGACACAGATTCGAGCTTTCTTTTTGTATTACAAAAAAGAAAAAAAAAATGGAGCCATTATGATCTTATAACAATTAAGTCTACATCAATTTATAATATAATTTGCACCACCACAATATTAAAATATCAAAACTAAATAATCTAATCAATTTAATTTCTTAAGGAATAAAGCATGAGATGTCTTGTAATCACAGCTTTTTCCATGAAATTGTCAAGGCCAGTATAAAAGAGTTGGCATGTTTCCTCGTGCCCTCATCAGAAAATTGAGGTTCACAAGATAATTTTTGTTCTCGAACAAAAAACTAAATTTTTTGTTTTTTTTTGTTTTTTCAAATAAAAAAGTAAGTCTACCGGCTAGAAACTAGTGAACTGGTTCATAAATGATCAATCGGTTAAATTGGTAGAATAACTTTTTCTTTTTAGATTAGATCTTTCATTGCTTAGTTTAATTCCTTGATTATCTAAGACTTGAGACATATAAATAGTCAGAAGCATAATTAATAAGTGTAGAGAGGAACAAAATAAATAAATTAATAAAATTGTTTTCCTCTCAAATCTTCTTCTTGTGCTTTAGGTTTGGGTGAGTTTAGATTTGATTGGATTTCGAGTTAGGTTTGGGCGAGATTTGAGCTGGGTTTGATAATATCCATACTTTATCCATTATCCATCAGATTTAAAAAATATTATAACTATTCCTTTTATTGTAGCTATTCTATCATTTTTTATTATTTTTTTTCCTTTTATTATAGCTATTCTTCAATTCAATTTAACCCTTCAATTGAAGTTTTCTATCATCTTATTAATGTTTTTTTTTCACCCTAATTGTTTTTAAATCCTTTCATGTAATTGATTGATTTTTCTTAGTTTTATCTTTTGATATTTGATTTGTCGAGGATTCAAATCATTTTGCATTATTATTTTTTGGTATTGGTTTTATGATTATCTTGATTTATTATCTATGAGTTTATCCTGATCTCATGATCTAGATCATGCGTTTTCCATGTCTTTTTTCATCTATGCTTTTTTTTTTTTTATACAAATGTTTTTTAAATATTCATTTTAAAATAATATTACTGATATGTTCAGCTTTGCATTATATTTTTTATGACTTGAGTTTATTTAGTCAATTTTATTTGTATTTATCCTTTAAGTCGTTGGATTTTTAGGGTGTGAATTTATTAATTTAAATAAATAATTTTGATATATAAAATTAGGTGAATGTCTCATTTTATATAATTAAATATTTTAATTTATATTTATCTTTTAATTTTTTTTTATTATTAATGACTCTTCTCTGTTTATTTTTTTAAAAATATTATCGATTGATTTATTTATTTAGATATGTGTTCAAATTTTTCAATTTACATTTTAAATTTTTTTCAATAATTGTTTTAAACACATTAAATCAACTTGTATATCCTATCTTTTTCCAATATTTTTTTTTTTTTTAAAAAGTTATAACCCGTGGAATCGTGGATAGCTATTGTACTTACAGAGAGAGAACACACCCACCATTTTGCTGTACTTGTCTTGAAAAGTATAATGAATCAATTGTACCTGTCGGTGATGTCCTTATGCATATATATACACAACAAAATAATAATAATAAATAAATACATCAATAAATAATTATCAGATAAAGAAGTATATTGTAAACAAAAGAAGTACGAATATTTCAAAAAAGCAAACCATTATAGTGTGCATATGTCCCTTCATAGAGTGGGACATATATAACACTGACTAAGCCTAGTTAATTTCTCTTTTTTATATCTTTGGCCAGCAAATACTGTATGCGAATATTTTGTCATGATTAGACACATTTAATCCCTTTAAATTAGAAATCTAACGTATGCTAGAAAAATGTCCTGAATTTTTTTAATAAAATAAAATTTTGAACAATTTTTTTTCTCATAAATAAGATCGGTTAGAATAAAGAATTGTCTAAAAAATATATCATAAACCAGTAGGTAGGCTTCACTATCAGAGCTGGGCCTCTTTAGTTTTGGATCTAATGTAGTTCGTTTTATTTTTCCTTTTTGATTTCTTCTTTTTTATAGCTCTTGTCTTGCTGTGGCTTGTTTGTTGCTTCTGGTTTCTTGCCTCTCCGAAAGCAAAGAAGAAAGCGAAGGAATACCATTAATTAATTAGTTTCACAATGATGCAGTAGCTTTCCATGGACCTCTTCAGTAGCAGCAGCAACACCTCAAACTATAGCTCATAACAGCTCAAAGTATATTAGACTTGACATTGCAGAAGCCTAAACAGCTGCACCTTGTAACAAATTACGCTATCAGAAAGTCAAGTAGCAAGCAGCATTGTTTCAGCGCACCAAAACAGTTGTTTCAACATACCAAAATAATTGAATCAAACACCAACACCAAACATAACTTTGAAGATTTTTTTTTCAATTGATTGGCTAATATATCTTCGATATTTGTCATTCGATGAAAAGAAAAAAAATCAAGAAACAGCTAGAGCAAAGAGGCAACAACTTCATATATTAAAATAATAAGGAACAAATATGACTAATTAAAAAGTTGAATGAGAATAAATTTTTTAAAAAATATATAATTTCATAAATTATCTCAAATAAAATAAATAATAATCAAAATAATAGAGATCAAATCTAAAAAACAGAAAAAATTAAAGATGAAGAAATTAAAATAATAATAATAATTAACATTCATAAATTATTTCAAATAAAATAAGTAATAATCAAAAGAATAATGATCAAATTTTATAGATAAAAAATTTTAATAAAAAAATAATAAGAAAAAAGAAAATAACAATTATAAAAATGAAGACCAAAGTTAATATAAAAATTAAATTTTAAGAGATGAAATTAAAAAATAAATATTTAAAACAAAATATATATAGCAATTAAAAGTTTGAGGACCAAATGTAATATAATCAACAAATAATATAACATTTCTAAATTTTTCATAATTTTCGAAAAGTGTTTTCCGCTCAAATTTTTCAGAAAAACACTTTCTTAGAAATCAAGCTAAATTTATTTTTGACTGAAAAGTATTTTTTGTTGATTAACTTTTTTAATAACAAACAAAGACATAGAAGTAAGAGTATTACTCTTCTCTTATGAAAAACGAGTCAATAATGGAGTGCTTTGGAGGGTTCGTACCTCAGATTAAATATTCATGATCATTGTGGTTAGTTTGCAGTCTTTTAAGATTCTTTAATTAGATGCAACCTAGATAAATGCATGCCTGCAAGAGCTAGACAAAGTAGCAGATGGACATGGTTGTTGTAATTAAGAGAATAATTTAAAAATATTCTAAACTAATTAGAATTAATTAATTCCAGTAAATGTTTGTAGGCGTGTGTGTTTGAGATAAAAAGACAAATATCCATGCATTTGTTAAAACAGATTTGTCCAAATCTCATTTAAGAAAAAATAAAAGTTTTGTCCCATTCAACAAACATATTAATTAGCAAGGAGTTAGTTGAAAGAGATATATTTCACTCCATAATCTTTTAGATTTAAATTTTGAAAATAGTATTCCGAAAAATTTATTTAAATTCATGTAAATACAATATACCAATATAATGAAAGATGTGCCATCAAGATCGTCTTTTTTTTTTTTTTTTTTTTTTTTTATCGTTGGATCGATAAATCGCTCCTAAAGTTATATATTTTGCAATAAACGAATACCTCTGCGTTATCAAACAATATTGTTCTTTTATATTATTGCAAGCCCAGAAGATTGATTATGTTCAGGACGCACAAGTTGATTTCTATGATTAGAAGTAGTAAGAGATAATGAGATCAACGATGTCTTAACTTCAAAATTAACTAAGGAAAATTTTAGTCATTAGCATGACAAACATGTTAAAGAATAATATAAATTATATCTTGGTACCTCATATCATTATTTTATTGGGTTGAGATGGTTTTTTGATATGGTATTAGAGCCTTGATTACCAAACAGTCGCAAATTCAAATTTCATCATCTGTATTTATTTAATAAAAATTAAGCACAAGACAGTATAGGCATGTGCAAGTTTCAAGCCCAAAAGACTTTTATTTGAGGGGGTATGTTAGAAAATAAAATAGGGCTTTTATTTGATAGAGATGTTAAAAAATAAAATAAATCATATATTGAGACTTTACTTAACAGCTTAAGATATTATGTTGAAATGATTCTTTAACATGGTATTAGAATCTTGATAATTAAATAGTCATGAGTTCAAATCTAATCATCCATATTTATTTAAAAATAATAAAAATTATATATTAGAATTTAAACTCACATCTTTAACAAAGTATACCTGAAGTAATTGCATTATATACCTAACTTTGTTTGAATCATAATTAGCCCATATGGCATTTGAGAGAAGCCGCCATGCATCGCGTCAACGGCCAATTGGGATGTTTCTGAATTAAAATATTTGTTCCTTTCGAGCAATGAAATCAAACTTTCATTCCAGCTACTAGATGGCTTGGACATGTTACCGCCCGACACAATAAAGTTAGCTGGAATTAAAATCAATTTTGATTCCAGCTACTGATATCAATCGCATGCAACATCCCTACTCTGTCACGGATCATCGTCGAGCTTTCGTCTTAATATTAAAAACAAAATGATCTTATAACAATTAATTAAGTCTACGTACATCAAATTAAAATATAATTCCCACCACCATATGATTAAAATATCAAAATTAAATCATCTAACGGGTTTAATTCTTTAGGGAATAACATATCAAATGTCTTGTAGGCTTATGATCAAGGCTAGTTATAAAAGAGGTGGCATGTGTCCTTGTGTTCTCATCAGGAAATTGAGGTTCACAACATAGTCATTGTCTCTAATTAGACATGGATAGTTTAAAGCTTTCTTCAGGTTTCATCTTTATTCAATTGGTTTTGCTAGCATCTGTCTTTAACTCGGCAAATGCGCAATTGAAGGTAGGGTTTTACAAGGATACATGTCCACAAGCTGAAGCTATTGTGAAAGGGGTTATGGATCAAGTGTTGAAAGTTGCTCCTAGTCTTAGTGGCCCTTTGTTGAGGTTGCACTTTCATGACTGCTTTGTTAGGGTACGCAAGCCATTGATCCATTTCTGATCATTTGAAATTCTGAAACAGTTTATGCTTTTTTGCTTGAATTATAGCAAAACCCTTACGGTCACTAGCTAATTAATTTTATATGTCTACAGGGTTGTGATGCGTCAATTCTTTTGAACTCTAGTACTGGCCAAGCTGAAAAAGATTCACCTCCAAATTTAAGCCTTAGAGGATATCAAGTTATTGACAGGGTCAAGGCTGCGTTAGAAAAGAAGTGCCCTGGAGTGGTTTCCTGTGCAGATATCTTGGCCATTGTGGCTAGGGATGTCACGGTCGCGGTAAGAAATATCTTTCAAATTCATTAGAGAGTTTCTTTTGCAAGCAAAATGCTTGTATTTAACAAAAAATTATCCTCTCAGACTTTGGGACCATCCTGGCGAGTTGAAACTGGAAGAAGAGATGGAAGGGTGTCTAACTTTTCAGAGCCTTTAACAAACCTGCCACCATTTTTCGCAAACATTTCTCAATTGTTAACACAATTTCGCTCTAAGAACCTAAGCAAAAAGGACCTTGTAGTGCTCTCAGGTATTTAAACATCTCAAGTTCAGTTTCTTCATAGAGATTCTTGAAACAAGAAATTGAACTTGAATAATTCTATTTATTCTTCCTGGCACGTAGGTGCGCACACCATTGGCACTTCTCATTGCTCTTCTTTCGATTCTCGGCTTTACAACTTCACCGGAAAGGGTGACACTGATCCCACACTGGATTCAGAATACATAACACGGTTGAAGAAAATATGCAAGGCAGGAGATCAAATTACGCTAGTGGAAATGGATCCTGGAGGCGCCAGGACATTCGACAACAGATATTATAAACTCGTAGCTAATAGAAGGGCACTTTTCCAATCTGATGCAGCTCTCCTTGACAACAATTACACAAAAGCTTATGTTAAACTTCAGTCTGTTACTACCGATGAATCCACTTTCTTCAAAGACTTTGGTGTTTCCATGAGAAAAATGGGAAGGGTTGAAGTTCTTACTGGTAAAGCTGGTGAAATCAGGAAAGTTTGCAGCAAAGTTAATTGACTAGACAAAGTTTAGTGTCATTACGGAATATATTTTTCTTGTGTGCATGTAAAGATATATATGGCTACTGCCATGCAATAATTGTATCAAGTGTGGAAATCAATTGATTCATTAATCAATAATAGTAAGTGTAAAATAATGTTTTTTTCCATTAATTGTAAGACCTTATAAGCTTTCATATGAAGTCTTGCAAGATCAGTTTTTTATTCTCTTTTATTAATTTTTGTCTAATTGTTGTGCATGCCAACCTCTCAAACCCAATGAAACTGCATCCATTCAATTTCAAAATTGGACGGGCAATTAATGAAGCGATACCGTTTAAAATTAGTTGGTGTTCAGATTCTAAGGGACTTTGATGTAAAAGAACAGGAAATGAAGAATTATGATAGCGGGATGTAGATACTCGATGATTAATAGCTTATATTTTGTGCTAAAAGCTTAAATTGTTGGGTGAACTATATGATTTATATTATTTTTTAATGTATTTTTTAAATGTAAAATTTTTGAGTTTGAAACTTGTATAAGTTTACATTACCTTGTGTTTAATATTTTTATCAATTAAATAAAGATTGTAAGATTCAAATTCGTGACCACTTGATTATTAAAGTTCTGATATCATATAAAAGTATAAATTAAATTTAAAAATTTAAGCTGATAGATAAAATCTTAAAATATAATTTAAATTATTTTATAATTGAAAAAATGAAAAGAGAAACCTGTGGTAGGCTCTAATTATGGTAAGTTACTACAAATACAAGACCTGCTTCATGAAAGACTGCAATAAGACTGAAATTCCACTATATTAACCAGTTAACCAATTTCTATCCATTCGAACGCAATTCTTATAATATTTTTTCCAGAATATTTTTTTTATGAACAACGAGTGCTTAATTTGTACGGAAGTTAGTCAACTGTGCATGGCAAGGACAGATGTTTTGAGAAACAATGTTGGCAAGTGTCCATTTACTTTCACTCTGGCACTTGGACATCAAAAATTAATCTACAGATATTTGGAATTAGAAGAAAATCTATAAACAAACAGATTTTGAAATTGCAGAAGAAAGGTTCTTGTTTATTATTTGTTAAGAGAACCGTGAGCAACACACTCAAAAGACTCGCGTTCTTTTTATATACAATAGGCAATAATTATCTTTCCATAAGAAAAGGCTGAGCAATATTCTTTTCATTTATTTGACAGCCTCCATACAGTCTTCAAGGATGATTTGCTTGATCTTGATCTAGTTTTTTCGGATTGTACAGTTGTTGTTTCCTCGTCTGCGACACTGCCATTCTGGCTAGAATTTGCTGCTGTTGAAACACCTTCATCAGTACCAAACAGATTTCTATCTTTATCACCCAACAATTCTCCACTAATAGAAGCAAAATTGTAGCTAGTGTTGTTTGAGTCTTCTGCTTTTTGACTCCAGCAATCTTGAGTTACCTTATTACTCCATTGCTTCACACAATAGCTGATATGATTGGAGCATGTTGTGTAAACATAGAGTAATAATGTGAAGTGGATTATCTCATTTACTAAAACACAATTAATCTGTAAAGGACACAGCATAGGAACAACTTTTATAGATGGGATTAAGTTAATGAACGTATTAGCAGGGAAGAATCCTATTTAGAACAATGCTTATATTGTTTTTGAAAACTTAAAACAAGAACTCCATGATCATCTTTGACTAGTTAGGCTGTTAGCATCTTTGAAGCCTTTTACAATCCATTAAACCTGTTTTTGATAATATAATTTGGATCTCCATTTCCACAGTAGCTGCTGTGTTAGCATCAAATTCCAACCATTCCACAGCACCCACATATATTAACATAAACCAATCTTCCTGGTCCAACATAGACAATGAGGATTTGAACACAACTTTTTTTCACCAGTGTAAGAAAACTCACTGTTACATGTGTTATCATTTTGGATTTTATTTTAAAAAAGTACATGAGAATTAAACTTCTCATGATTCATGAATGCTTTGTATTCAAAATATAGATACTTATGTTGAAACTATCTTATGAATATTCAACTCCGTCTCATTTAAAAATAGTTTTTTCAAGAAATAAAAAGCTTTTACATTATTGCAACATTGTTGTAAAACTAAGGACTTCATCATTGTGCAATGTAATGTGCTGCCATGAATGGTAGTGATTGTGATGAAACACACTTAGCCGCGGATGTTATTATCAAATGCAAGTAGGTATTGCATTATTATCAAATCCAGGTAAACGTGCTTCTGTATGATAACTCCGCAATGTTCCAAGGCTTTTCCATGTTCAACTTGGACAAGCACAAGTTGTGACAAGATTAGAGTGTAGTCGCTGTTTAATATTCCATGCTCACGAGAACTGTTCCTCAATTCTGCAATAATGTAGCTTGAAGATAGAAGTGCTCTTCTCATAATGTCTAAAAATGGATGGAAGGATGAGCTGGAATGTTATCATTTTGGATTTTATTTTAAAAAAGTACATGAGAATTAAACTTCTCATGATTCATGAATGCTTTATATTCAAAATATAGATACTTATGTTAAACTATCTTATGAATATTCAACTCCGTCTCATTTTAAAATAGTTTTTCAACAAATAAAAAGTTTTTACATTATTGCAACGATTGGTAGGCTGTCCTAGTCCACTGGTCCAGATTCGATAACAAAAAACGTATGATTTGGCCTTGCATGTTCTTAATCAAATATATAACAGAAACATACAAGGCATACCCTAGAGCAGGTTTTCTCAAGGAAATAATATTGAAACATGGCGAATATCCCAGGGCTGGTATTAAGTACAATTTAAATCAATAGGCATTAAACAAATCTTAATGCTTGCGAAATGCCTGAATCAGAGCAGTGAGCTATTTTCTTAATTGACTGATTGTGATTAAGCACCGACTGATAACCCCCACAATCCTGAAAGAAAGAAGAAGATAAAAGAGCTGTTTGGATTCAGCACTAGATTTATTCTTTTGAACTCCTTTGTCTGTTTACCAGCGTCTCTGCATAAAGTAGCAGTCGTGTCTGATTCTCTTCAATCTTCTTTTTTTAGAAGATTAGTGATGTCTTATTCTCAAATCTCCAAGTTTATCACAATCAATGCGCGCATTTCAGGATTTAAATTTAAAATCTTTAATTTGAAAACTTAATATCTCAACACTATATTGTCCTATGATAGTATATAATAGTAATTGATTTACGGGCTGTTTTAATAAAAACTTTTGTTTCAAATTATTTTGAAGGTAAAAATTTGAATTTTAAATAAAATTCAATCTTTAAAAATAGTATAAAAATAAATTAAATGCGAACTTCTCTATTTTATTATAATAAAAATTAATATTAAAACTAGCTTTTCAAAATACTTATCCAATTATTATTTTTATTTGAAATATCTTTAAATGGATAAGATGAAGGTGATAGATATAATATAGAAAATAAAATGAATTAAATTATATTTTATTTAAATTTATTTATTAATTGAATTCAAATTAAATATTATAATGGATAATTTATTAGAATGAAAAGGTGGAAAGAACAAATGTTTTGTTTCCTTTTGTTTTCTCCCTTTTTTTTTTCTTTGTTAAATTAAATATGCAAATCATTAATTCTTCAAAGAAATGCTTTAGCGCGCTCAAAGTAACATTTACCTAATTAATTAATAATAATATAGACATCAGAAAAAACTAAGGAAACTCATTTAGAAATCACTATTCCAAGTTTTAGTTATTTTCTTTCCTTCCTTTTTATCTATACATTTTTAATACCGATACCTATTTATAATTGATTTGAGTTATATCCTAACTACAAATTTTTCTATTTTAGCACCTTAATTAAATTTACAGTCTTCAATGCTTATAAGAAAAACAAAATTTACTTATCCTAGATATCGTTTAATATGATAATTAGTTTATAGATATGTACTATGTTGTGGGTCAGATTAAAATTTTTTTTAAATATAAAAAAAAAATAACTAAGCATATAGAACTATTTACCGTTGTTATTAAACTTGGTTTAACTTGTCAAATTTCAAACTTATTAATCTAATTTTTTGTTTAGTTCGAGTTTAAAATTAAGTCATGTAGAAGTTATTCCGACATGATCCAATCAACTTGGTTTGTCTAAAAGCAACCCAACCTACCTAAAAAAAAAAATTAATGATGAAATTTGGAGGAAAAAATAAAATTGACAGAAAAAACCTCATGTTAAACTCAATCAACTTGGTTTGTCTAAAAGCAACCAGACCTACCTAAAAAAAACAATTAAGGATGAAATTTAGAGGAAAAAATAAAATTGACAGAAAAAACCTCATGTTGAACTTATTGCTTAGCTTGGGTTTAAAATTAAATTATATAAAAATTACCCTAACATAACTTAATCAACTTAATTAGTTGGTTTAAAGGCAAGGAGCTTGACTAGTAAAAAACAATTTAAGGATGAAATTGAGGGGGTAAAAAGAGACAAAGTTAACATGAAAAGGCTTTTTGACTCGACTCCTTTCCTAGTCCGAGTTATTAAACCATGTAAAAGTTATCTCGAATGATTTGGTCTGCTGTAGAGAATAATATATGTCACATCTAGATATCGCGACAACCATAAATAATTTTCTTGGTGGGAAAAATATATATATCTAACATCTTGTTCTTTAAAAAAAGGTCTAATTCAAGAAGTCGTCTTTAGTATTATGGTTATTAAAAGTCTTAACTGATCAACAAAGATTCTATAATACGAAATTGATTATGCAAACAAAAAGATATTATCAACCCTAAGTGTTTTACTTGAGGTAGGCCACATCACTAGTTTTGTTTTAACTTGCTAAGAGTTTATTGATTTATGTTATGATAATTTGCTTGTAATGTTATTGACTTTAGTATCAGTAAATATTTAACAACGAATATTTTTAACTTTGGTATTTATAAATATTATGTAGCAAATAATAATATATGATTTTGTTGATTTTGACATCAATGAATATTAAAGATTAGAATAATTTCTAATTCTAGTGCAATATCCCTTATTCTGACATTAATAAATACCTAAAATATTTTTAATTTTAGTATTAGTGAATATAAATATTTTTTATTAGCATTAATGAATACAAATATTCTTAATTTTAATAAGAATAAATAAACCAATAGAAAAAACAACTTATATATATATATATATGGGTAACAACCTAGACCCAAAAAAAAAAAAAAAATTTTCCTCATTCCACAAATATTCAAATTATTTCAAAATCAAGAGCACACCATACCAGATTAAGGCCTCGTTTGTTTCCCGCAAACAGGTTTCCGGGAAACTATTTTCCAAATTTTCCTGTGTTTGTTTATCATTAGGAAAGTTGGTCAACGGAAAATACTTTTCGATCAACGGAAAACACTTTCCGGTCAATGAAAAATTTGGTTTGGTTTTCAGGAAAGTGTTTTCCCTTTAGCTGTGTTTGTTTTCCGGAAAGTGGTTTCTGGGAAATCACTTTCCAAACTTTCTTGTGTTTGTTTGCTATTAGGAAAGTTGGTCTATGGAAAACACTTTCCAGTAAAAAGAAAATTTGGCTTGGTTTTCAAGAAAGTGTTTTCCTAAAAAATTTAGTGGAAAACACTTTCCGGAAGTTGTGAAAAATTTAGAAATATCATTATTTGCGGATTATATCAAATTTGATCCTCAAACTTTTGATCGCTATATATATTTTGTTTTTAATATTTATTTTCAATTTCATCTCTTAAAATTTTATTTTTATATTAACTTTGGTCCTTATTTTTATAATTGCTATTTGCTTTTTTCTTATCATTTTTTTATTGAAAATTTTTATCTATCAGATTTGGTCCTTATTCTTTTGATTGTTACTTATTTTATTTGAAATAATTTATGAAATGTTGATTATTATTATTTTAATTTCTTCATCTTTTATTTTTTTTAATTTTTTAGATTTGATCTCTATTATTTTGATTATTATTTATTTTATTTGAGATAATTTATGAAATTGTATTTTTTTTCCAATTTCATTCTCATTCTCATTCAACTTTTTAATTTGTAAGATATATTTTTTATTATTTTAAAAAACTTGAAAAAAATAAAATGTTAATAAGTTATTTTCCAGCTCATTTTCTATGACATAACCAAACACTGAAAAGTGTTTTCCAGTTTATTTTTCCATTACACTATCAAACATCGAAAAATAATTTCTCAAAATTTACTTTTATAAAATTCACTTTACAAAAAAAATTACTTTTCAACAAAGGCCTAAGAGTCCAAATATCATTTAGGAATAACAAACACATTTGTTCCAAATTCGCAAAATATAATCATTTTATTCAAAAATGGTTTGAGGTCATGAAATGGGGTCCAATGTTGCTGAAACAGTGCTGGGAAGCTCCTAAGTCAAGGGGTGGCGGCGCGTGGCTTCACCCTCCGCCGTAAAAAACCAGGAATGAGTGGGTCTGGATTGTCTTCTTCCCCTCTTCCCTTTCCTGCCGGTGTTGGCTTTCACCGTGACCTGCAAAGAGAAATTGCAACAAGCAGTCGATTTTATTTCCCTTCGTTTTCTCAAACAGTTTCTTCTCTTTTTTCCGTTGGCCAAGGTGCTGGTGATGGTAGGTTTCGGTCCAGTTATGTCACTGGGTGGGGGGGGGGATCGGGGTTATGGAGAGGCTGATGTTGCTGTTGCTGCGGTCTTCGTCGGTTGAGTGGAGATGGGTAATTAGATCTGAGAGAGAGTTTTGTTCTTCGGATCCAAGTTAAATTTGGTTTTCAGTTGGGGTTCGGTAGAGAGAGAAAGGGGATTCTCTGGTTTGCGGGTAGTGAGAGAAGATTAGAAGGAGAAAAGCAAGAGAAGTGAGGGGAGGCGCACCCTCTGCGATTCTAGGCCGGGGAAGACAAGTGAGTAAGATGAAGGTGGCGGCGGCTTCTAGTATTGGGTGTTGATTTCTCCGGGGGTACCAGAAAAATTGGGAAAAGACAGGGGCTTCTGGTTCCTGTGAGGGTTCCTGGAAATGGAGACGAATGTCGTTGGTCAGGAGAGGGAGAGGGAGAGGGAGAAGAGAGGTTGGTGTGGGGTCCTATGGCCGGTTCTCGAAGAGACTATCAAAAACAGGGGCGGCGGCTTATCGTAGGGGATGATTATTTTTCTTTAAGGTTTGCCGCCCCTGTTTTTTTTGTCTTTCCTAGGTTTTCTTTTTTTAATGTCCGCCTGGTTTTCTTGTAATGATCCCGTGCACTAGAATTTATATTTACAGTCTAAGAATCTCATCTTTTAAACATTTTTTTTTTCAAATTTTTATTTGAATCAAATTAAAAATAGATAATTATCATTATAATGATGATAAAAATAAAATAGTAAAGATAAATTGTAGTCCTTAATTTTCATGTAAGTAAACAAATCACATATTTAAAACCCTATAAAATTAAATTAAAAATCAACATGTCAAAATTAAATTATAACAATATAAATTATGTCTTGTAATCTCATCTAACAGCTTAAAATTTTAAGTAAAATTAATTTCTTGATATGATATTAGAATCTTGAGATCAAACTATTACAAAGTTTGAATCTTATCATCCCTATTTATTTGATACAAATTAAATACAAAGTAATGTAAATAATTACAAGTTTTAAGTTTGAAGTGCTTTCATTTGAGGAAGATATTAAAAAAATATATAAATTATATCTTGAGGCTTTACCTAATAGCTCATTCTTTCAAGTTAAATTAGTTATTTGATATCTACTTAGCTGGTGAAAAATAATTTAGATGATTATTACAAAAAAGAAAAAAATTAAGCATAAAATTAAGAAAACAGATGGGGGAATAATAGGGTAACGTGGCTAATGTCAAAATACCATAAAAAGAGTATCTGATCAACGTAACTATTCATATGCCATATCCCTTCCATGATCTCGAGGGAACCTTTATGCCTTGTTCTCGTACGACACCAAAGACTAGTATATGCCATCACATTTTGTACTCCATTTGGATTATTATTCAATAGAGGTGCTTTAACCACAATTAATGATTGCTTATATCCGAGAATGGGTGCATACTGACAACTTTTCTTCTCTTTTTTATATGGTTTTGCGTTTTGTACTTGGTAATTCGGAGTCGTATTAGATTTTATTTTTTTTTTAAAAATTTATTTTAAAATACGATGCAAATTATATTTTTAAATATTTTAAAATTGTTTTGATGTGTTGATGTTAAAAATATTTTTTTTTTTAAAAAAAATTTAATATATTTCTAAATAAAAAAACATTTTAAATCATTATTGCAATCCTAAATATCATACTGTAAAAATTGATTTTATATGGTTTGAGAGAAGCGATGTTCTTTATCGAGTAAATTAATTGTCACCTATTACCAGCAAATGTTTAAGACACTTAACACGAAAGCTTTTACAAAAACAACAATGCTTTTACAATTTACATGCAAAAGCAATTGAACAAACAATGACAAGAATATATCCTTTTCTTCCCCATGCAAATACCTACAATCCTTAACTTCAAGCCCCGCCTTCCTTGCTACAATACATAACCCAATTCCACAAACACTTCCATTCATCAAAACTCTTTCGAAATTCCCTTCACTTTCTTGCCCTAAAAAGATGTCCACCGCCCAACAAGTACCCATTCAACATGAACGAGAAGCTCGGCCACTGAAACGCCACCATTCCGCCAGCTACTATGTCCATCGAGCCCGTGTTAGTTTGACCACTCGGGTCTCCAAGATTGTATGTGGCATATTCTTAACCCTTCTATTCATTGTAGGCATTGCTGCATTCATAGCATGGCTCAGTTTGCGCCCGCATCGTCCTCGGATCCACATCCGGAATTTTTTGATTCCGGGTTTGGATCAGCCAACCGGGTTCGATAATGCTGAGATAATCTTCAATGTCACAGCTCGGAACTCGAACCAAGTAATCGGGTATTATTATGATTCAGTGGAAGCCTTTGTTCATTACAGAAATCAAGTGATTGGGTATGCACCTTTAGTTGACTCGTTTTATCAAGAGCCCAAAAATACAACTATTTTGTACAAGGTTTTGAGTGGGGCCACCCTAAATGTGACTAGTGACCGTTGGTCGGAGTTTAGGAATGATCGTGCGCTCGGAACAGTTGTTTTTCGTTTAGATGTAACGGGGATGGTCCGATTTAAGGTGTCCACGTGGGATAGTAAGCGCCATCGGATGCATTCCAATTGTGCAATTGGTGTTAGCCCAGATGGGTCCATCTTGGAAAGTTATAAAAATAAGAGGTGCCCTGTATATTTCAGTAATTGATTTGTCAGAGTACAAGTTATGTAATTTTCTTTTGTCGTTGTCTTTATCTTTTTAATTTGAATATATTTTACTTGGATATTTTTTTTTCCTAAGAGATAGAACGGTGTGATTCATACATTTCCATCATATTTTTCCTTCAAAAGGATCCAATTTCTAATAGTTTATTAAGTTATTAATTTCTTTATTAAGTTTTATATTAATTAAGTTCTTCAATCAATAATGATTGACACTTAAAAAATAACTATAACTCAATTAATATTAATATCTGAATTAAAATAAAGCCATCTCAATTTATTTTGAAGAGAACTAGCTTGATTACAAAATTACATCAAAATTCATCTTTGATACTTTCACCTTTAAAGCTTGTGTTTGAAAATGTAATAATGGTTGGAGTTTAAAATAATTTTTTGCTCAAAAATTTATTAAAATAATATTTTTTTATTTTAAAAAATTATTTTTTACATCAACATATTAAAACAATCTGAAAATATAAAAAAATTAATTTTAAGCAATTTTTTTTTTTAATTTTTGAGAAACATGGTTTCAACCGTGGTCCTCAAACACACTCTAAGTTCCCTTCCACATCTTTAAAGTGATTAGTATTGCAAGAAAAAAAATTAGATACATAAAAAATAAAAAAAAATTTAATTAGAGAGATAAAAATGAAGATATAAAATAAATTTTCTTTTAATATAATTTTAGAATTGTTTTTTATACTTTCAAAATAAAAATAACATACAAAAAACTAAACTATTTATATCTTTTTTGTGTGTAGATAATAACCAAACATTATCCAAGAAAACAGTCACAAGACACCTTTTTTTTTTTTTTGGTTTTTGAAACAGTCAGCTGACAAAGGGTTCATTCCGTGTTTGAAATGGACCTTAAATAATTCTACAAAAGAAAAGAAAGCTGTGATTCTTCCTCTTTGCCAGACTCGGATTAAACTGTAAAGCGCTTTTTTTAAAAAAAGAAAAACCCTTTACTGCCATCAATATACTCCTCAATGTCCAAATCTGAGGTTTTAACCCAATAATGCTAAGCAGGAAATTGAGCATCCATAGACTACTTGAACAGCACTTCAGAATTCTTTGTAATTCTTCAATATTTTACTTGCTTGATTCTTTAAAAAAATATATATTTAAAAGTGTGGTTGTGGTTGTGATTGTGGTTGTTTTTTAAAGTATTTTTCATTTAGAAATATATTAAAATAATATTTTTTTATTTTTAAAAAATTATTTTTGACATAGCACATTAAAATAATTTGAAAACACTAAAAAATTATTAATTTAAAACAAATAGAAAAAATTTTAATTTTTAATTTTTTTCAAAAATATTCTTGAAACACAAAAAAAAAAAAACAGACCCAACATACTTTATACATTCGTGGAAGAAGCTTCCATGCACCATTTTTTTCTTCTACAATATCCTTCCAAAGCAAAGCATGTATTCGCTGTTCTTCAACCTCCAACAAATATTCCCTCAAAACTGCTACCTTTGGGCACAAAGCATCAAACTTTTCACTTTTCTTAATTCTCACTCAAAGCACTATTGCCTTACAAACAAATCATATTTCAAGCTACCGTTAAGGGACCCTTAATATACCTCAAAATCTCTCATTCCACCTCTCAACAAAGGTTATAATAATGTGTGAAACTAAAAATTTCCACCTATGGCTTCTCCAAATTATAGGCCTCTTAGGCCTCCTTGCCCTTTGTTTCTGGCTAAGTTTACGTCCCAAAGAGCCAAATTTCGCCATCATGGAGTTCTCCATCCCAACTTCAGTTAGTGATGAGAATCCAAGGGCTACCTTCAGTTATGTTCTTGAAGTTAAAAATTCAGACAAAGAGTCCAGCATCAAGTACGATGACATTTTGTTGAGCTTCAAATATAAGCAAGACATGGTGGGAAACAATACAATTCCAAGGTTTGATCAAGGCAAAGACAATAATGCTTATCAACATGTACCTTCAGTGGATATTAATCCTCTGGTATGGAGAGCTCTTGCCAAGGAAATTTCTCATGGAACGGCTAAATTGGATGTTGAGTTAATTACTAGCATTAAATACAAAACTTGGGGTATCAAGAGCAAGCATCATAAGGTCAAGTACCAAGGTGTTCTTGCTATTGGTTCGGATGGGAAAATAAAAGATAAGAAGAAGAGGGTTAAGCTGCATCGTTCCAAGAAATGGAAAATAAGGACCAGTGGATTTCTTTCCGCAAATTAATTAATGTCTTCTTCTTCTTCTTCTTCTTCTTCTTCATTTAATTAATGTATTTTCTCAAAATTAAATCATTTTTCCATAGCCTATATATTTCAGTTTCTTTGTAATGTAAACTTTTTTTGTTTTTAATGCAATCCTTATAATGATATTGAATGGCATCTCATGTTTTTAATTACACTAGAACAAGTATTATGTCCTTTCTATGATAATGATATTGAATGTGCATCTCATGTTTTTCTTCATTCCTGGAATCCTGAAAATTGTGGCAGATTTCAGCAGAGAACAATCACTTTACTATCCTATGTAATATTGTGGGGGAATTTGAAATGCCAGAAACAAACTCATTTTTTAAGATAAAGAGCTAGATTGGAATTCCATATTTGCTCTTGTTTTCCTGCCTTTTATTTTGCTATTTTTCTTTCTTCCTTGTTCAGAACTCCTTTCCCTTACCAACTAGATTGTCATTAACTTATTGGTAATCTGGTTCTCTTTTAATAAAATCTCGACTATTATGAAAGAAAGAAGAAGCAATCTTTATAATGTAAATTGGAGAAAGTGATTTGTTTTTCATAGAATTCTTCTTCTTTTTTTCCCAAGGTAATTAAAACGAAGCCGTTATTTGAAGCATTGTAATTGTGGAATTCGACTATAGTGAATATATGTGAATTTTGTCCGCCAAATTTGGGAATAAACTGAATAACATGATCAGACTATTTAGCACTTTCAAAAAAAGATTTTTTTTTATTTTAGGCAGTGTCGCACCCCAAAAAATCCTATCGCGCGCGGTATCGGCTGACGATTTTTCGTTCTGTTTTGCTGATTTGGTTCTTTAGAGTCGCCACCTAGTAATTCATTAAGGGCTACTAGGAAACCTGATATACTGGTCTTGTCAGAGATTGCGAGTAAGGGACTGGTTGTGGTTAGGGAAGGTATTAGCACCCCTAACGCACCCTACCTGAGGTAAGCTGCTTTGTGGACTTGATGTGTTAAAGAAGTTTTAAAAATTCTGTTCTTTCATCGAATTTTAGAAAATACAACTTACATGTAAGTTCATGATTCTTTATCCATGATTAAATCGGAATATTAAATCCTTCTTTATTCCTGCAATTTTATCATAAAAAAACATTCATAAACAAAAAAAACACCACATTCACTGTCAAGCTTCGTGGACTTGCTGTGATATTAAAAATAAAATTTTAGCCCAATTCCAAGGCTTTGATAAATCAGTTATTACTTTTCCAGACTATATGTAGATACATGTTCTACATTTCCATGGAAAATTCAACATGATTTTTATCTGTCCTTTAGATATTTGTGCATATAAATTAAATTCTTTTTTTTTATTATTATTATTCAATAACATACATAAAAAAAAATATACAAACACACACATCTCTTTTTCTATTATTATTTTCTCTTTTCTTTTCTTTTCCTTTTTTTTTTGTTCTTTTTATACATCACATTACAAATTATAAAAAACTCAAACTAAATAAAAATTACATTACATAATTTACAAAATTACAAAATAGTCCCTAAACTCCAGAAATTGCAGCATTGCCCTTCTGCCACCCGCAGGAACAGTGGCGGCGCGTCGCCCAACGCGCCACCGTCACTGGCGGCGCGTGGGTTCACGCGCCGCCGCATGGAACACCGAAAAAACAGGGGGTCTGGATCGACTTCTTCCCCTCTTCTTTCCTCGCCGGCGGTGGGAGTCACCGTCACCTGCAAAGACCCAAATATACACACAAGGCAGTTGATTTTAAGCTTTTTCTTCCTTGTTTTCGGATCTGCCTCATCTCTCTCTCTTCTCCTTTAGATCTGCTTCGCTGCAGATCTGTTCTTCAATGGGCTTCCTCGCCCTCCCCTCGGCTACGGGTAGCTGGCCGGAGGAACGATGGCTGCTGATCTGCAGGCGCCGCTGTGTTCGGGCCGCCGCTGGAGGCTGTTGGATCTGCGGGCTCTGCCGAGGAAGGAGACGCTGCTGCACGATGAGACTGAGGGAAGATCGGCGCTGTGGGTTCTGTGAGAGTGGGTTGCGCCTAGAGGCTGTCCGACCCTGTTGGTGGCAGCTGTCGCACGTATGCGGCGGCGCGGCGATCGTCCACCCTCAAGGAAAAAAATCGGAATATTTTATTCCTGGCAAAATAAGGAGAGACAAGGAATTCTTGTCTCTATATGTGAAAATATGGACTGGGAGTCGCCACCTAGTGTTCTGGTTACTAGGAACCTTAACTGGTCTTTAGAGATCGGGTACGGAGACTAGTTGCGTAAAGGGAAGGTATTAGCACCCCAACTACGCCCTACCTAAGGTAAGCTGCATTGTTTTAATGTCTGATAAAATCTAAGGTCGTGTTGTGGTTTTTTTATTGTTCGGAATACGCATTACATGTAATGTCATACCCCGGGTTCTATTGTCCGAAAAAGAATTAAATATCCAGAATATGCATTACGTGTAATGTCATACCCTGGATACTAAGAGACAAACAAAATAAAATTTTTGTTGTTTTTGAAATTTTGGCCAATATTCTCTTGACTTTAATAAACTGGTTATTAAAGCCAAAATGCATGCTAAATATTGTTTTTTTGACATATGAAAAATACGATATGATTTTTTAGATTTGAGACACTTGGCCGTATGCATAAAAATGTTTTTTAAAATTTTTTTGTATTTTTGGAAGTTTGTGACAAAAAAACCGGATATTGTAATACCCGATTTGTATTTTTACGACATAAAAATACTACCCGATATTAATAAAAATAACATAAATAAAAAATGGGAACATCATAAATATTTTTTTAATGGGCCGTATCAGGCCCAATTGCATGGGTTGGGCCAAACCTGGCCCATTTACATGGGCTGGGCCGAACATGGCCCAAATGCATGGGCTGGTTACTGTGCACATAGTAACCGGGGTTACTGTGTGCACAGTAACCAGAGAATTAATTAGCGTGCATAGTAACCGGGGTTACTGTGTACACAGTAACCCCGTGAATTAATTAGCAAGTTACTGTGCACAGCACAGTAACTTGCTAATTAATCTTCATCTGCTGCAGAACGTAAACGTTCTGCATGCAGATGAAGCCGAAGCCGAAGCAAAAAAAATGACAGTGGAGAAAGTTACCTGGAACGGTGTTGATGCTGGCAGCAGCTGATGTGGCAGGGGTGGTGGTGGCGGTGCTGGCGGTTCGCGGTGGCCGGCGGTTTTCCTTCTCTCTCTCTCTCCTCTGTATTTTTCTGTTTTCTCCTCTGCTGCTCCTTCTTCTTCTTCTTCTTCTTCTTCTTCTTCTTCTTCTTCTGTGTTCTTCCTTCTCTCTCTTTTCCCCTCTCTTTGCTCTCCCTTCTCTTCTCTTCCCCCTCTCTCGGGTCTTTTTTTCTGTTTTTTTCTTCTCTCAGCCCTCCCCTGTATTTATAGGAAAACAGGGGAGGGCAACGTGCTGGGGCGGCCACTGTTGGCCTCCCCCTCCACTACCTTTCAACAGATAAAAAGCCAGGCAAGTGGGTGAATTGTGGGCGTCTTATTGCGCCAAAGCCGGGAAAGAAAGTAGGCGAAAAGAGAAGAAAAAAAAAAATTCTTCTTCCCCTGCTTCACTGCGTGTCCAGGGGAAGAAGATGATGGTGCCGTTCAAAACGGCACCGTTTTGGGTTTTTTTTTTTTTTTAAACAGTGCATGAAACGGCGTCGTTTCATTTAAATGGATTTGGCGCCAAAACGCGTCAGATATCAAAGAAGTCCCTCCATTTGCGCGCGTTTTACAATTTCATTCTTGGTCTCGGAATTCTTCAATTAAGTCCCTAATTTGACCAAATTAACTTCCAAAAATTATAATTTGACCCCAGAAAATTAATTTCTCCTAATTAAAGCCCAAATTAACTCTAAAATCAATTTTTTTTGCAATTAAAACCTCTATAAATTCAATTAAACCTTCAATAAAATTTAATTGAGTCCATAAACTTCTAATTTTGCATTTTTCTTCCTCAAATTGAATTTTCTTTGTCATCGGGGCTCTCATCAGTCAATGATATACTGTCAAAATTTATTTTTTATATTTTTGAACATCCTCAATCAATTTTTGAGCATTTTTAGGGCGCTCTGGCATTTTTTCACTGTTATATTTTTTTGATAATATATTTTTTGAATTTTTTTGTATTTTATTATTTTTTATGTGGGGACCCAAAAATGGGTTACAACAGTTGCCCCCCTCTTTACAATGCTTACGGAGCAAAGATTTGTGCATAGTAAGTGTTGTAAAGATAAAATAAAATTGGTCTTCCGAAACTGGTCGTCTCAAAATTTGATTGACCTAAAACTTCAACCGGACCCAAAGTCCTGTGGGTGGTTGGGCTAAACTGAGATTCTTTTCGCCAATCCCCTTTAACCGAAACCAAAACCTGTGTGGTTAGGATAGACTGAAATTCCTTTCGGCAATCCCCTCTAACCAGAACCAAAATCCTGTGTGTGGTTGGGATAGACTGAGATTTCTTTCGGCAATCCCCTCTAACCAGAACCAAAATCCTGTGTGGTTGGGATAGACTGAGATTCCTTTCGGCCATCCCCTCTAACCAGAACCAAAATCCTGTACGTGGTTGGGATAGACTGAGATTCCTTTCGGCAATCCCCTCTAACCAGAACCAAAATCCTGTGTGTGTAGCTCGGTCAACCTGAAATCCTATATGGAGATTCCCTTTAACCAAAGCTTCATGAGATCCCATCTGGCAACCTCAGTTAACCAAAACAAAAGAAAATATGAAAAAAACCGGTCTCATTGTAATGGGTGACCCACCCAGATGAAAAAAAGAAGAGTGGTCGTGTTGTAATGGGTGACCTACCCAGATGAAAAAAAAAAAGTGAAGAATTGGATGGCGAGGGCTTAAAGGCACACTAAAAAAGAGGTAGGGTTAGAAAAACGCACTACCAAAGGAGTTGAGGGCTTAAAGGCGCACTCAAAAGGAGGTGAGGGCTCAAAGGCGCACTCAAAGGGAGGTAGGGTTAGAAAACGCACTACCCAAGGGATGAGGGCTCAAAGGCGCACTCAAAAGGAGGTGAGGGCTCAAAGAGAGGTAGGGTTAGAAAACGCACTACCCAAGGGATGAGGGCTCAAAGGTGCACTCAAAATGAAGGTGAGGGCTCAAAGGCGCACTCAAACGGAGGTGAGGGCTTAAAGGCGCACTCAAACGGAGGTAGGGTTAGAAAACGCACTACCTAAGGGATGAGGGCTCAAAGGCGCACTTAAAATGAAGGCGAGGGCTCAAAGGCGCACTCAAATGGAGGTAGGGTTAGAAAACGCACTACCCAAGGGATGAGAGCTCAAAGGCGCACTCAAAATGGAGGTGAGGGCTCAAAGGCGCACTCGAAAGGAGGTAGGGTTATAAAACGTACTACCAAAGGGCTGAGGGCTCAAAGGCGCACTCAAAAATGGAGGTGAGGGCTCAAAGGCGCACTCAAAAGGAGGTAGGGTTAGAAAACGCGCTACCCAAGGGATGAGGGCTCAAAGGCGCACTCAAAATGAAGTTGAGGGCTCAAAGGCGCACTCAAAAGGAGGTAGGGTTAGAAAACGCACTACCTAAGGGATGAGGGCTCAAAGGCGCACTCAAAGGGAGTTGAGGGCTCAAAAGCGCACTCAAAATGGAGGTGAGGGCTCAAAGGCGCACTCAAGATGGAGTTGAGGGCTCAAAGGCGCACTCAAAATGGAGGTAGGGTTTAGAAAACGCACTACCAAAGGGTTGAGGGCTCAAAGGCGCACTCAAAAATGGAGGTGAGGGCTCAAAGGCGCACTCAAAAGGAAGTAGGGTTAGAAAACGCACTACCCAAGGGATGAGGGCTCAAAGGCGCACTCAAAATAGAGGTGAGGGCTCAAAGGCACACTCAAAAGGAGTTGAGGGCTCAAAGGCGCACTCAAAATGGAGGTAGGGTTAGAAATCGCACTACCAAAGGGCTAAGGGCTCAAAGGCGCACTCAAAAATGGAGGTGAGGGCTCAAAGGCGCACTCAAAAGGAGGTAGGGTTAGAAAACGCACTACCAAAGGGATGAGGGCTCAAAGGCGCGCTCAAAATGGAGGTGAGGGCTCAAAGGCGCACTCGAAAGGAGTTGAGGGCTCAAAGGCGCACTCAAAATGGAGGTAGGGTTAGAAAACGCACTACCTAAGGGATGAGGGCTCAAAGGCGCACTCAAAAGGCGGTGAGGGCTCAAAGGCGCACTCAAAAGGTGGTGAGGGTTATAAAACGCACTACCCAAAAGTTGATGTTGAAACAATGATTGTCAATGTTGAAAAGCAAATGCATTATGATTGATATGCATGTATACTTACCTGAGAAATATAGGCCCCCATTTCTTCATGGTGTCTTTGTTTTCTCTCAAAAGTTGTAGTGTTGATAATAAACTTCGATGGCTTTTCCACGTTTGCTTACTCGGGTTACACATTGTGATCTTGACCTCTGGGAAGAGTTTGATGTCATCATACATCTTTGTCCTTCACCGTTTATCTCAAGAGTTGTCAATTTTGCCAGACATTTTCTTTAGAAAAGGAATCATGGAGACATCCCTACCATGTGTATTTGATTGCCCCCCATCTTGATCATGCCCCCCAAGTGTTCAACTTGGGTTTAGTTTGGGGTGAGGATATGTGAAAGTAAGTTTGGGTGTTTTGTACAATGAAATGTTTTCATGCAAAATTTTTGGAACTTCCAAGTTATTCCAATCATAAAAATGATTTTGATATTGGTTCAAAATAAACTTGTTTTAAAAAATTCAAGCGATTCCTATGGACAGGTTTCTTGAAGTGATGAAAGCTTTTTGCTTTTGTTTAAAGATGAAGGTGACATCTGGTTGGTCACAAAAGGTTTAAATGTCAATTTGAGGGTTATTGAGAACCGAATTGATTCAAAGCATTTATTTTATTTGCATGAATAATGATTTGACTTGCACGAGAAAGCACTGCCTACCTATCCAGATTGCTTGCCTTTGATCAGAAAGGGCTTTATCAAGTACGTAATGTAGGCTTTGGCTATTGGTTACGAAAAAAATGGATATGTTGCAGGCTCAAAAAGTGTTTAAGGGATTTCAAGACTAGGGATCACTTGTGCTTGTTTCCTGACCTTTTGTCTTTTGGATTTGTTTTTTTTTTTCAAAATAGTCTTCATGCCCCCCCAGTGTCGAGTTTGGGCTTTTCTCTTTGTTTTCTTCGTTTTTGTTTCGTTGAGCACAATCATATTAGTTGTTTTTATGAGAAGCTTAAATCTTGTAACCAATCGCAGTATTTATCTTCAATGTTTCATTTGGATGATAATGAAAGATGAAACATTACATGATCAATTCCAGCACCCATCTTCACTGCTTTGTCTGGATGGTAAAAAAAAACAAACTCTCTTATTTTGCCCCCCAGTGTGGGGTGTGATCCTAGTTAAGGTTATTTCCAAAAAAAACATTACTAGGCTCAACATGGGACTGCAAAGGATATTTTTTAGCCTTGTGAAAGGATTATCAAAGATGGCCTTTCCTCATCTCAAATGCACTGCAGTAAGGATCGATAGGTCTTGCTTTCATGTGCGTATGCAAAGTGATTTATTCAGTCCAATAAAACTCAGCTTTTGAGTCACCTCATAGTGTTATTTGTCTTTGTTGTCTTTTTTCTTTCAAGTGTTCTAGGTATATGTGTACCTATTTAAGGAATCACTTGAATTTCCAAGATGCATTTGTTTTGGACAAATATCAACATGATTTTTGTTTTTGTACTCACTTTGGAGGTCCCAAAAATAAATATCCTTGAAAACATATGAGATTAATGTATGGGTTTGGAAGAAAGGAACACCAAAGGATTCTTCATGTTGTAGTGTTGTGAGCAAAGTTGCGCTCAAAATGTTATTTACATGGAATAACAACAAAGAAGAGTGTGATGTGAACACAAGAAAACACATGATCTTATTTCACAAGAGAAGCACATTAACAGAGAAAGTCTTATTCAAAAGCATTAACAAAAGGCAATAACATGGTAGGCTTCATTCCTCTATTTTGGCGAATCTGTTTATAGGCTAGCCTCCTCTCAAAAGCTCTGTGTAGAGGACTCAAAGACAATGCAGAACAACACCACGGTCAAAATTTGAGTTCTACAAAATTCAAGCTATCATGCTGGACCATTGACGCTTTCCAATTCCCCAAACATTCCATCCTAATATGCTTCAAGCATGATTAGGCAGTGGGTTCGTATTCACATTGGGGGCGTCTTCCAATTCTATCCACCCAGCCTTGATTAATTGCAGAAGCTTTCTCTTAAAGGCGTTGCAGGTATAGATGCTATGCCCAGTAATACCAGCATGGTATTCACAACTGAGTTCTGGCTTGTACCAATTAGGATAAGGTGGCTGCAGAGGTGTCAGAGGTTCTGGAGCTATTTGCCCGATGCTCAATAGCTTTTGATACATCTCATTCAGGGGTAACGGTAGTGGAGGTAGTTGTTCTTGAAACCTTTGGAAATTTCCAATTTGGCTTTTGGCTTGAAAGTTTTGGGGTTCAGGTTTTTTGATGTTGGCAATAAGGGATGGAGTATGGTAATTTTGGGATGTATTTGTTTTACCCTTGTAGCCATCTTCAACATGGTGAACATCTTTTCTTTCGACGCCTCTTTTCTCGGTTGGAGCAGCAATTCTACCACTCTTGACACCTTGCTCTATGCGTTCACACACTATCACAGCATCAGTGAATTGTTGGGCTGAACTACCCATCATATGTTCGTAATATGGTGCTTTGAGTGTATTGGCAAATAAAGAGACCATCTCTTTGTCCAGAAGCGGGGGATGTACTTGAGGAGCTAATTCTCGCCATCTTTGAGCATATTCCCTTATGCTTTCTTTATCCTTTTTCTCTATATTGGACAAACTGGTTCTGTCAGGCGCAATGTCCATGTTGTATTTGTATTGCTTGACGAAAGCATCCACAAGATCTTTCCAGTTGCGAATTTTTGTGTTATCCAATCTCATGTACCAACTCAAAGTTGCCCCACTTAAACTGTCTTGGAAAAAGTGCATTAGTAGTTTTTCATCATGTACTACCTCAGCCATTTTATTGCAGTAGGACCTGAGATGGGTCATGGGGCATTGTGTTCCACTGTATTTGATGAATTCAGGAACACGAAATTTCTTTGGGATAACCACATTTGGGACCAAACACATCTCTGCTGCCCGTACCGGGTCATATAAGTCTATCCCTTCAATGGCTTTGAGTCTGGCCTCCAACGCCTCTATCTTAGCTTGATCAATGCTATCAGATGACTTAGCCTTGTAGGACTCATTAGCAGATGCCTTCACGACTGTTGGGGATGGTGCAGGTGTCGTTGACTGCACAAATGTTGGATTTTGTTGAGGTTCTTGACCATGTTCGCTCATTTTTTCCTCAGGCTGAACTGTAGTAGGAGCCGGATCAAAGGTGATCGGTCGAGTAGAAGGACCTTCATCAGAGGTATTTCTTAGTGTTTGCTTGAGTAAGCTAGTGAGGTGAGCCACACTTATTTTCAGAGACTCCAACTCGTCGTGCAAATAGGCCTCACGTTGAGCACGCTCTTCATCTTCCATGTTTCTTGCTCGAAGTCGGGTGTTGTAGACTTTTTGGGGACCTATATTTCAATCTGGCATGTATGCATGTTAAATGTATGAACATGTAATTTTATGTGATGCACTCGCCCTTCGAGGGGTGACAATATGGTCGTAACTCTTGTATGATGGAACAAGAATCGTGATTTTTGCCCAAAATCTACAATGCAAATTTTCGGAGTGACGGCCATTGTGTCACCCACAAGTCTTGAGTTCAAGATGCTTCAAGAAGGGTTTGCCCGTATGCAAATAATGATAGCACATACAACCTAAGGACAAGTTTTATTATATGAACATGGGTAGGTTGGCTATTCAGTCTCTAAAAAAAGGTCTCTTGCTGTCCCAGTGATCGCCCTCGTGGAGGCAATATGAGGGCTTGTAGGCAATGAGATGGCACGTGTACCAACTATTACCAGTCTAAGCACTCAGCGAAGAGTTGGGGTTTACACAAACTTAAACCTTGACTAAAAGTCGTAAGGTAAGCTGCTAGTCCCCCACTTAACTTAAAGTTTTTCAGTACAAACTCTCATATGAATGATGCATGACACAATCTATAATGCATGAACAAATATGTACAAATTTAAAGCATATGAGCAAATAACTAAGGGAAATTCATCTTAAAAATAAAACACAATAAATCCAAAGAAAAAAACTAGACAAAACAATGCTTAGTCCACAAGGTCCCCAGTGGAGTCGCCATTCTGTCGCACGTATGCGGCGGCGCGGCGATCGTCCACCCTCAAGGAAAAAAATCGGAATATTTTATTCCTGGCAAAATAAGGAGAGACAAGGAATTCTTGTCTCTATATGTGAAAATATGGACTGGGAGTCGCCACCTAGTGTTCTGGTTACTAGGAACCTTAACTGGTCTTTAGAGATCGGGTACGGAGACTAGTTGCGTAAAGGGAAGGTATTAGCACCCCAACTACGCCCTACCTAAGGTAAGCTGCATTGTTTTAATGTCTGATAAAATCTAAGGTCGTGTTGTGGTTTTTTTATTGTTCGGAATACGCATTACATGTAATGTCATACCCCGGGTTCTATTGTCCGAAAAAGAATTAAATATCCAGAATATGCATTACGTGTAATGTCATACCCTGGATACTAAGAGACAAACAAAATAAAATTTTTGTTGTTTTTGAAATTTTGGCCAATATTCTCTTGACTTTAATAAACTGGTTATTAAAGCCAAAATGCATGCTAAATATTGTTTTTTTGACATATGAAAAATACGATATGATTTTTTAGATTTGAGACACTTGGCCGTATGCATAAAAATGTTTTTTAAAATTTTTTTGTATTTTTGGAAGTTTGTGACAAAAAAACCGGATATTGTAATACCCGATTTGTATTTTTACGACATAAAAATACTACCCGATATTAATAAAAATAACATAAATAAAAAATGGGAACATCATAAATATTTTTTTAATGGGCCGTATCAGGCCCAATTGCATGGGTTGGGCCAAACCTGGCCCATTTACATGGGCTGGGCCGAACATGGCCCAAATGCATGGGCTGGTTACTGTGCACATAGTAACCGGGGTTACTGTGTGCACAGTAACCAGAGAATTAATTAGCGTGCATAGTAACCGGGGTTACTGTGTACACAGTAACCCCGTGAATTAATTAGCAAGTTACTGTGCACAGCACAGTAACTTGCTAATTAATCTTCATCTGCTGCAGAACGTAAACGTTCTGCATGCAGATGAAGCCGAAGCCGAAGCAAAAAAAATGACAGTGGAGAAAGTTACCTGGAACGGTGTTGATGCTGGCAGCAGCTGATGTGGCAGGGGTGGTGGTGGCGGTGCTGGCGGTTCGCGGTGGCCGGCGGTTTTCCTTCTCTCTCTCTCTCCTCTGTATTTTTCTGTTTTCTCCTCTGCTGCTCCTTCTTCTTCTTCTTCTTCTTCTTCTTCTTCTTCTTCTTCTGTGTTCTTCCTTCTCTCTCTTTTCCCCTCTCTTTGCTCTCCCTTCTCTTCTCTTCCCCCTCTCTCGGGTCTTTTTTTCTGTTTTTTTCTTCTCTCAGCCCTCCCCTGTATTTATAGGAAAACAGGGGAGGGCAACGTGCTGGGGCGGCCACTGTTGGCCTCCCCCTCCACTACCTTTCAACAGATAAAAAGCCAGGCAAGTGGGTGAATTGTGGGCGTCTTATTGCGCCAAAGCCGGGAAAGAAAGTAGGCGAAAAGAGAAGAAAAAACAAAATTCTTCTTCCCCTGCTTCACTGCGTGTCCAGGGGAAGAAGATGATGGTGCCGTTCAAAACGGCACCGTTTTGGGTTTTTTTTTTTTTTTTAAACAGTGCATGAAACGGCGTCGTTTCATTTAAATGGATTTGGCGCCAAAACGCGTCAGATATCAAAGAAGTCCCTCCATTTGCGCGCGTTTTACAATTTCATTCTTGGTCTCGGAATTCTTCAATTAAGTCCCTAATTTGACCAAATTAACTTCCAAAAATTATAATTTGACCCCAGAAAATTAATTTCTCCTAATTAAAGCCCAAATTAACTCTAAAATCAATTTTTTTTGCAATTAAAACCTCTATAAATTCAATTAAACCTTCAATAAAATTTAATTGAGTCCATAAACTTCTAATTTTGCATTTTTCTTCCTCAAATTGAATTTTCTTTGTCATCGGGGCTCTCATCAGTCAATGATATACTGTCAAAATTTATTTTTTATATTTTTGAACATCCTCAATCAATTTTTGAGCATTTTTAGGGCGCTCTGGCATTTTTTCACTGTTATATTTTTTTGATAATATATTTTTTGAATTTTTTTGTATTTTATTATTTTTTATGTGGGGACCCAAAAATGGGTTACAACAGCAGCGACGCCTGCTGCTGACCGGTTGAAGAAGATGACGAAGAGAGTAAGGGATGTTTCTGTGTAGCCGGCTGAGGAAGTGTGGACGACGCTGGAGAGGCTGTCAGCGGACGATGGAGAGGGTGGAACCGGCCGGGATAAGGTGAAGGTGGTGGCTGGTCTATGGGGCTGAAAAAAATATAAATAAAAAGTGAGCGGCGGGGGTTTGTTTCTTTGCAGGGAAGATGGAGATTTTTGGGCAGCAGCTATTTTGGGCAAAGAGAGGGGAAGTTCCCAAACGGGGGTGGTAGCTCTAGTGAGGCCAAGAGGGGAAAAAAAAATCAGTCGCCGGCTGTGAGAGGGAGAACCGGTTTTGGTTTCTTTGGGTGTTGGCCCACCGTCCGGGGAAGAGGAAGAAAGAACAGAAAAATCAAAAGGGAATGTGTGGGGGAGCCGGCGCTGGAAAAAAAATCAAAACCAAGAAGGGGCTGGCGGCCGGTGCTTCGTGAGGGAGAGAAAAAATAAAATGCTAAACATCTGTTGATTTCAAAACAACAAAGAGATAAAAGCAAGACATGTTTCGTTGAAGGATGAGATGTGATCCCAAAACAAAATGCAGAATTCCATAACAATATGATTGACTGTTCATCACCATTCTTGAATCAGCTTTTCTGGCAATATCTGTGTTTTGCCAAGCATTTTCGATCACATGTCATTCTGAAGATGTTCGGGGAACAATATAGCCAATGACACCCTCCTTTGCAAGCTCCATTTGTCCCTTGCTCACCAACTTTCAGACTCGCTTCTTGAAATTCTTGTAATTGCTCAATTGAAATGGTTGAGGACCCCATCATGACATCACATCTCTTGTCTGGATTAAACCACCCCGAAAATGGTGGTTGCATGGGATTTGTCGGAGTCAGGTAAAAGTCTGGAATCTAGCAAATGCTGGCAAATAAACTCACATGGCCACTGAATGTCTATCTTTGGTAAAGACATTGGAGTAGTTGATGATACAACAAGACTTGGTTAGACCAGCATAATTAAGGTTTTCCGCCGTCAAAGTCTTCTTTTGATTCATCTCTTATTGTTCTGGAATCCTTGGCAGAAACTTCAATCTTTCCTATCTTGATAGCTTGTTCAATTCTTCGGCAAATCCTCATAACATTATTTCAATCTTCCAATGTTGCTATGGTTGGTTGAGGATTGTTAGAAAACTTTCTAACAGCTTGGTAATCTTGGCAGCGCCCAAAAACTTGTAGTATCGCCCCTACCAACACGTGGAATCATGCCTTATCTCTTCTATGGGAGAAAACGATGAACATGAATCTCCTCTATTTCTTCTTTGATTCCTTTCGAACGGTGCAGTAAACAAGCACCAATAGATGGAATTCTGCTATGTTGAAGTTTCAGTCTTCTTCATGTTTTTCAATCTAGGCATGTCTCTTCTCTCTACTTTTGCATTTTAATGCTGACACCATTGGAGGAAAATCATAGATGATCTAAAACTACTGTATTCCTTCTTGGATTTCCCACTTGCGGATCCACAAACAGATTCCTGCCGAGAGAGCTCTGCTACGTTGAAGTTTGATGTCTGCTCATATTTTTCGGACCAGGTCTGGCTCTTCAACCTGCTACAGTTTCTTCGTGCTGAAACTGATGAGAAATATTTGTAGCATGTGCAATTAGTAAATCCTCTCTTGCACTCTCAACTTGCAGCATCATAAACAGATTTTTATAGAGAGAGCTCTGCCACGTTGAAGTTCGACGACTACTCATATTTTCAAACCAGGCCTGACTCCTTTGCCTAGTACAATGTTTTGCTCGTGCCACTGGTAGGACAAAGCTTGAAAGCATATGAAATTAATACATTCCCTTTTGCATTTCCCATTGGCAGATCCACAAATAAATCTCTACAGGGAGAGCTTTACCACGTAGAAGTTCAGTGTCTAATCATGGTTTTTCAGACCAACATTTTGTGCTGCTGAACTGGAATTGAGCTCATAATTGGGGTAACTTCAAAGAAGACTAATGCACCATGAACAAGAGGCTAATAGTCATTTGGTTCCACTAGATGATGTGGAGGCGATGAACAATTAACAGTGTAACTGGACAAGAATCAGAGTTGTCATTAGTTGATGACTGAAGGCATTGTTGTTGTTATTCATGACTGAAAAGGAGAGGCAGCTTCAATTGGGCGTGGACAAACAGTGTTCCCACAGAAGACTGTGCATACATTCTCTTTCCATTTAATACTCAACACTTGTCCAAACAAATCTGAGTCTAGTTGTTTCACCTTTGATGCTTTCAACCTTAATCTGATAATGAGCCTCTATCTGACTCCTTTGTTCACTTCCCTCATCTTTCCAATCGCGTGCAGCACAACTTGTGCGGGGGACCTACCTTTCAACCTAGTATATGCATGATAAATGTATGAATATGTAATCTATATGACGAACTCGCCCTTCGAGGGGTGACATATGGTCGCAACTCTTGTATGATGAAACAAGAATCTTGATTCTTGCACAAATTCTACAATGAAAATTTTCTGAGCGACGGTCATTATGTCACCCATAAGTCTAGAGTTCAAGATGCTTCAAGAAGGGCTTGCTCGGATGCAAAACAATGTATACGGAGCATACATCCTAAAGGCAGATTCTAATATTTTTAAGTGAGACAAAAGGTAGGTTTACTATTTGGTCTCTAAAAAAAGGACTCTCGTTGTCCCAGTGATCGCCCTCGTGGAGGCAATATGGGGGCTTGTAGGCAGTGAGATAGCACGTGTCCAACTATTACCAGTCTAAGCACTCAACGAAGAGTTGGGGTTTACACAAACTTAAACCTTGACTAAAAGTCGTAAGGTAAGCTGCTAGTCCCCCTCCTAACCTGAAGCTTGTGTGTGCTTTTAAAAAATTAACTATGTGATGCATGAGATAATTCTACAAAATGCATGGATAAAAAAAAAATAAAAAAACACAAAAATGCAAAAACATACACATCAAATATACAAAGCTTAGTCCAATAATGAAAACAATACCTTCCCTAGTGGAGTCGCCATTCTGTCGCACCCCAAAAATCCTATCGCGCGCGGTATCGGCTGACGATTTTTCGTTCTGTTTTGCTGATTTGGTTCTTTATAGTCGCCACCTAGTAATTCATTAAGGGCTACTAGGAAACCTGATATACTGGTCTTGTCAGAGATTGCGAGTAAGGGACTGGTTGTGGTTAGGGAAGGTATTAGCACCCCTAACGCACCCTACCTGAGGCAAGCTGCTTTGTGGACTTGATGTGTTAAAGAAGTTTTAAAAATTCTGTTCTTTCATCGAATTTTAGAAAATACAACTTACATGTAAGTTCATGATTCTTTATCCATGATTAAATCGGAATATTAAATCCTTCTTTATTCCTGCAATTTTATCATAAAAAAACATTCATAAACAAAAAAAACACCACATTCACTGTCAAGCTTCGTGGACTTGCTGTGATATTAAAAATAAAATTTTAGCCCAATTCCAAGGCTTTGATAAATCAGTTATTACTTTTCCAGACTATATGTAGATACATGTTCTACATTTCCATGGAAAATTCAACATGATTTTTATCTGTCCTTTAGATATTTGTGCATATAAATTAAATTCTTTTTTTTATTATTATTATTCAATAACATACATAAAAAAAAATATACAAACACACACATCTCTTTTTCTATTATTATTTTCTCTTTTCTTTTCTTTTCCTTTTTTTTTTGTTCTTTTTATACATCACATTACAAATTATAAAAAACTCAAACTAAATAAAAATTACATTACATAATTTACAAAATTACAAAATAGTCCCTAAACTCCAGAAATTACAGCATTGCCCTTCTGCCACCCGCAGGAACAATGGCGGCGCGTCGCCCAACGCGCCACCGTCACTGGCGGTGCGTGGGTTCACGCGCCGCAGCATGGAACACCGAAAAAACAGGGGGTCTGGGTCGACTTCTTCCCCTCTTCTTTCCTCGTCGGCGGTGGGAGTCACCGTCACCTGCAAAGACCCAAATATACACACAAGGCAGTTGATTTTAAGCTTTTTCTTCCTTGTTTTCGGATCTGCCTCATCTCTCTCTCTTCTCCTTTAGATCTGCTTCGCTGCAGATCTGTTCTTCAATGGGCTTCCTCGCCCTCCCCTCGGCTACGGGTAGCTGGCCGGAGGAACGATGGCTGCTGATCTGCAGGCGCCGCTGTGTTCGGGCCGCCGCTGGAGGCTGTTGGATCTGCGGGCTCTGCCGAGGAAGGAGACGCTGCTGCACGATGAGACTGAGGGAAGATCGGCGCTGTGGGTTCTGTGAGAGTGGGTTGCGCCTAGAGGCTGTCCGACCCTGTTGGTGGCAGCGACGCCTGCTGCTGACCGGTTGAAGAAGTTGACGAAGAGAGTAAGGGATGTTTCTGTGTAGCCGGCTGAGGAAGTGTGGACGACGCTGGAGAGGCTGTCAGCGGACGATGGAGAGGGTGGAACCGGCCGGGATAAGGTGAAGGTGGTGGCTGGTCTGTGGGGCTGAAAAAAATAAAAATAAAAAGTGAGCGGCGGGGGTTTGTTTCTTTGCAGGGAAGATGGAGATTTTTAGGCAGCAACTATTTTGGCCAAAGAGAGGGGAAGTTCCCAAACGAGGGTGGTAGCTCTAGTGAGGCCAAGAGGGAAAAAAAAAATCAGTCGCCAGCTATGAGAGGGAGAACCGGTTTTGGTTTCTTTGGGTGTTGGCCCACCGTCCGGGGAAGAGGAAGAAAGAACAGAAAAATCAAAAGGGAATGTGTGGGGGAGCCGGCGCTGGAAAAAAAATCAAAACCAACACGATGAGACTGAGGGAAGATCGGCGCTGTGGGTTCTGTGAGAGTGGGTTGCGGCTAGAAGCTGTCCGACCCTGTTGGTGGCAGCGACGCCTGCTGCTGACCGGTTGAAGAAGATGACGAAGAGAGTAAGGGATGTTTCTGTGTAGCCGGCTGAGGAAGTGTGGACGACGCTGGAGAGGCTGTCAGCGGACGATGGAGAGGGTGGAACCGGCTGGGATAAGGTGAAGGTGGTGGCTGGTCTGTGGGGCTGAAAAAAATAAAAATAAAAAGTGAGCGGCGGGGGTTTGTTTCTTTGCAGGGAAGATGGAGATTTTTGGGCAGCAGCTATTTTGGGCAAAGAGAGGGGAAGTTCCCAAACGGGGGTGGTAGCTCTAGTGAGGCCAAGAGGGGAAAAAAAAATCAGTCGCCGGCTGTGAGAGGGAGAACCGGTTTTGGTTTCTTTGGGTGTTGGCCCACCGTCCGGGGAAGAGGAAGAAAGAACAGAAAAATCAAAAGGGAATGTGTGGGGGAGCCGGCGCTGGAAAAAAAATCAAAACCAAGAAGGGGCTGGCGGCCGGTGCTTCGTGAGGGAGAGGAAGCAGTCTAGTTTTTTTTTTTTTAGGGTTTCCCCTCTTTGTGTTGCCTCCCCAAAATTACAAAATGACCCCCCCCTTTTTCATTTAAGTTTTCAACCCATATTTATAGGTAAAAGTTTGTTCAAACCTCCAAATTGGTCCCTCAATTTTCTTTTTTTGTAAATTTTGATTTTTTCTTGTATTTTTAAAAATGAGCCAAAATCAACATCAATTCTATGAGAAAAACAATGATTTTAAAATGACGCGTGAAAAGTCGAACGCGTTCGAAAAACAACTGAAAATTAAAATTCTTTTTAGAAAACATTGAAAATGCTAAAACATTGCAAATATATTAAAAACATATATTTTTTGGATTTTTGTTGTTTTTCACTATTTTTGGATTTTTTCGAAAAATTTATTAAAAAGGTGGGTAAAAAATTGGGTAACAACAGGCAGAGTTATTCCCTCCCCTCTATTTAATTTAGAAAGTTCCCACCGTTTATTTTGTTGAAATAACATGTAACCTTTTCTTTATTTAATTTTTCATGACTTGTTTCATCTTGAACAATTTTTTGTCTAATAAGACATAAAGTTTTATCTAGAGAGCATGTTCTCTTACCCCTTTTATCAAGGCCTCTAAAGTTACTAGCTCAAGCAATTCTTTCACCTTAAGCATCTCATCATTGAACCTCTTCAAATGTACCCGTGTAGACTCACTCTTTTGTTGGGTAACAATAAATAGTTTCTTGAAGCTTTTCTTGGTGAGTATGCTAGTGCTGAAGTGTGCCACTAACTTAGCAAATAGATCATAGAACTCATCAATGGAGCTTGGCTCTAAACTATTGTACCATGCACACGCAGACCTCTGGAAGGTTATGGGGAGGATTTTGCACATTGAGTCACTGTCCTAGATAACCAACTCTAAGTTAACACATATATTTTGTACATGTTCCCTTGGATCGGTCATGCCATTATAGTTGTCTAGACTTATTTTTGCAAAAATGTAGTCCTTATGAAGTTAATTGTTCAATACTCATTTGGATAAGAGAGAACCTCTTCACTAATAAAAGTTGTAGTTATTCTCATGGGTATGTTTATGCATAGATCTTATCTTAGTCCTTTGTTTGTCAGGCTCTTGGAAACTCAGGGATTTTGACATGGAACGATGGTTACGGTAACTGATATCCATCTTACAGTAGCTAGGAGTAGGATATTTGGAGTATCGATTCTATAAATAAGTATCGCAAAGGTGCGAGTGACCTCTTAAACACGCTCTAAGAAACTCTCTGAATTGTCATTATGTTTAGTCTTTTCTAAGTAGTGTAATCATCTACGAGTATTGGTGCAGCCGGTGGGTGTGGCACTAGGGTGTTGTATGTTGCTGAGGGTGTCAAGGTTTAAATTTGATCTTGGGTTACAAACACAGTCTGAGTGAGGAGTTACACCTAACTGATGAGTTTTTAAAGGTCTAGCTGGGTAGAAGTGTTCATGGTAACAAGTAGATTTGTCTTGTGTCTTGACCCATGTGTGTCTTGGTTATGTGTTATGGAATTGCTTGGAAATTTCAAAAATAAGTTTTAGAAATTGATGACTTTTTTTATCAATTCCCACAGACAGCACCAATTGACAAGTTCCAAAATCAAATATGTTTAAGAACAATGTGTTGGATAATTGGTTGATCTTTTAGTTCAAGCAATCTGATTCATTCTTCATAGTCAAGGTATCTAGTAACCTGATATTAAAAGCTCGTATGGTTGGTAAATGGTAGCAGGTGATACCTAATAAGGCAGGTGACTGGTAATTGTGGAAGTAATGGGTGGTGTCTAGTAAGCCAGGTGACTAATAATCGGTACCTACAAAAGATCACATTTAATAGACATGGAGACTCTCTGATAGTAAAGTCGATAACTTTATAGGGAGAGAAAATAAAATGATAATTTAGAGAGATAAACTCTGAAAATATAAATGCTAAAAATATTAAGAATAAAAAAGATTGTGAACCTTTGACTTGAAGGATTCATGGTGTATTTATAACCCATAAATCTTATCCTTTTGTGTAGAGAAGGGGTCGAAGTGTAATTTTATCCTTATGACATTTTGAGTTGTATTCTACTTACAACTCAAAATAATGTGTATTGCATCATTATAAAATACCGAGGTACCTGCGTAGTGTCTGGAAAAAATTCTTTGGCGAATGTTGAGCTCAGGTAAGGTGTCCAAGCCCATTAGAGATGAAAGTGAATCCAAACACCCTATCGAGACCCTAACATTCTAGGCTAGGGCATGACTGTCCAAGCCCACGAGGGCACTAGGGTGCATGCTTAGCACCCTTGGTGCTGTGAGTATGCCTAATACACTGGACGAACACCCAACGCATTGCATGGCACACATGCACTCGAAGTCCATATGCCAATGCTTTTTGTGGTTACCATGTTCGAGCATATGTTCTTTAAGTGGTTTTAGCCTTTTTATTTTTTAGAGGATTTCTTTAGCTTTATTTTAAGAACTTTTTTGAGTTTTTTTTTTATTTTGATCTATGAATAATTAAGATAACTTCATAGAATCTTACAGATTGACATATAATCCGGCCCCTCGTAGATTTTTTCCAATAGTCTAGCCAAAGAAGCATTGCCATTTTTTAAAGAAAGATCCTATCTCATGTCACGAAAGCCACCAATCAAACACCTTACTGCGTTATGTAAAACAACAAGAAGAAAAAGCTACGAAGTCTATGATTATGAACGATTTAACCTTACATTTGAAGAAATACAAGCATATTTATTAGATAATTTGATTTTTTTTATTTGTTGCTGAAAAAGAGTTGTGATGAATTTAAGAGTAAAAAAAATTCAGGGATATATTAGTAAAACTTATATAATACATAAAAATAAAAATATCGATAAAGTTTATGTTATTTTGATAAATGTCTCTGATTTATTACATTTGAAGAAATACAAATTCTTTCTTTTTCTATATTCTACGTCACTATGAGGCATCATCCCCTCACTGATTTTTTTTCCAATAGAGCAAAAGAAGCATTGTCATTCTCTTATAATGACAATTTTCATGGAAAGACTCGATCTCATTTCACTGAAGCCACCTATCAAAGACTTGGCTGGTTAGGTAAAAAGAAACGGAAGCTAAAATTACGAAGTCTATGATGACGAACAAATTGTTAAGCCGGCCGACATTAGCTTGTACTTCAAAATTTCTAGGAACAAGGAAAATTAACAAAACTAGCTCATACAACATCCTCTCATGCAACATAAAGCAAATATATAACTAGGATTTTCAAGTTCTAAGATTACAAACCAAACTATGAAGAGATCTAGAAAAAATTATTTGGTATTTTTATTAAATCTGAATAATAGCTTGTCTCAATAAAATAAATTAGATATCACTATTTATATTAGTTTTAAAATCGATTCATAATTAAGAATTTTCCTAACCAATAGAATCCATAAAGCATTACGATTTTTAAAAAGTAAAATACTAATTAAATTAAAAGTTCTTAGTTAAGTAGGAAATATATAATTAAAATCCAGAATTAACTAGTAAAAGAATTAAAACAGGAAAACAATAATTTTAGCCTTCATATAGATGCTTTTAGGTTTTTTTTTGTAGATTGTTTTAGGCTTGGTCTTGTAATATGGTCCATAAATCTAAGGATATTTGTTCTACATCATTTTCTGAGCTTAATTTCCAAAGATCCAATGGTCTAAAAATCAACAAAGTGAGTTTCCATAGGAAACATCCGGTAGAATCTCCTATAGAAATAAAGAGACTAATTCAATGGCCGGGTCTCATGTTATCGCCTTTTTAAGCCATTAATATTAGGGGTGAGCAAAAAAACCGGTAAACCGATTAAACCAAGAAAATCGGGAGAGAAAAAAACCCGAAAAAACCGAACTGAAAAAAAAAACCAAATTAACCGATTAAAAAATCACAAAAAAATTCCGGTTCGGTTCGGTTTCGGTTTCTAAAGTCTGAAACCGATTGAACCGAACCGGTTCGGTTCAATCAACCAGCACTTAAAAAAAAACAAGTATAAATATAAATGTTTCCTAACCCTAGCCGCCGCCCCCCCCCCACCCTTTCCCTTTACCCTCTCCCTTCTCTCACTTTACCCTCTGCCCCCCCCCTCCCCACCCTCTCCATTTTCTGCCTCTCTCTCACGTTACCCTCAGCCTTTCCCCCCTCAGCCTTTCAGTCAATCTTTCCCTTTCTGCTCCTCATCTAAATGAGCTAGCCGGGTATGAAATACTTTTAACGCTCATTGGCTCTATCTTTTCCTTGACACTCTCCTTGGCATCAACCGGCCTCCCCTGGCTCTTCCACTGTCTGGGCTCCCTTTCCTCCCTATGCTCCCCCGACGCAGTAGTTCCGTTTGATTGTCTTGTCTCCCCCTGCCACCTGACTGACCATTCTTGTTGAGTCTGTGCCATAAATGGAATTGGAATAGTAGATCCATTCCTTTTCTTTTGTTTTTCATATCTGTGGTTTTAATTACAATGTTTGGGTCTTGGGTTTTTTGCCCGATTTGCAGGGTTGAGTTTTGTTTGGTTGGATGTTGTTGTGGTCAAGGTTGTAGGAGAAGCAGAGAGGACCATTGGGTTTCAACCGGTTTGGAAGGGAAAAACACCGAACCGAACCGAACCGAAATTAATCGGTTTGAACCGGTTTTTGGTTTGGTTCGGTTCAAAAAAAAATTTAAAAAAATTCGATTTAATTACTTATTTTGGTTTAAAACCGGACCGAACCGGAAATGCTCAGCCCTAATTAATATAGCTCGACGTGATCATGTCTTCTCTTGGGCTAATGTCCCAAATAAGGATGAGAAGGTGAGGATGCTTCCATGCATGTTCACCACACTAAGGAACTTGTCCGCAAATGGATTGTTGACCAATAGTTTACTTAATGCTCCTAAAAAATAGGGTTATTAGAATCGGATTTTAGTAATAAAGCATTTTAGTTGCTAATTTAGAAATAGATTACCAATAGAATTTGTGTATATGATTTTTTTTTTAATATCAACAATGAATCTAGCAATAAAAAAATCCATTGTCGGTCACAACTCTTTTTTCAGCAACAAATAAAAAAAATCAAATTATCTAAGAAATCTGCTTGTTGATTCCACTAAAAAAATAACCCTATCCAATGCTCCAAAACATTCACGTCAGCAATCCATGTAATAACTCGATGACCAATCACAAAACACTCATTATTATTATTATTATTATAAGGGGCAATGAAACATTGAACTATGCTCTCATTCTGAATAAACTAAGTTATAATATCCTTGATATATCATGTAGCATGTGTTACTAATTGCAAAAATTAAGAATACAAAAATGTATAAAAGATAATTTGCAAATAATTCGAATAAATCTATTAAAGTTACTGATTTTATGTGTATTTTTTTAATTGATTGCAAAGGAAGGTTAAAATTTCTTATTATCAGTTACTAATAAAATAATATTCTTTGACGAGAAAATTAAAGATATTATAATTCATTTAAAGACAACTTTATTGTAACAATTTATTTTATCAAATTATTTTTTAGTGCAACATTGTTCTGATTATTTGATATCAAGGTAAGTTTTTATATTTAAGTTTTTGAAATCCTTTAATTACAGTTCAAGACGACATCTAACAAATCATTTGAATTTAACTTTCGGAAAGATAATTAAATGAAATCCTTTAATTTGCCAAATAGTTTTAAAAGTCATTTGAATTTAATTTTCGGAAAGAAAATCACCCACCATTATTATCACAACTATCGGAATCATGGTGAAATTTTTAAGATAGGTTGAAGACGCGCATATTTCATTGATTATAGGAGAGAAGTTATTTATTTTTATTGTTTTATTTAATATGATTATTCGAATAAACTTATATATATTTCAATTAATTTCATAAATTTTAAAATTAATAATTATATAAATATCTAGTAATTTTAAAATTTATATTCTTAAAACTTTTTGAAAAATAAATTTAGAATCTGAATTATAAATAAATTATTATTTGGTGTGACAGAGAAGGTAAGGAGATGCTAAGGGATCAAATAATAAAAATAGAAGTTTGGTGTACAAAGTGAATCCAAGAAGTCGGGTCTAAGCATATCCATGTTGGGTTTGGGTAGCATGGCTTGCCAGAACCCAACTTGGAGAGGAAGCCCAGCTTTGGATTCTTTTAGTATTGAGTTATGCCTAAATCGAGAGTTATTTTGCCCAAATCGTTATATAATCACACGATGTTGTTATTATAGAATTGGAAAAAAAAAAAACAAGAAAAAGAATTATTGAAGAAGTAAATTATGTTTAAGGGGAGAAAATAATCCATATAAATAAGAACGAACTTTCATGCACCAGAATAAAACTTGGCATATCGTTTAATACGATAGAATAAATTGCAATACGAGAATGCTCCATAAGAATAATCTCCCCACTCCATAAACGACCCACGTTAGCAAGAGCTTGGGCTGCTTCTTTCTTACATCTCCTTGTGAATTTTCAGTCAGAAGGTGGCCTCTGCTACCAATGCTTCATAAGAATCCTCCGTGATCATCCTGGTAAGAAGTTTCAGTATTTGCCTGGAGAAGGTGATTCTGGCCTGTTTATAGGTAAAAGAAACATATTCCCTTCATTTCCAGGCTCAAATTCACACTTCGCAGTACTTTAGAGAAGAAATAAACAGAGTTCATACTAACTTCTTCATTTATATTTTTGAAGGGCATGCTGAGCGATGGAAGGGAAGTAGCAGTAAAGAGACTTACAGCTTTCTCTGAGAAAGACACAAAGGAGTTTACAATTGAAGTTCTGCTAATCACGAAAATTCAGCGCGAAAATCTTGTCAAGCTTCTCGGTTTTTGTGTTGATAGAGATGAAAAGCTTCTGGTTTATGAATTTACGTCTGACAGCAGCCTTGACGCTTCCTCTTTGGTTAGTTTTCTTCAATGCTTTCGATCAGAAATTTCCGTTCATTGATCTTTAGATACAATCTGCTTATTTTTCTTCAAATACTGGATTTTAAGTTGTAATTAACTATTTCATTTCCACCGATATCGAACACGAACTTGTACTGTAAATAGAATTGCGAAGGGAACTATTTATCTGCACGAGGATTTTAGACGCAAAATTACTTAAAACTTATATAAATTTATATTATCTGGACATATCTGGACACATAATCATCCATCGAAGACCTGAAATCTAGCAATATCTTGTTGGAAAAGGATATGAACCCAGAAAATAGCTGGCATCGGAACGACAAAGATGTTTGCTGGATGTGTGTACGGAAGGCTGATAAACAAGTATGGACACACCTTAAACCTAAAAGACTACATTGTTGGGTTATGGGTATGGGCTTCTATATCTAATATTGGGTCAGGCTTATACAATATGGACATACTCCAACCCAAAAACCTAAATTACTGGGTAATGAGAACATTTTATATACAAACAATTTTATTCTATCATTTATTTTGAAAATGGGATAATTAGAACTGATAGGTGCCCAACAAATCTCACTCAATGTGGCTCGCTTGATGCCATGATGGGTTAACATGCAAACTATATAACTTGAACATGAGATATATTTAGCTTTAAGTTATGAAATTAGAATAATGTAATAAAAAAAATTAATTTTTTTTAAAAACTATAGATTAAAAAACTTAATAGCGAAATACTAATCATTAACTAAAATGTGTTTAATAAATTTATGTATTAAAATTAATTTATAATAAAAATCGATATAATTTAAAGAAGAAAATCATCGTAAATGTATATATAATAATTAATGGAATCCTCGGTAATATTATTAAAACAAATGCTATTGTCTTATTTTAAAACAAAGGCAACATTATATGATATTTTAAATTTTTTTATTGATAATTAATTTTAATTAAATTTTTTTAAAAATTAAAAATTAAAATACTGAATTAAAAAAAAAAAAAAAAAAAAAGAAGGGATGTATGAGCCTCGAAGTTTTGTCTTCCGTATAAAGAAGCTGAGACAAGAGTGGGCCTATTAGGCCAACCCTACATTCTTAACCTTCTCACTCTTTTTTTTTTTTTTTTTTTTTTTAAGTAAGTAGACGAACATGAACTTTTATATGAGAAATTGAAAATAGCCCTGTAATTATTATTATTTTGTACTTCTTTGAATTATTTTTATATTGTAAATTTAAATCATATTTCATCAAATTAGTTTCTATTTCAATTCTTAAATTTTAGTAAACATCTTGAATTTTCAAGAACATTGAAAGAGATGATAATACCAACACATAAAACATCATATATAAGGTTGAAATTAGGAAAAATAATAATTAAAAGTTCATTGACAAAATTGAAATAATAATAAAAAAACTTTATTGTTCAATAAAAGGAATGGAGACATTTCTACAATGACAAATAGTGAAAGCATGATAGGTTTATTATATAATATATGTGAGTTATATAAAATATATCATGAACAAAAACAAAGAAGGTATCTAACACATATACGAAGGTGACATGTATATATTCATACATTGAAGTCCCTCCAAAAATTGGTTTCAAAGCCAAATAGCTCACGAGTCTTAACCATATAACACGTTACAAAATCATTTTCTCACCTCTCACATCAGACCATCTTTTCTGTTTCTGCCAAAAAAGTCCTGCCTCCTTTGCATTTATTACTCTCTTTTCGAGGAAAGGGCCATCTAGGGCTTACCCCTCCAACCCTCGGTTCTCTCTCCCGAAACAAATTCACTTCAAACGAACAACATTGTTCCGAGTGTCAATGTGTAATAAAATTAGTTCAATGGTAATTTACTATGATGTCTTACCAGGATTGGATTTTGGTATTGTTTATTTTTATGTTTTAAAAATATTTTTTATTTTTTATAAATTAATATATTTTTTTATATTTTTACATTATTTTGATGTATTTATGTTAAAAATAATTTTTTTAAAATAAAAAAATTATTATTTTGATAAAAAAAACACTTTAAAAATAGACAGGAACACTATACTTTTTTTTTTCTCATAATATTTACTAACAATAGAGTTTGAAAAATTTTTTAGTCAAATATTCATTTACACTAGAAATAAGAATATTATAGGCAGATTATTAAAAACATAATACAACAAATTATTAGCAATTTAAGACAAAACCAACAATGCATCTTATCTTATAAGAGAATTTTAAGAGATGATAATGTTGTAACCCATTTTTGGGTCCCCACATAAAAAATAATAAAATACAAAAAAAATCAAAAAATATATTATCAAAAAATATAACAGTGAAAAAATGCCAGAGCACCCTAAAAATGCTCAAAAATTGATTGAGGATGTTCAAAAATATAAAAATTAAATTTTGACAGTATATCATTGACTGATGAGAGCCCCGATGACAAAGAAAATTCAATTTGAGGAAGAAAAATGCAAAATTAGAAGTTTATGGACTCAATTAAATTTTATTGAAGGTTTAATTGAATTTATAGAGGTTTTAATTGCAAAAAAAATTGATTTTAGAGTTAATTTGGGCTTTAATTAGGAGAAATTAATTTTCTAGGGTCAAATTATAATTTTTGGAAGTTAATTTGGTCAAATCAGGGGCTTAATTGCATAAATATTGAGGTTTAATGGTCAATTAGGGACTGAATTGAAGAAATCCGAGACCAAGGACTAAATTGTAAAACGCGCGCAAATGGAGGGCCGAAATTTGAATCTGACGCGTTTTGGCGCCAAATCCATTTAAATGAAACGACGTCGTTTCATGCACTGTTTAAAAAAAAAAAACCCAAAACGGTGCCGTTTTGAACGGCACCATCATCTTCTTCCCCTGGACACGCAGTGAAGCAGGGGAAGAAGAATTTTTTTTTTTTTCTTCTCTTTTCGCCTACTTTCTTTCCCGGCTTTGGCGCAATAAGACGCCCACAATTCACCCACTTGCCTGGCTTTTTATCTGTTGAAAGGTAGTGGAGGGGGAGGCCAACAGTGGCCGCCCCAGCACGTTGCCCTCCCCTGTTTTCCTATAAATACAGGGGAGGGCCGAGAGAAAAAAGGGAGAAAAATAAAGACCCGAGAGAAGGGGAAGAGAAGAGAAGGGAGAGCAAAGAGAGGGGAAAAGAGAGAGAAGGAAGAACACAGAAGAAGAAGAAGAAGAAGAAGAAGAAGAAGAAGAAGAAGGAGCAGCAGAGGAGAAAACAGAAAAATACAGAGGAGAGAGAGAGAGAAGGAAAACCGCCGGCCACCGCGAACCGCCAGCACCGCCACCACCACCCCTGCCGCATCAGCTGCTGCCAGCATCAACACCGTTCCAGGTAACTTTCTCCACTGTCATTTTTTTTGCTTCGGCTTCGGCTTCATCTGCATGCAGAACGTTTACGATTAGCAAGTTACTGTGCTGTGCACAGTAACTTGCTAATTAATTCACGGGTTACTGTGCACACAGTAACCCGGTTACTATGTGCACAGTAACCAGCCCATGCATTTGGGCCATGTTCGGCCCAGCCCATGTAAATGGGCCAGGTTTGGCCCAGCCCATGCAATTGGGCCTGATACGGCCCATAAAAAAAATATTTATGATGTTCCCATTTTTTATTTATGTTATTTTTATTAATATCGGGTAGTATTTTTATGTCGTAAAAATACAAATCGGGTATTACAATATCCGGTTTTTTGTCACAAACTTCCAAAAATACAAAAAAAATTTAAAAAAAACATTTTTATGCATACGGCCAAGTGTCTCAAATCTAAAAAATCATATCGTATTTTTCATATGTCAAAAAAACAATATTTAGCATGCATTTTGGCTTTAATAACCAGTTTATTAAAGTCAAGAGAATATTGGCCAAAATTTCAAAAACAACAAAAATTTTATTTTGTTTGTCTCTTAGTATCCGGGGTATGACATTACACGTAATGCATATTCTGGATATTTATTTTTTTTTTTTTGGACAATAGAACCTGGGGTATGACATTACATGTAATGCATATTCCGAACAACAAAAAAACACAACACAACCTTAGATTTTATCAGACATTAAAGCAATGCAGCCTACCTTAGGTAGGGCGTAGTTGGGGTGCTAATACCTTCCCTTTACGCAACCAGTCTCCGTACCCGATCTCTAAAGACCAGTTAAGGTTCCTAGTAACCAGAATACTAGGTGGCGACTCCCAGTCCATATTTTCACTTGTAGAGACAAGAATTCCTTGTCTCTCCCCATTTTTCCAGGAATAAATTATTCCGATTTTTCCTTGAGGGTGGACGATCGCCGCGCCGCCGCACACGTGCGACAGATAATATCATACCATTTCGCATAACAAATCTTGTACCATAAAAGATATGTTGATCAATTAGAATTTTTAATGATTGTAATATTAGGCAGCAAATTCTTAAACTAGATATTTTTTTTTTAAAGATAAAATGTCATATATTTATTTTTTTATTTGAAAATTTTAAAAGTCATTGCAATATGAAGTATGACAATCATGATTTGAAAATATAAAATATCAAGTAAAAAACATTGAAAATCATGTCTTAATATTTTATATATAATCGAAAGAAAAAAAAAATTAATTTGGAAAATTTTTATAAAATATTTATAATAAAAAATTAATAAAATATAAATTTCATTTTTATTGAATATTCATCATCACAATTTAAAAAGAAAACCATCTTAGGTTCATATAAAATAATTAATGGAATCCTCGCTAATATTATTAAAACAAATGCTATTGTCTTATTCTAAAACAAAGGCAACATTAAATGATATTTTAAATTATTTTTATTGATAATGAATTTTAATTAATGTTTTTTTGAAAACATAAAAAACTAAAAGATTGAATAAAAAAAGGGATGCATGAGCCTCGAAGTTTTGTCTTCCGTGTCTAGTCCAATATAAAGAAGCTGAGACAAGAGTGGGCCTATTAGGCCAAGCCTGCATTCTTAACCTTCTCACTCTTTGTTTTTTAATTGAGCAAGGAGACGAACATGAACTTTTATATGAGAAATTAAAAATAGCGCTGTAATTAAATTTTATTTTGTACATCTTTGAATTAATTTTATATTATAAATTTAAATCATATTTCATCAAATTAGTTTCTATTTCAATTCTAAAATTTTAGTAAGCATCTTGAATTATCAAGAATATTAAAAGAGACGATGATAATACCAACACAAATAATAATTAAAGTTCATTGACAAAATTGGAAAAATAAAAAAACTTTATTGTTCAATGAAAGGTGTTGCCCACAAGGAATGAAGACATTTCTACGTAACATATATATATGTTAACAGAATGATATGCTTACTAAGTTATTTGTGTAACAGGTCTATCAAATGTCCAAAAAGATCATTAATTTTTAAAACTTTATTTTGTTAAGCTTATGTAAATATTTAACTTAAACATAATGAAATTAATGTGATTGTGTAATATGTTTTTTGTGTAAACCTTGATGTATATAAAAATCTTAACTCAGCATGTAATACATTAGTTATGTAAAATTTGATATAATAAATGAACCAGAACTCTTAGTTATGCTGAAATTAATCCTTTTGAAATTTTTAAGAAAACTTATTATGTTTTATTTTTTTATCTTTGCATGTTAGTATCCCTTTTTCTTTTGGATTTATAATATGATTTGTGGGCTATATATATATATATATACATATATATATATAGAGTGTAGATTGTACGAGGTGTTGAATATTGATGATTGAAATAAGATTTAGAATTATAGGAACTTGTTATGATGGATTGAATGTATAAATTGATAGTAGTTTATAACTTGGGGTGTCCTATATACAAAGAAACATCGACGAGTGAAGATCTGGCAGCTGACCTTATTAGTAGTGCTGGTTGGTGACTTGTCACACGTGTTTTGGGATCATGTGTGGTCACCAAGAATAAATCAGTGAGGGCAGTAAGGCCCAAAGCGGACAATATCTTACAGGTTAGGCGGGGCTGTGACAATTGGTATCAGAGCTGGCCTCACAAGTTGTCCGGATGTGCCGACAGGGTCGCAGGCTCCTTAAAGAGGGTGGATTGTAATATCCCATATCGGCGGGTGAGGATTTGATGGCTGACCTTTTTTAGTAGTGCTGGTTGCTAATTTGTCATACGCGTTTTGAGGCCATACGTGGTCACCAAGAATAAATCTGTGAGGGCGGTAAGGCTCAAAGCGAACAATATTTGGCAAGTTGGGCAGGGTTGTGACATTTGATATCAAAGCTGGCCTTATTGGCTGTCTGGTTGTGTCGAAAGGGTTGTCGGGCTCCTTGAGGGGGGTGGATTGTAATATCCCACATTGGTGAGTGACGATTTGGTAGCTGGCCTTATTAATAATACTGGTTGTTGACTTGTCAGATGCGTTTTAAGGCCATGCGTAGTTATTAATAACAAATCCATGAGCGCGATAAAGTCCAAAATGAATAATATATAATAGTTTGGGTTGGGCTATGACAGGCCCAACCTGGTGACCAAGCTTTTCAGCAGCAAGTATACGTGAATTATAATTCACGTATGCTTGCATAGTAGAAGGGTAATTAAAATGAAAATGACGAAGAAGGCTTACTTGGGATTTGTTGTTGGAGACGAAGTCGTTAGGCAATGATGTCTATATGGTTGGTTGGGTTGAACCGTTTGCCATGATCCTCCTCTGTTTATCCTGTTGTCTTTTTTCTTGTTTTTCTCCTTTGTGGCTCCCTTTTTTTTTATCTTTTTTTTTTTGGTCTCTCTAGTCCTCTAGAGAACTTTGGGCTGGTCCGTTTTATCTCTTTTACGATAACAATCTTAATGATGAGAATAAACATGGCTTTGATCTTTCCATGTTTAATGGAAAAAAGGCACCAACAATCCTGCCATGGTAGGACTGTCCGAAACAAATCATCTTAGCGTTGGAGAAGCATCATGTGGATGAAAGAAACTGAGGCAACTAATAGGTTTTATGGTAGACAAATCTGATCCATGATTTGGATTAGATTTTGTGCAATTTTAGCGGGTTTTTCTTGAACTGATCTTTCCTAGGATGAGAAAAAGGGGATGAATAATTGATTTAGAAACGATGTTGTTTTTTTTACTGAATTGACTTCCAACTTTATAATTTTATCTTTATTAGTCCTTTGTTGTCTTGATCAAATTCTCAAATTATTTTGTAATATTTCTTCAACAAAACCTCAATTCGTCTATTCACTTGTTATTCTGAATGGAAGTATATACTTGATTAATTTGGGTTATGTTTTTATCAGTATCATTATTATATATTAAATTAAATTATTATTTATGTTTTTATATATATTTTTTAGAAAAATCAAAATGAGAATAAAAATAAATATAATTATTTATAGTGGTGCAAGAGAAGTCAAACTTAGCTTATCATCTTTGCCGTCGTGTTTATATTAATTCTCTATCAAGCTCGGTATCTTCTTCATTTTTTTATCTAAACCTAACAACCAACCAGTAAAAAAAAAAAAAAACTAGTTTCATTCATTCATCAAATAACCCGACCTTAGTTTTTTTCAAGTACTCGTGGTATTGGAAACTACGAGGATAGTGACAGAATCATTGAAATTTGCTACAGCCTACAAGAAGGTCACTGTTGATGTCTTGATCACAGTGATTTCCATAATAATTTTAAGATGAATATATATATATATATATATATATATATATATATATATATATATATATATATATATATATATATATATAAAGTCAACATCTTCTTCCACTGGCTCCCATCATAAAGATAATAACAATGTGACAAGTGAAGAAACAACTAGCTGAAACCAGAGTTGAGATGTAGATAAGATTTATAAATAAAATATTTTAAAATATGATTTTATGATTTTTTTATTTATGTTTGACTAGTGAAACTTTTGATAATATTTATTTTGTATTTGAAATTTTTTATTAAAAAAAATTATTTTCATTTCGTTAAATATAATTGATAAATATAATTTATTTATTTATTTTTAAAGCTAGAAGTCATTGTCCAAGTGATTCTCAGCTAAAATCTGATATGATTAAATGACATGACTCTATTACTTCATTTTCAAGGCTCTTAAGCCCTTGCTGGAAAGTTTAGCCATGAAATATGGGCGAGGTTAGTATTCTTCTAATTTTGCAGCTCTGGCTAAGGCCATCTATTGTTCTGGTCACTTTATTTTGGTATTTAAAAATAAAATATTTGAACAAAATATTGTGAGATTAAATAATTATATTAATTTTTTTTTATTAAACTTGTTTTTTAAAATATTTTTAAAATTATTTTTCACTTAAAAAAATAACAAATTGTTGTTTTAATATGTTTTTTTTTTTGTTAATTTTGATGTGCTTATACAAAATATAAAAAAATTAAAAATATATATTTTAATTAAAAAATACTTATAAAAAACACCTTGGCTCGTATTATAAAACCCACACTGAACATTGAGAATTCAAAATCAAGGATTGGGTCAATGTTAGAGAAAGAATTGTTAATCAAATAAAAAAAAATTGTCCTTGTAGGTAACGTACAAGACCTTTTAAGCTGTATAATAATATTTTTATGACTTCAATTTTACATACTAAGATTCTAAGATTAGTCATTATCCCTTTAGTCAATCATCTGCTAGAAGGTATATTCGTTATTTTGATAGTGATTTTAAAATATTTTTTAATTTATAATTTACATCAACATATTAAATCAATATTAAAATATTAAAAAATTAATTTTAAAATTTTAATTTTTACAAAACAAACACGGTGCAACCGCGTAGACTATGAGTATCTTAAGAAAGTCTGCTCCCCTAGACATCCTAATAATAATATTCTCTATGGATAATATAGTAATGACTACAATGTTAATCCAACCATTTTTTTTTCACCCTGATTAATAAAATACAGTAACAAATCTATTTCCCATTTCGTGTTAAACACAAGGATTATGCATTTTATTAATTATGCATTTAATTGATAATGATAGAAAAATTTTCATAATGGATCTGTTAGGATCGAACCCAAGATTGTACAGTGTTCAACGAATTGAAATAAAAGGCAAATAAACATATCTCGAGTTAAAGTTTAAACTTGAATCTTAATTGTATGAATTAACTAAATTATTATTTCGCGTTTAATTTTATTACATAAAATATATAAAAAAAAAACTCTAATTCATAGTTGTCCAAGAGCACACTCAACTATACTGGGAAAAGTGTCCATGTATTTGAACTTATAATATAGCAATACAAGCCACACCCCATGTATTTGAACTTAGCAAATAGAAGGATAAGCTCTACTCAGCAGGATTCATATAAAATTTTCATTTGAATGCCAATTTGTTCCTGGTCAATCAATTAAGTCAATGCTCAGGCCAGTCATTTTTAATTGACAACGTAAAACGTATTCTCAGGGATGATTCCAGTTATATTCTCTCCCCCGTGATCACCTCTACACATGGGGGGAAACAGGGGGAGGCAAGCAGGGCCGGCTCCTGCAAAAACATTATTTGTTTTATTTAATATTTAAATATAGAATAGTATAATATTTTTATTTTAAATAAATAATTTTTTAAATAATAATATATCTTATTATATTAATTTTAATTTCTCTTATCAAATATTACCAGTTCTGTCCCTATCTATGCAGCTTTAATAGTCCCATTATCCACATGGTTTCAAGTGAATTTCCAAGCCCCTTTTTACTTGTCCGTTAAATTTGCTCCAAAATGATCCTGATAACAACCATAGATGTAAATTTAGTCATGTTTTTGCTGATCATACCGTTTTCAGCTCTCCCAGCCATTACTGTTGCAGACCATCTGGTTACATCTTGCTCCAATAACACAAGCAACTACACTCTCAACAGTACATTTGAGAGCAACCTCAAGCTTCTTCTTGAGAAAATGCCGTCCATCACTTCATTAACAGGTTTTAACTACACCTCTGTAGGAGAACCCCCTGCCAAGGTCTATGGCCAAGCACTGTGCAGAGGTGATGTCAACTCCAGTTCTTGTCAGGCTTGTGTGGAGGAGGCAAGTCAAGAAATCTTTACTGATTGTAGAAATTATACGGATGCAATCATATGGTATGAACTTTGCCAAGTTCACTACTCGTTTCAGAATATGACTTCCTTGTATGTTTATACAGGGAAGTATCCAGACTGGGATTCTCAGGAGAAATTTCTATCAGATCCAAAACATTTCTCAGATGTTCTAATCTACTTAATGACTAACCTGTCAACTGAGGCCGCCGTCAATCCTTCCAAGCACATGTTTGCAACTGGGTCAATCAAATTTAAAAGCGAAACCGTATATGGTCATGCACAGTGCACACGAGATATCATACCAGATGATTGTCAAACATGTTTGACAACTGCTTCGGCTGAACTCGAAGCATGGTGTTCGTCACGGCAAGGTGGAATTATTGTTAGCAGAAATTGCGATGTGAGATTTGAGCTGTACAAGTATTACAATGCCTCGAGTTACTTGTTAACATATCCGAATCCTAAAGGTTAGTGAATAGGAATTTTTTTGCTGAAAATCTGTGAGCGAAAATAAGCAATCATGTCTTGCATTAATGACTGATATGGTTATTCTTAATTCTTGCCCATGACGGATAACATGTAGTGCAAAATTGTCCAGAATTTTAGTTTATTATTTTTGGAGATTAAATATTTTTCTTCATAAATTGAATCTTATGCAATTCTCTGCTTTGCAAGGCAGGAAGTAATTGGAAGATTGGGATAGTGGCATTAGCTGCATGTGCTCCTGTAGTGGTGATTGTAATTGTCATTGGGTCTTGCATTGTCTGTCTGCTGAAAGAAAGAGGACAACAAAGAGGTAAATTAACTAAGCGATCAGCAGATTGTTAGGCTAAATTGATATCAGAACTACAAAAGAGTAAAACTCCGATTCTTTGTCAGGCGTGGAAAGAAGTCACCTAGCATTACTACAGGAATTGGCCTGTCCAAGAGGGGTCACAATGACAGATGAAGGTCAGTTGGTAAGTTCTGAGGACCTGCCTTTCATGGACTTAACTACTATCAGAGCAGCTACAGACAACTTCTCCGATTCAAATAAGCTTGGACAAGGTGGGTTTGGCACTGTTTATAAGGTAAGTGGTAAAGGTTTGCTGTCATAATCCACTGAGATTCAAGAGTATGTCTTTCCAATCCATCCCTCTAGGAAAACCGAGTTTTTTGTTCAGTTTGCCATGGCTTAATATTGCTTCAGTTGATAAATTTTGCCTCGTTGCAAATTTGTTTCAGGGTGTGTTACCAGATGGGAAAGAAATAGCTGTTAAAAGGCTGTCAAGGAAGTCATGGCAAGGCTTAGAGGAGTTCAAGAACGAAGTCAAAGTAATTGCAAAATTACAGCACCGAAACCTTGTGAGGCTATTGGGATGTGGCATGGAAGGAGATGAAAAGCTGCTCATATATGAATTCATGCATAACAAAAGCCTTGACATCTTCATCTTTGGTCTGTTCCTTTCATTTAGTTTGCCTTTGAATTCTTAAATATTACATTTTCAACAATTAAACGATGCAAGAGGCTGAAGTTTCTTCTTATTCAAATTTCAGATGCCGAAAGACGCGCACTTCTTGATTGGGAGACATGTTACAACATCGCTAGTGGGATTGCTAGAGGACTTCTTTACCTGCACGAGGATTCCCGGCTTAGAATCATTCACCGGGATTTGAAACCTAGCAATGTGCTACTAGACCATGAAATGGTTGCCAAGATATCAGACTTTGGCATGGCTAGAATTTTCTGCGAAAACCAGAACAAAGCTAACACTAGAAGAGCAGTAGGAACATTGTAAGCCCTCTTTTAATTGTTTTTTTAACTCTAATTTCTTTTTCTAGTTTGGTGATGCTTTTAGTCCTAAATTCTTATAACTTATATCCAAAGTACGTCTTACGCACGAAACAGCGGATATATGGCTCCGGAGTACGCAATGGGAGGGCTATTCTCAGTGAAATCAGATGTCTTCAGCTTCGGTGTTATACTACTGGAGATCGCAAGTGGGAAAAGAAGCAGTGGCTTTTATCTCTCAGAACATGGCCAGACACTCTTAGCATATGTCTGTACAATACATCGCTGCCATCAAAATTTCCATTCAAATAATTGTCAACCTATCAAAAAGAATTTTGAAGCTTGAAAATTATAACCAGGTACTGTTATGATTTTTTTTTCCCATGCAATTTGACAGGCGTGGAGATTGTGGAATGAAGGGAGAGAAATGGAATTAGTGGATCCTTCGTTGATGGACAGAAGTCAAACAGAAGGGATTGTGAGGTGCATACATGTTGGCCTGTTATGTGTGCAGGAAGATCCAGCAGACAGGCCAACAATGTCATTTGTGGTTCTAGCTTTGGAAAGTGACCCAATAGCTCTTCCTCAGCCGAAACAACCTGCTTTCTCTCTAGGTAAAATGATTCCAATCTACAAGTCTTCACCAACAGATCCTTCTGTAAATCAAATGACTGTTTCTGGTATCGCACCGCGCTGATTGTTCATAAGATTGCCACTGTTCCTGTCAATGTCTGCGGCAAGTGGTGTGGTTCAGAATAGCTAGTTTTCTTAGCCATTTTGTTAAGATCTCAAAATGGTGAATAGAAGACCTCAAATTGTGTATAATAACAATGTGTCTGAATAGCTAGTTGGAATTATAAGGGGTTCTGACAAATTATAAGCCAGAAATAAACAGCATGACGAGACACTGTCCACTAATTTTAAGGTGGTATTGATATAGTTTTGGTTCTGGTCACGTTGGCCTGTAACACTAACCACTAGTGTTTTTTTTTTTTTAAGAAAAAATATCAATTTCATCATAGCTAAATTGTAAAAATACCCCCTTGAACTTATGGAAAAAAACATAATTTTTAAAAAATACAAATTCAAGATGATATTTTTTATATATAAATATTAAGATAAAAACATAATGAATCGATTCATGTCAATCCAGGTTAACATGTAAACTTCATAATCTGAATCATAAGACCGTTATAATCTCATAAAAAATAAATAAAAATATATATTGAAGTTAAATTCTCAATTACAAAAAAAAATTAAAAAAACCTAAATGAACCAAGTTAACCTACAAAACTTATGACCCGGATAATAAGATTATGATAACCTCAAATAAAGTAAATAAAAAAAAATTATAAAGTTCAATTTCTTTATAAATCTAATATTAAAAAAAAATTAAAAAAAAAACTAAATTAAAAATTAAAAAAGGAAAAAATTATTGTTCCAATTAACACTACTTTGGGAGGAGGTGAACAATGATTTTAATTATATTTATATAAATATAAAATTACCCTTCAACCAACCTAATAATAATATAAAAATATTTTTTTCTTAGAATTATATTATAGTAATTTTATTATGTATTAAAAATAAAAAAAATACTTATTTATCATCAATAAATTTAATCATGACTAATGATTCGTAGATAAGATAAAATCATCATTGCAGTGTTATTCTGATCATTATTTTCGCTCACAGTAAACATTGTTTCCACTTATAGTTAATAGTGTTTTTTCAAGGGCATTTAGGCTTTGTTAATGTTTTATTACGTAGGTTGAGAAAACGATAGGAATCGACAACAAACGAGCTGATGCTAATTAATAACTACCTAACGTTAAATATTAAATTTCAAATAAAATGATGCAATTTCTTATATATATATATCACCGAATACGTACCTCGAGGCTGAAATTTAAATTAATGAAGTAAAAGTGGGCCGATCGTAAATGCAGTTTCTTACAGTTTTCCAAGTAGGAAATATGAATCACAAAACAAGTCTTGTTCAAACTCGGAATTGTTGTTCAAAGTCGACGAACATTGGAAATTCATGAAACATTGGTAAAAACTTTTAGTCCAGGTCAAATCATTAACGTCCAGCCATGTTCTTAACAAATCTTACAAATTACATAAGACCTTCCTGGAAACTACACACCACGAATAGATCGCTGTAAAAAATTCAGTATTCATTGTCCTATATAGTTTTGTTGACCATAGCAAGTCCATTTTTCTTTTTCAACACACATGCATGCACATATATTGTAAAAAATGAAAAAAAAAAATGAAGTTATGAAATAGGATGTAACAGTTTCTTGACTCATCCTTCACTTTTTTTTTACTTGTAAGTTAAAAACTTGATTCGTATTTGTTGATTTTTTTTGTTGAAATTTGATTTCATCCAAAAAAAATTTAATCTTATCGATCGATGATCTTTAAGATCTTTGCTAATTATCGATGATCTTTAAGATCTTTGCTAATGTGTTGAGTTTTTTCCAAGGACATGACGTTAAATTTGATAATTAAATATGAATTTAATCCAAAAGATTAAAATTCAATGGTGAGTGACTCATTTAATATTACCTTATATTCTTATACTTATTTGACGGGGGGCTTCGTTCTATAACAATATTTTTCTTCTTGTCTTGATTTATCCCAATTCTTCCAAGAAAATTCCCATTTGCTATGCTTTTGGATGCCCACCATTGACTGCTTTAATATATATATATATATATATATATATATATATGGTCTGCCGGCCGTATGGTGAAAGAAGACAGAAAACAATTTCAGCTACAAATTATAGATGATTCTTGATTGCTAGTGTCGAAATCTCAAAACAAAAGATATGGGTCACAATTTCCTTCTTGTTAAAAAAAGTTTTCAAATTCTTTTGCTGTATTTTTCCATTGCCAACCTTCTTGATCTTGCTTATGCTGATCTTCCATACGGACTTTGCTCGAAAAATTCTAACTATACAGATAATAGTCCATTTCAAAACAATCTCGAGACCCTCATGTCTTCTCTATCCTCAAATGCTTCTGCTTCAAAAATTTTCAATACCTCTACTGGAATTGATCCAGACAGAGTGTATGCTCAGTATATGTGCCTCAACTATGTAAGAAATGAAAGCTGCCGTACCTGCGTAGCTGCAGCATCCCAAGATATCAGGCAGCTTTGTCCAGGAGAAAAGGAAGCAGTTGTGTGGGGAGAGCTATGTCAATTGCGCTACTCGAATCAAAGATTCTTAGGCCACTTGGATGTTTCAGGAAACATTCCCCAACAAAATCCAGAGAACATTTCAAATCCAGAAGATCTTAGTTTAGTAGTCAATAAAACCTTGAGTAGTCTTATCAAGAAGGCAGCTTTTGGTCCTTCAGCGAATATGTATGCTACTGGAGAGGAACCTTTCACTGGTAGTGACAGCGTTTTCTCTCTAGTACAGTGCTCTACAGACTTGTCTCCAAATGATTGTTACACATGCCTTGAGGTTGCCATAAAAAATGTTACGACTTGTTGCTATTTTTCTCGTGGAGCAAGGATTTTCAGCCGCAGTTGCTATTTAAGGTATGAGTTATATGCTTTCTATGACGGCGCAACTGAATCTTCTCAAAGTCCGGTGACCGGAAAAGGTACCAATTTGCTTATAGATCAATTAAGACGTAAAAAGTGGTTATATTTGGTTGTATTTGCTAATAAAAAAAAACTATACTTCATGCGCTGAAAATAATTTCTTTTCCCTAATGACAGGCAACGAAAGCGAGATATGGATAATTACCATCAGTACTGTGGCATCAACACTTTTGGTGGTAGCAATTTTAGGCTCTTTCTTCTGCCATCTTGCGATGAAATTCAGAATGCGAAAATGCAAGGATATGCTTCTTATGAAATTCACCAACATGTTCTTTTTGGTTTTCTTGGTAACCCTTGTTGACTTCTTGAATCTTGTCATACAGGTAAGAAAGAAAATACTAGTCAAGATGATAAATTTCGTGGGTTTGATCACCCAAACCGCAATGATTTCCAGCACCAAGATTTTCAGAGAGATGGCCTTAATGATCGGGAATCCGCGTTTATGGATTTGGCATCCATAAATGCAGCTACTAATAACTTCTCTGAAACAAACTTTCTTGGGCAAGGTGGTTTTGGCCCAGTTTACAAGGTAAATGAATTACAATATCTTGTGTTCAAGCTCAAATTACCTTACGAAGTAATCTAGAGAAGAGATAAAAGAGGTTTTACTAATTCCTTTGTTGTGTGTTTTTGAAGGGTATACTGAGTGATGGAAAAGAATTAGCAGTAAAGAGACTTTCAGCTTCGTCCGAGCAAGGCAAAAACGAGTTTACAAATGAAGTTCTGCTAATCATGAAACTCCAGCACAAAAATCTTGTTAAGCTTCTCGGTTTTTGTGTTGATGGAAAGGAAAAGCTTCTGGTCTATGAATTCATGCCTAACAACAGCCTAGACATGGTCCTCTTTGGTAACTAGTCCTCTTTAATAAGTTTCTTAATGTTTTCACATCAGAAATTTCCGTTCATTGATCTCAGATACAATATGCTGAAATCTTATTTTTCAAATAGTGAATACAAGCAATAATTTGATTTCGCATCAATTTTGATTTAACTGTAGATCCGAGGAAACGTGCTCAACTTAGTTGGAGAAGTCGTATTCATATTATAAATGGGATTGCAAAGGGAACACTTTATCTCCATGAGGATTCTAGACTTAGAATCATCCATCGGGACCTGAAAGCTAGCAATATCTTGTTGGACAACGACATGAATCCGAAGATTTCTGACTTCGGAATGGCAAGGATCATTGAAGCTAATGAAGGCGAAGCCAATACTGTTAGGATAGTGGGAACATAGTAAGTGAATTTTCACCTGAATTGTCTTTGTATATTAAGTATAATCACTTCATTAGTTACCCGATTTCCTAGACAATAATAATATCACAAAGCATAATGACATGATCCATCATTTTCCGTGTTTCATGTTTCTAACTTTTCCGAGTCTGGAGTTTTTTGGGCCACCTCTGTCTCCACTAGCTGCACAGCACAATAGGTCTTGTTGGATATTTACTTTTGCAGGATTACTAAAAATTTACTGTCCTTCTGTTGAATAGTGGATACATGGCACCAGAGTATGCAATGGAGGGACTTTACTCCACCAAATCTGATGTTTTTAGTTTTGGAGTTGTTCTGCTGGAGATCATAACCGGAAGAAAGAATTCTGGATTCCACAAATCGAAACGTGCTCCTAGCCTCCTAGCTTATGTAAGTTTCTTCAGCATAGAATACACATAATCACTTACTTGACACCATGATAATTAAAAATGTTTAGTTAAACACACTTCCGAATCCTGAACCAGGCATGGGAATTATGGAACAATGGAAAGGAACTCGAGATGATAGATCCAGTGTTGGCTGATTCATGCTGCTCTGATGAATTTTCCCGATGCGTGCATATCGGTTTATTATGCGTCCAAGAAGATGCTAGTGAAAGGCCAGCCATGTCGTCCGTTGTTTTAATGCTGAAAAGTGACAACTCAATTGATCTTCCCCAACCTCAACGGCCGGCCATTTTTGCTGGGAGATTTACAGACCACCACGAGGCAAAAGCAAATGATTGTTCTGTCAATGGCTTAACAGTTTCTGATATTTTACCTCGTTGATGAAGCTCGTGAATATTGAAGTGTGTGACCACGAAGCCCTCTTAGGTATGTCCGCGGCTGTATAGGACGGGGCAAAATACGTTCATTGTTTCTCAGTTACAAAAATTGGTATGAAAGAGTAATAATGGAATGAAATCAATTATCTGTTAAAAAATTTGTTTAATATAATTATTTATTGCAATATTTTGAATGGGGATACTGAATATTTGATTTGGTATTTACAATGATAATTGAAAATTTTCTTTGATAGTAATGTAAAAGGTATACATGGATGGAGGGACCGTGAGTCACTGAAAGTATAGGGACTTGCATGACCAAAATTCCAGTAAAGGAATTGATATGACTAATTTTCAAAACTTGAGGGATTACAAATGTATTTTACCAAGTTAGATGGTAGGTTTTGTGTAAAACTTTATTGCACCGGATTAATTAATCATTTTTGGTCCCTGTACTTTTTGTTTTTAGTGCCCAGTGTTGAGTTATGCGCAAGTCTTATACATCTTACCGAATTTGGAGCGGCACAATTTGATGAACTTAAATAATAAAACTAGTTTTATACTAGCTCACAGAATACTCACTATGAATAACTAAAGCACACTCAAAATACAAACACACCACGCAAAGGGCGAAGACAGGAGCGGCTGGCACGGCCCGGGTCTCTAAAAAAAAAAAAAAAACTCTTTAATATTTTAATTTTTAAAACTAAAACTAGTAAAATTTAAGTTTTGCTTTCCTTTTAAAAAAATTTATCCTAAAATTTTAATCCTTCTCAGCCCCTACAACACACCCTCGTATTAACAACCCCACAAGAGTTACATCTAGGACTTTAAATCTCTTTTTACCTGTAGTTAGAAATATATTAAAATAATTTTATTTATATTTTTTAAAATTTTATTTTTAATTTCAACATATAAAAATAATCCAAATATATATATATATATATATATATATTAAAACTAAAAACAATTAAAAAATATATAGTTTAACCACAATGCAATCACCACCTTAGTGTTCTTTAAGACCCTGTTTATTTGCTAAAAAGTAATTTTCTTTTGAAAAATAAATTTCAGAAAAGTGAATTATTTTTCGATATTTGGTAGTGTAATGAAAAATAAGTTAGAAAACATTTTTCAGTATTTGGTTATGTCATGGAAAATGAGCTGAAAAATAATTTATTAATGTTTTATTTTTTTTAAGTTTATTAAAATAATAAGAAAAAAATCTTACAAATTAAAAAAGTTGAATGATAATGAAATTAAAAAAAAATTATAAATTATCTCAAATAAAATAAATAATAATCAAAATAATAGATATTAAATCTAAGAAATAAAAAAATTAAAAGATGAAAAAATTAAATTAATAATAATTATCATTTCATAAATTATTTCAAACAAAATAAGTTACAATAAAAAAATAATAAGGAAAAAGCAAATAGCAATTATAAAAATAAGAATCAAATTAATATAAAAATTAAATTCTAAAAAAAAAATTAAAAAAAAAATCAATATATATATATATCAAAAGAAGAAATGTGGGCATGAGATAGATCATGTTGCGAGCAGGAGAATCTTTCTTGTAAATGGAAAATGGTAGCTTGAATTATAGGAGAATTTTAACATCACATAGAGCATGATTATTCCTTGAAAAATCAAAGATGCTCCTTGATGACAACATCAAAGAAAGAAAGAGACATCATGGTGGAGATACATCAGAATGGGGAATGTTTTGGTGGTGACTTTTCATCATGTCTATTTAATGCTGCATTAAAAATAGCAAGAGAAGACCTTACAACTCTTGAACCCAATCGAGGAAATTGCAACCATACGCGAATAGGCATTTGAGATTCTGAGTGGATAAGTCTGGACAGTACTCGTGGCGTGGAATGTACGTGACTCTTGAATATATTTTCTCATAAATAAGAGGACCAAAAAGCAAGTCAATGGTGCGTTGGTTCCAAAAAACACTTTAAAAAGCATAATCTATTATACTTTTTATGGAAAGCCGCCAGAAGTTGCTTTCGTAAATGAAATGCCTTGCATAAATTTTGTACTCATCTCAATCCTAGCTTTTTATTGCTTGTCTTGTCTAAATTTTTGCTAAGATGTTCATCCAAAATATAATTATGACCAGGCAAGCACTTTTAGCCATGTGTTTCTTGATTATACTTCTTTCAATGCTCTTTGCCCTCGTTCTTGCAGACCCTCTACTCAAAATTTGTTCAACTACTGAATATGGTGACTATGATCAGAAAAGCCCATTCGGAAAGAACGTGAAGATTGTCCTTGAAACTTTGCCTTCCATCACTTCATCAACCGGCTATAACAGCACAGCTGTCGGTGAATTCCCTGACAAAGTCACCGGCAAAGCACTTTGTAGGGGAGATGTCACTTCGAGTTCTTGTCAGACGTGTTTGAGAGATGCAAGCCAAAAACTGTTGAAAGATTGCGAAAGTAAAGAAGCAATCATATGGTATGAACGATGCCAAATTCACTACTCGTTTCAGAACATAACTTCATTGGATGTTTATGCCGGGAAGTATCCAGACTTGGAATCTCATAATAAATCCGTATCAGATCCTGTTCATTTCTACGACAATGTAAGGTTCCTCATGGACAACCTGTCAAATGAGGCGGCGCTCAATCGTTCAAAGCTCATGTTTGAAACTGGGGAAATCAAGTTTTCAAGGAACGAAACCATATATGGCCATGTGCAGTGCACTAGAGATATCAGAGAAGATGAGTGTCACAAATGTTTGAGCTCTGCTTTGATTGATCTCAAGGGATGTTGTTCTTCGAAGCAAGGTGGAGTTATTGTCAGTAGGAATTGCAATGTAAGATTTGAGCTGTACAAATACTACAACACCTCAAGTCACTTGATAACATTCCCAACTCCTAAAGGTGAGTAAACAGAATTTGTTTTTACTGATAAATTGTCAGCAAACAGAAGTTATGTTTTGATTACACTTTAGTAAGAAAGGGCAGTACCACCAGTAACTCTTGGTGTTTCAAATGCTGGCTTTACTCGCAAGTACCCAATTTGTTAATGATTGATATTGTTACTATTAATTCATTCTTTGAAAGGTAATGTATTGGTACCAAATTGTCCAGAATCCTAGTCCATTATTAAATGATATGCTACCAAATTCTTGCTTTGCAAGGCAGGAGTAATTGGAAGATGGTGGCAATTACAGTGTTTATACCTACAATGGTGCTTACATTAATAGTCATTGGATCTTCCATTTTCTGTCTGAGGCGAAAAAGAAGAAGACAAAGAGGTATCTGAACCAAGTGACCACGTCCACTTTAATTAAATAGGTTTATTTACATCCCAATTCAAAAGTACAAAAACTCTTATTTTTTGGCAGACATGGAAAGAAGTCACCTAACATTATTAAAGGAATCAGCAAGTCCCATGGGGTTCACAACGACAGCAGAAGGTCAGTTGGTAAGTTCTGAGGACCTGCCTTTCATGGACTTAAATACTATCAGAGCAGCCACAGACAACTTCTCCGACTCGAATAAGCTTGGACAAGGTGGGTTTGGCACTGTTTATAAGGTAAGTTGTAAAGGGGCTTCTCTGTCACAATCCACTGAGATTCAGCTGTCTTCGCAGTCCATCCCTCTAAAATGAAAACCCAGTTTTTTATTCAGTTTGACATGGTTAAGTATTGCTTCGGTTCACAAAATTTTCATCACTGCAAATTGTTTCAGGGTGTGTTAACAAATCTGAAAGAAATAGCTGTTAAAAGGCTTTCAATAAAGTCATGGCAAGGTTTAGAGGAGTTCAAGAATGAATTCATGCTAATTGAAAAATTACAACACCGAAACCTGGTGAGGCTGTTGGGATGTGGCATGGAAGGACAGGAAAAGCTGCTCATATATGAGTTCATGCCTAACAAAAGCCTTGATATCTTTATCTTTGGTCTGTTCCATTCATTTATTTTGCATTTGAATTCTTAAATTTTACATTTTCAACAATCAATTGACGCAAGAGGCTGAAGTTTCTTCTTATTCAAATTTCAGATGCTGAAAGACGAGCACAGCTTGATTGGGAGACATGTTACAACATAATTGGTGGCATTGCCAGAGGACTTCTTTATCTACATGAGGATTCCCGGCTTAGAATCATTCACCGGGATTTGAAACCTAGCAATGTTCTACTGGACCACGAGATGGTTGCCAAGATATCAGACTTTGGCATGGCTAGAATTTTCGGCGAAAACCAGAACAAAGCAAACACCAGAAGAGTAGTAGGAACATTGTAAATCCTCTTTCCTCTCCTCTATTTTTTTTTTCTTGTATTCTGACGATTTTGATCCGTAATTTTAATCTCCTAGGGTTTTCTTACACGTGAAACAGAGGATACATGGCTCCAGAGTACGCAATGGAAGGATTATTCTCAGTGAAATCGGATGTCTTCAGCTTTGGTGTTATGCTTCTTGAGATCATAAGTGGGAAAAGACGCAGTGGTTTTTACCTCACAGAGCATGGCCAGACACTCTTAGCATATGTGCGTACAATATTTTCCCTACCCTTGAACATTTTCCCTTAATCTTGGCAGGTAATGTTATGAAACCAAATTCACAGGCATGGAGATTATGGATTGAAGGGAAAGCAATGGAGTTTGTGGATCCTTTGTTGGTGAAAAGAAGCCCAGCAGAAGGGATTTTGAGGTGCATGCATATTGGGCTGTTATGTGTGCAGAAGGATCCAGCAGACAGGCCCACAATGTCATTTGTGGATTTAGCATTGGCAAGCGACCCAATAGCTCTTCCTCAACCACAGCAACCGGCCTTTTCTCTTGTTAAAATTGTTCCAGCTGGCAAGTCTTCATCAACAGATCCTTCAGTGAATCAAATGACAGTCTCTAGTTTCTTACCGAGGTGATTGTAAATGAAATTGCCACGATGTTAATGTTTCTGGCAACAGGCATGGTTGGGGATATATTATTTCAATAGTGTATAGTAACAATGTGTCTAATTTCAATAACAACAATGAGAAAATAGTGACATTTAGTTACTTGATTAGCACTTGATCTCCTAAAAATGAGCTAGGTTAGTATAAATATGGGCTTCAAGCCTAGTTTCCATCATCGAAATTATTTTTTAAAAAAAATCAAAAAAAGAGAATATTCAGATTTTATTAATGTGTATTTAGTTATAAGAAAAAACATAATCATAAATTGAAAAGCCTATACATACATTTAATTAAATAAATTAAAAATTATATTTGTCAATAATTACAAAAAAAAGAAAATATTGATGTATTTATTCGACTCTCCTCATTGCGAGTTAGATATTTTTTCTCTAACACAAGAGAATAAATGTGTAGGTATTGTTAGTGTGTTTTTTTAACCAAAATTTATTAAATTCATTATTTAATATGTATTACAAATTAATTTTTTAAAAAATAAATATTAAAAATATATCAATTAAAAATATATTAAAAAAAAAAGTGATCTAAATACCTGGCCCATGTTAAAAAGGGATAGACAATATGTTATTTGCTCTATTGACAGTGGGAAAAACATGAAGAGCTCAATCATGCACACTTGCAAGTGTAAAGTAAAAAATATCTTAACTGTCAAGAATAAGAAATAATAATTTTTTAAAAAATAATTTAAGGGAAAAAAGGTCAAAATTACAAAAGAATATAGATAAACATGCTAGATGTGAAATGATAAATATGCCAACTTTAAGGAAAAAAAAGGAAAAAACAACAAAAAAGATTCATGAATTTTTTAATACAAATCTTCCATTCTATAGCTATAGTAAAAAAAAAAAAAATCATCATTTCTCAAAGAAATTCAAAAATTACAAATTACTATTTCTACATTGATTTATCATTTCCTTTCAATATATATATATATATATATATATATATATATATAAGGTGTATATATATATAAATAAAATATAAAATTATTTTTTCAATATGTAAGTTTGATAATAATATATATAAAGGGTAAAATAATTTTTTTCATATTTTATTTTATTTTATCTACCATATTCAAATATAATACAGAGATAATCATTTTGTTTTATATATCATTATCAATCATAATTTTATCTTAGTTTTGTTTTATGTCTTGTCTTTTCTATGTTTATTATCTCTATTTTTTTTTTCAAACAATAACCAAACATTATCTTAAAAAATAATAAGGAATGGTGACAAGTGACTAAAGTCCCGTTTGAAGCAAAGAATGATGTTTTTTTCATATAAAGCTAATTAAAACCTAATCATTTTAATAACTATTTTTATGCCTTTTCATTTAAAGCTAATTTTTAGTAATTTAATTAACTTTGTCTGTAAGAAATTGATTTTTAGTATTTGTATTCATCCTATCTCTAATTAGGAAAGTTATTAAAACAACAATACATAATTTCTAAATATAGTACGTATGGAAATGACGACGTATTTATACTTTATTTAAAATAATAAAATTAGTATTTTCTTTTATTAAAAAAGAAATAACTTATAGAAATTTCAAAGAAAGGGACACTAAAGTAGCACAAAGCAATACGGCAAAGGACACCGAGTGATCTCTGGCCACTATCCTGAAGGACGACCTTTAGCACTTCTGCATGATTCCATATTTTTTTCAATAACTAAGACCCTTCAACATTTTTTTTCCTTACACAAACACCCAATAAAAGTACTTGCATCACTTTTCTCATTGAACAGAGTCTCCAGTTTAGCTAAGCTACCTTGTTCAATAACTAAGACCCTTCAACATTCCTTGTTCACATTACCTCTCATCTGATAAAAGGATGAACTCTCTTTCTTCCACCATGAGGGCTGTTAGCTAGCTAGAGAGCTTGATCACCCAGAAGATGAACTCTCTCAAATTCTACGTTATCCTGCTCTCGTTGCTTACCCTTGCTATTATCACTCTAGCACAGGATGCCAACTACCTCGGTCATGGTTGCCAAAACGCAACCACCTCCACATTAAACAGCGCCTACCGAGCCAATCTAAATCTCCTCCTCTCTTCACTTGCCTCGAATGCAACTCCGAATAATACCATTGGATTCTACAACACCTCTTTCGGGCAGAACACTGATCAAGTGTACGGCCTGTTTATCTGCCGTGGCGATCTTAGCAACACTACTGTTTGCCAAAATTGTGTCACCTTCGCCACCGAAGATATAGTCCAGCGTTGCCCAATTGGAATAGCGTCCATTGTATTTTACGATGCGTGCCATCTACGTTACTCTAACGTGAACATTTTCTCTAAGGTGGATCAAAGCCCTTCGTTGTCCATGTGGAACTTACAGAATATCACAACCGAACCCCAGCGTTTTAACAATCTAGTGGGAGCCGCCGTGAATGATTTGGCTGATCGAGCTGCAAGTGCTCCTCCTGGTGCTAAAAAGTTTGCCGTGAACAAAACGTCTTTCAATGCGTTCCAAAATATATACAGCCTTGGCCAGTGCACACCGGATTTATCTAGCTCTGATTGCAATCGATGTCTCATTGCAGCTATAGCTGGATTGCCCAATTGCTGCAGCAGCAAGATAGGAGGAAGAGTCTTGTTTCCTAGTTGTTATATTCATTATGAAATTACTGAATTTTATAATGCAACGCGAGTTGCAGCGGAGTCACCGCCTCCTCCTTCTCCTCCGCCCGTGGCTCTTCCTTCTCCTCCACCTCCTCGTTCAGCGACAATACCAGAAGGTAAAGTTATTTTCCACTATTTATTGTTTTTTTCAATATCTTTAATCGTTCAGTGACTATAGAATGCACTCGTCGAAATTTAAATTTATCTCTTAAATTTTTTGGATGAAATTTATTTATTAAATTACAAAATACAAAATCCTTAAATTATTTATTAATTTTTTTTCTCTTCGATTTTATCCTCAAAGGGCATCTCACATGTTTGAAAGTCAATTCCGAGTCCTCTAATGTGTATCCCACGCCATGAAAGCATTCTGGTGTTAGCTCAACATTTCTTTTCGGATCCCACCACGTGATAGTACCTCAAAAATTGTTCACGATTTTGTGCGTGTTTTGCAAAACTTACAAAAAATAATAAAACACTTGCAATATTTACCATGTTTGGATCAAGAATTGCCTACCTCCATGAACAATTAAGGATACATTTAGGAACGCGGTGCAAACCGTGTTTCCATGAAATTTGAAAAAAAAAAAATTTGGTTAAAATTGAGTGTGGTTTGTACCTTCTAGATCGTTTTGATGTGCTGATGTCAAAAATAATTTTTTTAAAATGAAAAAAATATCATTTACATGCATTTCAGCACGAAAAATTATTTGAAAAGCAACCGCTACCACACTACAAAACACGCTCTAAAAATAAAAAACCATGCAAGAACAAATCCCTCAAGTCAAGCCCTCTAAAGTTGAACTTCTCAAAGCTACAATTCAACACTACTTACTTTTCCTAGTAGAGATTTGCGACCCGATTCAACAATTCAATTTTTGCTCACCAAGATTAAATCAATCTCTTTAATAGTTAAATATTGTGTAACTAGATTAGAAAATTCATCAGGATTAAATCAATCTCTTAAGAGTGTTTTGGTATTTTTAATATTAAATATTTTTTTCACGGTAAAAATATTTATATACCCCTACAATTAAAAATATATATGCTGCTTTTTTCTCTTAGGAGTGTTTTGGTATTTTTAATTTTTTTAAATAGTTAAATTACTTTCATACCCGTAAGGATAAAATTAACATAACTCTCTCACATTGAGACATTTTCATCTTTTTACCATGGTTTCTTTTTTTAATGTCATGTTAGTTCGGGGTATTGTTTTATTTTCATAAATATTTAATATTAAAAAAAAATCTTACTAGCACATGTCAATAGCCCCTAAGTTCTTTAGACAGTGTGTGGTGGTTGCTCGGCCACCAATCGCTTCTTTCACCAACGTTGTTAGAATGATCATGGTGCCCCCGATGAAATGGCGTGGCTCATGTTGCAAAATTCTTAATGATTTGGCATCAACAATCATTTTTCCTTTATTTTCTCTCTCTTTCATCTAGATTTTTACGCCAGCACATTAATAACTCTAGAACAACCCTTTAATTTTTTAATTCTTTGAACTTGTCCCTATTCTTTTTATTACAATTGTTTTATCTTGAATAATTTATAAAATTGGTATGCTTTTCGATTTCATCCCTCGTCACTTTTTTTCATCTTTTAAACTTGATCACCGTTCTTTCAATTGTTATTTTTTTGTTTGAAATTATTTTTTAAAATTGATTTTGCTATACAATTTCATCCCTTTTTGTTTTTTTTTCATATCAAATTTGATCCTTATTTTTTTTATTGTCAATTTTTTTGCTTTGACAAGTTTTTTAAATTAATATTTTTAATTGGTTTGTAATAAAATTCTTAATTGAACCTGCATTCAGAATTTCACAGGATGCGAGTTTTAAAAAATTGACAAGGTTTATAATATTTCCTAGATTTGCTTGGTTTTTTATTTTTCTTTGTCTAAGTTAATTTTCTCTCATCTCATCTTTTAATATTTATTCAATTGGAGTCTGGGTTATATATTGTTTAGCTTACTTTATGCTAATTTTTTTTTGTTGGTTTTGAAAATGACCCGGTTATCTTGAGCTTTTTATTTATTGTTCTTTATTGGGGTTTTTTTGGATAATTCTTTAAAATGATATCTTCTCTTGATTTCATTCTTAAATATTTGAAATTATTTTTTAAACAATTTATAAGATTAAAATTCATTTTCTATTTCATCTCTCTCTCTTTTTTTTTTATACTTCGGATTGTATTCTCACTCTTTTGATTTCTATTTGTTTTATTTGAGATAACTATTTTAATTTATTTTATTTCTCTATGATTTTTCATTGATTTAAAAATGACTTGGGTTTTCTCGAGTTTTTTTATTTGTTGTTCTTTGTTAGATTTACTTTCGTTAATCATTATTAAATTACTTGAGAATTGAGTTTCTTGATTCAGCCTAGGATTGAGATTTAAAGGGTTGCGAGTTTAAGATCTTTGCCTTTGTTTAAAAGGTTCGCTTGGTTTTTCTTGGATTTTTTTTTTTAAGTTTATGACTTTTTAATTTTATTATTCAATATTTATATCATTAGTGATTAGACTTTTTATCTTCATTATGAGCCTTCCATATGAATTTTTTGAATGTTTTTTTTTTGGGTTACCATTATTTTTTTTATGTTTTTCATATTTCAACCTTTTTTTTCCTTTGTGGGGTCTATGGTCCAAGTTACATTTTTAAAAAATAAAATAAAAAATGCTTGCCTTATAAAATTACAAATGTTTATTAATTTCACTCCTTCCATTTTTTTTGTTATCTTTTAAATTTGTTCCTTATTATTTTAATTGTTATTTGTTTTGTTTGAGATCACTTTATATATATATATAACTTCATGAGTTTCTTTTTCTATTATATTTGATTTTCATTCTTTTTATTATTATCTTTTTTGTTCTTTCAAGTTTTTTAAATTAATATTTTTTTTATAATTTCATCCATTAAAATTAAATTGATTAAGAATTAAGTTTAACCAAATTACGAATGACATATTTTGATAGCATTTGGTCATTCCACGAGAAAGCAATACTGAACTTATAACCCTGTTTCTAATTATAATGGATCCAAAATCAAAAAGATATTCATGTTGGATTGTCAACATGTTACAAAAGGTTAATTACTGGCTTCAAAGCCGCTTTTGACTTTAAATCATGGAAGCAAAGTTATAAAACTCGGCCAGTTATATGATATGATTCAGCTCAAGATATGGATTACAATATGCTCCCATGACATTCAATATGCTGGTATGTTAAAGTTAAAAGCTTTTACGAATTACAATGCGTTTTTGAATGATACATGTTTCTTTTTGCAGAAAAAGGCGGTGTCTCAACAGTTTTAATTATAGCCATTGTCATTCCCATTGCTGTTTCTATCGCGCTTTTCAGCATGTGTCTCTGTTTCCTGAGGAGGGCAAGAAAGACCAGAGATTATGTGCCAGAAAATGATGGTAAAGAACATTAGAAATCTTGTTTAATTGGGAAACAAAACAAAAGCAGAGTCTTTTCTGTTTTTGTACTCTGCCAAATAATATTTTCAAAAGCTCAAACGGATATCTACTTGTGTTGTGTAGTTGGAGATGAGATTACCACCGAGGAGTCCTTGCAATTTGATTTGAGTACTATAGAAGCTGCCACGAACAATTTCTCCGCTGATAACAAGTTAGGTGAAGGAGGATTTGGTGAGGTTTACAGGGTAAGCTATTCGTGATGCATTTAAATTTTCAAGAACAGGAAATACCTTGTTGCATTAGGATTTAAAAATTCCCTTGCTCAACCATCGGTGAAAGTGCATTCTCAGGGAACACTTCCTAATGGACAGCAAATTGCTGTGAAGAGGCTATCAAAAAATTCTGGACAAGGTGCTGCAGAATTTAAGAATGAGGTTGTATTGGTAGCCAAGCTTCAACACAGGAATCTAGTGAGGGTGCAAGGATTTTGCTTGGAAGGAGAAGAAAAGATTCTTGTCTATGAATTTGTCAGCAACAAAAGCCTTGACTACTTTCTATTTGGTATATATTGATGATTTTCTAATGTTCTTCTCATTGCCTTTTAGTACGAGAAATGCATATTTGCCTCTAGGAATATAGTCGATTCTTCGTAATCAGGCACAATTGTCTTTGAGACAGTTGATCTGCACTCTGACTTGAAGGTTCTGTTTTCTTGATTTTATAGACCCTGAAAGGCAAGGACTGTTGAACTGGTCCAAACGTTACAAAATAATAGGAGGCATTGCTCGAGGAATTCTTTATCTTCACGAGGACTCTCGACTAAGAATTATACATCGTGACCTCAAAGCCAGCAATATTCTGCTAGATGGAGATATGAACCCCAAAATCTCAGATTTTGGCTTGGCTAGGATTTTCGTAGTCGATCAAACTCAAGCAAGTACCAATAGAATTGTTGGAACATAGTAAGTTTGGATCTAATTCCCATTGATTAGTAAATTCATCTGCTAACAGAGTTCTTTCATTTCGTTTTTTTCTAATCATTTATCTGTTTTTTTGGTTTGTAGTGGTTATATGTCCCCAGAATATGCAATGCATGGGCATTTCTCTGTCAAGTCTGATGTCTACAGCTTTGGTGTCTTAATCCTTGAGATTATAACCGGAAAGAAGAACAGTTCCTTCTATCAAACAGGGGGTGCTGCAGACCTTGTGAGCTATGTGAGTGCAATTTTTCTTGAAAACATCTGGGTTTTCTCTCTTGAAAACAAATAACATGAGATGTAGCAACTTTCGACCATTCAATTTTCTGTTTTCAGGTTTGGAAACATTGGAGAGATGGGACACCATTGGAAGTGCTGGATCCAACTCTGACAGATACATATTCAAGAAATGAAGTAATTAGATGCATCCACATTGGATTGTTATGTGTTCAAGAAGATCCAGCTATCAGACCCGCAATGGCAACAATTGTTCTCACACTCAATAGTTACTCGGTTACCTTACCATCCCCGCAAGAGCCTGCATTTTTTTTCCACAGCACTATAACAGATGAAGTGAACATTTCAAGCAAGGAGTTTCTTTTCGAAGATTCTAAAAGCAAGTCTGTTGTTTATTCTGTAGATGAAGATTCAATTACTGAAGTATATCCTCGATAGGGAGCATGTGTATTTTCTCTAAAATAAGCACTGGAAAAAAAAGCATGAGGTTAATTTTTCAGTACCAAACACTTTAAAATTGTGATTTTCATTGTTGACAGATAAAACACACAAGTATTTTAAATGAATCTCCGAAGCTTTATTGATTAGCTCACGCTTACTTATACACACTTATAATTTTGAATATATTGGCTCTTATATTTATAAAGAAATTAATTCTTTAACTTTCTGGATTCTAACTAACTAATTAAATATTCTAATTAACTAGTCTAACACAGATATTTTTTTTTTTTCCTCAAGGATTCGTACCTCCACAAATTTATAAAATGAAGTTTTACAAGGCCTTCCAACAATGAATTAAGGAATTGGGCAGGTATTATCCAACATGGAGAAAGCCACTCTATGAACTTGCCATCAGCGATTGGCTTTGGGCCAAATCTGAAGGACCTTTGGCGTGCTCTTTATTTTAAAGAAAGAGAAACAAACGACACATCAGCTATAATGGCAGATGATGAGGTGCCTACTTAGCACTAACTCAGAGTCCAACCATTATTGTGATGATCAAAACTATGAAGAGATTTTTTTGGGTTGAAAATTTAATCTTCAACCAATCTTTGTAAATAAAAAAAATCTAATAAATACTATAAAAAACCTTTCTAAATTATTTAATTACCCTAAAACACAATAAAATAACCCAAAACAAATATTAAAATCAACCAAATATACAATCTCTAAATTGAGACCAATTGATTTTTATAAACAAGATAAAGGTTTAAAACTAGTACAATCAAATTTTCATTGTCAAATAGAATCCGTTTATATTATAAACATTGAGTTTTTTATTGAGAAAAATTATAGTTAATTTAAGATTGGCCATGTATTTTCTTTTTTCTTTTCATTTTAGTTCTCTATTTCTTAATTTTGTATTTTCATGATAATTTCAAATATAATTTCATCTAATTAATTATACTATAAAAGGATTCATTGAAAGAAAAAAAAACATTGAAAATGAAAAAAAGAAAAGGCAAGAGCTTCATTCTTTATATAAATAATGAAACCGACCTTTGTTTTTAATTGTTTTTATAATTATATCCAAAGACTCTTTGAAAATTAATTAAATAAAAGACTTTTAACTTTTTTTTATGTAATAAAAAATAGAAGAAGTCGGAGTTGGGTATTCCCTCCATATGTAACCCTTTGGTGTTTATAGCATAAGGTTCATGCGAGAAGGGTATAAATATTTTAAGATATGGCTAGGAATTGTGGCAAGTGATTAAAGTGCCGTTTATTTTTTTTTGGTTTTGATATATTAATATTAAAAATATATTTTTTAAAAAATTATTTTATTATATTTTTAAATAAAAAATATTTAAAAAAATAACTGTTATTGTAAAAAAAATAAAATAAAGGTAACATCACTATATATTATTAAAAAATAATTTTGTTAGCATCTTATTGGCTTCACGCTTAAAAAGCCTAAAACCATGCACTAATATGGATAAAAATCATAAATATTATATAAACATAGTTGATTTAAATAAATTTTATTAACTTTATAACTAAAATAGGAATTTTAATACAGATTTTTTATTTTTTTTTCATATAAAGTTAATAATTTAATTAATTTTTCCTTTTGTTTTCTTCATAAAAGCTAATTATTAGTAATTGTGCTCATTCCATATCTAATTAAGAAAAAGACTAAAACAACAATATATAATTTCCTAACACTAGTTAATTTCGTTTTCTATATGCCAACTCATGCATTATACAAAATCATAAATAATATAAAAAAAAACCTCTTAAACCATCCCTAACCTATATAAACTTTATATTGATTATCAAAACTGTAAAAATACTTTAAAACAACTACTCATTGAAGGCCAATAATTCAAATCTAAAATTATATCAAATCTTTAAGGATTTATGTTTTGAAGTTCTCCTTATATATATAAACTTGATAAAAGTATTAAATATATAGGTGAATAATTCATATGTGAAGCCCATGCATGGTAAGAACTCTAATAATTAAATACATGTAAGTTTTTGCTTTTAATACTTGAGTGAACTTAGTTGTTGTCTAGAAGACTATTATATATTATAATATCGATGATATTGCCAACTAATTTTTCAAGCAGTTGATTATAAATTCCTTTAAATATAGTATGAAATAATAATGATGTATTTGAATTTTATTTAGCATAATGAAATTACTATATTTTTTTCTAAAAAAAGAAAAGAACTTATCAGTCAATAAAAACAGCTTATAGAAATTTCAAAGAAATGGAGACGTCAAATTAGCGCTCGTCAACAAATCCAGAATGGCTTTCTGTCCACTATCATTATCGCAGTTGCTTTAGCTCTAAAAATTGTCCGCCATTCAAATGTTCTATAAGAACTTTCCACCCAGTCAACATTTGTTTTCTCTGAACTTGTTATAGAAATTTCTAAGAAATGAACACGGCAAGGGACTCCGTGGTCTCTGTCCCAGGCATGGAGATTATGGATTGAAGGGAAAGCAATGGAGTTTGTGGATCCTTTGTTGGTGGAAAGAAGCCCAGCAGAAGGGATTTTGAGGTGCATGCATATTGGGCTGTTATGTGTGCAGAAGGATCCAGCAGACAGGCCCACAATGTCATTTGTGGATTTAGCGTTGGCAAGCGACCCAATAGCTCTTCCTCAACCACAGCAACCGGCCTTTTCTCTTGTTAAAATTGTTCCAGCTGACAAGTCTTCATCAACAGATCCTTCAGTGAATCAAATGACAGTTTCTAGTTTCTTACCGAGGTGATTGTAAATGAAATTGCCACTATGTTAATGTGTCCGGCAACAGGCATGGTTGGGAATATATTATTTCAATATATGTTAATGTGTCTGATATTCTTTTTTTGATAAATTTGCTATGCTGACCTCCACTTCTCACGGGTAGGATAATTTTTTCTTGATAAAAAACAAGAGAATATTAAGGCCTTTTAATGTGTATTTTGTCAAAAAAAAAAAAAGATAATTGCCCCCACTCCGTGATCTCTGCCCCCACTATCATTGATTTTTTTCCACCCAGTCAACTTTTTTCATTGACTTCAATCTCCAGTTTTTCTAAGCTTCTCTCCATTCCTTGTCCACATTACCTTTCATTTCATCTGATAAAAAGATATAACTTTCTTTCCTCCACCGTGAGGGCTGCTAGCCAGCTGATCACCAAAAAGATGAACTCTCTCAAATTCTACGTTCTCCTGCTCTTGTTGCTTACGCTTGCTATTATCACTCTAGCACAGGAGGATGCCAATTACCTCTTTCATAATTGCCAAAACGCAACCACCTCCACATTAAACAGCACCTACCGAGCCAATCTAAATCTCCTCCTCTCTTCACTTGCCTCGAATGCAACCCCAAATAATACCATTGGATTCTACAACACCTCTTTCGGCCAGAACACTGATCAAGTGTACGGCCTGTTTATCTGCCGTGGCGATCTTAGCAACTCTGTTTGCCGAAATTGTGTCACCTTCGCCACCGAAGATATAGTCCAGCGTTGCCCAATTGGAATAGCGTCCATTGTATTTTACGATGCGTGCCATCTACGTTACTCTAACGTGAACATTTTCTCTAAGGTGGATCAAAGCCCTTCGTTATCCATGTGGAACTTACAGAATATCACAACCGAACCCCAGCGTTTTAACAATCTAGTGGGAGCCGCCGTGAATGATTTGGCTGCTCGAGCTGCAAGTGCTCCTCCAGGTGCTAAAAAGTTTGCCGTGAACAAAACGTCTTTCGATGCGTTCCAAAATATATACAGCCTTGGCCAGTGCACACCGGATTTATCTAGCTTTGATTGCAATCAATGTCTCAGTGCAGCTATAGCTAGATTGCCCATTTGCTGCAGCAGCAAGATAGGAGGAAGAGTCTTGTTTCCTAGTTGTTATATTCATTATGAAATTACTGAATTTTATAATGCAACGGGAGTGGCAGCGGAGTCACCGCCTCCTCCTCCTTCGCCCGTGGCTCTTCCTTCTCCTCCACCTCCTCGTTCAGCGACAATACCAGAAGGTAAAGTTATTTTCCACTATCTTTAATCGTTCAGTGACTATAGGATGCACTAGTCGAAATTTAAATTTATCTCTTAAATTTTTTGGATGAATTTTTTTTATTAAATTACAAAATACAAAATCCTTAAATTATTTATTAATTTTTTTTCTCTTACGATTCTATACACCAAAAGGCATCTCACATGTTTGAAAGTCAATTCCGAGTCCTCTAATGTGTATCCCACGCCATGAAAGCATTCTGGTGTTAGCTCAACATTTCTTTTCGGATCCCACCACGTGATAGTACCTCAAAAATTGTTCATGATTTTGTGCGTGTTGTGCAAAACTTACAAAAAAAAAAAAAACACTTGCAATATTTACCATGTTTGGATCAAGAATTGCCTATCTCCATGAACAATTTTAAAAAAATCCATCTAAATTAAGAAAAAAAAACCATGCAAGAACAAATCCCTAAAGTCAAGCCCTCTAAAGTTGAACTTCTCAAAGCTACAACGGAATCGTCACGAATATAGGAATTCCACACTACTTACTTTTCCTAGTAGAGATTTGCGACCCGATTCAACAATTCAATTTTTGCTCATCAAGATTAAATCGATCTCTTTAATAATTAAATATTGTGTAACGAGATTAGAAAATTCATCAGGATTAAATCAATCTCTTAGAAGTGTTTTGGTATTTTTAATATTAAATATTTTTTTCAAGGTAAAAATATTTATATACCCCTATAATTAAAAATATATATGCTGCTTTTCTCTCGGGAGTGTTTTTATATTTTTAATTTTTTTAAATAGTTAAATTACTTTTATACCCTTAAAGATAAAATTAACATAACTCTCTTACATGGAAATAATTTCATCTTTTTACCATGGTTTCTTTTTTTAATGCCATGTTAGTTCGGGGCATTGTTTTTTTTTTATAAATGTAATATTAAAAAAAAAAAATCTTACTAGCACGTGTCAATAGCCCCCAAGTCTTTTAGGTAGTGTGCGGGGAGTTGCTCGGCCACCAAATGCTTCTTTCCCTAACGTTGTTAGAGTCATCATGGTGCCTCCGATGTAATAATGTGGCTCGTGTTTCAAAATTTATAATGGTTTGGCATTAATAAACATTTTCCCTCCATTTTCTCTCTCTCCCAATTTAGATTTTTACGCCAACCCATTAATAACTCTAGAACAACCCCTTAATTTTTTAATTCTTCAGACTTATTCCTATTCATTTTATTACAATTTTTTTATCTTGAATAATTTATAAAATTGGTATGCTTTTCGATTTCATCCCTCGCTATTTATTTTCATGTTTTAAACTTGATCACCATTTTTTTTATTGTTATTTTTTTGTTTGAAATTATTTTTTTGAATTGATTTTGATTTACAATTTCATCCTTCTTTATTTTTTTTTTCCTATCAAATTTAATCCTCATTCTTTTGATTGTTAATTTTTTTTTGTTTTGACAAGTTTTTTAAATTGATATTTTTAATTGGTTTGTAATAAAATTCTTGATTGAACCTGTATCTAGGATTTCACAGGATGCGAATTTTAAAGAATTGACTAGGTTTATAATGTTTCCTGTATTTGCTTAGTTTTTTTATTTTTCTTTGTCTAAGTTAATTTTTTTTCTCATCTCATCTCATCTTTCAATATTTATTCAATTGGAGTCTGGGTTATATATTTTTTAGCTTGCTTTCTACTAAATTTTTTGTTGGTTTTGAAAATGACCTGGTTATCTTGAGCTTTTTATTTATCATTTTTTGTTGGATTTTTTGGCTAATTCTTTAAATTGATATCTTTTTCTGATTTCATCCTTAAATATTTGAAATTAATTTTTAAACAATTTATAAGATTAAAAATCATTTTCTATTTCATCTCTCTTTTTTTATATCTTTCGGATTGTATACTCACTCTTTTAATATCTATTTGTTTTATTTGAGATAATTGTTTTAATTTATTTTCTTTCTCTATGATTTTTCATTGATTTTAAAAATAACTTGGGTTTTCTCGAGTCTTTTTATTTGTTGTTCTTTGTTGGATTTATTTTCACTAATCAATGAAGTTTAGTTGAGAAGTTTTTTGCTATTATCACTAATCAATATTAATTTAGTTGAGAATTAAGTTTCTTGATCTAGCCGGGTTTGAGATTTAAAGGGTTGCGAGTTTAAGATCTTTCCTTATGTTTAAAAGGTTTGCCTGGTTTTTCTTGGATGTTTGTTTTAAGTTTATGACTTTTTAATTTTATTATTTAATATTTATATCATTAATGATTAAACTTTTTATCTTCATTATGAGCCTTCTATATGATTTTTTTGAATGTTTTTTTTTTTTGGGGTTACCATTTTTTTTTATTATTATGTTTTCCATATTTCAACCTTTTTATCTTTGTGGGGTCTATGGTCCAAGTTACATTTTAAAAAATAAAATAAAAAATGCTTGCCTCATAAAATTACAAATATTTATCAATTTCAGTCTTTCTATTTTTTTTTTGTCTTTTAAATTTGTTTGAGATCACTTTTTTTATTGTTATAATATATATATATATATTTATATATATATATATATAATTTCAATATCCTCCATGAATTTATTTTTTTATTATATTTGATTTTCATTCTTTTTATTGCTATCTTTTCTGTTTTCTCAAGTTTTTAAATTAATATTTTTTTTCATAAGTTCATCTATTAAAATTAAATTAGTTGATAATTAAATTTAACTAAATTACGAATGACATATTTTGATAGCATTATTTTGATAGCATTTGGTCATGGACAGAAAGCAATACTGAACTTATAACACTGTTTATAATTATAATGGATCCAAAATAAAAAAGATATTCATGTTGGATTTTCAACGTGTTACAAAAGGTTAATTACTGGCTTGAAAGCCGCTTTTGACTTTAGACCATGGAAGCAAAGTTATAAAACCCGGTAAAGTTTATAATTCCGTGAAAGACTTGGATTACTGGTTGGATTAGTCAATACGGGTAAATCTAAACTAGAGTGATTTCAAGATTTATTTTAAGAAATATTTGAAATGATACCGGGTTGAAAAAGAAATTTTGTTTTTTAAAAAAACTCATAAAAGATCTTATTTGGATTTTAACAACAGAATTGAGTCACGGATAATCAAGTTTGACATGGTTTGTTCTCAAAATGATTTGATATAAAACCTTGTCTAAGCTAATTACCGGGTTGATGATTTGACTCACAAAACCAAGCCAGGTTTATAACATTTTTATTAAAAAAAAAATAGATATCTAGAATTTATTATCTTTTGTTCCTTGAAAAAATGTTTCTTGACATGGTTAAATATTTTCTTTTTTCTAATTTCTTAAACCCCCCCCCCCAAAAAAAAAAAAATCCAAACAAACAAACAAAGAAAAGAGCTCCCACGTCATTCACAAATGGATTCGTCTCTCTTTGAATATGCTTGTATGTGAAAGTTAAAAGCTTTTATGAATTACAATGTGTTTTTGAATGATACATGTTTCTTTATGCAGAAAAAGGCGGTGTCCCAACAGTTTTAATTATGGCCATTGTCATTCCCTTTGCTGTTTCTATCGCGCTTTTCTGCTTGTGTTTCTGTTTCCTGAGGAGGGCAAGAAAGACCAGAGATTATGTGCCAGAAAATGATGGTAAAGAACATTAGAAATCTTTTTTAATTGGGAACCAAAACAAAAGCAGAGTCTTTTCTGTTTTGTACTCTGCCAATAATATTTTCAAAAGCTCGAAGGAATATCTACTTGTGTTGTGCAGTTGGAGATGAGATGACAACCGAGGAGTCCTTGCAATTTGATTTGAGTACTATACAAGCTGCCACGAACAATTTCTCCACTGATAACAAGTTAGGTGAAGGAGGATTTGGTGAGGTTTACAGGGTAAGTTATTCGTGATGCATTTAAATTTTCAAGAACAGGAAATACCTTGTTGCATTAGGATTTAAATTTCCCTTGCTCAAGCATCTGTGAAAGTGCTTTCTCAGGGAACACTTCCTAATGGACAGCAAATTGCTGTGAAGAGGCTATCAAGAAATTCTGGACAAGGTGCTGCAGAATTTAAGAATGAGGTTGTATTGGTAGCCAAGCTTCAACACAGGAATCTAGTGAGGGTGCAAGGATTTTGCTTGGAAGGAGAAGAAAAGATTCTTGTCTATGAATTTGTCAGCAACAAAAACCTTGACTACTTTCTATTTGGTATATATTGATGATTTTCTAAATGTTCTTCTCATTGCCTTCTAGTACGAGAAATGCATATTTGCCTCTAGGAATATAGTCTATTCTTCGTAATCAGGCACAATTGTCTTCGAGACAGTTGATCTGCACTCTGACTTGAAGGTTCTGTTTTCTTGATTTTACAGACCCTCAAAGGCAAGGACTGTTGGACTGGTCCAGACGGTACAGAATAATAGGAGGCATTGCTCGAGGAATTCTTTATCTTCACGAGGACTCGCGGCTACGAATTATACATCGTGACCTCAAAGCTAGCAATATCCTGCTAGATGGAGATATGAACCCCAAAATCTCAGATTTTGGCTTGGCTAGGATTTTCGTAGTCGATCAAACTCAAGGAAGTACCAATAGAATTGTTGGAACATAGTAAGTTTGGATCTAATTTCCATTGATTAGTAAATTCATTTGCTGACAGAGTTCTTTCATTTCGTTTTTTTCAAATCATTTCTCTGTTTTTCTGGTTTGTAGTGGTTATATGTCCCCAGAATATGCAATGCATGGGCATTTCTCTGTCAAGTCTGATGTCTACAGCTTTGGTGTCTTAATCCTTGAGATTATAACCCGAAAGAAGAACAGTTCCTTCTATCAAACAGGGGGTGCTGCAGACCTTGTGAGCTATGTGAGTGCAAGTTTTTCTTGAAAAACATCTGGGTTTTCTCTCTTGAAAACAAATAGCATGAGATGTAGCAACTTTCGACCATTCAATTTTCTGTTTTCAGGTTTGGAAACATTGGAGAGATGGGACACCATTGGAAGTGCTGGATCCAACTCTGACAGATACATATTCAAGAAATGAAGTAATTAGATGCATCCACATTGGATTGTTATGTGTTCAAGAAGATCCAGCTATCAGACCCGCAATGGCAACAGTTGTTCTCACACTCAATAGTTACTCGGTTACTTTACCATCACCGCAAGAGCCTGCATTTTTTTTTCCATAGCACTATAACAGATGAAGTGAACATTTCAAACAAGGAATTTCTTTTCGAAGATTCTAAAAGCAAGTCTGTTGTTTATTCTGTAGATGAAGATTCAATTACTGAAGTATATCCTCGATAGGGAGCATGTGTATTTTCTCTAAAATAAGCATTGGAAAAAAAAAACATGAGGTTAATTTTTCAGTACCAAACACTTTAAAATTGTGATTTTCATTGTTGACAAATAAAACACACAAGTATTTTGAATGAATCTCCAAAGCTTTATTGATTATCTCACACTTGTTTACTCACATTTATTTACACACATATTTATAGCTAAATTAATCCTTTAATTTTCAATCTAATAAGAATTCTAACTAACTAATTAAGAATTATAATTAACTAGTCTAACAATTTAAACAACAAAAAATTTTCATTTAACCATTGATTTTTCATCCTTTTAGAAGCTCTATTAATTCTCTAGTATTGTTTTTCTTAATGATAACAATTTCATCATCCATAAACTTTTGTCACTTTATTTCTTTTACAGTATTTTTGGAAGTCCTAGGATCACACAATGAAAATAAAGCAAAATGAGCAAGTGGATCGTCATATTAATTGATTTTAGTTGCCTTATAATTATTCATCCATGTAGGTCTTTTTGTAATATGTTATGATCGTTGATCATAACTTGATTACCTAGTAACTATTGTGATTTTTTCATAGGCCTCTCCTTTTTCTCATCATTAAGTTTCTTTGTATCTAAAGCAACTTGTTCCAACTCTTTTTTCTGCTTTTTTTTTTCTTCTAAAAGAAGTAATATGTTGAAGCTCACTTCTCTTTTCTAACTCAAAGACTTTCTCTTCATTTCTTAAATAGCTTTCTATCTCTTCATGCCTTTTATCAATATTGCTTCCCAATTTCTTATTCTGCATCTCAATGACTAACAAGAAGTCTACATATTCCTTCTAAAATCTTGTTTGAACAATTCAGAATGTTCTTGCTACATTTTATATTTGAAATCTTCATACTTATGATTAAGTGTTCAACATCTTGCTAATATTGATCTTGTATTGTTCTTTTCTTTAGTTTAAGGCTATCACATTCGTTTTTTAGTTACCTAAAAATAATTTATATCTCCTCTACTACATGGTCAACTTCATTTCTTTGCCCTTCATTTTTTTTATTGATCAACTCTCACTCAGTTTCAAAATCATATTCATCCTGATACAAGCCTTCTTTTCTCATTAGCATTAACATCACAAAACTTGATTAAATCTTGATAAGATTCATCTAAACTAAAAAAGATTGATTTATCTCCCCTCATGTGATTGCTACACCTGGTGTCTAAATAATATAAATTTTGATGATATTTCTTATTTATATGCAAGCCATCAATAAAGACATTTTTTCTTTCTTTTATGTAAAATTAGATTTACCTATGACACATGAAACATTCATCCTTTGATTTGTTCATTGGCTTTGGCTTGTAAAAATTTAAATGATTATTGTCATATTCTTTTTTCCCTCATTTGAGAATTAGAAGAATGATTATTGTCATAACCTATTTTTATGTTATTCCCTAAATTCACTTTATCTCTTCCAAAAAAACAAAAAAACAAAATAATCGGACTAAAAAAAAATCCAAAAAATAATAACAGTGAGAAGAGGATGTCGGAGCACATAAAAAATGGCTAGAAATTGGTTAAGGAGGCTCAAAAAATTCAAAAATTAAAATTTGACAGTATATTTTTTTACAGATAAAGAGTCATGTTGACAAAGAAAATTCAATTTGAAGAAGAACGGTCCAAAAACAAATATTTATAGACTCAATTAAATTTTATTGGAGGTTTAATTGAATTTATGAAGGGTTTGATTGCAAAATTTTTTGATTTTTAAGTCAATTTAAGCTTAAATTGGAAGAAAATAAAGGTACGGGGTTAAATTAGAATTTTTAATAGTTGATTTGGTCAAATTAAGGGCTTAATTGCATAATTATTGAAATTTGATGATCAATTAGAGACTTAATTGAATAAATCCAAAACTAAGGACAAAAAAAAAAGGCGATGAAATATGGGGCTTGAATTGAAGTTCTTCAGGGGTTAAATTGAACAAAATTGAAAGTTTGAAGCCAATTAGAGTGTAATTAGAGATAAATCATAAATTAAAGGACTAAATCATAATTGGCAGAAAAGTTACTGTTTATCTTCTTCTTTAGAGAGCCTACCTAAAGGGCCTCCTTCCCAAGGCATTTGACGTTTCGTTTCGTCCCCAAATTAGATGAAACTTGCACTAAAACGATCCTGTGATACTTGATTGTACTCTTCAAAGTAGTCAACCCGACCAATCATTTTTCTACACAAAACTAGAAGTTCATCATTGCTTCTTTAAAGCAGTGGTTGGAGTGCTTTCGAGTCGAACCAAGCGCCGAAATTTGACACTAGAATATACAAAGTTTCCCTTTTCCACCACCAATAAATATATGTGAATTTCATGCTCAAAAGGTGGAGAAATTTGGGTTCAAAAAAAGCCAAAAAACCAGCCTCCCTAACCTGGTTTATGCTGCCAACAGAACCTCTCTCTCTCTCCCCACCGCGGTGTTCAACCACCAACATCATCACCACTGGCTTGAACACCTCCATCTCCATCACAAGCAACCGTCCGAACACCTCATATAGTGAGCACGTCGCCGAGCATCTCTCCTCTGCAACTTTTCTTCTTCCTTCACCAGCAACTGACACCGGCCACCATTCCCTTCATCGAAGCCTACTAAGCCACCGAACGAACCTCCTTGTTGTAGCCAAGCTTCCACCGCAAGTCAACCTCCTTCCCTTTCCCTTTCTTCTTCTTCTTCTTCTTCTTCTCCTTCGACGGGTGCTCCACTCTTAACATTGCATGTGAACAGTGGAGAGTAATCCACTGTTAAAAAAAAAATTAAAAATTCCATAAAATCTTTCTAAAAACATTTGTGATTTTCTCATGTATTTTTCTATCTATTTTGGGTAATATTGATTTGTATTTTTATACCGTAAAGATACAAATCCCGTATTAAAATACCTGGTTTTCGTCAAAACATTGCAAAAACTTATAAAACAATTTTTTTTTTCATGCATACAACCAAGTCTCTCAAAGATAAGAAAAAAAATCATCACATCGTATTTTCATAAAACAAAAAAATATATATGTTTTAACATGCATTTTGGCTTTAATAACCAATTTATTAAAACCATGAAAACTAGGCCAATATTTCAAAAATACTCAAAAAATATTTTGTTTATTTTCTTTTAGTATCTGGATTATGAATTTATACGTAAAACATATTCCTGATATTAAAAAGGAAGTTCTTTTTTTTTTTTTTACTGACGTTCGAACGGTTAGGTTTTTACCTGATAAAATAAGGACCTTTTTACCGAGAAGGACTTTTCTTAAACCTTAGATAGGCCAACAATTAGAAATACAATAACACCTTAGCTTTTTATCAGACAACAAATAATGCAGCTTACCTTATGTAAGGAGTATTTAGGGTGCTAATACCTTCTCTTTATGCAACCAGTCTCCGTTCCCGATCTCTGAGACCAGTTAGGGTTTCTAATGTTCAAAATACTAGGTGGCGACTCCCTTTCCTGCTTTCCACTGAATAAAGACAAGGAATACTTGTCTCCCTATATTTCATATTTGCCAAATACCTAGATGAAGTGGAATATTCATCGGGACACCTCACATATGTGACAATTATCTTTAAATTTCTAATGTGAAAATCTACCATTATTGTTCTTTGTTCTCCTTCCTCTTCCTTCTCCACCTAAAAAGTGATTACTAGATAAAACTCGTAAAGGTTGCTTCTCCTTATCTCTATTGATTCAACTTTTACTCATGAATTAACAAGGAACTTTGCAATTCATCAATAGAAAGTTCATCAATATTCTTTTTGTATTGAACTCATAATAAAATTGAATTTTGGTGTCAATGATCGAATAATGTTTTCAATGATGGTAATATCCTATGTTTATTGTCATGGATTTACATCTTGTTAATGATTTTCATTGTTCTTGAAAAACAATCTATGACTAACTCTCCCATATTCACCCTAAGGAATTTAAACTTTTTTCAAAGTGCTTGGAGTTGTTGCCTCTTTGCTGTAATTTTTCCTTTGTACTTTTTTATTATCAAATCCCAAATATCCTTATAAAGAATGTTTCCAACATTGATTGGTCAATTTATTGGAAAAAATAAATTTTTTTTTATTGAAATCTTTCAATCACTGCACTTTTATCTCTTTTTTTTTACATTTATTATTGTTGATCTGGATGGTGATTCAATTATTTTTTGTCAATATTCCTTAGGTCTTAAGAAGTTATTATTAACATTCTCTAATTATCATAATGAACATCAAAATGTGGAATGGATGGTTGAATAAAATTATAGAAGCCATGATTAGCGACTCTTTTCTACTTCTACTATTACTGGGGGCTAACTTGCTACCTTGCTACCTTGCTAGTTGGATACTAATTGTTGGAAAGTTTTGGTGCTTCAAAAGAACTTTTTTCTTCTTGGTGCGAAGAGTTTATCTTACTTGGTCTTTAATCAATCTAAGATCAAATATCAATTATCAAAAATTAAAACGCAAAAGTATTTGGATGAACGTCCCAAACTTTATTAACTAGCTCACACTCATCAACACACACTTATAATTTTGAATACATTGACCAAGGATTCTAATTTAGTAGTCTTATAATAAATATATTTTTTTAATTAAGGAATCCTACCTAAATAACTAATATCTAACATTCATGTCATGATGTGCTATCATGATTAGTAGTTCACTAGCTACTACTTGATGAATTGACATAATGTATAACAAAAGAAAGAAATATGATTTGTCAAGTTTTAAAATTACAACCTTAAAACCCAGAGAAAACTATGTATGATATGCTCTAAATTTTAGTAATTTATAAAATTGTTTTGAAAATAACACATCAACTATTTATATAATGGCTAAACCAACCTATACTATAAAGGAAATTCAAACCAAAATTAACTAGAAAAATAAATAAATATAAAAATAACAAGAAAAATAAAGAAAATTCCTAAACATTATATTTTTGGGTAAAATTTGAACATGTTCACCATCTTAACTAGTGCTTATCAACCAATCTTTATAAGGAATAAGGACCGTAGACACTACTAGAATTCTTATATTTACCGACAACATTTTTTATTGGTATTTGTACTATCATTTTGTTAGCAATTAATTTATCGATGGGATCACAAGCATAAATGCTCCGTCGATGAATCTCTTGTTGATAACTTACCTGTTTGTAAGTCTATTAGTAATAATAATAATAATAAAAATTATTGCCAATGGATTTATTGACAGGGAAAGCGTGCTAAAAAAATTATCTACTTCATTCCATCGGTATTTCCCTCAAGAAGCTTGTCATATAACCGATAAAAATACCGTATGCAATTCCTTTGGTGATTATTTAAAAATATTTTAAAAAATTCTATTTAACAAAAATATAAAATAATGAAATTAATATAAATCAATACTCCATAATACTCATAATTGAGTTGCTTGAAAACAAAAGGAAGAAAATCAACTCAAACAAATTTGCAACAAATAAATAACACTAAAAACATAAACAACAATAACAATTAAATATATCAACTAAAATAATTTCATATGCAAAAAATGAAGTTGTGATTGCTAAAAATTTAAAAAATACTATAAATAAATCACCAAAAATTGATCACAAATGAAAAAATAAAATCCTACAACAACATTCATACAATTATTAAGAACATAAAATTTTAAAAATAAAATAAAATAACAAATATAATGAAAAAACAAACACAAAAAAATTAAATAAATAAAAAACATACCTTAATGTAGTTGCGAGTGAAGATGAGAAGAGGAAAAAAAAACAAATTCATAAAGTATGTTAACAAAAAAAAAACTGAGAAAAGAAAAGAAGAAAAGAGGAGAAGACACTTGAGCGTGGAGAAGAAGAGAAGGAGTTGAAGAGAGAAGAGAGGAGAAAAAAAGAAAGAGATGTTGATGTTTTTCACATAATAATAATAATAATAAGAAGAAGAAGAAGAAGAAGAAAATAAGACGTGTCTGTTGTGAAATTAAGGATTCTAGTCTTTTTATTGGGGTATTTTATATACGGATAATTAAATATTAATATTTTTAATTATTCCATCGGTGATTCCATTTATAATATTTAATTTGAATTTTCAATTTAATAAAAACATTTCAGAAACTGCTAAATATCACAAACAACTTTTCAATCCATTGATGATTCTATCTGTAATATTTAATTTAAATATTTATTTTAATCAAAAAATTTCATAAACCAGCTAAATAACACCGATGATTTTTCAATCCATCGATGATTTTTTTTGTAAAAAACAGTAATTAACAGTGCAATTGAGAAGTGAACAGTTCCACAGCTTTTTGGAAAATACAAGTAGAATTTATTCATCAGTAATTCCCTTTGTAATTGACATGATGAACAGTGCTAGGGAGAAATGAACAGTTTACGAACGAGTTTATGGACGGATTTTACCGACGGTATTAATATGATCAGTAATTCTATTGATATAAATAACATGTCATCGTACTTTTTAGCTTTGTTTTAAATCTCTTTTTTTTTTACTGTCATTCTCTCGGAATATATCTAGAGAATATTTTCATCGGTAAAATTCACTATAATTTACCGACGGAAACATTCCGTCGGTATTTATATTTGTATTTATCAATTTTCTAGTAGTGAGAACTTTATATCAAACTTTCAACTCGATAAATAATCAAATCAAAAGTTATGCTATGCTTTTTTTAGAAAGCTCCTTTTAACATGTCAACACGTTTTTGAATTTGGTCTTGTTTATTTGATTTATGAATATATCCACTAGAGATTCCACGTCATGTATATTGTTTTAAATTCCAATATGATGGGTATGTAATCTAGCTGGTTGTTTTATTACAAAGTCATAACCAACTAAAAGCATACTAGAGGAAGCTAAAATACTTTAAATAAAATTATATTTGAATTAGCAAGTGTCAACTAAAACTAAGTTTCTTTTCGGACAATCGGTAAAGTTACTTAATCAGTAAATTTAATTTAAGTTTTTGTTTTGCTAGATTTTAAAAAGATCAAAATATTAATGAAAAACGTATTTATCACCATCTTTTTATTTGAATTAAAATCCATGGTAATAATTGTACACACATATTTTTTTTTTATTAAAAAAAAAAGGAAAAAGTGTAGCGTGAGAGCTTTATGGCAGAGATTCAATGCTTGAAGAGAACTTGTCTCTCTATCCTGCTGCTCTTTATACAGGTAAAGCCCTCTATTTATGGAGGTTTGGAGGATTAGAATTCAAAATTTGTGGATGGAAAATATCATAATAATAGTGTGTAATTAATAAAATTATGTCAAATATTTTTTTAGTGACACTTGATAAACTTAGAATAAATAGTTACTAAAAAAAGATTTTGGTGATCCCAGAACAGTCTATGGAAATAAATTTATATTTTCCAAATATCTTTTAAAATATTTAATTTAGTGATTACAAAATAAGATCTTACTTAACCCATAATAAAATTAGAGGAACCACCATGGTATATATTTGACAACTTGTGGTAGAAAAAATTTGGATCCTACAAATAGTTCATCATTTCTAAAAGATAAATATACACACTGTGAATCTCTAAAAAAATCTATTAATTTTATAAATAGGTTATCATTTCTAAAATAATTTAGGAGAAATATAGATATACATATATGAAGCTTACAATTAAAAACTTATTTGAAGCTGCACTTTAAATACAAAATGAAGACAAATACATTTTTAGATAATCCCGGAATAATATATGGCAATAAAATTTTGACTTTCCAAGTACCTTTATGAATATTTTATTTAATAATCATAAACATAAGATGCCACTTAACCCATAATTTTAAAATTACAAGGACCATCTTGCTATAAATTCGATAATTTGTGGTAGAAATATTTTCAATCCTACAATAACACAGAGAAAAACATCTCCTCAATAATTCGAAACAAGCCTGGAATGCTGACTTCCTCAAAATTAGAATAAGGAGAGATATGAAAATGTGGTCGTTGTTGTGATTGCTTTTTTTAAAAAAAATTATTTAAAAATATATTAAAATAATATTTATTATTATTTTTAAAAATATATTTTGAATATTATTACATCAAAATAATTTAAAAATATCAAGAAAATATTAATTTAAATTGAAGAAAAAATAAAATAAAAATTATTTTTTAAAAAAATATTTTTAAAACATAAAAACAAATATTCTTTACCCAAAAATTAAAAGAAAAACTAAATTTATAAAATGAAGTTTTAAACCCACAAGTGGCCTTCAAAAAAGAATTAAAGAATTGAGCTTCGGCCACTTCTTTAATTCTTTTTTTTGGAAGGCCACTACTATCCAACATAGAGAAACCACACTCTATGAACTTGCCATCAGTACTGGGCTTTGGGCCAAATATGAAGGATCTCGAGTTCAAAATAAATTTAGTTGGGTTAACAAGCTAAGTTGTACCACATTTTTTAAAAGATGTGGATGACATTTGGTGTGCCCTTTATTTTATTTTATTTTAAGAAGAGAAACAAATGACGCATTGCGTTGTAGAAAAAACAAAGGCAAATTTTTTTTAGAAAATTTATTTTTCAATTAATTTTTATGAATAAATAAAAATATTTAATAAACACCATAAAAGCTTTTCTGAATCATTTAATTACACTAAAACACACTAAAATAACCCAAAATAAATATGAAAATCAACCAAACAAAAAATCTTTAAAATAAACCCAATTAATTTTTATAAGTAAGATAATGGTTCAAAACCAGCATAGCATAGTCAAATCTTCATTGTTAAATAGAATTTGTTGACATTATAAATAATGAGTTTTTTTTGTTGAAAAATAGCTAACCCAATAATATTCTTTTTTCTAGTTCTTTTCATTGAATTTCTCTCTAATATAAAAATCGAATAATGAACAAGATGGATTCTAGAATCCAAATAGAAATTGTAGTGGATTTAAAATTTGCCATGTATTTCACCTTTTTTTTCATTTAGTTCTCTATTTCTTAATTTTTTATTTTTTATGATAATTTAAAGTATAATTTTATTTAATTAGGCTATAAAAAGATTCCATTAAAAGAAAAAAAATATTGAAAATGAAAAAAAGAGAAGGCGAGCTTTATTGTTTAAATAAACAATGAAACCGACGTTAGCTGGTTTAATTGTTTTTATAATTCTATCCAAAGACTCTTTGAAAATTAATTAAATAAAAGACTTTTAGCTTTCTTTTTATGTAATAAAAAATAGAAGAAGTCGGAGTTTGGTACCCCTCCAAATCTAACCCTTTGGTGTTTATAGCATTAGGTTACTGCGAGAAGGGTATAAATATATTAAGTATGGCTAGGGGTTGTGGCAAGGGACTAAAGTCCGGTTTGGAGCTACTGTTTAAGATTCCATTTAAATAGAGGTTTGCCAAAAATTTAAATTTTTTTTTGTATGTTTTTTTATTATTTTGATTTGCTAATGTTAAAAATATATTTTTTAATATATTAATGAAAAACATATTTTAAAAAATAACCATTATCATATTTTAAATATGCATATATAATATTTTTATAAAAAATAAAAATATTTGACTCATAGTGGAGCGTCAGTTACATAACTATTGTGTTTGTGTGTGTGTTATGTAATATATAATTTTTTTTTCTTATAATTAAAAGCATGCCTTAAATAATATTGTTTTGATTTTTAAATATACTTGTAATAAAATTTTTGATTCCTGAAATATCAAATATGAACTTAGCAAAGGGTCCAAAATATTGAAAGGACTAGTTGTTACTTCAAAGAATATTACACCGGTTGTATTGTCAATTATCAAGTTATAATTTCTGTATTAAAATAATAATGTATTTGCACTTTGTTTAGACAATGTAATGAAACTACTATTTAATTTTCCTAGAAAATAAAAGGAAGTCATCAGTCTAAAAAGAATATTTTGTTTATTAAAAGTGAACTAATAGGTAATTTTTAATAATGTTAAAAGAAGATATCTAACAATATGTTTCTATTAAAAAAATTGCTATTTTTTAACCATTATTATAGAGTGTATATTATTTAATTAATTAGAAAAATGATATATAATATTAAATGATTTTAATTAGTTATTCTAAAGTAAAGATTGCGCTCGATCAATAAGTGCCGGTGCTAATTAATTAATCCTATCTGGTAGAAAAACTTGTTATAGAAATTTCTAAGAAATGAACACACAAAGTAGCAGAAACAACACGGCAAGGGACTCCATGATCTCTATCATTGACTTTTATATATATTATTATTCCCAATAACAAGCAATAAATGTGGCATGGCTTTTTTCAATGACTTCAATCTCCAGTTTTGCTAAGCTGTCTAAAACCGATAAAAGATATAACTTCCTTTCTTCCACCGTGAGGCCTGCTTGCTAGCTGATCACCCAAAAGATGAATTCTCTCAAATTCTACATTAAATGCATACGCATTATTGCATTTTTTATATGTATAAAAATTCATAACAGCGAAACAAAATGTTTATACTTTCATTTAATTAATTAAATATTTGATAAATAGATAACTAAGATTAAAACTAAGATATTTATTCTAGTAAATCAAGTCATATATTTATCAATCATGTTTCTTAGAATATTTTTTTATTTGATGAAGTAACCATTGCGTCAATAAAAAATAAATAAAAATTATAAATAAATGATGAATGTCAGAACTGAAATGAGAATATTAATTTAAATAGCAATGAAAAATCTCGTGTCAAACTATGGAAAACTTGGCCAATTATTTTTTTATTAATATTTTACATGTTTTATTTTTGTTTCTTCCTAGGGTAGTTTATTGTTTTGATTGTACCTAGAAAATAAAAATATTTAAAATGTCCATGAAAGCAAGCGAATGTTTTTTTTTAATATATACAAGACCAATTCAAATATTGTTTATCGCCACCGCACTTTCTCCGCATGATTCAGTTTGTTTTAATTAAAATTAATGTGATCATTGGTAGGTACATTTATCTTTTCTTGACTTGGTTTTCTCGACTCTTGTACATTTGAAAAGTCAGTTAAACTCCAGACACAAGTACGCCTATAACTCCATTTACCTGCCCAGATTTGATTTGGATTACTTGTTTATAAATGACGTGGGCCAGCTAACGATTCAACGACAAGGGGCTTGTTGGCGACAACCATGGCAAATATTAGAATCTTAGATTGACGGACGAGATCACAGTGATGAGCCAGGTCAAGATTACTATTGGTGGGGATGGGATCGTTGTGCTGATGGAGGGTAGGTGGTGGGGGTGTCGTTGGGCCAGATCTTGTTCTTTTCTGGAGGTTTTTTTTAGTGGATCTAGATCATCAGTCCAATCAATCACACTGTAACACTTCTAAAAATATAAATATAGATTCTTTTGGTTCTAAACAATTACAAATAAAGACTGTAATTTTTTATTGACACAACATAAATTTAAAGAGCAGTTGGAGAAAAAAAATAATAATACTCTAACCACCACCAACCACTGTGAATTTCATTACACGTTATACCTTATTATTTACATTGCCACTGGATGCTTCAGACAACACAACGGTCATGCCTTTTTGACCACTATAAGATGTAATACACGTCGCATAAAGAGGGTGGGTGGTGTTCACTTGATTGATTGGAATATTATGTAAGGCTATACTTATTAAAAATATTAATTTAAAATAAATAATTTTTAGTTTTAAAAACATAATTTATATGTATAAAAAAATATAGATGAATTAGAAATTAAAAACCTGAATTTGAGTGAACTAATAGTAATTTTAAATAATGAAAAAAGAAGATATCTAACACTATGTTTCTATTAAAAAATTGCTATTTTTTATCCATTATTATAGAGTGTATATTATTTAATTAATTAATTCATAAAATTATATATAATATTAAATGATTTTAATTAGTTATCCTAAAGTAAAGATTGCGATCAATCAATAAGTGCCAGTGCCAGTGCTAATCCTCTCTAGTAGGAAAACTTGATATAGAAATTTCTAAGAAATGAACACAAAGTAGTAGAAAGCAAGGGACTCCATGATCTCTGTCCATTATAGTTAAAGCATAACGTATTATTAATTTAAGTACTTATATAATCAGTAAACATCTCTTTTATATATATATATATATATATATATATATATGTAGTAGTTATTATGTAGCGCATTACACAAGATAAATATACACAAAGAAAGTACAATTTTTCTATATTACAACACATCCCATAATACACCTCCTCAAGCTAAAGGTGGGTGAATCACATGAAGCTTGGACCGCAAAGAAGAAAAAGCAAAGTGGGGAAACGACTTACTAAGAACATCAACTAATTGATCTTTGGAGAATATAAAGTGAATCTATATCTCCTTTTTAGCCACTCTATCATGAACGAAGTGATAATTAATCTCAACATGTTTGTATGTGCATCAAAGATAGGTTTATCATACAAATACGTAGCACCCAAATTATTGCATCAAATGATGGTAATAGGACTATGAGAAAAACATGAATCTGTTAGAAGATAACGAAGCTAAAGAATCTTAGTAGTACCATCAACTAATGCTTTGTATTCTGTTTCAGTGGAGGAGCAAGCAACAATACGTTGCTTGCCAATTTTTTATGAAATGGGAGTGGTGTCGAGAAAGAAAATGTATCCACCCATAAACTTTCGATCATCAATGCTCTCTGCCCAATCAGAATCAGTAAAACCATGAAGTGATAACAATAAGCCACGAGTAAGGTGAAGACCGAAGGAAGACATACCTTTCACGTATCGTAGTATACATTTGACAGTTGACCAATGACTCTTAGTAGGAGCATGCATAAACTGACAGACCTTATTGACAACATAACATATGTTTGGTCTAGTAAATGTGAGATACTGAAAAGCACCAATAATTTATCAAAAACAAGTGGGGTCCGAGAATGGGTCACTAGTCGGTAGGCCATTTTTGGAGGTAGAAGCCAGTGTATCAACAGGCTTATATGATGACATACCAGCACGACTCAGGATATCAAGAGCATTTTTGTGTTGACTAAGCATGAGACCCATACTGGTGGGAGTGACTTCAATCCCCAAGAAATAGTTAGCATTACCCAGATCTTGGAGTTTGAATTATGAACTCAACAGGATAATAAGGCGTTGAATCAAAGTGGAGTTACTACTAGTAAGCAAAAGGTCATCCACATAGACAAGCAAATAACATATATCACGATTCACATTTAAAATGAATAAGAAAGCATCAACCATAGAAGCGCGGAAGCCAACCGACAGAAGAAAGTCACTTAGTCATTTGTACCAAGCCAACAGGGCTTGTTTTAAACCATAAAGAGACTTATGAAGGCGACACACGTGAGTTGGTAGGACATGATCGATAAATCCCGTGGGTTGTTGCATATAAAAAACCTCCTGAAGTGAATCATTAAGAAAGACATTACGAACATCAAGTTGTTGTATCTGCTAATGGTTTGATACGACAATGACAAGGACTAGGTGGACAGTGGTCGGTTTAACAACATGACTGAAGGTTTTTGAGTAGTCGATACCTTCCTATTACATGAACCCTCGCGTAACCAAGCGCGCCTTGTAATGTTCAACAATACCATTAGCTTGGTGCATGATTTTATAAACTCATCGGCAACCAACAACATTCATAAAAGGCTTATATAGAACCAAGCACCATTGGCATGTAAAGTTGTAATTTCAGATCTCATAAAAGAATGCTAGCATAGAAAACGGTTAACTTCTTTGAAAGACAAAGGTTCGTGAGCAGAGGAACATGTTACCCGTGAGTTAGGAGGTAGTGGATAAGTAGAAATCGAGCTCAAATTGATAGACTTGTGCTGTTGGGGACGCAACACCATGGGGTGCTATCGGGAAACCACTGAAGCGTATGTGAACATATGATGTGATGATGAATACCAATAGTTTTGAAAAAGGAATTTAATTTATAATATTCACCACCATAGTTAGTTTGTACTGATTTTATTTTGCGAGAGAACTGTCGTTCAACCAAAACTTGAAATTGATAAAAACACATTAAACACATCAGATTTGACACTAAAAGGATAAAACCAAATAAATTTTATGTGTGCATCTACAAAGATCACAAAATAACATAAAATATTAGAAGATAAAACAGGGGCAGGGCCCCAAACATCACTAAAAATTAGTTCAAGAGGAGCAGATGTTTTGTGACCGTAAATCCTAATGACAAACACAATGATTTTCTTAACAAACATGCTGGACATTGAAATTTTAAAGGACGAGACGTACAAGTGACCTTTTTTTTTTACACTAAGAAACTAAAAACCCAGGAGCTTGGGTGACCGAGTCGACGATGCCAAATATCAGCAGAGGTGGATAAACTAGCAGATTGAAAAGCTTAGGGCATAAACGTGGCAGAAGACTATAAAAGGACGTAAAGGCTATCTTTACTCTGATCGGAAAGCAGAACCTCCTTGGTTATGAGACCATTAACATAAAAAATAAAAGAGTGAAATTAAAAAAGAAAAAGAAAAAAAAAGACACAGTTTTCACGGTAGAATTGTTGAACAAATAAAAGTTTTTTTTTAAAAAAAAAAAAATTTAGAACATACAAGACAATTAACAACAAAAAAACTTGTTTAGGGGTACGTAAGATATTATGGGCTTTTTGAGATATGACAAGTCCCTTATCATCATCAACTTGCAATTGATCATTACCAAGATAAGGTTATGCATGTGTCATACCAGCAATATCTTGAGTACCATGCTAATTTATGCCGGTGTCTAGAAACCAAGTGATAAAATTTGTTGTGGAAGCGTCACTAAAAAAGAGGTTGGCCGAGGCGTGATTACCATGGTGCACAAGCTAGGAGAATTACTGTGCAGAGTGCCCAAATATATTACAAAGTTGGGAGAAGTTGGATAGTTGCTGCTGGGATGAATCTGCAGTAGAATTTTTGCAGAGGGAGCCGAAGTTGGCTACTTATATGCTATCTGTTTACAAGAGTGTAGACTGGGACACAACATAATTTTTCAGAACTGAGGCAGGAAAGAGGAAAGAAGATGAAAAATGTTATTTTTAGAGGAAAAATGTGTCGCACATGTGCAGCAACCGCCCACCATACTCATGGGTGTGTATCTAGAAAATAAGGAGAGACAATGAATTCTTGTCTCTTATATCAGTGGGAAAAGGGAATGGGAGTCGCCATCTAATATTTTGGTCATTAGGAACCCTAATTGGTCTCAGAGATCAGGTACGGAGACTGGTTGCGTAAAGAGAAGGTATTAGCACCCCAAATACGTCTTACCTAAGGTAAGTTGAATTGTTTAATTATCTGATAACTTCTAAGGTTTCATTGTATTTCTAATTGTTGATCTGTCTACGGTTTAAGAAAAGTCCTCCTCGGTAAGGAAGTCCTTATCTTATCGGGTAAAGCTTAACCGTTCTAATGTCTATAAAAGAACTACCTTTTCAATATCAGGAATACACTTTACGTATAAATTCATAATCCCTTATATTAAAAGCAAACAAAATAATTTTTTTGGAATTATTGAAATATTGACCAAGTTCTCGTGACTTTAATAAATTGGTTATTAAAGCCAAAAATTCATGCTAAAACATTTTTTGAAGTTTTCTTTGTTGTATGAAAATATGATGTAATTTTTCTTTGAGAGACTTGGCCATATGCATGAAAACAAAAACATTTTTTTAAAAAGTTTTGACGAAAACCAAGTATTTTAATACCGGATTTGTATTTTTACAATGTAAAAATACAAACCAAATATTGAGCAAAATTTAGTAGAAGAATACGTGGGAAAATTGTAAAATTCCAAAAATATTTTTTAATTTTTCTTTTAACAAAAAAAAAACACTGGGTCGGACCTGGCCCAACCATCTTGGGATGGGCCTGACCCGGCCCATATACTGTGGGCTGGACTCAGCCAAGTCGCATGGGGTGGGCTGATGTTCCAGCCCATAATCAAAATATTGGTTACTGTGCTGAGCACAATAACCATATAATTATAATTAGCTGGTTACTATGCTCATGCATAGTAACCGGTTAATTATTTCTCTTGCTGCAGAAACGTGAACAGTACACGCTCTACATGCAAGAGACCAACCAAGAAGACAAAGAAGAGTGTTACCTGGAATGGAAGTGCTCTGGTAGCTGAGCTGACGGTGGCTTGCGGTGGCGGTCGGGCGTTGTTCCAGGCGGCGATGCTGCTGTTACAGTTTTTTTTTCCTTCTTCCCGCTGGCTTCTGCTATCTCTGCCCCTCCCCCTCGTTTGTTCTGTTCTTCCCCGTTTATAGTCTGGCGGTGGTGGAAGGTGGTCGAGGCAGCGGCTAGGAGGATAAATGACAATAATTCCAAGTGGTGGTGCGGCTGTCTTTTCTTCTCCTCCTCTGTGCAGAGCCCGCGGTCTCTATTTTTTCTTCCCTCTCTATTCTGTCATGTTTCTCTTCTCCCGCTCTGGTTCTGCTGGCATTGGCAGCGCTGATGGTGGAAGGATGGGTTGTTGTCGCGGCAATGAGGCTGGCAAGCGGTGTTTGCTGCAGTTTGTTTTCTTCTCCCCCGTGTAGAGGCACAAGCCTCTATTTCTCTGTATTTTTCTTCCTCTCACTTCTCTGCCTCTTCTTCCATTTTTGGACGATGATGGTGCTGTCGGGGGTGACTAGGAGTAACGGTGGAGGTGATGGTGGCGTCTATGCGGACCACAGCCGATAGTTCTTCCTCTCCTCTCTTCTGTTCGATTTCTCTCTTCTCTGTTTTCAAATGTTCTCTGTCTTTTCTCTTTTCAAAACCATCCCCCTCCTCCCTTTTCTTCTTCATTTCCCCTGTATTTATAGGCAGTCGGGGGAGAGGTTCACCATACCCTGTCCAAATATAGGGCATGGTGGCATGGGATGGCTCCTGTGCATCCGCTGCAGGGCATGGCCTTCTTCTTCCTTCGTCGTGGTGGCATGGTATGGTGGGTATGGTTAGTACCGGGTTTCTTGGGCAAGTGGGGTGGTAGAGAAGGAGAAGTTGAGCGGGAAAAGGAGATTTAAAATCTTCTTCTTCCCTGCCTTTACATGCGCATGGGAGAAGAAGCAGCACAGTGCCGTTCAAAATGACACCGTGTATTTTTTTTTGAGGAAAATAAAAATGAATTTGTGAATGACCCAAAAATGGGTTATGACAAAACGTTTGCAGTAGGTTCCTTGGCATAGAAGAAGAGGATATGCTGATTAGGGGGAGAAGAAATAAGCGTAAATCTGTTTAGATATTTTAGTCTCTAATATCAAATTGAAGCACAACTTATTATTGATTGAAGGACTTGCATAATCTGTAGCCATTGTAAAATATACTAAAAGGGATCAGTGTTTTACTGTGGACTGCACAGTGCAGTCCATAGTAAAACAGTGATCCCTATGTCTTAGGTGTTTTTTTTTTTTTTTAAGTTGTGTTATTTTTTTAATTGTTTTTTATGCATTTCAGGATCATTTTTTTTGCTTTTTTTTTTTTTATCTTTTAACAAATTTTTTTTAATTTACTTTATTAATGTTTAATTTTTTTATTTAGTTATTAAACTTTCATGAAACGTTTTTTAAGTTTAACAGGTTAACCTGATTTGACAAGTTAACTCAGAATTTTTTTTTTTTTTTTATCGTTTTAATTACTTTTTTTTTGTTTAGTTTAGTCTGTTAATATTAAATTTCTTTCTATTTAGTTATCTGACTTTCATTACACATATCCTGAGTTTTACGGGTTAACCTGGTTTCACGGGTGAACCCAGTTAATTCTAGGTTGACCCGTCAATTTTTTTTATTTTTTTATTTTCATAATTTTTTTGGTTAATTTAGTTTGTTAATGTTAATTTTTTTTATTTAGTTATCAAACTTTCATGACACAGATCCTGAGTTTAACGGGTTAACATGATTTGATGAGTTAACCCAGATTTTTTCTATTTAATTATTTTTTTTCATTTAGTTCAGTTTGTTAACGTTCATTTTTTTTTATTCAGTTATCAGACATTCATGACAAGGATCCCGAGTTTAATGGGTTAACCTGGTTTGACGAGTTAACCTGAATTTTTTTTTTTTTGCTTTTGTTTTTCTTTTCAATTTTTTTTTCGTTTAGTTTAGTTTGTTAATGTTAAATTTCTTTCTATTTATTTTTTTTTACTTCATAGAGGTTTTATTTTTCTTTTTAATTAATACTAAAAAATTTTCTATGTAGTTCTCGGTTGATGCCTTTAGTTTTTCTTTTTCTTTTTTTTTTGTTGTTTTTTATGCCTTTGACTATGGACTGCACAGTGCAGTTCACAATGAAAAGGCTGATGCCTTTTGTTTTTTTTTTAATTAATTTTTTTTATTTAATTTAAATTGTTAATGATAAATTTTTTTTTCTATTTAGTTATCAAACTTTCATGACACGGATTCTAGGTTTGACGAGTTAACCTGATTTAACGAGTTAGCCCGGTTAATTCTGGGTTAACCTATTAATTGTTTTTTCCTGTTTAATTATCAAACTTTTCGGACGTGAATCTAAGGTTTGACAAGTTAACCTGGTTTGAAGGGTTAACCCAGTTAATTAATATTTTTTTTTCTTTTTCTTCATTAGTTTTTTTTTCCTATTGGTTTTTTTTCTTTTTTTTTTTGTTTTTAATTAATATATTTAATTATCACACTTTTATCATACGACCTTGCAACCAGACCCACGTCCAATGCTATTGGGTTTAGTATTGCAGCCAAACCCACTTAAATTTGGGTCATGCAAGTTTAATATTATTATTAATATTATAGATATTACTATTGGGTTAAGCGTTGCAACCAAACCTAAGACTCTTGGGTATAACTTTGTAGAAAGACCTAACACTTTTAGATCTTAGCTTTTTTTTTAAATGTAAAAAGTAATTGACCCGCGGCATCGCGCGGGTCATTTAACTAGTCTTTTCTATAAATATAACTAAGACAACATACAATAATTACTGTATAGCACACTAGGCATAATACAAGGAAAGTACAATATTTCCTATATTACACCACATCCCATCTATCATAGACTTTTTTCCCAATTAGAGAATACTAAATGTGGCGTGACGTTTTTCGTTGACTTCAGTCTCCAGTTTTGCTAAGCTGGCTAAATTAAGCCGATAAAAGATAACTTTCTTTTTTCCACCATGAGGGCTGCTAGCTAGAGAGCTTGATAACCAGTTTTGCTAAGCTTCTTTCCATTCCTTTTCCACATTACCATTCATCTGATAAAAAGATATAACTTTCTTTCTTCCACCATGAGGGCTGCTAGCTTGCTGATCACCCAAAAGATGAACTCTCTCAAAGTCAACGTTATCCTGCTCTCGTTGCTTACCCTTGCTATTATCACTCTAGCACAGGAGGATGCCAATTACCTCTATCATTATTGCCAAAACGCAACCACCTCCACATTAAACAGCACCTACCGAGTCAATCTAAATCTCCTCCTCTCTTCACTTGCCTCGAATGCAACTCCGAATAATACCATTGGATTCTACAACACCTCTTTCGGGCAGAACACTGATCAAGTGTACGGCCTGTTTGTCTGCCGTGGCGATCTTAGCAATACTGTTTGCCAAAATTGTGTCACCTTCGCCACCGAAGATATAGTCCAGCGTTGCCCAATTGGAATAGCGCCCATTGTGTATTACGATGAGTGCATCCTACGTTACTCTAACGTGAACATTTTCTCTAAGGTGGATCAAAGCCTTTCGGTATCCATGTGGAACTTACAGAATATCACAACCGAACCCCAGCGTTTTAACAATCTAGTGGGAGCCGCCGTGAATGATTTGGCTGCTCGAGCTGCAAGTGCTCCTCCTGGTGCTAAAAAGTTTGCCGTAAACAAAACGTCTTTCAATGCGTTCCAAAATATATACAGCCTTGCCCAGTGCACACCGGATTTATCTAGCTCTGATTGCAATCGATGTCTCAGTGCAGCTATAGCTGGATTGCCCGATTGCTGCAGCAGCAAGATAGGAGGAAGAGTCTTGTTTCCTAGTTGTTATATTCGTTATGAAATTACTGAATTTTATAATGCAATGGAGTCGCCGCCTCCTCCTCCTCCGCCCGTGGGTCTTCCTTCTCCTCCACCTCCTCGTTCAGTGACAATACCAAAAGGTAAAGTTATTTTGCATTATCTATTGTTTTTGTCAACATCTTTAATCCCCACTCTCAAGCAAAGTCGTTACTATAGAATGCACTCGTCGAAATTTAAATTTATCTCTTAAATTTTTTGGATGAGATTTATTTATTAAATTACAAAATACAAAATCCTTAAATCATTTTGGAAAAAAAATTAATCCTTTTGTAAATTTTAAAATTAATATACGGTTTGGTTTTTTTTTTTCCTGGTTGGTTGGTTGGTATTCTTGATTCAAATGTGATGGTGTTGGCCCAATTCTTGTGAGGTGTTCTTGCCATGTGATCTTACGATTTTATCCTCCAAAAGGCATCTCACATGATTGAAATCAATTCCTAGTCCTCGTTAGAGGAAATTGTATCCCACGCCACGTGATAGTACCTCCAAAATGGCTCGGTTGTGTATGTGATGGCAGTGGCCTAATCCTTTGAGACATTTAAATTGATCTCTAATAAACATTTTGATTGAATATGAATTCAGGATTTTATAGGTTGTGAATTTTAAAGATTTAATTAGATTTATGATATTTTCTAGATTTGCTTGGTCTTTTATTTTTTTTGTCTAAGTTATTTTTTTACCCGTCTCATTCTTCAATATTTATTTAATAGGAGATTAGGTTATGTATTGTTTTAGCTTGCTTTCAGCTAAATTTTTTGTTGGTTTTGAAAATGACCTGGTAATCTTTAGCCATTTATTTATCATTCTTTGTTGGGTTTTCTTTTTGCTAATTCTTGAAATTAATATCTTTTTCGGATTCCATCCTTAAATATTTGATATTATTTTTTAAACAATTTATAAGATTAATTTATTTTTTCTATCCATTTATTTTTTTATCTTTCGGATTGTGTTCTCACTCTTTCGATTTCTATTTATTTTATTTGAAATAAGTTTTTAATTTATTTTCTTTCTCTAGGATTTTTCATTGATTTTAAAATAACTCGGGTTTCTCAAGTCTTTTTATTTGTTTTTATTTGTTGGACTTACTTTCGCTAATCAATATTAAATTAGTTAAGAATTGAGCTTTATGATTTAGCCTGAATCTATAATTTAATGGGTTGCGAGTTTGAGACATTTGTCTGGTTTTAAAAGGTTCACCCAGTTTTGTTTTGTTTTTTTAAGCTGATGACTTTTAAATTTTGTTATTTAATATTTTTATAATTAATTATGTTAGATAATAATATAAATCATATTTTGAAGCTTCACCTAACAATTTAAGCTATTGGGTTACGATGATTCTTTGATATGGTATCAGAGCCTTGATGACCTAGTGGTCATGAGTTTGAATGTCACCATCCCTATTTATTTGATAAAAATTAAGCACAAGGTAAAATGACCATGTGCAAGTTTCAAGTCCAAAGGGCTTTCACTTGAGAGGACATGTTAGAGAATAATATAAATCATATATTGAAGCCTCACCTAATAATTTAAGCTATTAGGTTGAGATGGTTCTTTGACAAATTATTACACATTTGTGTTTTTATTTTATGAGCCTTCTATATGATTTTTTTATAACATTCATTTTTTTTCGGGTTCCCATATTTTTTTTATGTTTTCAATATGTCACCCTTTTTTTCTTTGCTAGGTCTATGGCCGGAGTCACATTGTTTTTGTTTTTGTTTTTAAATAAAACATGTTTACCTCATAAAATTATAATTTTTTTATCTTTTAAATTTGGTCTCCATTATTTTGATTGCTATTTGTTTTGTTTAGTATCATTTTTTAGATTGTATATGTGTGTGTGTGTGTATATATTAATTTCATCCTCCATGAGTTTTTTTCAATTAAATTTGATCTCCATTTTTTTATCGTTATCTTTTTTTTCAAGTTTTTTAAATTAATATTTTTTCATGATTTTATCTTTTAAAATTAAATTGATTGAGAATTAAGTTGTTTGATTCAACTTGAATCCAGGAATTCATCGGTTGTTAGTTTTAGAGATTGGATCAGGTTTAGAAGGTGTACTCGGGTTTTCTTAGTTTTTCGTTTTCTTTTTCTTAAAGATAATTTTTTTTTATTTCTTAACCTTTTTTTTTTAGTTTTGCATTATTATTTTTTACGGTTTGCCTTCTCTGAGATTAGTCTCGAGTTCATGACTAGGTTAACTAATTTCAAATTTTAAGAGGGATTGACTTGTTTTTTTTTTTAATTTTAATTGATTTATTTTTATTTCATCTTTAATTCAACATTTAGTTTATTGAAATGTGGTCTTCACACCCTTTCTTTTCCTCTCCTTCTATTGGTTTATCTCAATCATATGCTTATGGTTATAGGATTTGCAGGTAAACTCAGGTTGACTCATATTTTTTCTCGTTATCTTTTTAAATGATATTTCTTTTTTTTATCTCTCTAGATTGAATTGTTTGATAATTGAGTTTTATGATTACATTCAAATCTTTTTCAAATGTAGTCATTCTATTATCATAACTAGGTCATAGATTTTGCATCTTAACCCTAGTGCGCACAAATTGAGTTTTTTTCATCCTTTTTTAATTATCTTTCTTTCTTAATTTTTTATCTTTCAACATTTTATTTGTTGGAGATTTAACTTCAGCTTTTTCTTTTAATTTTTCATTCTTTAAAGTTATCATGTTCTCATTTGATTTATTAGGAATTGAAATTTAAGCATTTTTTCTTGCTTTTTTTTTTCTCTATAAGATTATCTTAATCTTTTGTCAATTATCATGAAGTTTGCAAATTAACTTGTTTTAACTTAGGTTTTTTTTTAATTATTATTTTTTCACCCTTCAATATTAGAGTTGTTTAATAATCCAAATAAGGTCAGGTTAGGTTCATTTTACCTTTTCTATTTTATTTTTTTATTAGTTTATTTAGTGTTGTTGTATTTTATTAATCATATTGTTTAATAATCCAAGTTTGCATTTAGTGTTGGATTGTCAACATATTACAAAAGGTTAATTACTGGCTTGAAAGCCGCTTTTGACTTTAAATCATGGAAGTAAAGTTATAAAACATTTAAAGCAAAGTTGTAAAACCAGGCCAATCATATGATATGATTAAGCTCAATACTTGTATTATGAGTTGGGTTAGTTCACATAGGTAAATCCAATCTAGTATCATTTTAAAATTTATTTAAAAAAACATTTAAAATGAAAAAAAAAAAAAAACAACTCATAAAAGGTCTCATTTAGGTTTTGACTAGATTAATCGAGTCATGAAATAATCAAGTTTGATATGGTTAACTCCCAACACGGTTTAATACAAAACCTTGTCTAGGCTAGTTACCGGGTCGGCAAACTGACTAAACCAAGTGAGGTTTATAGCATTTTTACTATAAAAAATTAGCTATCTAAAGATAATTTATTATCTTTTGTTCTTTGAAAAAAATGTTTCTTGACATCGTTAAATATTTTCTTTTTTCTAATTTCATAACCACCCCGCCCCCCCAAAAAAAACGGAGCTCCCATGTCATTCGCAATGGATTCGTCTCTGTTTGAAAATGTTTGTGTGTCAGAGTTAAGAGCTTTTATGAATTACAATGCGTTTTTGAATGATACATGTTTCTTTTTGCAGAAAAAGGTGGTGTCTCAACAGTTTTAATTATAGCCATTGTCATTCCCATTGCTGTTTCTTTCGCGCTTTTCAGCATGTGTTTCTGTTTCCTGAGGAGGGCAAGAAAGACCAGAGATTATGTGCCAGAAAATGATGGTAAAGAACATTAGAAATCTTTTTAAATTAGGAAATAAAACAAAAGCAGAGTCTTTTCTGTTTTGTACTCTGCCTAATAATATTTTCAAAAGCTCAAAGGAATATCTACTTGTGTTGTGTAGTTGGAGATGAGATCACCACCGAGGAGTCCTTGCAATTTGATTTGAGTGCTATAGAAGCTGCCACGAACAATTTCTCCGCTGATAACAAGTTAGGTGAAGGAGGATTTGGTGAGGTTTACAGGGTAAGCAATTCGTGATGCATTTAAATTTTCAAGAACAGCAAATACCTTGTTGCATCAGGATTTAAAAAATGCTTTCTCAGGGAACACTTCCTAATGGACAACAAATTGCTGTGAAGAGGCTATCAAGAAATTCTGGACAAGGTGCAGCAGAATTTAAGAATGAGGTTGTATTGGTAGCCAAGCTTCAACACAGGAATCTAGTGAGGGTGCAAGGGTTTTGTTTGGAAAGAGAAGAAAAGATTCTTGTCTATGAATTTGTCAGCAACAAAAGCCTTGACTACTTTCTATTTGGTATATATTGATGATTTTCTAAATGTTCTTCTCATTGCCTTCTAGTAAGAGAAACACAATTGTCTTTGAAACAGTTGATCTGCACTCTGACTTGAAGGTTCTGTTTTCTTGATTTTATAGACCCTGAAAGGCAAGGACTGTTGGACTGGTCCAGACGGTACAAAATAATAGGAGGCATTGCTCGAGGAATTCTTTATCTTCACGAGGACTCTCGACTAAGAATTATACATCGTGACCTCAAAGCCAGCAATATCCTGCTAGATGGAGATATGAACCCCAAAATCTCAGATTTTGGCTTGGCTAGGATTTTCGTAGTCGATCAAACTCAAGCAAGTACCAATAGAATTGTTGGAACATAGTAAGTTTGGATCTAATTCCCATTGATTAGTAAATTCATTTGCTGACAGAGTGCTTTCATTTCGTTTTTTTCTAATCATTTATCTGTTTTTCTGGTTTGTAGTGGTTATATGTCCCCAGAATATGCAATGCATGGGCGTTTCTCTGTCAAGTCTGATGTCTATAGCTTTGGTGTCTTAATCCTTGAGATTATAACCGGAAAGAAGAACAGTTCCTTCTATCAAACAGGCGGTGCTGTAGACCTTGTGAGCTATGTGAGTGCAAGTTTTTCTCTCTTGAAAACAAATAGCATAAGATGTAGCAACTTTTGACCATTCAATTTTCTGTTTTCAGGTTTGGAAACATTGGAGAGATGGGACACCATTGGAAGTGCTGGATCCAACTCTGACAGATACATATTCAAGAAATGAAGTAATTAGATGCATCCACATTGGATTGTTATGTGTTCAAGAAGATCCAGCTATCAGACCCGCAATGGCAACAATTGTTCTCACATTCAATAGTTACTCGGTTACCTTACCATCACCGCAAGAGCCTGCATTTTTTTTCCATAGCACTATAACAGATGAAGTGAACATTTCGAGCAAGGAATTTCTTTTAGAAGATTCTAAAAGCAAGTCTGTTGTTTATTCTGTAGATGAAGATTCAATTACTGAAGTATATCCTCGATAGGGAGCATGTGTATTTTCTCTAAAATAAGCACTAGAAATAAAAAACATGAGGTTAATTTTTCAGTACCAAACACTTTAAAATTGTGATTTTTATTGTTTTTTTAAAAAAAAAACACACAAGTATTTGGATGAATGTCCCAAATTTTATTGATTAGCTTCTACACACACTCCGCTGGATATATTAATCCTCAAATTATAATAATCTAATAAAGATTATAACTAACTAATTAACCAAAGATTAGTTATCTCATAACCATTCATCCATGTAAGCTTTTTTCTAGCATGTTATAATCGTTGATCATTATTTGTTGAAGTTATAAGTGGAATTTGATCATCTATTAATTGTGGTGATTTTTTCACAAACCTCTCTTTTTCTCATCATTAAGTTTCTTTATAAAGCAATTTGTTCCAACTCTTCTGGTTTTTTTTTCCCCTAAAAGAAGCAATATGTTAAGCTTGCTTTTCTTTTTTAGCTGAAAGGTTTTCTCTTTATTTAAATAGCTTTTTATTTCTTCATGTTTTTTTTATCAATATTACTCTAGAGTTTTTTTTTTTTTTTCATCTCAATGACCAATAAAAAAGTCTGCATGTTACTTCTAAATCCTATTGAACGATTTAGAGCATTCTTACTCTATTTTATTTATAAGATCTTCATATTCATGATTAAGTGACTCAATATTTTGATGATGTTGATCTCATATTGCTTTTTTCTCTGGTTGAAGACTATCACACTCATCTTTAAAAAACTTAGAAACAATTTATCTCTCATTGCTACACTTTCGACTTCCTTCCTCAGCTATTTTCTTCTTTCATTAATCAACTTTCACTCTGTTTAATATCAAATTCATCCTACGATATGTACTGATCTTGTGCTTTAGTAGCATGGATCGATTATCGCGTTCATTTTCCATCTCACATTTACCCCATCCAGTTAGTTTGCCTCATTCAGATGGATCAAAATTTAATTTAATTACCTATACGAATGCATGGATATATGCGGAACTCCTATGGTATTATATTGTGTGAAATCCTCCAACATTTTTATAATTAAAGTCCGGGTGTGTGTGTGTGTTAATTTTCATATATCAATATAAATTATCTAATATAATTGACGATAGATTTTTGAGGTATTGATACTAAATATTTCCTATGGACATTTTTTATATATAATAAAATTATATTTGAATTAGCATGTGTCAACTAAAACTAAGTTTCTTTTCGGACAATTTTAAGAGTATTTTCACGTTGGTTTATTTAAAGTTACGTATTTGCTTTACAGTCATGGTATTTTGGGCCACCTTTGGACTTTGGTACATGTAATTTTTAAGTTTTTGTTTTGTTGGATCTTAAACAGATCAAAATATTCAAGAAAAATCCTTGTCTTTGAATTAAAATCCATGGTAATAATTGTACACACAAGTTTTAATAATTAAAAAAAATAATTGTGTGTGATGGGTACAATTTTCTAATAATAATTTTTAAACAAAAGAATTGTTGTTCCTCTTATACTTTTCTACGTGAATATTTGAAGACCAGAATCTTGATGAGTCAGCTAGATTTATATTGTTGGATCAAACACTTCATGTCTTTGATCTCTCCTTATAGTGTTAAGTGGAGTTCTATAGAAGCACTGGGCTTGATGGGCTTTGGGCCCAAATCTGAAGGATCTCGAGTTTAAAATAAATTTTGTTGGGTCAACAAGCCCAAATTGTACCACATTCAAGTAAGGTTTAATTCCCTCGTTGCTTCACTGCCAGACCTTCACATTTTCCTTTAGCAATTTTACTCGCAAAAGTCTCTCTAACCGAACGAGAAGTATGTTGATTTTCATTGAAGATGTTGAACCAAGAAGAGGTCAACGAGCACCGAAGAAGTCCATCAACAGGAATATACGGGCTTTTGAGAATACTGTGATAGAGATATAGACTGACTGCTGCACAATGCATATAATAAATAAACTTTATATTAAAAAAAACATGAATTAAATTGTAAGGAAAAATAAATTGAAAAGTTATTTTGAAAAATTAGAGTGATAAATGTTAGAATCAAGGGGTTAAAAAAAATAAAAGGCCACCAGTGTTAAACTAGGGGTTTATTATTCATGCGCACTATCTAGGGATAGAGAGGAAGCCATAGTTTCTTTGAAAATTTAGAGTGATAAGCGTGAAAATTAAGGGAAATAAAAAGAATAAAATAACAAAGATTATCGGTGTTAAACTAGGGTTTATTATTCACGCGTATCATCTAGGATAAAGGGGATGCCGAAATGATTTGGATGTCGTTCTGGAAACCACCGCCCTTTTCTTGAAAGATACTGCACATGTTAGCCATTCTTTTTTTATTGATAATTTTTATTTATTAAAACACTACATTACTTTTTTATTAACAAATGGGACTGATAAATTAATTTTTTAACTACAGTAATTTTTTAACATGTTTTTCAAAAGAAGATGTAATATTTTATGATTTATTCAAGAAATCTCAATATATGAATAAAAAAATGTATATTCCGTACATTTTCATAATGATGGTATGAAAAGTGGCGAAGCCAAGATTTTTTAAATGAGGGGGTAAATTATTAACAAATATTTGATATTAATTATATGCTATATACACATGCGTTATATAAAGAAATTAATTTGAAATATATGTACCAACTCAAATCAAGTCAAGTAAAATTAATTTAAGAATACTTTTAAAAAAAAAAACTTACATTATAATTGTTTCTTTCTAGATTTTATACTTTAAAACTGTTTCATAATGATTTTATTTTTAATCTCATTAAAAATATTTTTCTCAATATATACAACAAACTTTCATTTATCTATTTCTACAAGGACTAGGAAAGTTTTTGGCAACAATTATATGCTGACATATGGTACATAACATCTAAAATCATAGCTTAGAAGGATTGTCACAAATTGATGTTATTCTTGCTGAATTGTTGTTTTGTACAAGTGGATTAAACATAAATATTAAATGTTTTCTTTTTAATTTATCTATTATGTCCCTAATTTTTTGAGTTGTCTAGTACTTTATTTTTAAACATGAATAAATTCATCACAATTATTTTTCATATGAAATTTATAGCAAAATACTTATCAATTCATCAAAACTCATTTTAATTTATATTCATTAGCATATAATATTACTCATACACATATTAATTTAACAAACTCGTAAATTATTATAAATCCCAACATTTTCAATAACTAATTATAAAAAAAAAACTAAAATTAAATAATAAAACAAATAGAAAAGATGAAGGAAATTTTCCTAAAACATAAAGTATAAGAGGTTACTTGTTAACTAATTAATAACTTAGAGCGTGAAGAGAAATTTTATAGAAAAGAGAGAGGCAGGGACAATAGTGAAAAAAGAAAAGGAGTTTGGATCAATTAGTAGCTAACGAAGAAAATTAACCCTGTAAAGCTATTATATTAATATTTTCATATAAAAAAATACTTTGAAAAAAAATATTTTAGAGGGCAATTGCCTCCTTTTGCCCTATTGTGACTTCACTACTGGGTATAAATGTGTCTTCTTATATTCATTTGTGAAAAAATGAAAACATAAAACCACAACTAAAAGGTGGTCATATATATATTCATGTGTTGCGCATATATGGTCATCCAAGTAAAATCCTCATTATGATTTTTTGCCTAAACTAAATATAAAAAAAAATATGGAAGTTATTTTATTGTAACTTGATTGGCAAAGAAAAAAAATATAGATGTGTGAGTTCAACTTCGAATATCTGAAATATTATGGTTTGAATTTAAAAAAATATCCTCAAGATAATATTTTATTAGAAAACATTTAGATGGGGGCATATTAGATTAACACAAACCAATACATGTTAATCCTGCTAAACTTGTGACTCGGGTTATAGACTGTTTTAGGTTCAATAACATTTTTTCAATTTAATCAAATGATTACAAAATATTAATATTAATTCAAAATCAATTAAATATTAAATGATGAAATAAAAAAGAAAATACCAATAAAAAACTCAATAAAAAAAAATTTAAATGATAAAATTAAAAAAAATTAAAAAACAACAAGGCTATACTAGATTAGGTATGCTGGCTTGTTGTGGGCCAACATGCCTTGGTGGCCCAACATGCTTGCTCTATTAAAAAACTAGGGCTTATTCTTGAGTGCATGGGTAGACTCGCATGCTTAAGCTACTAACAAACCACACATTATTAATAGTGACAGATAATGTATCACCTACTAGACGCCAATTTAGAATTCATCTATCAATGTGATGGAAAAAAAAAACAAAGGGAGGGGTTTTTGGGGTTAAAAATTCATTTTTCAATTAATTTTTATTTAAAAATAAAACACCTAATAAACATCATAAAAACATTTTTAAACCACTTAATAACCCTAAAACACCCCAAAATAACCTATATTTTTTTTAAATCAACCAAATAAAAATTCTCTAAACTAAGCCCAGTTTATTATTGCAAGCAAGATAAGGGCTCAAAACCCTGATAATTAAATCTCCATTGTCGAAAGGAATCTATTGTCACTATGAATAATGAGTTTCTTTATTGAAAAGTGACTCATCCAATAATTTTCTCTTTCCTATCTATTTTTAATGAATTTATCTTTAATCTCTCTGATATAAAAATCGAAGAATGATTAAATTAAACTCTAGTATCAAAATAAAAATTATAGTGAATTTGAGATTGTTTATGAATTATGAATTTTTGCTATATGTTTTTTTTATTTTAATCTTCTATCTTTTAATTTGTAAATTTTATGATAATTTGAAACATAATTTCATTTAATTAGACTATAAAAGTATTTCATTGAAAGAAAAAAAAAACATTAAAATGAAAAGAAAAGAGAGAGACAAGATCAGTGTGTTTAGTTGATTTTCTAATTTTGTTCTGAAGACTTTTTGAAAATTAAATAAATAAGACACTTTTAGTTTTCTTTTTATGTAATAAAAAAATAAAAGTTGGGGTTTGGTATCCCCTCCGGTGTTTCTACCCCGGGGAAGGGTACAAATATCGTAAAGGTGAATGGCTAGTGATGGTGGCAAGTGACTAAAAGTCCCGATTGAAGAAGAGTGGCGGCGGCATCACCATATATTTTTAATTAATTTATTTTTTGTTAGCATCAATGGGCCTCACGCTTAAAAGGTTTTGGCTGGCCATATGAAACCAACACCACAATAAATGAACAATGGGTTCCCAACATCAAACCAAAACTTGTGCTTCATAAGAAATCAATAGCAAGAGTATGTGCAGCTCACAAATTGCGAAGAGTTGTTTCCAAGGCGGCATGATGAAAGCAATTCAATGCAAACGCAAACGAACAAAGACAATCCAAAAAACATCATTCATAACATAAGACACCTCTCAAAGAAATCAAATCCAAGACGGAGAAGTAATTGCAATGAGGAGCAATTAAATTGGAATAATAATGCGTGGGCAGCAGCACGTGTCAAAACAGCAAACATGGCCACATGCGCAGCATTGAAGGAAAGAAATGGTGTAACAACAACAGAAGATGACACAAGATTAAAAAAAAAAAAAAAAAAAAACCAGCAATATTGAGCAGCAATCTAACATGCAGGAAAGGAAAAAAAGAAAAAGAGAGGGGCCTTTGCTAGGGAGGTTGCCGGTGCGAGTCCTCTTCTGAAACTGTGAACGTCTACCACGGCTGTCCGCTGCTGACCTGGCACCAGTGCTGCTCAACAGTGGAGTAAACATCAGAACATAATCTGTAAAACAATTTCCAAAATGTAAAACACACACCGTAAAAGTAGCTGGAAAAGCAACTGGTTAGTGTTGAAGAAATAGCTTTAAAAAGTAAACGACAATAGCATCCACATGGGTTGATTGACCAAAGCTAAAAACTCATGGATTCAAGCATGTATTCTTATGTATTCCCAAAAACACAATCTGTACAGTTACTTTCCTTCACCAGAGATGGTAGAAAAAAATCTGGCAAGCCGCGACAACACTGTAAATTGGAGAGATTCTCAACTCATGGTGGCTTCAATTGAGAGGGAGGGGCAGCGCGGGAACCAGGTGAAGAGAGGCCGAGTGGATGGCAGATGCAAAATGAGTTGCTGAGCAAACAGGTAGCAGCCCCAAGCCCAGCTAAACGAAGTGAAAAAAAGCCCAATCGTAAAACCAACCACGCTACCAGCCCAAGCCCACCAAAATCTCCCAAAAGGATAGAAAAAAAAATAATTTCAATTTCAATATCATATTTATTTTATTTTAATCAAGATGCCTCCTCTAATCTCAACTTTGAAACAGGTTTTTAAAGTTAGTCATGCATCCGTGATCATTTTCTTCATTATCCGTTGATTTTCTCCGAAATAAACCATTTTCCTTAAAAATCTTTGTACATCAACTTATTAAGGATTTGTGTACTTTAAAGTTTTCCATATGTATTGTACTGATTTTGTGCATTGGTAGTTTGAATTTTCATTTTCATCAGCCATAATTTCACAAGTTAAAGGCACATTGATCCCATCCAGTAAGTCTGCCTCATTCAGATGGATCAAAATTTAATTGTACTATTTGAATGCATGTATATATGTGGAGTTCCTTTGGTATTATACTGTGTGAAATAATAGCTTGAATAATTAATAAATTTTCATAGTAGTATTAATTTATAAGGATTAACTATATTTATTTTAGATTTCATTAAATATATGATGATGTGGCCACCAAATTTACATATAATCATATATCATCAAATTATTACAAAATTAAATTTGAGTCCTAAAAAGTTGAAACTCTTTAAAGTTCATAAGAATCTACATTTTGCATCCAAAATAATAATAAAAAAATTGCTTGAATGTTTTTCTTTTTTTGAAAAATGACATAATTTGGTAAAAGTTATGGGAGAATGACAAAAGTTGAAAACATATTTTGAAAATAGCATAATTTAAAACAACTTATATTCTGAATATCAGTTTTGTATACATATTTTATTCTTTACATCAGTTGTTTAGTTAAATTCAAATTGCATGTCTTATGCAAGTTAACTAACTTGAACAAAAATTAACTCAAAATTTTATGAATATCCAATGGTCAAAAAATAAGATTCGAGATCTAATGGTTAAGAAAGAGAGAGTAGATAAGATGATTTTGTAGGAGAGAGAAATTAATGAGAAAGGACAAAAAAAGAAAATAAAGAATGAGTCATTGATTATACACCAAGGCTCTATTTTTAACATATCTGGTAGTGTTAGGAAGATATCAACAAAACGATTTCAACAATATTTTAGAAGACCACCGAACAAGGTCGTAATTAATCCTAAATTAATCCCAAACAAAACCTCTAACTAATTACGATCTTATTTGGTGGTTTTCCAATGTGTTGTTAGAATCATGTTGTTAAAATCTTTTTAACTGTTCCGAGTGAGTAAAAAATGGAGCTATAATATGTCCCCAGTGACCCATTATTTCTTTTCCTATTCTCTCCCGCCACATTCACTTATTTCCTTTTTCTTTCTTGACCATTGAATGTTGAATCTCATCTCTTGACCATTTGATTTTTATAAAATTTAAGCATGACTTTTAAATATGTTAATTAATTATGGATTTTAAAACAAGAGATATTTCTAATAGTAGTTGTGTTCAAATGTTCTATTTTCCTATTATTTTTTTAACGTGTGTTTTTTTTTCCATAACTTTTATCAAACTATTTTAAAATGTTAAAAGACCCAAATTGCTTTTAACAATGATTAGTTTATTTTATTTTAAAACATACCCTAATATATTCTACTTTTACATCCTGGTTTCTAATATCCTAATTCCACCATTATGAGCTGGTTTCTGATTTGAAAAAAGGAAAAGCAGCAAGTCTGATATTCAAGATTGATTTCCATAAAGCCTTTGACTCAGTCTCCTAGGATTACTTAGATGATATCATGGGTTTGGCAGGAAATGGAGAAGCATGATTTATGAATGTCCATCTTCCTTAAAACTCTTGGTTCTCATCAATGGATCCCCTTCAAAACAACTCTTTTTTTTTTTTTTTTTTTTTTTTTCCTGTGAGGGTTGCATCAAGGAGACTTGATATCCCCTTTTCTTTTCGACATAGCCGCTGAAGGCCTCTCACTTCTTTTTCACAAGGCATCTATGGGAAACATTTTCAGAGGGCTATAGTTAGTTTCAGGACTTTTCCTCAACCATTTGCAATATGCGAATGACATGTTAATATTCATCCTAGCAGATTGACCATTTACTTCAAGTTAAAAGAATTCTGAGATGGTTTGCTCTGAGTTCAGGCCTTCACATTAATTTCCATAAAAGCTTTATTATCAGTGTCAATATAGAAGACCATTTATGTTTGACTAGGACTATTTTCTGTAGGTTTGACACTCTTCCATGAAAATCTAATTGACAGATAATTGCAAATGTAAACCCCTTCGTCGAAAAAACATTTTGTAGAAAATTCAAAGAAATGTTCACACACAAGGAGAGCAGAGAGCAACGCGGCAAAGAACAGTGATTGATAATGACTCTCCGTCCACTAGCATTGCAACCCACGCATTACGTTGAAGACTTGTGTCTCCTTTAGCACTTCTGTTGCCATCCAACAACAGTTTTCACGAAACAAATTTCCACAAATTAATGTGATTAGGATTCTTCATATTTTTTTCCATGTTCTCATTGAATTTTTGATGGGTCAGTTCTGCACAACAATGGAGCAGTTTTGAAAGTTGATCGAGACCTTCAGCTCGTACCTATTTTTACAGTGAATGCAAGCATTATTTACTTCATCGACTTAAATCTTCATATATTCGCAGGGCTAGTAGCAAAAAAAAGAGCTGCTGGCTAGAAAACTTGATCACCAAAAATGAAGTCTCTCAATTTCTTCATAGCTCTACTCTCCTTGCTTAGCCTTGCTACTATCACTAAATCACAGGACCCTTCTTATCTCTATCATATATGCAGTAACCAGACAACTTACACGAGAAACAGCACTTACAAAGCCAATTTAAATCTCCTTCTTTCTTCACTTGTGTCCAATGCAACCCGCAATAATCTCAATGGATTCTACAACTCCTCTTTAGGGCTGGACCCTGATGATGTTTATGGCCTGTTCCTTTGCCGTGGCGATGTTAACAAAAATGCTTGCCATAATTGTGTCAAATTGGCTGCCGAAGAGGCAATCCAACGTTGCCCAGTTGAAAAAGTGGCCGTTTTATGGTACGATTTGTGCCTCTTGCGCTACTCAAACAGGGCTTTTTTCGCTACCATGGACCAAGACCCAGGGGTGACCCTAGTTAACACTCAGAATATCGCATCCGAACCTGAACGTTTTAACCGGCTAGTGGCTACCACCATGAATGATACAGCCACTCGGGCTATAAGTGCTACTTCAGGAGCTAAAAAGTTTGCAGCTATAGAAGTATCTTTTAATGAGTTTCAAAACTTGTACAACCTTGTTCAGTGCACACCGGACTTGTCAAGCTCGGATTGTAATCGATGTCTTAGGATAGCTATTTCTAGTTTGCCCAGTTGTTGTAGCCAAAGGGCAGGAGCAAGAGTCCTGTATCCAAGCTGCAATATTCGGTATGAAACCTATGAGTTTTATAATACAACAGCGGTGGCGGCAGAGTCACCTCCTCCTCCTCCTCCGCCCGTGATTCGCGCTCCTCCTCCCTCTCCAGTGTCGGGATCAAAAGGTAAAGTTGTTTTTTTTTTTTTTTTGTCGAGATTAATTAGTGGAACCAACAGTCTTTATTTGGTTTCAATTTAGACAATTGATTATAGGAGTTCTTCCATTCATGATCAATCCATTTTTTTTTTCTTAATTTTGATTTGTAAAAAAAAAAAAACAAACCGAGACAGAGGGACACGTATTAGAATTTTTATTGTAATTTTACAAAAACAATTGAAAAAGAATTAGAAAAAAAAATAAAAAGCCAGTTAATCTTTTTTAAATTTAATACTTTTTTCCGATTATAAATAAAAAAATAATTTATTTTCTTGTAAGAAGACAAAGAAAAAAAATTCTTTTTGTTAAATCTTTTACATATTTCAGTTATGAAAAAACAATTACCTAATACTGTAGCAATGATTTGAGTCTTCTTATAAATGAACAGATTGTGTAACACTACTCAATAAAGGATTAGGTAATAGATTTATTGATGAAACATGATTGATGGCGATAAATGAATGATATTTTGATTTAATTTCTCATGAAAAGTTTTGATTGTATATGTTCGAGCTTTTCTATCTCTTACATAAAATTTATTTAATTTCTAGCATTTTTCTTTAGTTTTTTTTTTAAATGTCAACATAAATAAATAAAATCTCAACATGAATAAATCTTTTATGGTGGTAAATAAAAAAAAATAGGTATACTATATTTAAAGAAATAACTAATGATTGAAACATTTTTGTTTACGTTCAGGAAAAGACCGTGTCTCAACAGTTGTAATTATTGCCATTGTCGTTCCTGTTGGTGTTTCTATTGCGCTTTTCTGCCTGGGTTTCTGTTTCCTGAGAAGAAGGGGAAGAAAGAACAGAGATTCGGTGAAAGAAAATGATGGTAAAGAACATAAGAAATTTTTATTTTTTTTACTTTAATTTGAAAAAAGCAGTGTCTTTTCTGTTCTGTACTCTGCCGATGTTGCATGATAGTATTCTCAAAAACTCAATCGAAGATCTACCTGTGTTGCATGTGTAGTTGGAGATGAGATTTCAACTGAGGAGTCCTTGCAATTTGATTTGAGTACTATAGAAGCTGCCACAAACAATTTCTCCCCCGATAACAAGTTAGGCGAAGGAGGGTTTGGTGAGGTTTTCAAGGTAGGCAATTTGCAATGCATTTACATTCTGAAGAACCGAAAAGCTTGTTGCTTTAGGATTTAAGAAATTATGAAAAATTGTTTGCTCAACCATTGGTGAAAGTGCATTCTCAGGGAACATTTCCTAATGGACAACACATAGCTGTGAAGAGGCTATCAAAATATTCTGGACAAGGTGCCGCACAATTTAAGAATGAGGTCCTGTTGATAGCCAAGCTTCAACACAGGAATCTAGTCAGGCTGTTGGGCTATTGCCTGCAAGGGGATGAGAAGATATTAATCTATGAATTTGTTCCAAACAAGAGCCTCGACTACTTCCTATTTGGTTTGGCTTTTCGTAACATATATTTTGCGTGTGATCCATCCTGATTATTTATTTTTCTTAGCTCCATCCTGATTATTTAATTTTTTATATAAATACATGAAGATCCTGCAAAACAAGGACTGTTGGATTGGTTAAGTCGTTACAAAATCATAGGGGGGATTGCTCGAGGTCTCCTTTATCTTCACGAAGATTCCCGTCTCCGAATCATCCACCGTGATCTTAAAGCAAGCAATGTTTTGTTGGATGGGGAAATGAATGCCAGGATTTCAGATTTTGGTATGGCAAAGATTTTTGGAGTTGATCAAACTCAAGGAGTTACAAGCCTAATCGCCGGAACATTGTAAGTACTTTTCAGGCCTAAATTCTATATATTGTTCGTCTACACTATCGTTTATTAAACCCTTTTCTTTAGTGAAGCATATCTTCATCCATGTTGTTAAAACATTATAAAAAGAGAATTTACAAAAAAAAAAAAAAAACAAGAGGCTATAACAAATAACTACGGTTAACAAACTCTTAAAAACATCTTCAAGTTGTCCTATTATATTTCTTTTTTTTACTTTCTAGATTTAAATTTAAGATGAGAATTTATTAAAATTTTCAAATTACGTAATGATAATGTGAAACGAGCACCCTTACAATTACTTCAAAAAAAAGACTTTGCATTAATTGTCGATGTTATTTTTCTGTGATCGATGCTGATTGTTGGACACTCTAGTGGTTACATGTCTCCGGAGTACGCAATGCAAGGACAGTACTCTGTTAAGTCAGACGTTTATAGCTTTGGTGTCTTGATACTCGAGATTATCAGCGGCAAAAAGAACAGCAGTTTCTATCAATCAGACAATGGACTGTACCTTGTGAACTATGTAAGAGAAAATTAAGTGCACAAATTTAATTTTATTTATGCCAAACTCAACTACTCATCTTAAAAGGGGAGAAAAAGAAGAATGTTACCTAACATAGCTGCTGATTGTTTCAGGCATGGAAGCAATGGAAAATTGGGGCAGCACTGGAACTAGTGGATCCAAGCTTAGGAGATTCTTACTCCAGAAATGAGATCACTAGATGCCTCCATATTGCCTTGCTGTGTGTCCAAGAAGATCCAAACGATAGACCCACATTGACATCAGTAGTTCTCATGCTCACTAGCTTCTCGATATCGCTACCATTGCCTCGAGAGCCGTCAAGCTTTGAGCAAAGCATGACCATCTCAAGCTTGCCATTAACAGAGCTGGAGTCTGACAAATCTAATATCAAGTCGAAGCCTTTGTCCGTGAATGATGTGTCTATCACAGAACTATATCCTCGTTAATGCGAAGAAAACAGTCTCCCAAACATGGATGCATGTTAGTTCATACAGGGGATTGGAGATCAAAATTTATGAATGCCGTATGGTCTTAAAAATCAAACAATTTATTTTTTATGAGCCTCAATGAGATGTATTTCAAAACAATAATGCTGTTTCTAATACTTTTTGATTCTCTCTCTTGGTTCTGTATCTTTTTTCTATTTTATAAATATTGGTTGTTATAACTTAAATATTATATGGTTTAAACTATTGTACTTGGTTGGAGAATCTTATTTAAGATGTGTTCGAAAGTCTTTAAACCAAACAAATGTCTACGCGACTTACTCTATTGCCTTTTTAGTCAAAGCGAATGTTTTAATAGTTGTTTATTAATCCTCTGAACAATCTTTAACACTTAAATTTTCCTAACCAGTGCTGGATCATTTTTTTTTCCAATGAATATATTTATAAAGTACGAGTTGAACACACCAAGTGTACTTAACTCAATCCTTTTGAGGTTATGCATGCATAGAACCTATCAAGTATACTTGATTTGTAACTTGTATTAGGCATTTGCCCATAAAGGTAGAATACATGATGTTGAATTAACATGGACGACGTTAGTTAATTAGTTAGTTATATATGATATTATTATATTTATATAAATATATATTTATTATTAATAAATTTTTTAATTTATTTATAATATTATAAATCTAAAGTAAAAATAAAGTTGATGAGATAAAAATATTTTATAAAATTATTATAATTATAAATGTAGAAGTACCTCAAAACTGTAATTGATAGATAATTGCAAATGTAAATCCCTTAGTCGAAAAAACATTTTGTAGAAAATTCAAAAAATGTGTACCAGGAAAGCAGAGAGCAACACGGCAAAGAACAGTGATTGATAATGACTCTCTCCGTCCACTAGCATTGCAACCCACGCATTACGTTGAAGACTTGTGTCCCCTTGAAAGTTTGAAAGGTCAGTTCTACACAATAATGGAGTAGCTTTGAAAGTTAATCAAGACCATTAGCACGTACCTTTTTTTCTCCCAAAAAAGCACTAGCAAACAGTGAATGCAGCATTATTTCTTCGTTGACTTGATTCATTCTTCATATTTTGGCTGGGATAGGTGAAAAAATAAGAGCTGCTCGCTGCTAGAGAACTTGATCAACAAAACAAAAATGAAGTCTCTCAATTTCTTCATAGCTCTACTCTCCTTGCTTAGCCTTTCTACTATCACTAAATCACAGGACCCTTCTTATCTCTATCATATATGCAGTAACCAGACAACTTACACGAGAAACAGCACTTACAAAGCCAATTTAAATCTCCTTCTTTCTTCACTTGTGTCCAATGCAACCCGCAATAATCTCAATGGATTCTACAACTCCTCTTTAGGGCTGGACCCTGATGATGTTTATGGCCTGTTCCTTTGCCGTGGCGACGTTAACAAAAATGCTTGCCATAATTGTGTCGCCTTGGCTTCCAAAGACGCAATCCAACGTTGCCCAGTTGAAAAAGTGGTCGTTTTATGGTACGATTTGTGCCTCTTGCGCTACTCAAACAGGGCTTTTTTCGCTACCATGGACCAAGACCCTGGAGTGTTCCTGTTTAAATCTGATCAGAATATCGCAGATGAACCTGAACGCTTTAACCGGCTAGTGGCAACCACCATGAATGATACAGTCACTCAGGCTACAATTGCTACTTCAGGAGGTAAAAAGTTTGCAGTTGAAGAAGTATATTTTACCAAGTCTCTAAACTTGTACAGCCTTGCGCAGTGCACACCGGACTTGTCAAGCTCGGATTGTAATCGATGTCTTAGGATAGCTACTTCTATTTTGCCTAGTTGCTGTAGCCAAAAGCCAGGAGCAAGCATCCTATATCCAAGTTGTAATGTCCGGTATGAAACCTTTAAGTTTTATAATATGACAACGGTTGCGGCAAAGCCACCACCTCCTCCTCATCCCACTCAATTGACAAGACCAAAAGGTAAAGTTGGTTTGATTTTTTACTTTTTTTTGCTTTGTCCAAATTAATTATTTGGACCAACATAGTCTTTATTTGGTTTCAATTTAAACAATTGATTATAGCAGTCCTTCCTTCATGATCAAGCAAATTTTTTTGTTGCTAATTTTGACTTGTAAAAAAAAGAGACACGTATTAGGTTTTTTATTATAACTTAAAAAAACGATTAAAAAATTAAACTCAATTCCTTTTCCAATTATTTATTTATGGCATATTTCTAAGAAAAATTAAAATTTTTTAATTCTCACTAGAAAAATAATTTATTATTTTATAATTAAGAAGACGAAAATTAAAGATTAAATATTGCTTATAATTCATTTTGTTTAATTTTTAACTTATTTCTGTTATGAAAAAGTAATTAGTTGCAATCTTCTGGGTCTTGTAAATCACCAGATAGTCTAACATTATTCAAAGATGGTTTGGGAAATGGATTTATTGATGAAACATGCTGTGATTCTTATTTTCTGAACGTTCAAAATTATTATTAGAACTTCAAATATATCGTGAAGAATAAATTAAGCAATTAATTAGCTGACTGAATTATTGTGCACTGCATATGATTGCCACCGTTTTGTTTTAATTCAGGAAGAGGCCATGTTTCAATAATTGTGATTGTAGCCATTGTCATTCCCATTGCTGTTTCTATGGTGCTTTTCTGCATGGGGTTCGGTTTCCTGAGAAGAAGGGCAAGAAAAAACAGAGTTTCCTTGCCAGAAAAAGATGGTAAAGAACATTAGAAATCTTTTCTAATTGGAACAAAACAGTGTATGACTGTTGTGTGCTCTGCCGATGTTAGATAATAATATTCTCAAAAACTCAATCGAAGATCTATCTGTGTTGTGTAGATGGAGATGAGATTTCAACTGTGGAGTCCTTGCAATTTGATTTGAGTTCTATAGAAGCTGCCACAAACAATTTCTCCCCTGATAACAAGTTAGGTGAAGGAGGATTTGGTGAGGTTTACAAGGTAAGCAATTTGCAATGCATTTAAATTTTGAAGAACCGAAAAGACCTTGTTGCATTAGGATTAAAGAAATTATGAAAAATTGCTTGCTCAACTATTGATGAAATTAGTGCATTCTCAGGGAACACTTCCTAATGGACAACAAATAGCTGTGAAGAGGCTATCAAAATATTCTGGTCAAGGTGCAGCAGAATTTAAGAATGAGGTCCTGTTGATAGCCAAGCTTCAACACAGAAATCTAGTCAGGCTATTAGGCTTTTGCCTGCAAGGGGCAGAGAAGATACTAATCTATGAGTTTGTTCCCAACAAGAGCCTCGACCACTCCCTATTTGGTTTGACTTTTCTTAACCAATATTTTGCGTGTGATGCATCCTGATTATTTATCTTTCTTAGCTCCATTCTGATTTTTATTTTTATTTTGATAAATACATGAAGATCCTGGAAAACAAGGACTGTTGGATTGGTCAATTCGGTACAAAATCATAGGGGGGATTGCTCGAGGTCTCCTTTATCTTCACGAAGATTCCCGCCTCCGAATCATCCACCGTGATCTTAAAGCAAGCAATGTTTTGTTGGATGGGGAAATGAATCCCAGGATTGCAGATTTTGGTATGGCAAAGATTTTTGGAGGGGATCAAAGTCAAGGAATTACAAACCGAATCGCTGGAACATTGTAAGTACTTTAAAGGCTTAAATTCTATATTTTGTTCGTCTACACTATCGTTTATTAAACCCTTATCTTTAGTGAAGCATATCTTCATCCATGTTGTTAAAACATTATCAAAAGAGAAGTTACATAAAAGAAGAGGATATATATAGCAAATTTCTTTCAAGATTTAATTCTTAAGATGAGAATTTATTTAATTTTTCAAAGTACGCTAAAGATAATGTGGAAAGTGCTCCTAACATGAGGAAACCTGTCTTAATTCACTTGTATGTTGATCCGAGCATGGGGAAACCTATCTTCGAATTAAAAAAAAAATTGTTCATATATAGAACATACATGTTAAAAACTATATAAGGTCATGCCTAGCTTATTGTTGACATTCGACCAATAACATATATCGATAATCAATTGTTGTGCTTTTTTTTTTTTTTTTTTATAAATGATATAGGCTAATTCTATGAGTCATTAATTTTCAGATTTGATTCGACAATCCATGTAAGATGCCAAAATCACTTGAAAGTAGGAAAACTGATTCAGTTTCAATTAGCTAATTATGGTAAATATTGAAGGGATTAATTGTTGATGTTCTTTTTCTGTAATCGATGCTGACTGTTGGATATACTCTAGTGGTTACATGTCTCCGGAGTACGCAATGCACGGACAGTACTCCGTTAAGTCAGACGTGTATAGTTTCGGTGTCTTGATACTCGAGATTATCAGTGGCAAAAAGAACAGCAGTTTCTATCAATCAGACAATGGCATGGACCTTCTAAGCTATGTAAGAGAAAATTAATTGAACACATTTTTATTTTATTTATGCCAAGATCAACGACGGGGAGAATAAGAGAATGTTTCTGAACATAGCTATTGATGGTTGCAGGCATGGAAACAATGGACAAATGGGACAGCACTGGAACTAATGGATGCAAGCTTAGGAGATTCTTACTCCAGAAACGAGATCACTAGATGCCTCCATATTGCCTTATTGTGTGTTCAAGAAGATCCAAAAAATAGACCAACATTGACAACAATAGTTCTCATGCTCACTAGTTTCTCTGTAACGCTACCATTGCCTCGGAAGCCGGCATATTGTGTGCAAAGCAGGACCGGTTCGAGCTTACCACTAATAGGGCTGGAGTCTGATCGATCTTCTTCCACGTCGAAGCCTTTGTCCGTGAATGATATGTCTATCACAGAACTATATCCTCGTTAATGCAAAGAAATGAATCTTCAAAACAGGCATGCATGTTAGTTTATACAGAGGGTAGGTGGAGAAAATTTATGAAAGCTGTGAAGTCTTAAAAATCGAACAATTTTTTTTTATGAGCCTCTTGGTTCACTATGATATATTTTCTTCCCAAAACAATTCAATGGAGAGCGCTTGTTCTTGCATTGTATGAACGCTTTTGTTCACTATGACCTTGACGCTTTTGTTGATTATGTTCTCCAAAATTCAAAAAATGCAAAAATTTCCTAAAAATAAATTCACATTTTTATATTTTTTTACCCTTTCGCCTTTTGTTTTCACATTGATTTTTTTTTTAATCAAACAATGAAAAAATTAAAAAGAAAATAAGAACGAGGATAAAAATTAAAAACAAAGAGGTAATAATTTAAACATTGGAAACCTCCTCCACCACAACATCTCCCACTACCGCCATCTTCAGTGCCTCATGACAACCATCCACTCATCACCAACCAAGTTTCAAGCTCCTCCTCCCTAATCGCAGCCAACAAACCCAGTAAAGCAACCCCTATTCCCTCCATTCACGGCAATTTCACGACAACTTCAACACCAGAAGCCACCCACCAGCCACAATGATGGAAACCCTTAGCAACAAAATCGCTTTAACAACCTATCGAGGAACCAAACCACCACAATAGCAGCCTTAATTATTATTATTATTTTTTTAAAAAGAGAAAGTTGTTACATTAGAGAGAGAAAGAAGAACGGAACTTTAGGTCGCCCGATCTCCTTCTGTAAGCGGCAATGAACAACACCGCCAACACAAAAACAAAGACGAAAAGGAGGCACACCTTATAGGCGCTTCCTAGACCCGCGCAGCACATGCAACGATGAGCCAAAACTTTTGTTCTGCACTAGCACGTGGCTTGCACGCGGCTCCATTGCATCTTTTTTATCCAACCGCCTCAGCTCAACTCTAACCACCTAATGAATTTTTGAACAATTTTTAAAACATGAAAATGAAATGCTGACTTCTTTCTAAGTTGGAATGGAAGAGAAGGATAAGGCCCACTAGGCCTTCCATTAATAAATTAAAGAATTGGGCATGAATGATTCAAGATTGAGAAAGCCCATCTATGAACTTGTCATCACTGGCTGATATTGGGCCAAGCCTTAATTAAGGATTGAATTCAGTTGGGCCATGTTTCACATGCCCAACAAGCCCGAATTGTACCCCATTCCAGTGAAGTCAATTTTCCTTGTTGCTTTCCTGGTGCTTGATTTTCTACCAGCATTAAGTTTGTTTCCCTTTGCCACGTTACTTACAAAAGTCTTTCTAACCAAACAAGAAGGAAGATGATTTTCATGGAGGTTATTGAACCAAGAAGAGGTCAACTCCCATTGAAGAACTCCGCTGACAAGATGTGCAAGCTTTTGAGAGTAATTAAGAGCAATTGAAGACAGTTTCAGTTTCCTGGCTAAGATTTACTGAACAAAAATAAGCATGGTTTATGAAGTCATGGATAAGGTGTGAAAAAATCCATCTCATTAACATATTTCTTCACAAAAAATGTTATATTATTTTTTTCTATTTTAGAGCATAGTTATTAAACTCGGATTGACCCGACGGGTTAACCTGGTAGATGGACTGGTTCGAGTTTGTCAAAAGACCGACCAGTGAAACGTCCCGGCCAAACCATATCGACCTGCCATGACCCTATACCTCTTTTATATATATATATATATATTTTTTTTTTTTAGTTGGTTATTAACACTTTTTAAAGTTTATTATATAAATATTATAAAAGTATTTTATTTTTTCAATGTGGGATTTGAAACCCTTTAATATATATACTCTATGTTTCCAAGAAAAAAGTTATGTTTTTTCAATGTAGGATTTGAAACCCTTTAGTATATATACTTTGTGTTCTTAAAAAAAAAAGTTATTTTTTCAATGTGGGATTTGAAGCATTTTTGTATATATACACTATGTTTACAAGAAAAAAGTTATGTTTTTTCAATATGGGATAAAAAACTTTTTGGTTTAAATATTTCAACTTAAAAGGATAACATAATATCTTTTTAATGTGGGATTTGAAGCCTTTTAGTATATATATTCTATGTTCACAAGAAAAAAGTTATGTTTTTTCAATATAGGATTCGAAACTCATTAGTATATATATATATATATATATATATATATATTCCTAAGTTCCCAAGAAAAAATTATTTTTTCAATATGAGATTTGAAGTCATTTTATATATATACTCTATGTTTACAAGAAAAAAATTATGTTTTTTCAATGTGAGATAAAAAATATTTTGATTTAAATACTTCAACTTAAAAGGATAACATAATATCTTTTAAATATGAGATTTGAAGCCCTTTAGTATATATATTCTATGTTCACAAAAAAAACGTTATGTTTTTTTAATGAGGGATAAAAAACTTTTTTGGTTTAACTACTTCAGCTTAAAAGCATAATATAATATTTTTTTAATATGGAATAAAAAACTTTTTAAAATATTCTTTTAAACTTCATTATTTACAACATGTATAGCCGATATCATATATATATATTTTTAATTTTTTTATAAGAAATATTAAAATTTTAAATAAATTTTTTTAATTTTTTCAGGTTGATCCAAACTGACCCATAAAATTCAGGATCCGAACCGTTAACCAGATCAACCCCAAACCAGGTTTGATAACTTAAAGGTGTTCAGGGCTCATTTTCCATCTTCTTTTCAACGACTACTGAGATGTATACTTTTCGGAGTTTTCAGCGGATATTATACGCATCGATCCGCCGACCATACGATCTGGCCCCCTATTTGACTGATGATTTTAATTTGCAGGCCCTACGATCATTGTCACCTTTTTCTCTACCTTGGAGGTGTTCTTGATGCATTTTTCTTCATCTTATTTCCACAACAACTACCGGAATATTCAACTGATAACTTTAATTGGCAGACACTACGATCGGGCACCGTGTTGACTCTGATGCTTTTCTTGTCACTATTACATATTCAACGAAATTGAGCGTTTCTCACCCAAAACCAAACAACAATCAAGGCCATTACTTTTCCATTCCTGCATTTGCTATCCTATTTCAAATAAAAGACTAACAGAACTTGATTTGTGAGAGCTTCAATACCCTCATTTTTAAGGCAACGAAAAGCATTTTCGCTTTGGCGGCCCATCTGGTTTTCCTATTATACAGCTACCTTAGATTTTGCTGCTTGATCTTCAGGGAATTCAAGCTTCACATTTTCCTTTAAGCCTCCTAAATGTTGCCAAGTTCAGCTAGTATTTCATTCTTTCACATAAAGAAACCTTTACTCATTAATCCTCAACCTCTTTCACATTTATTGCATACTTGAATACAGTATGGCCCGTTCTATTTGGCTTTCGGTTTTCTATACGGTTATCTTGTACATTCCTTTAATCGCAGCCCAACAATTTGAATATCGATACCATATATGTACGAATGATTCTACTTATACAACGAATAGTTCTTTCCCATTAAACCTCAATGCCTCTCTCTCTTCTCTCTACGAAAATGCCTCTCGTAGCGATGGTTTTAGCAGCATCAGTGTCGGTCAGAATTCTGATAAAGTGTATGCGCTCTTCCTGTGCAGAGGAGATAACTCCCCTGAGTTATGTCAGGGTTGCATCAAGACCACCAGTGAAGATATCATGATTCGCTGCCCGAATTACAAAGAAGCAATTATTTGGTATGATAGGTGCATGTTACGTTACTCTAACCGTTCTATATTCTCTGTTACAGAGGAACGGCCGAAAGCATGGCTGTGGAATGTGAATGATATTGGAGGTGTTATGGATCAAAATCAATTTAATGCCAGTTTGGGAGGCTTGATGAACCAGCTTATTAATCGCGCTGTGTCTTCTAGTAATTTGTTTGCAATGGGAGATACAAATGGAACAGCATTTAACAGAATATATGGAGCGGTACAATGCACTCCAGATATATCTCCATCTCAATGCAGAATATGCTTATCTGGTTGCGTCAGCGATATTCCTAGGTGCTGTAATGGAAAGCAAGGGGGTAATGTTCTCAAACCAAGTTGCAGTATGAGGTTTGAAATTTACCCTTTCTACACTGCTCCGCTAGCCCCACCCCCTCCTGCAAGTTCCCCATCTCCGCCAACACCACCAGCAACCTCTTTAAATCCCAGTGGTATGCATTTTATTCATTACCGCTTTTAAGACATGATTTCTACCATATTACTAAAAAACTGTTCATTTTTATGCAGGAGAAAGGAAGGCTTCATCACGGACAATTGTATACATTTCAGTTCCCTCTGGTGCCTTTGTGGTGCTATTGTTCTCCTTATGCTACTGTTATGTGCACCAGAAAGCAAGGAAGGAATACAACGCTATTCAAGAGGGAAATGGTATAGAAAACATATAGAGAAATCTACCCAATATTTTATTTTGCTATATCGGCTGGCTTTGAACTATTCTTTTTTTCCATTTCCTGTAGTTGGGGATGAAATCACTTCGGTCCAATCATTACAATTTCAATTGGGAACCATTGAAGCTGCTACAAACAATTTTGCTGAAGAGAACAAGATTGGTAAGGGTGGATTTGGCGATGTCTACAGGGTAAGAAGTTAAACTGACATACTTTTCCTGAGTAATTCAGTCGTTAAAATCTAAATTCCATCTAAATAATGATCCCGTTATATTCAGGGAACACTTCCTAATGGACAGCACATAGCTGTGAAGAGGCTATCAAAACATTCTGGACAAGGTGCAGCAGAATTTAAGAATGAGGTTGTATTGGTAGCCAAGCTTCAACACAGGAATCTAGTGAGGGTGCAAGGATTTTGCGTGGAAGGAGAAGAAAAGATTCTTGTCTATGAATTTGTTCCAAACAAGAGCCTCGACTACTTCCTCTTTGGTTTGGCTTCTCTTAACATATATTTTGCGTGTGATGCATCCTGATTATTTATTTTTCTTAGCTCCCTCCGATTATTTAATTTTTTATATAAATTCATGAAGATCCTGCAAAACAAGGACTGTTGAATTGGTCAAGTCGTTACAAAATCATAGGGGGGATTGCTCGAGGTCTTCTTTATCTTCATGAAGATTCCCGTCTCCGAATCATCCACCGTGATCTTAAAGCAAGCAATGTTTTGTTGGATGGGGAAATGAGCCCCAAGATTGCAGATTTTGGTATGGCCAAGATTTTTGGAGGGGATCAAAGTCAAGGAAATACCAGCAAAATCGCTGGAACATTGTAAGTACTTTTAAAGCCTAAATGCAATATTTTGTTCATCTACACTGCCATATATTAAATCCTTATCTTAGAGTATATATTGAAGGCATTGATTGTTGATGTTGTGTTTCTGTATCCTATGCTGATTGGTGGACACCCAGTGGTTACATGCCTCCAGAGTACGCAATGCACGGACAGTTCTCCGTTAAGTCGGACGTGTATAGTTTCGGTGTCTTAATACTCGAGATTATTAGTGGCAAAAAGAACAGCAGTTTCTATCAATCAGACAATGGCCTGGACCTTGTGAGCTATGTAAGAGAAACTTCATTGCACAAATTTTATTTTATTTATGCTAAAACCAACGAGTATTTTGAAAGGGGAGAAAAAGAAGAATTTTCCATACATAGCTACTGATTGTTGCAGGCATGGAAACAATGGAAAAATGGGGCAGCACTGGAACTAATGGATGAAAGCTTAGGAGATTCTTACTCCAGAAATGAGATCACTAGATGCCTCCATATTGCCTTATTGTGTGTTCAAGAAGATCCAAACGATAGACCCACGTTGTCAACAATAGTTCTCATGCTCACTAGTTTCTCTGTAACGCTACCATTGCCTCGAGAGCCGGCCTACCTTGGGCAAAGCAGGACCGTCCCGACCTTTCCAACAACAGAGCTGGAGTCTGACCGATCTACTTCCAAGTCGAAGCCTTTGTCCGTGAATGATATGTCTATCACAGAACTATATCCTCGTTAATGCAAAGAAAATAATCTTCAAAACACGCATGCATGTTTTAGTGTATACAGAGAATTGGAGAAGAAAATTTATGAATGCTGTAAGGTCTTAAAAATCAAACAATTATTTTTTTATGTTCCTCCAGGTGCATTATGATATATTCTCTAGCCAAAACAATTCAATGAAGACTGCTTGTTCTAGCATTTTATGATTTCAGACTTCTATTGATTTTTATTAAATTAATTCTATGTCTTCTTAGTTGATCATCGAACACTAAGGTTCAATTTAGCTACAAAATCTGGAAATGTAGAACTTTATGCAGTGTAACCTACTACCAGTTGGAATATTTCATGGATAAATATCCTATTTTCAAATTGTACTACATTAAATGATAAGGCAATATATGGAAGCGTAAATTTTATTTAGGAAATACGGTACCGAAACAGAGTGAGTTACAAATTAGTCCTTTTAGTTTCAAAAACTAATTAAATAGTCTTTTTTTGTCTGTTTCATGTTTTTCTTTTAAATATTTTTATGTTTTAAGAAATATAAAAATAAAAACGATAAATAAATAATATTAATCTAAACATGGTTAATACTAGTCAAGAAACTCAATAATTACTTTTTTAAACAAGAGGAATGTTCAATTTATTTTGTAAAACTATTTAAACAGAATCGTTTATGTATGGAGAAAAAAAAAAAACTCAATGGTCAATCTCATTTTAAGGGTTTTTTTTTTTTTTGGAAATGGTCTAATTCAAAATTCATGGATTTATTTTAATCTCCTTAAATTTAACAAAGTTGGAAAAACTTGAATTGAATCTTGGTATTTCTATGACTATTTAATAGATTTGAAAAAAAAAAATGCTTGGGGCTTGACTTGATAATCTAAGTTATCTTGAAGAACAAGTTTCTTTTAAAGAATAGAATAGAAAATCCTTCGATTCTTAAATGAACACTTATATATATATATATATATATATATATATATATATATATATTAAGTAAAAGAATAAATAAAATATAAATATCTAATTTTTTTTATTTAATAGATAATGAATAATTCAATTAGAAAACAAATACAAATAAAATAATTTGGTTATGTAAATAGAGTCAGAATAAAAAAAATTTAAAGAGAATGGATCAGAAATGAGGAATCACTTTGATTACTTAGTTGGCATTGTTGAGTTTAGAACCCCAAACCGATTGTCGATGATAAGTAAGAGGAAAATGAGGGTGTAGAAGTCAAAAAAATAAAAATAAAATTAGGGTGTAGAACGAAAATTAATTGAAAGTATAATTTTAAAAATTGGCCTGGCTTGATGGGTTGGCGCAACCGATTGAGCTTATAAAAACTAAAAAAAATAAAAAAATTTAAAATACTCTGATTGATCCGATAAATTGACTCTAGTCATGATCTAATGGTACTTAGTGGAACGTTTGTTGCTAAACGAATAAAAGTTAATATAGGAATAACATATAAGATTATCCTATACACCTCTTAAAACTAATTTTAAGCTAGAAAAATATCTTCATCTACTTTTATTAATCCAACAAAATATCAAAATTAATTATCGGATGTGGATTTTTTTTTTGTCCTCCCGGAAACAAAAGATCCTGATGATCTTTATTAGTTATTAGGTCTCAAAGTCTTTACTAGTTTAGATAGTTCTTCATAATCATCATTTAAGCCGAGGGATTTTAGATGAAAACATCTATTTTCATCAATTTTAGTTTGAAAACACTTAATAAACATTCAAGAACCTTTAAAAAATAGTCTATCAAGCCAAAAAAACCCTAAGATAGCCAAAACACAAATTCCTAAGAAAAACTTTTTCTCTCGATTAATATATTTTTCTAAACAAAATGACTATTCAAAAGAACCATCAATAAACTTTCATTATCATATGATACTCGTTAACATAAAAATTAACAAGTTTCATGTTACAAGATCAAGTATCCTATAATTAGAATTACAAGCGGAATTTCAGCAAGATCAAAAGCAGAAGTTCACCAGGAAATAATTGTAGAATGCAACAACACAAGTTACAACTGTAGTTGCAAATGATTCTACAGCAAGATCAAGAATACACGTGGCAATGTTAGTTAGTTAGTTATTCAATTACATAAGTTAATAATTAGTTACAAGATCACTTGGTACTTAGGATAAGCTGGTATGAAATGAATCAATGTACAACCTTGCAATCCAAGTAATAAAAATTCCAGCATTGATTGAGCAGTATTTTCACCTCCTTTCTCTTCTTCATTCTTTCTCTTATTCTTCTTTCAAATTCTAGTACATTTACTTTGTTTGATAATAATAATCCAGTATCTTAACATTTTATCGCGGGATGGAACAGTTTTTTCTCTTTTTGTTATTTTCAAGTGACTTTCTTGTCTCTCTATAAAAGTCAAATACAGAAAAATAAACAAAATATATTTTTAAATCAAAATAAAAATTATTTATTTCATTGTTGAGAATGTGGGAATACATATACATATTACATTTTAGTCCTCAATCATTATTTTGGTATTTTTCCACAATTTCAATCATAATTCTATTGATCAAATTAGGTTAGAAGGACTCAATTACAAGAAAAAAAAAGCTTAGAAAGAAAAAAAAATACTTCACTATTCATATGAATAATGGAATACCTAGAAAAAAACCCTAGTTTGTTAGTATATAGTGTAATATAATATGCCACGGTAAATTTAATTCAACCATGCAAATCTAAGTCCAATGTGGGCTTGAAGATGGCATGGAAGCTATACAAGAGTATCAAGCTTGTTTTGGTTCTTCACTTACGAAGATGGTGTATGAAGCAGTCGCTAATATCGTTAAATCCTCACTCGGTCTTGTTAAATTCGAAAAGATATAGTAAAAGAGTTCTATATTTTTGTTATGGGTTAGATTATTTTTTTTTAACATAAAAATAAATAAATATACAGGGTTATCAAAATTCAATGCATATATATAATAAAACTAAGCTAGAATTAAAACCATTATGGAGGCCTACCAAAAAAAAAAAAGATTGTAGCTATTATCAAAACCGTGTTGTTAACTAATAAATTTTTTTTTTGCAAAAAAAAAAAAAAAAAATTGTAGCCATTAGCAATGTATTTTTCATAGCAAGAAGAAGTTTTTTTATTCTAATTTAATTTTTATTATTGTGAGTCAGAACCATTTCATAGGGCTAAAAAAACAGCAAACAGTGTTATAAAATTTCATATAAAAAAAACAATTGATTGAATGCTATTTAATCAAAGTAACAAAAAATTAAAAATAGGTTAGGCATTAGCATGAGCATGCGTGACTAAAGCATTAAAAGAGGTCTTAACCGTGTTCTAGCTTTTTTTCTTCTTCTTCTTATATGAAAGGTAAATAATATATTATTCACTCTTTAAAAAAAAAAAATAGAATCATCATAAATGACATGTTTTTTATTGGCTTAGTTTTCAACAATAAAAGATAACTAGAAAGTCAGGTCATGGATATTTTATTTCTAAGAATTTAATTTTCAACAAACATTTTATTTAAAATATCTAAAAAAACACTCTAAATACTTTGAAACTCACTTATGGTCTTAAATAACCCTAAAAATAGTCCAAAAACCTCCAATTAACCTAAATTTAAAAACTTCTCAAGCTTAGATCTACTATTTTTAGTTATGAGAATGCCAAAAAATATTCTAATGGAACTCATCTTATCGAATCAAATGCATGATATTAAGATCAAACTTTTCATTGTTGGAATTAGTATCAATTGATACATTTTCTTTTTTCAACCTGAATTTGATGACTCTTTATACCAAGAACTTAAAAAAAAAAATAGACTAAAATTAAATATTGAAAAAAATAAATAGACTAAAAATCTTTAACTTAGAAATCAGAAGAACCAAAGTAAACTTTTCTCAACAATTTTGAAATTGGGAACCTTTCTTTTTTGCTTTACTCATATTTCTTTGAATTTTTTCCTTTTTTAATAAATTTATTTAATTTGGTCATCAATTTAGTTCTAACAATTCAAATCAATAAAAAATTATTAATTATTTCTTAAAAGGTAATTTTCTTTTATCCATATCTTGATATTAAAATAATTGTTATTTTCTGAATTTGAAGGCAACAATAATTTGCCTTCTTCTTTATTTTTATTTTTTTTGTAATTTACTACAGGGTTTTGTTACTCCAAGTCTTCAATATCCAAGTTCTGAATTTCCAACACAATAAATGTAGTATTGTAGGTCATCGTGAAGGTCCATCTTTTATGAGAAAGTAGACAAATAATTTTTTCTTTCTTGGAAAATATTCAACTAGACAAGTCTTCAAACCACACAAGAAGTAATACTATGCGACAGAGTCAATTGCTTGTTTTCTTTCTTTCTTTCTTTTTTTTCTTTTTTTTTTGTCGTGGCCAATGCGTTTTTAAATTTTCCACAAGGTTTTGCAGAATTTTTGAAAAATCTGATTTTCCTGGAAAGTAGGGGAACAATAATTTTTTCCAAGGAAATTAATTCGGCACTCGAGATTGGTCTGAGGAAAGCAGTCAAGAAGAGGACAACCATGAAAGTCACCACTTCACATTGTGATTGTGATCGTTTCTCTTTGGATGAGTATCTTGAAAAAAGATTAAAAAACTAGTCCCTCTAGTTTGAAAAAGCCAATATCACATCCTCATATTTTTATTTTAAAAATATTATTTTGATTATATATAAATGCAAAGAAACCCACGGAAATTTGATCATTTAAAAAACAAAAAACTAGGTACACTTTTAAAAAATTAATTAACGGTCATAGACAAACAAGTGTGCAAGGTATGTGGTTTTTGAAATTAGAAGGATTGAGGTATTATATCACTGAAATACAGGGACTAAATTATTATTTACGTGTTTATGAACCAGATCGAAAAGAATTATCACAACTCAAGCAATCAACCCATATATCATAAGGATTAAAATATGAAAAGTAGTTTATAAAGCATATTCAACCATAAGAACAAACACCCCCAAATTAATTTACACATGAAGAAAGAAATTTTTAGAAAATCTCAATTCAATTCCTATTTGAAAGAAAATAAGAGAATTGGAGCAAAGGAGAGTAATTGTTGTGTTTGAATGGTAAGAGTGTAGGTTACTGTGATGGAGAAGAATAATATAAGAGCTAGAACGTCTCTTCTCTTAAGAACTTTGAATGAATGGAGAATGAATGGTCGGATGAAAGCAGCATGTGGCAAAAAAAGAAGAAGAAAAATTCAGAAAGATTAATAGAAATTAATAACTAAATTGAAAATCCTAGAGATACTTGTAACAATTATTCACTACGATTAGTGTTTTATTAATCATTGTCACCTTTTTCTCTACCTTGGAAGTGTTCTTGATGCTTTTTTCTTCATCATATTTCCACAATAACTTTAATTGGCAGACGCTACGATCGGGCACCGTGTTGACTCTGATGCTTTTCTTGTCACTATTATATTCAACGAACCTGAGTGTTTCTCACCTAAAACCAAACAACAATGAAGGCCATTAGTTTTCCATTCCTGCATTTTCTATCCTATTTCAAATAAAAGACTAACAGAACTTGATTTTTGAGAAATTCAATACCCTCGTTTTTAAGGACGAGAAAGAAAGAAAATAGCTCCTCGAATTCCCGAGGCGGACCCGCAACGAAAAGCACTTTCGCTCTGGCTATCTGGTTTTCCTATTATACAACTACTTTAGATTTTGCTGCTTGATCTTCAGGGAATTCAAGCTTCACATTTTCCTTCAGGCCTCCTAAATGTTGCAAGGTTCAGCTAGCATTTCATTCTTTCAGCTATAAAGAAACCTTTACTCATTAATCCTCAACCTCTTTCACATTTATTGCATACTTGAATACAGCATGGCCCCTTCTATTTGGCTTTCGGTTTTCTGTACGGTTATCTTGTACATTCCTTTAATCGCAGCCCAACAATTTGAATATCGATCCCATATATGTACGAATGATTCTACTTATACAACGAATAGTTCTTTCCCATTAAACCTCAATACCTCTCTCTCTTCTCTCTACGAAAATGCATCTCGTAGCGATGATTTTAGCGCCATCAGTGTCGGTCAGAATTCTGATAGAGTGCATGCGCTCTTCCTGTGCAGAGGAGATAACTCCCCTGAGTTATGTCAGGGTTGCATCAAGACCACCAGTGAAGATATCATGATTCGCTGCCCGAATTACAAAGAAGCAATTATTTGGTATGATAGGTGCATGTTACGTTACTCTAACCGTTCTATATTCTCTGTTACAGAGGAAAGGCCGAAAGCATTGATGTCGAATGTGAATGCTATTGGAGATGTTACGGATCAAAATCAATTTAATGCCAATTTGGGAGGCTTGATGAACCAGCTTATTACTCGCGCTGTGTCTTCTAGTAATTTGTTTGCAATGGGAGACACAAATGGAACAGCATTTAACAGAATATATGGAACGGTCCAATGCACTCCAGATATATCTCCATCTCAATGCAGAATATGCTTATATGGTTGCGTCAGCGATATTCCTAGGTGCTGTAATGGAAAGCAAGGGGGTAGTGTTCTCACACCAAGCTGCAGTATGAGGTTTGAAACTTACCTTTTCTACACTGCTCCGCCAGCCCCACCCCCTCCTGCAAGTTCCCCATCTCCGCCAACACCACCAGCAACCTCTTTAAATCCCAGTGGTATGCATTTTATTCATTACCGCTTTTAAGACATGATTTCTACCATATTACTAAAAAACTGTTCATTTTTATGCAGGAGAAAGGAAGGCTTCATCACGGACAATTGTATACATTTCAGTTCCCTCTGGTGCCTTTGTGGTGCTATTGTTCTCCTTATGCTACTGTTATGTGCACCAGAAAGCAAGGAAGGAATACAACGCTATTCAAGAGGGAAATGGTATAGAAAACATATAGAGAAATCTACCCAATATTTTATTTTGCTATATCGGCTGGCTTTGAACTATTCTTTTTTTCCATTTCCTGTAGTTGGGGATGAAATCACTTCGGTCCAATCATTACAATTTCAATTGGGAACCATTGAAGCTGCTACAAACAATTTTGCTGAAGAGAACAAGATTGGTAGGGGTGGATTTGGCGATGTCTACAGGGTAAGAAGTTAAAACTGACATACTTTTCCTGAGTTCAGTCGTTAAAATCTAAATTCCATCTAAATAATGATCCCGTTATATTCAGGGAACACTTCCTAATGGACAGCACATAGCTGTGAAGAGGCTATCAAAACATTCTGGACAAGGTGCAGCAGAATTTAAGAATGAGGTTGTATTGGTAGCCAAGCTTCAACACAGGAATCTATTGAGGGTGCAAGGATTTTGCGTGGAAGGAGAAGAAAAGATTCTTGTCTATGAATTTGTTCCAAACAAGAGCCTCGACTACTTCCTCTTTGGTTTGGCTTCTCTTAACATATATATATTTTGCGTGTGATGCATCCTGATTATTTGTTTTTCTTAGCTCCATCCGATTATTTAATTTTTTATATAAATTCATGAAGATCCTGCAAAACAAGGACTGTTGAATTGGTCAAGTCGTTACAAAATCATAGGGGGGATTGCTCGAGGTCTTCTTTATCTTCATGAAGATTCCCGTCTCCGAATCATCCACCGTGATCTTAAAGCAAGCAATGTTTTGTTGGATGGGGAAATGAACCCCAAGATTGCAGATTTTGGTATGGCCAAGATTTTTGGAGGGGATCAAAGTCAAGGAAATACCAGCAAAATCGCTGGAACATTGTAAGTACTTTTAAAGCCTAAATGCAATATTTTGTTCATCTACACTGCCATATATTAAATCCTTATCTTAGAGTATATATTGAAGGCATTGATTGTTGATGTTGTGTTTCTGTATCCTATGCTGATTGGTGGGCACTCTAGTGGTTACATGCCTCCAGAGTACGCAATTCACGGACAGTTCTCCGTTAAGTCGGACGTGTATAGTTTCGGTGTCTTAATACTCGAGATTATTTGTGGCAAAAAGAACAGCAGTTTCTATCAATCAGACATTGGCCTCGACCTTGTGAGCTATGTAAGAGAAACTTCATTGCACAAATTTTATTATATTTATGCTAAAACCAACGAGTATTTTGAAAGGGGAGAAAAAAAAGAATTTTCCATACATAGCTACTGATTGTTGCAGGCATGGAAACAATGGAAAAATGGGGCAGCACTGGAACTAATGGATGCAAGCTTAGGAGATTCTTACTCCAGAATTGAGATCACTAGATGCCTCCATATTGCCTTATTGTGTGTTCAAGAAGATCCAAACGATAGACCCACGTTGTCAACAATAGTTCTCATGCTCACTAGTTTCTCTGTAACGCTACCATTGCCTCAGAAGCCGGCATATTGTGTGCAAAGCAGGACCTTCCCGACCTTTCCAACAACAGAGCTGGAGTCTGACCGATCTACTTCCAAGTCGAAGCCTTTGTCCGTTAATGATATGTCTATCACAGAACTATATCCTCGTTAATGCGAAGAAAATAATCTACAAAACATGCATGCATGTTAGTTTATAAAGAGAATTGGAGAAGAAAATTTATGAATGCTGTAAGGTCTTAAAAATCAAACTATTATTTTTTTATGATCCTCCAGGTTCATTATGATATATTCTCTTTCCAAAACAATTCAAGGAAAAAACATTAAAAAAAAAATTCAAGAAAAAAAAAAGAGAAAATAACCTTTTAAACTTATAAAGTTCTACTTATAAAATACTATTATAAGGAAGAATCAAGTGAACGAAGGAGGAATTGAAAGAGGAAAAAATTTAATTACTGTTTTTTTTTTCAGTTGACATGAGATTATTATTTTATCCCAGTTGAGAGATTGTTACAATATCGATTCAGATTCGATTATAGATTAATTATATTCCACAAAACATCGAAGGATATATCTTTAATAGTGAGTTTATTTTTACTTTCACTTTAATTTTATATACTTTGAAATTTATTTTTTAATATTTTAGATAGTGTATTTGAATTAAAACTTTATTATTAACTTTAAAAATTCATGTACATAAATTAATAATTTATCTTAAAAAATTTATATATTTATTTAATATCCCAGGGCAGAAAAAATTCCTAGTTCCATCCTTGTTTTAGGCAATAGCGTGAGCATGCGTGACTAAAGCATTAAAAGAGGTTTGAACCATGCACTAGGCTTTTTTTTTTCTTATATGAAAAGGCAAATAATATATAATCCACTCTTTAGAAAAAAAAAAAACAATAGAATCATCATATGTGTTATTTACTGGCTTAGTTTTCAACAATAAAAGAATAGCTAGAAAGTCAGGTCATGGGTATTTTATTTCTAAAAATTTAATCTTCAACAAACATTTTATTCAAAGTATCTAAAAAACACTCTAAGAACTTTGAAACTCATTTATGGTCTTAAATAATCCTAAAAATAGTTCAAAAACCCCAAATTAACCTGAATTTAAAAACTTATTGAGCTTGGATCTACTATCTTTAGTGATGAGAATGCCAAAGAATATCCTAGTGGAACTCATCTTATCGAATCAAACCCATTGACGCTAAGATCAAACTTTTCATGGTTGGAATTAGTATTAATTGATAATTTCTCTCTTTTCAACATGAATTCGATGACTCACTCTCTTCTCTTGAACAAAGGACTAAACATAAAAAAAATAAAGTTTTGGACTAAATTAAATTGAATATTGAAAAAAATAAATAGACTAAAAATCTTTAACTTAGAAAACAGAAGAACCAAAGTAAACTTTTCTCATCAATTTTGAAATTGTCATCCTTTTTTTTTCACTTTACTCCTATTTCTTTTAATTTTTTCCTTTCTTAATAAATGTACTTAATTTGGTCATCAATTTAGTTCTAACAATTCAAATCAATAAAAAATTATTAATTATTTCTTAAAATATAATTTTCTTTTATCCATATCTTGATATTAAAATAATTGTTATTTTCTAACTAAACTAACAATTCTGAATTTGAAGTCAATAATAATTTACCTTCTTCTTTAATTTTTTTTTTGTAATTGTAATTTACTACAGGGTTTTGTTACTCCAAGTCTTCAATATCCAAGTTCTGAATTTCCAATAAATGTAGTATTGTAGGTCATCGTTAAGGTCCAACTTTTATGAGAAAGTAGACAAATAATTTTTTCTTTCTTGGCAAATATTCAGCTAGACAAGTCTTCAAACCACACAAGAAGTTCGATGCGACAGAGTCATTTGCTTTATTTTTTTTTGTCGTGGCCAATGCGTTTAAATTTTCCACATGGTTTTGCAGAATTTTTGAAAAATCTGATTTTCCTGGAAAGTAGGGGAACAATAATTTTTTTCCAAGGAATTCGGCACTCGAGATTGGTCCGAGGAAAGCAGTCAAGAAGAGGAAAAACATGAAAGTCACCACTTCACATTGTGATTGTGATCGTTTCTCACTCACCACCACTTGTGCCATGAAACTATAAGCCAGCCCACTTTTACGTAAAAGTACAGTTTCCTTCCTTCAAAGAATAAAAAAATACAGTTGTTGTTCGTATGTACTAGTACTAGTATGGCAAAAAAAAAAAATTAATTAACGGTCATAGACAAACAAGTGTGCAAGGTATGTGGTTTTTGACATTAGAAGGATTGAGGTATTACATCACTGAAATACAGGGACTAAATTATTATTTACGTGTTTATGAACCAGATCGAAAAGAATTATCACAACTCAAGCAATCAACCCATCATAAGGATTAAAATATGAAAAGTAGTTTATAAAGCATATTCAACCATAAGAACAAACACCCCCAAATTTACACATGAAGAAAGAAATTTTTAGAAAATCTGAATTCAATTCCTATTTGAAAGAAAATAAGAGAATTGGAGCAAAGGAGGGTAATTGTTTTGTTTGAATGGTAAGAGTGTAGGTTACTGTGATGGAGAAGAATAATATAAGAGCTAGAACGTCTCTTATCTAAAGAACTTTGAATGAATGGAGAATCTTACAGCATGGAGAATGAATGGTCGGATGAAAGCAGCATGTGGCAAAAAAGAAGAAGAAGAAAAATTCAGAAAGATTAATAGAAATTAATAACTAAATTGAAAATCCTAGAGACACTTGTAACAATTATTCACTACGATTAGTGTTTTATTAATCATTCAATTTTATAATTATAATAATCACAATATATATAATAAATTTTAAAATCTTTCATTTTATTTATTTAATAAAGAAAACTTATTAAAAACAATTAGTGCACCCTACTATATATTACCCAAAAATATATATTCAAGTCAAAATTTCTTCAAAGAAGATTTTCAATTCAAACATTTAATGCCAAATTACACCGTCAAGAAAGCTTTGTTTTCTGATCTAATTAAACACGTTTAACGCTCCAAGTGCTCCAAGTATTTGATGGAACACAAATTATAGTCGCTGTTGATGATTATGTGCTGGATCGTTTTGGGTCACTTAGTAAAGGTGCCATGCAAAAGTAAAAGCCAAATTTATGACTTTGCCAAGATGCAAGGTCCTTAACTTAGGGTGCCTCAATAAAATTTGAAATGGCTTCGGAAATTTCAGAGCTTTCTACAATTTCTTTCACTTTTGGTGACAAATTCGGTTTGCCCATTAACCACATAGTGTTCGAACTTCAGATTCGTTTTCAATTGGCCCCATAACGTTTTGGAAAAGGAATTTCTTTTCATTGTTGATAGCAGCCTTCAATCGACTCAATGCTGAAATGTCAAGCAATGAATGCAAAAATAAGTTCTTAAGTGACAAAACATGCAAGGATGTTTCAACAAATTTCTTTTTATTATATTAAAAAATAATATAAATTATTTTTCAGAACTCATCTAAGTTTAAATATTTAAGTTGAAATGTTATTTAATATGGTATTAAATTTATTTATTTTATTATTTTATTTGATAAAAATTAAATATAATATACATATACAAGTTTAATTTAAGTTTAAAATCACTACCAGAAAATCGCTAAATACCAACGGACATACCGACGGAATTTTTTCTGTCGGTATTTCTCGGCCGAAATCACCGACGGCAAATATTCGTCGGTAATTAGGTCGGTAATTACCGACGGACATAGTCCGTCGGTAATTACCGACCGAATTACCGACCGAAAATTCAGAATCAATGAAAAAAGGGCGGGCAGTGGAGCGGAGGGTTTGGCAGGTGATTTTTCCGACGGAATCACCGACGGAATTAAAAACTGGGGCCCGTACGCGTGAAATGCCAGATCCGTACCGGTGACGTGACGGGTGCACCGTTAAAACTACCGACGGAATCACCGAGGGATTTGAATAGCAGGTCCGTGCGGTGACGTGTCGATTGCCCGTCATAATTACCGATGGTTTCGCCGACGGATTCACCGACGGAATAAAACCCGTCGGTAAGTCCGTCGGTAAAAGTGAATATATGGCCCCTCTGCCGACACTCTCCTCCCCCATTTCTCCTTCTTCTTCCTAATCCTAACCCTCCCCATCTGCAAAATAATCAGCCCCCCCTCGCCCCAAAACAAAATCTTTCTCATCTCAGCACAACAAGTTGTATTTGTTTTGTGGTCACAGCATCCGTGTTCTGATTTACCGACGGATTTTATCATTTTTTGTAAGTAATTCTATCTTTTAAAATTTTAACATTTAAATGTTAATTTTATTGTTTTTTTAGTATATGTATTAATTTTTTTAGTAGATGTACATGTTTTACTGTTATTTCTCAAACAAACTTGTAGTATATGAATGTATAATTTTATACTTGTTATGGTTTGTTTTAGATTTTGTAAGATTGTATTTGTTTGAAAATTGTTAAAACTTAATTTGTAGAACTACCGAATTACATGTTGTGTTTTGAAATAATTAAGAGCTTGCTTAATTAATGGGTCCTTTTTATAGAGGTTCGATAGAAGTCATGGATGATCGTTCATGGATGTATCTAGATTCACCCCAAGGATTGCGGAGGATGGATTATTGTAACGGGGTTCAGGGTTTTATTAATTTCGCAACATCTATTCCCAGAAATTTTACTGGAGGCGGTATTAGGTGTCCATGCAGGAAGTGTCAAAATAAAAAGTATCTGCATCCAGATGTTGTAATGATGCATCTTCTACACAAAGAGTTTGTGGAGAATTACGAGTGTTGGTATGCACATGGAGAGGTATTTGTTAGTAATAGGAGAATGAGAGAAACGGTGGTTGGGTCAACTTCTAGTGCTAGCAACGTGCATGAAGCGGCAAATGACAACACTAATCCTTACAGAAACATGGTTATGGATGCAATGAGAATGAATCAACATAATGTCAATCAATGTCCAATCGTAGAAGAAGAACCTAATGCAGAGGCAGCTAGGTTTTTTGATTTGTTGAAAGATTCTGACGAACCATTATGGGATGGCTGCACAAACCACAGTAAATTATCGGCTGTGGCACAGGTGTTCACCATCAAGTCAGATCACGGGTTGAGTGAGGCCGGGTATGACAAAATTATTGATTGGGCAAGAAGCATTTTACCAGAAGGGAACAGGCTCAAAGAGAACTTCTATGCTGCGAAGTCCATGATGAAACCCCTCGGTTTAGGATACCAGAAAATTGACATGTGCCCTAACTTCTGCATGTTATACTACCTTGAAAATGCTGTGATGACCGAGTGCATGACATGCGGGCATTCTCGTTACAAACCCAGAACTGGCAGGGGGAAGACTCTAGTGGCATATAAAAAACTTAGATATTTCCCGATCACACCTAGACTACAGAGGTTATTTATGTCACCAAGGACTGCTGAGCACATGACATGGCACCAAACACACGATGTCGTTGATGGTGTGATGGCGCATCCTTCTGACGGCGAAGCGTGGAAACGCTTTAACAGTGTTCATCCTGACTTTTCTGCTGAATCAAGGAATGTTCGACTTGGGTTGTGTACAGACGGGTTCAACCCATTTGGGTCATTTGCTGCTCCCTATTCTTGTTGGCCGGTCATTCTCACAGTTTATAACTTGCCACCGGGAATGTGTATGAGGCCGGAGTTCATGTTTCTATCTACTGTCATACCCGGTCCAAGCAGCCCGGGGCGGAATATAGATGTTTGTCTTCGACCGTTGATAGATGAGCTGGCGCAGTTGTGGTCCTCCGGATCTCTGACTTATGATATATCTAGGAAACAAAATTTCCTTATGAGGGCGGCTTTGATGTGGACTATCAGTGATTTTCCAGCTTATGGAATGCTTTCTGGTTGGAGCACGCATGGGAAACTCGCATGTCCATACTGCATGGAAAACAACAAGGCATTCACGCTAGCAAACGGAGGTAAAGCTTTTTTTTTTTACTGTCACCGTCGCTTCTTGCCACTCAATCACAGGTTCAGAAAGAACAGAAAAGATTTCTTTGTTGGTAGAGTTGAAAAAGATGTTGCATCCCCGCGTATTTCTGGTGAAGAATTGCATCATGTTGTATCAGAGTACGGTGATATTGTGTTTGGCCTTCAATCAGGTAAGCAAAAGTTTCCTGGTTTTGGTTTGACCCATAATTGGGTAAAGCGAAGTATCTTTTGGGAGCTTCCGTATTGGAAGACTAATCTTCTCCGCCATAACCTTGACGTCATGCACATCGAAAAGAACGTGTTTGAGAATATTTTCAACACCGTCATGGATGTGAAGGGGAAGACAAAGGACAACATGAAGGCTAGATTGGATATAGCTTTATACTGTAACCGTAAAAATATGGAGTTGGTTTATGACGAGTCACGGGTTGCAAAACCAAGGGCAAGCTTCGTGTTAGAGAAAAACGCACAACTGCTAGTCTACAAATGGCTTAAGAGTCTGCGTTTCCCGGATGGACATGCATCGAACATATCAAGGCTTGTTAACATAGAGGACTGCAGATTGTATGGAATGAAGAGCCATGACTGCCACGTGTTTATGCAAACACTCATCCCATTAGCTTTTCGTGATTTATTGCCAAAGGGAATATGGGATGCACTAACGGAGATCAGTCATTTCTTCAGAGATATATGCTCCAGCAAGATGAATGTTGAGCACATTGAGATGCTTCAAACGAATATCATCGAGACACTATGCAAACTTGAGATGATATTCCCTCCTTCATTTTTTGACTCAATGGAGCATCTCCCTATACATCTACCGTTCGAGGCAAAAGCTGGAGGACCGGTCCAGTATAGATGGATGTACCCATTCGAACGGTGAGATATTACAGTTGCAATGGAATTCATATCTTAAAGTATTTTCTATGTTTTTCTTATTTGAAAATACTTGAATTGTACTTCAATGCAGGTACTTGTTTAATCTAAAAAAAAAGGTTAAGAACAAGGCGCATGTTGAGGCTTCGATATCTGAGGCCTATATTGTTGAAGAGATATCAACATTTATCTCGTACTATTTCGAACCTCATCTGAGAACAAGACTCAATCGCGTTCCACGGCATGACGATGGCGGTGAAGTGCCTTCCAGTGGGAACTTGTCAATATTCTCCAATACTGGACGACCCACACCTAAAAATGCCGTAAGAGGAAGATATTTGTCGGAAATAGAATTCAAACAAGCACACAACTATGTTCTATTTAACTGTGATGAGCTGAGACCATTTATTCAGTAAGTCTATATATGTGTAATAGTAATTAAACTTTGTCAGTAATATACTATTAATTATATATTGTAATATCATACACTCATTATCACTTGCAGGCAACATCAACAATATTTGCTCTCCAATAACTCGCAGCTGACCGAATCCCAGATCTTTCAATTACAAGATGAACAATTTGCCACATGGTTCAGAACACATGTAAGCACTATCACAAACTCATTCTAACGTATGCATGTCATTACGAGATTCTCGTTCATTTACCGTGTATTGATGTACATTTAATTACATATATTTACAAGGTTTATCAAATGGGAAGGAGTGCGCCCAAGTCATTGTCTTCACTAAGCCTCGGCCCTGAAAGAAAAGTTAAGTGCTACAACGGGTATTTTGTCAATGGATATGTTTTCCATACTGAAGAATACGGGCAAGGAAGAAAGACATACAACTGCGGTGTTTGTGTTAAGGGATCCACAAGTAGCCAGTTAGAAGTTGACTACTATGGTAGATTAGAAGAGGTCGTCGAACTGCAATATCATAGCGAGCATAATAAAGTGTTTTTATTCAAATGCTATTGGTATGACACGACAGACAGAGGAATCAGAGTTGATCCGCACCATGGTCTGGTCGAAATCAACTCAAAAGCTAGACTCCGCAACATAAACGATGTCTTTGTTTTCGCAAAGCAATGTCAACAAGTTTATTACACATACACCCCTTCATTTAGAAAGGATCGTTCAAGAGTTGATTGGTTGTCCGTTTTAAAAACGAAACCACGGGGTCGTGTCGAGGTTAGTGTTCAGGATGAGAACGAAGACACAAGTGTGCGAGATGAAGTCTTTCAAGTTCGTGAGTTGGTTGAACCATATCGAGTTGCTCCTTCGATTGAATTGGAAGAAAATTCAAATTTTCGAGTTCTCGATGATAGTCTTGTTGATATTGACGGAGAGGAGTTGAATGTTGTTCTCAGCTCTAGCGGACAACCAAATGTCGATGAAGAAGATGATATCCATATTGAAGATTGCGATGAAGATGATGACAATTCAATTGATGAGGAAGAAGAAGAAAATTCCGACTAATTATAAAAATGAAGCTCTATGTAAAAACATTTGTCTCATGTAATTTAGATTATTGATGATGTATTTTGTAAAACAAAATATTTATTGTTTAAGCAATGTGGTTATTGTTTTATGTGATAGACAGTTTATCAGTTAAGTTATTGCAGGAAGGTAAACAGGCAATACAAAGACAACCTTTCCTGCATAATGCTACAATCACCGACGTAAATACCGACAGATCTATATTCCGTCGGTATCTCACAGAGAGTTCGTCAATATTTACGCGAAATGCCACCAACACCGACTACATTACCGACGGCTTCACCGACAACTATACCGACGGAATGAAATCCGTCGGCATCTCACAGTGAGCTCGAAAAACATCCACCACCATCGACGGGATTACCGACGGAATATAGTCCGTCGGCATCTCACAGTAAGCTCGAAAACATAACACCACCATCGACGGGATTACCGACGGCGTAGGTCCGTCGGTAATTTGTCGGTTACACATATTACCGACAGAATTACCGACGGACCGCGCGTTTTCCAAAGTGCGTTAATTAATGCGCCTCTGAACTTGTCAGATTACCGACGGAATCACCGACGGACTGCGAAAATTTTGGAGGGCTTTTAAAAATTGGGGGCGAAATTCGAAAAATACCGACGGAATTTTGATCTTTTACCGACGGAATTTTGACCTTTTACCGACGGATGTTAGGGCCGTCGGTGATGCCGTCGGTAAAATTGACCTATAAGTTCCAGCCCCGCCGCTTCGCCTCATTTTTTCTTCTTCTCCCCGCCGCTTCTTCGCTTCTCCTCCGTTTTTCACCTTAGATTTTTCATTTTTCCCCCCTCAATCCTTAAACACTTTCACCTTTAATCTCTAGCAAGATTTGGTGTTGTAAATCTTCATTATATCAAAAGGTATGTGTTTTTTTTCTAATTTATTTTATTTTATTTTATTTTTAGTTGTTTTTATTTTTGTTGTGTTGGTGTTTTTTGTTGCAATGTAGATAAAGTTTTGAATTTGACACATTATTAAGGTATGTATATTTCGTTCCTTTTTTTTTTAATTTTTTGAATATTTTTTGAATTTGTTGAATATTTGTTAATTTAATTGTTGAATAATTGAATTTAATTGTTGAATTTATTGAATATTTTTTGTTTTTGTGTTGTTAGAATTGTTATTAGTTAATTTAACTTAGAATTAGTTAAAGTTGAATTTTTTGAATTTTTTTTGAATTTTTTTAATTTGTTGAATATTTGTTAATTTAATTGTTGAATAATTGAATTTAATTGTTGAATTTATTGAATATTTTTTGTTGTTGTGTTGTTAGAATTGTTATTAGTTAATTTAACTTAGAATTAGTTAAAGTTGAATTTTTTGAATTTGTTTTGAATTTTTTTAATTTGTTGAATATTTGTTAATTTAATTGTTGAATAATTGAATTTAATTGTTGAATTTATTGAATATTTTTTGTTGTTGTGTTGTTAGAATTGTTATTAGTTAATTTAACTTAGAATTAGTTAAAGTTGAATTTTTTGAATTTTTTTTGAATTTTTTTAATTTGTTGAATATTTGTTAATTTAATTGTTGAATAATTGAATTTAATTGTTGAATCTATTGAATATTTTTTGTTGTTGTGTTGTTAGAATTGTTATTAGTTAATTTAACTTAGAATTAGTTAAAGTTGAATATTTGAATATTTTTTGAATTTTTTGAATTTTTGTTAATTTAATTGTTGAATTTATTGAATATTTTTTGTTGTTGTGTTGTTAGAATTGTTATTAGTTAATTTAACTTAGAATTAGTTAAAGTTGAATATTTGAATATTTTTTGAATTTTTTGAATTTGTTGAATTATAATTGTTAATGTTGAATTGTAATTGTTAATTTGTTGAAGTATAATTTGTTGAATTTATTGAATTTATTTTTTGTTATATTTTTTATTGTTTTGAATATAATTATTGATTAATTTGTGAATTGTAATTGTTAACGTTGAATTTATCTTAGGATTAATAGTTAGTATAGATTGGTTCGATTGGTTGTGGCTATTGTTAATATTTGCAGGTTTGTGGATTTGGGTAGTATCCAGTATAGGGGAGGTGCTGCCGATTTTTTTTTAACTTTTGAATTTTATTTTACAATTATTAATATAAAATTGTTTAGATGCGCAAAATGAAAACCAGAGCTGGTCGTCCAGTCGAATCAAGTTCGTCTAGCAGCGATGATGATGTTTCCTTAGGTGCCTCTCAAGAAGAGGCACCTACACCACCTGCGCTGTCAACCGATGCTGCCTCTTCCAGCGATGTTTCACATCGCAGACGCGGCATGCCTTCAAAGCGGAATGAATTTACCCACCAGTTCGAGGCACAGTGGAAGGACGATCTTTCAATGTAAGTTTGTTAAGGTTTTAGTTTTTTTTTATATAAAAAAAAACAATTTTAAAACGTAATTTATGAAGTAATCACAAATTAATTTCATTTCTTTTCAGGTTCACAAACATTGAGGCCGCCCGAGTAATATCATCGGCGTTTAAAGCGTCGATGGAGATTCCATTGTTTCAATGGAGTCAAATATCCAGACATCCTGAATGGATGCCTCAAATCGATGCATGGTTTCATAGATTTGAGGTTCGTGTTAATATATAATTTTCACCTTATTTCTAATAAATTCAAGTTATAATTGTAAATAAATTATTAACATTTTAAAAAATTATTTTTTTATATACAGCATCGATTCTGCTGGGACGATGAACATGACAGTGTTGTGAGGAGGGTGTGGGAAAATCACGCGGCAATTAGGTAACATCGAAAACAATACAACTTTTTTTTACATAATTATTTATGTTTTGAAATGTTATTTTTTCGTGCGTGAATTAGGTTGCGTGATTTTTGGTATGACGCCTAGAAAAAAGCAAAAAAAACAGCGAGGGATAAGGGGTTACAAGGCTGGAACGATGTTGCGGTTTGGAGGGATTTCAAACCAATATACATCCCGGAAGATATATGGCCGCACTATCTTCAGCACGTGACGTCTGAGCGGTTCACTCGACGCTCACAGTCCGGTGCAGGCAACCAGAATCGGCAAATTCATGGCTCGGTTACAACGCACACCGGCGGCTCCGTTCCGTTTGCTGCACATGCAAAACGGATGGTAAGATTAATTTAAATGAAATATATCGTTCAATTAATTTGTTGTTAATAAATTTTTTTCATTATATATAGGCTACGTCTCTTGGACGTGAGCCGAGCCCTATGGAGCTGTTTGTGGAGACGCACGTGTGGAGTCATGACCGCCAAAAGGGGACGCAACAGTTCGTTGACAACCGTGCTCAACAGTTTGTGGTGTGTTTGTTCAACCATTTTATTTTGTAAGTTATTATTATGTTTATTGAATTGAATATGATTATTTTTTTTTTCAGGAGACCTATAATAATCGGTTGAGGGAGAGATACGGGGATGATCCTTCGACCCATCCGGAATTCGATCCGGATTTGTGGATGGAGGCTGGATCGTCAGGTGGACCCGATAAAAATCGGGTTTACGGGCTCTCCAACACTACCGCTGCCAAGTTGCGGTCGACCGGTACTGCTTCAACCGGTGGGAGCTCCCAATCTGTATCGAGCTCCCAATCTAAGGAGTTTGTGGCCTTGCAGCAAAGGTGCGACCACCTATCAGAGGCGTACACACAACTCAAAGAAGAGCAAAGATTGGCGAACGAACAACACAGATTGGCGGACGAACAACGCAGAGCAGAGTCTGAACAACAAAGAGCGGCCTATGAAGAGCTTCGTCAAATGGTCATGAACATGACACAAGGCGGAACATGTGCGCCAAATCCTTTTTGGCCGCCTAACCCCCACCCTCCTCCTCCTCCTCCTCCTCCACCTCCACCTTTATATTAATTGTTTTTTTTTTAAACACATTCATTTTGTAATGAATATTATTTAACTTTGAGTTTTTGTTGCTTAATATAAATTTTATTTACATAATTGGTTTGTATTACTATTAATTTATATTATTTTTTCTAAATAATTAAAAAAAAAATTACACAGGGATTTACCGACGGAATAAATCCATCGGCATTAAACAGTGTCTGAGGTATGCCATCCCATCACCGACATACTCACCGACGGCAATAATCCGTCGGTATAAAAATACCGACGAATTTACAGACGGATTTATTCGGTCGGTATGAAATATCACCGACACTTTTGCCGACGGAGTTAGTCCGTCGGTATTTATATAACACCGACGGAATATATTCCGTCGGTATATTCCCAGCGGGAAAATTTTTTTTTTTGGCGCGCATGGGCCGTCGGTAAACGTGTTTTTTTTTATTACCGACCGATATAGCGACGGAATGTGGAATCACCGACAAAAGGTATTCCGACGGGAGTATTCCGTCGGTAATATAGTCGGTAAATACTTTACCGACGAACGTTCTGTCACACACCGACGGAATATGTCCGTCGGTAAAACTGTGAAATCTTGTAGTGAATATTTTTATTTAAAAAAATATATTAAAAAATAATATAAATTATATTTTAAAATTTCACTTAATAATCTAAATTTTTAAATTAAACGATTGCCTTACAAACGAGAATCCAAAGCAAAGGAGACAAAAACTCTTTAAGATAAAATCTAGGTCATTTAATTTCACGCGTATAGCCAATGACGAAGACATCCACCGTTTTTCCAAATCAACAAAGACAATTTATTATATTACATGAATATCATGTGTTTTTCACGTATCTTGTTCTAAGTGGCTAAGGATGCTGTGTATCTTGATATAATAGCAGCCATGGTGTAATTAAATGTACTATATCTTTTGCATATATATTTTTTAAAGAAAATTGCCATTGAAGACTACATTCAGCATAGCAGTGAAAGGAACAATTTTTTTTTCTATGCCTTCTATTTTAAAAATATATAAATTCATTCGTAAATTATTTTAATGATAGATTTATTTTTATGTTTGATAGATTTAAGGATAAAATTAACAAAGGGTAAATTTTTATTTTAATGCAAATGATATATTTTAGCCTCGTGAAAATATTATCAAAGATTGCTTTTCTTCATTTCAAACTCCTGCATTTAGGATCGATAAGCCTTGCTTTCATGTGAGTACACAATGTGATTTCTCATTATTCATTCAAATAAAACTCAGCTTTTGGAGTCACTTAATGGGTTCTTTTTGTTTTTATTTTTATTTTTGTTTTTGTGTTTGTTTTTTTGTTTTTTTATTTTAGGTTTTCTAGGTGTATGGTTACCTTTCTAAGGAATCACCTGAATTTCCAGAACTCGTTTGTTTTGGACAAACATCAACATGATTTCTGTTTTTGCACTAAACTTTGAATTCTCAAAAATCCTTGTGAACATGTGCGATCATGCATAGTTTTGGAAGAAAAGGGAAACACACCCAAAGATTCTTGGTGTGATGGTTTCATGTTTAACAATTATACTCAATGTGTTATTTGCATGAAACAACAACAAAAATGCAGGTATGTTATAAGCACATGATCTTATTAACAATAAAGGCTCATTTGGCAAGGAAAGTGTTTTGGAAATTTAAGTTAAGTTACCAATAAAAACTGGAACAGGTTTCAACAAAATCAAGAAGTTTTGTAGGCATGATCAAACTGAGGTATTTTTTTTTTTTTGCAGAATAAGAATAGGCTCCATTATGCACCGGTAGTGCAATTCCCCTTCGGTCGGCCTTCCCACCAAAGCTTTTGCAGAAATACATGATTGTGTTGAGGCTTTTGACCGACGTTTGCCCCCAAATTCTTCGGGTAGAGTCGTTGTTGGGTTTTGAACAAAGATGATAGGTCGGTTGGAAGGAACTTTCCTAAAGTTATTTTTTAGTATTTGCTCGAGTAAGCTAAAGGCGACTCACACATGTCTTCAGAAACTCTAACTTATTTTTAGAAAATGGACGTTTCGGGGAGCACACTCTTCATCTTTCAAGTTTTTTCTTTCAAAGTCGGGTGTTGTAAACTCGTAAGGGACCTACTTTTCATTGCCTCGGAAGCCGGCATATTGTGTGCAAAGCAGGACTATATCATAACAAAGCTGGAGTCTGACTGATCTACTTCCAAGTCGAAGCCTTTGTCCGTGAATGATATGTCTATCACAGAACTATATCCTCGTTAATGCAAAGAAAATAATCTTCAAAACATGCATGCATGTTAGCGTATACAGAGAATTGAAGAAGAAAATTTATGAAAGCTGTAAGGTCTTAAAAATCAAACAATTATTTTTTTATGATCCTCCAGGTTCATTATGATATATTCTCTTGCCAAAACAATTCAATGAAGACTGCTTGTTCTAGCATTTTATGATTTCAGACTTCTATTGATTTTTATTAAATTAATTCTATGTCTTCTTAATTAGTTGATCATTGAACACTAAGGTTCAATTTAGCTATAAAATCTGGAAATGTAGAACTTTATGCAGTGTAAACCAGTTGGAATATTTCATGGATAAATGATTAGTACTTAAAAGTGCATGTTTATCAAGGTTTTATATCATCATTTTGCACTTGAAGTATCAATAACTCCTTAACTAAAGCATGTTTTATAATAACAAGTTTGATATTATAAGATACCTTAATTTATGGTAAATGCTCATTTTATATGCAGGCCTATCACATAAATAAAAGGATTGATTGATGAGTTTAAGTATTGAAAGTGAAAAGACAAAGAGATGGCCAAACTTAGAAAAGAGATGTCGGTGCAGTCCAAACCAGAACATTGCTCGGTAATTGGATCATATCTGGAGCTCTAGATTTCGGATTTAGGTCCATTTTATATGGATGGAAAGGTAAGACAAAGGCCTACAACTTTCATGAGGAGCCCAAGATTTGAAAAGGTCGTTTTGAAGTCCAAATTGAAGGAACAACGAAGAAGTCCGAAGCTGTCCTACAACCCAAACACTATTTAGTGTTCAGCCCATATCTTGAGTTCTAGAAGTCCAAATGACCTCATCTTTTTTTTGTTGGAAAGCTGAGACAATTTCCTAGAACATTCCTGAGGATTCTGGGCAAATTATGATGTTAGCAATGACGTCTTGATCAGACAAGAAGATAAGGATTGTTATCAATTCAAGATGTGGCCACCCACTCATCAATTAGTCAACAAATCAATAGTTCCAAATTTTGGTCTATAAAAGGAGGCACTTACCATGTATTGAGGCATCTTGGTGTTCAGATCAAGATCATGCTCTTGCTTTCTCTCTTTGTATTGCTTATGTCTTGCTTTCATTAATATCAAGTTTATGCACTTCATTTCCTTTCCTTTGCTTAGTTAACCTCTTTCTCATTTATGTTCTTATCTTGTTCATTTATGTTTCTTTCTTTCATTATGTTCAGCTAAGTTAATTATGTCAAGGTGAAAAGGGTACACTAATGGTGTAAGAACAAGTATAATATAAACTTAACATGGACCTTAACATTGGATACTAACATGTTTTATATTTGTTATCTTGTTTCACTTTTAATACTTTGCTTGTTAAATGGTTAATCTAGATTTATGTTGTATAACACTTGGTACAACAAATACTTGGCACTTTCATAGCCCATACTGTATGGTTTAACCGACACCTGAGCTATGAAAAGAACTTGATTTGTTGTTAACATAAGTTATAATCATGAATGCCTGCCAACATTTACAAGTGTTAGCTTTATTCGAATAAGATAACTAATGTAATCATGTTAACAATTTATAATCTGATTGGAACCTCCTTTATGTGTGGTTTCCAATTGAGTAATAAGAGTTTATACTATACTTGTTTGAAGTACCATTAGTGGATCCTCTAACCTTGACATTTGTTTTTATCATTGTTTAATCCTTACGTTAATCTTTCATCTCAAAGTTCTCATTAATTTCTTCATCTTCTGCTTTTATTATTATTATTATTACTTACATTATGTTTATATTATATAATATATATCTTTGATCTTTTCATAAACTCAGTATATAGGCTGGAAACCTGTGACCCGATCTTTTAGATCATTCTCAGGTATAACAACGCCACGTACTGAGTATTATTATTGTTATTATTATTGTTGTTATTGTTGTTGTTGTTGTGTTGTTATTTATAATTTATACAATTAACCTCTCTGTGGTTCGACCCCGGTCTTGCCGGGTTATTTATTACTTCGACACTCCTGCACTTGGGAAAAGACATCAAGCTTTTGGTCGTGTCAAGTTTTTGGCGCCGTTGCCGGGGAGGTAAATTCTTGTATAAATTATAATACTTATTTTATTTTCTCTTTTCATTTTTTATTTTATTTAATTTTGCTTCATTTCTTTTCTTTTGTTTCTTTTTCTTCTCTTTTCTTTTCTTGCTTTTATTCTCTTCTTACACGTGCATAAGAGTTTGGTCACGTACATTAAGTGGTCGACTTTGTAGGGTATCCTCATCATTTTCAGAAAATATGGCCGAAGAAGATAATCAATCACTTCATAATGAGAATAATGAGAATAACCGTATGAGAACACTTAGAGACCATATGAATCCCACAAGAACAAGTGCACCCTCATACATAGTTTTCCCTCCTGATGCATCTCATTTTAATTTTAAGCCAGGCATTATTCAACTCCTACCTTCTTTTCATGGTTTAGAACTAGAAAATCCATACTTGCCTTTAAGGGAATTTGAGGAGGTCTGTAATACCTATAATGACTCAAATTGTAGCATGAACATCATTCGATTAAAGCTTTTTCCTTTTTCATTAAAAGATAAAGCTAAAACATGGCTACAAAATTTGAGACCAGGATCCATTCGTGCTTGGGATGAAATGCAACAACAATTTTTAAAGAAGTTTTTTCCGTCTCACAGAACAAACTCTTTCAAAAGACAAATCATCACTTTCACTCAAAAGCCAGGAGAAACATTTTACCAATGTTGGGATAGGTATCGAGATTTGCTTAATACTTGCCCACATCATGGTTTTGAAACATGGAGATTGGTTTCACATTTTTATGAAGGTTTAACACCTAGAGATAGGCAAATGGTCGAATTGATGTGCAATGGAATCTTTGAAGATAAGGACCCTAATGAAGCAATGGAGTACCTAGACTTGCTGGCCGAAAATGCTCAAAATTGGGACACCACAGGTACTTATGAGGCACCAGGTAAAACTCAACCTCATACATCTAGTGGAGGTATGCACAACCTTAGGGAAGATCATGACCTCCAAGCCAAGTTTGCATCTTTAGCTAGAAAAGTCGAAGCACTTGAATTGAAAAAGAGTGGTCAATTAAAATCTGTTCAAGACATTGTGTGTCAAATCTGTGAAACCAATGAACACTCAACAAAAGATTGTCCAACTTTGCCTTCTTTTAGGGAATGCCTCCATGAACAAGCCCATGCTTTAAACAGTTTCCAAAGACCCAACCATAACCCATACTCACAAACGTATAACCCTGGTTGGAGAAATCACCCAAATTTCAGTTGGAAGAGTGATAGCAACAATGCACAAACTTCACAGCCACCATTTCAAGCACACCATAATTTCCAAAATTCTCATGGATATGCACCTCCTTATGCTCCACCTCCTAGAAGAAATTTTGAGGAAACATTGCATGCATTCATTGAAAAGCAGGAGACAATCAACACTCAACTTGCTCAAAGCATGACAGATTTTAAAGATGCTCTTGCAAAATTAACATCTGCTCTTAGTTTCCAAGAGAAAGGTAAGTTTCCTTCTCAACCACAGCAAAATCCAAAGGGGCAATACAATGCAAATGCAAGTAGTTCTAGAAGCCAACACATGGATCAAGTCAAATCAGTCATCACTCTTCGTAGTGGTAAGGTTATTGAAAAACCTATTCTTGAACCTTGTGAGAAAGATGATGAGTCTATCTCTGAGGGTAAGGAAGGGGTTGAACCTGAACATTGCAAAGAAAAGACTGATTCCCCGCCAGCACTTCCATTTCCTCATGCCATGACCAAACAAAGGAAAGTCAATCACAACTCTGAAATCTTTGAAACTTTCAAACAGGTAAGGATCAATATACCTTTGTTGGATGCTATTAAACAGGCTCCTTCCTATGCTAAATTTTTGAAAGATCTATGCACTGTGAAGAGAAAACTTAATGTGAAAAAGAAAGCCTTTTTAGCCGAACAAGTAAGTGTCATTCTTCAGAACAATAATGCTTTGAAATATAAAGACCCTGGTTGTCCTACAATTTCTTGCTTTATTGGAGAACATAAAATTGAAAGAGCCTTACTTGATCTTGGAGCTAGTATGAATTTACTTCCATATTCAGTCTTTCAAAGTCTCAATCTAGGTGAGTTAAAACCAACCTCTGTAACTCTTTTACTTGCTGATAGATCTGTAAAAGTTCCTAGAGGAATAGTTGAGGATGTGTTAGTACAAGTTGATAAATTCATTTACCCTGTAGATTTTGTTGTCTTGGATACACAACTTGTTGAAGCATGTAATTCAATTCCTGTCATTTTAGGACGTCCATTTCTTGCCACTTCTAATGCATTGATTAATTGTAGGAATGGACTGATGAAGCCATCATTTGGAAACATGACATTGGAGATGAATATTTTCAACATTTACAAGCAACCTGGAGATGATAATGATTTACAGGAAGTGGACTTTATTGAAAAATTAGTTCATGATCAATTTCAAACCACTTCTAGTGAAACTGAGATTGATGAATCTGATGATTTGCAAATGGTCTACTTTCAGGAATCAAAGGCATGCAATTGGAGACCACAAATTGAAGAATTACCACCACGATCAATTGAGCCCATACCTTCAAGTGTTCAACCACCAAAACCTGAATTGAAGCCGTTACCATTTAATCTCAAATACTCATTTTTGGGAGAAAATGAAACTTTTCCGGTAATAATCTCTTCCAAACTTAATGCACATCAAGAAGGTAAGTTATTACAGACTCTGAAAATGCACAAAAATGCATTAGGATGGACCATAGCTGACATAAAAGGAATTAGCCCTTTGATTTGCACACACAGGATTTATTTGGAGGAAAATGCTAAACCCTCTAGAGAAATGCAACGAAGGCTTAATCCTAATATGAAAGAAGTAGTGAAAAATGAAGTCATTAAGCTTCTAGATAATGGAATCATTTATCCTATTTCTGACAGCAAATGGGTAAGTCCTACCCAAGTTGTACCCAAAAAGTCTGGAGTCACTGTGATAACAAATGAGAAAAATGAGTTAATTCTAACGAGGACTGTTACTGGTTGGCGCATGTGCATTGACTATAGGAAACTTAATTCAATGACTAGAAAAGATCATTTCCCTTTACCTTTCATGGATCAAATCCTAGAAAGAGTTGCAGGTCATGAATTTTATTGTTTCCTAGATGGCTATTCAGGTTACAATTAAATTGAAATTGCATTGGAAGATCAAGAGAAGACTACTTTCACATGTCCATTTGGTACTTTTGCATATCGAAGGATGCCTTTTGGATTATGTAATGCACCAGCCACGTTTCAAAGATGCATGCTTAGCATATTCAGTGATATGGTTGAACGTTTTCTTGAGATTTTTATGGATGATTTTTCTGTTTTTGGTGATTCATTTGATGATTGTTTGACTAACTTAGAAAAGGTTTTGAGCAGGTGTGAAGAGAAGAATCTTGTACTGAATTGGGAAAAATGTCACTTTATGGTAACAAACGGCATTGTACTTGGTCACATTGTTTCATCGAAAGGAATTGAGGTTGATAAATCTAAAATCGAGTTAATTGCCAACTTACCAACACCAAAATCTGTTAAGGATGTTAGATCATTCTTAGGACATGCTGGTTTTTACAGAAGGTTCATCAAAGATTTTAGTGTAATATCTAAGCCTTTGAGTAACCTTCTAACAAAGGATAATATTTTTGAATGGACTAAACATTGTGAGGAAACCTTTGTTAAACTTAAAAACTTGCTTACTTCTGCTCCTGTCATTCAACCTCCTGATTGGTCATTACCTTTTGAAATATTATGTGATGCTAGTGATTATGCCGTGGGTGCTGTCTTGGGACAAAGAAAAGATAAGAAACCTTATGTGATTTACTATGCAAGTAAAACTTTAAATAGTGCTCAAATGCATTACACCACCACTGAAAAAGAATTACTTGCAGTAGTATTTGCTTGTGATAAATTCAGATCTTATCTTGTTGGCTCACCTGTTGTTGTTTTTAGTGATCATGCAGCATTGAAATATCTTCTTTCTAAGAAAGATTCTAAGGCTAGATTGGTGCGGTGGATTTTGTTACTTCAAGAATTTGATATCACAATCAAAGACAAGAAAGGCACCGAAAATGTTGTTGCAGATTATTTGTCAAGATTGACAATAGATTCGAAATCTGACATTACACCAATCGATGACTACTTTCCCGATGAATCTTTATTTTCCGTTTCTACGATGCCTTGGTTTGCTAATATTGTTAATTTTCTTGTTTCAGGACAATTGCCAGCTCATTGGAGTACCCAACACAAAAGAAAGTTCTTGAACGAAGTGAAGAACTTTTATTGGGATGACCCTTATTTATTCAAATATTGTCCTGATCAAATATTTTGAAGATGCATTCCTGACAATGAGGTAAGTAGTGTCATTAAATTTTGTCATTTTGAGGCATGTGGGGGTCATTTCTCATCAAGAAAGACAACTGCAAAAATCTTACAAAGTGGATTTTACTGGCCCACCATGTTCAAAGACTCACATGCATTCTGTAAGATTTGTGAAAATTGTCAAAAGTTGGGATCTATTTCAAAACGTCACATGATGCCTTTAAATCCTATTCTTGTCATTGAGATCTTTGACTGTTGGGGTATAGATTTCATGGGTCCATTTCCTCCATCATTTGGTTTCTTGTACATATTGGTCGCAGTAGATTATGTTTCAAAATGGATAGAGGCAATTCCAAGTCGAACCAATGATCACAAAACGGTGATAAAGTTTTTGAAAGAAAACATTTTAAGTCGATTTGGAATCCCTCGAGCCATGATAAGTGACGGTGGAACACACTTTTGCAACAAGCCATTTGAGTCTTTAATGAAGAAATATGGAATCACACATAAAGTTGCCACCCCTTATCACCCTCAGACAAGTGGACAAGTAGAGCTCGCTAATAGGGAGATCAAACAGATCTTGGAGAAAACAGTGAACCCTAATAGGAAAGACTGGTCTTTAAGACTTAATGATGCATTTTGGGCTTATCGAACTAAACATCATTAGGTATGTCACCTTATAGACTAGTCTATGGAAAACCTTGTCACTTGCCTGTGGAAATTGAACATAAAGCTTATTGGGCTATTAGAGCTTTCAATTCAAGCCTTGATGATGCTAGTCAACTGCGAAAATTGCAAATAAATGAGCTTGAGGAAATAAGAAATGATGCATATGACAATTCGAAAATTCATAAAGCAAGAATTAAAGAGTTTCATGACAAGAAAATACTGAGAAAAACATTCAATGTTGGTCAAAAAGTCTTGCTTTATAATTCTCGACTCCATTTATTTCCTGGAAAACTAAGATCAAGATGGAGCGGTCCTTTTATTGTGAAACATGTGTATCCATATGGGGCCTGTGATATTGAGAATCCAAAGAATGGCAATGTTTTCAAGGTAAATGGGCATCGTTTGAAAGTTTATTTTGACAATTTTTCGGTTGAAAATAACTCTATTGAATTGAGTGATCCTGTATATAAAGATTGATTCTTTTTCTCACATTGTTTTGTGTTTTGTTGTATCTATTGTTTTGCTAGTCTCTCTTTCACCCCGATCAAATGGCGGATAACGGTACTCCGTGACTTAAGTCGGTTCTTTCAGTTTCCCAAATAACTGATATCTGTATATATTTGTACAATTCTTAGTTCTTTCTCCCTTCTTTGAATCTCTTCTCTAATTCTCTTTTGAAAATGGACACCACTCTTGAAAAGTTGAAAAGGTATTTTCTCGCTTTGCCTCCAAATGCGATTAATAAAATTTACCGTGCTAGGTGTGCAAGATTGAGGTTGTTAATGAATCATGGAATTCCTGAAGATATTCGTTGGTTAATTGAAGCAAAGGTTCGATTATCAGGTGAGTCATCCAATTCTTTCATTTCACACATGCCTGGAACAGGTAAAAGCACTTTTGCAAAGAAACGTCGTGCAAAACGACTGAAAGTCTGTCACAGATGTGCCAGATGGACTTGCAATGCAACATGTCGTTCTTTAGGAATGGTATCTGTAAACCGTGAAGATAAAATACAATTCATTAAGGATGGCCTGAGTAAGGGGTCTTTAGATGATCTTTTGTTGACCCTTGAGACGCATCCTAGTGGAGATGTGCATCGTGTAATTCATGATTTATGGCCACAATTCCATAAAGAACATGATCGACTTAGTCTTGGGAATCTGACTAAAAAAGACCCTGTTTGCCAGTTTTTAAGAAAACTGGATGGGAAGCCTATCCCCGACCCATAGAGGGCGTTTAAGCCGTTCTTGGACGTAAAACCAAGGGAAGATGTGAGCCACAATCACAACTACCTGTACATACATGCTTTTTCAAAATAAATAATTAATAAAGAGAGAGAGAGAGAGAGAGAGTTTGTGAGACTACAGCTGGCCTACATATAGGTGGTATGATTGCATTTTCACTTTTTCATCTATAAATTCTTCTCTTCCTTCCCTTCATTTCTACTCATCCCATACATTCATCAAATATAGAAGTGTGTAGAAATGGCAGGTTCCTCAAGTCATCATATAAGAAATATTTGTGTTTTCGGTGGATCCAGTTCTGGGAAAGAAAAAGAGTTTTTAGAATCAGCAAATCATCTTGGTCGGGTACTAGCTGAGAGAAAGATTCATTTAGTGTATGGGGGAGGCAGCCTTGGGTTAATGGGAGGTGTGTCAATGGCTGCATTTTTAGGAGGCAGTCAAGTTTTGGGGGTTGTCCCCAAAGCTTTAGCAAATGGGGACATCATTGGAAAAACAATTGGAGAGGAATTACAGGTCTCCACAATGTCTGACCGACTGAATACCATGTTTAACCATGCTGATGCCTTCATTGCCTTACCAGGTGGTCTGGGCACATTGGAAGAGATCTTTCATATTTCATCTTGGGCCCAACTGCACATTCACCATAAACCTATAGGTTTGTTAAATGTTAATGGTTTTTATGATAAGTTGTTGTCTTTCCTTGATCAAGCTGTGGAACATGAGTTTTTAACATCTTCGGCACGACAAATCATAATCTCTGCTGCTACTACTGAGCAATTGATTGACCAACTACAATCTTTCATCCCTATCATTGATCCCTGCATGAGTCGCCTAGATTGGTCAACTAAGGAAAGCCGTAAAAAGCTTAGATTAGATTTGAGCCTTCATCTGTGAAAACTTGTGTCTTTTGGTTTTATTAATAGCATATTATTTTGTTTTGTTACTTCTTATGTTTGTTTAAGTGTCTTTCAGGTTTGTCATTATTCGTTGTTTCAGGTGATGTCTTCTATACTCTATCTTTCTACCTTACGACATTGAGGACAATGTCTCGTTTTGGTTGGGGGGAGAGGGTAGTACTTAAAAAAAAAAAAAAAAACTAACTTGCTAACTGTTTTTGCTATTATTAAAACCATTTGACAAAATTGTTATTAGGATGACAGAGTATGGAATCAATTTTATTAACTCTAGAGACGCATCTTAGTAAGTTTCATTACCAAGGTCTATCATAATACTTTTTGAAATATTCAGGTTTACAAACTCTCACATTGTTATCACTTGATTCTGCTCATATACTCATTTAACAAGTATTATTAAACCTTCATTTTCACACACACACTTTAACATATGATTGTGGGTTGCACACTGGATTATTACATTAATTATGTTCTTTTGTTGAAGGTAACAACTAAGGGAAAAGGATAATATATATATATATATATATATATATATATAAAGATAGTATTGATGATAATAAAACGTGGATAAGTTTGGTTTCGTAGCCTCCCAAACCTAAGCAATTAAGCCCGAAGGGGTGTTTTAACACCTAATACCCTAAAGTCAACTAACTTGGGAGCTATTGGCCCAAAGCTTGTTACATGGGTTAAGGAGAAAAGCTTAAGGGAATCAAACATTTCACTATCTACGTATCAGTATCTGCAACCCGAGTTGTTAAGCTCGTAGGGGTGTCTCAACACCTAATGCCCTAAGACCAACTGGCCTGGGAGTCATTAGCCTAAAACTCGTTACATGGGTTAAAGATACATTGTGTTTTAAGTTGTATGTGTATATATATAAAAAAAATAAAAAAAAATAATCTCAACCCAAGGAAGTCACCTTAAACATTTGAACATAATATTGTTTTCTTCCAACAAAAGCCCCATCATCTATGTTTTCATTGAGCACACAAAAAGAAGGTTTATTAATATCTTGTTTAAGAAGTATGAAGCAAGAATATAAATTTAATGAGAGTTTGTTTATCTGGATAGATTAATGGAAGTTGAATGATGAATGCCTTGCTTTGTGGAACTTGCAAATTGTTTCTCTATTTTAACGCTTTAGATTACTAGGGACTAGTAATAAGCTGGTTGGGGGTGTGATTAGTACTTAAAAGTGCATGTTTATCAAGGTTTTATATCATCATTTTGCACTTGAAGTATCAATAACTCCTTAACTAAAGCATGTTTTATAATAACAAGTTTGATATTATAAGATACCTTAATTTATGGTAAATGCTCATTTTATATGCAGTCCTATCACATAAATAAAAGGATTGATTGATGAGTTTAAGTATTGAAAGTGAAAAGACAAAGAGATGGCCAAACTTAGAAAAGAGATGTCGGTGCAGTCCAAACCAGAACATTGCTCGGTAATTGGATCATATCTGGAGCTCTAGATTTCGGATTTAGGTCCATTTTGTATGGATGGAAAGGTAAGACAAAGGCCTACAACTTTCATGGGGAGCCCAAGATTTGAAAAGGTCGTTTTGAAGTCCAAATTGAAGGAACAACGAAGAAGTCCGAAGCTGTCCTACAACCCAAACACTATTTAGTGTTCAGCCCATATCTTGAGTTCTAGAAGTCCAAATGACCTCATCTTTTTTTTGTTGGAAAGCTGAGACAATTTCCTAGAACATTCCTAAGGATTCTGGGCAAATTATGATGTTAGCAATGACGTCTTGATCAGACAAGAAGATAAGGATTGTTATCAATTCAAGATGTGGCCACCCACTCATCAATTAGTCAACAAATCAATAGTTCCAAATTTTGGCCTATAAAAGGAGGCACTTACCATGTATTGAGGCATCTTGGTGTTCAGATCAAGATCATGCTCTTGCTTTCTCTCTTTGTATTGCTTATGTCTTGCTTTCATTAATATCAAGTTTATGCACTTCATTTCCTTTCCTTTGCTTAGTTAACCTCTTTCTCATTTATGTTCTTATCTTGTTCATTTATGTTTCTTTCTTTCATTATGTTCAGCTAAGTTAATTATGTCAAGGAGAAAAGGGTACACTAATGGTGTAAGAACAAGTATAATATAAACTTAACATGGACCTTAACGTTGGATACTAACATGTTTTATATTTGTTATCTTGTTTCACTTTTAATACTTTGCTTGTTAAATGGTTAATCTAGATTTATGTTGTATAACACTTGGTACAACAAATACTTGGCACTTTCATAGCCCATACTGTATGGTTTAACCGACACCTGAGCTATGAAAAGAACTTGATTTGTTGTTAACATAAGTTATAATCATGAATGCCTGCCAACATTTACAAGTGTTAGCTTTATTCGAATAAGATAACTAATGTAATCATGTTAACAATTTATAATCTGATTGGAACCTCCTTTATGTGTGGTTTCCAATTGAGTAATAAGAGTTTATACTATACTTGTTTGAAGTACCATAAGTGGATCCTCTAACCTTGACATTTGTTTTTATCATTGTTTAATCCTTACGTTAATCTTTCATCTCAAAGTTCTCATTAATTTCTTCATCTTCTGCTTTTATTATTATTATTATTACTTACATTATGTTTATATTATATAATATATATCTTTGATCTTTTCATAAACTCAGTATATAGGCTGGAAACCTGTGACCCGATCTTTTAGATCATTCTCAGGTATAACAACGCCACGTACTGAGTATTATTATTGTTATTATTGTTGTTGTTATTGTTGTTGTTGTTGTGTTGTTATTTATAATTTATACAATTAACCTCTCTGTGGTTCGACCCCGGTCTTGCCGGGTTATTTATTACTTCGACACTCCTGCACTTGGAAAAAGACATCAAGCTTTTGGTCGTGTCAATAAATATCTTATTTTCAAATTTTTCTACATTAAATGATAAGCAATATATAGAAGCGTAAATTTTATTTAGGAAATACGGTACTGAAACAGAGTGAATTACAAATTATTCCTTTTAGTTTCAAAAACTAATTAAATAGTCTTTTTTTGTCTGTTTCATGTTTTTCTTTTTAATATTTTATGTTTTAAGAAATATAAAAATAAAAACAATAAATAAATAATTTGAAAAGATTGATGAGAAAAAAATACTTGTTTTGAAATATTAATCTAAGCATGGTTAATACTAGTCAAGAAACTAAATAATTACTTTTTTAAAACTAGAGGAATGTTCAATTTATTTTGTAAAACTATTAATTAAACAGAATCGTTTATGTAAGGAAAAAGAAACCTCAATGGTTCATCTCATTTTAAGGATTTTTGTCGGAAATGGCCTAATTCAAAATTCATGGATTTTTTTTTAATCTCCTTAAATTTGACAAAGTTGGAGAAACTTTAATTGAATCGACTTGAAAAAAAAAAGAATTAAATGGGGCTTGGCTTGATAAGAACAAGTTTCTTTTAAAAAATAGAATATAGGATACTTGGATTCTTAAACAAACCCTTATATATTTTTTTCTCTCTTGACTAAGAAGTTTTCTATCTCAATTCCAATCTATTTTCTAGATAAAATAAAGATTCAAAATAATTATTAAGAAACTTTCCTTATCATATGATACCCATTAACACAAAAAATAACGAGTTTTGTGTTACAAGTTCAAAAATCCTATAATTAGAAGCAGAAGTTCAGTTAATAGAAGGCAACAATATAAGTTACAACTGTAATTGCAAATGATTCTACAGCAAGATCAAGAATACACGTGGCAATGTTAGTTAGTTAGTTATTCAATTAGAAAAGTTAATAATTAGTTACAAGATCACTTGGTACTTGGGATAAGCTGGATTATTGTATGAAATGAATCAATGTACAACCTTGCAATCCAAGTAATAAAAATTCCAGCATTGATTGAGCAGTATTTTCTCCTCCTTTCTCTTCTTCATTCTTTCTCTTATTCTTCTTTCAAATTCTAGTACATTTACTTTGTTTGATAATAATAATCCAATATCTTAACATTTCATCGCTGGATGTAGCAATTTTTTTTATTGTTATTTTCAAGTGACTTTCTCATTTCTCTTTAAAAGTTAAAGACTAAAAAATAAACATTGTTGAGAATGTGGGAATATATATATATATATATATATATATATATATATATATATATTACATTTTAGTCCTCTATCATTAATTTGGTATTTTTCCACAATTTCAATCCTAATTCTATTGATCAAATTAGGTTAGAAGGACTCAAATATTGCAAGATAAAAAAAACAATTAGAAAGAAAAAAAAATACTTCACTATTCATATGAATAATGGAACACCTAGAAAAAAACCCTAGTTTTTTAGTATATAGTGTAATATAATATGCCACGGTAAATTTAATTCAACCATGCAAATCTAAGTCTAATGTGGGCTTGATCAAGATGGCATGGAAGCTATACAAGAGTATCAAGTTTGTTTTGGTTCTTCACTTATGAAGATGGTGTATGAAGTTGTCGCTAATATCGTTAAATCCTCACTCGGTCTTGCTGAATTCGAAAAGGTATAGTAAAAGAGTTCTTTATTTTTGTTATGGGGTAGATTAATTTTTTTAAACATAAAAAAAAAAAATATTCAGGGTTATCAAAAATCAATGCATATATATATATATATATATATATATATATATATATATATATATAAAGCAAAGCTAGAATTAAAACCATTATGGAGGCCTACCAAAAAAACGATAGTAGCTATTATCAAAACCGTGTTGTTAACTGATAAATTTGTTTTTTGCGAAAAAATAATAATAATAAAGTGTAGCCATTAGCAATGTATTTTTCATGGCAAGAAGAAGTTTTTTTTATTGTAATTTAATTTTTATTATTGTGAGTCAGAACCATTACATTTTATTTAATCAAAATAACAAAAAATTAAAAATAGTTTAGGTGAAGGGCGGAGGCATGTTTGGGCTCAGGTGGGCTCTAGCCCAGCTCTAGATTTTATCAATATTGTTTTACTAGTTTTATATAAAAAAAAATTGTAATTCTCAATTGAAGTATCAAAAAATTCTAAAACTTTACTTGGAGTCTTATAATATGATGCTTTAGCTTAGGTTAAAATTTCAGAAGTTTAGGAGAAATTCAGAAATTTAATAAAAAATCACAATTTGACCAGTTTTACATTATTGGGTGTAATTTTCAATCCGACCATCAGATTGAGATGAAATTTTACGAGGAATCTTAAAATATATTGAATAAAATCTGATTAAAATTTTAGAATGAACAAATTTTCGTAGTGCTAACAAAAAAAAAATCAAATAAAAGCAAAACAACTTATTAGGGGTAAAATGGTTATTTGCCATTAAAAAATAAAACAAATAAGTTCTTCCTTCCTTTTATATGTTGCCAATTGAGCAGAAGCAGAATAGAAAAGGAAAGAAAAGAAAAGGCGAGAGAGAAAGAGAGAAAAGTAAGGGGAAAACATAAAAACAAAAATACAAGAAAAAAAATAAGAAAAGTGATAGAATAACCTTTTAAACTTATAAAGTCCAACTTATAAAATACTAATCTAAGGAAGAATCAAGTGAATGAAGGAGGAATTGAGAGAGGGAAAAATTTAATTTTTTTTTCAGTTGACATGAGATTGTTATTTTATCCCAATTGAGGAGTTGTTACAATATTGATTCAAATTCAATTATAGATGAATTATATTCCACAAAACATCAAAGAATATATCTTTAATAGTGAGTTTATTTTTACTTTCACTTTAATTTTATATACTTTCAAATTTATTTTTTAATATTTTAGGTAGTGTATTTAAATTAAAACTTTACTGTTAACTTTAAAAATTCATGTACATGAATTAATAATTTATCTTAAAAAATTTATATATTTATTTAATATCCCAGGACAGGAAAAATTCATGGTTTAGGCAATAGCGTGAGCATGCGTGACTAAAGCATTAAAAGAGGTCTGAACCATGCATAGACTTCTTCTTTTTTTTCTTATATGAAAAGGAAAATAATATATAATCCACTCTTTAGAAAAAAAAAAAACAATAGAATCATCATAGGTGTTATTTATTGGCTTAGTTTTCAACAATAAAAGAGTAGCTAGAAAGTCATGTCATGGGTATTTTATTTCTAAAAATTTAATTTTCAACAAACATTTTATCCAAAATGTTTGAAGAATAACAAACAAGTGAATTATCATACATGCATTTCATGTAGAAAAATGAATAAGTCCATTTAGTTAGTTCTATATTCCTTGCACTTTCTTATATATACTTAATATAATTATATAGGAATTCTAATAATTTTAAGAAATCCTTCTATTTAAGATATCTTTCTAACAATATAATATAACGATAATAGGTAAAAAGATTAATATAACAATAAATAAATAACAGGTACAAATATTAAATCGAGGTGCCCATTCTATGACAATTCTCAACAACTTACACTCTATTTTTGTGCCTTTAGTGGGCTTAATATTTCCGGCAATTGCAATGGCTTCTTTATCTCTTCGCGTTCAAAAAAACAAGATTTTTTAGATCTAATGGGGGCTTTGAAACTCATTTATGGTCTTAAATAACCCTAAAAGTAGTTCAAAAACCCCAAATTAACCTGAATTTAAAAACTTATTGAGCTTAGATCTACTATCTTTAGTGATGAGAATGCCAAAGAATATCCTAGTGGAACTCATCTTATCGAATCAAACCCATTGACGCTAAGATCAAACTTTTCATGGTTGGAATTAGTATCAATTGATACTTTCTCTCTCTTCAACATGAATTTGATGACTCACTCGCTTCTCTTGAACAAAGGACTAAAAATAAAAAAAATAAAGTTTTGGACTAAAATTAAATATTGAAAAAAATAAATAGACTAAAAATCTTTAACTTAGAAAGCAGAAGAACCAAAGTAAACTTTTCTCATCAATTTTGAAATTGTCATCCTTTTTTTTCACTTTACTCCTATTTCTTTTAATTTTTTCCTTTCTTAATAAATTTACTTAATTTGGTCATCAATTTAGTTCTAACATTTCAAATCAATAAAAAATTATTAATTATTTCTTAAAATGTAATTTTCTTTTATTCATATCTTGATATTAAAATAATTGTTATTTTCTAACTAAACTAACAATTCTTAATTTGAAGGCAATAATAATTTACCTTCTTCTTTAAATTTTTTTTTCTGTAATTGTAATTTACTACAGGTTTTGTTACTCCAAGTCTTCAATATCCAAGTTCTGAATTTCCAACACAATAAATGTAGTATTGTAGGTCATCGTTAAGGTCCAACTTTTATGAGAAAGTAGACAAATAATTTTTTCTTTCTTGGTAAATATTCAGCTAGACAAGTCTTCAAACCACACAAGAAGTTCGATGCGACAGAGTCAATTGCTTTATTTTTTGATTTTTTGGTCGTGGCCAATGCGTTTAAATTTTCCACAAGGTTTTGCAGAATTTTTGAAAAATCTGATTTTCCTGGAAAGTAGGGGAACAATAATTTTTTCCATGGAAATTCGGCACTCGAGATTGGTCCGAGGAAAGCAGTCAAGAAGAGGAAAAACATGAAAGTCACCCCTTCACATTGTGATTGTGATCGTTTCTGATCACTCACCACCACTTGTGCCATGAAACTATAAGCCAAAAAAAAACTAGGTACACTTTTAAAAAATTAACGGTCATAGACAAACAAGTGTGCAAGGTATGTGGTTTTTGAACTTAGAAGGATTGAGGTATTATATCACTGAAATACAGGGACTAAAAAAAAAAGTTCCGGAACTTAGAAGCATACTGATCGATAGCAACAATGTTTGTAAACATGATATCATATTGACAACACAATATGGGATTGATGTCAGCATGCCTGAAATTTCTTGCTCCGTGTATCTCCTACAACAAGGGACAATCAAGATAAAAATGCATCAAAAATAGTGTAACAGCACTCAATTAAACAGTTTATTATAGCTTTACACATATTGGAAAAAAAAAAACCTTGATTTTAGCTGTCCACCACTCATCAGGTGCTAAAATTGTTCCAAGTTCAGCACTCCAGCCTACTCCTGTTTCACAAAATCAACCTTTTTCATATTCTCCAATCTTTTTTAATTTCGTCCCACTTATTCTTTAATTGTGCTTTCATTAATGCATAACCATTTTGATCCTTAAAGAAATTCATAACATATTTCCAACCAACTTTGTCGAAATGTATGTTGGGTCACATACCTTGCTCAATTGCTTTAATTAATACATGTGTCACAAAAAGCGTGCAATCTCTAGTCCAACAAGTCTTATCTTGTGATTGAGAATTGTCTATATTCTCGGTTAAAATGTTTTGTCTAATATACAATTACTAGGTTAATTTCCTAAAGGCAATGTAAAGGGCATGTAATGCACAATCTATCTTAATTAAATCGCCAACTTAAATAAAACATGCAATTTAACATAGACTTAAACATAATCAGCTTACCACTTTAATTGCTAGGTATATTTACATTTTTATTTCTACAAGCCAATGTTTTCATTTCCTAAACAAAATATGTTAATTATCTAATATAACATTAGATGCAGAGATTTCTTAGATATAATTATCTCATGTGTTTAATTACGTAATCAGATGTGATATAGAGTAGATAAATGGCTTCAATGCCATTTTTCAGCAGCTTGATATTCACACAGGTTTTATGTCTATACCCATTAAATTGAGATAATAAAACTAACAATTACATACATGGTAAAGTCTAACAACACACATCATTAACTGACATTGATGCTAATTGTTGAACCGAAACAAAGATTAAAAATCTAACAATTACACAAATATAAATTCAGAAAACACACAGCAACTAACATTGATGCTAAATGTTCAACCAAAATAGACTTAATAAAATGTAACAATTACAGACATGTAAATTACAGACATGTTCAACCAACTAACATTGGTTGCACATTTTCATTTTACAAGCTGTTTGGTTAACAGTTGGCCACAGTTTCAACAACATGAGGCCCACACAAAATTGTGTTCCAAACGCAGGAGTAACAAAAGCAACTTTGCCTTGCTTTTATCGTGGCTACTATTCAGAAAACGCTGCAAAATAACTTCCTTTACCAAAAAAAATTAATTAACCCTATATGTCCTTCTCCACTGTCGTCTCTCCTCCCAAATTAACCAAACAACTTGCAAAATGAAAATGCAGGAAACGTGGACGCTACCACGTAACCAATCAGGTCTTATGAAATGTGTTGATTTTGTTTTTACAGTTTTAGGAGATGGAATGCTTCTACGTGAGGGGAATTTTTTGTCTTTAGGGCATGAGAAAATAAGGGAATATTAGAGTTGGGCATGAGAAAATAAATAGATGGAATCGGGTTAGATTGATGGGCTTGCATCCTTTTATTTGTTTTCTCAACTCTCTTTTTTCCTCTTTTTTTCTCATTTTTCTGAATTTTTCAATTTTTTTTTTAATTTGTAGCTTCTTCTTTCTTTTTCCTCTATTGATTTATATTTTCTCTCATTCTATCTTTTATTCTTTAATAACAGCAGCATAAAAATAAAATACTACTCACTTCGATAAATCTCTCAGGTTATTTATTTTAAATACTACACACCACTAGGTTATTTCTATCAATTTGGTCTAGTTTGGCTTTTCACTCCAATAAAAAAAGTATATATAATTCAAAATCTCTCAGGTTATTTATTTTAAAGATATTTTTGAAATAATATGCTTATTTTATTTTAGAATGAAATATTTACCAAACTGATAGAAATAACCTAGTGCTGTGGAGTTTAATAATTGCTACAAAAATTGAGATGGGATTGAATCTTAATGCATGTTTCAGGTTTTTTTGTTTTTTTTGGATTAAATATAATGCTTAATAGTAGAATTGCATATCCTTATTTTATTTTAGAATGAAATATAATGCTTAATAGTAGAATTGTTATAATGGGCGATTACATTTAGCATGATTTAAAAAAAATGATAAATATTAATGCAACAATAATTTACCTTCTTCTTTTAATTTATTTTGTAATTGTAATTAACTACATGGTTTTGTTAGTCCAAGTCTTTAATATCCAAGTTTTGAATTTCCAATACAACAAAAAAAAAATAGATCAGACTTTATTTAATTTTGCGTTTCAAAAATATATTTAAAAAAATTAATTTTTTTTAATTTTTTTACTTTAAATTAATATTTTTTTGATAGTTTTAAATAAATAATTTTTTATTAAATAAATATTCGAACAGACAAGTTTTAAAAAGAAAACAAAACAAAAAAAAGTTCTCTGCGACCGAGTCAATTGCCACAGGTCTTTGCAGATTTGTTTTTTTAAATCTGATTTTCCTTGGAAAGCAGGGGGCAAATAACTTTTTCAAGGAAATTAGGCACTCAGAGATTGGTCCGAGGAAAGTAAGGGACCCATCTTTTTTTTCCAAGGAAATTAAGTTGTCATAAAGTGGACCAACAGGAAAAGACACCACTTCATATTGTGATAGTGATCATTCCTCACTCTCCACTTGCGCCATGCATGAAACTGAGGACGCGCGTGAAGCTGTGCAAAGGCAATGTCACCATCAAAATTACTTTTTTTTTTTTTTTTTGTCATTTTCACTCACCTCCTTGCCCTCGGTGTTTCACAATCAAAACAACTGTATCACAGTTGTCCAGAAAGTTACTTGCGTACAAATCAAACCTCAGTAACCTTATCTCCTCTTTCTTTTTCGATACCAAAATCGGCTACGGCTTTTACAATGCCTCGTATGGCGAAAACACCAGCAAAGTTACTTTTGGACGTGATATATGTGAATTTTAATGTAATCTTCATACTGATTGTTGAGGTTGGAAAAACTACAATGATTAGGGGTTCTTTGCAAGGCTGACGTGGAATTAATATTTTTGCTGTAATTGTTGTGGTTGGAAATTTTTTCTGTGGTTTGTATATATATTTTGTGTGTTTGATTAAAAATGTGATTTGATTTTATTGTGGTAAAAATATATTTAGTTAAAACTATGGTTGTAATTGATATTGTACTAAAATGACTAAAAATAACATAAATAAAATAATTATTTGTGTTAAGATACAATAAAACATTTTATCCAAATACATACCGGCAAAATAATAAATTTGTTATTTGTTATTACAAAATAAATATTATTACCCCATCAAACTATTTACAATATCATCACAAATATAATCCCTACACAATTCCCTTTAGTTCCCACGTAGTTGTGGAACAAAATCAAAAAAAGTATCAGGGAAACAAAATTAAAATGGCTACCAAACTGTGAATTTTAATTTAAGATAGTGCAAGCAACAATAATTTACCGTCTTTTCTATTTTTATTTTTTTGTAATTGTAATTTACTACAGGGTTTTGTTACTCCAAGTCTTCAATATCCAGGTTCTGAATTTCCAACACAATAAATGCAGTATTGTAGGTCATCGTGAAGGTCCAACTTTTATGAGAAAGTAGACAAAATAATTTTTTCTTTCTTGGCAAATATTCAACTAGACAAGTCTTCAAACCACACAAGAAGTAATTCTATGCGACAGAGTCAATTGCTTGTTTTTTTTCTTTTTTTTGTCGTGGCCAATGCGTTTAAATTTTCCTCAAGGTTTTGCAGAATTTTTGAAAAATCTGAATTTCCTGGAAAGTAGGGGAACAATAATTTTTATGAGTGGCCTACCTGGGGGGAGAAATTATAGTCGCTGTTGATGATTATGTGCTGGATCGTTTTGGGTCACTTAGTAAAGGTGCCATTCAAAAGTAAAAGCCAAATTTATGACTCCAGCTGGGAAATCAGCAATGCCTTTGCCAAGATGCAAGGTCCTTAACTTAGGGTGCCTCAATAAAATTTGAAATGGTTTCAAAAATTTCAGAGCTTTCTACAATTTTTTTCACTTAATTTCTAGGTCATTTAATTTCACGCGTATAGCCAATGACGAAGACATCCACCGTTTTTCCAAATCAACAAAGACAATTTATTACATGAAAATATCATGTGTTTTTCACATATCTTGCTTTAAGTGGCTAAGGATGCTCTCTATCTTGATATAATAGCAGCCATGGTGTAATTAAATGTACTATAACTTTTGCATAAATGTTTTTTAAGAAAATTGCCATTGAAGACTACATTCAGCATAGCAGTGAAAGGAACAATTTTTATTTCTATACCTTCTATTTTAAAAATATATAAATTCATTTGTAAATTATTTTAATGATAGATTTATTTTTATGTTTGATAGATTTAAGGATAAAATTAACAAAGGGTAAATTCTTGTATAATTTTAGTAGATAATTCAACTAAAATATTTTATGTTTGATATATTCTTTCCACGACGAGTACTCTAATTTCACATTATAGACGGGGGCAGCGTGTAGGTGGTCGTGAGGGGCCACAGCCTTCCAAATTTTTCAGCCTTACATTACAATCCTTACACTTTAGTTTATTTTAATAAGGTCTTATGTTAGCCCCCACGAAGTTCTGTGTATTACATTGAAGTCCCCATCTTGTTCGTAACTTGCCCCTAAAAATTACAAAGTAATTTACCTATCCGCAGCAACTCATCATACGTGTTATTTGATCTTAGAAGAAAATTCTTGGACACCACATATCATGATTGGATTGCTTGGTTCTTACATATAGGTATAGTCATATGTTGATTTCTTCGATTATATATATATATATATATATATATATATGTTGAGTGAAAACTTGTTGGATATAAAATTGGAAATTTTTACTAACGAGTCTTATAACTATTCTTGTATTTATTATACATTTTAACGAATTAATTCATTCAATTTAATTTAATTTGAACCGAATTATTCCACAACATCTAGATTGTTAACACATTGTATGGACAGCGCAGGGGCAAGCGCATAGACTTAGTGTATTTTTTGTATTGTGATGTAATTAAGGTATTTTTTAAAAGAATATTTTGGTAGAAAATTTATTAAAATTATTATTTTGTATAATTTTTATTTTAACATCAACACATCAAAATCATAAAAAAATAAAATAAAAAAAATCAACTTTGGACTGAAGTGGAGGATAGATAAATTTACAGGACGTTGGACATTTCTCTTTATATTTATTATGTGATTTCTTCCACAAAGACGATTGAACTTGAAAGAATCAGCCATCTAATCCAAGAAAACATAGCAGATTAGGATACAAATCCTTTCACGTTAACCAAGTTCAATTTATTCCACGCGTGCATGACGAAGACAACGACCAAAGCTGCTTTTCCTCATGGAATACTGAGTTGGTTGAATACTTGCAATAAAATGTTGTTTATATGCCACGTATACTAATACCAAGTCAAAGTAGACGATCAATGTTCATACCATAAATTTGTTTATTTAATTCGGAGCATCGTAGACAAGTTTGCAAAGGAAGAGTGAGAGTATCATTAAGCTTATGGCTTTTTTGCAAATGCTTTTCCTTCTTTGTCCCATTTTCATGAACTTTATTGTTCCCAATACTGCTCAACCTGAAATCAACTTTCACCTTTGTGTAGTAGAGAACGGTAACTACACAGCAAATAGCACCTACCAGGCTAATCTCAAGTACCTACTCAACTCTGTTTACAGTAACACAGAAATCGATTACGGGTTTTACAATTTCTCTTACGGAGAAAGTCCTGACAAGGTTTATGCAATTGGACTCTGTCGAGGAGATGTCAAGCCTGGTGCTTGCCGCGACTGCCTCAATTATTCTAGCCTGGCACTAACTTCACTCTGTCCAACTCAAAAGGAGGCTATCATAGGTTTGGACAATTGTATATTACGATACGCAAGCCGTTACATATTTGGCCTCAATGAAGTTGCCCCATACTTTTTCGTGCACAGCTTATCAAATGTCTCAGACGAAAACGGATTCAACAGGTCTTTGAATAGCTTGTTGGATAGCCTACAAGATGAAGCTGCAGCTGGTGATTCTCGTCGTAAGTATGCAACGGGAAAAATCGGTGCACCAAACTTTCAGACTATATATGCACTTTCGCAGTGCACTCCTGATTTGTCACAGGCAGAATGCAGTTCCTGCCTCCGAAATGCTTCCGCACGTGTTGGACAATGTTGTCAGGACAGGCAAGGAGGAAGAGTCATTTATCCAAGCTGTAATTTTAGGTACGAGATTAACCAATTCTATGAAATCCCAATTGGTGAAGACCCATCTCCTCCTCCATCGAAAGGTATATATCCTGAAAAGTTTAGCATCATTGTCTGCCTTAATTTTTTAAATGCTGTGAAAATGTCTAGCTTATACTGTTTCCAGTTATCAGACTAATTCCTGTGAAGTGACAGTAGACATGTTATAACTGGATAATTTCATGGATTTTGCAGGAAAAAACAATACAGTCACCATCGTCATCATTCTTTCAGTTGTTATTTCTGTCATGGTGATTCTTATCATCAGCTTCTACACGTTTTCAGGAAAGAGGAAATCAAGAGAGAAAGTTATAAGTAAGACATAATTTTTCTTTTTTGTTCATCTAGAAGCCCATTAGGTCTTGGACTATATATTGAATATTTTATTTGGCATTTCAGAGCAAGGCTTTCCCTGGGCTGTTAAAGATTGATTTCTGAATATTCAATTCGATCCTTTGTTCAATTCAGCAACTGCTTAAGTTTACGCCACATAAGAATCTGGTTCAATTCAATAGTTTTTTTTTTTTTTTTTTCTCTCCTACTTGCTGCTTCAGGTGGATCAGTGGATGATGAAATTACCAGAGTGGAATCCTTGCAATATAACTTAGAAATCATTCACCTTGCAACAGAAAATTTTTCTGAAGTTAATAAGCTTGGACAGGGTGGATTTGGTTCTGTGTACAAGGTACGAAATATCAAAATGTTATATATCAATTAGCATCCGTCAAAAATGAGTTGACTGTGTTAACACACACACACACACACATATGCTAGAGATATTGATGTTTTTACTATATTTATTTTGATTACTAATGAGAATCGAATTCTTCGAAGGTTAGTTTCAAGCATTCCTACATGGTTGTGGTCATAACTCCTAACATCTTTGTTGCTTTCAGGGTACCCTTCCCAACGGACAATACATAGCCGTGAAGAGACTATCTAGGGATTCCACGCAAGGAGAACAAGAATTCAAGAATGAAGTCCTGCTGGTGGCCAAACTTCAGCACAAGAATTTGGTTAGACTCCTAGGCTATTGCTTTGACCAAGAGGAAAGGCTTCTTATCTACGAGTTTATGCCTAACTCAAGCCTCAACAACTTCATTTTCGGTACGGCCATGCCTCCTCTTCCAAAACATTTCGATGGAGATTACTGTCTAAAAATAGAAAAAAGAGAAAGAACTAATTCCTGCAAACAAAGCATAAACCAGCAGTTCCTTTACTAAAGCATAGTACTTTTTGATTCATCTAACTGCCATAGCTTACTGAATTTTTAGATCAAACCAAGCGTTCACAATTGGACTGGGAACGACGTTACAAGATCATAGAAGGCATTTCTCGAGGACTTCTTTACCTTCATGAAGATTCTCGTCTCCGGATCATTCACCGTGATCTGAAACCTAGTAACATTTTGTTAGATGCAGAAATGAATGCTAAGATATCAGACTTTGGCATGGCAAGGCTGTTTGCAGGGGATCAAACCCAAGAAAGTACAAGCAGAGTTGTTGGAACCTTGTAAGTGTACATCAGAAATCAGGGAATACCAAAGTTCCCGTTGGTTAATGTTCTTTCTATTTGACTTGAACTACAAGAATGCAATAACAAACTATTATTTGCAGCGGATACATGCCTCCAGAGTATGTAATGCGCGGACACTTCTCTGTCAAATCGGATATCTTTAGCTTTGGTGTGCTTGTTTTGGAAATTGTAAGTGGTAGAAAAAGAACTTTTATCAATGAGGAGGAGGTGGAAGACCTTCTGACATATGTGAGTATGATACTGTCTGACTTGCATTTTTCTTGATCCAGATTGCCATGAAAGACATCGAGCAAAGCACTTTCCTTCTAACACTCTGCTGTTCTTTTCTTAAAATTTTGCAGACGTGGGAAAATTGGAATAGCGGACCAAATTTAGATAAGCTGATAGATCCGACATTAAGGGCTGGCTCAAGAAATGAAATGTTGAGATGTATCCACGTTGGTTTACTATGTGTGCAGGAAAATGCACTTGATAGACCAAACATGGCTTCAGTTGTTATCATGCTAAGTTCTTACTCCGTCACTCTTCCAGTACCTCAGAAGCCTGCATTTTTTGCTCGCAGTACGGAACTGCCTGTCCCATGTTCGATCAATGAGGCTTCAATCTCTGAGCTCTGTCCTCGGTAGAGTTTGCGGATGGAGGGTCCACCGTTAAGCATGCTATAGTGTGTTCTGTATCTGAGGACTATTCTCTTGCATTGCAATGCTTGAAGTGTTTGCCTTTTCCTTTATTTTTATTTTTTGTTGGATTGCTGAAATAAAAGTATTTTATAATATTATAATAAAGTGTTGGGAAGTAAGGAAGCATGTTGTTTTTCAAAATATTTTTTAATTAAAAATATATTTAAATAATATTTTTTATTATTTTTTAAAATTTATTTTTAAGATAACATACTAAAATAATCCAAAAATATATATAAAAACAAATACTCTTAACAAAATAAAAAAAAATTGGCCAACCTTTATTTGGGCCGCACTTCCAAACATAGTTTATTTTTTTTTTAACAATTTTGTACTCATTATTAGGTAGATAAATTTAATAGAATCAAATAAGATTTCAGGCTTTTATTTATTTTTCTAATTTTGTTTGAAACTATCAAGTTAGATGACAAGACAATTCTTATAAAATTAATCTTAAACTAAGACTTGGTAATGAGTTAAGGAAGAAGAATTTGAAATTGACTCGGTAGATTAAGTTTACTAAAAATACTAAATAATATAAATAATTTTTATATTAAAAAAATCTAATTTAACTTGTATCATAGTACGGAAAAAAAACTAATTAGAATCCAAATAGGATTATGGGCTTTGTTATATATATATATATATATATATATATATATATATATATATATATCTATATATCTTTTACATAATTTCAGACAGATATACTTGTACAGGCTAACCAGGGGTTTTCAAACTCAACTTTATATTAATTCATGTATTTTAATAGCAGATAGGATAAAATATTATTTCAGATATACCATTTAAAGCTTAAAATGTAAATCACACGTATATAAAGAAGGGGGCTGTCTTTTAAGTGGCAGCAAAAGAAAACAAAAGACAGATAGAAAGTTTAGGGCCGGCTAACACCCGAGAGAGAAGCTCTCTGGATTATGGGTTAGAAGCTCTATGTTGAGTGATTCACGGAACTTCGGGCATAGAAGTTCGGAGTTCAACTTTTGGGGTATAGGGCTAGTGCTAGCTGGACCAGACGAACTCTTTTGGAGGGCCATTTTTACTGAGATTAGACAAGGAATACCCCATGGACTCGTCAAGTGAAAATCCCTAAAAAATGATGGATCTTTTCATCGCAAGGGCTGTTCCAAGGAGAGATATATTGATAAGATTTTCACATCGGACCAAGAAAAGGTAGCAGATAGACCTACCATGGCTTCAGTTTGCAGCAACTCTGTCGTTGTTCCATTACCATCAAGAACTTCGTATTTTATGCACTCTACCGTGGAGGAACAAACATCAAGGCCAGTACGTACTGGATATTCTCTCGTGTACAGAACAACCTTCATCAAACATCGAGCTCATTGACTAACCCTGAATCATCTCCATCAGGTCAATCTGGATGTGGCCATATCAAATTCTCCATTAATGAGCTCTCAATCACGGAGGTTACACCTCGATGAATGATGATTCTTGAGCATGAAAGTAATGGAATATCTTTATATATCTTTATTAATAAATATTGTATCAAGAAAAATGTATAGGAATAAATTTTTTAGAATTTTTTAGTGTTTTAAACTGGGCATGTTTTAGTACCAAACATGTCCCTATAGAGGTATAATGAATCTAATTCTAATCAGATCTAACTAGAATTAAAGGCTTTACAATTTATCAAGCTTACCCAATGTACCAAGCCCAGCCCCAAGTAAGGACTTGGCAAAAACATCCTTTTAATATGCTTGTGTTTATAAAGAACTAAAAAGAGCAAGTTCTTAAGAATAATCAACTCAAATTAATTACATGAATTAATACTCATAAAACATTTAGAGTATTTTTTTTTCAATGAACCTATATCAATTTTACGGGTTAACCGTGTTGACCCAAGTTATTTTTTTTAGTTAATTTATTTCTCAACTTAATCCTTCATCATTAAGTTAATTAAGAATTGAGTTTTATAATTATTTGTAATTTATTTTATGAGGTTATCATTGCCGTAAGTTTTATGAATTAATCGCGTTGATTTAGACAATTTTTTTTTATCTTTTTTAATTAATTTATTTTCTCAAATCCATCTTTCAATCATGTATTGAGAATTGGGCTGAATTGTTTTTTCATTTTCTTTCTAAGAGGTTATAATGTTTTTATGACTTGAATTACGAGTTTTACGGGTTAGTTCTGTTGACTAAGGTTTTTTATGGTCTGTTTTTTAATTTGAGTTTTTTTTCAATTTCATCTTTCAATATTAGATTGATTTAAAATTGAACTTTATAATTTTTTTTCTATTTAATTTTTATAGAGGTATATCAGTTTCCTGACCTGAGTTTGATAAGTTCATCTGAGTTGACTCTAGAGATATTTTTATTTTTTTAATTGATTTTTTTATTTAATAATTAAATATTAGGTTGATTGGTAATTGTGCTTTATAAATTTTTTTATTTGCTTTCTATTGGGTTATCTCAATCTCATAATTTATGCTGAAGATTTGACAGGTTAACCCGGGTTGACCTAGGTCAATCCAATGTGTTTCCGTCTTAATATTTTTTTAAAAAAAAATGTTGTCTTGAGACTTTTTTTAGTCAAATTACGTTTTTAATGGTCATATGAATTGTTTTGAATTTGTCTAGCTGACCGAGTCACACTAAGTGAACCCCCACATGATTTATTTATTTATTTACTAGAAATCATGTTAGCAATACCAAGATATTTATTTATATTAAAAAAATTAATCTGATCTGCAATATAGATAAGAGAAATGATCTAGTATCAATCTATGATTTATTTACAATAAAAATAATTAAATACCCTCTTTATTTTGAAATGTAATTAACTAGTCCCTTTTATTCATTTCATGTTATTTTTTTAATTTTTCTCATGTTGAGAAATAGAAAGTTAAAAAGAAAGTCAATGATGTAGAAATAAAGATATTGTTTGAAACAAAGTAATACTTAAATTAAATATAATGAACATTAAGCAAAAGACTAATTAATTAGTTTTTAAAACTAAATATACTATTTAATCCATTTTTCAAAACTAGATTGACTAATTTATTTATAATTTAGTATATTTGCTAGTGCTGCAATTATAGCAAAAACAATTAATAAATTTTTGACTCAAAATACATAGAAAACTCCTTAGAAACTTTAACAAACCCATTTATAATCTTAGGTAACCCTAAAATTAGTTCGAAAACCCAAAATTAATCTAAATTTAAAAACTTTTTAAGGTTATATCTATCATCTTAAACGATGAGAATGACAAATAATTTCATTAGTGAAACTCCTTTTATCAAATAATATCAATAATATCATTAGTGAAACTCCTTTTATCGAATAATATCTGTTGCTACAAAGATCGAACTTTTCATAATCAAAATCAACATGAATCGAGACTTTTTCTCTCTTCAATAAGAATCTGACAACTCTATTTCTCTCTCTACTCTCCTCTCTTAAATATAAAACTGAAAATTTTTAAAAATAAATAAAGGTTTGGTTTAAAATTGAATATTAGAAAAATAAATAGACTAAAAATCTAATTAAAAATTAGAAAGTAAGAGGAGTAATGTGAACTTTCTGCATTAGTTTTGAAAATGCCACCTTTTCTTTTCTTTTCCCTTTACTCTTATTTCTTTTAATTTTATCATAATTTCTTAACAAATTAATTTATTTAAATTGGCAATCAATTTGATCCTAGAAGGATAATTAAAAAAAAATAGCGTGTTGTGATATAGTAAAAACACCATTCTTTTTACCTTTTTCTATAATAATTACTCCCTGGTCTCGGTCTCGCTTTTAATTTTGCATTGTTGTCTTCGTTACTGTTATTTTTTAAAAAACACGTAATTGATTTTAATTCTTTTTTATGGCTTTATTCGTATTCTTAATTGAAATTGAATTCGGTAGCTATTTATGAAATGTGTTGATTTTGTTTTTACAGTTTTAGGAGATGGAATGCTTCTACGTGAGGGTATTTTTTTGTCTTTTGGGCTTGAGAAAATAAGGGAATAGAGTTGGGCATGAGAAAAATAAATAGATGGAATCGGGTTAGATTGATGGGCTTGCACCCTTTCATTTGTTTTCTCTACTCTCTTTTTTCCTGTTTTTTTTCATTTTTCTGAATTTTTCATTTTTTTTAAATTTGTACCTTCTTCTTTCTTTTTCCTCTGATTTTTATTTTCTCTCATTCTATCTTTTGTTCATTAATAACAGCAGCATAAAAATAAAATACTACTCACTTCGATAAATCTCACAGGTTATTTATTTTAAATACTACTCCACACCACTAGGTTATTTCTATCAATTTGGTCTTGTTTGCTTTTCACTCCAATAAAAAAAGCATATATAATTAAAAATCTCTCAGGTTATTTATTTTAAAGATATTTTTGAAATAATATGCTTATTTTATTTTAGAATGAAATATTTATCAAACTGATAGAAATAACATAGTGGTATGGAGTTTAATAATTGCTAAAAAAATTGAGATGGGACTGAATCTTAATGCATGTTTCAGGTTTTTTTTAGGATTAACTATAATGCTTAATAGTAGAATTGCATATCCTTATTTTATTTTAGAATGAAATATAATGCTTAATAGTAGAATTGTTATAATGGGCGATTACATTTAGCATGATTTAAAAAAAAAAAAGATAAATATGAATGCAACAATAATTTACCTTCTTCTTTTAATTTATTTTGTAATTGTAATTAACTACATGGTTTTGTTAGTCGAAATCTTTAATATCCAAGTTTTGAATCTCCAATACAACAACAAAAATATATTACACTCTGTTTGTTTTTGTATTTTAAAAAAGTTAAATATTTTGAATTTTTTATTTTAAATTAATATTTTTTAAATATTTTTAAACAGATAATTTTTTATTTCTTTATAAATATTTGACGATATAAGTCTTAAGAAAAAAAAAAGTTCTCTGCGACTGAGTCAATTGCCACAAGTCTTTGCAGATTTTTTTTTAAAATCTGATTTTCCTTTGAAAGCAGGGGACAAGTAACTTTTTCAAGGAAATTAGGCACTCAGAGATTGGTCCGAGGAAAATTAGTGGAAATTAAGCTGTCATAAAGTGGACCAACAGGAAAAGACACCACTTCATATGGTGATAGTGATCATTCCACACTCACTACTTGTGCCATGCATGAAACTGTCACCATCAAACTTACTTTTTTTTAATGTCATTTTCACTCACCTCCTTGTCCTCAGTGTTTCGCAATCAAAACAACTCTATCACGGTTGTCCAGAAAGCTACATGCGTACAAATCAAACCTCAGTAACCTTATCTCCTCTTTCTTTTTCGATACCAAAATCGGCTACGGATTCTACAATGCCTCGTATGGCGAAAACAGCAGCAAAGTTACTTTTGGATGTGATATATATGAATTTTAATGTAATCTTCATACTGATTGTTGAGGTTGGAAAAACTACAATGATTGGGGGGTTCTTTGCAAGGCTGACTTGGAATTGATATTTTTGGAGAAAATGGTGATCTTGGCTGGAGAACTTGTTAAAAAGGTCCCTCTGGTAGGGTTGGGTACCCTCAAATGCCTAGTTAGCTAAAGTAAAGAAGAATGAGCTTGAAAAGGGTGTGTTTTAAGCGTGACAGAGTTTGCATTTGAAAGAAAAATAAGATTAACGAGAGTAAGAGGTTAAGATCATATATAGCCACAAGTTTTGGAAAACTTTCTTGGAGAAAAAGGTCAAAAGATCAATTTACCCATCACCTATGATTTCATATAATGATCAGGGGATAAGTGTTTTTGGAATTGATGAATCACTATTGAATTTAGGTGTTGACTAGATTATTTTTCGCGCCACGTTATTGGTGACCAAAATATAAAAAACCAAAGAAAAAAAAAACCACTAGGAATTATACTGTGATTACTAACAGGAGCCACAATAATTTCACATGCAATCTTAGTTTTTTAAATATAGCATTAAATCTGAACCTGTTGATCAAAAATATATAGAAGCCAAATTTATGAGCCGACTAAAATACTTGTACGGTCAAATCCAAGGTTTAAAAAACTGTACGTAAAATAAATGCTGCTAGCTTTTAATTTGGTTGTTAGAGATATATATTTTTTATCAGTCATCGGTGCTCAAGAAAAGAGGTATACCATATACCCACTTCACCTTTTTTCTGTACAAATTAGAAAGAAAAAAAGAAGAAGCTACAGATCTCAATGCTCAAGATGTAATCTGATGAATTATGAATTAAAAGTTCCATTCTTAATTTTGAATATATTGTTCTTGTCATTGTTATAATGAAATTCAAATGAGTGCTGTAAGTTTTATTCACATATTTGATATTATATTCGAAATAAAAATGATATGAACAAATTTTATAAAAATGATATGTACTAACTTAATTGAAAAACAACATGGAAGTGACGAAAGGAGTGAGCTATGAACAAATTTTAAACACAGCGTTGAAACATATAGGTTATAAAAATATAAGGATTAATTAATTATTTTTACTAGACAAAAGGGACTAAATCATTAACTCACAATGTGATGTGATCGTGGACTCATTTGCTTCTACTTGATCATAGACTCATGGACGACCTGACTTTTCCAGTCCATCCCGGTCTCAACATTGTTAATTGACGAGTGTAAATTGCATGATTATTTTTTTGAATAAGTCCATATATTGAAATAGCTAACCAGAAAATAGTTAAAAATAAAATAAATAAATAAAAACATTAAAAAAAAGAAAAGAGAATCAGAATATCAAAAAAACAAATACAAAAAAAAATCAATAAATACATAACCGAAAAAAAACATTAGGATTCAAAAAGCTAATACGTAAAATGCATGATTGTCTTTCCTTGTTTAATGAATTCATCAGCTCTCCATCCACTACAATTCTAATTTAGTGTCTTGGAAGAGAGAGCAATGGTGCCCATGGATTTTTTAAGACAAACAAAGTTGTTGTCATTTGGTTACTTCATTGTGCACCTAGTTTCTCTAACCATAGCTCAACCTCCGGACTTCTTGTCTTTTAGGTGTCAAAATGATGTAGGTAACTACACTACCAACAGCACTTTCGATAGAGTATAGTGTGCAAAACCCTAATATCAAGGTTTTTGTATTTGAATTTCTATTATAATCATAATCATGAAGCTTATTTGGCTTCATGTATAAAGTATGTGGGCTCACGGCCCTTTCACTTTGCCCCCATCTTTTGTATTTTGGAGTTTTGGTCAAATGGATCACCTACGATTGTGTGAATCATTTTGAGTTGGATATTTTAGAATTGCTGTAGAGATTGTGTTTAAAAGGATATTTTACTTGTAAATATATTAAAATAGTATTTTTTTAATTTTTTAATTTTATTTTTAATATTATCAGCATCAACAATAGATCAAAAAAATTTAAAAAAGTTTAATTTAAAACTATAAATATTTAAAAAGCATCGTTAAATTGCAATTCAAAATAGAATTTAATTAGAGAAGAGAATAAAGGTGTACCAAATATCAATTTGGAAAAAAAGATACTCCATTTACATGTTTCAATTAAACCACCTTTGCTTATCCAATCTTCTTTTCAAATTCTCGTTTACTTTTTACTGTTTTCGTTTACTAATATCTATATATTATACAGTTGATGTAGCAGAAATCAAGTTGATAAATTCCAATTGCCAGCTATTTTCTAAACTTTAAGATTCCTGTAAATTATATGTTTAGATAACATCTATTTAAAATTAATTTTTTAAAAATAAAAAAAATTATTTTGATTTATTTTCAAATAAAAAACACTTTAAAAAACAACAACAACCACAATTATTATACATCAATCCAAATACCAACTTAGTTTTTCTATATATAGGTGCTGTAAACAGGCATAGAGTTAATTTATGTCTTTCACTCCATGTGTTAGTAACAAAAGGAAATTTCCTACTTTTACAAAAGGGATATAAAGAAAAACATAAAAGCTCAATGTCACTTTAAATGCTATATATGATAATCATACATGGTCCTGCGCTGGTTCATCTTTCTATAGTCAGGTTTCTAATATCTGATAGAGTAAATCATACTCCTGTGTGGAAAGACTACAAGCAAACCCAGAGGACTGAGGGCCAAGAAGAGAAGAGAGCACTAGCTCAGCCAAGAACATCAGTATTCTTACTTATAATATTACAATAAGGACACATTCATATAAACCTTTGAACAGGAATCTTTTACTCGTTTCCCCACAAAAATTACCATAGCTGCAGTGAGAGAGGTGAAATAAAGTATATATCATCAATCAAACACAAAAAGTAACACATCCCTCATGTGTCACCAACTAGTGCTCCATCTTTTTATGCCTCTCCTCACCATTTCTTTATTTCTTCCTAGTGCGAGACCAGTCACCAACCCAGCCAGCTTTATGATAAAAATGGACCCACCAATGTATAGATTATGTGATGTGATCGTTGACTCATTTGCTTCTACTTGATCATAGACTCATGGACGACCTGACTTTTCCAGTAAATCCCAGTCTCAACACTGCTAATTGACGAGTGTAAAATGCATGATTGTCTTTCCTTGTTTAATGAATTCATCAGCTCTCAATCCACTACAAATCTAATTTAGTGTCTTGAGGAAGAGAGAGCAATGGTGCCCATGGATTTTTTAAGACAAATAAAGTTGTTGTCATTTGGTTACTTCATTGTGCACCTAGTTTCTCTAACCATAGCTCAACCTCCGGACTTCTTGTCTTTTAGGTGTCAAAATGATGTAGGTAACTACACTACCAACAGCACTTTCGATAGAAACCTCAGGAGTCTCCAGTCTTACCTGGATCTCAATACCCAAATCGACCAAGGATTTTACAATATATCTGTTGGCCAAACTGGCCCTGAACAAGTAAATGCAATCGCACTTTGCAGAGGAGATGTTGATGTAAGCGAATGTCGAAGTTGTATTGGAATAGCTGTGAGTAAGATCTTACAGGTTTGTCCTAACCAGAAAGAGGCAATCGTATTTTATATTAACTGCATGTTACGATACTCAAAACAGATCCATATTTGGTGTCATGGAAGACCTTCCACTATCCCACCTTTACAACAGGTACAATGTGACAGATGTGGATCAGTTCAATCGGGCTCTTTTAACATTAGCAAGAAGACTTATAAGCACAGCTGCATCAGGGAACTCTCTTCGAAAGTTTGCTACAGGAACTGAATTAATAGCCGGATTTCGTACGTTGTTTGGACTTGTTCAATGCACGCCTGATTTATCTAAGCAGCAATGTGATAATTGCCTCGCTGGGGCTTTTCGGGAGATTGCAGTATGTTGTGGTGGTGGAAAACAAGGAGCCATAATTCTAACACCAAGCTGCAATATCAGGTTTGAAGTCTACCCTTTCTTTGAAGTTACTCCTGCCACACTACAGTCTCCAACACCGCCATCACCAAAAGTACCATCAGCGCCTCCTCCTCCACCAGCAGACGGTATGCCCTGAAATATTGTTAATTTACATGGATTCCATTCTACAAGTGGTCTAATTATGCAGCTCTGAATTAGCCTCCTTCCAAAATTGGTTACAGTCTAAAGAACATTAATTTATATTTAAATATAACTATTTTTCATGTCTATTTTCAGTTGAATACTCGACAAGTTGTCACTTGTTTGGCAAGAGCAGTAAAATAAGAATGAATAATGTCAACCAATTCTTCCCCTTCTGTCTTAAGTTCGTAGCTGGGGTCATCAGTTTAATTTTCTCTACTATTTTTCTAATTAAAATTTAGCACTCAACTTACTTTTATTTAATACGGCTGCACTGGTAATTAATTTGTGCAGGAAAGAAGAGCAACAAAGCACGAACTACCATTATCATAGTTGTTCCAACAGGCGTTGTAATACTTATTTTTTGCATCTGCATCTTTTTAAAAATCCAGAAGCCAAAGGAAGCAGTTCAAAGTAAGTAAAATGTTACATGTTGTCGGTTCCTTTCCATACAAGGCTTTCATATCATTTCTTATGCATGCGGAAGCTAAAGATCACAATTAAACAAAGAACACATAATATTTTAATGGCCAAATAAAATTGTTGATGTGAGCCTTAAATTCACAACTTTAGTCTCTCTAAAATAATGACAATGAAGTTTGTTTTTTAGGAGGTTTACAAAGCCTAAAATCAAAAACCCTATCTCAACTAGGAAATAACAAAAACAAAAAAAACTTTGAAATTATAAAGGAAAGAAGCATAAAATAAGAAATATGAAAATAAAAAGAAAAAATCACAAAAACCTGTCAAAACTAGAGGGTCTTTGTGAGATTTTCAATATCTAAAGATCTGACAGTCTACATAGAAACATATTCGCCACTATAACAAAAATAATTTTAGAAGCTATTGTAAAAATTTGAGTATGATCCAATGATCGGATCAAAAGTTATGATCTTTTTGAGATGTTATTCTTGTCTGGTGTGACCAAACCTCCTATTGGTCCCTGACCTATCCCATTAGTCCATAAATGCATCTACTAGGTTATTCATATAATCTTTCTAGGACAGATCCTTATCTAGTTGTGGCATATTCATCCATATTGTTGTATGAATCATCTTTATTGTTAGTGAAACTCATGGGCTCCTACTGTACTAGCATATTCTTTCCTAGATGACTTTTTGGTTTTCTACCCTCGTTAATTCGATGTCTCACCTCACCACATCTAAAACAACAAAGTCTAAAGCCAAAACCTTGTCCTTTTGCTCGTTGATTTTCTTGATTCAGCAAAGTCTGGTTTGTGGTCTGCCTTGGATCACTACTATGTCTTTTATTATTCTATTCGTCCCTATTTTTTTTGCTAAAAGTCCTAACAGCCTGCTGCTTCTCCACCATTAGAGCTTTTTGATATGCTTATAAAACCATCCACAAGGCTTAAAGACACAGTACATCCTGAATAGATTGAAGTAAACCATTAAGATATCTTGCCACTAGATGCTCCTCTATTTTTACCAGATCATTCATGTAAACTAATTGGTAGAACTCATTAGTGTAGTCATTGACAAATTTACCTCGTTTCATCATATGGAGCCTTTTATATAGAGTTTGGAAGTAGACAAAAGGAAGAAAGTGCTCTCTCATCTTTTTTTCATTTTGTCCCAATCATTGATTCTAGCCTTTCTTTGTCTCTCTTGTCTGTTCTTCAATTACTCCTACCATACATATGACTTGCCCTTCAATCTAATTACAATCAATTTAACTAATGTCTATTCACACACTTTCTTATACTAAAAAAATCCTCTCAATCTTTTTCATCCGGTCTATGAATTCTTCCATCTATAATTGAAAACTCAGGAATTTAGACATGAAAACCAAAATCCTCATATATGTTCTCTTCTCACTCAAAGGGTTATCTCTTTTGAATTCACCTCTAATTTTCAGTAATGGCTAAGGACCCTAGGTCACTCTCCTAGTCCTAGTCACGCTGATTTTGATCTTATAGGTCCCTCTTCTTTAGCCTATAGATTAATTCATTGATTTGCGCGCCTTTATATGTCTTCAATGATATGACCTCTTGGACAACCATTTCTTGGCTCCTCATCCCTTTCTTGGCTATGCCCTGCTCTACAACCATTTTCTATTATGGTTTGTTAGTGCACACAACAACAAACAAATCCTCTTCCACAGGATTGCAGCACACAACACAATAAACATAGGATCATTGGGCTCTGATACCAACTAATATAGGTAGAAGCTAAGGACAACAATGAAACAAAGAAAACATAATATTTTAATGGGAAAAAATAGATACAGATGTGAGCCCCAAATTCAAAATTTTATTCTTTTTAAAATAATGATAATGAAGTTTGCCTCTTTAAGAGGTTTACAAAGCCTTAAATAGGCCATAAACCCTACCTTAACTAGAAAGAAAACAAAAATCCAAAATTACAACCAAAAGAAACATATAATGAGAAATCCAAAAATAAAAAGAAAAATCACAAAATCTACCAAAACTAAAGGGTCTTAATGAGATTTTTAATATCTAAAGATTCGATGGTATGGAAAATGACATTCAAAAACTGCTGTAAAAATTTGAATGCGATCGAACGATCGAATCAAAAGTTATGGCCATTTTTAGCCATTATTCTGATATGGCATAACCAGACCTCCTCTTAGGCTTTCACCTATCCTACGCGTCCGTAAATATATCTACTAGGCCATCAATGTAATCTATTTGGAGTAGATACTTATCTAATTGTGACAAACCTACACCTGACTGCTTGTCTGGGGCATAGTTTCATCTAGTTGTGGAAGACTAATACCTGACTGTCCAGAACTTGTTATCGTAGGCCTAACTACATTAAATTCTATGTCCAAAATCATAAATTATTTTATCTTCGAATGCTTGAATTTTATGTCGGGACAAAACCTGCTAAATCCAAAAATAATAGAAAATAAAATTTAATGTAGTTTGACAATTTAATGTAAAAAACATTTTGTATAAAAATAGGAATTATGGACACTAATCAATCTCTCACACAAATACCTCGCTATCTAAAATCTAACTACATGCAAGGAATCTCTCACCACGCAACTATTAAGCCGCTCAAACTATTATTGTGAAAAACCATTCAAGAAGAGTGTCCTCTCCCAAAAACATCACTTTGTGCATCAAAGAATTTCCAGGTATCCATACTAGAAACAATCACATCTTTTGACCTGTCCTTAATTTTCATCAAGATTTATGGTTCTACTACTCATAATTAATATTAAAAGTACCTCTAAACTAGCCACTAACATATTCTATTTATACTAGCAATTAGGTTATTACTTTCTTAGTTAAGGAATTCTTTTAATATAACCACATTTTATTATTATTTAGAACATGAAATGGAATTTTATCCCATATAACAAGGCTATAATAACACACCGCCAATCTAACCTAAGCCATTTCATCAATTCAAGCAGCAATTCAACAAAACTCTCTCTTGGATTAAACTGAGACTAATCGTATTCTACTTGAACATTGAACATACTTCTTTAAAAAATTATATTTGAAATTTAACAAAGCAAAGTTCCTACGGACAAAAAATGCTTAAGAAAGGCGTTGTATGTCGTATGCAAGTGTGTTAACTTGTTTGTTTTGTGAAGCTGTGGATGAAATAATAACAGCAGAATCCTTGCAATTCGACTTCGGTACTATTAGAGCTGCAACAGATAACTTTTCTGAGGAAAATAAGCTTGGGCAAGGTGGATTTGGTTCTGTTTACAAGGTAATACTTAATTGAAGGATATCCATCGAGCAGCATAAATGCAAGAGAAATTCGCGGTGTTTGAAATGTAATATTTTCAGGGTACACTTTCTAATGGACAAGAGGTAGCAGTCAAAAGACTTTCCAAGGATTCTGGACAAGGAGATTTAGAATTTAAAAATGAAGTCGTGTTGGTTGCCAAGCTACAACACCGGAATTTAGTTAGACTTCAAGGATTTTGCTTGCAAGGAATCGAAAGGCTTCTTATCTACGAGTTTGTGCCTAATGCCAGCCTTGATCACTTCATATTCAGTAAGGCTACAAGTTAAGCTGATTTTATTTTGCTTTCAGAATCTAATTATGTGCAAGACTACTTCAAAACTTTGACAAACTTTAATCTCTACAAAGTTAGATCCATATAACATTTAATCTCGTCCAATTATGTTGTCTCTAGATCAAGTGAGGCGAGAACAGTTGGACTGGGAAAGGCGTTACAAGATCATTGGAGGCATTGCTCGTGGACTTCTTTACCTTCATGAGGACTCTCGCCTTCGAATCATCCATCGCGATCTCAAAGCTAGCAACATTTTATTGGATGCAGACATGAATCCTAGAATTTCCGATTTCGGGATGGCAAGATTGTTCGTGATGGATGAAACTCAAGGCAATACAAGTAGAATCGTGGGGACATAGTAAGTATCTAGACAAGCAGAGCATGTAGTTACAGTGATTACAATTATGATAACTTCTTACTGATAGCCTGCTTCAAATAGGGTAGCACAATGAAAACTGAAACTGCTATAATCATCTTCAAACATTCGAATATAACCATGTTGGAGACAGTATTAACGTTAATTGAAAATGACCTCATCATTAATGTTGATACGCAGTGGCTACATGGCTCCAGAATATGCGATGCATGGACAATTCTCAGTGAAATCAGACGTTTTTAGTTTCGGCGTGCTAATCTTGGAGATTGTGAGTGGTCAGAAAAACAAATGTTTTCGTAATGGTGAAACCGTAGAGGATTTATTGAGCTATGTAAGTATACACTCATCTATGGTTTTATAGATGCAACTTACTTTTCTGCATACTGGCTTGTTTTCAGCTACGCAAGTTTGATAAATTAATGGTGACCGATCAATGTTGTAGGCATGGAGAAATTGGAGGGAAGGCACAGGTTTGAATGTTATAGACCCTGCTTTGAGCACTGGTTCAAGAACTGAAATGATGAGATGCATCCATATTGGTTTACTCTGTGTTCAAGAAAATATGGCTGATAGACCAACCATGGCTTCGATTGTTCTAATGCTAAGCAGCTATTCTCTTACTCTGCCAGTACCTTCTCAACCAGCATTTTTTATGAACAGAAGCACATATCAATCAGACATATCATCGTCAATGGACTACAATTCAAGGGTGACTAATTCCTCAGAGGCTAAAACAGCTCTCTCATTGTCAGCAAATGAGGCATCAATTACTGAGTTATACCCTCGTTAATAATGGTCTGAGGAAGATCACAACCATATGTTTAAGAAATAGTGTTTCACACACACATTCTTGTGATGCCTGCGTCATTCGTTAAGAACTCTATTATAGAATCTATATCATGTATATCTATACATAGGATATTAATGTAATGTAGGATTAATCCAATGTTGTAATCCCTATGGTTACTACTGTATTCTGCCCTACATATATAAATAGGAAAGGTTGGCTAAGGCCAAACCTAAGACATTCAGTTATTCTCAACTTGGTATCAGAGTCAAAATAAATTAAAACACTTAGCCGGCAGCCTTCTCCTTCTCTGCAGCAATGGATTCTTCTCAGCCGGCAGCCTTCTCCTCCTCTGCAGCAGCACCTGTTGTCCCACCTCCTTCGTTGCAATTTTCTTCTTCAGCCGCAGGACAACTCTCTTCTTCAGCCTCAATTATGCAGTGGCCACAGCACACTAATATTGGCCATGCTCTTCTCAATCCGGACAATGCTCCTCTGCTCAATCCGGTCAATGCTCCTCTGCTGCCATCTTCGTCTGCTGAAACTACAGCAGCCTCTGCCGTGGCAATTGTGTCCCTCTCACACACCCATCAGGTCATCTCTCTGAAATTAACGAATACCAATTACTTGTATTGGCGAATGCAGATGAAACCATACCTCTTAGGCCAAGGAGTTTTCGGCTTTGTTGATGGTTCAAACTCCTGCCCCTCTCCACATATTCCTGCTGCCGATGGTGCTACTCTTCAGGTATCTCAATCCTTTCTTCGTTGGAAACAACAGGATCAATTAATTCTAAGTGCCTTGCTCTCTTCGCTGTCCATGGAAGTTCTTCATCTTGTTGTTGATTGTCCAACCTCATGTTCTGTCTGGCTCACACTTGAGCAAGCTCTAGCCTCTACATCCAATTCCCGTATTATGCAATTACATGGTTCCCTTCAAGAACTTCGACAAGGTGATGATTCGGTAACTCAATTTTTGTAAAAAGCTAAGACTTTATTTGATGAGCTAGCAGCTGCTGGCCGGCCTATCTCGCTAACCAATTTTAATCTCTATGTATTTCGTGGCCTTCGCGGAGAATTTAAGGACTTAGTAACAAGTCTTATTACAAGGGCGGATCCTCTACCATATGCAGATTTGCTTAGCCATCTGCTAACTCATGAATTTATTCATAAAACCTCTCATTTGTCTATAGGATCTGCTGCCATTCACGCACCATTGCTGCCTAACCAACCATTGCTGCCCACGCCACCTTCAGCACTACTGTCTCAACGCTACAATTCTGCTCAGTTTGGACGACATAAGGGGCGTTCCTATGGCAGCTGGCGTTCTCCTTCTACCGCTCACAGAGGCAACCAAAATAATTCCTACAGGTCTGATTTTCGTAACTCTCAAACCAATTACAATTCTGCTCCTCAATATGGCACCGAAAATAGGCACAGCAGCTGGCAAGGAAATTGGCAGCGCCGAGGCTCAAATTCCCGCTGCCAGCTATGCAACAATTATGGACACACTGCTCCTCAGTGTTCCCAACTTTAGCAACGCAGTCATGGCCCGCAACACAGTGCCAATTTGGCATTCAATAATTATGCCTCTACTGCTGAATGGTTTCCGGACACCGGTGCAAACCAACACGTCACACCCGACCTTGCAACCTTGACTGCTTCAGAACCATACAATGGTAATGATAATTTGCATGTTGGTGATGGTAAGGGACTTTCCATATCTAATATTGGCCATACAAAAATATATAACCCACATCGTTCATTCACTTTATCTAATGTTCTACATGTTCCTGCAATCACGAAACCTCTGCTTTCTGTTCAGAAATTTTGTCTCGATAATAATGTTTATTTTGAATTTCACCCTTTTCTGTTTTATATCAAGGATCTCAACACCAATGAAGTCCTTCTCTCAGGTCAGAGTAAAGATGGTCTCTATACTTTATCCAAGTTCAGGTCTTCCGTCCTGTCAACTCCTCAAGCCTATTGGTCTCCTTGCACCTCTGTCTGTGCTGATTTGTGGCATCGTCGCCTAGGTCATCCTACCTCCCGCATTTTTAAATTTTTAGTCTCGAAAAATAAGATCATTTGTAACAACAAAAGTCTTAATTTTCAATGCCAAAGTTGTCCCTTATGAAAATCGTCACGTTTGTCTTTACGACCTACTAGTCACAAAACTTCTGCTCTGCTTGAATTAATTTTTAGTGATGTGTGGGGTCCTGCTCCCCTTTTTTCTTCGGATGGATATCGTTATTTTGTTATATTTGTTGATGTGCACACAAAATATATATGGTATTATCCACTTGTTGCAAAATCTGATGTTTATTCTATTTTTCATCAATTTCAAACTCTTGTCGAACGTCAGTTTTCTTTAAAAATAAAATCTGTTCAAACTGATTGGGGCGGTGAATATCGCAAACTCTCCACTTTCTTCCAAACTGTTGGTATTCATCACCGTCTGATATGTCCACATACTCACGAACAAAATGGAATGGTAGAAAGACGTCATAGGCATATTGTGGAAACCGGTCTTACTCTTCTAGGTCAATGTAAAGCTCCTTTTCGTTTTTGGAATTATGCATTTGATACTTCGGTTTATCTCATTAATCGTATGCCTACTTCTGTTCTTGATAATCGATCTCCTTTTGATTGTTTGTTTCAACGGTCTCCTGATTATCAATTTTTACGTACTTTTGGATGTCTATGTTTTCTTTTCTTGCGTCCCTATAATAATCACAAATTAGATTTTCGGTCTTCTCCTTGTATATTTTTTGGCTACAGTCCCACTCACCTTGGTTATCAATGTCTTGATATTGAATCTCATCGCATGTATATCTCCTGTCATGTTCGTTTTCATGAAAATGTTTTTCCGTTTGATAAATCTGAACAGATTGCACAGGTTCCCTCTCAAACCCATACACCATCCCCTATTACCATCCTCCCAAATCTCAACCTCTCACCACTGTTTACAGCTCAAAATCCATCCCCACCCGCCTCTGCCTCTGCCCTACCCTTACTGCCGACTCAAGCACCATAGCCCCCATATTTCCCTTGCCGATCACCCCATGCATCTTTATCTAACCATACTGTTGCAGCTACAGGTTGCAGCTCAGTGTTTCCTGCTCTCCAGCACGAAGTCCTTGCGCATAGTGGGAGATCCTCTGGCTCGTCTTCAGCTCCTCTTTTTTCTGCCACCAATTCGGCTTCTGCCGACTCTGCCTCTGCTGCCAGCTCTCCACTTGCGACAGCTTCTTCACCGGATTCTTCTCCTGGACTAAATCTGGTGGTGGATCTCTCCGCCTATCCGCTGCATCATGACACCTCTGTCATGCCTCCTTCACCTGCGTCACAGCCAGTTCTCAGCCAACACCCTATGATCCTTCGATCACGGCAGCCCAAAAATGCCAATATAGTGTCCTCTGCTGCCGCTACTGCAGCTGTTTCTCGGGTATTGCTCTCTCCCTCCTCTGAACCTGTTGCCTTTTCTGATGCAGATAAGTATGTGGCTTGGCATGATGCCATGTGTGATGAGATTAAGGCTTTACGATCCAATCATACTTGGTCTCTAGTGCCCTTTCATCCATCGATGAATGTTGTGGGCAACCGATGGGTATATCGTATCAAACGTCGTATTGATGGCAGCATCGAACGTTATAAAGCTCGTCTAGTTGCTAGAGGCTTTACTCAACAGGAAGGCATTGATTATTCTGAAACTTTCAGCCCAGTTATTAAGCAGGCCACCGTCAGATTAGTCTTTTCCATTGCAGTTTCCCGCAATTGGAAGATCCATCAGCTTGATATTCATAATGCTTTTCTCAATGGTGTTCTTACTGAAGAGGTCTACATGAAACAACCTCCAGGTTTTGTTGATTCTACTCTTCCATCTCATGTGTGCAGGTTGCACAAGTCACTATATGGTTTAAAACAGGCACCAAGGGCATGGTACACTCGTCTGAGTGATTTTTTACTCTCTATTGGTTTCCTTGCCTCCAAGGTTGACACTTCCCTGTTTATCTTATCTGATGGCACTAATATCTTCTATCTTCTCGTCTATGTTGATGATATTCTGCTTACAGGCAACAACTTTGCCATGCTCCATCATCTAGTCCAGTTACTAAGCTCTGGATTCAAGCTACGTGACTTAGGTGATGTTCACTACTTTCTAGGTATTGAAGTTCAGTCTACAGGTATGGGTCTGATGTTGCGCCAACAAAAATATATTCTTGACATCCTCACTCGGGCTGGTATGACTTCCTGCAAACCGGTTGACACTCCAGTTTCTCCCTCTAAACTTGCTCTACAGCCGGATCATCCATTTTCTGATCCCACACGGTTTCGTCAAATTGTGGGTGCTCTCCAGTATCTTACATTCACTCGCCTAGATATCTGTTTTGCTGTTAACAGAGTCTGTCAGTACATGCATGCTCCTACAGATTTCCATTGGGCTGCTGTTAAACGCATACTCCGCTATCTCAAAGGAACGACTTCTTATGGTTTTCATATCACTCGAGGTACCTCCTTTGCTCTTCATGGTTTTACAGATGCTGATTGGGCTGGGAGTATTGATGATCGCAAGTCTACGGGTGGTTATCTTGTTTTCTTTGGTCAAACACCGATTTCATGGAAATCCGGCAAGCAACGTACAATTGCTCGCTCTTCCACTAAGGCTGAGTATAAAGCCTTAGCAGATGGTACTGCTGAGGTCATCTGGCTTCAATATTTGTTAAGAGATCTTCAGGTTCCCTCCATCTCAGCTCCTACTATTTGGTGTGATAATCTTGGTGCTACTTATCTCTCGGCAAATCCTATCTTTCATGCTCGTACTAAGCATGTTGAGGTAGACTATCATTTTGTCCGTGACCGGGTAGTAAAGAAGGACATTCAAATTCGGTTTATCCCCTCTCAGGATCAACTTGCTGATGTCTTCACCAATCCACTTTCCGCTGCGTCCTTTACTGCCTTCAGGTTCAAGCTTCGGGTCGATCCTCCACCCTCAGCTTGAGGGGGCATATTATAGAATGTATATCATGTATATCTATACATAGGATATTAATGTAATGTAGGATTAATCCAATGTTGTAATCCCTATGGTTACTACTGTATTCTGCCCTACATATATAAATAGGAAAGGTTGGCTAAGGCCAAACCTAAGACATTCAGTTATTCTCAACTAACTCAAATATAGTTCACTCTTGGTAGAATAAATTTCTATTTATTTTGTGGTTTTGACATCATGAAATGCTTATAAGTTGGATTTACACTATTCTTGTAAAGGGGTAACTTGTCTATAGTTTATTTGAACTCGATGCCTTTTATTGATTCTTGTGTTCAATAAAAAAAATTTAGTGGTGTTAAAGATGTTTAGTAGGCAAGCAATTTTGCAAGAGTTTTATGAAAGAGTTTATATCAAGAGCAAATCAACCCCTACAAGAAATACATGTCAATGTTTATGGTCCTATCAAACCATGTTTGTTTGGTAAAAACTTATATTTTCTACTTTTTATTGATATTTATAGTAAAAAGACTTGAGTATACTTTTTAAAAGAAAAGGCTAATGTGTTTAGTTGTTTTAAGAAGTTTAAAGTATTAGTTCAAAAAGAAAGTTGTTATTCTATAAAATCATTTAGGACATATAGTGGGGTGAATTTTGTTCTAATAATTTTAATGAGTTTTATGAAGATCATGGTATAAAGAGACTTCTAACGATGCCTAGATCCCCACAACAAAATGATGTGGTGAAGATTGTGGTATGATTACTTTCAATCTTGATAGAGAATAATATAAATTATATCTTGAGACCTCGTCTAATAGCTTAAGTTTTTGGGTTGAACTGGTTTTTTGACATGGTATCAGAGCTTTAATGACTAAGTAGTCATGAGTTTGAATATCACAATTCCTATTTATTTGATAAAAATTAAGCACAAGGTAATATGAACATGTATCAGCTTAAGCTTTTGGGTTGAACTGATTTTTTGACAAATCATAATTTTCATTTAATTATAGTATTGATAAAAGAAAAGATATTGTTGTGAAGCAAGAATCAATGGTGGCAGGATTTGAGAATTTTTTGAAAAACTAACCCTCGTGTTTTATAAAATTTATTTTAATAAAAAAGGATTCTATTCATTTTCTTATTTTAGTTTTGTTAATTTAAATTAGTTTATTTTTATTTTTATTTTACTTTTTTTGAGAAATTTCATAATCTTTAGGGAAGAAATTGAAATTTACACATGATGGAATTGGGTGGAGGGGGGGAATTGGAACAAAGTGAAAGATGTAGAGGCTAATTGGAGTTATATTGAAAGATATAAGGGCTTGTTGGAACAAACGAAAGATGCACAGTCTGATCGAAACAAATCAATGGTTTTAAATGAAATTAAGATAATAAATACTCAAATGAGATAAATTGAATATATATAAAGGTTGGACGTTAAATTCAGTAATTTTGCTTCTACTCTGAAATAATATTTGTAATTCCACAAGTCTCAATATAAGCTAGTATATTGACTTCCAATCTCCAGGACACCATGCGGCTCTTTCAAGGCAGATTCTGATATAGTTATTTGGAATATTTTTCAGGGTCTCATGACGCTTGAGAATTTATGTCTAGACCACTACAAGTTCTACCTTAAAACAGCTGGATTCACTTCCATATATGTAGTAATATCATATATATGTCTAGACTACTACAAGTTCTACCTTAAAACAGCTGGATTCACTTCCATATATGTAGTAATATCATACTTTCCAGTGGTAAACGTGTTTTTCAAAGTTAAAAATTCTCAGTCCTCTAGAAAACCAGTAAAAGAGCCATTCATATACAGTCCACTCTGAATGGCTCAAGTTTCTATAGGTTCTGACTATATGAATTAAACCGTTAATTTATTAGCAAGTTGACATGCTTTGTTAAAATGAAATAAGAAAAGACAAGCTAGAGGTGATCAAGCCACGATGCAAAATCAGTCTAAGTCTCCTTAGTGGGTGCACGCATAGCATTTGAATGTAAGAAAATTAAGGAGGTCATAGGGCTCAAGTCGTTTTGTATATCAAAACTTTAGAAACTAGGGCCAACTAAAACAAAATTAAAGGTTAGAGATGGGAGAATATATGTGTTTATAGTATAATATTTAGTTTTTTAATTAATTATAAAGTAGAATACATAGTTGCATTGCATCTTTGAATAACACCTTTTTTTCTTCATGACATTCCATTTATTTTTTTCATTAAATAATATGATCTGTATGTGTTTCCCACTTAAAAGAAAGATCGTAAGGGATCGTCCTCCACGAATTTGATGACAAAATACCACCAAGAAATCAATCCCCCTCTTTTTATTTATTTATTTATTATTATGACTTGTTGATGAATTTTATGATTTTGAGAAAAATAAATTATTTGCAAGTTACATGTGATGCTTAACAATTAAAATGGACAGAATATAGCATAATGGATGTCATTCAAATAAGTAATAATTTAGGAGTTGTCAATTTTGTCGCACGTGTGTACGTCATGACAATCATTTTTTCGGGTCAGGATAGTTGGGAATGATATGGGTGGAATCATTGTCCTTTATTAGTATAAAAAAAGAAAATGAGAGTCGTCATCTGGTATTTTGATTACTAGAAATCCTAATTGGTCTTAGAGTTCGGGTAAAAAAATTAATTGCGTAAAGAAAAGGTATTAACACTTCTACTACGTCTTATTTAAGGTAAGCTACATGTTTTTTTTTTAATTTGTTTGCTATGGTTTGACGATGTCTATAAATTATTGTTGAGACTTCTTTCGGGGTAAAACTAAAATTTGCTATTACGTCATTCCAAATAAAATTTCAAATAAAATTTCTTGTGAATTTTATCCTTATATTAGAAGTAAATGAGTTGCATTATTCACAATAATGTTTTAGATATTAACCTCATACGAATTTTTCGTCCTTTTATTAAAATGGGTAATAAAATTATTATTTGTAATAATATTTTGGATATTAACCCATTTTAAGTTCTTTATCCTTATGTTAAAAGTGAATAATATTTTCTTGCCAAAAATAATTTTTAAGTATAGGGAAAAATCCTTTGAAATTTTACAAACTTGTTGTAAAATCCATGCATTGTTTTTTTTTTTTTTAAAAAAAAAAACAAAATACCAAAGTGTTTTAAATTTTCTTGAAAAACAAATGCTCAAATAAATTTAAGATTTTTGGTCATATGCAATATATATATATATATATATATATATATATATATATATATATATATATATATATATATATTATTTTTAGGCTTTGTTTGGTAAAAACCCATTTTTTGTAATAAAACTAACTAAAATAGGCCTAAAGGGTGTTTGACAACACACCTTTAAACTAAAAGACCCTTAACCAAAAAAAAAATACAAACAAAACAGGGTATAAACCCTTTGACCCATATTTTTTTGACCTGACCCAACCAGGTTGACTCGACTAGGATGACTTGAAATCCTTAGTTTGATCATAAATCGAACAAAAAATCTTGGTTTGATCTAAAAACAAAACCAAAGCAAAAAAAAAAAAAAAAACATACTTGCCAAAAACACAACAACTAAAAAAGAAAAAAGCTCAAACAAAATGGATCAAACGCACAAAAAAATAAAGAACAATGAAGAACACCCCAGAAACCAAAATGAAACCCATCAACAAGGAACCCAACACAGACCAGATTTGGTAAAACAAAAAAAAGCACATACATGTTGGAAATCATGCAAGTAACAATAATCTAGCACCCAATCACTTCAATTTTCACTTAAAATTTACAATTTTGTCAAAATGGGTTTCGGTTCAAAACCGAAACCCAAGGATTAAAATCTATTGCAAACATGTTAGTGATGCAAATAAAAACTAGATTATTTGTTAATCGTGTCCGAAGAAGTGTTTTGGGCAATGAAATTGATCAAAATTGGTCCAAATCATATAGCTAATGCAATGTTCTTGGAAAGAACACAAAGAACCCCCCTTAAACCGACATGAAACCCAGAAATATGCAACCCAACATAGACTAGATATGGTTAAAACAAAAGCACATATATGTTGGAAATCATGCAAGGAATAATAATCTAGCATTCAATCACTTTAATTTTCACTTCAAATGCACAATTTTTTCAAAACAGGTTTTGGTTCAAAACCAAAACCCAATGATTAAAATCTATTGCAAACATGTTATTGATACAAATAAAAACTAGATTATTTGTTAATCATGTCCAAAGAAGTGTTATAGACAAAGAAATGGACCAAAATTGGTTCAAATCAAGGGTCTAAGACAATGTTCTTTCCAAGAACACAAAAAACATTTCCCAGAAACCCAACAAAAACCTAGCAAAGGTAGCCATTTTCTAGCCTAATAAAAAAACATCAAAACACCAAAATCAAGCTTGAGATACCAAATCCAAAAGACAACAATATAACACAACCTATATGTTCATGCAACATGGATTAAATAATGGTTTTTTGAACTCATTTTGTGCATGAACAGACATAACAAAGCCAGGGTAAACACATTTGCATTAACATACATAAGTTAGGTAAAAACCACAAACTAAAACAACATTATATGGTCAAAAACAAACTTAAAACAATAGCTTATATATATATATATTCAAAAATAACATCATGAAATGAAAAACACAACAACAAAGAGGTGAACACAATATCATTTATTAAGCATTTCAAACCTCTTTTCTATGTATATAAACACAAATATATAACAAAAACAACTAAAACAGGCCACAAGAGTCTATTTTTAGATTAAAAGAATACCTAAAATAGCCACTCTCTCTTTTTGTTTTCTTTTGAAAACTTTAACCTCTCCCAAACTTGGTATCATTTTCTTAGGTTTGTAAACCCTCTTTTCTTATGCTAATAGATTAATATTTTTTTTTTCTTTCCTATCCTTTCCTCCTCCTCTTTTTTTTTTTTACCCTTTCCCTTTGATCCTAAGGGGTATTTATAGGATTTTTTTGGGAATTTTCAATCCATTCTTGACCTTTTGATTTTAAAAGAAAGGTTGTGGACCCTTGATAAGAAACCCATAAGAAGCATTTGAATGTGAACGCATGAAAAGAAAGTTGGTTTTTTACACAATTGTATTTTAGTCTTGGCTGACTAAGTTGTCCACTTTCAAGGTTTCGTCAAAGCAATCTAATATCATCGTCGCTTAAGACTACCTGAAGTTGGTAGAGGTGGTGCACACCTATCATTTAAATCCAACCTTGCTCAATTTGAAAGTCTTAGCTCCATATTCAATAATTTGAAGTTGTCAACTCGATCAACTAAAACTATAAAAAACAGAGGCCAAGTCAACTGAATAATGTGTCACTCACCTTCTCTTTTTTAAGTCTGAACGACGCATTGTTCGTGTGAATTAGGGTTTTTAATTTAGGATTTAGCAAATTCCAATTAAGTCCTTATTCTTCTAATTGTGGCACGTGCACCCTTAATTGCATCTAAACTTTAATTTCTTGTAATTTCACCCTCGTCAAACTCAATTCTCAGCCCCTAAGTTGATTATCTTCTTCTTTTTTTTTTGGTCCTTCGTTATGAATCTGTGCATTCGGACCCTCAATTGGTCAACAAACTTTAATTTTTTAATTTGGCCCTTGATTTACTCAATTTCAGCCCCTACATTCACGCATCTTTTTCAGTTTGGTCCTTGATTTTGGATTTTTTTAATGAAGTCCCTAATTGCCCATCAAACTTAAATATTTATACAATTAAGCCCCTGATTTGATCAAATTAACTCTTAAAAATTGCATTTTGACCCCTATACTTTAATTTCTTCCAATTAAAGTTTAAATTAACTTTAAAAAATTAATTTTTCTTACAATTAAGCCCTCAATAAATTCAATTAAACCTTGAAAATTCTAATTAAGTCCTTAAAAATTTAATTTTGAATTTCTCTCATTAAATTGAATTTTCTTTGTCAATAAGACATTCAACAGTAAAAAATATAATGTTAAAATTTTTTAATATTTAATCCTCTCAACTAGTCATCAACGATTTTTTTGGAGTTTCGGTTACTCTTTCCACTTGTATATTTGTTTTCAATTTTTTTGTATTTTTTCTTTTTCCCTTTTTGTTTTTGTTTATATAGTACCAGTAAATCTAACAGGCATATCACTCAAGTGGGACCATCTTCCAGGTGCCTTAAAGTGATGAGATCCTAAAATACATCCACTTTCGCAAATCTTTGAACCTTGAGGGATGCAATTGAAATGCAAATTTTTTTGGTGATTCAATGTAAAACATAGGTTATAGGTTGTATACTAATTTAAAGTTGCCAACATGACTTCTTACCAGTCAGAATATGGAACCTCTTTTATTTTTTTCTATTAAAGAGCTTCGCAAATGCCTGTAATGCTTTATTACAGCTATGAGATTTCTCTTTATGGAAGTAAGAAACAAAGAGCTGAGCATAGTCAATCTTAACAGTAAAGATGCTCCATGATCCCTGGACGGCAACACCACCATGTACTTTGCATTAAAGATTGCCTTGGAACATATTTCCTATCGGTCATCATTTTATTCTTCGTTTTAAAATTAACAAGTTGTTATAGTAACACTAATAGTTGAAAAACAATTGTAGCAATTATTAATGAATATTATAATAGGAAAAAAAACCATAATTAATACAAGATTTAATATGGTTTGACAATATATCTATATTTACAAGAACAAAGAGTTTTTATTTTTTATTATATCAAAATAGAGTTACATTGTATATATTTATAATAATTCTAAATTATTTAAAAAACGTAGTCATTCAAAAAATCTTAACCATTCAAAGAATATTAATAATTTTTCTTAACATCTTTTTACTCTATCTCACAAACGATGCCCCAACATCCCCAACCTAGTAATTATTCCTAGTAACAAAAAAGAAAAAAAAATCTACATATGAGCCATGTCACACCCTCGCGGCGGAGTGGCGAGTACTCTCGATTGATTTCAAGTTTTTTTTTATTGTGAATAAGAAAATCGACACCTAATATTATGGTTACTAGAAACCCTAACTGGTCTTTCAAAGATTCTAAGGTAAGGGACTGATTGCGTAAATAAAAGGTATTAACACCTCTAGTACGCCTTACCTAAGATAAGCTACTTGGTGTTTGATTTGCCTTATAATTACCATGGTGTTGGTGTTTTCTAATCCCATCAATTTTCCTAAGATAAGTTTGCTATGATGAACAAACTTGGACTTAGAGTCTAAAAAGAAAGAACCCTTGGTCAATATGGATCACACCCTTAGATATGTCTACAAAGTACCAAGGAGAACCAATGCAGATCTCTTGAAATCTGTGTTTGATTCAGACTAAATTTATAACCTATGATTTATGAGATAGGTAAAATAGAAATCTAAGATATTCAATGTGCCTAAGAGCTCATTTTTCTCTTAGTATTTCAAGTATTTGCGACTCATAAATTGCAAGGAAAAGTAACAAAGATTTAGAAATCTAAGAAAATTCAGAGCGCTTTAAAAGCCTCTTTTTTTGCCTTATTGTTTCATACTTTCACGGCTCGTAAACCTTGGAGTCAAAAATTGAAATGCCCTCAATTATAATTGAGGCTTCTTTTAAAGATGTGTGAATGACTTATTATTCCTAGAAAATTTTTTTTAATATTAACTACTCGGGGCTTCTTTATCCAAATATTAACAGTGAATAATAACAAGTTATTCCAATAATATTTTGGATATTCATCCATTTAGGATTTTTTTATCTAAGTATTAATTGTCGCACCCCAAAAAAAATAAACAAAATTTTTTTTGTTTTGCGACATTCGACTGGCGACTTTCTTTTTGTTTTGTTTTTTTGCTGATTTGGTTCTTTGGAGTCGCCACCTAGTATTTTGGTCACTAGGAACCCTAACTGGTCTTTCAGAGATTCTAAGGCAAGGGACTAGTTGCGTAAAGGGAAGGTATTAGCACCCCTAGTACGCCCTACCTAAGGTAAGCTCCTTGGTGTTTGGTTTGCTCTACAATTGCTATGGTGTTGGTATTTTCTAGGCTCGTCAATTGATTTTGGATAGAAATCTAAGGAGATTCCATGTGCTTTGAAAGCTCATTTTTCCCTTAGTATTTCAAGAGTTTGCGACTCATAAATCGTGGAATAAAAAAAAATTTAAATTTTGAAATGTCCTCGATTATAATCAAGGCTTCTTTCAAGAATGTGTGCGGATTTATTACTCCCAATAATATTTTGGATATTCATCCTTTTAAGGATTTCTTTATCTAAACATTAGCGGTGAATAATAAATTAATTTTCTCCCCAAAAATAAGATTTTTATAGTTTTTGGAATATTGGCCAATACCCTTTGGAATTTTACAAACATGTTGTAAAATCCAGAAATGCAAGAAAATAATTTGTGTTTAAGAAATCTATGCGAAAACACACTTTCGAAGCTTCCAATATTTTTTTTTTAAAAAAAGAACATTCAAAACATGTTAGAGTATTGGCCGTATGCAACACGCAAGAAAATATATTTAAAAAAAAAAAACAATATATTTTTTTTTTGACGAAATCGGGTATTTTAATACTGAATTTGTATCTCCACAGCAAAAAAATACAAACTAATATTAAGTAATTTTAAAAAGATGTACAAAGAAAAAATCAAAAATATTTTTAAGGAATTTTAGAAATTTTTGAAAGTAAAAAATAAATTTATCTTTGAAAATTTCGGGTGTCTCGACGAAAATCAGATATTTTAAATACTGAATTTATACCTCCTCAGTATATAAAAAAAATACAAACCCCCTAAAAATATATATATATATATATATATATGAAAGGAAAATAACAACATTTTTTTTAGATTTTTCAGATTTTTTTATAAATATTTTATATATATATAACATATACACACATATATATTATAATTTATAATAATATATACTATATTATAGGGCTGGGCCGGCCCAAATGAATGGGCCAGGCTCAGCCCCAAAAAAGAGACGGGCCGATCTCGGCCCGAGAAACAAAAGTGGGCCGATCTCGGCCCGAAAACTCAAGTGGGCCGATCTCGGCCTGAAAAAACTCCTACGGTCTGGGCCAAGACCGGCCCAGACTTGCAAGGCTGGGCCAGCATCGGGCTGGCCCAGCAGCCCCAGGCCCAGCGGGGGAAGAATTAATTTTCTCCCCCCGCCTCCTGCATGCAGAATGCATGCAGGAGGCAAACCTACAGAAGACAAAAAAAATGGGGGAGAAGAAAATATACCTGGCGTGGAGGAGGCGGTCGCTGGCGGTGGTGTGGCTCGTGCACGGTGGCTCCGGGCGGCGGCGCTGCGGCTGTTTCCAAGTGTTCAGTTCGCTCTCTCTCTCTCTCTATTCCTCTCGGTCCTCCTTTTTTCTTCGGTTTCTTCTGTATTTATAGGGGAAGAAAAGACGTTGGGACCATTGTTAGTGCAGGAGCAAATCATGCAACGGCTGGTTGGCCAGTGTCTAAAGGTGGTGGGGACAAGGAGAGAGAGGCGGGAAGATTTGAAAAAAAAAAAAAAACAAAATGGTTTTCTTCTTCTGCTGCTCTGCTTCGGGGGGAAGGAGGAAGATGAACAGTGTCGTTCAAAACGACACCGTGCTGGTCTTCCTCTCTTTTTTTTTTTTTATATATATGAAACGGCGTCGTTTTGGATAAAACGCGTCGTTTCATTTAAATGGGCCAAACTTCAAATCAGCCCTCCAAATTCGGTCCCCGCCCCTCTTGTTGACCGCCTTTTTCACTTTGGTCCTTGGCCTCTGATTTATGCAATTTAGCCCTCAATTGATTAATAAACTTTCAATTTCTTCAATTAGGCCCCTGAACCGAATAATTGCAGTCCCTCCATTTACGCGCCTCTTCCAATTTGGTCCCTGGTTTCGGATTTTCTTAATTAAATCCCTAATTGGCCCTTAAACTTCAATATTTATGCAATTAAGCCCCTAATTTGACCCAATAAATTCCTAAAAAATATATTTTGGCCCCAGAACTTAAATTTCTTCTAATTAAAGCCCAAATTGACTTAAAAATCAATTTTTCTTGCAATCAATTCTTCTATAAATTCAAATAAAAATCCAATTAAATCCATAAACATTCAAATTTGGGCTTTTCTCCTCAAAATTCAAATTTTCCTTCTCAATAGGGCTTTCATCCTTTAAGAATATTTGTCAAAAATTCAATCCTTGTATTTTTAAAATTCCTTGACCAATTTTCTGACTATTTTCTGAGCGCTTCTGCCTCCTGTTATTTTTTCTAACCTCTTTTGGCTATTTATCTTATTTTTCATGGGGACGCAAAAATGGGTTACAACAGATGCCCCCTCTTTATAAAGCTTACGGAGCAGAGGTTTTGCGCAGTAAGTTTTATAAAGATAAACCCAAAACGGAACTCCCGAAACTGATATGGTCGAAGCTTAATTGATCTGAAACTGTCTTTTATAACAATCCTCCTTAGCCCAAAAACTATGATCAAAACTTAGTCATCCCGAGATCCTTATCCAGCGATCCTCTGAATTCTTACTTTAGTTTGATCAACATGGAAATCCATCCGAGATCCCATCTAGTGATCTCCTTTAACCTGGAATCCCATCTGACGATTCCTTTTCCCATAACCAATACAAAAAAATGTGTGCGTGGTCTTATTGTGATGGGTGACCTGCCCGAGTGGAAAAGAGAAAGAGTGGTCTCATTCTTTGGGTGACCTACCCAGGGGGAAGAATGGCCTCATTCTTATGGGTGACCTACCCAGGTAAAAAAAATGGAGAATGGTCTCATTCTTATGGGTGACCTACCCAGAAAAAATATGGTCTCATTGTGATGGGTGACCTGCCCAAGGAAAAAGGAAGAGTGGTCTCATTCTTTGGGTGACCTACCCAGGGGAAGGAATGGTCTCATTCTTATGGGTGACCTACCCAGGTAAAAAAAAGGATGGAGAATGGTCTCATTCTTATGGGTGACCTACCCAGAAAAAATATGGCCTCATTGTGATGGGTGACCTACCCAAGGAAAAATAATGGTCTCATTGTATGGGTGACCTACCCAAGAAAAATAATGGTCTCATTGTATGGGTGACCTACCCAGGAAAAATAATGGTCTCATTGTATGGGTGACCTACCCAGGTAAAAAATGATGGTCTCATTGTATGGGTGACTTACCCAAGAAAAAAAATGGTCTCATTGTATGGGTGACCTACCTAGGTAAAAATGATGGTCTCATTGTATGGGTGACCTACCCAAGAAAAAAAAATGGTCTCATTGTATGGGTGACCTACCCAGGTAAAAATGATGGTCTCATTGTATGGGTGACCTACCCAAGTAAAATAATGGTCTCATTGTATGGGTGACCTACCCAGTGAGAAGGATTCTTAGTAAACTCCATGCTTTTCTAAGAAATGGTTTCAATATGAGGTCCCTTCTGGCGACCTTCCTTGATGAATGTCGAAGTACGAGATCCCTTCTGGCAATCTCAAATAACTTGGAACCCCATCTGGCGATTCCTTTTATTCAAAGCTGAAATATGAGGTCCCTTCTAGTGACCTTCATCGAAATACGAGATCCCTTCTGGTGATCTCCTTTTACCAAACAACCTGGAATCCCATCTGGCGATTCCTTTTATACGAAAGCTGAAATTTAAGGTCCCTTCTAGCGACCTCCATTGAAAATACGAGATCCCTTCTGGTGATCTCAACAACTTGGAATCCCATTTGGCGATTCCTTTTAACCAAATGTTATCGATGTCGTTCTTCCTGCTGGCAGGGTTTGAAAACCATTATCTGTTGTTCTACAATCAACTCAATGACTCTTTCTTCGTCCATAATCTTGTTGGAATGCGCTAAGATCTCCTCCTGTAACGATCCAAAAAACATATATGCAATGATTTATGATTAGATGCAATGCATGCATTCATACCTGGTTTTGAAATATAGGTCTCATCTTCTTCTTCTAGTTCATGAGACTCCCTCTTAATATGAACTTTGCTTTTGAAGTCGTATGCTGGATTCATCTCTCGTGTTGCCTATCATATTCTTGGAGAAGAAGTCTTTGACTTTCTTCAAGTAGTCCTTTTCTCAAAATGTATAACTTGTATTTGCCTCTTTGTCATGCTTTTGTCAAATGCTTTAGCTTGGTTTTCAAATCTATAGGCTTCCATCCAATTTTAAACACGTAAAACTTTTCATAAAACATCCCGTCTTGCCCCCAGTGTAGGGGTGTGATCCTAGTCTGGGTTTTTATATAGAGAAGAAATTCATTCAGCCAGTGATAAACCTTTTTAGTGAGTGAAGAGATAAAGATTGATAAATTCTATTCTTTAAAAGACAAATACAGATGATTATAAAGTGACCACTTAATCATTTATCCATGCAATTTATTATGCTATCAATGATAGGGTTGTATTTTAGGGTTAGCTTTTCTTAAATTTCATATTAAACCATTTTATGATACTTTATTTGTAACCACTCAAACTCGTTCAAAAAATACATAAACTCATCATTTATCTAAAGAAAAGGTAAGCTCAAAGACAAACACAAAATCTGGTTGACATCATAAGCTCTGATTGCCCACTAGAGAAAATAAAAGCAATGACAAAAGCAATGACAAAAACATGCTAAGGCAAATAAAGTTGTTTTACATTTTGAAAACTACGAGAAGTTCTTGGGTCAACCTGTTCTAAAACTTCTTCTAGTGTGTGGAAACTCAACCGAGGCAATGCTTCATCTTCCTTCCCCACTTGTGTTTCCTTGTCTTCTCCTTCGATCTCGCCTTCTTCATTATTGACGATTCTTGACCAAAGTTTTCCAACCCTTTATCCCCTATCACTTTTGTCATGACCAGGCAATGGATTTGAACTGATATTGGGTGTGTCTTCAAATGACACCCATCCTATCTTGATGAGCTTCAACAGCTTGTTCTTGAAACCATAGCACGTTTCAAGACAATGCCCGGGAATACCAGCATGGTACTCGCAAGTCAACTCGGGCTTATACCAGATGGGGAATGGTGGCTGTAGTGGTAATGTAGGGATAGGAGCTATTTGTCCAATGCTCAGTAGTTTGGCATATATGTCCTTCAGAGGCATGGGTAATGGAGGTAGTTGTTCTGAAATGTATCTTGTGTTTGGTCTTTGGTGGTTGTTTTGGGTGTTTGACTGGCCATTTGCTCGATTAGGGGAAAAAGGTTTGTTAAAGTTTATGTGGGCCACATGGGAGGTAGGTATTTGTGGGTTATATGAATCCGTTATCTTGTCATTGGACCCACCTTCGAAGTTGTTAACGGGACCTTTCAATTTTCTTCCGAAAAAACCCTTTGTTTCCAATGGCTCAATTATGCGTCCAGCTTTAATCCCTTGCTCTATTCTTTCCGCTATGCGTACAACATCATAGAAATGCTGAGCTGAGCTACCCATTAAATGCTCATAGTAGGGTGCCTTGAATGTGTTGGCGAACAAAGTCACCATCTCCGTTTCTATCAAAGGGGGTTGCACATGCATGGCCTCGTCCCTCCATCTTTGGGCATAAGCCCTTACTGATTCTTGGCTTCTCTTTTCCATTGACATAAGGCTTGTTCAATCTGGAGCAATTTCCAAATTGAACTTGTATTTCTTAAGGAAAGCCTCTACTAAATCCTTCCATTTCTTAATCCTGGCATTTTCCAGCCTCATGTACCAACTTAGCGCCGACCCCGATAGACTGTCTTGGAAAAAGTAGATCTGTAACTTATCGTCATGAATCACCTCAGCCATCTTATTGCAATAAGATCGAAGGTGAGTGTTTGGGCATTCCAACCCAGTGTACTTTATAAACTCTGGTATCCTAAAATCTTTTGGTACCGTGATGTTTGGTACCAAGCATATTTCAGACGCTCGCATGGGGTCAAACCAGTCATTTTCCTCGACTGCTCTTAACCTTTCTTCCAAGGCTGATATCTTGTCATCGTTCATAAAACCAGTGGACTTATTATGGGAAGGCCCATCTGCTGTTAAATCTACAGTGATATGAGCTTGAGGGGGCTGAATGGGAATGGCAGGTGCAAAGTGCTGCTCCGTCACTGAATCTACCCCCAAGTTCTGAGATACCCCCGGGACATGAACTGACTGTGCTCCTATAGGTGGTTGGGTAGACGTTCCCTCCCCATTTTTGGCTCTTAAAAATTGCTCAAGCAGATTGGTCAGTCGAGAAACTTCATTTTTCACGGATTCCAACTCGGTCTGGTAGTGCGACTCTAAGTGAGCTCTTTCTTCGTTTTCCATTCTTGATCTTTGTCGAGTGTTGTGGATTCTAGAAGGGGGACCTATGTTTCTTAATCTGCAGATGCATGCATAGATGTATGAGAAAAATGTATGATTGTGATGGATACATGATTGAAAAATGCCATTTCGTGATGATTTAGTGATGATGGCCATTTCGTTCACAAGTCCTGTAATTCAAAATGCATTGGGGTTTAGACTTGTTTTGATGCAAAAGATACATTGGAACACACACCCTAAGGATAGGTTCTAGTTCCTCTACGTGAGACATAGGGTAGGTTTACTACTGGGTCTCTAAAAGAGGGTCTCTTGCTGTTCCAGTGACCACCTTCGTAAAGGCGATATGGGGGTCTAGCAGATAGTGGGATGGTACGTGTACCAATCACAATCAGTCTAAACACTCAGCAAAAAGTTGGGGTTTACACAAACTTAAACCTTGACTCAAGTCATAAGGCAAGCTGCTAGTCCCCCACTTAATCTTAAAGTTACATGTGGTGCCCTCCAAAACATAATAATAATAATAATAATAAAGTGATGCATGACTATGCCATGTATGATAGAATGTAAAGATATATGCTAAAGCTTTTAAACAAAGCATCATAAGAAAACAAAAACCAATAACACATAGCATAAACAAACAAAACAAGCTTAGTCCAAGGGTCCCCAGTGGAGTCGTCATCCTGTCGCACCCCAAAAAAAATTGTTTTGCGACATTCGACTGGCGACTTTCTTTTTGTTTTGTTTTTTTGCTGATTTGGTTTTTTGGAGTCGCCACCTAGTATTTTGGTCACTAGGAACCCTAACTGGTCTTTCAGAGATTCTAAGGCAAGGGACTAGTTGCGTAAAGGGAAGGTATTAGCACCCCTAGTACGCCCTACCTAAGGTAAGCTCCTTGGTGTTTGGTTTGCTCTACAATTGCTATGGTGTTGGTATTTTCTAGGCTCGTCAATTGATTTTGGATAGAAATCTAAGGAGATTCCATGTGCTTTGAAAGCTCATTTTTCCCTTAGTATTTCAAGAGTTTGCGACTCATAAATCGTGGAATAAAAAAAAAATTAAATTTTGAAATGTCCTCGATTATAATCAAGGCTTCTTTCAAGAATGTGTGCGGATTTATTACTCCCAATAATATTTTGGATATTCATCCTTTTAAGGATTTCTTTATCCAAACATTAGCGGTGAATAATAAATTAATTTTCTCCCCAAAAATAAGATTTTTATAGTTTTTGGAATATTGGCCAATACCCTTTGGAATTTTACAAACATGTTGTAAAATCCAGAAATGCAAGAAAATAATTTGTGTTTAAGAAATCTATGCGAAAACACACTTTCGAAGCTTCCAATATTTGTTTTTTATAAAAAGAACATTCAAAACATGTTAGAGTATTGGCTGTATGCAACACGCAAGAAAATATATTTTTTTTAAAAAAAAAAACAATATATTTTTTTTTTGACGAAATCGGGTATTTTAATACTGAATTTGTATCTCCACAGCAAAAAAATACAAACTAATATTAAGTCATTTTAAAAAGATGTACAGAAAAAAATCAACAATATTTTTAAGGAATTTTAGAAATTTTTGAAAGCAAAAAATAAATTTATCTTTGAAAATTTCGGGTGTCTCGACGAAAATCAGATATTTTAAATACTGAATTTATAACTCCACAGTATATAAAAAAATACAAACCCCCTAAAAATATATATATATATATATATATATGAAAGGAAAATAACAACATTTTTTTTAGATTTTTCATATTTTTTTATAAATATTTTATATATATATATATAACATATACACACATATATATTATAATTTATAATAATATATACTATATTATAGGGCTGGGCCGGCCCAAATGAATGGGCCAGGCTCATCCCCAAAAAAGAGACGGGCCGATCTCGGCCCAAGAAACAAAAGTGGGCCGATCTCGGCCCGAAAACTCAAGTCGGCCGATCTCGGCCTGAAAAAACTCCTACGGTCTGGGCCAAGACCGGCCCAGACTTGCAAGGCTGGGCCAGCATCGGGCTGGCCCAGCAGCCCCAGGCCCAGCGGGGGAAGAATTAATTTTCTCCCCCCGCCTCCTGCATGCAGAATGCATGCAGGAGGCAAACCTACAGAAGACAAAAAAAATGGGGGAGAAGAAAATGTACCTGGCGTGGAGGAGGCGGTCGCTGGCGGTGGTGTGGCTCGTGCATGGTGGCTCCGGGCGGCGGCGCTGCGGCTGTTTCCAAGTGTTCGGTTCGCTCTCTCTCTCTCTCTCTATTCCTCTCGGTCCTCCTTTTTTCTTCGGTTTCTTCTGTATTTATAGGGGAAGAAAAGACGCTGGGACCATTGTTAGTGCGGGAGCAAATCATGCAACGGCTGGTTGGCCAGTGTCTAAAGGTGGTGGGGACGAGGAGAGAGAGGCGGGAAGATTTGAAAAAAAAAAAAAACAAAATGGTTTTCTTCTTCTGCTGCTCTGCTTCAGGGGGAAGGAGGAAGATGAACAGTGTCGTTCAAAACGACACCGTTCTGGTCTTCCTCTCTTTCTTTTTTTATATATATATGAAATGGCGTCGTTTTGGATAAAACGCGTCGTTTCATTTAAATGGGCCAAACTTGAAATCAGCCCTCCAAATTCGGTCCCTGCCCCTCTTGTTGGCCGCCTTTTTCACTTTGGTCCTTGCCCTCTGATTTATGCAATTTAGCCCTCAATTGATTAATAAACTTTCAATTTCTTCAATTAGGCCCCTGAACCGAATAATTGCAGCCCCTCCATTTACGCGCCTCTTCCAATTTGGTCCCTGGTTTCGGATTTTCTTAATTAAATCCCTAATTGGCCCTTAAACTTCAATATTTATGCAATTAAGCCCCTGATTTGACCCAATAAATTCCTAAAAAGCATATTTTGGCCCCAGAACTTAAATTTCTTCTAATTAAAGCCCAAATTGACTTAAAAATCAATTTTTCTTGCAATCAAATCTTCTATAAATTCAAATAAAAATCCAATTAAATCCATAAACATTCAAATTTGGGCTTTTCTCCTCAAAATTCAAATTTTCCTTCTCAATAGGGCTTTCATCCTTTAAGAATATTTGTCAAAAATTCAATCCTTGTATTTTTAAAATTCCTTGACCAATTTTCTGACTATTTTCTGAGCGCTTCTGCCTCCTGTTATTTTTTCTAACCTCTTTTGGCTATTTATCTTATTTTTCATGGGGACCCAAAAATGGGTTACAACATTAATAGTGAATAATAGATGAATTCTCCAAAAAAATAAGATTTTTGTATTTTTTTAGAATATTGGCCAACATCCTTTGGAGTTTTATAAACATGTAAAATCCATAATGCAAGAAAACAAAATTTGTGTTTAAGAAATCCATGCTAAAACACCTTTTCTTTTAAATTTTAAATATTTGTTTTTTTTAAGAGAAAATTCAAAATATATTAGGGTATTGGCCGTATGCACAAAAATCTTTTATATATATATATATATATATATATATATATATATATATATATATATATATATTTGTCATATTGCGACGAAAATCAGGTATTCTAGATACGAGATTTGTATTCTAGATAAGAGTTTTTATTTTTTATTATATCAAAATAGAGTTACATAGTATGTGTGTGTATAATTTTAAATTCTTTAAAAAACCTAGTCATTCAAAAATTCCTAACCATTCAAAGAATATTAATAATTTTTCTTAACATCTTTTTACTGTATCACACGAACGTTGCCCCAACATCCCCAACATAGTAATTATTCCTAGTAATAAAAAAGAAAAAAAAAATCTACCTATGAGCCACAAGCATAAGAAATTTGACTAAGACGAGAAACAGTACCCACCCCAAGTTTGAACTTAATTTTGTCTCGTGATGTTGAATGAATAACCGTTCTTGGTGAAGAAAAATCTTTAAAAGCATAGTCGAATTGATTGCATGTCAAGCTTGTAGTATTAAAAAAATTATAATTTCAAAGTACCAGAACTTCTTTCTTGTTAAGTTCTTTTCACTGTGGCTTTGTTCTTTGATGCTTTAATGAATTCCATTGACTAACAAAAAAAGCAATGGTCTAAAATAGCTTGCTAGCAACTGCATTTCGTCGTAGAAATGTTCTTATTTTGAAGTTTAACATCTTCAACTCCTCTTTTCATAGTAGCTACAAATTTTTTGATCATCTTGCCATGAATTTTCAATTTCTTGTTTTTTTTATCCTCTCATATTTAATATTTGAAATTATGATCTACATGCGAGTCACTTTTTAATATTAAATAAATCAGGTTTTTTCCATAAAAAAAAAAATCTTTCTTTCAAAAATATAATTTTTTATTTTTATTTTCATATGGTCAAGTCTTTCAAAAATAAATTATACTCGCATATTTTATCATATTAAAAAATCATAAAAAATAGTCCTTTTATTTTTTATATATTATTGGATTTAATAATTAATTTATTAAAGACATTAGAACTTGGTCTACATTTCAAAAACACCAAAAATTTTATTTTGTTTTTTGTTAGTATTCGAGATTATGAAAACTTATACGTAAAACGTATTCTCAATATTAAATAAAAAAGACAGTTTAGTTTATTTTTATATTTTGGCATGAGAACAGTTATGGTTTAAAAATCTTTTTACCGAGAAAGACTTTTCTTAAATCTTAGACAGATTAACAACTAGACAACACAAAAATACCTTAGTTTATATTAGACAAATAAACAATACGGCTTACTTTAAGCGAGATTTACTAGAAGTGATATGTTCTCCCTATATACAACAAATCCTCTTATCAAGACTCTAAACGTGCGTTTGGCATTGTATTTTAAAAGCGTTTTTAAAAATATTTGAATTTGTTTTTACTTTAAATTAATATGTTTTTGATATTTTCAAATCATTTTGATGTGCTGAACTCAAAAATAATTTTTAAAAAATAAAAAAATATTATTGACATATTTTTTTTGAGTGAAAAAACTTTGAAAAACAATCACAATCACACTTCCAAACACGTCAGAGTGACTATATGATGACTATTTATTTTTAATTGATAAGAAATAAGGAATTTCTTTTTTTCCACCATAGAAAGATCCCACTTCTAAAAGATGATCACCACAATGCCAATAACCTCAAATGTGTTGCTGTATAACTAGATTTATATCCAGCAACAAATTAACACGATTATAGTTGTTCGTTGTGTGGGCAAATGTATAAAGAATTTGAAGTTAAATCTCTAAACCTAAACCTAACACACACACACACACACACACACACACACACATATATATATATATATATATAAATTACTAAAATGTTGGCCAATTATAAAATTAAAAAAAAAAAAACATTTATGTGCATACACCCGTAGAAACTTCGAAAAAGTAATTTCCATAAGTCAATGTCAATATGCTAGGAGCCTGCTTAATACCTAACAATGAAAAAAAAACGTAATTTTGGCATAAAAAGCTTATTAGAAAATGTCCTTGTTGTAAAATTAATAAAAATAGCATATATAAATACCAGAATACCATGTATAACCACAGAGACGTAGATATAGCTAGACTCCATGCAATAGTTCTTGGACCCACATTTCAACTGTGCAGGTATCTCCATAATCCTCCACCCTGCATGTTTGACCTTCAGTTGAAAATTGCGGACCCCATAAACAATCTTCTCCATTTGATTCAAGTAATCCAACGTTCTCTTCTATGATCTGATTTTCATTAATTATGAGATCATTCACAAGATTAAAGCTTGAAGAAAAATAACTGATAGGCAGCTTCGGTGAGCCCTCCGAGTCTTCTGGCTTCAATATTTTTGGAGCAGTGGGAAGTGGAACGTCAATATTTTCAGATAACTTCCTTTTCTTGAATTCTGCTGTGGATGTTTGTGTTCCTTGCAGTTTCGGTGCTTGCGCTGCAGTATTGATATTGTTCTTTACGTAATTTTTCTTCAAGCGGATGTTCCAGAAATTTTTTATCTCATTATCTGTTCTTCCAGGTAATTTTGCTGCAATTGCAGACCATCTGAGACAGGTGAAAGAAAGTAAAATCATTGAACTTATGTAGAACCTCTGAATTATTGTTCTTCCTGATGATCAAGAAAATAAAAACCTTGAAATACATCATAATTGTAATTCATAGTAAATTAAAAGAAGCTGTTAGTAGTGAGGTGAGAATTTTGAAGTAGCTCGAGTATATATTTGAGTAATATTCGTGGAAGCCCCCTGTCTATAGCATTGTTGGATCAACATGCAGGAATTATCTCACCACTCATAAGGTGGAGGAACTTTGTCTTCAAAAAGTGCACACCTCATGGCTGTGAGAGATTGAACCTCTAGTTACTTACCTTAAATATGGTCTTTAAGAAGTGCAGAAAATAAGTTATATTTGAAAGTGTAAAAGAATTATATCAATCCAATAATTCAAGTTGTAAAGTGAGGTTTCAAATATGGTTCATATTATCTTGTATTTATTTTTTTATCATATAAATAGGGATAATGATATTCGAACTCGTGATCATTTGGTCATTAATGCTCTGATACCATGTCAAAAAACTATCATAACCCAATAACATAAGTTGTAAAGTGAGGTCACAAGATATTATTTATATTATTTTTTAACAAAAAACTTGAAAAATGATAGAAAACAAATAAAAAAATGGAGTTAAAAATAAACACCGAAACTTTCGATTTAAATGCAATATATATTTTTTCATCTAGAAAACTAAAAAAAACCTAGGTTTTTAGCTTTCCATATTTGCACTTGTTTGAAAAACACATTTTATGGATTCTTCAGTTTTTCAATACAAGTTTTTCATTGTTTTTCAAATCAGGAAAAAAAAGTGTCCAATAATTGTTTTTTAATAAAATATTGGTTAGTTTTCAATTTAATCTCTATAGGTACTTGTTAATCATTATTGTGATTTTGCATGAAATCATGCATCTAACTTGTCATGTGTTTAATAATTGTTGAAGGGGAACTAGGTAAGTGGAACTTGTGAAATAGATCAACCAAGATGAAGCAGAAAGAAATGGAATTTGAGGAACAAATCTTGCCCTAACGAAGAATATCAATATTTTTTAGTACTTAATTTACCTATTTCCAAGAATCTCTTGCAGCTTGAGTATGGTTTCCACTTCTTCCATGCTGAAGTTTCCACGCTTTATATCCGGCCTCAAGTAGTTCATCCAACGTAGCCTGCAACTCTTCCCTGACCTTAACAAACCTAAGAGAAATCGGAGAAGAAAGCAATGAAACCTCACTGTCGCCATTTTCTTTGGTGAAATATTTGAAATTCAACTAAAGATCTGAGTACTACTTGTTCCTTACCGGCAGCTTTCGGCATCTCAATCCAATTCCGAATGCCATGTCTGTTAATATAAGCTATCAACTTATGATCTTCTTCAGGACTCCATGTCCCTCTTTTCAAAGGCAGATTCTGAGAGTTATGTGCAATCTTTCTCATCGTCGCCAGCTTGATGCATGTAAAATCCATGTCTATCTGGATTACCAGTTGTTCCAGTTGATTAATTCTAACTAACTTCAATTTAATATAACACCTGCCGGAGTCAAGTCAATCTTTCTCATATATATATATATAATTTTATTTTTTTTTCTTGTTAGAAAACGTGTTTCAAAGTTCAAGATTTCCAAAGTATTCACGGACTAATTGTAAAATGAAACTTCTGACTAGAAAATATGTACGTCACAAGTGACACATAATATATAGCATGAATAAAAACTAAAATTTTTAGATTTTAAGGTTACAATCCTAGAATATATATATATATATATATATATAATAGATCGAGGAAATATTTTCTAAAAAAATTAAAAAACAAGTTTCAAAGTTCAAATTTTCCAAAGTTTTTATATATGGACTAATTGTAAAATGAACCTTCTGACTAGCAAATATGGAAGTTACATGAATAAAAACTAAGATTTTCAGACTTTTAAGTTACAATCCTAAAATATAAAGAAATATTTCGAGGAAATATTTTCTAATAAGGTTGTAATTCAATAATCTAATGGAAAAAAAAATATTAAAAGCACACCAACTAATTATATATAGATAAAAAAACCATCCTATTTAAAAACAAATTCAAAGTTGAGTAGGAAAAGTAAATAAATCCAGAATTAAATAGAAGAAATTATTAAAATAATATTTTTTAAGTTTAATTTAAAAGCTTTGAAGACCTGGCTGATTTATTATAGCGACATGATCCTTTTATAGACTAGGTCTATAGAGTTTTTTTAATAAAATTTGAACTCAATATAACAATTAAATTTAAAATTATAATTGTTTTTATTCAAATATACATTTTACGTGTGTTTTTTTAATGGGATTTATTATCTATCTTATCCATAAACATATTATTAACACATTCCATATCAACAATTAGTTATATATATATATAAAAGACTACAAGTTAAATATTATAAATGTTGTTGAAAGTTGTCATGAGTTAATAAATTTAACCTTTAAATTAGCAACTTAATATGATTAAAAAAATTAGTTTGAGTATGCGAAAAACTAAGAGTAACTTGATTATTTAAATTAAAGAAGAAGAAAAGCAAGGATTAAGAAGTTGAGGAGAAAAAAAATAAGAAAAGACTAGAATATATTGCACTGCAACTTTAATGAAGTGTCAAAATTGCTTGCCAGCTAGCCTAGAACATTCAATTTCGTCAGGTTATAGATGTGTGAACACCATTATTTGACCAAATTAATATGAAGAATAGAATATATAATATATAAAGTGTTTTTTCCCCATGCAAATATCACGTGAGTTAAAAAACAAAATAATAAGATAGCTTGCTTTTAAAAAATTACTAATTTTAGTATTATAAATTTAAGGTTGATTGAAAGTTCCGGTTGTTAATTTTAGAATCTTTAAAAATTAATTGAGGTATTGAGGTACATGTAAATTGTTTTGGATAACCACGATTATAAGAAAATAAAAAAAATCAAATCACAAATTGTTTTTAATTAATTAAAAATTCTTCAATTAGAATATGATATTACCATAACATTTTATCTTTGATTTATTACACAAGACAGACATGCACAAGTCTTATGTGTTCCACGGTCAAACTCTCTGCTATCGATTGGCCTTCATTTGAGGACCCTCCAGTACCTTTCCTACTCAGCCTGATCTTTCCTTTGCCTTCAACAAAGTCTATCAGTTCATGCATTATCCACGTGTCTCTGTCATTGACAGGCTGTCGAGCGTATTTTACGCTATCTCCATCACGCGTCTAACCTTGGTCTCTACTTTTCCTCATCTTCTTCGTTTAAACTTACTGCCTTCTCAGATGCCGATTGGGCAGGGTATCCAGATGACCGCAAATCAACTCAACGGGTGGTTTTTGTGTCTATTTTGGCTCGCACCTCATTTCTTGGGGCTCTAAGAAGCAACCCACCATAGCTAGATCTTCAACGGAGGCTGAATACAAGGTAGTGGCGATCACCACCTGTGAAATCCTTTGGATGCAGTCACTGTTAAAAGAATTAGCTATCTTCTTAGTTGATCCACCAACTTCTTTGTGGTGCGACAATTTAGTTGCTACTTATCTGTCCGTCCGTCAATCCTATATTACATCCTAGAACTATTACATTCTAGAACTAAACATGTTGAACTTGATTTTCATTTTGTAAGAGAAAGGGTTGCAGCTAAAACACTTAAAGTTGCATTTGTTTCAAGCAAAGATCAAGTGGCAGACATCCTGACAAAGCCACCATCTCTCCGATTCGATTCAACCTACTTCGCTCAGCTCTTACTATATCCCCAGTGTAACTTGACTCTAGGGGGACCATTGAGGCCCTGGACCATGCCACCACCAATTCAACATGCCAGGACGCCTCTGGATGAAAATAACAGAATCCCATTTATGTGATCCTCTAGAATTGTTGTGCGCATCATAAAATGATGGGGTGTACAGCTGAGATTTAATCTTGTAATTGTTTGTTGTGATTTGGTCATGTAATTTTGGCTATAAATGCTCACTATTCCAGCTCCATTATATGAAAAGGAAAAAAAGTAAGAGAGAATACCTTTAGAAAAATTCTCTCCTTTCTGGCATTTTGTCAAACGTGTTTCGTGCGTGTTTATTCTTCTTCATTTTCTCATTACTGTAGACGGTGAAGAAAAATCCAAGGAAATCACATTCAATTTCATTTCGTTTTAAGAATTACTAATGGACAGGACGGTGGATAGCTAGCAACTTCACTTTGTAAAGAGACATTAAAAAAACACCAATAATTCTGACCGTTATATGGTCAAGATTAGTCATCCATGGATAACTACAAAACCTTTCATCTCAACTATAATATTTGCCAATTGTTGAGGACTAACCTCTCCGGTTTCAACGAACAAGACACCGACATTGTGGAAGAAATATGGTGCAAGGAAAGAAGCTGTGCGTGTAGCACATGGTTAAGTTGAGGTGATTGTGATTTTTAAGTTCATTGTTCAAGTACAGAATATAGAAGAGCAAGCCCTCGTAGTCGTCAACCTCCATGATTAAATTACATGGTCTAGGTAAAAACTAGATAAGATACCCGCATTAACAAAATGTGGATGTTGATTAAATTATTTAATTTGATAAAAGTAGTTAAAACAAATAATAAATTAAATCTAATAGCTCTACGTTGGAAAAAACTAGTTTAACTTTTTGATGTCGGCATTCTTGGAATGCCCCATTATTTGTTCCATTCTTGGACGCTTAATTCAAAGTGTTTTCATTACAAACTTAGAATTTTTTTTGTTTGGGTTGAATTCAGAGAGAATTAATTTCAACAAAAAATAATAATAATTAAAAACAATGAATGCAATTAGGATGGATGGGACATGTCTCGTATCTTTCTCGTTTAAAAACGACTGAGATTCATTATAAAACTATTACAAAAAAAAAAAATTTCCCTCTGTTTTTGTTCATCTAATCAAACATGTTTTTGCCTTTTCTATACTAAAATGCTAACCAAACACAATTTATGTGTTTGTAACATTAACTCAAATGAAACCAATATTTAACTAATCATTCAATGGTTTTTTTTTTAATGATGTATATGATATAACAAATAGTTTAAACATTAAAAAAAAAAAAAAACTTTTATCACACCTAGCATCGCGACGATGTTTAAAAGTAATATAAAAGGAAAAGGAACAAATACATGGCATTTTATTTTTAAAGGGAAAGGTTTTGTTTAAAAAGTTGTTACCTAGTATTATGGTTACTAAAAACACTAACTAGTGAATAAAAATTTTATAGTACGAAACTGGTTAAGCAAAAGAGAATATACTATCATTTATAAAGCGTTTTACCTGAGATAAGCTGCATTACTGGTTTTATTTTAAATTGTTAAGGCTCTATTGTATTATGTTATTGATATTCTATCTATAATATTTCTGACTTTATCGTTGGTGAATATTAAACTACAAATACTTTTAACTCTGGCGTTGGTAAGTATTACTTGAAGAAAATATATAATATTCTTAACTTCGACGTCAATGAATATTGGGGTCCAAAATAATTTATAATTCTCATGTTAATATTTTTAACTCTGACGTCATCAAATATTGAGAATATTTCTAATTTAAGCATTAGTGAATACAAATATTCTTGACTATAATGTCAGTGAATAAATAAGTAAAATTAAATAAAAAAATTTGTATTTAAAAAAAAAAGAGAGAATTGTGTTATTATTTTTATTGTTCAAAGCATGCAGCGGCTCATTAGGAGTCCATTTACCTCAAACAAAGGAAACAATTTTATTTTTTTTTTAATTTAGAAAGACCAGCTAAATGGTTTTTTTAAAACAAATTAGGTATGTTAGCCCCATAGGTCTTTTAATTTTTGCCAATTTATGAGATTTAATAAACTTGTTACTAAGCATAAAAATACATGCAAAATATTTTTTTGTATTTTATGTTTTTTTTTTATTTTTTTGTTAGAAAAAAAAGCTAAAACAAAGATTTTTTTTTTTCTTATTTTAGGTTAACTGGCATCACAGATATCAAAAGCCAACATAAAAAGCATTCAAAAGAAAAGTGGGCCACTTAATTCATGTGTAAATGGTCCCTCCCAAACAAAGAAACTTATTATAACAAGCCTTTCAACTTTTTTGAGCAAAATTAAAATATCAGATTCAGCTAAACAAAACAGATATCCTCCTCATGAACTATATGCTATACTATCTAGAATTCAGACCTGGAAAAAAAAAAAAAAAAAACTTCCCTGATCTCTACATGAAGGAAAGCGACGACTTTAAGCATGGCCGGAAAAAAAACACCCAGCTTAGCACAAATTCCACTCGGACTAGAAGCCTCTTAATTCACTCTACTTATAAGAAAAGCATGCATATTTAAAGGCAGAAAGGATGAAATAAGCTTCCCCAGAATTGTTCATCATTTTGATTAACATATGCTCTTACAAGAAAAACAGATCAAGCAATGAGCATAGAAAATTATCAAACATATACTTACAGTCTTACAGATAAGATGAAAAACCAGAAACTTATGCCAAAATACTAGCCACTGTCAATAAATATCCAAGGCTCTGCATTCCAAAATGATAACGTTCTCTAACAGAAGAGAAACTGAACTTCTAAGTAAAAAAAAAAAAAAATTAACATTCTCTGAATATACACTTAGAATACCATCTGAACTAATCAAACACAGACTCTAATCATATTCTTGTACCATAGCAATCCAAGTACACAGGAGGAAGGCCTAGGAGTTCGAAGGAATAAAAGGGCAAAAACACACCCGTTGTTGTGCTGCTACTATTTCTCTTTCCTTTCCTTCCACTAATCCAGACTAGTTTTTAGAAAGGGTTTTTTGCTTAGGGTGTTGTAAACATGGCTCTCAGTTGTTTTTAGGAGTGTGATGGATGTATTGTTGCTGGGAAAAAATCAAGAAGCAGGGGCTATTTTTTTTTTTTTTTTTTTTTTGTGTTCTCTCCACCATTCCCTACGGTTTTGTCATTAAGTTCTTATAGGCCAAAAGGTATCAGCAAAATCCCCATTAAATCTGATTTCCTCCACTTTTCAGGGAGAACGAAGCCTTTTGAATGAAAAACCACAACAGCTATCTTGCTCAGAAACGGGCGCGACTGTCCTCATCTTCTTAGACTGTCAGTGACAGCTTCTTGTTGTGCCACGAGATCATTTTAGGGGAGAAGGAAACTGCAAAACTTAGTGATAGTTAAAGGCGGTGATTTGGGCTATGATTTTAGGAAGCTTTAGTGCGGTTTGGTGGGAAGATTTGGCTGAACCATGGCTGCTAACATAGCCACTCGGGCAGCTTTTCCGGTTCAAAGGATAGAAGAAAATGAACAGTGTTCAAACGACATGTCATTTGGAGCCTTGGTTTACATCCCAACGACACTTCGTCTGTTAAAAGGGAACTAGGTTAAAACTAAAGTCATATGTCAATTTGCCCCCTAAACATCTGAACACATTCAATTAAGCTCCACATTGTTCTTATAGTTTATGATATTTTCAATCTCACCCCTGTAATTTCGCAATTAGACTCTTGGATTTCCACGTTCCTTACAAAATGGTCTTTGGTTTTGGGTTTTTCCAATTCAGACCTTAATTGACTCTTCAAACTTCTAATTATTACAATTTCACCCTTGATTAAGTCAATTAAACCCTTGGAACCTCAATTCATATTCATTCTAGTCCCTGGATCCTTATTCCTTGCAAATTTAACTAGAATTGACTCCTGAACTTTGATATTTATCTAATTAAGCCCCTAACTACACTAACTAAACCAATCCAAGGTTCAAACGGCATTTATGATCAAATTAATTACTATATTTATCATTGAAGATAATTGAGTTTCTCTAACCTATTCATCAATCTTTTTTTAGCATTAATATAATATCTTAACAAGTAATTTTTGGCATTTCTAGCAAAAATTCTGAACTTGTCAAAATTTCTTAAAAACAATGAAACTCTAACAATTATATAAGGTTATTAATATCTTTATCCTATGAATTTTTTTATAGTATTTCAAATGTTAGCAGAACAATTATCACTTTTCAGTTCATAGTTAATTACTTAATAATATAAATAGTGATCAATCATTCGCATGCAATAAGTTTAGAGAGAGGTATGAATTAATTTAATAACATAAGTACTTGGATAATCATAATTAAGCTATACCATAATCCTATAAAAGAAAATTTATTTCATAATTAAACTGAATACCAATGTATTTGATACATTTAACATCAGAAAAAACGATTGCTCCATGATAAATCTAGCTCCTTGAGGCTCACGTCTCCTTGAGGAAATTGGATTCCAAGTTGTTGGCTCCTTGAAGAATTTGTTCTTCTCTTTTCTACTGAAAGACGTTGCCTCCCTTTCAAAACCAAAAGAAAACCGAAGCAACCCTCAGCAGTTGTCGTAAGAAGCTTTTAGACCCTTGGTCCTTTCCTTTAAAGGAAAGGAAACAAATTTTCTCATCTGTCAAATAGTGTTGTAGATTTTTATCTCTGGATCGCGGGCGATGAAAAACATGTGAATTACAAAATTTCTATTTCATAAATAATTGTTTTTTTTTTATTGAGTCAGATTTCTATATATTAGCTATTAAAAGAGAGAAAACATCATAATATATCATAAAGTTTACTCATGTATTAGCACATAGTCATGAAAAACCAGCATATAATATCAGTTTTTTTTTTTTCAATCTTTTCCCTTTTCCTACATTTACTCTCTCTTCGGAAAAAAATCAATTCATCCTCCCCAGATCAACAGCCATAACCATGCCACCACCCACAGAACAGGAGCCACCCATTGTTGACCAACCCAAATAGTCCACGTCAAAGACCAGTCCAGCCACCACGCTGTCGAACAACCCCACAACAACCAAGGGACTCCAACTGAGATTTCAGAGCAGACCCATACAACAACCACTGCACAACCAAGACCAGCAATCCCCCAAGTAGTCTTCCCCTCTCGCCATCACTAACACCGGCAAATGCAACATCAGTAACTTTATGGGCAATTTTTTTGGTGAATCATAGGATATTATGCTGACCCGAGAACACCATATTCAACTAAGTGTATTCAACTCTTCCTCTGTAATCCTAAAATACTGAAAAGGGTCATTCAACCAGCCCAAAGAACAAAATTTTAATGGAGTCCCTACACACAAGGACATGGAATCTGTGGTGTCCGAGATTCAAGATCTTAAAGAGGTAATATAATTTGGGACCTAAAAGTTTTACTTTAAAGGTTTGCGTACCTTGATCATTAGTGTGGACCATTGCATTTCATAATCTATAATGCTCTCAATGTGCTAGTGCATTAAGGACCGAGTAGATCAGTTTCTAAGCTATTATCAAGAGAGCTTTCAGGGAAGACAAAAGACAAGGCTGTTGATACACTTGATTTCTCCTGATAAAATCTAAGCAGTAGAATCGCACTCGGCCAGAGTGAAATAAATAGTGTTGCTTCACAAGAATAAACGTAACTACAATATTTACAATTTTCACAGATAAGCAAAGCACATTAAGAACAAGGGTCTAACCGATAACCAAACTCTTGTTAAATGCAAGTCCGAGTTGTCCGCATGGACTGGAAACATCTTCTTTATCGGATACTCTAAAGCAGGCCATCTTCCTTGATTTGAAAAGGCAGCGTTCTTAGGTTAGGCAGAAAATGTTCCACGCTGCTCTCTGATGGTTTCTCATAAACAAGATTTGGTGATACAGCCTGTGTATCAACCCTTTCTTCAGGGAAACAAGCAAGGGGAAGCTGATAATACATTGATGCAGAGATCAAGGTCATAGATGCCCAAACAGCTCAAGTTGAAGATTGGTCACTGAGATCAGTACTTTTTTGCATGCTGCAAATGGCAGGGGACTTTGCTGCAACAGCAGAAGGTGGGTGCAATTCCAGGAACACTTTATTTCCTTCACTATAACTACCTACACATATAGTATCACCCCGACCATGCCAGATACCATCTTGGACATTGTTCATCTCCAATGTCCTCGATTCCTGCTCCATTATAGATGAAATGCTTATAGTTAGGTTTCAGAATCGTCCAAGTGTTTGGCTATGATTAACAACAATCAAAATTTATACGTAGGTCAGCAGAAAAGAACCTGGGATAATGAACAACAGGAGCAGATCAGATGGTAGACACAATCATCCAAGGAACTATCACTACCCTAAAATGAACACATTCCAAAACAAATAGAGTCAGTATGATTTATTTGCAACTTATAGTCTAAAAGATAGAAGTTTCAGGAACAAAAGTAGAAAAATCAGGTAGCCTCTAATAACTAGCAAGTAACCAATGAAAGAAAATGAGAGAGAAAATATTTTGATAATCTCCGTGGATGTTGTGTTAAAATCAAACTAAAATAGATCTACTAGACAGAAGTTCAATTCCTCCTCAAATGTGGTTAATGCAAAGCACAAATAAGATGATCTGACCAAAACTTGACATTGATGAAAATGTAAACTGCAACCATTAGGTTTATAATACAGATGTTCAAAGTGATACAACGATATAGAGAAAATAAACAAAACTCAAACTAATGAGAGATCACTGTCAACACATTTGAACTGACAAGTTTGGAGGTCACACAATAAAAGTAGTTATGCCTATCAAACCAAAAACAGTTGAAGTCATTCCTTCTAGCTCCACTTCATATGCACTAGCACTCGAATGTCCAGAACAAAAAAATCTGCATGATGATTCTCATAAATACCAGTAAACTTTGAACACTTATATATGCAGGTCTTCCAACAAAGTCCCATTACATTTGACAATTGAAGGCACAATGTATATCAAATACACTTAAATGTCAAAGTTTGATTCACATAAAGAGAGATATCAAATACAAATGTGAATATAGCTGTGCTTCTACGCACATAATCTAAAAGATAAAACAAGAAGCAAAAATCTAAGAATAAAACCATCTCATGTTGCAACTAAACCAAATAATCAGCAAAAGTTAAACACAATGATATATAAATGCTCACCCTGATGTTAAATTTCTTTTTCATCTGTGTGCGGAAGAAACCCAAATACATTCCTATAAAGAAGGTAATTGCAGCTGAAAAATACAGAAAGTAGAGACGCTTCGTCACAATAAAGGCAACAAAGCTGAGAAGGGCACTGAAAGCAAGAGCATAATATACGACTCCCTGCAAAATCACATTTATGAATTCAGAATTCATTTGCATAAAGATCACATTTTGAATTTGTAAAAGCCAAATTCTTACTTTAGTTATCTAAATTCTTAAAATTTAAAGAATTGCAAGAAAATGCCACCTGAAGAAAACAAGAACCAAAACCAGTTCGTCTCATGTTTTTTCCAAATCTATAGCATGGACAGCTGCAACATCAAGTGCACGGTTACTTGAAGTCAGAGCAAAATTCAAACACATAATACCAATAAAAAAAATGGAAGAATCCAATATTGCCCGAAACACTCTATGTTCAATGGCCCAAAGACGGCATAATTGACCAGAATAAACAAATCAACATTGAAGATAATTCATCATAACACACACACAAAAAAATCCCTTCTGAGCATTGCCTTTAACTATTAAATTCCCATAAAATTAAAGTCAATATCCACACATAAACAGTTTTTTAAAGAAACAATACAAATATATATTTAAAGCTACAAACATGAATTCTTCACCTCATGTTACACAAAATTATTATCAAATAGTAACATGTATAAACCTAACTGATTTTTTTTAAAATACAAATTTAAAGCTGCCATCATGAAATTTCCATATCCAATTAAACTCCCCAAACCCATTAACATTAAAAGACTACACACAAACGTAAACTAAACTAAAATATTTTTTCATTAAATTTAACGCAAAGCAATAATTAGCTAGAAACACAACAAAACCAAAGGAATAATTTTTTAAAAAAAAGAACGAAAACAAAATGAAAAGTTCCATCTTTTCTTTATGGGTTTAGCTTCTCCTTGTAAATTCTAATCACGGAACACTCGGAAAACAGAAACAGAGATAGAAGATTACCAAAGAGATTCAATGGCAATGCGGCGGTCATCAAAGCAATCAAGAACTTCACCTTCCCACATCCTGAAACCACCACCGCCACCTCCAACTCCTTTATTATAATGACGCAAATCACCTTCTTCCTCTTCTTCTTTGCTTTCAAGTTTGGCCCAATATTTACCTTGTGTTTGCATAGCCACAGTAGAACATAACAGATCAAAATCCAAAACACTCATTCCTTCCATTAACAGCTTCTCCTCTTCATCTTCCTCCTTCCTTCCATTCACCTCTGATTGCTTTTCCAAATCCCCCATTTCACAAACAAAGAAAGTTTGACAAATCACTTACCAGTAAGCAAACACACCAAAAGTTTTCCTTTCTTTCGTTCTCTTCCTTCTTATCCTTTGTGCATTAAAAAAAGGGCTTCTCTCCTTTTTATATATGGCAATGTGTTTTCAGTTTTATTTTTTATATGATAAACTATATTCTAGTCCCTATAGAGTACTCAATGATCTACTTTGTCCTCTATAGTTTATAGTATTTTTTATAAACTTTGTAGCTTTAAAAGGCCTAGGTCTAACCTGACTCGAGAACTAGGGCTACTAGTTACTGAGATTAAACTGTGTTTCAGCTTGGTTAATTGATGGGTTAGTGAGTTAATCCAATTTTTTTTATATTAAAATAGCAATATCTTAATAAAAAAGCAAAATCAAATTTGACCGAATATTTTTTTTTTCCTTCTTTATATTCCTTTCCTTGCTCATGCTTCTCTATCATTTTATTTTCTTTTAATTCCTTTTTTTTATCATTTTGGCTACATGCTTTTTTCTCATGCATATACAGTATTGAATCCATTTTTTTTTAATGGAGACAAGATGGTTTTGGATATTGGGAAATAATCAATTTTGTAACCAAAATAATCTATTTTTTATAATTAAATCATTAAATTACATGAATAATTTATTAACAAAAAATTAATGAAATTAGTTCATTACTAAAGATAGAAATAAAAAAGGAAGCCCATAAGAACTCTTTCTTGATGGTTTTATTTAAGTTTATAGCAGGGCTTTTTGTTTTGTTTTGTAGCATTACTGAAAACTTAAAAGAGTTATTTTGGGTTGCACTCTCAAATATCACGTGAAGAAATCTCATACTATAATGACTATACTAAAATAAATATGGACATAGAGTACCTAAATAATAGTTTAACTTTGTTTTATACTTATGGGGAGGCCGTTGCTTTTAGGTTTTCTACTGTGTTTGGTATTGTGGTAGCTGTTGTGGTTGTGATTTAAAAAAAGTTGTTTTATAAAAAGTGCTTTTAGTTGGTTTGAGAAAATAAGTGTTTGGTTAAAACTGTGGTTGAAATTGAAGTTGAAAAAAAAAATTTAATGTATTTGGTTAAGAATACTTTTAAAATTAAGGTTATAAAATAATTTTAAAAATATATATTAGTACTTATGATTTTTAATTTAAATATTGTGGATTTAACTATTGCTATTATATCATGAAATAAATCATACTTTATATAAATATAATTTTTATTATTCCATGAAACCATTTATAATTTCATTACGTACGAGATTCATCCAACAAAAACTACAGTTTTCATAATATTTTTAGCATGTAATAAAATTAGATAAAATATTATCAGGTATAAAATTAACTCTAAACTAATTTTTTAAAAAAAAATATTAAAAAACTAACACACTAAAAAAAAAAAAAACAACAACAACAACGCAGGCAGTGAACAGTGAAAGAGAATTGCACAGTTCACTATTTCTTGAGTGAACAGTGCAATTCCCAGCACTGTTCATGCCAACTATATACGAAATATATTGTTCATGTAATTGCACTGTTCATTGAACAGTGCAATTACATGAACAGTAGAGAAAAAGCATGAATTAGCTGCTTCTCATTCCTCGCGTTAGAAACGCAGATTTTAAGTGGGGTCCATGAACAATAATATGTTTTTTTTCTTAACCAAATGGTTGCGCGCTGCGTTTTATTTAAAACGCAGTCGCAGCTGCATACCCAAACGGACCCTAAGAGACGATTCTCTGTCTTCTAGTTGGGCAGGGTTGGCGGGGAATTAATGGAAACTGGGACCCACTTGGATTTTTAGACGGTACAGCTGTTGCCACGTAATAAGAGTTATTGCTTAACACTTGTTTCCTAACCGTCTTCACTGTGGTTACAACTGCAACAAGTAAAAAACAAAATTAATATTAGTTTCTAAATTCTCAAAAAATCAAAAACAAAACATAACGAAAAGGTTTATTTTGAATATTTTTCATTTATTTTATTTTATTAATTTTAAAATATTTTTTTTAAATATTGAGATTTATGGTTTGAGTCTAACTCTAGAAAAAGGAAATTAGAAAGAGTTTATATTCAAAAAAAATTATATCAATCCAATTATGAGATGACCTAATAAGAAACTTGCAAAAAAAAAAATTCCCAAGGCATGAAAATTGAAACCTCTTTGCTAATGCATGAGGGTCTCCTCTCTCTCCAAAAAAAATATGTTTTAAAATAAAACTCACAACATAACTGAATTCACACCAATTGAAATAATATTTTATGAGAGACCTGTCGTATGTGAACATGAACACACATTGTGGGGGAAACAAAAAGATGAATGTGTTTTCTATTATTGGAAGGAAAACTAGGTATCAAGTTGAGTGGAAGGCAAAGAAGAGCATGTCGTCAGGTGTTCACTGAAGAATAGGCCATGCCCATGATGAACTAATTTTACAGGTAAATGCCTAATCAAATAGCATTCATAATTAACAAACAAATTTGTTGGTTTACCTGTTTAATAAATAAACGCATCATCAACATCTCTATCTCACCCTTGGAGAATTCCTTCAATAAAAGGCCATCATGGTGCTGCTGATCATGGAGGCGGGACCTTTAGAAAATCATGCATACATGGAGTTTTGTTTTTGCTAAGATAAACTTCTGATTCCCGATAAATATCACTTTTCTGTGCAACTAATGTGAATTTCTCCACAAACCCATGTGCAAAAGACCATTTTATAGTGCTCATTTGACAAAATCAAAGGAAAATGATAGTGTCAAATGGAGCACCAAGGGCCTTGGCATGTACCATGTGTATTATGAAAGGTGTTGCGTTATATGATGTCACCCAGGGCCAAAGAAGGGCCGCAGGTTGAAACCAGTTGAAAATGCACCAATAGCTAAGAACAGTCCTTGCCCCTCCATGGCCTTACCAAAATTATGCCAATCCATGCATATTATTCCAATTATAAGAAACAATCCCAGCCCAAGTCATTTCTCACCATAGTTCTAGTTCTTGGCATCCCTATGATCATAGACGCGTGCTTATCCCTCTATTCAAGTTATCTTAGTTTAATTGACAACGAAATTGCCTAACAGAAACTATATAATATATCTCATCAAAATATTTGAGATACTCCATTACTAATTAGGTCTGCACAACGTTGTTCAAATAACTTTTGCAGGTCACCTGAAGGTCCATCTTCATGTTAGAATTTGTTTTATGAAAATCCGCCTTAAAAATAAAAGATAGAGATAAGTGTAGATAAGTGTTTAAATAAATCTTGTCGCACGTGTGCAACATTACGGCAAAAACATTCAACCTCAAAATTTTATCTATCATGGCAAAATAAAGGGAGACAAGGGATTCTTGTCTTTTATTAGTGAAAAAATAGAATGGGAGTCGTCACTTATTATTTTGGTTACTAGGAACCCTAACTGGTCTCAAAGACCAGGTATGAGGACTGATTGCTTAAAGGAAAGGTTTTAGCACCCCAAATATGCATTACCTAAGGTAGGCTACATTGTTTAATTCTCCAATAAAATCTAAGGTCTTGTCGTGTTTTCTAGCTGTTGGTTCATCTATGGTTTAAGAAAAGTCTTCTTCGGTAAAAAGATCCTTATCTTATCGGGTAAAACCTAACTGTTTTAACGCCAACAAAAGAATTTTAATATCTGGAATACATATTACGTATAAGATCATAACCCTAGATATTTAAAAGAAAAAACAAATTAATTTTTTTTGAAAATTTTGAAATATTGACCTAGTTCTCGTGACTTTAATAAACTGGTTATTAAAGCCAAAATAAATGCTAATATAAATTTTTGAATCTTTGTTGTATAAAAATATGATATGATTTTCTTTATTTTTTGAAAGACTAGGCCATATGCGTGAAAACAAAACCTTTTTTTTTTATGTTTTGACTAAAACTAGGTACTTTAATACCGGATTTGCATCTTTATGGTATAAAAATACAAACCAAATACTAAGTAAAATTTAGTAGAAAAATACACGGGAAAGTCAAATTTTTTTATAAATAATTTTTGAAGCATATTTCACTTTTTTATTTTATTTTTTATATATATTTTTTTAATGGGGTGGACCCAGCCCCAAGAAAAATTGAGCCGAGATCAGCCCAGTAAAATGCAAACTATCTCCTATTGGGCTGGACTCAGCCCGACCCTATAGGTGGGCTGAAATAACCCAGGCTGGTTACTGTTCCCGTGTACAGTAACTAGCCCAAATACAATTACCCAGTTACTATGCTCATGTACAGTAACAGGGTAATTATATGTTCATTTTACTTGCAGAAACATTCTGCATAAAAAGACGATGAACAGGAAACAAAAACAAGGATAAGAGAACTACCTAGAATGAAGGCGCTTTCATTCACAGTTCTGGTGGCTCCCGGTGGCGTTGGTGTCACGGCAACCGGCTGTGGTGGCGAATGTTGGTCCTCCTTCTTCTTCACTCTACTTTAGTGTGCTATTATTCTTCCCCATTTTTTTTTGTTCTCCCTGTAAACAACACTCTTGCCTCTTTGCAGCGACTTCATGGCAGTGCGACTGGTGCTAGCAGTGCAGCTGGTGGCGGTGAAGAGGAGGACGGGCCATGGTACACGGAGGACGTTGCTTCAGTTTCTCTGTATTTTCTTCTTCTTTCTCCTGCCTTTTGCTGGTGCTTCTCCGTTCACTCTACTCTCTCTTTCTCTCTTAGATTTTCTTTTTTTTCCCCTTCCCCTTTGTTCCCTATCTCAAGTTTTTTTTTTCTGTCCTCTTTTCTCCCTCTTTGTCTTCTTTTTTTTTCCTATCCAATCCTCGTTCCTCCTCTGTTTTCTCCTCTGACTTTTATAGCCAGAAGATGCATGCTTTAAGGTAACGGTCGGCGTGCATCACGACAGCGAGGAACATCAGTCGTGAGACGTGCCCCCCTTTCACTGCAGCTCCGTTGTCTATGCCGCTAATGCTTCCTATGTTTTTATTGCCAGCTGTTTTATTTGAAGAAGATAATGAATAGCTTTGAGTGAAATGGCACTGTTTTCCCATTTTAGCTGATATTTTTCGATTTGGTCCTTGAATGTTTATGCAATTTTGTAATCAAGCCCCCAAAAAAAAATCATAATTAGATCCCTTGATTTTAGCACCTTTTTCAGTTTAGTCCTTGGTGTTGGATTGTTTCAATTAAATCCCTAATTAACCATCAAACTTCAATAATTATGCAAGTAAGCCCCAGATTTGACCAAATCATTTCTTCAAAATTATAATTGCACCCCATAACTTTAATTACTTCCAATAAAAGCCTAAATTGACTTAAAAAATTAATTTTCTTGCAATTAAACCCTCCATAAATTCAATTAAACCTTTGATAAAATTTAATTGAGTCAATAAACATCTTATTTTGGACTTTTCTTTCTCAACTTGAATTTTCTTTGTCAATAGGGCTCTCATTGGTAGAAAATATAACGTCAAATTTCAATTCTTGTATTTCTGAACCTCCTCAACCAATTCCTAGCCATTTTATAGGCATTCCAGCATCCTTTTCTCACTCCTGTTTTTTTTTATTCCTTCCAAATATTTTTTTGTATTTTCTTATTTTTTGTATGGGAATCCAAAAATGGATAACAAAAAGTCTTCCATGTTATTGTTTTTATAACAAATTCTACCGCAAGATTTGCTATGAATTTTTTTATTTGGAGTCCAATAATCTCTCATGTTTGTTAAGAGTTTTTTATTATTATTATTGTCATGTATCTTTTGTAAGCCATTAAATAGGTACTCTCAATTAATTAAAAGTATTGATCTTTCTATACACAACCATGCTTTTTAGAATTTTCTTCTCTTCTTATATAAGTGTTACTTGTGAGCTAAGATTTCTAACAGTGGTATTAGAGCTTTATATCCTACAGGCTATAAGGCAAGTATTTTGAGTGTTAAACACATAGAGAGTGAGTGTAAACACTAGTGATTTATTTTTTCTTTTGTTTCAATGTCTACTTCAAGTTTTACTGCATCTGCAATTCCAATGTTCATGGTGAATACTACCATATTTGGGCTGTCAAGATGAGGTTTTATCTAAGATCTCAAGGCTTGTAAAATGTTATTGTGTCTAAATCTGATCTATCACCATTGATAACAAACCCCATAATTGCTTAGATGAAAGCGCATGAAGAATAAAAAGTCAAGAAGGACAAAGCCATACCTGCCTATATTTTAGACTTATAGATTATATTTTCACCAAAATAATGAACATGGAGCTGAGAAAGGAATTCTCGTTGGATACGATCTAAAGGTTGCATAATGGAGCTAAAATTCATATTAGCATAGATATTTATTTTAATGAGATTTTTTGTTGGAATTAGGACTTAAAGAAAGTTGATTAGAAAACCACAGTTGCTCTTGAACTAGCAGTAGGAAGAATTGGTGTTAAAGATCAATCAGATATTAAAGCAACTTCAGATTCAGCAGTACTTAAGGTGAGTCCATTGTCTGATATGTATGAAAGATGTAATCTGATACATGTTGAGCCTACAAGTTACACTGAAGCTGCAAGATTTCCAGCTTAGATTGATGTTATGAAATCATAAATTGATTCCATTAAAAGAAATGCAAATTGGAGATTGATAGAGCTTCCTCAAGACAAAAAGGAAATTAGTGTGAAATGGATCCTTATAACCAAATTCAATCTAGATGGTTTAATTTTCAAGCACAAGGCTAGATTGGTTGTTAAAGGCATTGCTTAAGTTGCTGGAGTGGATTATAATGATACTTTTGCACCAGTAGTTAGGCATGACACCTTATGACTTCTACTTGCACTTGTGGGTCAAAAGGAATGTAAAGTTTATCATTTAGATATCAAGTTTGCCTTTCTAAATGGGATACTCCTTGAAGAAATCTATGTTCAGCAACCAAAAGGCTTTAAAGTTGCTAGTCATGAACACAGAGTATACAAGCTACACAAGGCTCTTTATGGCTTGAAGCAAGCACCAGAAACCTGATACAACAGAATTGATACTTATTTGATTCAATTGGGATTCAAGAGAAGTGAAAATGAAGCTACTTTGTATTTGGAACAAAATAGAGATGGTCTGCAGTTGGTAATATCACTATATGTTGACGACATGCTAGTGATTGGAAGCAATGTAAAATTACTGGCAGAGTTCAAAAGAGAAATGCAAGATGTTTTTGAAATGTCTGGTCTTGGCATCATGAATTACTTTCTTGAAATGGAAAATACATCAATGCAGTTCAGGTATCTATGTTTCACAAAGGAAATATGTTGTTGATATACTTAAAAAATTCAAGCTTGAATCATGCAAAAAAAGTAGTAGCTCCATTGACACAAAATGAGAAGATTTCAAAGAATAATTGTGAGAAACTTGAGGAACCCTCTGCATATAGAAGCTTAGTAGGTAGCCTACTATACTTGATAGCAACCAAATCTGACTTGATGTTTCTAGCTGGTTTGTTTTCAAGGTTCATGAGCTCACTTAGCAATGTACACGTGGGAGTTGCTAAGAGGGTGTTGAAGTATATTAGAGAAACAATCGACCTTGACATCTGGTACTCTAAGACAGAAGGAGTTAAATTAATTGGATATATAGACAGTGACTGGGGAGGGAGTGTTGATGACATGAAAAACATTTCTAGGTTTGTTTTCACCATTGGTTTAGGTGCAATCTGTTGGAATGCAAAAAAGCAATAAGTGGTGGCACAATCAACTGTAGAAGCAAAGTATATAGAAGCAAAGTATATCTCCATAGCAGTTGCTACAAATCAAGCAATCTAGTTAAACAAGTTACTTGCTCATCTGAGCCAAGAACAAAGCTCACCAACTGAATTTTATTGTGATAACAAGTCTGTCATTATCATTATTCAAAATCCAATCCAACATGGTAAGACCAAACAAATCAATATGAAATTTCACTCCATAAGAGAAGTTGCAAAGAATTTACGATAAAGCTTTAATATTGTCCTATCGATATTCAACTTGTTGATATAATGATTAAAGCACTTCCTAGATCAAGGCTAGAATTTCTAATGATAAAACTTAGATTGTCTAAGGCAAATCTCAAGGAGTATTAGAATTTGTTTATAAAAATCTACCTCAAAAAAAAAAAAAAACATAAAAGATAGAGATGACTGCTATATGAATAAGTTTCAATGTTATTGTTTTCATAACAGATTTTGCCACAAAATTTGCTGTGAATTCTGTTATTTAAAGTCCAATAATCTCTCATGTTTGTTGAGAGCTTTTTATTATTGTCAGGTTGTTTTGGAAGCCTTTAATATGTACTCTCAATTAATTAAAAGTATTGATCTCTGTATACTCAACTCTGCTATTTAGATTTTTGTTCTCTTCTCAAATAAGTGTTACCTGTGAGCTAAGATTTCTAACACTTCATAGGATGAATGGTGCCCTAATGAAGCAAGTCTTAGCATCCAAAAGGGGTAGACCTTTGAACCCAGAATTCATCATAAATGATGTTTACGCCATGACATACCAAAATTTATCAGCTTGATATACAGAAATGTATTCCCAATAGTTATCTGACAGTATACAAATGATACATATCACACTGCAAACCAGATTGATGCCAGTCTAGGCAAAAGGACCTTGGTTTGCCATTTTCAGATGATGCAAACGTAGCTGGAACAAGATTACCATATTAAACAATTGCTTGGAGTTTAAGACTTTTCGGCTGGTCTCACAAGTCCCAATCCTGAACCACTACCCAAATGCTTGAACTCTGTTGCCATGAGATGATCCCCATGGCCAGCAAAGCCTGTTCCACCTTTTCCCAAGTTCACCAAATTGCGCTCTTTACATCCCTTAGTGCAAACCAGACAAACCTTATCGACAGCCATAAATTTGTCAGAGCACTTCTTGCAGAAGACATGACCACAGGAACTAAGTGCCACTAGTGATAGTGTGTTGGTGAGAGTAACCTTGCAGCTAGGACAAATGTAGGTCTTATCAAGAGAACTGGATGATTTTGTTTCACTGGTGTCTTCTGTAAAGTAAACAGGGAACAGGCTCTTCAGCTTGAGCTTTTCCTTGCCTTCTGGGCAGACAGTACTTGTGGAAGGAGCGTCTACTTTAACAGGAGCATCTGGTGTGGCTGAGGGTAGCCAAAATGCTTTCATTGTCCGGAGAGCTTCCTCTTCATACGAAGTGACCTTCACACTGTTTGCCCCATGGAACCCAGGCTTGTCTTGGCTGTGGTTTCTATCACTGTACTGTGGAACTGCACCATGATTTTGCTGATCAAATGCATCAAGCTCCCTTGCTTTCTGCAACATTAACTTCTCTTTCTCCTCATCCTTTTCCTGCTTCTTCTGTAATTCATGAGCAGCTAACTTCCTGACAAGTACGAGAAAAACACACTTCTCATCGCAGCATTGGCACTGTAAAGAATAAAAGAAGATCACACAATACATGGAAACAGCTAAAAAATGTGGAAGCAGTTCGATCCTTCAGGTAAATAGGCTGAGCTAGCACAGGCTCTCTTATCTTTAATTGATGTTCCAATCTGCTCTTTAAGTTCATATCAAAAAAGAAAGGGGAGGGAAAATTGCACTTAAAGCCAGTTCTAGTTTGGGTATAGAATAAAATTGTCACAGGACCCTTTTCCATCTAAGTGTTTACCATAAATGCAAAGATTAATAAAAGAAGATCTCACAATACATGGAAACAGCTAAAAAATGTACAAAACAGTTCGATCCTTCAGGTAAAAGGGCTGAGCTAGCACAGGCTCTCTTATCTTTAATTGATGTTCCAATCTGCTCTCTAAGTTCATATCAAAAAAGATAGGGGAGGGCAAATTGCACTTAAAGCCAGTTCTAGTTCGGGTATAAAATAAAATTGTCACAGGACCCTTTTCCATCTAAATCTTTACCATAAATGCAAAGATTAATATCTTCTTACATTTTTTTCCCAGATAAGACTCCTATGCTTCTGACAAAAAAATCAGTAGTAAATACACTTGTGCCCACAAAGACACAGTCACCATGAAAATTGTAGAAGCTGGCTGGAGACCTAAGATGATCGATTAGACTGTTAAAATGACCAACTTTCTTTCACCATGAATTCCAACCCACTCAATTGCCCAAGATCCTAATTTCCAAGATTCCAAGAAACAGTGTATATCAGATAAAGAAATAAGGTTAAAAAACTACAACAGCATACATTCAGAACAGATAACTGCTTAAGGGGAAAACTTAAATCATGAGTTCTCTTCGCAGTTTAACAAAAACCTTCTCCCCACACCATGTTGCAAAATAATCTATAAAGGCAGGAATACTTCCTCACGACATTTTAGCTCACACACAACCAAACGTTACTATCCAAATCAATCAGAGCATTCACATATCATCATTCGTCACAAAATTCAAAGAGCCTAAGCTTCTCAACACACATAAACATGGTCTGCCGCAAGAAAAGTTCGCAATTTAATCTCCAATTCAGATTGTAACCTTTCAATCAAAATTTAAACAATCATCTCTCACTTCTCATATCAATTTCAGTTCAAAACTCAGCAAGCCTTGCTAGTAGAATCATAAAACCTTGCTTATCCTTCTGAAGGAAAGCCTTGCTCTCCAAAAAGTGCTATTAAACTCAATTTACTTGATCGAGGTCCTATTTCACTATGAATCCAATCAATTCACCAACAAAACAAATCCCCAACTAAACCAAGTCCAAAAAATAAACATTTAAAACAATAACCAAAATTCAAAAAACAATCTTCCTCTATTGTCAACAAGCAAAAATAAATAATCCAAATCACATAAACAATAAAGCAAAAAAATTCTTAAGAAAATAGAAGGAACCCAAGTTGCTGTTACCTTTGAATGTCTTTTTTTTGGGCTAAGAGGCATTCTAATATGCATTCTTTACAAAAGACATGACCTTTCTGACAAGACATTGGATCAATAAAAGGTTTCAAGCAGAGACAGCAAGCATCGAATGGCTTAATCGAATCCTTTCCAAGTCTTTCCTTTTGTGTCCCATAACCTAGCTTTCTCTTCTCATCGTACGTGAAAAAAGCTAAATCGTTGTTGTTTTTTGAGTGTCTTTGAGGCATTTTTCACGTAAACCCTAAATATTATTTTGGGTTTGATCGAGGTATTTGAGAGAGGTGAAGCAGACGAAACCCTAGGAATTAAGAGTTTGGGGATTTGAAAGTGGATTTCAGGTTTTTAAGTCTGACAGACACGCTGGTGAGAGAAAAAAATTGCCTGGTCGTGAACTATAAAATTATTATTTTTTTAACCATTTAAAATTAATTGAGTTAAGACGGTAACAGCTTAAAGTTAAAAACAATAACAATTAAAATTAAAAGAGTTTAAATTTTAAAAATAATTATAATAAGTCAAAAGTCAAATATCAAAATTATCAAAATTGAGAGAGTAACAGATTAAAATTAAAACAATAACAGTTTAAAATTAAAACATTAACAATTTGAAAGTTATATTATTGACAGTAAGTTCAAAATTAAGAAGTAATATTTCAAAATTAATATAGTAACTTATCAAAATTAAAAGTATAAATTCAAAATTAAAAAAGTAACAGTTGAACAAAATACAACAATAGTTTAGTTTTGCCAATACTAATACTTAGAAGAGTTACTTTAATCAAAAATATATTTGAAGGTCCATATATTTTTATTAAAGTAATTTTTTTAAATATTAATATTAACAAAACTAAATCTATACTAGGAACCTATACAACTCCTCTAATTTTATAGTTCATCTCGAGACGATATGTCCTTAACATTTCCAGAAAAAGCACATTTGTAGACTGCAACTTTATAACATTTCACGCACAACAAAAATAAAATCCTAATGAACGACAACTTCTTATTGAACTATTTTGATCCTGATCCTAAAAAACAAATTTAACGTCTCTATGAGGCCGTTTGGTAAAAAGATTGCGTCTGTGTTTTAAACAAAACATAGATATAACCCGTTTAGTAAAGGAAAAAAATAATTTATTGTTCATAGGTCCTACAGAATTTTTGCATTCGACACGCAGGGGAAAGAAAAATAAGCAAATGTTAATTTCTGCGCACTGTTCACGCTAATTAATTAGCATGAATAGTGGAGCTGGCTGCACTGTTCACTAATCAGGGTAGCACTGTTCGCTATTCAGTGAAAGTGTAGTATGCTACCCTGTTCAGTGAACAGTGCAGCCAGCTCCACTGTTCATGCTAATTAATTAGCGTGAACAATGCGCAAGAACCAATATTTGTTTACTTTTCTTTTCCCTAAGTTTCGAACACAAAAGTGCTATGAGCCCCATAAACAGTAACAAATGTTGTGTTCACTGAACAGGATAGCATGCTACACGGTTCATGCTAACTAATATTCATAAACAGTGAATCATGCTACACTACTCCAACAGGACCGATTCCGGTTTAAAGCTCAAAATGCATTGAACTAGGTCCGATCCATTAAAATAAAAAATAAAAATTATTTTTTATTCTTTAATTATGTTTTATTTCAAAAACTAGTGTTTAACATTATTCAATGACACTACATAAATTAAACAGAGATCGCTTGATGATGTAGCATTTGTAGAGTTTGATCGCAATCCCAATTTTGTTCCTGATTATATTTTACCTGATGTTGCGTGCTTAAAAAACAAAAAAAAAAAACTATAGTCCTTATCAGATGTATTTTATACGTGATGAAATTGTAGATAGTTTAATGAAATAATAAAAAATACTTTGCATAAAGTATTATTTATTTCATGATTTAATAACAATAGTTAAATCTAAAATATTTAAATTAAAAATCATCAATATTAACATATATTTTTTAAAATTATTTTATAACCTCAATTTGAAAAACATTATTAACCAAACACATTAAACTACTTTTTGATCAACCTCAATTTCAACCACAATTTTAACCAAACATATATTTTTTTCAAATCAACCTCAACTAAAAATAATTTTTATAAAATAATTTTTTTCAAACCACAACCAAAACAGCAACCGCAATACCAAACACATCCACTAGTGTCCGTTTGGTAGTGTGGCCGCTGGTGAGGTTCACGCGCAGCCACAAATATGGTTAAGAAACAAACAGTGGTTTATGCTGGGAGGACCCACCAAAAATTCAGATGTGCCGCAAGTTTTGTAGAAGCAGCATTTTGACGCTTCTTGTGGGGGGAGGAACCACTGAACGGTAAAGCATGACTGCACTGTCACACTATTCGTTAAAGTGAACAATTTTTTTTCTTTTCTTTTGAAAAACTAGTGTAGTGAATTTTAATTTACTCGCACCGTTCACATGAACAATTTTTTTATTTTGAAAAACCATGGCAATTAATTGATTTCACTCGTACTGTTCACGTGAACGTGAACAATTTTTTATTTTATTTTTAAAAAAACTTAGTTTAAGGTGAATTAAATTTACTCGTACTGTAATCTTAATTTTATTCCTGATAATATTTTACCTAATTTTATTGCATGCTCAAAAAATCATGAGAACTATAGTTCTTGTTAGATGAATTTTGTACATAATAGAATTTTAGATAGTTTAATGGAACAATAAAAAAAATTATATAAAATATGATTTATTTCATGATATAATAGCAATAGTTAAATCTACAATATTTAAATTATAAACCATAAGTATTAATATATATTTTTAAAATTATTTTATAACCTCAATTTCAAAAGTATTCTTAACAAAACAAATTACAGTTAGTTTTTGTTTAACCTCAATTTCAACCATAGTTTTAACCAAACATATATTTTTCCAAACCAACTTTAACTAAAAATATTTTTTATAAAATTATTTTTTTCAAACCACAATCACAACTATTACAATGCTAAACACACGTATTCGTGGAGGAAGCTAAGGCTTCCTCCAAAGGAGACAAAAGACAGCCAATCCTATACTTGGTGAAAGGTAAATTTTGATCCTATTATAATAAAATAGGATGCGCTACCTAAGAACTTGGCCAAGTTTGCTATTGAAACAGAAACTGAACTATCCCGTTAAGAACTTGTGGTTATTGCACCAAATAAAAACACTTAAGTCGCTGAACCAAGCAGAACCTGATTATGGCAAGAATACTGAGCTTATACCCCGCAAGCCTTTGTCTAACCCTATCCAATACATACTAATAAGTCTGCTTCGTAACTCTCCTATGAAGTAGCTTAAATATTTTCCCTGTATTACACTTAATACTCAAAGCTCAAGCTTGAATATTCCGTGGAGAAACAAAAAGTTTCTACTTTTGAAGATATGGCCCGAAATATGACAAAACTGTGACATTATCGGGAAAGCTAGCCTTTAAACAAAGAAAGAAAAAGAGGATCCACTTCAAAAAAGAAAGAACGCCAACGCATTCTTTTTTATTAAGGAAAATTAAGATTTTTGCGTGTACATGAGGAAGAGAAAACCCGAGGCAGAAGAAAAGACATAATGCAAGAGCTGCTCCCGCATCATAGTATGAGGTATGAATCCGATTAACATATCGTACAGCTTTGAGAAGATCATCTAAGATGGTAAAATACCTAAATAAGAAAGTGATTCTGTAAGTGCTATCCTAAGCAAAATAGCTGCGAAATAAGTAGCTGACGCTTTAACTAGCTTTTTCCTTTTGACTTCTAAAGGATCAAATTGATACCAAACACGTATAGATTTCTATTTAGGATGGAGGGCCAAGTAGAATAAATGAGACAACCTTATTTTTAACTAATCATATGAAGCCACATTGAGCTCATCCACGACAAATACATAGACATCAGTTAATTTCAGACTATCAAATTCAAACAGAAAGCTTCATTTTGGCAGTTCGAACATTGAAAAGATTTGAAAATGGAACAAGCACACCTGGGCGACTGGCATCGACTAGCTTCTTTGCAGGGAATAATTTCACCACCTCGTCTTTAGAACCTACAACAACATTTGCAACATTTGTAAAATCATAACCCGCCCAAGTGCCTACAACTACAATGCTTACAGAAACTCCTCAGCAGTATTAGTTTGATTTCGCAGAGATAATAAATGAGATAAATTCAAAGGGGAAAGAAAAAGGTATAAAATTCTTTATTAATTACAATACACCGAGAAATAATTACCTTCCACCATGAACCTTGGCCCAGGTTGAGGGTTTTGTCTCATTGCCAAATAACTATCCATATACAAGCTCAAGAGAATCATAACTTTAGGCATATGTATTTAAAGATGGTAGTAAGATTACTGAAATCCCAAGAGAACTGTTATGAAACAGAACAAATCCATTGTTGAGGAGAACATCATTGTTATACAAAACAAGGAAAGAATAAGGGCAATACAAAGGATAAGGAGGTCTATCAATTCCATTGTTGAGGAGAGAAATTAAAGAGTACTGAGCTGGTGAGGACATAAACAGAATTGTATAGAACAAGAGGAGAGTGAAGTAAATGAGTTCCATCGACCCACTGGGTGAATTATTATTGTTTGATCAGAAATATTTACTGTGAGGTACGGACTCTCCCTCCCTCTCTCTCTCTCTCTCTCTCTCTATATATATATATATATATATGTGTGTGTGTGTGTGTGTGTTTATATATATATATATATATATATATATATATATATATATGCATGACATAAAAAACTGACGTGATATATTTTTGATTTGATATATGGGTAAATTAATTAACTATAAAGCTAAAAAGTCTGGGATTTTTAACCATCACAATGAAAATCCCACTGTGCGCTTCTGTTTTTTCTGGATATAGTGAAAGGTCAGATGGTTTGTCTCCAGAAAAAACCCTGCAGGGTGTCAGGTAACATGGTCTTTATATCACGGCACGGCACCGAAAAATTGATGTGACATATTTTTTAGTAGATATATATATATATATATATGGGTAAATTAACTATAAAGCTAAAAAAATGTGGGATTTTCATTATCATGAATCACAGTGAAAATCTCACTTTGCCCTTCTGTGTTTTTAAGATGCAGAGAAGGGTGAGATGGTTTGTCTCATAAGAAATCGTACACAGTGTCAGGTGACCTGATATTTATATGCACGGCAGTTGGCACCGTAAAACTGATGTGACATATTTTTTTTTAGTAGATATATGGGTAAAATACTAGAATCAGTATAAAAGACCTGTATTAAAAAAAAACAAAAAATTCATCTCTGTTTAATTCATACATCTATTCTCATTGGTTGATGATTTGACTTGGTTCAGGTACTAGTAAGTTTAATTTTTTATTATTATTTTTGTTTTAATTTTATCTTTAAATTTTAGGTTAATCGAGAATTTAGTTTTGTAATTGAATTCGTTTTATTTATTTTTAAATTATCATGATCTAAAAAAAATATTTTAATATTAGATTGATATGTAATTTTATGATTATTTGATTTTGTTATTAAATAGTTAAATAAAACATATTTAAAAAAAACATATTATAATCCCGGAGAAGTTCATAACTTGGTGTATAGGGTTGGCATGCAAGTCTTTATTACTCGATTCACAGGGTTGACAAGTTTACCTACCGATCAAATATGACTTTTTATTTTGTTTTTGATCCTTTAATTGTTTCTAATTATGATAGTCTAATTTTATTATTAGATAGTTAAATAAAACATATTATAATCCTAGAAGAGTTCATAACCTGATTTACAAGTTAGTCCTGGTTACTTGATTCAAAGGTTTAATAAATTTACCCATCAACCATATATGCTTTTTTATTTTGTTTTTTATCCTTTAATTGTTTTTAATTTTTTTTTGTTTTTTAGCACTGTATTGATTGGGAAATATAATGCATGATGTTATTTTTATTTGCTTTTAATAGGATTATCATTGTCTCAAATACATATCTATTTTTATATTGATTCTCAATTTTTGTTAGCATTTATTTTTATTACATAATTAAATAAAAATAGTTTGTAAAAAATATTATTATATACAATAGAGTTCGTTAGTAAGGTCGCAAGTGGACCAGGGTCGATCCAAATTTTCATTATATCAAGCTCGATCTAATTTTAAAAAAGTTATTATCTTGAAGTTTTTTAAAAAAATTAAATCATGTTTGTACCTGTTATTAATGTTGCATTTAAACCAGTGAAATCGATCATTTAAATCGAAATAGATCTCACACGGTGTGACTAGAAAATCGAGTTATATAAAAAGTTAAGTGAGGAGATTTTAGAATTGACATATTTGGTAGATTTAATAACATTATAAAAAAAAATTCTTTATATTTTTAATATATATTTTTTTAAATAATTCAACCTGCTAAAGATATGAAGCTAATAATAAACTAATACTTATGGTATGTCATAGTACTCCAATACTCGAAATTCTAGGTTAGCGGTAGCTGGGACTTCATAAATATGGTTCGTACACACTAATGCATCAAATTCAAATTGCCTTAAAAGTAAAAAGTTTTATGATGAAGGGGGTGGAAGGTGACTCGATCTGATTAGTTTTATGTCAATACTCAGGTTAAATTTGATTTGATTACAAGATATTTTTTAAATGATTTTTTTATTAATATACTTGATTATTATTATTATTATATATAACATCCGATTTAACTTGGAGATATTATATATTGCATCTACATTTTGTCATTTTTATACATGTACGGGAATTTATGTATTTTCTAGATCACAGATAACTTCCAAATGTATATGAATGAAGCCATATTGAGCTCAACTGGGACAACATCGTATGCATAAAATAATTTCAGACACTGGAATTCAAACTGAAAGCTTCATTTTGGCAGTTCCAAAATTTAAAAGATTTGAAGATGGAACATGCAAAAAAAAAAAAAAAAATTATTTTTGTTTGTTTTTCTTATGTTTTTTATTGCTTAAACAAGGTATTTAAAAAAGAAACTAAACTATGCAAAAGATATATTTAAAAAAAAAAAGATGTTTGACCCTAATAAAAATTTTAAATATATTTAATTTTTTTTATCCTTTTGTTTTAACCATTTATCTACACATGATAAAGAAAAAATAATACAACTCCCACCTATTTTCTGCACTAATTTAAACACACAACCTACAATTACACATTTATAATTATCACAATTCCACAATAATCATGACAAACACAAGATCCTCCAAGATTTACGTAATACCTTCTAGATAAGGTTTGAATGATCAGAGCTGCTGGAGGACACCACCTCCTGGTGGATCAGGATCCACACCTGATATATAAATTATTTTAGGTAATACCTTTCAGATGTAAATGCATTTAACAAAGTTAATTTAGGTAATATTAAAAAAATTATTATATAAATTATTTTAGATGAGGAAATGTGGACTTGGGAGTGGAAACTTGATGGAACCATTGTAAATATCATCCTAACTGACCCAATTATCTTTTTTTTTAAATAATATTGGTGTTCGTGTCAATTTATGTATATCTTAACCAATCTCACGAGTCTTGAAGTTAACGATCAGAAAAACCTCTAATACTTTTATAGTTTGTGATACAATATCAGGATGGTCCATGTAGCTAGCATGCCTAGAAAAAACTAGCCTATTTAAGAGAATTGGCACATTTAATATTTCATTTTGTGGGTGTGTTTATAATCTGTTACGTTAAAAATAGAAATATGTGCTCATTTCAGAGCATATTTTACTCTCTAGACTGCATAGAGAATTGGTCTCTTGGGAATTATTGTCATTTAATATGTATTTCTGCCTTACAACCCAATATTGTGATGTGCTTGCAATGACAAAATGTGTCTCTATGATCATATTTATGACTCTGAGCATAGTTTTCCCCCCTTTAGTTTCTTTAGCTTGTTTCTTTTTTGGTCTAAACATCATCTTTCACAGACCACTTAAATGAATACCAAACAAGAGATATATTCATTTGCCTCAATGACTATTCTCCTCTATGCTTCAACTGAGACATTCAGACTACAAAGTTTCATGATTTTATTCTTTGATGAAAATTTCATGATTTAATTGATTCCCATGGTGGAGTGAATTTGGATTCACTTTTGTGGGAAGATTCTGATACAGGTACATGGATCGATCATGCATGGACCCCTTCTTGGAAGTTAAGATTGCAATTGCATGAATTTAATAAAATCGAAATACTAAATACTTCCTGCTTTCTCTCCCTTTCTCTGTTCAAGCATACATGCACACATATATAGTTGACAAACATATATGTACGTGATGTATCTATAAGAAAGTTGCCTTTTATATTCCTATTTTTGGTAAAGCTAAATTTAAACCACCTTTTCTTTGTCTTGGAGATATGGAGACGGCTTCTTGAATGGATAGATGAGATGCTGATGTATCAGAACATGTGTCCTGATGATTGCATGACCATGTCTTTGAAAAATGTTTGGTAGTACTGTTCTCTATGTTCTCCAGCTTTTCACTACCTTTCAAAATGTGTGGTTTACTTGTGTGTGTAGTTTGGATGATGACACTTCCTTTTGAGCTCTTAATATAAGTACTTCTTTTTTTACTCAGGCTGGTGAAAGTGCTGCAAAAAACCTCTTTTACTAGTGTTCATATTACATAGCATCAATGCTGGTGTCAGGATGTGTACGATCAGCAATGGTTCCTTTGGTTTTCAGTATTTGCTATTTGTTTTCAGTACATGTGAACTGCTCAATATTGGATTAATGGCAGCCAAATGCTGCCTTCACCCTCGACCATAACTGGTCTCCTGTTTTTTTCTCTTCAATCAAACTTCAGAAACTCACTACCTTTGTTGGTCATAATTCTCATGGCATACCAGTTCAGAAAAAGAGAGATTGGCATGCTTTTATTTTATTGATAAGTCTATATATATAAGTTTCAAGATTAAATAATTTTTATTTAAGATATATTTTAAAAAATAATATAAATTATATCTTAAAATTTTATTTAATAATTTAAAATTTTAAATTAAAATAATTTTTTAATTGGATATCATCTACAACTATATCTATAACTATATTGACAAGTTATTCTATATTGATCATTTAGGACCGGGTTTAAACATGCCTCAAAGAAAAGTCAATGAAGCTAAATGTAATTTTATTAAAAATAAAGAAAAGGAAATTTTCTCCTCAGTGTCAAGGTGCTATATTGGGTGGCATGATTAAGATTTTTTATATTGAAAATCAATGCTTCCAAGAAGATAAAGTAAATGTTATTATCAAACTTGCTAAAAACTGAGCTCATATCATTTTCCTGAAAATCATTTCGTCTGGGACTTGATGACAGGACAGACAACTGTTTCGATGAGGATAAGCTACTTGGGACCTCAAAAATTGATAATTGAGCCATCTCTAGGAATTTGAATATGACAAATCACAAAATATATTGCAATCTTAATCTAGTTTTCATAATTTTCTATGTATACCAACAGTGGAGATTTGTAATTCTATTTGTGTCATACAACTAGTTATTTAGATCACGTTTGATTAGTATTTTAAGGTAAATAAGAAAATAACAAAAACATATAAGACAAATACAAAGATAAAATAAATTTGTTTTTCAAATAATTTTAAAGTGATTTTTTTATTTTTCAAAACAAGGATAAATGTATATCTTTTTTGTTCACATTAACTTTATCCTTTTTTTTTTTTTAATGTCGAGATAATAATCAAATACTCACACTAATCTTAAGATTAATAAAGACCCATCTTATTATAATTTTTTATCCTTATAAGATGTTCACATTTGATAACTCAATTTCATTAGTTTCTAAAGTTACAAGTATTAGTGTATATGTTCTATAACCAATCAGTTAATTACACATGACATTAACTTTATTTATATAAATATATTTAATTTATTAATAAATACTTATTTATCTTTAATATTCATCAAATTTTTAATTAATGAATCTAATATTTGATTAATGAATGTAGAGTAAAAATAAAGTCCTTGAAACAAAAATATTTTATAAAGAAAATTATAAAGTTATTATAATTATAAAATTCTTATTGCATCAAATCATTGTTCATAAAATATTCGTGGTCAATGCTCTATTAAGATTGAATATTAATTAGAGTTGTTGAGACTAATACATATTATGTTCTTTCCTTTATGAAAATAAATAATTGTTCTCATAAAATGAGGTATTAGGGATATCTAGAACTAATAAGTAAGTGTTTGTTAGATGACATGTACATTGAACTGACCTATTCCATATGCAGAGATCATCTGTGTCTATGGAAAGACTCACGTGATGGTTGTGTAAGTGATTCCTAGACTTGAGATCATTAAGTTATCTTATATAGAGTGTGTTATATTTTTATTCTACGACATGTTGTCATAATCAAGGGTAACAAATGAGCAATTATTGAGTATAACATGAACTATATGAAGGTATTTAATTAATCAAGAAAGGATTCATCACCCTAAGTGTATTAGGAAAAATATTTCATTTGTTCTCAAATAATATTGATTGTAAATTCTAGTGCAAGGCGGAATGAAATTTAAAAGAGCTTTAAATATTATTCAAATAATGAATGGCTATAGTGTTAATAATAAATATGATTTGTTATAGTAAACACACTTCATGCTATAATTAATATCTAAATCAGGACATTATTGATAAATAGATAATAATTATATTGAGAAACTAATTACTAAAAGGTTAAGTCAAGTTACTTATGACTTTTCTAATATCTGGGGGGTCTTGATAAATTATTAGACATTGTACTTAATCTTCAAATATAAATCAATTAATTATTGAATTGATAATAAAATAATTTATTTAATCTTATTTTATTTAGAATTATGATTTATATTTGGGTCAACTTATTAGGAAATCTAATGGGTCACACACATAAGAACTATTGGTCAAAAATTAAAATGAAATTATTAATCAAGTGTCACTTTATTGTAAATAAGTTTTAGAATTTGAGAACTAGAGTGTAATTTATATAGAGAATTACAATTCTAAACATAGAAAAATCAAGCAGAGACTTGATTAAATAAATTTCTAAAAATTATCTTGAAATAATATATGTGATATTATTCAGGAAAAAAAAATGATATTTTGTCAATTATAGAATTTTAAGGTTTCTCTATAAATAGAATGTTATGCTTCTTATTTTCTGCACTCTTGAACAAAGAGAAACTACATAAGTTACAAAACATCTAAAAAAACACAAAAGAAAAGAGCTAGTATTCAAAAGTATAACAATCCCATCTCCTAAAAGAATTTTAGAATTTTCTTAATGGTGGTTTGTGTAAATTACTGTTAAAGTTTGGACACTTAGACAACTTATGGTTTACGACAACTAGTCCTGAAACAATTATTCAAAACCGAAAAGAACATCTGATCTTCAAGTAATCTTCATATAAACTTTAAACAACTTTAAATTTGTATAACAAGATCATTGGAACTTAAAAAAAAATTAAATTTACAGTTTTCGCTTCATAAATATATTTTGAGAAATCCAATAACAATGACACATTAGCAGGTGTCAATTTTTGTTTTAAAAGTTATCCAACAAAAGGAGTGAGCCTAGATTGATTGAGACAACAAGTGCAATAATGTTGCATGGCTTTGCTTGTATGATAAGGGGGAAGTAAGGCAACACGAGAACTTCACATGGGTAGTTTAATGTGCTATTCTAGAGAATAATGGCTAAGAAGTGGCTATCATTTGAAGTTACAAAGGCAATGAACATTGTGAAGTATAAATGAATAATTCAGTTTCTGGCAGATATCCATAGCAATCACAAAACAGAATCACAACATCAATGAAGGCAGAAAAATTATATAGGATCTTCGATATCCATTCAAAATGCTCCCCAAGGAAGCAATAAAATATGTTCACGTTATAGTTTTATGCATTCATTGTGTTGCCTATACATTTGTGGTTGAAATTTCAATATTTATGGATTTTACACAAGCAGTTTAGATTTTTAGTTAATGTATTTGCATAATAGAGATAATGACAATGAGAACAGAAAGTATATATCTTCTTGTATTTTCTATTTTAAAAATATATAAATTTATTTTAAAATTGTTGATTTATTTTATGTTTTGTCTCGATGTGTTTTTATAGCTAAACATGTTTTTATTTATTTTATATTTGTTACTTTTATTCTAAAACACTAACCAAATATAATAAGATTGTGGAGTCAGTTAGTGAATATAAATATATATTAAATTTACCACTTCAGGCTTGTCATAGTAAATTTTTTATCTAAATATTAAGAAGTTTATGAAAATCTAACTCTCTAGGTATATTTGTATTATAATAATGATAAAACCAAAAAAAAAAATTACTTTAACCATTATTTTTCATTAAAAGGTTAAAAAAACATAACAATAGATGTCAACAACAAAAAAGATGCAATAGTACTAATGCGTTTCTTATTCAAAATCTCTCCTCTTAAATCTCTCATTTCTAGATTCCATCCTAATGTTTTGAAACAATATAAAAATTGCTTTCAATAAATTGAGTTGGATTTACTTCTAGAGAGAAATTATCCATGATCACATTGCGATTATAATACTAATTCATGGCCTATGGTAGGCACGTGAAGCTGTCGGAGGATTAGTAGTCTCTATTATAGTTGTAATCTCTTAATATAATCTAGTTTCAAGCCTCCTAATCTTGATCTTACATGGTCGGCTGTGCATAATATATTTATTATCCATTTAGTTTGAGGTCACAATCCCAAGATATTTTCACCAGGTTACAGCCACAAATCATGCATTATTGTAAGGAAAACTATGTCTTCTTCTGTTGGCAGGGAATGTATTTTTTTTAATTTAAACCCTAGTAGAATGCATGTGGAGAGGAGGCGATCCACCTGAAGCTTGAAACCATTAAATTTTCTATTACCAATTAATAAAAGAAATTAGAGGAAAGCAATGAGCAATATGAATAGCTAGCAGCTTGCTAGGTCTTCAAAACGAGGGAGCAGCAAAACTTGTGGTTCTTGCCAAAGAAACAATGAATGCATTCCACCATCACCCCCAGAGTCAATGGATTCTGTCATGATCTGTTATGTTTCTGTTCACATTGGTTACATAATCAAGACAATTAGATACTGTTTTACACTGCGGTGTAGTTATATTTTTTAAAATATTTGAATTTTTTAAATTTTAAATTATTTTTTATTTTTTTTATATGCTATATTAAAATTAATTTTTTAAAAAATATATTTTTATAATATATTTTAAAAATTATTTTAAAAACCAATATGTAAGGTGATTTCAAATATAACATAAATGAAGGAGACAATAGTATCCACAGTCCTTCTGGAGCAGGGTCCCACTTTCACCTGGAGCTAAATTTGCACCATAGAAGTGTTTGGCATGGATCTTTCCAATACCTGGGGATTCCATTCTGTAGTTGATTGAAAATTTAGGGCAATTTCTTAAGAAAAACTAAACCTAAATATCTTAATCTTAAAAAGTATAAATTATTAAATAAAATTTTAAAATATAATTTATATTATTTTTTAATATATTTATAAAGTTAAAACTTGTAATCAATTGATCCACAATACTCGGATATTATATAAAAAAATTATCTTAATTTAAAAATTTAAACTATTACATGAAGCTTAAAATATAATTAATATTATTATGTAAAAAAATTTTACATCTAAAATTTTACCATAGAATCTGAATATCAATTCAGAGAAAGATATATGTATACGCCTTGTCACTGGAAATTGCAAAACACGAACTTAGGACTAAATAGAAAGTAATAAGGATCAATCAAAATCACATTGAAGTTATGACAACATTTCTATTAAAGGAAAAATACCTGGCTATTACATAGGAAATTTTAGTTAGGTATCCTTAAGCTCTAGGTGCCCTGACTCACTTGACATCAACACATTCAGGTTATGTTGCAATAACAAGCAGATTTGCTATAGCCTAAGGGATTCTGATTCAGAAGAGAAAGTTCTTTCATTACATCTTCAACATTTATCAGGACTGGATGAAAGATTTTGATCATCAACAATAACATCAAAAATAAAAGACTGGATGAGAATTACTAGCCGCAGGCGCAGTTCTGCTCCAGCATTTCGAAGAGAAAGCTGATCTTGTTGGAGATAATCCTCCATCACTTTCACAAAATCTGCTTGAACATTCTTCGCTATTATTAGAAGAACTTGAAACAGGGAGGAGGTGGCGTAGAAGACCATGGAACTACTTGATTTTCTTCATCATCTTCGCTGCCATGATCATTACCACCATCACCGTTTTCGTTATCTTCACCACTCTCATCTTCTCTATCATCATCATCATCTTCTTCTTCTCTATCATCATCATCATCATCATTGTCGACGTCTTCATCTTCTTTGGTGCTTCTTTCTTCTCTAGAACTTGAGTTATTTACGCAGTTGTCACAGACAGAAAGCGTAGGGCCTAACTTGGGTCCGGTTCCGGTCCATGGCGTGAGGGATTGGCAAACATGACAAAGAAGTGTTCTTGAATGTTTAGCGACAAGAAAATTTGCACTATGAACATTAGCATCACAATCCCAACACAGGCTGGCTTGATCTGATTCACAGTACATCTTTGCTAAAGAATCACAGAGCTCACACCTTTTCATTTTTTTTCCTCTCTATTTGGAGAACAGGCTAAATTAAGCTGCAATTTTCTGTGCATGCTCTGCTTCTATTTATGTCTTTGTTTAGGCCTAAAAAAAACAGAACACATGGTTCAGGACAACTTGCAACTGTAGATATTTATAATAAAAAAGCTATCACATTAATACAAAAAATTATAAATTTAAAATATCAATAAACTTATATAGTTCAGTGATACTCTCTTGCATAAAAGGGATGTGAGTTTCATATTTATGAAGTTAAATCTAATAAAATTGGATAACACATAAAAAAAATGTTGATTAAATTTCAGGATAGACAAGATTCTGTAAGCCAGATCAAATCAATAATGTAAACTTGCTGGACAAAACCAAGCCTCAACCAACGGATCGTTCACATTATCGTACTATAGAAAGCAGAAACATGAGCCATTGTGAGGCAAAATTGTGAAAGAAATGAGAAAAAGAGTGTGGACAGGGAAAGAAAGGGATCTTGCATGTTGTTTATTGCCTGGGAATTAGGTTAACTATCGACAAATCAGTGCCCGCTAAGATCTTACCAAATCAAAATGCTAAGGTGGGGATTGAAGTGAAGCACTTGAGTTCAAGCACTGGACCTAACCTCCCTCAGGCCCTTCCTCTTCTCGTGCTCTTGTGCATGCGTCAACTTATAATGCCCATGCTATGACAAATTGAATTGCAGATAAGTTTTCTTCCTGATTTATTAACAAATCTTGGTTTTAATATCGACAAGAAATGATATTTATTGTTTTTTCCAATCCTCACATGTAATGATGCAGCTCCAATTCCTGTAAACTAATATTAAATACTTTGATCAGGTGGTGCGGTCTCACTAATAGTGTCAACGAAACAAAATTCCTGACATTTATTTCACTAACGACATTATTTTGTCAATAATTAAAATAATAATAAAAATTAAATACAAACATCGATTAAATTATAATGGTTTCATCGATGTTTAACAATTTTTTAGTTATGCAAGTACAAGTTTAAAATTATTTTAATACAAATTTGTCGTAGGATTAATTAGGATGATATATAATTATGATTTGAACTGGTTAGATACTAAATTTTTGTGAAGAATTTCTTATTTTTACTAGTTCTAAAATGTCACCTATTAATTAGAAGTGTGATAAGGGCTTTGATCTCATTTTTATAAACATATTAAAATGATATAAAAATATATAAAAAATAATTTTAAACAAATTCTTTTAGAAAATTCAAAAATATAATTTCAACCTCTCGTTGCAAACTCTATCTTCTAATCATTTTGTATCACCATTTTATTATAATGGAATACCATATGTAATGAGATCTTCCATTCTTCATCTTAGCCATGCTTGCCACTCCCTAGAATAACAGATGTCTAAGTTCTACTGAAAGATAAACTCTGTGGCTTTCCTACAATCTGAAGACCTCAAGTACTTGGAATTGATTTTGTGGCTGATCTCACCTCCAGATGGCACAACAAAACGATTAGCATTAGATGCAGTTCCTAGCATGTGGCTAAGACCTACTATAGCCTGTCTAATCGTGTGGAAATTGCTCAGCACTAGCGTGGGTGTCGAAAGGAAACTGGCGATGTTCTTCCTGTAGCTGCTGGCGATGTAATAAATTGGGATCAAAGCAATTTCCTCATGAACTTACATTTTGTTCTACGGCTTTTTAGAAGAGTAGTTGTCGCTTTGTAGGACCTTAGGACATCTAACTATTATTCTATTGCAGATATTCATATACTGTGACGGTGTTGTCATGATATATAATAGTTGCTGGTTAGATCTCTCTCGCAATAGTGAAGCTGTTAAATGAAAATAAAATAAAATAAAATTGGAGAAACAAAATAGCCAAATCCATTATGTGATAGTAGAGTAGGGTGTTCAAAGCTCTAGCATATGTCTCCATCCAATAGTAAGCTAATGTAGAAAATTAACTGTAGCCATCATATATACATTTTATTATTCACTGTTACAGAATAATTACCATTTTGACTTTTTTAAAAAAATCAAATACTTTTTATTTTAATCTGTTCACATGGCCTCTTAATCATTAAAAGATTAATGAAGGTATACGTGTTTTTTTCTAAATGAAGTTGACCTTTTAAATAAAAAAAATACTAAATCATGCATCCATGAGTTTTTGGGTCTTTTTAATTTGATTTTTTTCCCACTATTACCAGGTTTATCAAAAGCATTTTAATCATTTAAAAATAATTAATTATTATTTAAATAGAAAACTTTACTCGAGTGTAAGAGGTACCAGCATATTGGGAATCTCTTGGTAGCAAGAAATATTTTTTTATTATGTCATTGAAAGTACAGTCATATCATCTTCCTGTTGGTGCAGCATGTGTTAATAGCGATTGAGCAATTTGATCCGGGTGGGCCTTTTTCCCCTTCTTTTCTATTTTATCCAATGAAAATTACATTTTAATTTTCTTTGTTATTGGTGTTTCAACTTCAAACCTTTTTTTATTTTTTATTTTTGTTCTTAATCCTTTTATAAAAGTTTTATTTATTTTAAATTTCATCATTCAATCTTAATTTGTCATGTATTATTTTTTTTAATTTGATCCTTATTATTTTGATTTTTAATTTTTTTTTCCTTGCCGCTTTTATAAAGCTTTATTGGTTTTAAATTTCATCATTCAATCCAAATTTATAGTATATTATATTTTCTAATTTAGTTCTTATTCTTTTGATTTGTTTTTGACCTTTTGTAGAAGTTATTTTTCTTTTTAATTTCACCCTCCAACCAAAATTTATAGTGGTTTTCTAATTTATTTTTTATTTTGATTTTTATTCTCATTCTTTTTATTGTTTTTTTTTTCAATTTCATTCTTTAACGTTTTATTTATTGGAGATTAAGCTTCATGATTTTTTCATGTACAGTGCTTCTGGTCTTATAACCCGGGTCTCAGATTTGAAAAGCTAACGGAAATTGACATCTTGTTTTAACTTATTTTCTTTTCTAATTTCATCGTTTGACATTAACTTTTTTTTAAAAAAATAATTTTATGATTTTCTTTGATTTATTTTCTATTGGGTCTCAATCTAATAATCCAAGATGAGATTTTGGCGGGTTAATCTAAGCTAACTCATCCTTTATTATCAAGATTAGATGTTTATCATGTTAATTTAGGTTGACTCACACTGAATTTTTTTTTAATTTCATTTTTCTATGTATAATTGGCTAAAAATTGAATAATATCACTTTTTTTCTTATAAAGTTATAGTGGTAGCTTTTTTTTTGTTCGTTTACTATTGTTACATTTTTTTTCATATGATTAAAATAAAAACTAGCTTATTTAACCAGTCGGGGCTATAACTCCAGTGGTGAAGTTTTTTTCTTTTTTTAAATTGAGCTTCCGACACCTATACATTGGTTTTTACAGGAAAAAAATAATGCGGATCCGCGCCATAATGCTGACCTATATCTAGTTATTATTAAACTTGTTCTAATTTGGCTTATCATGTAGATCGTTTACTATAATACATGTATAGTTTGATATATATATATACAATCAAGTTATAAAGTGGTGAGTGCATAATTTTAGAAAATAAAGGTTTCCTGGTCAAGCTTCGAAAGCTACAATTTTGTTTTTTTTTAAAGAACTTCAATACTTGACCCACCGGTCCCATCAGCTAGGTTTGATTGAGTTTGATAGGATTTGACCAGTTTCCACTATGCTGTCGTTTATCTAGTTAGTGACATCCATCTTGACGAATTAGGTGGCATTAATAATATTGGATTTTCAATCGACCCGCTTGTCCTTTTTAAATTTAGTACATTAATTACATGTATTGAATTTTCAAAACGAAAAATAAGAGAGAGAAATATAAAAAAAGACAGAAAGGACGCAATTGCGTGGACAAGCTATGATAAGAACAATGAAGATCACTGTTGCACCCATATTTCTATTATAACAACCAAAATAATGCATAATACTAATGGATTATTTCATCATTATTTAAACACTGATTTTGTTATAAAATAATTTATTGACGAAATCATCAACAGTAAATAATTGTTGAAAAACTTATCATGATAATTTCTATTTAATCAATCATTTCATTAATAATATAATCATATAGATAGAATAAATTGATGATAATTTTTACTGTAATTGAATTTATATTACCGATATAATTAACTCATTAGTGAATCATATATTGTTGGTGACAATTATTGGAATCTTTTTTTAATTCTCTAAAACTTTTTGAGGGAACTAGTTAATTGGTCTCTCGTTGGCGATTTCGTTCATATTTTTTTATAAAAAATTATAATAAACAAAACAAATAAAATAAAATAAAAAACCAAAATTTTATTACTAATTTAAAAAATATTATTAAATACAATTTATCTAGAGTACATAAATTGAATGAGGAAGAGGATAAGGTGGAGGCGGATCTTCATCGAGATGAAATGGGTGATGAGGTAGATCATATGGACCACTAAGGCTTGACAACAACTACTTGTACAATAGTCTAAGTTTATCTGTTTAAATCTAAGTCAGATCATCTCAGCACTAAGCTAGGTCGTCTGAGCTTCAACTGTTTTAGTACAATCATTTGGATGGCTGAGCATTGAGAGCTCGAACTTGATTGCGAGGAACCAACAATTGATACAATATGACCAATAATCGAACATGACCGTAGTGTTTGAGATACCATAAAGTTGATTTTTATCAATTCCACCATACAATCCAACCTCCAACTACAAATCTGGATCAAGTTCTAGAAGGGTTGAAGGATCGTCATTGTATCACTTTTACAACCAGGTGTTATATGTTTTCTGGAAAAAAAAAGAAAAAACAAGTTAACTTAAAAAAAACAATAACATAAGAAAAAAAATTTGAAATCCAACTTACCATAAACTTTTGAACACGGTTATCCATGAGTTGCTGCTCACTTTTTCAATAGTTCTCATTCTGCATGTTAGTTTCAACAAAAAGCTCCATCGATTTTAGATCATGTCCAAGAATCATAGCCTGAAAAAGGAAGTTGTTGCTAGTTAAATATTTTCATATAAAACAACAATCTAACAAAAATGATATGTATTGAAAAAGAATCTTAACTTTCACTTCACATGTGAAACAAATGAAATAGATCTACTAGTGTGTGTTGTAATTAAACCATGGATCTTCCTATTTAGTTCTCCTCACCAGACTAGAATCATCACATGAAACGCTCAAATGTTATGTGTTGGATATAAGCTTTATATATCACCTCTAAGATGTGCGGATGTCTGAAATCCCTCCACGCAACAATGTCTTCCCGGCCTCGAAGACCCTTTTTTTCATATTTCTTTGATTAATTTTGCATCTTTTACTAGAAATCATGCAATCTATATGGTAAAAAAAATATTTTTGATTAAGATAATGAAAAATGTTCTATTTTTTAAAAAATAGAACATTTTGAATTCAAGATTATCTAATGGCGTTGTGATTCTCTCACACCCTCCTAGCAACAACATTATCAGCCTACTCCAAGTAAAATTTTTCCTTGCACATCAATTTTATAAAATAATTAGCTCATTAAAATTAAAAAACTAACCAGATTAAAATAATAAAAAAATTATTTATGTATATACTAACATTGAACTTTCAGAACCATGCATTAATCACTGGCTTCTACACGTGATTTTTGAAAACCTGACTCCACTTAAACAAAGATACTTCCATCAACGATTTCATCATTTATAAATAATTTTTGAAATTAATTATAAACTTCAAATTTCATTCGTCCATTTAAATTAATTATTCAAAAATTATCTATTATTGTTTACTTTTTAATCATACAGGAAAGTAAAACAAACTTACACGTGGTTGGACTTCTATTGAGCAATGACAAAATGAGGGGGTGTCGTGTGTTGTTTTGTAAAGTGTTAAAAAAGAAGAAAAAGATGAAGAAATGCGAGAGCGGGAAAGGAGGGGTTATCTATCATGTTATAACTTGAATATTATTAATGGATTTATCAACTGGTATGAACAACAATATATTTTTTTGGTACTTTCATTTGAAATATATATTGACACACTTTTTTCCTTGGTTTTTTTTTTAAATTGTAATTTTCTCAATAGTTATTGATATAAAATTTTTTATCAATATTTTTATTTGTCTAGAAGTGGATGATTACTAAATATATTAGGGGATTGGCATAAACAAGTACTACCACTATATCCCAGCAAATAATAATCATGCAGAGCAAAGAGCAGTTCATGGCTTCTAGTTTGTAGAACAACTTCTTGACGATTAATGATCTCTCTAGCAACGTGGCCATATAGAATATAGTTCGATTCATAAATTTGCATGTTAAATAAGCATATTTTTTTAGTGACTTGGTGGAAAGCGTACTCTTGTGTCTTCAATGTATTATTGTTCTTCATCCTTTCCCTTTCTCTAGAGATAACTAGTGTCCATCGCTACCACCTCTGAGGCACAAATTCTTCTGCACTAATGAATGTGAATTGCAATTGTGATACGTTCATTGAGCACATGCACGGCATACATTTGATTCTTAGATGCACCTATAAGCTGATTCACTCGACATTAACACATTCAGCTGATTATCTAGCAAGAACAAGCAGCCTAGTCTATACGATCCTGCTTCAGAAGAGAAAGAATGAGTTCTTTCATTACAATCTTCACTTTTTAGCTTAAAGTCTGACAGGCCTGCAAGAAAGCTTTTGGTCATCAAGATTAACATCAATCTACTTGAGCAGCAGTGGACTCGCATCAATCTTCTTTCATATAATTAAGACTCAGAGTCAGTAGACTCAGGAACAGTTCCACGCTTGCGTTTAGAAGAAAACACATGCAGTTCTTGATAATTGAGATATTCCACCATCAGTATCAGACAATCTACTTGGACTTTCTTCAGTATTACTAGATGAGGTCGCAACTGGCGGCCGCGTAGAAGACCATGGAACTACTTTTTCTTCCGTATCTTCATCGTCTGCATCATAAACACCGTTGTCTTTTTCGTTATCATATTCTTCTTCATCAACATCAGTATTATCGCCGACTTGATCACCTTCACTGCTTCTTTCTTCTTTACAACTCAAGTTGCTTTACGCAGGCGCTGTTGCAACCAGAAACGGTAGGAACTAGCTTGGGTCCAGTACCAGTCCAGGGCGTGAGAGATTGACAAACATGGAAAAGAAGAGTTCTTGAATGTTTTGCAGCAAGAAGATTTGCACTATGAGTATATGTATCACATTGCCAACAAAGGTTGGCTTCATTTGATTCACAGTATAGTTTTGCTAAAGAATCACAGAGCTCACACCTCTTCATTTATTTCATCTGTCTCAGGAGTTGGACGACGTTAATTAAGAAAGATATATATTTGGTTCGTTCTGCTTTTATTTATGTTTCTGTTCAGTCCATTCTCGGCCTCAAAAACATAACACATGGTGTAGCACAGCTTGCAACAGTTCATATTTAAACCTGCTTTTATTTTTAAAATGAAAATGAAAAAAAGAAGAAAGAAAGTGGTGTAGGAGGATGGAAACACTCGTGTATGAATCTGTTATAATTAGATGATGCGAAAAGTCTTGAACAAATGGATAACTCTAGAGGTTTGGTAGCGTCATTGAACTTGTCAGATAATAAAAACATGCAAATTAAACTTTTGATCTAACTATTATTAGATCATGTTTAAAATTTGCCGGATAATTCTACTTGCTATATTTTATATAAGATCGGTCGGCTATAACTAGTGTTAATTGAGAAAGCTTTCAAATTAAACCTTTAAGATATATAATTTTTTTCCCTTAAATTTTAGCCTTTTTCCAATTTAATTTTGTATTTTGACTTTTAAATATTTTCATATCTGTCTAGTATTTTTTTTTTTTATGCCTTTAAGGTCAGAGATAGACCTATCCAAGCTATTGCAAAACCTTTTTACGAGGACAAATCTCCAGCAAATAATAAAAAACTTTAAATTTGATCCTATATATGGTATCTATCATTTCATGGGAATTGAGTATTCAGTTTTATCGGGGGAGAATTAGGTTAACTGTTGGAGAAGTCAATGCCCACCAAAAGCTTACCAAATGAAAAAGCTAACGTGGGGATTGAAGCCAGGCACATGGCATCAGGAATTGAAACTAACCCTCCTGCAGGTCCTATCATATATCTAAGTTCTTGTCAAGGATTCCTAACTTTTATGTAGAGCCTTTCACATAATTAATAACATTCTACAGTGCCATCCTTTCACATGATAATATGATTTCATCACATGCTCTCACAGTTTTGCTTTACAGGAATGCTCATGTGATCGATCGAATATGATTCAGAGATGACAAACGTGAATCCATGATTTTGGTTTTTATTATGTTCACTAATTTTTTATTTTCAAATATTTATTATTTAAATTTTATTTATTATTCAATACAAAACAAAAAAACTAACATATTTATTTAGTATATGCTAGATATGGACCGTGCTAAGCTGTTGGATCAAATAATTGTTTTTGTGTAAAAATGATGTTTAAATTTCATAAACATATTTAAAAAATAAAAAATAAAAAGTATGCAATTCAAATAGGTCAAATAAGTTATTTTATTCTAATTAAACAATAAAAAATAAACAATAACATTAGATGGACGAAAATATAATCTCTATAATTAGAGTCAACTTAACTCGAATTATTTCACCAAACTCATGGTTTAGATCATAAAATTGAATAACTTAAAAGAGAAAAAAATAAAAATAAAATTATAAAATTTATTTTTTTTATATAAAATAAAGATGGAAAAATAAAATCTATAGTTCAAAGTGGGTTCATAGCTTCAATTGTTTTTGCCAATTCTGGCGAGTATTCGTCCGTTTTGGTTCAAATTTTCATAGCTAAGACATTGAATTCCCAGTTTGAGTCACTCCCGATAATAGCAGATTGTTTAACGAATTATTTGTTTCTATGTTTTAAAAGTATTTTTTTAAAAAAAAAATTTATTATTTTTTTATTAATTTCAAGTTAATATATTTTTAGTGTTTTTAAATAATTTTGATATGTTGATATTAAAAATAATTTTTAAAAAATAAAAAAAGTATTATTAATATATATTTTAATATAAAAAATTATTTAAAAAGTAATTATAATTACATTATGATAAACTCTGTGTCCTTCCTAGTTCCCAGGATCTTAATAAGATCTTCAAGTACTTAGAAGAGACTTTGAGTATGAGCTGGATTCGAAGAAAACGAATAGCATCAGACGTAGCTCCTAGCATGTGGCCAAGATTAGTCAAGACGGTCTAGTCATGTAGACCGCAAGTACCATGGGCCCTTTTTTTTCATCTAGCATCGCGACACTAAATTTTGTCCTGTTATGAGCTTATGCATTTTGTGGTTTATCTTGGTCAATGATTCTTTATAGGAATACCATTTAAGTGTAAAAAAAAAAATTATTTTTGAAGTATTTAAAAAAAAAAATTAATATTTTAAAAAAATTAATTATTTAAAAAAAAATTAATTATTTTTTATAAATAATTTTTATTTTTTAAAAAGCAAAACATTTAAATTATCTTTAAAATATTCTAAACAAAAATCCTAATTAATTTTTTTTTAATTTTTTATTAAAAAAACATTTAAACTACCTTTAAAATATTTTAAATAGAAATACTAATTATTTTTTAAAATATTTTTATTTATTTTAAAAAAATATTAGGTAACGTAAATCATTTTTTTATAAATGTTTTTTATTTTTTTTTAAATTAAACTATTCTTAAAGTATTCTAAACAAAATTTCTAATTAAAATTTTTTATCAATTATTTTTATTTTTTATAAAAAATTAAACATTTAATCTATCATTAAAGTAACCTAAATAAAAATCTTATTAATTTTTAATATCTTTTATTTTTTTTATTTTTCATAGATTTTTATATCTGCACGGTCATACCAGACCTATAAAACTTGGGTTAGGTGGTCATTTCTTGACCCAACATACATCAGCAATTTTTAAAATAAAAAAATTGAAAAGACAATGCTCTTTAATAATCATCTGAATATCTATAATATAGTTTACAGTACAAATATTTTATATACACAGTCCACTGGATTCAATGTACAACATGGATGAGTTGTGGCTTATGTAGCTGTGAATGTGGTTTAGATTTTTTTAGTGTTTGTGGTTGGTGTGAGTAATAAAGAGGAAAGAGAATGAGACGATCGGACGAAGTAAAAAGAAGAAAACCTATTTTCAAAGAGAAAGTGGCAATGTTGATTGGTGTGCTAGGATTGAGAAAAAAAGTTAATTTAAAAGAATTTATACTTTTTATGAACTCTAAATTTGGATGCAAAAATCATGACTTTGCATTATTTTAATTGAGTTTACTAATTTTAATTTTGTTAAGTATAATTTTATTAGTTTTCAAATTATATTATAAGTAATGTATAATCTTTTAAGTCAAATTTTATTATTAATATTAGATTTTTTTTTCCAGTTAACGATGATAGCCTTGAACTTATTTATTTGATATTAAAGATCATATCTTAACCTATATGTATTAAAAGTTTTTGGAATAAAAAAATTAAAAAGATAGAACTTTTTATGGTTCTCTAAATATTTATAATATAGTTTATAGTGTAAATATTTTATTTAAACAGTATTAATATAATATATTTTTTACACTTTTTAAAGTATAGTATAATATATTACAAGACAAATTGAAATTAAGCTTTGTCACTGATTTATTAGCTTAATTATTTTGGTTTTATACCGATGATAGCTAGATGATATTAAAGGTGTTTCCAATCCTTATCTAGCGATGCAGCTCCGACTCTTGTAAAAAAAAAAAAAAAAAATTACCTGCATGAGTCATGTGATCTCACTATTTTATCCTGCAAATTCAAACATTTGGAGCTAGATTTGAAAACTAAAAAATCAATTTCATTGACTTGGAATAATTGATGTCTAGTCTCTTGAACATCTATTTGTATCTCATGTTATAATTATGATAAATAAAACCTTTCCATCTACTTTAAAAGCTTTCGATTTGGGTTTTTATTTTAAAGGTACAAGTATATAATTATCCTTACCCAAATATTTTGCATCTACATTATATTGTCAATGCCTATAAAATATAAGTTACATGCATTCATTTTTATTACATTATAATATATTTTCCCTGTAATTTTTTATGGAAAAAGACATGCACTTTACAACGTTGTGTTATTCTTAAATATCTAATTTTGTATTATTAAAGACTTGGTTCTAATAAAAATTTTAATTTATTAACATTATTTTTTTTATAATATTTTTGTAACTACCGCCATCAACTTTAATTTATTATAAAATAACTTGTTTTGTGGTGAATTCTCGTAAATCTTTAGCATTAACATCTCTTTATCAATGTTGGTCCGACCTTTATAATCATAATTATAAAATTATTTCTTGTTATCTCCGTTAGGCTTGCACAACTTCACTTAACCTTTCATTGTTCTCACTCATACTATAGAAGAAAACTATGATATATTCTAAAAAATCATTAATATATTAAGCTCTCTTGAAAAATAATATGTGAACTATTTACATATCAGCTTAGATCATAGAAAAAAAAACACTGAAACTATAAAAAATGAGTAAAATCCAAAAATAACATTAAAATAATAATGAAAAATCAGAAACATTTTATAGGTATAATTTTAGAGCTTTCTCGACCTTGTCTGGCTCTAGCAGGCTAACTCCATAGGAAAAAAGCTCTATAGAACCTCCTCGTTAAATCTCAACTATATCTAAAGTTATGGTTATTTTTGTTAAAACAGCATTTGACGCGTAGAGACTTCTCGACGATCTTCGCCTTGTTTAACTAATCCATAAACACATCTGCAAAATATTCCATGTCAAATTTAAACACACACACAGAGGAAGGATGTTCCTCACTAATATCATTAGAAGAAGTCAAACTGGCAGAGGCGGCATAAAGAAAACCATGGAACTACTTGATTTTCTTCATCGTCTTCGTCGCCGTCTTAACCACCATCATCGTTTTCAACATGTTCGCAATTATCTCATCATCATTATTGGCGATTTGATCATTCTCACCGCCTTTTCCATCAGTACAACTCGAGTTGTTTATGCAGCTGTTGCAAACCGAAAGAGTAGCACCTAACATGGGTCCGGTGCCAATCCAGGGCGTGTGAGATTGACAAACACGGCAAAGAAGCGTTCTTGAATGTTTTGCAGCAAGAAAATTTGCACTGTGAACATATGCATCACAGGCTGAACACAGGATAGCTTGATCCGATTCACAGTGCATTTGTGCTAAAGAATCACAGAGCTCGCACTTTTTCATTTCTTTCCTCTCTCTTTGGAGTTGGGAGTAGACTAAGATAGATATTTTCTACGTGCACGTTCTGCTTTTATATAAGTTTCTGTTTATTTATTTAGCCATTTCTCGGCCTAAAAAACAGAACACGTGATGCACAGCAACTTGCAGCTGTTCATATTTAAAACCTACTTCTGATTTTTTTTTTTTAATTAGAAAAATTTTTTTAATTAAGTTTTCTTTTAAAAATTGGGGAATTTCCACATATTATTGTTTTTAGACAGATTTGATGTGTTATGTTTGTATGCTGATTTTGATGGATAGAATGAAAACGTACTGAGACAAATTGTTAGGCATCTGTAATGATATTTTTGGATTTTGAAATTGAGTTACGTCCTGGGGCCATCTCTTTTTCAAACATAATTTAAAATTCAAAGGATTATAATATATACTTAATTTTTTGGGTAAAAAAATGTATTTTCTGAGTGATACCTAAAGGATAAGGTATCCATTAGGGGTGAGCAAAAAAACCGAGAAATCGAGAAAACCAAAAAAATTAAAAAAAAAATAACCGAAAAAACCAAACCGTGAAAAAAAACCGATTAAAATTTTGAAAAAACCGACCGGTTCGGTTCGGTATCGGTTTTATAAGCCTAAAACCGAAAAAACCGAGACAAACCGGAAAAAACCAAACCAAAACCGAAAAAACCGAGTCAAACCGGAAAAAATCGAACCAAACCGGTTTGAGCCGATTTTTCCCCTAAAAAACCGAACCGAACCGAAACCGATCGGTTTGAACTGGTTTTGGTTTTTTTTTTTTTAATTTCAGTTTGGTTATTTTTTTTAATAAAAACCGAACCAAACCGAATTTAATCATCCCTAATATTCATCACTTAAGAAAAGGACATACGAACACTCACATGTAGAGATCTTGGGTACACCTTTTATTTACAAGCATAGCATTAAAAACTTGTTTGTTTGCTGAAAATTATTTTATTGATTTTTTATTATTTAATTACATTGTGAAAAATAGTTGATAAAATTTACTTTTTATAAAAAAAAAAATAGGTATAGATTTTAGATGGAGAAAAGTGTCCGGTTTAAAAGATTGGAAAGTATTTTCTATGAAGACCCTTAAAAGTGGCACAATACTTCATTATATAAATAAATATACAATAAAATATTTATAAAATACTTTCAAATATAGTATTATTAGGAAATAATAAATTACTAATATATTTAAATGGGAAATAATACATTGGGATATGTTAATATCCAATATAAAAGTATAATAATTTGATATATTAGTGCATATAATAATACTTTAATTTAGATAATTTAATTTTCAATTCATATGTAAATATATAATTGCTGGGGATCTCGAGTTTATAGTTTTTGAAAACGAGAACTCACCAGAGTTGATTTGTATGACATACATTTTCATCGTTTTAGAATGAAGCTCCTGGAAGTGCATTTTGAAGTTGCCCTTTAATCCAATTCAGACCTGTACAGGCCCATCATGTATTTTTGCATAGAAATAAGTTCAGCTGAGCTGATAAGAAAACCCATCCCATTAATTAGTTCCTTGAACTTGTAAGCTGGCCTAATATACTTCGGCAATTCTTTGGACTTATAAGTTAGGTCTGTCTGTTTTTAAAAATTTAAATTTTATTTATTTATTTATTTATTTTAAATTAATATATTTTTAGTATTTTCAAATTTTTGATATATATTTTAACATAAAAAATTATTTAAAAAACAATATTATATGTAAAACAAGCTCTTCAAAGACACGCTAGATTCCTTTCTCCGTGAATCCTTTGTTTTTTTGCTTCTGAAATATTCTAGGAAATGAACTATTAGGTTATGTGTTTAAAAGGACTCCACAATTTAGCTGGCTAGATTCCTTTCTCTGTGATTCTTTTGTTTTTTTTGCTTCTGAGATATTCTAGGAAATGAACTTTTAGGTTATGTGTTTAAAAGGACTCCACAATTTAGCTGGCTAGATTCCTTTCTCCGTGAATCTTTTGTTTTATTGCTTCTGAGATATTCTAGGAAATGAACTTTTAGGTTATGTGTTTAAAAGGACTCCACAATTTAGCTAGCTAGATTCCTTTCTCTGTGAATCTTTTGGTTTTTTTGCTTCTGAGATATTCTAGGAAATGAACTATTAGGTTATTTGTTTATATATATACACACAAACTTAAAATCAATGGAGTCTTCACGCCATGGAAATTTAGAATCCAGAATGATGACCTGATCAAACAGGAGCTAGCCCAAGCCAGATTGCAGTACTAGAAGGAGTACATACTGAAAATGGAAGAGAGAAATAAAATGGGTGGATTGCAAAACGTTAAATGGAAGCTACAAGATATTTAGAAAGAAAGAAAGAAGAAGAAAAAAAGAAAAGAAAAAGGCCCTACACCTCCCTAACAATGGCCTCTACCAGCCATTTTCTTGAATTCATCATCAACTCAGGACTCAACCTAAACATAAGGGTACAAAACTCCATCTCATTCAAAGCTCCATCTCCATCTAGATCACCTTCTCTCAGCATGCACCTTGCTTCATCATCAGTCATATCTTGGAATCCAAGCAATTTTGAATTCCTCTTCAAGCTGTCGAAGGTGATCAAACCCTTGTCTTCATCCACCAGCAACTGAAATCCATTAGACAACTCCTTCATAAACCCCTCAGCTCCCAACTTATCCACCATGGAAGGAAAGAAATCCTCAAACACAACCCCACTCCGCGACGCCATTGATTCGAAGCCAAGATAAGATGGAGAAACTCTGCAAGTTGTTGCAATGGAAATGGGACTGGGCAACCATATTTATAGCTTGTAAGGAGAATATTATAAAGGAAAAGAAGTATTCGAGGAAAGATCAGTGGATGCGCATGTTAATGACAAAGAAAGTACAGATAATAGAGGTTAGATGTGAAGGAAGGTTGTTCTTACCGGCATTTTGCAGCGTATGATCCGTGGCCATTTCTGCCATGAAATCGTTCTCCTTCCTCGAAGGTGCATGGGAAGGTGCCCACTTTAATTTTTGGTCATGGGCATTTTCCTTGCCACTAGTTCAACTTGTCTTGCTCAGGATTGTTTACAAAAACGCCACGCAATTAAATATTATGAAACAGTTCTTTTTTGTTTTGTTTTGACCACCTGGCACTGTTGAGGAGTTGAAGGGGTTTGCTTTTGCTACGAAACAATGGATGGAGACACGTATGAAATGATGAATATTTAAAAAAATATATATTATTTTAATATATTTTCAAGTTATAAATATTATAATTTTTAAATTATAAATATTGTGTTAATAAACTTTTTCTATATAGTTTTTTTTTTATTTTAATCTTGCTCCAGAAATTACACTATAGTCTTGCTCTACAGACATAATTGATGTTGTCATTGCATCATCTATTTACGTACGTACTCATTTACTTAAAACTTTTAAAAGAATAGTTGGAGTTTTTTAATTATCTTGAAAATTAAATCACAACTTCTTTTTTAACTTTTATCTTTAATTAGTCTATCTTGAGAATTTAATTTCCCACCCAAACCTTTCGTTTTTCCGTCAACATTACGTGGAAATAATCAATGGAAAGCACATATTTTGACATTTATAGTGATCGGTAAGCTTCAGGTATTTTCTATAAATTCCAAGAGAGGAAAGACATGGCGTAGTGAGCCTGACATGCAGTGGACTTGGTACGTAGATGTTTTAGCAGCTTGCAGAAGGAAATGACAAGCAGCAAGAACAATGCCAAAAAAGGGCGTTGCTTCGGTGAAGATGGGTTGAGTATCATCTTTACAGCTTATGCAGTGACAGCTACTTCTCAAGAACTGCTGGTGGAGGCTGGAAACGAATCTGGGGTTATACTAGGGAGGTCAATCAACCGTACAGGGAAAAAAAACAAAAACATATTTGAATTTATAATTAATTTCTTATCTTTTGATTTTCTAATTTTTTTAATCCTTCATGCTTTAAGATTAAGGCAATATACGCTTGAACTTCCATGAGTTGAGTTGGGTTGGCAGGTAATGTTACATTACACGTTGAAACACACATATTTATAAAATTCAAATCAATCTGAAAGGTCGGCTTGGGATCTGGGTAATTAATTCTGAATTTGGACCAGTTTATATTGAAAAACAAATTAATTTAATTTAATTTATATAAAAAATTAAATTAATTTACATCATCATCAACCCAATCAAGATTTTTTATTTTGTAGTTGTTACAAGTATATATTTAACAAGGTTATATATCTATAATATTATATTTAAAATATTTATATTATATATATAGTTATATTTTATAAAATAATCTATATATAAATATATAATATAATAAAAGATATTCACTTTACTCTTTTTATGTTTCATTCTTTTATTGCAAGTGGTTGAATATTTATATTTAATGTTCTATATATATTATATAAACTTGAAAAAAAATATTAATAAATTATTTTTTAATTTATTTTATATAACATATCCAAACACTATTGTTTTTTAATTTATTTTTATAACATTATCAAATATAAAAAAAATAATTTATTTTCTAGAAAACCACTTAAAAAAATACTTTCCTACTGATAAACATGATAAAAAAATAAATAAAGAGATTTCAAGTTTGTCTTTCAAGGAGGAGTCCTTGCATTGGCCATTAGTTTCATGCCATGTTAAAACCTGTACTAATCCTCTATGATCCACTACTATAATCAGAATAAGAGAATGAACCGGAAAAGTGTAGACCCAATTTCGGAAGTGTAGACCCAATATCGGGCCTCTCCATGGCCATGGTGGGCCTCTAATAATAGGCTGAAAAGTCCTGTTTTCCAAAGCAGCCCAATTTTCATTCTCGGTAGCAGGACATTTGTGGGATAATCGATGAAATACTCTGCATTATTAATCAATTTTATCGATAAAATAGCCTATCAAGTTATGCTTCAATTTTATTAATAATGCTCAACTCAAGCTTACAATATCTCTCTCGTTAATTTTTTTTTTAAAAAAAAAAATTAATAGGCACCTTGGATTTTTTTTTTCTTTGGGCATTTTTTTTTCAAGCTTATTCTCTATTTTTGGGTTTTTTTTAAAAAAAATTTATTATTTAGCATTTAATTGTTTTAGTAAAACACGTGGCATTTAATTTTTGGGTTTTAATTGTTTTAGCTAGTCCTACACAGTTCCCTCTTCATACAAGTAATGGAGCGTTGAGACATGACAAAATTTGCACACAGTAATATCAAGCCACCATCTGCCTAACATTTTTGGGTTTTTTTTTATCAAGTATCATAAATTCTATTTTTGGGTTTTTTGCTATTATAAATTCTTCAATTACACCCAATCAAGTGTCTTTCATCCATCCTAAGCATGGCTCAAAGCAATTCTTGAATACAAACAAGCCATTGTGTTCATGGTTATTTGTGGCTTTACTTCTCTTTATCTAACCATGTCACAAGTGTAGTGAAGATGTATTACTGTCCTCCCATGATATTTGGTATTCCGATCAGAATAAATTATAAATTTCTCTCATTAACCTTCAAAAACAAATTAAATAATAATTTTTTTTTCAGTTTCTACTGATTAATTAGACCTTTTCATCTATTTCATGTTGTTTTTTATTTTTATATTAGTTTTTGGTCTTAAGAAGTTGAAAGAAGACAGCAAATAAGTAAATAATATGATAAGATTGATGAGAAAATATACATTACATGTTGTTTCAAAAGTCTTCCAATTCGATCTCTGACCCGTAAATACCTAACGGAATCAAACGAGGTGCCCATTTTTTCCATCCTTTTGTCTCTCTTTTCATGTTTTTTCTCTCTTCATTTTCTTCCCAACTCTTATCCATGCAATAATATCCCAAAAAAGTTCTTAGAAACAAAAGAATTCCAAAAGGTGATGTACAAATGTGCTTCATTGTTAGCTTAATTTCATTAACAATTATCGACAGGAGGTTATATTGGAATCCTTGAAAACTATAGGACTGATCTTGGAAAATATTAAATTACAGAAACCAAAATCCTGCTAAATTAAATTTTAGCATTTTAACATAATTAGTTTATTCAAAATGAGATTGCTTTGATTTTTTTAAAATAAAAAAAATCTTAGAGATGACCCAGTCAAGTTTCACTTATGATTCTACGTATAAGCTTAGAAACATTAAAATAAAACCTAATCCAGACCGAGCTTTGAATCAGTAGCTTATCAGATAAACTTGTAAGGCCATACTAGGTTTAATAGAATGAACTATAAAAAAACATTTAGCATTTGCACATTTTAGCTTTGATAATCCATTGTCTACAAGTACATGTCACTAGAAAAATAATCGTGGCGGGAACTCATTATCTGGCATCAACACCTGTGACTGTCACGTAATTGATGGAACACTTTTCTTCGTTTTGATGGAGTCTTTCTTCATTGAGGTGGTGTTTCCTTTCAGCAAATGGCGGTTGCTTTGGGGTTGCAAGATAAGAAATTTCACTGTTCAGCATTGAAACGACAGTAGAAGCTGATGGCCTATCTTCTGGGAATTCTTGAACACACAAAAGGCCTACATGAATGCATCTAAATATTTCCACCTGCGAGCTCGGATCGGATATTGCTGGATCTACTAGAGCTGAAATGTTTCCTTCATTCCACAGTTTCCATGCCTGCGAAGTGAAAGTGGTGGCACAGATAAGAAAATAGCAATTTAAATGTTGTCGGAAATGAAATTCAAGCATTACATATGACTGCTGCGTTGAGTTTAATGGACATACAAATCCTAAAAGACTCAAAGCTTGCTCATTCCCATAGAAACTTGTATTTCTTCTCCCGCTTACAATCTCTAACAACAAAACTCCAAATCTGTAGACATCTGATTTCTCAGAAAATCTACCTTCCATTGCATATTCAGGGGATATATAGCCACTGCACATCAGCAACATTGAAATATGAGAGACATTTTTGAGATAATAACGTGATTGTGTAAAATGACTGGAATTTCAGAAAGGTAAGGATGCTTACAAGGTTCCAACAACTCTTATGGTATTGGCTTGATCTTCATCGCCTCCAAATATCCTGGCCGCTCCGAAATCTGAGATTTTTGGCTTAAGTTCTGGGTCCAACAAAATGTTGCTTGCCTTTAGATCTCGATGGATAATTCTTAGTCTAGAATCCCTGTGGAGATAAAGGAGACCTCGGCAGATTCCTTCGATAATGTTGAAGCGCTTTTTCCAATCCAGAAGTTGTTTTCTGAGAGGATCTAGACAAATTGCAGCCCAGAAAAAAAGTGTGAGAGGGTAAATAAATGACCAGATCAAAGACAGAAATCTCTTAATTATATTTACTAACCATAGAGAAATGCATCCAAGCTTTTGTTTGGCATGTACTCATAGACCAACAGCTTTTCTTCTCCTTCAACACAGCAACCAAGAAGTCTTACAAGGTTCCTATGTTGCAGCTTAGAAATTACCTCAACCTCATTCATAAATTCTTTGAGCCCTTGCCCAGATGCTCTTGAGAGTCTTTTCACTGCTATTTCCTTTCCATCTGACAATTTTCCCTTGATAATCACATCAATATTTTAGCAAGTTGTTCAATTTAATTCAATAACGATAAAAACTCCTTTAGAGGAACAGCATTACCTTGTACACTGGACCGAAACCACCCTGCCCAAGCTTATTTGAAAGATCAAAGCCGTCTGTTGCAGCTGTCAGACTCTCTAAACTGAATAGTGGTAGCTCCTGCAGTTTAACATGGTCCCTGCTGTCTCCAGTCATGTCTCTATCCAAAAATGATGGATGTTTTTCATTCGTATCAGAAGGCAACTTCTCTCCTCCTTCCTTCCTCGCTGAGTTAGATTCAAGACACAAGTCTTAGCCCAAATTGCATGTTTTTCCAATCTACTAATTTGATTTATGAGAATTTGTATATTACCTCTATGTTTAGACATGAACCTCCATGTCAAAAGAGCACAGATCATGGCACTGGTGATTGTTCCTACAACGGCACTTACAATGACAATCACTTTTTTCCTATGGTTTCCATCTGCAAGTCAGAAATCTTTCAATTAACTAACTGCTTTTAAGCCATTGAAAGATTGCTAGGAAATCAGGAAGGCAACAAAAAGATCTACCTAATTCGGAATACGCCATTCGAATGTAAAGATCTGCACCACCTTTGGGAAACTCCTGTACATCAATTAGATCTCCAATCCATGACATGCAACCAATACCAGAGTTATACGCGTACGCTATGCAAGAACAATTTGTCAAGCACCTGTCTTTGCATTCAATTTCAGTCAAACGAGACCATTGTGCTAAGTCAGGCACCTTCATATTACCTAGCTTCAAAAAGACATCATTTTTTCCTGCAGCTTCACTCCCGCTCTTTACTCTCTCACACTGCAATGATTTCCTCCTGATACAACCACTGGTCCAGTTTCCTGTAAACCATTCCTCTGGATTGTTTGGCTCAAACCCTGTTAAACAGCTGCAGATAGGCGATGCCTGTGCATTACAGCTTCCAAAAGGGCCACATCTGGCGTAAAATTCACAATCAAACATTGGAACACTCCATAGAACAATCCGATCCTCCATGCCATGCTCCCAACGTGTTTGTTCTAGTTGTCCTTGTGAAGTCAAAACAAAGCTCGACAAAAAAGACTGATTAGCATAAGAGAAAGTAAGATCAATAGTACCTTCTCCATCATCTACAAGATTGAGCCCATCAACAGCAGCAGAATTCATATAAGGAACTCCAATAAAGACCTGACGGTTCCACGGACCACTCCGAAAATACGGATAATTATCCTTCCATATGAATATCTCAGGTATGTCTAGGCGATTAAGACCCGCAGAGAAGCTTCCAATAGATGGATCAGTAGCACTTTTCCATGATGTTATAAGTATCTTCTTACCTGTTCTCTTATTGGCGCTTAATTTCATATTCGAAAAGAATGTATCGGAAGGATGTTTGAAGCTCTCCCACATGATTTCTTCGTTGTTGTTATCTCGCAAAACAAGGTTTCCGGTGTCGGAGAGCTGTGCACTTGAATTTGAAACAAAATTCGACACATTACTTGACCAAAGAATCTCTTGCTGCCCATTCAGAACTACAAGATTGCCATCTTTGGATATGGCCAGAATCCCAGATGAGTCATTTAGAGGTTTGTTTCTATTAGCAACCCATATGGCTGTCACTACAGGAACTTCATTAAACCAAATTCCTACATATCGATCGGTGGAATTAACAGGGCTGAAAAATCCCAGTGTGTATATACTTCCATTAGAGACTATAGCCTCTGGATCCTTCAGGAATTGGGTTGATGTGATGGTATCTATAGCAGTGATAATCTCTACGCAAAAAGAAGATGTTAAGAGAAGCAGAGCCATTGAAATTTTGCCTCTGCCAAGTCCCATAATTTCTAATTGCTAATTCTCGATGAGCATGGGATACATTACACTACTAGGCTTTAATATTAACTTTTCTCTACTGGCAGCAATGGAAAAAAATCCTTCCCTTGTGCTTGGGACTAGCTTAAGCGTAAAAGGAGGACTTTTTTCTCTTATTTATATTATTTTTATTATAAACTTTTAAGAAAAAAATTTTAGATTTAAAATTTACATAAACTCATATTATTTTATATTTATTTTTATTAAATAAATAAAAATAATAAGATTTAAATTTTTAATCAATTAATTATTAAAATTTTAATATCATATAAAAAAATTATTTTAATCTAATTATTTTAATTATTAAATAATATTTCAGAAATATAATTTATATTATTTGATAATAAAATGCAGGGGAGACTTGTTGAAATCTAAATAGTATCAATCATAGCCTAACCTGTCTAGAGAACACATCCAAAGTCAATTTTTCCATCAGCTGTCAATCATGATGATAATAATGCTTGCAAAAACCAAGGAATTATCATGTTTTTGAACCTAGGTCAATACCAGGGCACCACTGAGCAGAAAATTATACGAAAGAACCAAGACAGGGGTCATCGATAAAACAGTATTGCTTGTTTACCAAGGCAGGAGGATTCCTTGCAAGCCATCGATATTTACTTTGTTTCATTGGACTTCAACTCGAGAAAAAATCAAATTTGGCAACAGTATTGTCACAATCCAGATTTTGAGACTATGATCATAGAAGCTACTTTATAAAGACTTCACTCTTATGCTAAACCTCAAAATATAAATATCATAAAAGAAATATATAGAAAATTTATTTATAATCTTTTAAATATTGCTCAAAACCAATAAAACTGGAAAACGCAAGCCTAAACCCATGTGTTACAGCCAAAAATAAGATTAATCATAACACCAGGCCTAAACCCATGTGTTACAGCCAGCTCGGGGCCATTGTCCTGCTTAGTGGCAGGATAGACATATACTGATCATAACACCAAGCCTCTACATCATCTCAAATAGAAAAAAGAAAAAGAAAAAAAAAAGTGCATGATAACATGGGATTTTATCTAGCCATTTGTGATCAATAACCATGTCTATCAATCAACATACAGAAGAGAAGAGAGAAAGTAACTAGTTTTGGCTACAATGGCATATTCACATCAGGCGTTCTAATTCCTTCCCTGGTATTTTGAGTGTCGGATTCAGAAGCCTGATGACATGCTAATATGCTTCAAGTATACTAGTTGCTACCTCTCGGAAATCACTGTAGACAGAACAAGTACAAGCTAAGTCCTTTACTCAAATTGTGTAAGATCCTATCAATCTACTACAGTGTTTATCCTTCTTTATTCAACAACTATGAGAATGTATGAACTAAGGAACTCAAGTTTTGATCCAGAACTCCTGTCTGTTGGCCTTCTGTAATTAATGTTTCTTATATTGAATGGTCCATTTATCGACGAATTTGCCTCTCAGTAAATGCAGGCTTCATCGTAGTAGAAGATCAAGTCAATTAACTCATCAGTGGATACTCAAAGCACTGATCCAAAAGGGAAGCATTTAACATTTTGATATTTTACATAAGTGATCTAGATTTACATCTAACAGAAAAATATTGCCTCAAACTCGTTACCTATCGCCCTCCAATAACAGTAAATGATATGTCATTAGAACATATCGTTTGGCTCCATTGAAGGGAGTCCATATCGAAACCAAGGGCAGGTTTCTTGGGAGCAGGAAGATCCACAATTTCGCTGTGAAGCATTGAAATGATTGTAGGCACAGCTGGCCTATCTTTTGCAAACTCTTGAACACACAATAGACCTACATGCATGCTTCTATAAACTTCATCTTGATAACATGGATCAGATAGTACTTGTGTTAGGATATTACCACTTATGTGCCAGCCCCTCCTTTGGCAGCATCTGCAGCCCATCCTTTAGAAGAGGATAGCTATCATTGTCAAAGAAAAAAACTACAATGGTGGGTTATTGGTGGAAGTTTGAAATTGTCAAAGAAAGAGGCTATAATAGTGGGTTATTGATGGCAGCTTGAGATTGTCAAAGAAGTTACACCAACTATTGATAAAGAATAGCCATCATTATTGACAAAAGAGCAGGAGCAGCGGCCATTGAAGCCTATAAATAAAGGCACCATTGATAACCGGAATTGAGAGAAATATGTGAGAAGAGAGAAAGAGAAAAGGGCTGTCAAGAGCAGTAGCCCGGTTGCCTTGTGCAGCAATGGATAATGGGAGTTGAGTTGAGTAAATATGATCCTTTCCTCCATATATATGCGTATTGTAATCTTTTTTATCTTTAATAATATGAACTGCTCCCGTGAATGTAAACTGAATACAGCTGGTAATTCCTGAAGTTTAACTTTGCCCCCACTGTTCCTTTTGCTCTTCCTCTTCCTTTCTGACTAAAATTCAGAGAGTAAGCATCATTGAAATTGCAAAACTCTAAATATCCAAAACAAACTAGTACTGAAAAGCTTTTACCTCCATGTTTAACCATGCACCTCCATGAAAGAAATGCACAGATTGAAAAGGCAATTGTTCCGAAAATCACTGTTATTCTGATAACTATCTTCATGCTTTTCCTTTTATCTGCAAATAAAATTGGTACATTTATTTGACAAAACAAACTACTCGAGGAGATCGGCTGCATCAACTTCTAACATGAATACTCGTACACAAAACATTAGCAGTAGCACAAAAGAAGAAAATATGAAGCTTTACCAAGTTCTGAATATGCTAAGCGAAGGTAAAGATCTGCCCCGCCATAGGAAAACTTCTGTATATCAATTAAGCTTCTGGTCCACAACATGCAGCCAATACCCTTGAAATATGAATAAGCTATACAGGAACAATTACTTAAGCATTCATTTCTGCATTCTAGTTCTGAATACAGAGACGACCACTCTGCAAAGTCTGGTACTTTGATCATCTCAAGCTTCAAGAACCCATCTTTTGGGTTCACTTCTCATATATTTTGTGTTTCTGTGCATTCTAGTGGTGTCCTCCTAATGCAATCACTTGTCCAGTTTCCTTTATTCCAGTCATCTGGATTTTTTGGAACAAACCCTCTCAAACAGCTGCAGATTGGTGAATTCACAGCATTACAGCTTCCAAATGCTCCACACTTTCCATAATTTATTCCAATCCTGGTTCCCACTTTCCAGGCTCTTTCTATCAATTTTCCATCGGAACGCAAAACAAAATTGCCATTAGGCTGATTTACATAAGTGAAACTTAGAGACACGGCTCCATCTGCAGTTTTTGCAAGATTAAATCCATCCAGATAAACAGAGTTCATCTCAGGAATACCAATAAAGATCTGACCATTCCATGGACCACTCCGCCAATATGGACTCTTATAGTTCCACACAAATACTTCGGGAATTCTTAAGGGATCCATGGAAACAGAGAAGCGTCCGACGGATGGATCAGAAGAGCTTATCCATGATGTTAGTACTGTCGACTCGCAAGTTCTTGCATTAGCACTAAGTCTCATATTTGGCAAGAGTGTATTACAAGGCCGCTGAAAACTCTCCCATATGACATTTCCATTGTTTTTACCGAGCAAGACAAGGTTTCCATCATCCGTAAGCTGTGCACTTGAGTCTTAAACTCCAGCTGAAACATTTGATGACCAAAGAATCTCTTGCTGACCATTCGAAACTACAAGTCTCCTATATGACATTTGATGTTTTTGTGGGCATAGAATCGAATGCTGAATTTGCATTTGATAGTAAAAATTTATAGATGAAATATATAGTGAAATGTTCTAAAAACATACGAGGGATTTATAAATAAATTTAAAAGGGTTTATAAATTTTTTGAAATAAAAAAAAAAACTTTTAGCTAAATATCAAAATAATAAAAAAAATTAAAATAAAAGAGGTTGGCCCAAAACCAAAGCCCAATTATTTGTCTGTTCTTTTAGAAGAGTCCAGCTCATCAGTCTGTATTGATTGGGCTACACCAAGCTGGCTGGGCACTTGCAATAGTAACAAGGTAATTATTATACCTTTGCACAGTAACAAATGAAATGATTTTGCTAAGTGGGGAAGAGGAAGACCTTACCTGGTGGCTAGAGGCGAAGGCGTGCGGTTGCTGATCGACTAGCCTCTTCTTGCTCTCCCTTCCTCTAGTATTTTCTTTCTTGTTCTCTTGCTTTCTTTTGATTTTGTTGCTGGTGTGGTTCGTCTGTCTGTTCTCCTTGATTTCCCGTCTCCCTCTGTTTTATGTTCCTCTGTGTTTTCTGGTTTTTCTCCCCCCGTGTGATTTTGTTTCTGGTGTGGTTTGTCTGTTTGTTCTCCTTGATTTCCTGTCTCCCTCTGTTTTATGTTCCTTTGTGTTTTCTGGTTCTTCTCCCCCGTGTTTGTTCCTTCGCGTGTGTGTGTGTTTTGGTCTCGGTCTTATGCTCTCCTCAGTTCTCTCTGTCTTCCTCCTCCTCTGGTTTTCCGGTCTAAGTTCTCTGTTTTTTTTCGTCCTCTGTCCCTTGATCTTTCTGGCGTTTGCGTCCTTTTTTCTTTGCCCTCCTCTGGTTTGTGGCCTTTCTCTGGCTTTTATAAGGCAAGAGAATGCCATGCGGTCGTGGCTTGGTAACGGCATGCATTGTGGGGGTGAGGGATAGCAGCCGGGAGACGTGCGCCGTGACGGAAACGGTTTTAGTGCCTTCACTGCTGAAACGGTTCCTGAGAAAGAAGATGATGAATAGTTTTTTGAAACGGCTCCGTTGTGTCTAGAAATGGCTAGTTTCAATTTCCCTTCCGAAATTCTGACATTTAACAGTTAAGCTCTGATTTTATTAATTGCACTAATTTAAAATTTAATTAAGTTTCTAAACTTATAAATTCTTTTAATTTTTAACCAATTAACTCTCTTATTTATAATTCAATCATTATTAGTTCTTAAATTTTTAATTTGTATTGTCTTAAATAAATTTTTAAATTATTTTTATTCATTTATTTTTTTTGTTATTTATTATTTTTATATATGTTTATTTTTGAAAATTTTAAAAATTAAATTACGACATTAATCATTTTTAATTATGGAAAAATCAAATTTCATTTTCTAAGCATTTTTTTCCTCTAACAAATTGGAGACCAAGCCAATAGTCACTATGGACACATGTCATGCATAAACATGAAAACAAATTAGTGCTAATACATCAATGATGGAGAGTCTTGATTATAGCTTTCTGTCTAAGCGTTGAAACTCCATTTCAACCGCGTAAAAAATATCAATGTTAAACCAATGATGCTTCTAAGTGGTAAAACGCGGTTGACTCAGTCAAATCAAATTAGTAGTGGGGAGGGACTCATTTAATCAAACTAGCATAATGCAGGGACCAAATGGGTGATTAGCCTCACTCTTTTCTCATCTGAATACTTGGCTGGCACATTAGTCCTCTTTTTTCTACAGAATGTTCAAACTGTACCCCTGATCGTCCTGCGTCCTGCCCTCAAACCCATTTATCACATTTATATTTTGGCAAAACGTTTTCTGAACTTGCAAGTTCTTATAAGCTTTTGAGTATTCTGTTCTAAATTTCCCACCTCTTAAGATGTTTTTTAAGTCAAGCTTTATAGTATACTAGTTAGATATAAAAAAAAAAACTAAGATTAAAAAATCTTGGGTTTTTCTGCAAAGCTATACCTAAGAATCTTGGGTTTGGCTGCAACGCCTGACCTAAAAATAATATTTATAATAACATTAAACTTGCATGACCTAAGTTTAAGTAAGTCTGGCTGTAACACCGGACCTAAAAATATTAGATGTGGGTCTGACTATAAAGTCGTGTCATAAAAGTGTGATAATTAAATAGATTAATTAAAAAAACAAAGAAAAAAAAATCAACATGAAGAAAAAAAACTAATAAAGAAAAAGAAAAAAAATTTGAATTAATTGGGTTAATCCTTTAAACCAGGTTATCCCGTAAAATTTGGGATTCGCGTCATGAAAGTTTGATAATTAAATAGAAAAAAAAAATGACAGGTTTACTTAGAATTAACTGGGTTAACCCATCAAACTATGTTAACCCGTCAAGCTCAGGATACGTGTCATGAAAATATGATAATTAAATAGAAAGAAAATTAACTTTAACAAACTAAACTAAATGAAAAAAATAATTAAAAAAAATCAGGGTTAACTCGTCAAATCAGATTAACCCATCAAACCCGGGATCCGTATCATAAAAAATCTGATAACTAAATAAAAACAATTAACATTAATAAACTAAATTAAACAAAAAAAATCATAAAAAAACAGTTATATAATATAATATAATAATAATAATATAATATATTAAAAATAAAGAAAGTAAAAGGTGTGGGAAAGCTAGATTAGCTTTCCTACCTTTTATAGTATTACTTAACTAGTGAGAGGAGCCGCTAGGCCTTCCCTCATGCATGCATCACGTTAGTGTCTACCAAGAATTTCTCAATTTTGAAATTCTAAATAGGGTTTTGAGTGTCTTAGTTTCCAAATTTCCGACTGATTTGACACGGAAAGTGTAGCTTGAAATTCGGGCAAGGGATGCAGATACCCACTGAAAAAATAGTGCCAAAATCATCTTCGAAAGTAGAAATGATAGTTGGAGCATTTCCATACAGGTAGCTGTGCCAAAATCATCTGATTTTGGACTTGAGGTGGATGCCATGATCAAGTCATGAAGAGGATATAGAGAAGATAGGACTGGTGAGTGTTCAGTCGCCATATCTACAGAAACTATGCTCTGTTCTGATTATGGATTAATGTTGAGTATATGGACAGCAATCATGCAGACAGTTTTGATTTCTGTGGCCTGTTGGTTTTTGTTTCACATTCATTCATATTATTGGCACTAGGTCAAAGGTTCGATTGTGGTGAGTTGAAAACAGAATTTTGATTATACCACTCTTTGTTTTGGCCGGTGGATCGATGCACTAGTCTGGACGGTAATTAAGAAATTAATAATAATAATAATAATAATAATATTTTTGGTAAATAAACTAGTTTGAGTAAGAACTTAATCATGCGACATTAGTTTATATATATATATATGATAAGAGTATTTTTTTAGTTAATTTATACAACAATCCACGAGGTAATTTTAAGAACTCATTTTTTATATGAATTTAGTATATTCAAAGAAATTTAATAAGAATAAATAAATAGTATTGTGAATCTTAAAAGTCAAATAATGAGACATAATACACTACTAGAAAATTGATAAATACAAACGGAAATACTGATGAAATATTTCCGTTAGTAAATTTTCGAGGGATTTTACCGACGGAAATATTCCCTCGTTATATACTAAAGGAATTACAGTGGGAAAAAAAATTAAAACAAAGCAAAAAAAAATAATGACGTGTTATTTTTACCAACGGAATTACCGACGGAATTTATTCCATCGGTAAATTTGTTGGTAAACTGTGAACACTGTTCATCATGTCAATTACAAAGGGAATCACCGACAGAATTTTCCGTCAGTATTTTCTAGAGAGCTCTAGAACCATTCACTTTCCAATTGCACTGTTAATTGTTGTTCTTTACAGACAAAATCACCAACGGATTGAAAAGTCGTCGGTGATATTTGGCGGTTTTTTGAAAAAAATCAAGTAATTTAAAATTTTCATTTAAATATTACAGGCGGAATCACCGACAGATTGAAAAATCATTGCTAATTGTTGGCGGTTTCTGAAAACTTTTTATAAAATTAAAAATTTAAATTAAATATTACCGATGGAATTACCGACAGAATAATTAAAAAATATTAATATTCAATTATCCGTCGGTAAATCCATCGTTAACGTGCCCTAATAAAAAGTCTGAATCCTTTTATTTCACAAGAGACAGACTCATTTCTTATTATTATTCTTCTAGTACTTCTTCTTCTTCTTCTTCTCCTTCTTCATTATATGTAAAAAACATCAATATTTATTTCTTTCTTTTCTTTTCTCTCCTCATCTCATTCTCTCTTCCTCCATGCTCGGGTATGTCTTCTTCTTCTTTCTTCTTTTATCCTCTTAGTTTTTTTTTTTTAATTAATATGCTTTACAAAATCTTTCTCTCTCCTTAGCTTCACTTGCAACAACATTAAGGTAATATTTTTTTTTTCATGATTTTTTTCACTATATTTTATTTTATTTTATTTTATTTTTAATTGTTTTTGTTCTTAATAATTGTATAAATGTTGTTGTGAGATTATTTTTTTCATATGAGATCAATTTTAAGTTGATTTATTTATAGGATTTTTAAATTTTTAGCAATTACAACTTCATTTTTTCATATGAATTTTTTTAGTTGAATTTATTTTTTCATTTTATTTATTGTTGCAAATTTGTTTGAGTTGATTTTTTTTTCCAAGCATTTTGAATATATATTATAGAGTGTTGATTTATGTTAATTTAATTATTTTATAATTTTATAAAATGAATTTTTTTAAAATGTTTTTAAATAATTATCAACGGAAATTTCATCAGTAATTCCATCAATAAATCCATTGGTAATAAAAAATATTATTATCAACGCGTCTGTTCCATCAATAAATCCGTTGGTAATAATATTTTTTTATTACCAACTGACAAAAAATTACCGATGAAAGATTCACCGACGGAGTTTTTCTGTCGGTGATTATATTGGTAAATTAATTACCGACGGAATATGTGTCTTATACCGATGGAAAAATTCCGTCAATAAAACTGTTAAATATTGTAGTGATATGTCTATCTCTTAAGATTATCTCATGAAATTAGTGGACTAGCTATTGATGTGTTTTCCTCTTCTTATTGATGACTAAATTTCTTTAGTTATATGACTTAGATTCTTAAGACTTTTTTTTTTTTTTTATGAAAATGATGACACACATTAATAATTTAAAAAAATAAGATTTTTTTAGAACACATTTGAGTTATTATGTTTGTGGGACCTATCATTAAGTTTCATATTAAAATTATAATCTAATGCCACAAGATTTTCTTGAATTTTTTTTCTTTGTATTTATAATTTTTTTCCTCAAAAAATGATTCAGTTGATAGGTGTTCAAAAAATTGATAAGTGGTTTAGAAGAATAAGAAGAAGAAAAGACAAGCATGGCTTATTATCCTCCTCCTCCTCCTCTCAGTTCACTGACAGTCGGCCCCGGCTTCAGTGATAGTCACATGAAATCATGGAGGCTTTGGGATTGAAGGCAACGTGGTAGCTTTAACAACTTGTCGCGTTGCATCACACCACGGCCGTCCTCATCTACTACTCTATCCTCTTCTGTATATAATATAGCGACTAGCGATCTTTCTTTTTGGAGATGCGTAGTTGGTAACGCAAAGTCTTTTTTTATTAGAAATAATATTTTATTTTATTTTATTTTTTTTATATGAGTATATTAAAATTATTAAAAAATTAATTTAATATTATTCTTAAAGAAAATAAAATTGCGTGTTTTTCTCGTGGTTTCACCGTGTGCATCTTTTTCCCCCCTGTAAAAGTTGGAGACCACAAGCTGCTCATATTTGACTGTCTTTTCAAGTCGTGCTTTTTAAATCCATTGAATACCTGCCTTGTGATTAAACTATGCCTTATTGCATCCGGGGACTCAAGTTGAAGACTTTCTAGGATTAAACTAGCCTCGGTAAGCTGCGGACCAGACCATTTTTTTCTCCCCAAAAAATAATATTTATCTAATTGCAAGTGTATTCAAGTGTATGCAAGTGTATTTTAGAAAAAGAAAGAAAAATATTTGATTTAGGTCATAGATGCAATTGAAATAAATCAGTTGATTTTAATTTAATTAAATAAAAAAAGAAAATGATAGATTCACAACCCATTAATATATAAAAGAATAAAACAGAGTAAATAAAATAACATAAAAAAATGTTTTTAAGTATTGGAATATTTTTTTTATCCTTTTTAATTGGTTCTTAAGTATTGGAATATTTTTTTTCTCATTTTTATTTTTGTTAGACAGAAGTAGACCATTTGTATTCAAATTAGTAAATTAATTGAGAATTTTTACCTAAACAGCGAATCATGTATTTGATCTTCCATCTTCTACTCTAGCTATCTTGATTTTGATTTTTTTTTACTTTTCGAAAGCAAGAATGTTAGGTATTTCGAGGAAGCAACATCCACAGATGAAGATTGACCCACATATTCTCTTATCGGTTCCCTTCCATGCATTACAGTCCAAATAAAGGGCCATCGGTTTATTCTTAGGTCATGGCCGCCATAGAAACATTTTCTTGTTCTTTAAAGTTTAATCATTACAGCAACTTCACTTTAGAAGAAAATCGAGAAGAGGAAGAAACCGTCCAATTTGATGACTCTGGCAGCTATGCTTTGATGGCTAAAGCACTAAATTATTGACGATCTTTTCTTTTTCCCAAATAATTTTTGAAATGTTTTAGTGGAGCTGAAGGAATTTCTTCTTTATTAGGTACAATCCCTATTATGATTTCTCCTTTTCTTGCTTACCTTTTTTTTTTCTGCAATTCTTAATTTAATATTCATTTATCATTGTAGTTTAAACTGTGGATTGTATGAAAAAAAAATTGTAACGTTTTTTTATATAAAAAACCAATTTGAAATATAACTTAAATGCAATATGAAACATTATTATTATATTTTTGAGCGAAAAAATATTTTAAAACATAAAATTTCAAAAAACACACTGCATCTAATTTAACATAATATATGAACTTGGGCACAAATTTCTATGTTCTCGATGTAAAGCTAAGATGTAAAAGAAATGTGAACTTGGGAAATAAAAAATGGAGCACAAAGGTTACCACCAAAAAATTCTTAAAAAAACAAGCATCACCAAATCATTGTTCAATTACTGCCACCAAAAAAAAAAAAATTATGAATCCTTGGTTCCATTTCTCATGTTTTATAGTCTTACCACATTTTCATTTGTATTAGGTAAGCCAAAAACAAAAAAAATAAAAATTGTGGCCTTGTAATAAGAAGTCAATCTCTACTAATGTCAATGTCATTGAACTTTCTTTGACAATCACCCACCAAAACTCCTCCATTTCATTTTAAGGATTTATTGGTCAAAGACCAGAACAAATTTTGAAATCAAGCTACATTGTTTATGTTAGGTTGAAGGATCTACAAGTACTATATGTCAAAGAAGCTTTTCAAGTCTAACTTGTCTTCCTATCTAGCTAAACACTATCGTCAGCTTCCACCAAAACCACTACCTAGATGTCGAGCCATTTTGGGAAGCTCCTTTGAATGTAAAAGCTCTGACAAAATCTGTTTATTTTTCATCTTTTCTGCCTTTCTAGTTCTTTGTTTCCTCTGAATCTTTTTCAATCTCAGAGGTTGTGAAGAATGATCAGCAAGAGCATAAACCCAGTTCTTGTTTTTCTCTTGTCGGTCTCTTATTCCTTGTTGTTTCTAGCTCCCTTTTGCCACGCTGCCAATAATACACTCACAATAGGCCAATCACTAAAAGATGGTGAGTCCTTGATATCAGTTGATGAGAACTTTGAACTGGGATTCTTTAGCCCTGGAAACTCTAGTTTAAGATATTGTGGTATAAGGTATTACAAGATTCGGGATCAGGCTGCCATCTGGGTGGCTAATAGAGAAAAACCAATCTCCGGTAGCAATGGAGTCTTGAGGATAGCTGAAGATGGGAATTTGTTGGTTACAGATGGAAATGGAAGTCTAGTTTGGTCAAGTAATGCTTCAATAGTGTCTAATAACACAGCAGCGATGCTTGATACAACAGGTAATCTAATTCTCTCGAGCAATGATAGTATTGGTGAGACAGACGAAGCCTATTGGCAAAGCTTCAATAATCCAACCGACACCTATTTGCCACACATGAAAGTTCTTATAAGTTCTGCAGAGATTCATGCCTTCACTTCATGGAAATCTGCAAATGATCCTTCACCAGGAAACTTCACCATGGGAGTTGATCCTCGCGGAGCACCACAGATAGTGATTTGGGAGCGATCGAGGAGAAGGTGGAGAAGTGGGCACTGGAATGGACTAATATTCTCAGGTGTTCCGTACATGACAGCTTTAACCACTTACCGATATGGATTTAAGGTCACTCGTGAAAGCGATGGAAAATTTTATTTTACATACAATCCATCAGATAATTCTGAATTGATGAGGTTTCAGATAACATGGAATGGATTTGAAGAGCAGAAAAGGTGGAATGAAAGTACAAAGACGTGGCAAGTAATGCAATCACAGCCTTCTGAAGAATGTGAGAACTACAATTATTGTGGCAATTTTGGAGTCTGTACTTCATCAGGATCTCCCAAATGCAGATGTATGGAAGGGTTTGAGCCAAGGCATCCAGATCAGTGGAGACTAGGAAATTGGTCAGGCGGATGTGGAAGAAGGTCTCCTTTACAGTGCCAGAGGAACACTAGTAGTGGTGGAGAAGATGGGTTCAAAACATTAAGGGGCTCGAAGTTGCCTGATTTTGCAGATGTGGAGTCGATCTCCTTGGATGCTTGCAGAGAAATGTGTCTTAATAACTGTTCATGTAAGGCATATGCGTACGTCAGTCAGATTCAATGCATGATATGGAATGGGGACTTGATTGATGTCCAGCAGTTTGTCGAAGGTGGGAACACTCTGTATGTACGTCTCGCAGATTCTGAATTAGGTAAACTTTATCCCAATGTTGTTTTCATTGTTTGAAATGATTTAGTAGTTTGTAATTAGAATTTATAGAGAACTTGATAGAATTACAACTTCAAGTTTATTGCTATCATCATTGAAAATAAAAAGGCCTGTTGAATTAGTCTCTGATCCAGTAGTCCTTTCTGGGTTTAGCAACTCAGTTATGGCCCCATGAAAGCTCCAAATTGCAACACATAATCCAAGTTTCTTCACTTCTTCTGATCGTCATTTTTTCTGAAAAAAAAAATCCCAAAACATGCAGAACATGATCATGAAAAGGTTAAGATGCAGAGTCAAGTTTCTAGTTAGTAAATCTGGTTTGTCGTGATAATGAAATAAGTGAATTAGATGAAGAAAAAGATATGAAATCCTGCAACAGTTTATTCAAGTTACCTTTTATGTTGGATATCGTCTGATTTGTTTCTCGATATAGGTCGCAGCAGGATGCCTACGTATGTGATAATACTAATAGTTTTGGCTGGACTGGCCTTCCTAGCCATATCTATATGGCTTCTGTGGATGCTCAAAAAAAGACTCAAAGGTAAGAATCTCAGTTTCATTCTCGGTTAAGAGATCTCTTCCGTCTTGATCAAGAAATGACATCTTACCTTCTGAATTTTTATCTTCAGTTTTGCCAGCGGCTACCTCAGCTTGCACGTCGTCAAAATGTGAATTGCCAGTTTATGATCTGAGTAAAAGTAAAGAGTACTCAACCGATGCTTCTGGATCTGCTGACCTTGTTAAAGAAGGGAGCCAAGTAAATGGTTCAGATTTGCCAATGTTCAATTTCAACTGTTTAGCAGCTGCAACAGACAATTTTTCTGAAGAAAACAAGCTGGGGGAGGGAGGATTTGGCCTTGTCTACAAGGTGAGTAATTATGTTACACATGTATCAGAATATAACAGAAGCTGAATTCAAGTACTAAAGCTTACTATTCTTCATATTAATTAATAGGGAAAGCTTCCCGGAGGAGAGGAAATAGCTGTGAAGAGGCTTTCAAAGATCTCTGGCCAAGGTTTACAGGAGTTCAAGAATGAAATTATTCTGATCGCCAAATTGCAGCACAGAAATCTTGTTCGATTGTTAGGATGCAGCATTCAGGGTGATGAGAAGATGCTGATTTATGAATATATGCCAAATAAAAGCCTGGATTACTTCCTTTTTGGTGAGTTCTTTCTTATATTCAGTGCTTAATAGAAAAGGATTGTTAAAGCTCAAAACAATGATTTGTGCCAGGCTTGTTAATTGTTTCTGATTCCTGTGATCGCAATGGCAGATCCCGAGAAGCAAGCGCTATTAGACTGGAGTAAACGTTTCGCAATTATTGAGGGGATTGCCAGAGGTCTTCTTTATCTCCATAGGGATTCAAGACTAAGAATCATTCATCGGGACCTAAAGGCTAGCAACATTTTGTTGGATGAAGAAATGAACCCAAAGATTTCCGACTTCGGCATGGCCAGAATATTTGGGGGAAACCAAAGTGAAATAAACACAAACCGAGTTGTAGGAACATAGTAAGTTTGATATCTATGAGATGTCTGGTGTTAAACTCTAATCAACAATATGATTTTTCTGACTGTCACTTGTATCTTGCAGTGGTTATATGGCACCTGAATATGCAATGGAGGGCCTATTTTCAGTGAAGTCTGATGTTTATAGCTTTGGAGTACTACTCCTAGAGATTGTGAGTGGCCGGAGGAATACTAGCTTCCGTCAAACAGAACGCATGATCCTCATTGCTTATGTAAGTACATGCAAAATTTCACCAATTTAGGCTCTGGTTTGGGATACAACCCAATGTTTTTTACTGCTATTTTTTCACTCGCTGATCTAATTTCTGACTGATTGCAGGCATGGGACCTTTGGAATGAAGGTAAAGCAATGGACATAGTTGATCCTTCCATCCGAGATTCATGTGATGAAAAGGAAGTTCTGAGATGCATACAAATCGGAATGTTGTGTGTGCAAGATTCTGCGTTTCATAGACCAAACATGGCATCAGTTGTTGTAATGCTGGAGAGCAACACAACAAGCATTCCATTGCCTAGGCAACCCACTTTCACTTCTGTCAGAGCCTCTATAGACCCTGAAATCTCTCTGGAAGTGCAAGAAGTAGCATCGTCAAGCGACTTGACAGTGAAAGTGGTAGCAGGCAGATGATTACAATCTTTCCTTTTCTGTTCCTCTGCATTCCTTGTTTTATATGTTCATATGTTAGTTTAGTTGGAAAACAGAGTATATCTGTAAAGGTCTTTTGTCAATCAATTTTTTACAAAAACAATACTATTTTTGGTGCTCTATAGATTGATACTGTGGTTTCTTTTAATCAGCAATTACCAATGAGGTAATGAATTGACAGCAGACTCATTACAGGTTTAGGCCAAAAGCACTTTCACAATCAGAAACTGGCACCAAAAGCACTGTGGCCAATAATCATCTGTGCAAACCAGCCAGCAATTCTGACCGCACTTCAATTGTAAAATGAGATTTCAATGGTTGTTGCAGGCTTAGCAAGAAATGTAATGCGGATGAACCTTGAGCGACACATGCTTAAAAACCGCATGCCCACCTATGTAAGAATGTTTGATCATAGAACATTAAAATTTGTGATCTAGAAAGAGTTGAAAATTCTACGAGATTGAATGTTTATTGTAGCTGTAATAGACTGAGAAATGACTAGCAAGTCAAGAATTCATCAAGCTAGTCATTGATGGGTGGCGGTTCCAACACAGGTCATTCCTTTGACTCTTTTGGTGAAAATAATTTATATCTCTTGGCATGCTCTACATTAATATTAAAAAGGACTCTGAGATCAAAAGATAAAAGGAAAAAATTTATTCATGCATATTTCTTCAATATTTACCTTCCATATTTAAAAAGAAAAACTATTTGAAGTGAAAGGATTTGTAAAAATTATAATGCTGAAATAATCATGTTTTCTACATAGTATTTTCATAGAGTTTAAATTTTTGATAATCTTTTTTCATTTCCTTAGAATTAATCTTAAAGCTTTTATAAAAACATTTATTAATAAACATACAATACAATGTGAAATATGCTAGTTTTTACTAGCTTATCTGTTGTGGTTTGGGTTGGATATAAATTTTTTAAATATAAAAAAATATATTTAGATCATAAAAATTTGCTATCATTATCATTTAACTTGGTATGATGGTTTAAATTTTAAAAAAATCTCTACCCAACTCTTAGATTGATATTTAAGCAATCTGACAATCTCGTGGTCTAGACTATAAACTCTTTTAGATTGAATTAATTTTTAATTTTGTTATATGATAGAAAATAAAATAAAATTGATTTACCATTAACTAAATACCAAATGATAAAATTGAAAAAAGATATACAATTAATGATGAAATTAAAAAAAAAGATACAAACAAAATGGCAAAACAATAAAAGCCTAACTTTTCTATTCATATTTAGTTAAACCTGTGATTTAAGTTATGGATTAGTCGATTTCATTTCTATTTTATTTTATAATAAAAAAACCAAAAAATGATTTACTATCAATCAATACTCAAGGATAAAATTCAAGAAAAAACCTCACACTAAATGATGGAATTAAAAAAAATATATATTAAAAAAAGGGTCAAAAAATCCCAACCAAACTCTTTAATTAATATTTAGTCAACTTATCAAACTCATAATTTCAATTATAGACTTTTTTAGTTTGATTTAATTGTTTTTATTATATAATAAAAAAAATATAAAAAATGATTTACTAAGGATAAACTTAAATAAAATCCCCTAACACACTGGACAATGAAATTATATATATATATATATATATATATATATATATATATATATAAATACAAACCAAAAAAGACAAAAGACCTTGTGCTAAAATTGAACTAAGAACTTAAAAATTATGAATGGAGGGGTGAGTCCAAATACTGAGTGAGAGGTGATAATTATAATACATGCTAATATATATTTTAAGATAAGTGAACATGCATAAATCAAGTATCGAGTGAAACATGCATATCAAAGGTATCATATTACTAATAACTCGGGAACACACACACACACACACATATAAGCGGCATACTGACACCCTACTCACCAGCTAAGAAAAAAAATATTATGTGTACACAGGCTAACTACTTTCCATTAGTGTCACGACCTGAATCCCAGGTCCATGACCGGCAAAACAGGAGTACTAGTGTCTTGAGGACACCACACTTATGCTAAGCTTCAAAACTTACATATCATAAAAAAAAAAATTATATAAAATATGTGTTACATTACAAAATACATTACATTTCATAATAGATATATAGACTAACTACTAGGTATACAAATTATATCATATATATTAGGTTGTGGCCTCTCTTGTTAGCTAGGTATACGAAATATTATGTGTACATAGACTAACTACTTTCTATTAACATAAAGTTACTAATAAGTTCCATATCAAGGTATAATAGATATTCACATAATTATCAAATCAATGTATATCATATCAAATAAAATTTAGTTCCACAGAATGTGAGTGCAAATTCAATAATATATGAGTACTCGAAAAATAAGCAACATATATAAATATTCATCATATAATCAACATACATATTTATTTATATTACATACATATTAAAGATTATCCTATTCACTTAAAAAATATAGAACTAAAATGAATATAAGATGAAAGACCCGAAAATTCTATTAAGAATTGTTAGGAGAACTTACAACAAATATAAATAATATACTTTAAAAAAAACCCCCAAAACTACACAAATAAAATATTCCAATGCATAAGAGAAAACCAGATTTAGTCTCCTAATTTTAGGGACTAAAATGATAATTTTCCAAAAATAGGGACCAAAATGTAATTTTATCAAAATTGAAGGACCAAACTATAAATACATAATCATATTGAAATTTGACCCATAAAACGCCCTTAATTATGTCCAGAAATGAACCAGTGACCGAAATGTAATCTTGGTAAAGTTTAGGGACTAAAATGTAAATTCCCAAAATTGAAGGACCAAACTAAAAATATTCCAAATCAATTGTCAAAATGAGATTCATCATCCTTAACCTCATAACAATACTACCCAGAATCCCAAAATATATTTAGGGGTCAAATTATAATTTTTCAAAGTTTAAAGACTAAACTGTAATTTTTTTCACAAATTAAAGATCAAAATAAAATTTTATCATCTTCAACCTCAAGACCATACTATCCAGATTTTCAAGCAAAATTAAACAAATTTCTTAACTCATAACACATCAATTAATCTTAATAACATAAACTTCAAATCTTAAATCAAACTTAACTAATATAATCAATTATAAAACATCAAAATCGTACCTTCTTTCAAAACAAAACACTTTAGCCCCTGTTGCAAGAATCTAGCCTTCAACAAAAACTCCTCAATCTTTCAAAAGACCCATCAACCTCGTACACACAACCTTATATAGGTTGTGTGAGGGAGAGGGATGGTATGTGGAGCCACTAGCCATCACAATTAAATGCATCATTTCAATGGAGCACTTAATTTGCATGACTTAAACTTTTGGCCCAAATCCAAGTTCAAATCAACCCAAATCCAACTTAAATTAACCTAGGTATATAAAAACAAATTGCAAGAAAATTAATTTTCTCTCTTCTAATGCTTGTGGCTGTTGTGACTCTCCCTTCATCAAATCAAGAATTTTAGTTTTTGATCTTGAGTTTTTTAGGTTCAAGAAAGGTGAAAGTAACAAGTAAGTGGTTCCCTCTCATGTTACTTTTGATTATGGTTTTTTAAAAGAAGGGTTAAAAACGCGATTAAGGTTTATAAAGATTTGAAATTTATATTATTAGGATTGATTCATGATTATTATGGGTATAAAGTTAAGTGATTGATTTTGAGTTTGTGTTGATAGAAATAAGAATTTGTGAATTGATTTGTTTAATTGATTTATTATAGGTTAAGAAATTTGCTTCAACTTTGCTAGAAAAAATTACATTTTGGTCCCTAAAACGTAAATTGAGATTCTGAACAAAATTGAGGATGAATTATGGGTGAAATTTCATTATAGTTATGTGTTTTTGACATTTACAGTTTGGTCATCCAATTCTAGTAAAATTATGCTTTGGTCCCTAATTTTTAAAGATTATCGTTTTAGTCCATAAACTTAAGAGTCTAAACCTTGTTTCCTTTTATGCATTGGAGTCTTTTTTTATGTTGTTTTAAGTTTTTTTTCTTTCTATATTCTATATATTCATTGTAAGTACTTCTAATAATCCTCAATAGAATTTTTAAGTCTTTCATCTGATATTCCTTTAACTTTTATATTTTCCGGATGAGTAAGATAATCTTTAATATGCATGTAGTATAAAACAATATGTATGTTGATCATATGATGAGTACGACTAGTTAATTTCTTGAATATTTATATATGCTGCTTTATTTTTCAAGTACTCATCTATTCTTAAATTTGCACTCGCATTCTGTTGAACTAAATTATATTTGATATAATATACATTGCTTTGATAATTATGTGAATATTTATTATGCTTTGATATAGGATTTGTTAGTAACTTCATGCTAACAAAAAGTAGTTAACTTATATACATATAGTATTATATATACCTAGCTGGTAAGAGAGACACCAGCTTGTGGTGACTGATCCTCTCATAATTACCTTCGGGTGTCAATGTAATGAGTTTATAGATTAGTGTTTTTGTTTGATATCTTAGACGCTCTATTATTACCTTATTTTAATTAAGTTTGGATTTTGACAATGTAATAAGTATTATAGATTATTGTTTTTGTTTAAATTACTGATGCGAAGTTTTGAGCTATCATTTGGTTTCATTAGTTTTGAATAATATAATATTTTGAAAGATTATGAAATGCTATGTACTTTTAAATAATTTATTCTTTTGATATATCCATTTGAAGGCATAACGTAAATGGGGTGTTTTTATGACACCGTTCCTGTGTTGCCAGTCATAGACCTGAGATTCAGGTCGTGACATAATTGTTTTAGTGCTCCACGTTAGTGATGCACTGAATTGTATGAGTGCTCCATAATAATTAATTTTTATTTGGTATGTCACACTAAGTACCCTCTACTAGTGGAGTTTTTTATAGCAGTCTAAATAAGGTAATAAGAATCATGAGCTTACATAAACAAATAACATGGATATAATGTTCATTGTTTATCATTAAGATTCAAAATGCAAGCATGATAACATTGAACAAATATAAAGGATACATGGACATGTTCAAATCAAATAAGCATATGACGAGAATTTGAGAAGAAAACATAATAGTAATAATAACAGTAAATAATCATCCTTATATAATCAACAATAGCAATAATGCTCATAATTTCATACCAATATATATATATATATATATATATATATATATAATTCATAATAGAAATTATCTCATTTAACCAGAAAACAGAGCAAAAATAAATAAATAAATGCAAAACTAGAGATTACTAAGGCTCCCTAGGAGAAATGTTTGTAGAACTTATAACGAATATTAAAAAAACTGAAAAAAGATTCAAAGCAACATAACATAAAAGATTATAACCTTAAACTTAGAGACCAAATTGTAATAATAAAGCTAAGCTGATTCACTCGATTTATTCCGAACATAATCAAAACTAATTGAACCTAACAAACCTGATTGAACATAATCATTACAGGGTCAAGCACTCGTTTGAATTAACCAATTAGTTGACTAGTTGTTTGGGATTTTCAAGATCTCGACCTAGTCAAAAAATCTATAAAACCAAAAAATAATAGACATTTTGTTCTTCAATAAACCCATAATCTAGACATCAACCTAGTTTGTTTTAGTCCAACTAATCATCCTAGAGCATCAATTAATTTTCTTAATTCATTAAATCATCAAATCAATATAAAAACCCGAACTTTTTTATTGATTGTTCCATAAACAACCCAAAAATAAAAAATAACAATATAGGAGGGAAACACTCGCTACTTCCACCTTTCTTGAACCAAAAAATTTAAGATAAAAAACTAAAATTTTTGGTTTGATGATGGGAGGGTTACAGCAGCCATAATTTTTTTTTTTAAAATAATTATTTTATAATTTTTCCTTGTATAACTAGGTTATTTCGGTTAGATTCGAGTTGAATTTTAGGCTTCAATCCAATGGGCAAAACATGGTATCACAGTATGTAACCTTGAGAATTGTTTGTGGATGCTCAAAATCTTTTGGTCTCTATCAAAACCAATCCGATCGAACTCCTAAAGATTGTCTCTTATCCCAATAAGCAAGTACTGAAGTTGATTCATTGTAAGAGTACAATAAGGTTTGCAACTACGAGAAAAATACCGAAGTTGAATATTTCTTTCTTCTAGGTATTGTCGACTGTAATGGCAGGCGCCACACATCATATTGGATTTCTTCATATCACATCAGCACATGATATAGAATTGCTAGAAAGCTTCGTCATATCGTCCTACATAGTCTCATACGTCGAAAGCTCAACAACTTTCCAAGGACATTTTTGTTGTCATAAACAAATCACGTGGGAACCATCTTCACTCTATTTTTCCAATTATTCATTTTTAATTGACTTTGAATTTTTATTTTATTTTATAAAACCACAAGATACATGCGCGAAGTTAAGAATAAGTTTTTTTCTTAAATGATTTTAAAAATGCATTCTCATATCGATTTAATGTATTAAAAAACGAAGTTCTCTATCTTTATAGCGGCTTCTTCAAGATTCAAATTGAGAAGTAAGAAAATAAAATATATCTTTTTAACTATCGTACCATTGAATTTATAGAAATATATTCCTTGTGTATACTAACTATTTAGTGAATTACTCGAGACAAATTTAAAAGACTTTGATTTCAAATATGGAGTCGTGGGATCTGTGCATTGATAAATTAACAGTACAAATGAAATGAACAAGAATAAAAAATAAGAAGTTAGTGTCTACTAATGTCAATGTCATTGAGCATTCATTGACAATTTCCAACCGAAAGTCTCTCCTCCATTCCATTTTAAAGCTTTATTGGTCAAAGATTGGAACAGATTTTGATATCATTGTTTATGGAAGGTTCAAGGATCTCATTAACTTGTCAGCCTAGCTCGGTAAACAGAGTAGTCAGCTTCCCCCAAAACCACCGTTAGGGCAAGCTCCTTCTTTGAATGTACAAACCCCTGACAAAATCTGTTTATTTTACGTCTTTTCTGACTTTCTAGTTCTTTATTCTCTCTGAATCTGTTTTTCTCAGAGGTTGTAAAGAATGGTCAGCATGAGCATGATCCGAGTACTTGTCTTCCTATCTAGCTAAACACTATCGTCAGCTTCGACCAAAACCACTATCTAGATGTCGAGCCATTTTGGGAAGCTCCTTCTTTGAATGTAAAAGCTCTGACAAAATCTGTTCATTTTTTATCTTTTCTGCCTTTCTAGTTCTTTATTTCCACTGAATCTTTTTCATTCTCAGAGGTTGTGAAGAATGATCAGCAAGAGCATAAACCAAGTTCTTGTTTTTCTCTTGTCGGTCTCTTATTCCTTGTTGTTTCTAGCTCCCTTTTGCCACGCTGCCAATAATACACTCACAATAGGCCAATCACTAAAAGATGGCGAGTCCTTGATATCAGCTGATGAAAACTTTGAACTGGGATTCTTTAGCCCTGGAAATTCTAGTTTGAGATATGTTGGCATAAGGTATTACAAGATTCAGGATCAGGCTGTCATCTGGGTTGCTAATAGAGAAAAGCCAATCTCCGGTAGCAATGGAGTCTTGAGGATAGGTGAAGATGGGAATTTGTGGGTTACAGATGGAAATGGAAGTCTAGTTTGGTCAAGTAATGCTTCAGTAGTTTCTAGTAACACAGCAGCGATGCTTGATGTAACAGGTAATCTAATTCTCTCGAGCAATGATAGTATTGGTGACACAGATAAAGCCTATTGGCAAAGCTTCAATAATCCAACCGACACCTATTTGCCACCCATGAAAGTTCTTGTAAGTACTGCAGAGATTCATGCCTTCACTTCATGGAAATCTGCAAATGATCCTTCACCAGGAAATTTCACCATGGGAGTTGATCCTCGCGGAACACCGCAGATAGTTGTTTGGGAGGGATCGAGGAGAAGGTGGAGAAGTGGGCACTGGAATGGAATAATATTCTCAGGTGTTCCGTATATGAAAGCTTTTACCACTTACCAATATGGATTTAAGTTTTCTCATGAAAGCGATGGAAACGTTTATGTTACATACAATCCATCAGATAATTCTGAATTCTTGAGGTTTCAGATAACTTGGAATGGATTTGAAGAGACGAAAAAGTGGAATGAAAGTACAAAGACGTGGCAAGTACTGCAATCACAACCTTCTGAAGATTGTGAGAATTACAATTACTGTGGCAATTTTGGAGCCTGTACTCCATCAGGATCTCCCAAATGCAGATGTATGGAAGGGTTTGAGCCAAGGCATCCAGATCAGTGGAGACTAGGAAATTGGTCAGGCGGATGTGGAAGAAGGTCTCCTTTACAGTGCCAGAGGAACACTAGTAGTGGTGGAGAAGATGGGTTCAAAACAGTAAGGTGCACGAAGTTGCCTGATTTTGCAGATGTGGAGTCGATCTCCTTGGATGCTTGCAGAGAAATGTGTCTAAATAACTGTTCATGTAAGGCATATGCGCACGTCAGTGAGATTCAATGCATGATGTGGAATGGAGACTTGATTGATGTGCAGCGTTCTGTCGAAGGTGGGGACACACTGTACTTGCGTCTCGCAGATTCTGAATTAGGTACTCTCTCCCATTGTTGTGTTCATTGTTTTTCAACTGATTTAGTAGTTTATAATTAGAATTCATATAGAAGTACTTAGAATTACAACTTCAAGTTTATTGCTATAATCATTGAAAATAAAAGGGCCTGTTGAATTAGTCTTTGATCCGGTTGTCCTTCTTGATTTTTCTAATATTTGGTAGTGTAATAGAAAATAAATTAAATTATATCATAAAAAATGAGCTGGAAAATAACTTATTAATAATTTATTTTTCTCAAGTTTATTAAAATAATGAGGAATAAATCTTACAAATGAAAAAGTTTAATGAGAATGAAATTGAAAAAAATATATAATTTCATAAATTATCTCAAATAAAATAAATAATAATCAAAATAATAGAGATCAAATCTAAAAAATTAAAAAAAATAAAAGATGAAGAAATTAAAATAATAATAATCAATATTTCATAAATTATTTCAAATAAAATAAAAAACAATTAAAAGAATGAGGATCAAAGTTGATAGATAAAAAATTTCAATAAAAAAAAGATAAGGAAAAAGCAAATAGCAATTATAAAAATAAGGACCAAAGTTAATATAAAAATAAAATTTTAAGAGATGAAATTGAAAAATAAATATTAAAATATATATATATATATCAATCAAAAGTTTGAGGATCAAATTTGATATAATTAGTAAATAATGACATTTCTAAATTTTTCACAACTTTCAGAAAGTGTTTCCCCCCAAATTTTTCAGAAAAACACTTTCCTGAAAATCAAGCCAAATTTTCCTTTTACAGGAAAATGTTTTCCATTGACTAACTTTCCTAATGGCAAACAAACACAAGAAAGTTTGGAAAGTGATTTCCTGGAAACCACTTTCCAGAAAACCAACACAGTTAAAGGGAAAACACTTTCTTGAAAACCAAGCTAAATTTTTCTTTGACTAAAATTAACTGGAAAGTGTTTTTCGTTGACCGGAAAGTGTTTTTCGTTGACCGGAAAGTGTTTTTCGTTGACCAACTTTCATAATGACAAACAAACACAGGAAAATTTAAAAAATAGTTTTTCAAAAACTACTTTTCCGGGAAACAAACATGGCCTCAGTTATGGCCCAGGAAAACTCCAAATTGTAACACACAATCCAAGTTTCTTTACTTCTTCTGATCGTCATTTTTTCTGAAAAAAAAATCCCAAAACATGCAGAACATGATCATGAAAAGGTTAAGATGCAGAGAGTCAAGTTTCTAGTTAGTAAATCTGGTTTGTCGTGATAATGAAATAAGTGAATTAGATGAAGAAAAAGATATGAAATCCTGCAACAGTTTATTCAAGTTACCTTTTATATTGGATATCGTCTGATTTGTTTCTCGATATAGGTCGCAGCAGGATGCCTACGTATGTGATAATACTAATAGTTTTGGCTGGACTGGCCTTCCTAGCCATATCTATATGGCTTCTGTGGATGCTCAAAAAAAGACTCAAAGGTAAGAATCTCAGATTCATTCTCGGTTAAGAGATCTCTTCCGTCTTGATCAAGAAATGACATCTTACCTTCTGAATTTTTATCTTCAGTTATGCCAGCGGCTACCTCAGCTTGCACATCGACAAAATGCGAATTCCCAGTTTATGATCTGAGCAAAGGTAAAGAGTTCGCAACCGATGCTTCTGGATCTGCCGATCTTGTTATAGAAGTGTGCCAAGTAAATGGTTCAGATTTTCCACTGTTGAGTTTCAACTGTGTAGCAGCTGCAACAGACAATTTTTCTGAAGAAAACAAGCTTGGACAGGGAGGATTTGGCCTCGTCTACAAGGTGAGTATTTATGTTGTACATCTATCAGAATATAACAGAAGCTGAATTCGAGTACTAAAGCTTAGTATTGTTCATATTAATTAATAGGGAAAGCTTCCTGGAGGAGAGGAAATAGCTGTAAAGAGGCTTTCAAATATCTCTGTCCAAGGCTTACTGGAATTCAAGAATGAAATTATTCTGATTGCCAAATTGCAGCACAGAAATCTTGTTCGGTTATTAGGATGCAGCATTCAGGGTGATGAGAAGATGCTGATTTATGAATATATGCCAAATAAAAGCCTGGATTACTTCCTTTTTGGTGAGTTCTTCCTTATATCAGTGCTTAATAGAAAAGGATTGTTAAAGCTCAAACAATGATTTGTACCAGGCTTGTTAATTGTTTCTGATTCCTGTGATCGCAATGGCAGATCCCGAGAAGCAAGCGCTACTAGACTGGAACAAACGTTTCGCAATTATTGAGGGGATTGCCAGAGGTCTTCTTTATCTCCATAGGGATTCAAGACTAAGAATCATTCATCGGGACCTAAAGGCTAGCAACATTTTGTTGGATGAAGAAATGAACCCAAAGATTTCCGACTTCGGCATGGCCAGAATATTTGGGGGAAACCAAAGTGAAATAAACACAAACCGAGTTGTTGGAACATAGTAAGTTTGATACCTATGAGATGTCTGGTGTTAAACTCTAATCAACAATATGATTTTTCTGACTGTCACTTGTATCTTGCAGTGGTTATATGGCACCCGAATATGCAATGGAAGGCCTATTTTCAGTGAAGTCTGATGTTTATAGCTTTGGAGTACTACTCCTAGAGATTGTGAGTGGCCGGAGGAATACTAGCTTCCGTCGAACAGATCGCATGATCCTCATTGCTTATGTAAGTACATGCAAAATGTCACCAATTTAGGCTCTGGTTTGACTATTTGTTCACTCACCTGATCCAATTTCCGAATGATTGCAGGCATGGGATCTTTGGAATGAGGGTAAAGCAATGGAGATAGTTGATCCTTCCATCCAAGATTCATGTGATGAAAACGAAGTGCTGAGATGCATACAAATCGGAATGTTGTGTGTGCAAGATTCTGCACTTCAGAGACCAAGCATGGCATCAGTTGTGGTTATGCTGGAGAGCTGCACAACAGACATTCCATTGCCTAGGCAACCAACTTTCACTTCTGTCAGGGCCTCTATAGACCCTGAAATTTCTCTGGAAGTGCATGAAGTAGCATTGTCAACCTAATAACACTCACAAAACACACTATCATTGCTGTAATTTTCTGGTACAAAACTCACACAAGGAAGGGCTTACAATGGAGGAAGACACACAAACTACTGCTGTTTCTTCTTCTCTGTTACTGCCCCGGTTTCTGCTCACTTTCGACTGCTACCCACTGCCCTTTCTCTCAATAATTTCAGCCCCATGTAACCTACCACTTGGAAAAAATAATAAACTTAACACACATTCAACTCTAGTTAACTTTAAGCTAATTCTAGCCAACTAGCTTCACAGCACAGTGACATTAACAGTTGGCCCTGTCGGAAAAAAGAGATGATATTTGTATAGGTATTTTGTCAATCAATTTCTTACATAAACAAAACAATTTTTGGTGGTCTATAAATTGATCCTATTGTTCTTTATTTTTTATTTTTTTTTAATTTAACCTTTTTATGTGCTCTGGGGAGAAAATTCAGCGATAACCATTGAGGTAGTGGATTGAGAGCAGACTCATCCCAGGTTTAGACTTTCACAAGCAGAAACTGTTACCAGTCATTTGTGCAAACCAACCACCATTGTTTACCACAATTTAATTGTAAAATGAGACTTCAATGCTTGTTGCAAGCTCAGGAAGAAATGTAATGTGGATGTACCATGTGTGACACATGCTTAAAAACTGCATATCCTGTCGATAATCACCACCTGTGAGTATAAAGTATTATAAGTTGAGAAGGTTGCCTGCCTTTCGAAGAACGTTTGATCATAGAACATTAAATTGATAGAAACTAGAAAGTGAAGTTGATTTATTGTAAGAGTACAGAAGGGATTGCAACTACAAGAAAAACATGAAAGTTGAATAGTTCTTTCTTCTAGTTGCTGCTGACTGAAATGGCAGCCATGCATCATATTAGTCAACAGGCTGAGCTTTCTTCATTTCACGCCAGCACATGATATAGAATTTTCCAAAAATGAAAGGGAAATCGATGTGTATGCATGCCAGGAATCCTAAAGTTTTTCTTTTGTTTTTGCAAGGAAGCTTCACCATTTGGTCCTACAGATTCTATAATTCATCGAAAGAAGCTCAACAATTTGCCAAGGACAATATTTTCGTCGTCATAAACAAAGCATGTGGGACAAACTTAGCTTTATTCTTCCAATTATTCCCTTTCAGTTTGACTTCGAGTCATATATATATATCGTTTAAATATATCTCTTCGATTTTCAGAACAGATCAACCGATTGACGTTTCACAAATTGATCACTTTGGATTTATAGAAGTATATTCCTTTCTACAGTAACGATATATTTAGTGAATTACTAGAGACAAATGTAGAAGACTTTGATTTCAAATATGGAGTCTTGGGGTCTGCAAATTGATAAATTAAAATATATTCCAAATGAAACGAACAAGAACAAAGAAGAAAATTCTCACATGGTTGGCATTTTGTTGAATATAATTTAGATAGGTGGTAAGGCAAGAATTAATATATAGTCATACAAGTCCATTTATTGGACTCTGAAAATATGACCCTTGGCTAACCAGCAATCTAGCATTAATTAATGAAATATTACAGCCAATTATAATTTTATTAGATACTAATAATTTGAGAAATTCTTATATTAATTAATTTAATTTAAACCAAATATTGAGAAGACTAATGATCAACAAACATACTGGATTGAGATATAATATTATTCATATATATTTGGACAGGGGGATGAGATCAACTCAGTTTTGTTGACAGATGATGAGAAGAATAATCAAAATCCAATACAAACACGATAATAAACAAGAATCTATATAGTTTGTACGCAAGAAAAAAAACAATTCTAGGATCACAACACTTTTGCATATTCTACTATGTTTGGAAGAATAATAGCTTCTGTTTTTTCATGCATTTCATTTAAAGAAAAAAAAATCAAATTAATGAATTTTTGGTATTTTTTTTAATTTTTTTAATGTATTAATATAAAAATATATTTTAATGTATTTTAAAAAAATATCATACACAGCAGAGTTACTCCCGTGATGAATATGGTGATCTCTATATTTCAATTATTTTGAGAGGCTGCACATGACTTGAGGTGATGTTTTATCTCTTTTAATTGACTTCTTGGCTTCAATGATTGCCATTTTGAATTTGATTATGAGCTAAAGGCATAAGGAGATTTTCAAGGATATTGGATTCATGTTTTATGAAATTTCTCCAGTTTATCTGTATGAGGAGATTTTCTGAGAAATCTAAAATAAGCCTTGAATACATTGCTCAATTCTCTGTTGAATCCTAAGATAAAAAGTTTTATCAATTTTATCCCTGAGGTTGGGTCAATCTATCCATGTTTTTAACCTTTTCTTTCAAGTTCTCTTATGATGCTATTGTATTATTAGTTGGGAAATATTATAGGATAAAAGGATGCAATGAGAGAAATTGTAGGGACCCAGTTGATAAAATATTTTGTTTCGGGACCTAAGGATTGAATTGAGATTCTACAGATTTTTCTTACTGCTTGCAGTTTCAATTCCTTAGAATTGTCTTAAATAATCTAATCCACGATTTGAGGAAATATAAGATATGCTTGCTGCCTATGTACAAAGGCAACAGTGTAGCTGCAGAAAGTTCACATCACCGAGTCATGATCATCAACACTTGAGGAAAAATAAATCCCTTGTTTATCACCGAATTGGAGTAGACATTGCCAAAGTCACATTCAAAAGGGAGTTTTTATTTTTTATTTTACTAAATAAAGACAAGCTATAACTCGAGATTTATATCAAATTATTGGCATTACATAGCAGTTTACAAGTCTATGAAGCCGTTGAATTGTTTCACTAAATTCGGAAAATTAAGTAATGAAAAGGATAGAAAAATACAATCCAAAAATAATTTAACAACATGAATTGCAGTCTTCTCAACCACAAATTCTAATTCAAGAATTGGTCCAACCATTTGGTTTGGTAATTTAATGCTATCTTCGTCACCCCTTTCAAGGTCAATATCAACTCGAGCCTCGGAAAAAAAAAATTTCCTTTAATTAAAGATGCAATGATATGAGAATTCTCGAGGTATAATTTTGAACCCAAACATATAATTTTAAAATTAAAGGGATCACGAGGCATTTTTCATCAAAGGCTCTGAGTGAACAGTGCCAAGTCAAAAAGGGGTTCCATTTTTCCCTCACTTTCAACTTTGTTCCTCTTATTCTTAATGTTTTTGTAAACAAAAAAACCGAATCCTTTTGTACAGAATAAACATCAATCTAGTGTCGAATTCTTTTTTTTTCCCTTGACAGTATTATAATTATCAAACAACCATCTCAACCTAATAATATAAATTTTTAGATGAAATTCTAATATATAATTTATATTATTTTTTAACACATTTTCTCAAGTTGAAATCCTTTGAACTTGAAACTTGTAAAAATTCATATCATCTTGTGTTTAATTTTTATCTAATAAATAGGAATAGTGAGATTCAAACTCGTGATCGTTTGATCATTAAAGTTCTGATACCATGTCAAAAAATCATCTCAACCCAATAATTTAAGTTTTTAAGTAAAATCTCAATATATAATTTATATTATTCTCTAAAAATTATCATAATCTACTGTGATAATGACATGGTCCACAAAAATTTTCACTAGATCTTTTAGCTTTAAAAAAAAAAAATTACACATGGAGGATGTATTAGGATATTTAAGAAAGTAAAAAAAAGGATCCTCCAAGCTTTGTAATATTACCGAAGACCCTTTCACAGTCACAAGTCCAATGCCATTCATGCATAGTGTTTGCTCTTCCACCAACAATATTCTACAGAAAGCAAAAGTTGAAAGTTAGGTCACCTCCTCCCATTCATCTCACTCGTTAAATCCTTGAAGAAGCCCTGATTAGGCCCAGACATACCACATGCATGTGTTTTATGCTCTCTCTTTTTTTTTCTTTTTTTTTTTTCATTTTTTTCATTTTAAATATTGATATGATTTAATGGACTGACTTGATGATTAAGGTATGGGAATTTAAATTATAAGATTAAGTAATGAGAAATAAAATTTAGAAAAAATCTTGTAGTCCCAACATAAATAACTCAGATTTAATTAAATCAGAATGATGAATTTACTTAGAAGCCATACTTAAAAAAAATAAATTGATATTATGGTGCAAAATGTTTTTTAAAAATATTTTTTATTTTTCAGATTTTTTTTTAATTTTTTATATTAATTCATCAAAATTATTAAAAAATATTAAAAAACTATAAATATAATGCTAGACAAATATATTTTTAAAAGCACCGAAAAAAAACTATCACTCTTTAAAACTATAATAAAAAGAAAGTTAAAAATTAAAATATTGATGTAGCCTTTTCAAAGAAAAATAAAGCAGCCCAATACGTTCAAAAAAGCAAAAGTGTCAATATTCAAAAACACATGCTTTCAAGAACAAGACAATTTCTCCTTTTCTTTCTCTTCCGAGCAACCATCACCAAGTATCTTCGAGATGAAGAAAGCAAAATGCCTGTAATCAAACATTAGAGACTCAAAGAGAGACCAAATTCGCGAAGCATAAAATCTAAAACAATGAGGCACCATTATGGCACAACCGCTCTGTTCTTCTTCATCACTTTCCTTTCTTTCTTCTCCTCAAATTTTGCCTCATCTTCAGACACCTTAACAGCAACGCAATCTCTCATAAATGACCAAACTCTCATCTCCACAAGCCAGGGCTTTGAGCTTGGATTCTTCACTCCTGGCAATTCAAGAAACTGGTATGTGGGGATATGGTACAAGAACATACCAAGAACTTATGTGTGGGTTGCTAACAGAGACAAACCTCTTCCAGACTCCTCTGGAACCTTCAAAATCTTCAATCAAAGCATTGCTCTGTTTGATCTAGCAGGGAAAGTCGTATGGTCATCCAACCAAACCACTGCGAGAAACCCAGTTATGCAGTTGCTAGATTCAGGAAACCTTGTATTGAAAGAGCAAGAAAGTGAAAGTGGTCAGTTTTTGTGGCAAAGCTTTGACTATCCAACTGATACTTTATTACCTGACATGAAGTTAGGCTGGGATCTCAACACGGGTCTAGACAGGTACTTGAGTTCCTGGAAAAGCAGCGATGATCCTGGTACAGGTGATTTCTCTTTCAAGCTAGAGTATCATGGATTCCCTGAAGTATTCTTGTGGAAAGATCGTGAAATTCAGTATAGAAGTGGACCGTGGAATGGACAAAGATTTAGTGGTGTACCAGAGATGAAGCCTGTTGATTACCTGAGTTTCAATTTTATCACTAATCAAGATGAGGTATATTACTCGTTTCACATAGCAACCAAGAATTTATATTCAAGATTGACAGTTACTTCATCTGGTCTGCTCCAACGATTTGCATGGATTCCAGAGACACAACAATGGAATAAATTTTGGTACGCACCAAAAGATCAGTGTGACAACTACAGAGAATGTGGTGCATATGGTGTTTGTGACTCGAATGCATCACCAGTTTGCAAGTGCTTGAAGGGTTTTCAACCTAAGAATCATCAGGCATGGGATTTGAGAGATGGGTCAGGTGGCTGTGTTAGGAAGACAAATCTGGAGTGCTTTAAAGATAAATTTCTGCACATGAAGAACATGAAATTGCCACAGAGCACAACATCATTTGTGGACAGGAGCATGAGTCTTAAGAATTGTGGATTGTTGTGCTCAAGGAATTGTTCTTGTACTGCTTACGCCACCTCAAATATCAGCAATGGAGGGTCTGGCTGTGTGATTTGGACCGGAGACCTCTTTGATTTGAGACAATATCCAGAAGGTGGACAAGATCTTTATGTTAGATTGGCTGCTTCTGATATAGGTATGTTCATAACTCTCTTTTTTCGTTTCTACTACCCTTTTTTTTAAGATTCTTTAATTTCTTATAAATAGTGGAAGTTGGATAGGAAATATATGATTGTCTAGGAGTTGATTCACATAATCCTTGCATAAATTAGATGCAAGACTTTAATTAACAATTTATTCTCTTAAGAAAAATTCACTAGTTAGTTAAATCAATAGAGAATTTATAAGAAATGAGGTTGTCAAATTTGGTCCATTCCTATAAAATTTGTAGCATATTTCTCACGTAAAATTTGAACCATTTTATTATATATATATATATATATATATATATAAATTGGTGCACAAATTGGTTGAATTGTTGACTATATATAATTATTAGAAGTAAAAAAAAAACATTATTAATTTTTATACAGTGTTTAAGAGCCGAAAGCACTTGCATAAAAAAATATATTATGTTAAAGAAACGAAAATAAATACATAAAATAAATCTATTTCAATGATAATTTTAAAATAACTTTCTATCTTTTCAAAATAAAAAACTATATCTTAAATACTGTATTCAAGTTGGAGCCATGGATAATGATCCCACCCTCACTACATAAATCTATGTGAACTAACTTGAGCACAAACAATTAACTTATGATGATTATTAACTAGGAAGAAGAGGAAATAAATTTTAGGTGTGAGAAATAAATGTGTTGGTGCAAGGAATGTACGACTACATTAATGGATCACTGAATTTGCATCTACCCACCTTGTGATTCACGAGCGCTGTTGCGCGTTGCTTGTTTTTGAAAACAAAAAGGCAAAAGCCATCTTATGCAAATTCCAAGTAAATATCATCAAGAAGAAACCGCATTGTTGGTGCCTTGATTTTCTACTGATTGCCATCGATGAACCTTCTCTTTTTGTTTTTTTATCCTGGCCATCCATTATTTGGATCCCACTGCTGAGTGGGCTCCAAGTGTTTGAATAGACCAATTACATCACCCGCCGACTGTGATGGTACCCTTGGGGTAGGGTCCCCGTAATCTTGGAAGCAAATAAAGAAAGACAAAATCTATGCATCACATGGTTGGGTGGTCAAGTGTGTTACACGCACGCCCATGCATGCATACACACATCTGTGTGTGTTTATTTGGTTCAAATTATTATTGTTTTTATTATTATTTTAATAAATATTTTAAAAAATAATTACTATTATATTCTCAAACATCTCAAAAGCTTTACAAATTCAGCTAATAAGTCTCTTTGTTGCTTGGCTCAATATGTCTTATTGGCTTAGTTGTTACATCTGGATCTGGTATAAGGTAGGTTAACTAAAAAAAAATCAGGATTTAAAGTTCAACTTGAGACTAGTTTTTAGATGAATTAACTTGATTTTATTTACAAAGTTTTTAGTAAATTGGTCAATCTGTTTAAATATGGTCAAGTAAATATTAATAATTTTTAAATGAAAAATAAAAATAATTTTAATTTAAAAAATATAATTTTTCGATATATACTTGATGACTTGTTAATCAATTCAATAATTAAAATTTTTTTTTTATTAAATCTCAAAACAAAATTTAATAATTATAGTTATTTGACCGAATTAGAGTATTGTTTAAATTGGATAATAATAAAGATAGTTGTGATGGTTATATGTTCATATGATTTTTTTTTTATTAATTTTGGTGTTTGGTTAACTTGTATATACTTTGATTAATTTAATAAGCCCTGAAGTTAACGATCATATGAGTATTTAATAAGTAGCAATTATAAAATTTAATTTTAAAACTAAAAAAAATAATTTTTTTGATTTTAAATTCTTATTATTGGTAAAATATTCTTGAATAATTGCCAGGCTATCGCTGTCCTCTTTATGAAACTTGTCCCATCTCTAAATGATTTTTTATTTAAGGATTGTCAAGTAGGCCCCATTTATTAAAAGTTGGGTCCAAATAATCCCAGCGGTGATGGGCCGACATTGTTGACTTTGTAGGTTCATATTGGGTTACAAACTTGGTAGTCCTTTTCATCCCTTTTCTTTACAAAATCAAGATCACTATTAATAATTATTGATTTGGACCCACTCTTCTTTGTTTTTTCAATTTAATCCTCTAAAGTCAGTTTTGGAACTTTCGAGAGATTAGAAAAATTGACAAAGAAATGCATGGATTAGATTTGCTATCTTTTCTTAAATCCCATCAAGGCATCGGGATGATTTCCCCCCATTTCTTAATGGTATAAGATAAGGGTACTTTTTAACTTTTGAAATTCTCGAGGCATCAAAGATGATTTCCCTCTATTTTTCTTTTGTCACGGAATCATATTAGCTTCTAAGTAATTTTTTTTTAAAAAAATATTAAATTAATATTATTTTTGGTTGATTTTCATATAATAATATTAAAAATATTTTTTTTATAAAAATATTATTTTAACATATTTTTAATTAAAAAATATTTTAAAAAATATACAACGCATTACAAAACACAAAAACTTAATGATATAAGATTAGGGTTTTTTTTAACTAATTTTACAGATTATATCTTTTATCAAGTCTTAATTAGATTCATGCGTAACCCCCTAATAGGATAACTACTATGAATACAAGTTTTCACAATTAATGATGAGCTGGTCTACAAGCATGTGGATGATTTTTTTCCACAACATTTCTCAAGTAAGATATGGTTATCAAGCAGCCATTTGGTTGATTCTGAGAGCTGAAAACTACATAGTTTGCAGAAATCATGGCTAGAATGAAGCTTTCCTCACTGTGAAAGAAACCACGGCAGAAAAGCAAGTAGGTGACCCACAAGGACACTTGTTTCCGTGGCCATGCGCCGGACCTATAATGGCTACTTATTAGTCAATGTTAGGTCAAGTGTTCACATTTCTAACATGGTCTTAACTAAACTGGGAAAAAAATTGAGGGTGATTGATTTAGAAAACGTAAGTGAATATCTTAAGCCTCGTAGGATCTTCAAGTCAAGGCAACAAACACCCTTGGCATAATGTAGTGGAATCAAGACATGAATTTGGACTAAAGAAGGATAACAATCATCCTCAAGCTCGTACAATTTGGTGAAATTGTGCCCAAATGATCAGGACTAATAACAAATCTGTTCTTGTCAGGTGATGGAGGGAGTGCAGACACTATAATTATTTGCATTGCTGTTGGCATTGGCTTTTTAATATTATCACTAACTGGATTTTCCATATGGAAGAGGAAGAGATTGCTGAGTGCATGTAATGGAAAGACACAGCAGAAAGGTAATGTAAAATTGATTCAAGAACCCAGTAAGGCGAAAAGTTTGTATAAAAAGAAAGTAGTTACTGTATTATGTTCATCTATGATGAATTTGTCTTGCTATCTCTAAAACCAGGTCCTCAAGAGAGAAGCCAAGATTTGTTGTTAAATGAGGTGGTTATAAATAAGAAAGACTGCTCCGGTGAAAAAAGCACAGATGAACTAGAACTGCCACTGTTTGATTTTAGTACAATAGCAGCGGCTACCGGCAATTTCTGCGACGAAAACAAACTAGGAGAAGGTGGTTTTGGTTGTGTTCACAAGGTAAATTCTTTTGTTAAGATAATGTAGGGAAAGAATTTGGAACGATTATCAGTAGCTTTAATGCACACCAAATGCGGGACACTGACAGAAAGTATGTGACAATGCCAGGGGAGGCTAGTAGAAGGCCAAGAAGTAGCAGTCAAGAGGCTGTCAAAGAAGTCTGGTCAGGGAACAGAAGAATTCAAGAATGAGGTCAGGTTAATTGCAAGGGTTCAACACAGAAATCTTGTTCGACTGCTCGGTTGCTGCATTGAGATGGATGAGAAGATTCTTATTTATGAGTTCATGGAAAACAGAAGCCTGGATTCTGTTCTGTTCAGTCAGTCCCTTCTAACATTTTGTTCTCTCGCGCATGCCATTGATTAGATTTGAATTCAAGCTACTTACTTTGGTAAAAATATTGTTGCAGATAAGGGAAAAAGCTCTCTACTAAGTTGGCAGAGGCGCTTCAACATCATCTGTGGGACTGCTAGAGGACTTCTGTATTTACATCAGGATTCCAGATTTAGAATTATCCACAGGGATCTCAAAGCAAGCAACATTCTGCTTGATGGGGAATGGACTCCAAAAATATCAGACTTTGGCATGGCTAGAATATTTGGTGGAGATCAAACACAAGCAAACACCAGGAGGATAGTGGGAACATAGTAAGTACTACAACTAGATTTCTTTACTGCCTTGAGGCTGCAAACCTCACTTTCCTCTTCTTATCTAACTGTCATATTGGTTACATGTAGTGGTTATATGTCTCCGGAATATGCAATGGATGGGCTATTCTCAGTGAAATCAGACGTTTTCAGCTTCGGAGTGTTAGTTTTGGAGATTGTATGTGGGGAAAAGAACAGGGGGTTTTATCACTCAAACAGTGAACTTAACCTTCTTGGGAATGTAAGTACACAAGTGCATTTCAGTGGCTTCACTTCTCATTGCAAATGAGAAACTTATTGATCGACAAACATCGAACTTGAAATATTGCAGGTGTGGAGGCAGTGGAAAGATGGGAATGGATTGGAAGTGTTAGATATATCAGTTGGCAGTTCATATTGCCCTAGTGAAGTTTTGAGATGTATACAAGTAGGCCTTTTATGTGTCCAAGAGCGAGCAGAAGATAGACCAACAATGGCTTCTGCGGTGTTGATGTTGAGCAGTGAAACTGCATCAATGCCCCAGCCTAAAACTCCTGGTTATTGCCTTGGAAGGAATCCTTTTGAAACTGATTCCTCTTCAAGCAAACAAGATGAATCATTCACTGTAAACCAAGTTACAGTTACAGTGCTAGATGCTAGGTAAAAGAAACTGTAGAACTCATAGATTTTGTTATACCTCACCAGCTTTTGTGATTTACAGTTTTTGTGTATTGGTGCATCTCCTTTTGATAACTAGTGTGGGATATCCATGTTTAATTTATAGTTTATGGAAGCTATAAGAAACCTTGGATAGGTTGTTTTGTCACAAGTTCACATAAAAATTGAAGCACAAGCATGAAGTTATGAAATGCTGTAGTTTGCTTGACATGTAAATCAATAACACAAGAAATTCAGAAAGATTAGATCCTATATAGCATATTTGTGTGTCTCATCAGTTTTTGAATGCTACATCAAGGGCTGCAATTCGCTGTTCTTGAGTATTAACAAGTAGCCTGAGACTGAGAATTCAGGATGATTAGAGTGTCAACCGATGCAAGAAATTAAATCCCGTTTCTGATCGACATTACAGATTTAAGATTGCCGGCAGACACTCTTGGAATCTAGCTACAGGCCAGAAACATATTTGAAAGGCGTCCGAAAAGGAACATGTAAAAGAAATTACTGTTTATACCGGGAAACAGAAGACAAGAATCTCAACAAGTACATTCAAGATCTATTTTCCATCTCTCATTGCAGATTCTAACTTGACAGACTAATTTCCTATCCAATTTGGTAAAAACACAACGCACTCAGATGAAAAGCAATTCATCCAGAGCAAATTAGACTAAGAGTAAATGAATACTATCAACAATATCAATCAAAAAAGCCAAATTATGACCCAAGAAGAATTATCACAGCATCAGAATCATAGCCTTGTCTACAAAATCATCCTGAAAAAATCAGAAACACGGAAGATTAGAACGTGAATAAGAAACATAGAGACTATTGATTTTGTAGTAAAAATCACAGCAACTTTGCAAGTATTATCAGTACCTAGAATCAGCCTTTTTAGGCGAATCAGCTGCACATTCTACATGATTTTGTAGTAACAGTTCCCTCCAGAGAGAAGGATCTGATATCGTTTGCCGCAGGGACACTTGAAATGAACGATGAAGCAATCCCCAGATTTCTCCACACAAACAGATTCTTCATAATCTTTCATTGAATCACTCTGCATCAAACATATTATTCACAATCTTTCATTAAATAAAATCATAACACAATCCAATTTAACAAAAATCATCGAACAGTCGAAAAGAATCGAGAACTCGGTAATGAAACACAAGAATCACAAGTTCATTTTCATGTCAGGACAAACGAATAAATTAAGGGTAACAGTTTTACCTTTTCAGTTGCAGCAGTAGGGTTATCTTTAGGGCCTAATTTCTCAGCTTCTTCTTCAAAATCACATGGCTCAGCAAAAATGTCATCATTATCGTTTATAATTTCGTCCCACCATTGATTTATTTCCTTCATGCTATCTCTCATCTTCTTCAGCCACTGTTAATCACCATAAATTCCCCAAACCCTCGATTATAATCATTTCAAAGCCACAAAATCCTCTCTATATCCCAAGAATCCCAAAAAAAAAAAAATCTGAAAGGAAAATTTCCAAGAATCACATTTCCAAGAATCTTTTTATCATCATTATCAGAACTTAATTAAAAGATGCAGATTAAGACAATTACAACAGAAACTAATCAAGAATTACTACCAACCTTGAAACTGGAACTTCCATTGGAACTTGAAGACCTTGAAAGGCTCTTGTTAGGAGACAGGTCTGACAGTGATCTTCTCAACGGTGGCTTTGGAGGCAGAGACGCACTTCCCTTCTTAGAACTCCTCGGTGGCGATTGTGCTACAAAGTTGGCCACATTTGGCGGGGAATAAGGATCAGAAAGGCAGTGGCGGAGGACAGGGTCAGTACTGCAAATGGGTTGGAGAATCTTGGAGAAACCCGATACAGAATTAGGGACATTGTTGTTGTCGTTAGTAGTAGTGGTTTCATGGGGTTCAACAAACAGTTTCTTGGGTTTCTTTGTGAGTTGGTCTTGTGGGTTATGGTCAGGAGACCTGCGTTTGTTGGAAGAGGAAGAGGCAGAGCAGCCACAAGTAGTGCAAGGAGTACTGTGGTGGTGGTTGTTGGTGGAGGAGTCAAGGCGGAGAAGAGAGAAATCAATGGATTCATCTTCTAAGTTGTTGGCTGCGGGGATTTGGAATTCTTGAAGATTAAAGTCGCACATTTCTAAGATCTTTCTTCGGCGTTTCTCTCTGATCTTTCTTTCTCTCTTGGAAGGCGAAGGAAAGAAATCAAGAATAGGAGGCGTAACTCTAAGTGGGGGATCATATATAGATTGAGAAACATTGGAATACCAATAGTAGGATGACACGTAGCGGTTTTTTTGTTTTAGTGATGAGGTGGCAGAAGAAGATTGGTGAAGGAGGTAGTTTGTTTTCGCGCCAAGTTGATAACTGTAAAATAGTTCAGTTATGTTAGGTGGGCCTTTATGGGATCTTTGAATTGGTATATAAGACTAGTCAATTAGAAGCATTAATTTATTTCCAATCAAATTGATGATCCTTACCGTTTAGTCGTGGATGCTTACAGAAAGTGACACTGATCATCTTCTCAGCATCAAAAACCTCAGTGGTTCTTCTGTTGGTTTTAGTTGCCTTGTACGTTTTATGGAAGAGGAAGAGACAGGGAGGTAGAAGGAGAATATGCACAAGCAGTGGAGAGAGTTTGGAAAAAAAGGTGTTCTTCTAAGGGGTTGAGAAATTATTAGAGTTGTCAGTGTTAAGCAAAAACTGTGGAAGGATTCGATCTTTAATGCGTTTGGCCTGGCAAATCTAAGCTATTTGGTTTTTACTTTGTTGATTCTGCTTTCTCACTTTTTTTTGTGTTTCATGTACTTTGATGTTGATTCCTCTTTTTGCTGCATGATCTTAGGAGGTTTTTGAATGCTGTAAGGATCTCTTGCTTTCTCAATTCACTGTGCTTCGCTGCACTCTGTTTTTTTCTCCATCTGTACTGAGTTCGAGCATAGCCAGGAACAGGTTGCCCTAGATACGGATATGCCATAGTTTCTGTTTTTTCTTTGCCATTCATGCATACATATATAGAAGTGATTCTTTCTCTGAATATTCCCATTGTAAAGAATCTGAACGTGAAACTGCTGAAAGGAAATTAGTTCAAACAGATATAGAGTTATTATGAATCCCATTTGGCGGTTTCCTTGTACAGATGTTCAATCTTCAGTCATGTCTGCTATATATTTTGACATTAGTGCTTGCATTGTTGGAGATATAGTCAACAGTGCTGCTTAGTTGATGGATAAATTGGTTTCAAGCCGAATAATGGTTAACAGGAAATCACAATTGGTTTTCTGTTTGGGGGGAAGAGGAAAACAAGAAATTTGCAGTGTGAGCTCGTCAGAAAGATGACTCTAAAGCAAAGGGATAAATTCTTTGACACCGGATTGGTTTCCTGTTTGTCTGACAGTATTTTGTAAAGGCAATCACAATTTATCCATAAGAAGCACTGTTGACTATATCTCCAACCATGGAGGAACCGATGTCAGAGAAATAATATAAATATTTGAATTCTTAATACATATTAGATCTACTTTTTCATAATATATTTGCTGATTATTATTTTTATTACGATAAAATATAATTAATTGTTGAATCTAAATTCTTGATATGAGCCAATATATATTTAATGTTTTGAAAGTAAATGAGTAGGAAAAGGCTACAAAGCCTTTGGAGACTTAGAAGTAAGTATAAATGAATAAAGAGGTATTGTAGTAATTGAACAATGAGTTGGTAAATATAAATGGGAAGATAAAAAAGAAGAAGAAAGTAGTGTTCTTGAGAGAAAACCGCAAGAGAAGAAGAAGAAGAGAAAAGAGGGAAATTAGAAGGGAAATAGGAAGGAGTTGAAGAAAATATGTTAAATATTTAATGTATATAATATGTTTTCTTCAGCTTTAAATTTCTATTTTGGTTAAATGTTAGGGTTTTGGAAATTATATTTTAGGTTTATTGATGAATTAATTTGAATGTTATAAGGTTGATTGTTGTGGGTAATGGATTGTTTAGTTAATTTTAAGAAATTGTAGGTAAAGATGATGATTTTGAGTTATGATTTGTGTAAATGGTGAATTTTAAGTTATAAATCTGGAAGGAACAGTAGGTTTTCTACTGAAATTTTGGGTTTGAAGTTGAAAATGATAAAATTTTGGTTTGGTCCCTCAATTTGTAAAAATTACACTTTAGTCCCCAAACTTTGAAAAAATTATAGATTGGTCCCTGGAGCATATTCCGAGATTCTAGACAGAATAAAAGATGAATTATGGGCAGAATTTTAGTATAGTTATGAATTTTCAACACTTTCAATTTGGTCTTCTCATTTGACAAAAATTAGAATTTGACCCTAAAAATTTGAAAAAAATCCAGATGGTCCCTGAAGTATAATTAGAGATTCTTGACAGACATGAGGATGAATTATGAACATAATTCTACTATGTCATGAATTTATGATATTTTTAGTTTGGTCCTCCAAATTGACAAAGTTACAATTTGACCCTTAAAAAAATATGATAAATTCCAGATTGGTTTTTAGTTGTAATATTAGCTTTTGCAGATTGGTTTGATGAATAATTGAGGGTTATTTAATTAATTATTATCAAGTTTTATTATGAATTATATTTCGGGAAAATTGTTTCATTTTTGGGTTTTTAGAAAAAATTACTAGTTTTATTTAAAAACATATAGAGTTATGGAAGAGACCCTAAGTTAATTGTATTAAATAGTTTATATGTTCTTTCGAATCATTTTTAAATATGTTTCCTTTCTATTTATATAATTCTTATATTCTATCGGTGGGATATTAGTAGGATTTCCTACGATATTTGCTTTTGACTGCCGTTTGCTTTCAAGTCAGGTGAGTGGATAATTTTTCATAGCATGAGAAATATTATAAATATTTGATTTGTTAATATAAATTGGATCATGCTTCTTGATAATATATATATATATATATATATATTGATTATTGTTCTTGTTATGATAAAGTATGATCAATTGTTGAATCTGAATTCTTGATATGAACCAGTATATATTTTGATTTGACTTCTGAATTGATAGCTTCTCATTTAATTGATGTTATGAGTTGAGTCTTGAGATATAAATATGTCTGTTTGATTATGATTATAAACCTATAATAAGGTTTATGAATCAAAATGATATGTAGTTAATAGGCGTTTATATGGTCAAGTTTAACAAAAACTAGTATTGAAATATTTTTTATTTTTAAAAAAGATGCCTTTTAGAAATTAAGTCACTCTAATCCATTTTTTGCAAAAAGAATAGCTGAAAATTATTTTAGTTGATTTTAACCTGGTGGGATGTCAGAGCTACTCTTCGGAAAGGAAAAATAATTGCGCATTAGCTTGAACAAATTGTTGGAAAAGAACTTGTTTAATCACTCTCCCCTTTTCATTCCAAATATATATCATCTTCTTCCTTCATGCTCAATCTATAATTCTCAAAGCATGGTTATAAAATTTGATAATGAAAATTTTGAACCAATAAATCAAGAAAAGCATCACTGGAATGGGAAAAAGCCCCTCGAAATTATTATGTGCATTGCTCAAGGAATCCTATATCTTCATCAGGACTCTAGGTTAAGAATTATCCATAGGGACTTGAAAAAGAGCTATATTCTTCTTGATGAAGAGATGAATGCCAGAATTTCAGATTTTGGGACTGCAAGGATCTTTGGGGGGAACCAAAACGGTTGCAAATACAAACAGATTTGTCACTTGTCAGCACATAGCAAGCACAAGACATCAATGTTTTATGGTGCTATGCAATATTTTGTTGCCAAACTTAAGTTCCTTAACGATCACCATTTTCGCTATGATGAGAAGTCATAACGATCAGATTCTTAGTTTTCTTGCTGGAGGAACAAGTTCTTCAGTAAACCAGGTGACCTGCAGTCTTGTGGATGCTCGATAAGCTCAATACCTCTTCTAATTAAGTTTTATGGAACAAGTTCTACGCAGAATTTGTTTTGCCAAATCGATATGGAGATCTTTAATTTTGAAATGGAAAAGGTTGCTGTGAAAAGTTTTAAGAATTTATCCAAGAGTTTTATAGCAACCTAGGAGATTGAAATTTAAATGGGGTTGCTTAGAATATTGCAGTCAGATAATCAGCAGGATCAGCTTGAATTCAAGGGCAGAGGAGAAAATGCATTAGGTGATCGCAGGACTCGGATGTTTCCAGCGAAGAACATATTTGGGAGAAAAACTAGACTAAAAACGTCATGCTCACTTGACAAGATTTTGATGGTTGGATTGTTTTCATAGAAAAAAAATTCTTGGTATAAGAATATCATCCTCGTTTGAAATCCTAGACTCTCCAATAACTGAGTTAATCTTCTCTTACGAATCAGATGCAGGACAATGAAAAAACTTTTGCAATAATCGTCTAAAGCGTCGATATTTCAGAGATTATGTGCATGGTTTAATGTTTTGATTTGACCTTGAGGTAGCCAGTAGCCATCCTTAACTTCGATGTCTGAATGCTGGACATGCTTGTAGACCTTTCAATAGCTGAAAATTTATTTTCATACAAGACAAGCACAAAGTCTATGACATTTTCTTTTACCACAAATAAAAAATTCCAGTTATGCGACTTCAATGACAGATTCTTGGGACAAAAATCTATTCAGTCACCAATCAAAAGAAAAAATTATGATATTTTAACACCAATGTCAAACTAGGAAAACAAGAAGAGTATTTAAAACAATTGAGTTGAATGAGACATTGCCAGTCCAAATATGAAAGTTTTGCATCTAGAGGCCTGAAGTACAGTCAAACAAGCACGATACAAATCATATAATATGGGAAGATCGTCAAGAGCATTAGCACATTAAGAAACACATAGTGTTCTTTGACTGTCCTTATAAAACTAATAATTCATCAGAAACACTCTCTCTGGAATTGCATAGGGCATTGCTGATTACCTATTTTTTTTAGGCTAACTAGGGAGAAAACGCAGCTAGTGTGAACACTTGAGGTAAAACATATTGTCTATGACTTGGCCAAAACGACTTGAACTAGTCAAAGTCTTCCCACTCGTACAACAACATTTTCAACTTCCCTGACTTCGCTTTCGTCTCTTATTTTGTGCTTAGGAGCTTATTATCATCAGGGTTGTTGAGTACTGAGAAACCCCAATACCAATATCAAGAAAGTTTGTGTGGAAACCATGATTCTTCCGAAGGAGTTTTTTATTACACTCTTTCATTTCTTTCTTATCCAGTTTTGCACTTCCCTGGATACTATTAGTGTGAACCAATCTGTTAAAGATGGAGATGTTATAGTTTCCAGTGGGGAGTCCTTCGCGCTTGGATTCTTCCGTCCTGGCAAATCCAACTACCGATATCTTGGAATTTGGTACAACAAAATTTCGGAAAAAAATGTTGTGTGGGTAGCAAACAGAGATAGTCCTATCAATGATTCCTCTGGAGTCCTCTCAATCACCAATGAAGGTAAACTTGTTCTTCATAGCCAAAACCAAGACAATCCCCTATGGTTAACAAATGTTACAGTTTCCTCAAAAAACCAAGGAAATTCTACGGCTCAGTTATTAGATTCTGGAAACCTCGTTTTGCTTGATAGCACAGGGGCCATGATATGGCAAAGCTTTGATTATCCTTCACATACTATGCTGCCAGACTTAAAACTTGGCTTAGACCGCAGGACTGGTCTGAACCGGTTCCTGACAGCCTGGAAATCTCCTGATGACCCTGGTACTGGTAGTTGGTCTTTTCGGCTCAATCCTAATGGGTCTCCACAGTTGTTCTTGTACGAGGGTCAGATTCCAAGGTGGAGGTCCGGTCACTGGAATGGACTTAGATGGACTGGTGTACCCATATTGCAGGTTCGCATTAACTTCAACATCAGCTTTGTGAATAATGATGATGAGTTAACCATAACGTGGGGTGTTCGCAACAGATCAATCTTCTCGCGATTAGTTGTAGACGAGCCTGGATCAGTCCAACGGTTCACATGGCATGAACAAATTGCTAAATGGGATGTATTTTGGTCTGCACCTTCTGACCGGTGTGACAATTTTGGACAATGCGGAGCTTATGGTAAGTGTGATCCTTATGATGCTTATAACTTTGAGTGTACGTGCCTCCCTGGCTACCAGCCCAAATCAATTAGTGATTGGTACCTCAGAGATGGGTCAGGTGGATGCATCCACAAGAATCTCACAGGAATGTGCAACAATGGTGAAGGGTTCGTCAAGGTGGAAAACGTGAAGGTACCAGATCCTTCAACTGCCCGTGTGGATAACAATTTGGATCTGAAAGCTTGCATGGAGCAATGCTTGAGGAATTGTTCCTGCACAGCCTACGCAATTTCAGTTGTGACAGGTAAGAGTGGGTGCTTCTCATGGTATGGCAATTTGCTTGACACAAGAGTGTTCGCTGAGGGAGGACAGGATTTATATGTCCGTGTGGATGCGTTTGGGTTAGGTACCTTCAAATCTTATTGTCATTATATATCTTGGCTGCATTTTTCAAAAACAGCTTAATCTTCAATACGTCTTAGATACAGGATTTTCAGAACAAAAATATAGACATCTGAAATAAAAATTAGGTGTTCAAGTACAACGGAAGTACCGGAGACATTTCTAATATGGCTAAGCCCTCCCCTGCTCTCAACTACTATCTTTCTGCAATATGCACCATTACTGTTAATCCTGATGATTTGGCATCGAGCTAATGTGGATTTCTTTCTTTCTCCAGCTCAATATGACAAGAAATCTAGAGGTTTTCTTGCAAAAAAAGGGATGTTAGCCGGCTTGGTACTCTCTATAGCTGCTGCGGTTTTCTTTGTCATTATGTTCTTATTCTGGTTGATAAAAAGGATGAAGACGGGTAAGAGATTATTTTTTCAACTTTGTTCCCAATATAAGTGGCACCAAATTAGTTGAACTAAAGAATTCCAACTTTAAGTCTATGCATATAGGAGATGATAGTCTGCAATTTGCAGTGTGTACTCAACATTAGCACTTGTTAGTACTTTTAAAAGCTGATTATTGAGTTCTTTCAACGATAAACACAGCTAAGGGCAGACAACTCAAATTTCCCTTCAATATCCCTACAAGCCTCAATGGCTCTCTAAGTGGAAAGGAAGTTGGTGGAAGTACAAGAAGTCAATACCTACCAGTCTTCGACATAGACATTATATTAGCAGCCACAGAGAATTTCTCCAACGAGCTTGGATATGGCGGTTTTGGCTCAGTTTACAAGGTACTTTTCCTTGGACATGAAATTATTGCAGAATTCTATGTACTTGTATCAAATGTTAACATGCATTAAATAACATTTTAATGTTGCATGATTAGACCATGATACTGGAAAATCGCATAGGCTGGTGCCAAAGAAATTCTAACCAGGGAAAGATGATGGAAATGGATGGAATTATGGATAGATGATGGAAATGGAAAGGTGGAGATAGATAGATGGAGGACAGATGATGTTCAATCCGTTAGAGATACTGAAATCACCACTCTAAAGTGAATGAACAAAGATTAAACTCACAATTGTCAATAATACAGTCACACCACAAAGAGACTAGAGTCTAGGATAGCTCACCACTCCGTGATTTCCACCAAAGAGATACAGAACTAAACTTAAACCCTAACAAGCTCACTTTGATTTTGGCTGCAACAATTCTCTACATCTATTCAACACAAAATCGGTCACCATGTGCAGGCCCCTCTAGATAGCCTATGTTGCTGTTTTTTTTTTTTTTTTATGATAAGGCTGATGACATTTAAGAGAGTTGGAGGGAAGATTGTTAAGGTTTCATTGAATGTTTATTGACAAAAACAGGGGCGGCATTGCATGTTGTAAAATATCGTAGAAAGATCACGGTTCTGTTGACAGCATGCACACTTGTCAGTAAAACAACCATAACTCTTGCTAGAATGCTCCGAATCTTTCACTGTTTGATGTGTTTGAAACTAGACACGTATATCTTTCTAGGGATATATGGCTTGCTCAGTAATTTTCTTTGTGTTGATGCAGTTTTACGTTTGAATTTGAAACTGAAATCTGGCCCTGTGGCGAGCATTTTTGGCTTTGTTGATTTCTTTGGGTTAAGCTCAGGCTCTTTTAGGCTTTGTTCAAAATCATCTAGTCCAAATTTATTAGTGGATGTAAATATTAGATTTACTAGGAATTCTCCCGCATCAGACCAACTTTGGCAGAATGTGATTTGCTTAAGTTGTGTATTAACTTGTGAGTTAAACATGGAATGTAATTTCAGGGCAAGCTAGGCAATGGACAGGAAATTGCAGTTAAGAGATTATCTAAAACTTCAGGGCAAGGGATGAAGGAGTTTATGAATGAAGTAAGGTTGATATCTAAACTCCAGCACAGAAATCTTGTCAAGCTTTTTGGTTGTTGCATTCATGAAGAGGAAAAGATGCTGATATATGAATATTTACCAAACAAAAGCTTGGATTTTTTCATCTTTGGTATGGCTCTCTTCATCCATTATTTGTGTCTGTGTTCAAAGGGAAGAGTCCCCTGATTATGCAGCTTCACTTTGATCAAATCAAAACAAATGATTTCGGGGCAAACCTTTAATGTTTAAGTGCAGACGAGACAAAAAGGGTGCTATTGGATTGGAGAAAGCGTTTTGAAGTTGTTTCCGGGATTGCTCGAGGGGTTTTATACCTTCATCAAGATTCAAGACTAAAAATTATCCACAGGGATCTCAAAGCCAGCAATATTCTACTAGATGCTGCAATGAACCCAAAAATTTCAGATTTCGGTATGGCAAGAATGTTTATGGAAGACCAAGTCCAAGGAAAAACCACTCGAGTGGTCGGAACATAGTAAGTCACCTGATTCTTTCCTCTCTCCAGTGATCCATCATGATCAAATACCAACAAGCTTCATCTTTTATGATTGTAGCGGCTACATGTCACCTGAGTACGCAATTCACGGACAGTATTCGATAAAGTCAGATGTCTTCAGCTATGGTGTCTTAACACTGGAGATCATAAGTGGCAGGAAAAATAGCGACTACGGTGAGAAAGAACCCTGGCTGAATCTTATCGGACATGTAAGTGGATCGATAAATTTCCTGGTAATATCTTAGGTGATTGTCTTCCTCTTAGATTCTTTTCTCGATTATCTTCTTACTTGTTTCAGGTATGGGACTTATGGAGAGAAGAAAAGGCATTAGACATAGTTGATCCAATGCTGGAACAGTCATGCCCTCCTCATGAAGTTTTGAGATGCATTCAGATTGGGTTACTGTGTGTGCAAGAATTTCCAGATGATCGACCTACAATGTTAGAAGTTGTGTTCATGTTAGGTAATGAGATCACTCTTCCTTCTCCTAAGAAGCCAGCATTTGTTTTACGAACACGCAGTGGACAAGACTTGCCAGCAATGTCTAAAAGAGAAGCTTGTTCTGTAAATGAAGTTACAGTTTCTGTGGTGGAAGCTCGCTAAAATCCCAGTCTCTTGTAATAAATTTTATCTAACAGGCATTACATAGAAGGAAAAAAAATGGTGTCCTGACAATCTAGTTTTCAGAGAGCATTTTTTCAGGTTACCTCACCTGCTAAAATGATTTTCTACTTAGGATAGAAAACTAAAAAATTCCATCGCTACTTAGGATTTTCAGGTTGACTAAATTTATTAGCAACTAGTACTCCCACAATAAAATAAACTCCATTGAACTGCTTAAGGGGTTGTCCACTCATTTTTGCAAACTAGTTTCATGAGCATTTCTTTACAACTCTTCATACAAAAGCAGTGAAGAGTGTCAGCCAAGCACCACCGTCACTGTCAGCGATTGGCTTCACGCGTCGTCATCGATTGAAGAGCAAAAATTGGTGGATCTTAAGCGAATCTTTGACCTCTTCCTTTCCTTGCCGGCGGTGAGTATCACCGCTACCTGCAAGACAAAGAAATCAACACTAGAAAGTAGTTTTTATTTATTTGTAGTTTTTTTAGATCTACCTCTCTCTCTCTCTCTACTCTAATTTCTTCTTCTTTCTTCTGATTGTTATTGTTGGGTTGTTGTGGATCTGCCGTGAAGAGTGCCTTGCCTTGTGTTGGTCGGTGATTGTTTTGGAGAGGAGAAAAGGGAGGCTATCTTCGGTTATAATTGTCTTTTCTTTAAAGGGTCTATGGTGGTTTTATGGGTATTGACTGGTGGGTCTTCTTGTGATGACCGACTGAGGAGGCTTGGTGTTAGGTCACTATTGGTGGTGGTTTCACATTGAGTGAGTTCGTGGTGGTTCCATGCTGGTTCAGTCGGTTGAAGGTGCGATAGAGGGAGAGGTCGCAGTGGGTGAGCTACTGGTTCTTGTGAGAGGCGTTGGGAGACTACGATGGGAGGAACTAAGAGAAAGAGGGGTTCTGGTTTGGCTCTCTGAAGATGATGAGGGTTATGATGCTGTGGTGTTGTTCTTGGGTTTTTGAAGAAAGATGAAGAAGAAGAAGCTGTCGTGGTGGTTTGATATCACTGGTTTGGTTACGGTGGAGTCTGAGAAGGGAAATGGTGAGCATTGCATTATAGTTCCTGATTTTTTTACAAGTTGATAAATCATTTCTTTAATCAAGATTAATATTTAATTTTTAATCTCTCTGAAAAAATTAAATTAAAAAGCAAATAACGTGGTGAGCATGATAATTAGATCGAAAGTTATATTAGTTTTAGTCATATAATTAATTGGCATTACTAGACCTGTTTTAGACATGCACTAATCATATTGTGCTAGACTTTTCACATGATGTAGTTTCAACAAATCCACATCTAAGTATTCAGAATCTCGGGCATCATAGAGTTTCGGTTCAGGCTCTTTGAACTTTTATTTTCAATGTTCAGAAATCACTAAAGAGATCTTGTATTTATTTTTTAATAATTATAAATTTAAGTTTTTTTAAAAATATTGAAAACTTATATAATTGTTAATTTTAAAATTTATAATAATAATTAAAGTATATGAAAGCTAATCTAAACACCCAGTTTTATTTAAAAAACGAAAAATTCATTCTACGTTGAATCTCAATCTCTGAGATATTATTCATTTAACTTTCATTTAAAAGTATTTGCCTTAAATGACGTTGATTTCGACATAAATGAGTTGATTGGGTAGTATTCTATAATTGGGAGATCCAATTGGATTATTTTTGTTAGTTTTTGTGATACTGAACTTTTGAGCCAAGAAATTAAGGCGCTTACTAGTCAATTGAAAATGCCGACACTTTTGTGATACTAAATGACGTTGATTTAACAAACTAAAAATTGACAAGATATTTCTTTTAATCCGCAATAAGCTCACAAGAGTTGTGCAAACTTGGGACCAAAAAAAAATCTCACCAGAAACTAAACACTTGTGGCCTTTCAAGTGATCATTTAAAACATGGCTGGCTCCACTGAGCTTTAGTAGGTGGCTTTTTGGCCCCACTCATTAAAACCCCAACTGCACTACCAAGTCATCTACTCACCGCGCCAACACACAATCATTGAAACAAATTATGAATCCCATAGAAAGGTTTTTGAGTACATTGTTTGTCTTCCTTGTTTTTCCTTCTTGCTTATCTATTGACATCATAGCTCCAAACCAATCAATCAAAGATGGAGATGTTCTGGTCTCTAGTGGACAAAGCTATGAACTCGGGTTCTTTAGCTCAGGCATCGATTCTACTCGTCGTTATGTGGGAATTTGGTACCGTAAGGTCTCAGAACGAACTGTTGTATGGGTGGCAAATAGAGATAATCCTATCAATGGTACCTCCGGAGTCCTAGCTATCAACAAACAAGGTAACCTTGTAATTTATGAAAATAACCGAAGTAGTGTTCCTGTTTGGTCTTCAAATGTTCCAGCCTCAATATCAATGACAAATTGCACGGCTCAGCTCCTGGATTCAGGAAACTTGGTCTTGGTACAACAGGATAGCGAAGGGATCTTGTGGCAGAGTTTTGATCATGGTACAGATACTCTGCTTCCTGGTATGAAGCTTGGGCTGGACCTGAAAATCGGTTTGAACCGGTCTCTGTCATCTTGGAAGTCCAAAGATGACCCGGGAACCGGAACCATTGTCTATGGTATTGATCCAAGTGGGTTTCCCCAGTTGTTCCTATACAAGGGTCAAATCCCATGGTGGCGTGGCGGACCATGGACTGGACTAAGATGGAGCGGAGTACCCGAAATGACCCCTACCTACATCTTCAACGTTACTTTCGTTAACAGCGTTGATGAGGTATCTATATTCTATACTATGAATAACCCCTCCATCATTTCAAGAATGGTGGTGAACGAATCAGGAGTAGTGCAACGGCTGTCGTGGAACGACCGTCATCAACAATGGATCGGAGTTTGGTCCGCCCCAAAAGAACCATGTGACACCTATGGCCAATGTGGTCCAAATAGTAACTGTGACCCATATCAAGCAAATAATTTCATATGCAAATGTCTACCCGGATTCGAACCCAAGTCATCCCAAGAATGGTACCTAAGAGACGGGTCAGGAGGTTGTGTCAGGAAACCTAACGTGTCCACGTGTCGCGGCGGAGAAGGGTTCGTCAAGTTGGCTCCAGTGAAGGTGCCGGATACATCAATGGCGAGTGCGAACATGAATTTGAGATTGAAAGAATGTGAGCAAGAGTGCTTGAGGAATTGTTCTTGTACAGCTTATGCTAGTGCTGACGAAAGAGGGCTTGGATGCTTGAGATGGTATGGTGATCTGGTGGATACAAGAACGTTTTCAGATGTGGGGCAAGAGATTTACATCCGTGTGGATAGAGCTGAATTAGGTACATGTCCAATTCTACTACTAACTTGTTTACTTTTCCTTTGTTCACTTGCTATGCCACACGTTTTGATTCTTGAAGAAATCTCATAGACCTGATAAATCACAAGTAATCATTTTGCTTATAATTTACTAGAAGTAATTGACTAATTGTAAAAATGATTCCATTAAGCTTAAGTGCACAAAGAAACTAGGATTGATGGCATAGATTTCAAATGTTTCTCCAATTATATGAAATTAAGATAGCTTCCTGAGCAATGTTTTTTTATTAATCAGCACGTAATTTTATGAATAGAATGTTTGATAAGGCCGGTAGGTCAATAAATGTGTTGAGACGAAATCCACATTGATTATTCAATTAATTTTCATCAACTCAATGAACTCGGAATTGATTGTTTTGATTAAGTGATCATATTATTATTTACTAGTATAATGAATCGAGTAGTTTTGTCACACACATGCCTATATTGCTGCTCATAGAAATGACTAAAACATTTTTTAACTTTCCTTCTAAGAATATCTATTAAAAAATAAAAAATATACGAAAACCTTTTTCACAGTAATCCATTGTGAATTTCTTTTCTAATCATTAAATTTTTTTTCTCTTTGTGGCCAAATTAACTACCAATTTCTTATAATTTGTTATGGAGAAACACAGTTGAAAGATGGAGGCCAAAGTATAAAATAAAAAAAATTACATGTTTGGATTGAAACCCGCACAAGTAAGTGTGTTTAGGTACCTATACTTTTTTTTTTTTGAATTATAGTCCCTTTATTTTCTTATGATTTCGTTTTAATCAAAAACTTTATTTTTATTATTTTTAAATCTCTAGTTTCGAGAGATAAGAAAGAAAGATGTTGGGAAACAACCAAAACAAAAAAGTTGTTTGTTAGTTATATTTCAGCCACTAAAAAGATGATGTTTTATGTCAACGAGTTTTATTAGACTATGAGAGTTTCATTTATGTGTATTTTTCCCTTTATTTTACTTAAAGAAGTAGATTGAAATTCATATAATTTTTTCTTTCAATTTGATTTTGTATTTTTGACAAGCTTTTCGGCGGTTTGAGTGCAGTAGTTGGTTTATTGATATTATAAGGATGTTTATTATTATTTTTTTAAGTGAAAATTGGTTGAAAATTATATTTTTAAGTAAAAAAAACACCAGCTTGATTTTTCAACTATTTGTTTGTTGGTTGAAAACTCGCGTAAAAAAAACAAATAACTTTATTTTTCTAGCCACATCAATAACTAGATTTTAAAATTTTCAAATGACAGTGTCATTTATTTTATATAAAATAAAAATGGTTGGATGGCTAAATATTTTCTAATAGGATTTTTTAAGAAGATTTGACAGAAAATCTCTTAAGAATCTCTGATCAGTTCCTCTCTTTCTCTACTAGTAAACTTGTTTTCCTAAGTTTTTCCTCAATTTCTCAACAAAATCCTAACAAAAAGGGCACATTCAAAAAGTTATTTTTAGTTTTATTCAATTATTTTTATGTGCATGTTTACTTTTATTATTGTTAAAAAAAAATCAATTCAAAGAAACAAATTCGTTGAAGCAACTAGATCCATAGTCCATGTTTCAAGATTAGATATCTTGAATTACTTCTATATTTTAATTTTTTAATTTAGTCTTTGATTAAATATTTTTTGATATTTTGCTTAGTTTTAAAATAAAATTATAACATTTTTTCAATATTAGTATTTTTTTTTGTGTAACCCTACAAAGTCTTTTTTTTTTCTTAGATCTTATTCAATCACTTTCAAATACACAATACACATTTTATTATTATTATTATTATTATTATTATTATTATTATTGTTTGATAAAATAAAAAATTAATTTCAAGAAATAAAATTATCAAACATGGTCAAGTTCATGGACTCTAATATAAGATTAATATCTTTATCTACTTCCATCTTTTAATTTTTCAGTTTAATTTTTAGTTTTCATTAATGATTTGTTTATTTTTGTGTGTTTATTATCGTAAATAATTTTTAATTTATTTAATTATATATATATATATATATGCATCATTTTTTTAATTTACAATTAAAAAAATTATATCATAAATATGTTAAACGTCTATATATTCGTGTTTTTGCATAAAACAAATAATCTCACCATGGCAAAGCAAGTCAAGTGGCTAGTTTCCCACTAATTGGTCTTCAAGATCCATGCACACTGCATCGGCGACCATGTTTATCATAATTTCTTGTCTTGTATGGTATACTCCAGTCTCATCTACTCAGACAGACTTAAAAATTAAATTTAGTTTACTTAAGTCCCAAGCTCGTATGATCCTACGAAGGGGATAGAAACAACAAATCATAGTTAATAAAGTTTTTGGGGCAAGCAAATTAGGTGATGAATATTATTCAATACTTGTAGTTTACTCTTTGTTATTTTTCTCACATTTATATGGTATTCAATTATATGAAAAAAATAAAATAGAATAGAGAGTAATTAAATATAAATTTATAGTACTGAATAATTCCAAATCAACAGCTTGAAAGATTTAATTTTCAACTCTTATCACTAAACATTTCTTATATTTTCAATTTCAGCTAAATATGAAAAGTCAGGACCTCTTGCCAATAAAGGAATTAAAGCAATCCTGATAGTGTCTGTTGTTGTGACATTGTTTCTGATCATCTTCCTTGTGTGTTGGTTTGTAAGGAAAAGGAGAAAAGGTAAGCAAATTCTCTTCAAATGTTGCTCCTGAGAAATATATTTTTCGTAACATTATTAAACTTAGGGTGTTGAGTCAGTAAAAATGCAATGTGATGGTGAGCTAGAGTTTCAATATTTCTGATAGTCTTGAGCTCAAAAAAAGATACCTTGAGTTAGAAGTTTTACCAGCTAGAAATAAGTTTGCATGTTGATGACAGCCAGGGACAGGAAAAGAAGAAACGAATTTCCGCTATCAACTTCAAGGTCAAATTGCTCGAGAGACTTACCAATTAAGGAATTTGAGGAAGGTACACCAAGTTCAGATTTACCACTTTTTGATCTTAGTGTCATAGCTGCGGCAACAAATAATTTCTCAGATGCCAACAAGCTTGGAGAGGGTGGTTTTGGCTCAGTGTATAAGGTAGCCTAGCCTGCCTTGAAGTCCCTCAAACACATAGCATCACTTCAGTTTACATGTTGAACTATGAGATTGATGAATTTGGATTGCGATTTTCAGGGTCTGCTGCATGATGGAAAGGAAATTGCGGTCAAAAGACTAGCAAAGTATTCTGGACAAGGGATTAATGAGTTCAGAAATGAAGTCGAGCTCATTGCAAAACTTCAGCACAGGAATCTTGTAAGGATATTAGGTTGTTGCATCCAAGGAAGAGAGAAGATGTTGATCTATGAGTACTTGCCAAACAAAAGTCTGGACTCTTTTATTTTCAGTATGTCATCATCATTCTGTCAAATTGTCCCTATATTGTGGATTTTTCAGTTTTTCTCATTCTATAGAACTTGAAAAATGAATACAAGCCTGCATTGATTTGATGAGATTTATGCTTCTTTGGGTACAGATGAACCAAGAAGGTCACAGTTAGACTGGTCTACTCGCCACAACATTATTTGTGGGATTGCTCGAGGAATTTTGTATCTTCATCAGGACTCCAGATTACGAATCATCCACAGAGATCTTAAGGCAAGCAATGTTCTACTAGATGCCTCAATGAACCCTAAAATTTCAGATTTCGGCATGGCTAGAATATTTGGAGTAGATCAAATTGAAGCCAACACAAACCGTGTTGTTGGAACGTAGTAAGTTTATCCTTATATATTTAATGAATTATATTAGAAAATAAAATAAGATTATTTTTAGAATTTCATCTAATAATTTAAGTTTTTTAGATAAATTAGTTTTTTGACATAATATTAGAATTTTAATTATTTTATCTAATTAAATTAATAAAATTAAGAACTTATACAAGTTTTAAATGTTAGAAAATAATATAAAATTATTTTTAAAATCTCACCATAATTTTTATTTATATTTTTCTGAACAGCTGACTTTATTAAGCTCTTCTTTTCCTATGTTATTGCAGTGGTTATATGTCACCAGAATATGCAATGCAAGGCTTATTTTCAGTAAAATCCGATGTATATAGTTTCGGGGTTTTGCTATTAGAGGTCATCACTGGGAGAAAAAACAGCCATTTTTATGATGAAAGTAACTCTTCGAACTTGGTTGGATATGTAAGTAATAAGATCACATATATTGCCGATTTTAAAATTTCAACTCCAACATAGCATATTGATATGAAATTTCCTTAGGTTTGGGATCTATGGAGAGAAGGCAGGGCCCTGGAACTAGTGGATACATTGATGGGCGACTCGTATCCTGAAGATCAAGTCTTAAGGTGCATCCAAATTGGTCTTTTATGTGTGCAAGAATCTGCGATGGACCGACCATCAATGTCTAATGTTGTTTTCATGTTGAGTAATGACACAACTCTTCCATCTCCCAAGCAACCTGCGTTTATTATGAAGGAGAGTTACTATAGTGGAGATCCATTAACAAGTGAAGGATCACATTCTATAAATGAAGTGACTATCACATTGCTTGGACCTCGGTAGAGGCTTACATATGGGCGACTCGTATCCTGAAGATCAAGTCTTAAGGTGCATCCAAATTGGTCTTTTATGTGTGCAAGAATCTGCGATGGACTGACCATCAATGTCTAATGTTGTTTTCATGTTGAGTAATGACACAACTCTTCCATCTCCCAAGCAACCTACGTTTATTATGAAGGAGAGTTACTATAGTGGAGATCCATTAACAAGTGAAGGATCCCATTCTATAAATGAAGTGACCATCACCATGCTTGGACCTCGGTAGAGGCTTACATATATCCGATGTTTTGTTTTATGCTATACGTTATGCAATGGGGGGTTTGATTTGCAATGATTTAAACTATGGAAGAAATTAAACTAGCAAACAAAATCAATTGAAACTGAAATATATCAAGAAAACAAACCTTGGTTGCAAGCACACATCCACCAATGAAAATTAGAACCGATCCTTGAAACGAAACTCCAGTTTATATTATGAATTTTATCTTTTCTTAATATTGGTTAATTAACGGATCCGCCGTATAACTAGCCCTAACCAACAAACAATCACAGTGTCCGCACTAATGATTTAATCCAATGGCAGCTTTACGATCCAGATAAATTCATTAATCTTAACAACCAAGTTGTCAGTTTGTGTTGCTTTGATCGAATGTTCTCCCTAAGTTTAATAACGTAGTTCCGCTACAATTATCAAGCTTAGTTGCTTCACAAGTTTATATACCACAACTCCGGTTTTGATATCAAACTTAGCAATAGATTGTTCACAATAATAACTTAGAGTCCGCTCTAGGAATTAAGATAAACAATCATAGGAAATATACATAGGAAAACAATCATACTCATTCATAACATAAACTGAAAATAAAAAGGAAGAATAAATCTCACGGTTCTTGAAATCCGAAGGTTTGTTGTATCCTTGCAACCAAGAAAACGAGCTTAGCCTTGCATATCTATTGAACAACTACTACTAAAGATGGAAGAATACATGATTTCTAATTTGTAGAGGGGAGAGTTTGTGTTTCTTCACTTCTTGCTGCCACCTCCTTCTGCTCTCCCTCTATTTATACACAAATTGTAAGTAAGAAAATCAAAGTTCAAGTGTGAACATCAATAGATGGTGGTAGTGTGAAGGCAGCTGGTGGCTGGCTGCTGGTTGGTGGCTACCTTCCTTGACCTTTTAGAATATTTACTAGAGGAGCTAAATTGCTGGAAACACTTGTATGTCAGTTTGGATGTTTCTGGATGAAATTTGGATTCGTTTCTTCACGCAACTTGATTGCTGGCAGAATTCAGCTGTCATCTTTGAAAAATCATATCTCCCTCATATGACATCTTTTTTGGCTGAAATGTGGTGCGTTTATAGAGCGTTTAGTAAGGAATCCAACAAAATTGAGTTTGCATCAATTGGACATCTTAAGCTCCAGATATTGAATTTTGAATGGGCAAAGGTCAACATTGGCAGACTGCGTGATTTGACTTTGAAGGATGTGATTTCCATGATCTTTCTCTTTTTATTTTTCTTGCATTAAATTTCCAGAAAGGTATGGATGTTAGCTTTTTAATTCCACTGGAATCACTTCATTTCGATCTCTGGAACTCACGCTCTGCACAAAATATCGACTGAACGTCAAATTTGCCAATTACCTCCAATTTACTCCTTTTTGCATCTTTCATCCAAAAATGCCTTCAAAACATAAAACAAAGAATATCAAGGCATTTTATATAAATAACATATTCAAAACACTAGTTAAATGCGGATGAAACTATCGAAACTATCGGATGAAACTATGCCAAAGTGATAGGTCCTCTCATTGATATACACTCCAACACTCATGTGTTTAGGGTTTATGTGTTTAAATCTCTCAAATTCAATCAAAGAGTATGTTCTACCATAAGCTTGCTTTTCAATCTCATCTCCATTAGCAACTTATTACAAGTACTACATGAATCAAAAGGTCTTATTTTCCGGTTGTAATGGGGTTGAGGTTAAGGTGAGGTAAGAGAAAGTAAAAGGAAAGGTTCAAACCAAAGAAAGTAGAGCATTTTGAAAAACGATACTTCAAACAAGATATTCCATCAAAGCTCATAAATTTTTCATCTTTAATCACCCATGCTTAACTCCTTTTGATTTCAAGCTCTTTCAACATAAAACCTTAAGAACATAAAGGAATATTTTTTTTTTTCTTTTTTTTTTCTTCGGCAACTTTGCCCATTTTTTCATCAAGCATCACTTCTTTCTTTTCATATAATTTCCAACCATAATTCCATGAGATATTACAAGTATATGCTCTACTAATCCTTGGCCAGGGGAAAAGAAAAACATATATAAATTTAAGGCTTATACATGGATAAAGCAAAGAAAAGATAAACAAGCTCAAAACGGGCTCACTAAGGATAATATGCTTTAGGTTGACTTTTTGGCTTGAGGGGTTAAAATTCCTAATGCCTTTATCATCTTCATGTATATTTGTAATGGGATATAATCTCAATAAGATATGAGCAAGTTCTAGAGATACATATCATTGAAAGAATGCACAATCAAAGAATATAATGTTGAAGACTCAAAAGCTTGCATATAAAGGATACTGTTAATCCTGGCAACTCAAGAAATTCAGTCACCGACATTCCTGCAGTTTAACATCTAATACAATTCTGTTTTAATGTAATTTTATCTAAAGACAAAGTCTAGCTTTATATAAGTCCTATTCACCAAAGGACTTCTACAACCAATGAATAACTAATGTATATAAATATGCATGATACATGCACAGAGCAATACAAGCGAGAGAGTTAATTCTGTGCACATTAATTTAATATTATATATGGTATCAGAGCAATTAAAGATTTCCCAGATTCAGAGGAGGGGAATGTATTGGGGATGAGATTTTGGCTTTGCTGTGAAGGTGACACCACCATTGCTGCTTCTTCCTCAAGTAATATCTTTGTCCCTCAATCTTCTTTACCTCAGTTGCCATCCACATCCCACCCATCACCCTCTGATCTGCTATCCTCTTCTCCCATCAACCCCACTCCACCAAATCCATCTACTCCCGTTACATCATCATCCCGTGTTCACCCCATGATCACAAGGTCAATGCATAATATTTTTAAACTGAAACAACTTAATCTAGTCACTAAACATCCGCTGCCTGAAACCATTGAACCCTCCAATGTCACTCAAGCTCTTTCAAACCCACAGTGGCGCACAGTTATGTCCTCTGAACTTACAGCTTTAATGCGCCATGACACTTGGGAATTAGTTCCTTGTTCTGCTTCCATACAACCAGTGGGGTGTAAATGGGTGTTTCGGGTAAAACGTCGTCCTGATGGGTCCATTGACAGATTCAAGGCTCGCCTCGTTGCTAAGGGTTATAACCAACGTCCTGGCTTGGATTACACAAGCACATTCAGCCCTGTGGTCAAGCCTGCAACCATCCGACTATCCTAACCATTGCTGTTATGCATGGTTGGAATTTACGACAGATGGATGTTCACAACGCTTTCTTACATGGTGACCTTTCAGAAACAGTTTTCATGCTTCAACCACCTGGGTTCAAAGATCCATCAAAACCTCATCATGTGTGTCGTTTAAAGAAAGCTATTTATGGCCTGAAACAAGCTCCAAGAGCTTGGTTTACAGCTCTCACATATGCTATCACTCAGCTAAATTTTCTTCAATCCAAGGCGGATCCATCTCTGTTCATTTATTCCACTGACGCTCACAAATGTTATTTATTGGTTTATGTTGATGATTTGGTTATCATAGGAAACAATACAACATTCATCGACACTGTCATCCGGCATCTAAGTAACCGGTTTCATCTCAAAGACTTGGGTGATCTCCATTTCTTCTTGGGTGTAGAGGTGATCCAAACTCATGCTAGTTTGTTCTTAGCGCAGCATAAATACATTCGTGATCTTTTATCTCATACAAATATGGTGGGTGCTAAAGACGTCTCTACTCCCCTCTCCACAAGCCAATCACTTCAACTGCAAGATGGCACAACACCCACGTATTGCTCTCAGTATCGCAGCATTATTGGGAGTCTTCAATATCTCTCTTTTACACGTCCTGATATTTGTTTTGTTGTCAACAAACTCTCCCAATTCATGCACAAACCATCTCAAAATCACTGGATTGCAGCAAAACGTCTCCTGCGTTACTTGAAAAAGACCATTTTCCATGGTATTCAAATCTCCAAAACTGGTGCTACTGCTCTTAATACATTCTCAGATGCCGACTGGGCTGGAAACCTAGATGACAGATCCTCCACCTCTGCATATATATGTTTTCTTGGGGATACGCCTATCTCCTGGAAGTCCAACAAACAACGAGCAATTGCTCGCTCTTCTACAGAAGCCGAATACCGTGCTTTGGCAAATGCTGCTTCTGAAACTCAGTGGTTACAAATCCTATTCGCTGAGCTTGGACTATCACTTCCACAACCTCCTTTGTTGCTATGCGACAATCTTGGTGCCACACAGCTGAGCTTCAATCCTGTCAATCACACACGTATGAAGCATATTCAGATTGATCTTTATTTTGTGCGTGATTTGGTCACCCAAAGGCGTCTTCAAGTACGCCATGTGCATACACATGATCAGCTAGCTGACTTACTTACTAAGCCTCTATCCCAGCAACGCACGCGGTATCTCTGCAACAAGATTGGTCTGCTTGATGGCAGCTCAATCTTGAGGGGGGGTATAAAGGATACTGTTAATCCTGGCAACTCAAGAAATTCAGTCACCGACATTCCTGCAGTTTAACATCTAATACAATTATGTTTTAATGTAATTTTATCTAAAGAAAAAGTCTAGCTTTATACAAGTCCTATTCACCAAAGGACTTCTACAACCAGTGAATAACTAATGTATATAAATATGCATGATACATTCACAGAGCAATACAAGCGAGAGAGTTAATTCTGTGCACATCAATTTAATATTATATATTGCATTGGTATAACACTATAAAGTTTTTTTTGGAATAAGTCGATATATTGAAAGGGCTAACCAGAAGGTAGCCAAAAACAAGATATATGAAAAAAAAAAGAAAAAAAAGAAAAAAAAAAGAATCACAATAACAAAAAACAAACACAAAAAGAAAGGAAAAGAAAGTCAACAGATACATAACCGAAAAAGGACATTAGGAATGAAGAAACTGATACGCCATGCTAAAAGCCTTTATTTGGTGTTAGACCAATCTATAATACCTTCAGGACCCATAATTAAAGTAGTGACAGTAGCCATGAAGAACTTATCTGCAGACTTGAGCCAATTTGAGAGGCGATAAAGAATTAAGGAGAAAATATCTTCGAAGGTCGCAGTTCCATCATTGAAGATTACCTTGTTCCTCATAAGCCATATACTCCAGCTAACACAACAAGAAAGCATAGACCAAGCCTTACGCTGGAATTTTCCGAACACTAGGTTGGGCCATTGATGTAAAAGATCATCCACACAACAGGGAAGGCAACCACTAATACCCCACCAATCCAAGAATTTCATCCATAATTTCCATATAACACTATAAAGTTAACATGGCATATTCTCAAAGTCAATCCCTAAACCAATTAAACCTTAAAATTTGCATGCATACTCCTTCATTTGATTTATATCTTCATCTATCTCAATTAATTCTCATATATAATACTGATATTCTCAAAAACCAATGGGAGTTAAAAAGATCAAACACAAATTTTATTTTTAAAGAACAAAAAAGAAAACTAAAATAAGAAAACCAACAACAAATAAAACTAAAATAAGAAAATCAAAATTCTCTCAATACCTCCACACTTAAAACATAACATTGTCCTCAATGTTGAAATAAAAGCAAAGGAACATAAGAGAATGACAGAAAATAAATTAAAATGCGAAAAAAATAAAATAAAAGATAAGGAAAAAGAAAACAAATCTGATTTTGTTTTTTTTGTGCTGGGTTGCCTCCCAGTAAGCGCTTTTGTTTTATGTCATTGGCATGCTCATTCTTTATAGATTGGTTCAGCTAACTCTGTAGAAACGGTGAGTTCTGTCGTCCAACCTTCATAGAAAGGTTTCAAACGATGCCCATTGACTTTGAGTATGTTAGTTTCTAAACTTGTAATTTCAACTGCACCATAAGGAAAAACATTAGAAACAACAAATGATCCAATCCAACGAGAGCGTAACTTTCCAGAAAAAAGTTTTAAACGCGAATGATAAAGAAGGACTTTGTCTCCAACATGAAACTCCTTTCTTGTAAGCATTCGGTCATGAACAAATTGCTAAATGGGATGTATTTTGGTCTGCACCTACTGACCAGTGTGACAATTATGGACGATGTGGAGCTTATAGTAAGTGTGATCCTTATGATGCTTATAACTTTGAGTGTACGTGCCTCCCTGGCTACCAGCCCAAATCAATTAGTGATTGGTACCTCAGAGATGGGTCAGGTGGATGCATCCAGAAGATTCTTCCGAAGGAGTTTTTTATTACACATCACCCATCACCCACCTCCATGATTCTTCCGAAGGAGTTTTTTATTACACTCTTTCATTTCTTTCTTATCCAGTTTTGCACTTCCCTGGATACTATTAGTGTGAACCAATCTGTTAAAGATGGAGATGTTATAGTTTCCAGTGGGGAGTCCTTCGCGCTTGGATTCTTCCGTCCTGGCAAATCCAACTACCGATATCTTGGAATTTGGTACAACAAAATTTCGGAAAAAAATGTTGTGTGGGTAGCAAACAGAGATAGTCCTATCAATGATTCCTCTGGAGTCCTCTCAATCACCAATGAAGGTAAACTTGTTCTTCATAGCCAAAACCAAGACAATCCCCTATGGTTAACAAATGTTACAGTTTCCTCAAAAAACCAAGGATATTCTACGGCTCAGTTATTAGATTCTGGAAACCTCGTTTTGCTTGATAGCACAGGGGCCATGATATGGCAAAGCTTTGATTATCCTTCACATACTATGCTGCCAGACTTAAAACTTGGCTTAGACCGCAGGACTGGTCTGAACCGGTTCCTGACAGCCTGGAAATCTCCTGATGACCCTGGTACTGGTAGTTGGTCATTTCGGCTCAATCCTAATGGGTATCCGCAGTTGTTCTTGTACGAGGGTCAGATTCCAAGGTGGAGGTCCGGTCACTGGAATGGACTTAGATGGACTGGTGTACCCATATTGCAGGTTCGCATTAACTTCAACATCAGCTTTGTGAATAATGATGATGAGTTAACCATAATGTGGGGTGTTCGCAACAGATCAATCTTCTCGCGATTAGTTGTAGACGAGCCTGGATCAGTCCAACGGTTCACATGGCATGAACAAATTGCTAAATGGGATGTATTTTGGTCTGCACCTTCTGACCGGTGTGACAATTTTGGACGATGCGGAGCTTATGGTAAGTGTGATCCTTATGATGCTTATAACTTTGAGTGTACGTGCCTCCCTGGCTACCAGCCCAAATCAATTAGTGATTGGTACCTCAGAGATGGGTCAGGTGGATGCATCCACAAGAATCTCACAGGAATGTGCAACAATGGTGAAGGGTTCGTCAAGGTGGAAAACGTGAAGGTACCAGATCCTTCAACTGCCCGTGTGGATAACAATTTGGATCTGAAAGCTTGCATGGAGCAATGCTTGAGGAATTGTTCCTGCACAGCCTACGCAAGTTCAGTTGTGACAGGTAAGAGTGGGTGCTTCTCATGGTATGGCAATTTGCTTGACACAAGAGTGTTCGCTGAGGGAGGACAGGATTTATATGTCCGTGTGGATGCGTTTGGGTTAGGTACCTTCAAATCTTATTGTCATTATATATCTTTGCTGCATTTTTCAAGAACAGCTTAATCTTCAATACGTCTTAGATACAGGATTTTCAGAACAAAAATATAGACATCTGAAATAAAAATTAGGTGTTCAAGTACAACGGAAGTACCGGAGACATTTCTAATATGGCTATGCCCTCCCCTGCTCTCAACTACTATCTTTCTGCAATATGCACCATTACTGTTAATCCTGATGATTTGGCATCGAGCTAATGTGGATTTCTTTCTTTCTCCAGCTCAATATCACAAGAAATCTAGAGGTTTTCTTGCAAAAAAAAGGCTGTTAGCCGGCTTGGTACTCTCTATAGTTGCTGCGGTTTTCTTTGTCATTATGTTCTTATTCTGGTTGATAAAAAGGAAGAAGACGGGTAAGAGATTATTTTTTCAACTTTGTTCCCAATATAAGTGGCACCAAATTAGTTGAACTAAAGAATTCCAACTTTAAGTCTATGCATATAGGAGATGATAGTCTGCAATTTGCAGTGTGTAATCAACATTAGCACTTGTTAGTACTTTTAAAAGCTGATTATTGAGTTCTTTCAACGATAAACACAGCTAAGGGCAGACAACTCAAATTTCCCTTCAATATCCCTACAAGCCTCAATGGCTCTCTAAGTGGAAAGGAAGTTGGTGGAAGTACAAGAAGTCAATACCTACCAGTCTTCGACATAGACATTATATTAGCAGCCACAGAGAATTTCTCCAACGAGCTTGGATATGGCGGTTTTGGCTCAGTTTACAAGGTACTTTTCCTTGGACATGAAATTATTTCAGAATTCTATGTACTTGTATCAAATGTTAAAATGCATTAAATAACATTTTAATGTTGCATGATTAGACCACGATACTGGAAAATCGCATAGGCTGGTGCCAAAGAAATTCTAACCAGGGAAAGATGATGGAAATGGATGGAATTATGGATAGATGATTGAAATGGAAAGGTGGAGATGGATAGATGGAGGACAGATGATGTTCAATCCGTTAGAGATACTGAAATCACCACTCTAAAGTGAATGAACAAAGATTAAACTTACAATTGTCAATAATACAGTCACATCACAAAGAGACTAGAGTCTAGGATAGCTCACCACTCCGTCAATTCCACCAAAGAGATACAGAACTAAACACAAACCTAACAAGCTCACTTTGATTTTGGCTGCAACAATTCTCTATATCTATTCAACACAAAATCGGTCACCATGTGCAGGCCCCTCTAGATAGCCTATGTTGCTGTTTTTTTTTTAATTATTATAATAAGGCTGATGACATTTAAGAGAGTTGGAGGGAAGATTGTCAAGGCTTCATTGAATGTTTATTGACAAAAACAGGGGCGGCATTGCATGTTGTAAAATATCGTAGAAAGATCACGGTTCTGTTGACAACATGCACACTTTTCAGTAAAACAACCATAACTCTTGCTAGAACGCTCCGAATCTTTCACTGTTTGATGTGTTTGAAACTAGACACGTATATCTTTCTAGGGATTTATGGCTTGCTCAGTAATTTTCTTTGTGTTGATGCAGTTTTACGTTTGAATTTGAAACTGAAATCTAGCCCTGTTGCGAGCATTTTTGGCTTTGTTGATTTCTTTGGGTTAAGCTCAGGCTCTTTTAGGCTTTGTTCAAAATCATCTAGTCCAAATTTATTAGTGGATGTAAATATTAGATTTACTAGGAATTCTCCCGCATCAGACCAAGTTTGGCAGAATGTGATTTGCTTAAGTTGTGTATTAACTTGTGAGTTAAACATGGAATGTGATTTCAGGGCAAACTAGGCAATGGACAGGAAATTGCAGTCAAGAGATTATCTAAAACTTCAGGGCAAGGGATGAAGGAGTTTATGAATGAAGTAAGGTTGATATCTAAACTCCAGCACAGAAATCTTGTTAAGCTTTTTGGTTGTTGCGTTCATGAAGAGGAAAAGATGCTGATATATGAATATTTACCAAACAAAAGCTTGGATTTTTTCATCTTTGGTATGGCTCTCTTCATCCATTTTTGTGTCTGTGTTCAAAGGGAAGAGTCCCCTGATTATGCAGCTTCACTTTGATCAAATAAAAACAAATGATTTCTGGGCAAACCTTTAATGTTTAAGTGCAGACGAGACAAAAAGGGTGCTATTGGATTGGAGAAAGCGTTTTGAAATTGTTTCCGGGATTGCTCGAGGGGTTTTATACCTTCATCAAGATTCAAGACTAAAAATTATCCACAGGGATCTCAAAGCCAGCAATATTCTACTAGATGCTGCAATGAACCCAAAAATTTCAGATTTCGGTATGGCAAGAATGTTTATGGAAGACCAAGTACAAGGAAAAACCACTCGTGTGGTCGGAACATAGTAAGTCACCTGATTCTTTCCTCTCTCCAGTGATCCATCATGATCAAATACCAACAAGCTTCATCTTTTATGATTGTAGCGGCTACATGTCACCTGAGTACGCAATTCACGGACAGTATTCGATAAAGTCAGATGTCTTCAGCTATGGTGTCTTAACACTGGAGATCATAAGTGGCAGGAAAAATAGCGACTACGGTGAGAAAGAACCCTGGCTGAATCTTATCGGACATGTAAGTGGATCGATAAATTTCCTGGTAATATCTTAGGTGATTGTCTTCCTCTTAGATTCTTTTCTCGATTATCTTCTTACTTGTTTCAGGTATGGGACTTATGGAGAGAAGAAAAGGCATTTGTAATATTTTGGTTGGAAAATACAATAAAGCCCTTGGTGGCTTAAAGAGTAAGTATAAATGATTGAAGGGTAGTGTGGTAATTGACCAATAGTTGATAAATATAAATAAGAAAAGAAAAAGAAAAAAAGAAAGAGGGATCTGAAAATTTGAAGAATAAACCGTAAGAGAGAAGGGAGGAAGAAGAAGAAGAAGAGGAAAGAAGGGAAAATAAGGGGAAAAGGAGAAAAGAAGTAGAGGAAATAAGTAAAAAGGTAAGATTTATGGTTTTAAGTGTATAATATGTTAAATTTCGGTTTTGATTAATTTTGAGAGTTTTGAAGTTTCTATTTTGAGTTAATTGATGAATTAATTTGAAGGTTAGGAGTTGATTATTGTGGGTATTTGATTAATTAGTTGATTTTGAGAGATTGAATTGAAGGATAATGATTTTGAGTTATGATTTTGTTTAAATGGTGAAATTGTGTTAGAAATCAGGGGATAACAGTAGGTGATCTGTTGAAATTCTGGGTTTGAGGTTGAAGATGACGAAAATTCAGTTTGGTCCCTCAATTTACGGAAATTGCAGTTTAGTCCCCGAACTTTGGAAATTTTACAGATTGGTCTCTGGGGCATAAATTGAGGTTCTGAACAGAACTGAGGATGATTTAAGGACAAAATTCCAGTATAATTAATATTTTCAGTTTGGTCCTCCAATTTGACAAAAAGTATAATTTGACCCTAAACATTTGGTAAAGTTCCAGAATGGTCCTTGGAGCATAATGATAAATCCTGGACAGAATTGAGGATTAATTATGGATAAATTTCAGTATGGTTATATATTTACAGTTCGGTCCTCAAAATTTGGTAAAATTACGTTTTGGTCCCTATTTTGGAAAATTGTCGTTTTAGTCCCTAAACTTGGGAGATTAAGCCCGGTTTATTTTATGCTTTGGGATCTTTTGTTTGATCTGTTTTTGAGTATATTTCATATATTTATTGTAGGTTCTCCTAACGATCCTTAATCGGATTTCCGGGTCTTTTGTCTGACATTCCTTTAGTTCAGTATTTTCCGGGTGAGTGGAATAATCTTTAATATGCATATAATATAAATAAATATGTATGTTGATTATACAATGAGTACGACTAGTAAATTTCTTGAATATTTATATATGTTGCTTTATTTTCCGAGTACTCATTTATTCTTGAATTTGCACTCGCAATCTGATAAAGTAAATTCTATTTGATATGATATACGTTTCTTTGATGATTTTGTGAATATCTATTATGCCTTGATATGGGACTTGTCAGTAACTCCATGCTAACGGAGAATAGTTAGCCTGTGTGCACATAGTATTCTGTATACCTAGCTGGTGAGAGAGGCATCAGCCTGTGGCGATTGATCATCCCACAGTGGTCACCGACGGGTGTCATCTGGTCACCTACGGGTGTCATCTGGTCACCGACGGGTGTCATCTCGTCACCTACGGGTGTCATCTGGTCACCGACGGGTGTCATCTCGTCACCTACGGGTGTCATCTGGTCACCTTCGGGTGTCATCTGTTCTCTGACATGTAATCCACTACGTTATGATAATATGATACGTTATGATAATATGTTTAATATGTATATGTATATGTATATGTATATCAAGATAAATCATCTTGCAAATAATATCTGAAATATATGAAATGTATATTAAATGTTATTCCCCTCACTGAGTTGGTTGAACTCACCCTCATTCTTAATATTATTTCAGGTTCTTAGTTTCTGGAACTTTGTTGAGTGTTTCCGCTTCTTTAGTTCTGGTCGGTATGCCTTGCTTGTTCGCGAGGCTTTCCTTTCAGTTTTGATTTGATGTCTTAGACGCTCCACTGTTACCTTGGTTTAATTAAATTTGGATTTTGACAATGTAATGAGTATTATGAATTATTATTTTTGTTTTAATAACTATCTTTCGGTTTCATCAGTATTTGAATAATATAATATTTCTGAATATTATGAGCCGCTGCGTATTTTTGAACAAATTATTCTTTTGATATGTCCGTTCTGAGGCTTAGCGTAGGTGAGGTGTCCTTTCGACACCGCTCCTACGTTGCCGGTCACGGATCCGCGATTCGGGTCGTGACAGCATTAGACATAGTTGATCCAATGCTGGAACAGTCATGCCCTCCTCATGAAGTTTTGAGATGCATTCAGATTGGGTTATTGTGTGTGCAAGAATTTCCAGATGATCGACCTACAATGTTAGAAGTTGTGTTCATGTTAGGTAATGAGATCACTCTTCCTTCTCCTAAGAAGCCAGCATTTGTTTTACGAACACGCAATGGACAAGACTTGCCAGCAATGTCTAGAAGAGCAGCTTGTTCTGTAAATGAAGTTACAGTTACTGTGGTGGAAGCTCGCTAAAATCCCAGTCTCTTGTAATAAATTTTCTCTAACAGGCATTGTTGTAACCCATTTTTGGGTCCTCGCAAAAAAAAAATAATAATAAAAAAAAATAATAAATAAATAGCCAAAGGAGGTTAGAAAAATAACAAGGGGGGAAGCGCTCAGAAAATGGTCAGAAAATTGGTCCAGGAGGTTAAAAATACAAAGATTGGATTTTTGGCAGTATATTCTTGAAGGATGGGAGCCCTATTTAGAAGGAAAATTTGAATTTTTGAGGAAAAAGCCTAAATTTGGAGGTTTATGGACATGATTGGATTTTTAATGGTTTTTTAGGGGTTTTGATTGTGAGAAAAATTGATTTTTAAATCAATTTGGGCTTTAATTAGAAGAAATTTAAGTTCTGGGGCCAAAATATATTTTTTAGGAATTTATTAGGCCAAATCAGGGGCTTAATTGCATGAATTTGGAAGTTTAATGGCCAATTAAGGGCTAAATTGCGAAAATCCGAAACCAGGGACCAATTTGGAAAAGGCGTGAATATAGAGGGAGCTGTATTGAATTGATTCAGGGGCCTAATTGAAGAAATTAGAAGTTTATTGATCAATTAAGGGCTAAATTGCATAAATCTGAGGCCAAGGACCAAAGTGAAAAACGCGGCCAACTATGGGGGCAGGGACCGAAATTTGTAGGGACGCAATTGAAAAGAAAAAGATGATTAAGGGCTGATTTGGAATTTAGCGCATTCTGGCGCCATTTTTTAAATGAAACGGCGCGTTTTATCCAAAACGACGCCGTTTCATACGGCACTGTTCCCCTTTCTTCCCCGCCTAACATACAGCAGTAAAGAAGGAAAAAAAAAAAGAATGTATATTTTATGGCGTTGGTCCCTCCAGCCCACCGATTGGCCGACCACCTACCGCACCGCCGAAACTGAGGGAGGCACGCCTGGACAGCCACGCCCGACCAGCCGCCGTATGACCCCACGATGAGAAGAAAAAAACACATGCTCACGGGCTATAAATGGAGGAAGAACAGCAGGAGTAAAGGGGTGGAGAAAAAGAGAAAAAAAACAGAGGGGAGGGCTGACAGATTATTGAAAGAAAACCGTGAGGGAGAGAGAGAGAACCAAGCTTTTGGAGAGGGACCGAAAGGGAGAAGAAAGCTGGGAACAACGTGAGAGAGGGGTTGTAGAAGAGAGGAAGGAAACTGAAGAAGAAGACAGAGGAAGAAGAGTAGCAGAACAGAGAGAAGGAACAACGAAAAAAAACTGACCCAAGGTGACGGTGAACAGAAACAGAGGAGAGAAAGAAAGAGGACAGCCACCGCCTCTGCCGCCTCCGCCGCCTCCGTTGCCGCCAGCGTCGCCACCATTCCAGGTACTCGTCTTCCCCCTGTTGCCTTTCGTTTATACATTCAGTGGTTTTTTGTCATTCTTTGCATGCAGAACGTGAATCACGTTCTGCAGCAAAGAATGAAAATAATTCGGTAGTTACTGTGCTGGGCACAGTAACTACCTTATTATTTGCTGGTTACTGTGTGGCTAACACAGTAACCAGCCTTTTGGTTGGTGGGTTGGAACATCAGCCCAGCCCACGCGGCTGGGCTGAGTCCAGCCCACAGTATATGGGCCGGGTCAGGCCCATCCTAGGATGGATAGGCTAGATCCGGCCCAGTTTTTATTTATTTATTTATTTTTGTTAACTAAATTGGTTTTTTTTGTAATTTTACAAGTTTCCCGTGTATTTTTGATCAATATCAAGCAGCATTTTTTTTATGTTGGGAAAAAATATAAATCCGGTATTAAAATATCCCGTTTTCGTCCCGTGGTACTGTTCACTGGTACTGTTCCAAGAGACGGGTCAGGAGGTTGTGTCAGGAAACCTAACGTGTCCACGTGTCGCGGCGGAGAAGGGTTCGTCAAGTTGGCTCCAGTGAAGGTGCCGGATACATCAATGGCGAGTGCGAACATGAATTTGAGATTGAAAGAATGTGAGCAAGAGTGCTTGAGGAATTGTTCTTGTACAGCTTATGCTAGTGCTGACGAAAGAGGGCTTGGATGCTTGAGATGGTATGGTGATCTGGTGGATACAAGAACGTTTTCAGATGTGGGGCAAGAGATTTACATCCGTGTGGATAGAGCTGAATTAGGTACATGTCCAATTCTACTACTAACTTGTTTACTTTTCCTTTGTTCACTTGCTATGCCACACGTTTTGATTCTTGAAGAAATCTCATAGACCTGATAAATCACAAGTAATCATTTTGCTTATAATTTACTAGAAGTAATTGACTAATTGTAAAAATGATTCCATTAAGCTTAAGTGCACAAAGAAACTAGGATTGATGGCATAGATTTCAAATGTTTCTCCAATTATATGAAATTAAGATAGCTTCCTGAGCAATGTTTTTTTATTAATCAGCACGTAATTTTATGAATAGAATGTTTGATAAGGCCGGTAGGTCAATAAATGTGTTGAGACGAAATCCACATTGATTATTCAATTAATTTTCATCAACTCAATGAACTCGGAATTGATTGTTTTGATTAAGTGATCATATTATTATTTACTAGTATAATGAATCGAGTAGTTTTGTCACACACATGCCTATATTGCTGCTCATAGAAATGACTAAAACATTTTTTAACTTTCCTTCTAAGAATATCTATTAAAAAATAAAAAATATACGAAAACCTTTTTCACAGTAATCCATTGTGAATTTCTTTTCTAATCATTAAATTTTTTTTCTCTTTGTGGCCAAATTAACTACCAATTTCTTATAATTTGTTATGGAGAAACACAGTTGAAAGATGGAGGCCAAAGTATAAAATAAAAAAAATTACATGTTTGGATTGAAACCCGCACAAGTAAGTGTGTTTAGGTACCTATACTTTTTTTTTTTTGAATTATAGTCCCTTTATTTTCTTATGATTTCGTTTTAATCAAAAACTTTATTTTTATTATTTTTAAATCTCTAGTTTCGAGAGATAAGAAAGAAAGATGTTGGGAAACAACCAAAACAAAAAAGTTGTTTGTTAGTTATATTTCAGCCACTAAAAAGATGATGTTTTATGTCAACGAGTTTTATTAGACTATGAGAGTTTCATTTATGTGTATTTTTCCCTTTATTTTACTTAAAGAAGTAGATTGAAATTCATATAATTTTTTCTTTCAATTTGATTTTGTATTTTTGACAAGCTTTTCGGCGGTTTGAGTGCAGTAGTTGGTTTATTGATATTATAAGGATGTTTATTATTATTTTTTTAAGTGAAAATTGGTTGAAAATTATATTTTTAAGTAAAAAAAACACCAGCTTGATTTTTCAACTATTTGTTTGTTGGTTGAAAACTCGCGTAAAAAAAACAAATAACTTTATTTTTCTAGCCACATCAATAACTAGATTTTAAAATTTTCAAATGACAGTGTCATTTATTTTATATAAAATAAAAATGGTTGGATGGCTAAATATTTTCTAATAGGATTTTTTAAGAAGATTTGACAGAAAATCTCTTAAGAATCTCTGATCAGTTCCTCTCTTTCTCTACTAGTAAACTTGTTTTCCTAAGTTTTTCCTCAATTTCTCAACAAAATCCTAACAAAAAGGGCACATTCAAAAAGTTATTTTTAGTTTTATTCAATTATTTTTATGTGCATGTTTACTTTTATTATTGTTAAAAAAAAATCAATTCAAAGAAACAAATTCGTTGAAGCAACTAGATCCATAGTCCATGTTTCAAGATTAGATATCTTGAATTACTTCTATATTTTAATTTTTTAATTTAGTCTTTGATTAAATATTTTTTGATATTTTGCTTAGTTTTAAAATAAAATTATAACATTTTTTCAATATTAGTATTTTTTTTTGTGTAACCCTACAAAGTCTTTTTTTTTTCTTAGATCTTATTCAATCACTTTCAAATACACAATACACATTTTATTATTATTATTATTATTATTATTATTATTATTATTGTTTGATAAAATAAAAAATTAATTTCAAGAAATAAAATTATCAAACATGGTCAAGTTCATGGACTCTAATATAAGATTAATATCTTTATCTACTTCCATCTTTTAATTTTTCAGTTTAATTTTTAGTTTTCATTAATGATTTGTTTATTTTTGTGTGTTTATTATCGTAAATAATTTTTAATTTATTTAATTATATATATATATATATATGCATCATTTTTTTAATTTACAATTAAAAAAATTATATCATAAATATGTTAAACGTCTATATATTCGTGTTTTTGCATAAAACAAATAATCTCACCATGGCAAAGCAAGTCAAGTGGCTAGTTTCCCACTAATTGGTCTTCAAGATCCATGCACACTGCATCGGCGACCATGTTTATCATAATTTCTTGTCTTGTATGGTATACTCCAGTCTCATCTACTCAGACAGACTTAAAAATTAAATTTAGTTTACTTAAGTCCCAAGCTCGTATGATCCTACGAAGGGGATAGAAACAACAAATCATAGTTAATAAAGTTTTTGGGGCAAGCAAATTAGGTGATGAATATTATTCAATACTTGTAGTTTACTCTTTGTTATTTTTCTCACATTTATATGGTATTCAATTATATGAAAAAAATAAAATAGAATAGAGAGTAATTAAATATAAATTTATAGTACTGAATAATTCCAAATCAACAGCTTGAAAGATTTAATTTTCAACTCTTATCACTAAACATTTCTTATATTTTCAATTTCAGCTAAATATGAAAAGTCAGGACCTCTTGCCAATAAAGGAATTAAAGCAATCCTGATAGTGTCTGTTGTTGTGACATTGTTTCTGATCATCTTCCTTGTGTGTTGGTTTGTAAGGAAAAGGAGAAAAGGTAAGCAAATTCTCTTCAAATGTTGCTCCTGAGAAATATATTTTTCGTAACATTATTAAACTTAGGGTGTTGAGTCAGTAAAAATGCAATGTGATGGTGAGCTAGAGTTTCAATATTTCTGATAGTCTTGAGCTCAAAAAAAGATACCTTGAGTTAGAAGTTTTACCAGCTAGAAATAAGTTTGCATGTTGATGACAGCCAGGGACAGGAAAAGAAGAAACGAATTTCCGCTATCAACTTCAAGGTCAAATTGCTCGAGAGACTTACCAATTAAGGAATTTGAGGAAGGTACACCAAGTTCAGATTTACCACTTTTTGATCTTAGTGTCATAGCTGCGGCAACAAATAATTTCTCAGATGCCAACAAGCTTGGAGAGGGTGGTTTTGGCTCAGTGTATAAGGTAGCCTAGCCTGCCTTGAAGTCCCTCAAACACATAGCATCACTTCAGTTTACATGTTGAACTATGAGATTGATGAATTTGGATTGCGATTTTCAGGGTCTGCTGCATGATGGAAAGGAAATTGCGGTCAAAAGACTAGCAAAGTATTCTGGACAAGGGATTAATGAGTTCAGAAATGAAGTCGAGCTCATTGCAAAACTTCAGCACAGGAATCTTGTAAGGATATTAGGTTGTTGCATCCAAGGAAGAGAGAAGATGTTGATCTATGAGTACTTGCCAAACAAAAGTCTGGACTCTTTTATTTTCAGTATGTCATCATCATTCTGTCAAATTGTCCCTATATTGTGGATTTTTCAGTTTTTCTCATTCTATAGAACTTGAAAAATGAATACAAGCCTGCATTGATTTGATGAGATTTATGCTTCTTTGGGTACAGATGAACCAAGAAGGTCACAGTTAGACTGGTCTACTCGCCACAACATTATTTGTGGGATTGCTCGAGGAATTTTGTATCTTCATCAGGACTCCAGATTACGAATCATCCACAGAGATCTTAAGGCAAGCAATGTTCTACTAGATGCCTCAATGAACCCTAAAATTTCAGATTTCGGCATGGCTAGAATATTTGGAGTAGATCAAATTGAAGCCAACACAAACCGTGTTGTTGGAACGTAGTAAGTTTATCCTTATATATTTAATGAATTATATTAGAAAATAAAATAAGATTATTTTTAGAATTTCATCTAATAATTTAAGTTTTTTAGATAAATTAGTTTTTTGACATAATATTAGAATTTTAATTATTTTATCTAATTAAATTAATAAAATTAAGAACTTATACAAGTTTTAAATGTTAGAAAATAATATAAAATTATTTTTAAAATCTCACCATAATTTTTATTTATATTTTTCTGAACAGCTGACTTTATTAAGCTCTTCTTTTCCTATGTTATTGCAGTGGTTATATGTCACCAGAATATGCAATGCAAGGCTTATTTTCAGTAAAATCCGATGTATATAGTTTCGGGGTTTTGCTATTAGAGGTCATCACTGGGAGAAAAAACAGCCATTTTTATGATGAAAGTAACTCTTCGAACTTGGTTGGATATGTAAGTAATAAGATCACATATATTGCCGATTTTAAAATTTCAACTCCAACATAGCATATTGATATGAAATTTCCTTAGGTTTGGGATCTATGGAGAGAAGGCAGGGCCCTGGAACTAGTGGATACATTGATGGGCGACTCGTATCCTGAAGATCAAGTCTTAAGGTGCATCCAAATTGGTCTTTTATGTGTGCAAGAATCTGCGATGGACCGACCATCAATGTCTAATGTTGTTTTCATGTTGAGTAATGACACAACTCTTCCATCTCCCAAGCAACCTGCGTTTATTATGAAGGAGAGTTACTATAGTGGAGATCCATTAACAAGTGAAGGATCACATTCTATAAATGAAGTGACTATCACATTGCTTGGACCTCGGTAGAGGCTTACATATGGGCGACTCGTATCCTGAAGATCAAGTCTTAAGGTGCATCCAAATTGGTCTTTTATGTGTGCAAGAATCTGCGATGGACTGACCATCAATGTCTAATGTTGTTTTCATGTTGAGTAATGACACAACTCTTCCATCTCCCAAGCAACCTACGTTTATTATGAAGGAGAGTTACTATAGTGGAGATCCATTAACAAGTGAAGGATCCCATTCTATAAATGAAGTGACCATCACCATGCTTGGACCTCGGTAGAGGCTTACATATATCCGATGTTTTGTTTTATGCTATACGTTATGCAATGGGGGGTTTGATTTGCAATGATTTAAACTATGGAAGAAATTAAACTAGCAAACAAAATCAATTGAAACTGAAATATATCAAGAAAACAAACCTTGGTTGCAAGCACACATCCACCAATGAAAATTAGAACCGATCCTTGAAACGAAACTCCAGTTTATATTATGAATTTTATCTTTTCTTAATATTGGTTAATTAACGGATCCGCCGTATAACTAGCCCTAACCAACAAACAATCACAGTGTCCGCACTAATGATTTAATCCAATGGCAGCTTTACGATCCAGATAAATTCATTAATCTTAACAACCAAGTTGTCAGTTTGTGTTGCTTTGATCGAATGTTCTCCCTAAGTTTAATAACGTAGTTCCGCTACAATTATCAAGCTTAGTTGCTTCACAAGTTTATATACCACAACTCCGGTTTTGATATCAAACTTAGCAATAGATTGTTCACAATAATAACTTAGAGTCCGCTCTAGGAATTAAGATAAACAATCATAGGAAATATACATAGGAAAACAATCATACTCATTCATAACATAAACTGAAAATAAAAAGGAAGAATAAATCTCACGGTTCTTGAAATCCGAAGGTTTGTTGTATCCTTGCAACCAAGAAAACGAGCTTAGCCTTGCATATCTATTGAACAACTACTACTAAAGATGGAAGAATACATGATTTCTAATTTGTAGAGGGGAGAGTTTGTGTTTCTTCACTTCTTGCTGCCACCTCCTTCTGCTCTCCCTCTATTTATACACAAATTGTAAGTAAGAAAATCAAAGTTCAAGTGTGAACATCAATAGATGGTGGTAGTGTGAAGGCAGCTGGTGGCTGGCTGCTGGTTGGTGGCTACCTTCCTTGACCTTTTAGAATATTTACTAGAGGAGCTAAATTGCTGGAAACACTTGTATGTCAGTTTGGATGTTTCTGGATGAAATTTGGATTCGTTTCTTCACGCAACTTGATTGCTGGCAGAATTCAGCTGTCATCTTTGAAAAATCATATCTCCCTCATATGACATCTTTTTTGGCTGAAATGTGGTGCGTTTATAGAGCGTTTAGTAAGGAATCCAACAAAATTGAGTTTGCATCAATTGGACATCTTAAGCTCCAGATATTGAATTTTGAATGGGCAAAGGTCAACATTGGCAGACTGCGTGATTTGACTTTGAAGGATGTGATTTCCATGATCTTTCTCTTTTTATTTTTCTTGCATTAAATTTCCAGAAAGGTATGGATGTTAGCTTTTTAATTCCACTGGAATCACTTCATTTCGATCTCTGGAACTCACGCTCTGCACAAAATATCGACTGAACGTCAAATTTGCCAATTACCTCCAATTTACTCCTTTTTGCATCTTTCATCCAAAAATGCCTTCAAAACATAAAACAAAGAATATCAAGGCATTTTATATAAATAACATATTCAAAACACTAGTTAAATGCGGATGAAACTATCGAAACTATCGGATGAAACTATGCCAAAGTGATAGGTCCTCTCATTGATATACACTCCAACACTCATGTGTTTAGGGTTTATGTGTTTAAATCTCTCAAATTCAATCAAAGAGTATGTTCTACCATAAGCTTGCTTTTCAATCTCATCTCCATTAGCAACTTATTACAAGTACTACATGAATCAAAAGGTCTTATTTTCCGGTTGTAATGGGGTTGAGGTTAAGGTGAGGTAAGAGAAAGTAAAAGGAAAGGTTCAAACCAAAGAAAGTAGAGCATTTTGAAAAACGATACTTCAAACAAGATATTCCATCAAAGCTCATAAATTTTTCATCTTTAATCACCCATGCTTAACTCCTTTTGATTTCAAGCTCTTTCAACATAAAACCTTAAGAACATAAAGGAATACTTTTTTTTTTCTTTTTTTTTTCTTCGGCAACTTTGCCCATTTTTTCATCAAGCATCACTTCTTTCTTTTCATATAATTTCCAACCATAATTCCATGAGATATTACAAGTATATGCTCTACTAATCCTTGGCCAGGGGAAAAGAAAAACATATATAAATTTAAGGCTTATACATGGATAAAGCAAAGAAAAGATAAACAAGCTCAAAACGGGCTCACTAAGGATAATATGCTTTAGGTTGACTTTTTGGCTTGAGGGGTTAAAATTCCTAATGCCTTTATCATCTTCATGTATATTTGTAATGGGATATAATCTCAATAAGATATGAGCAAGTTCTAGAGATACATATCATTGAAAGAATGCACAATCAAAGAATATAATGTTGAAGACTCAAAAGCTTGCATATAAAGGATACTGTTAATCCTGGCAACTCAAGAAATTCAGTCACCGACATTCCTGCAGTTTAACATCTAATACAATTCTGTTTTAATGTAATTTTATCTAAAGACAAAGTCTAGCTTTATACAAGTCCTATTCACCAAAGGACTTCTACAACCAATGAATAACTAATGTATATAAATATGCATGATACATGCACAGAGCAATACAAGCGAGAGAGTTAATTCTGTGCACATTAATTTAATATTATATATGGTATCAGAGCAATTAAAGATTTCCCAGATTCAGAGGAGGGGAATGTATTGGGGATGAGATTTTGGCTTTGCTGTGAAGGTGACACCACCATTGCTGCTTCTTCCTCAAGTAATATCTTTGTCCCTCAATCTTCTTTACCTCAGTTGCCATCCACATCCCACCCATCACCCTCTGATCTGCTATCCTCTTCTCCCATCAACCCCACTCCACCAAATCCATCTACTCCCGTTACATCATCATCCCGTGTTCACCCCATGATCACAAGGTCAATGCATAATATTTTTAAACTGAAACAACTTAATCTAGTCACTAAACATCCGCTGCCTGAAACCATTGAACCCTCCAATGTCACTCAAGCTCTTTCAAACCCACAGTGGCGCACAGTTATGTCCTCTGAACTTACAGCTTTAATGCGCCATGACACTTGGGAATTAGTTCCTTGTTCTGCTTCCATACAACCAGTGGGGTGTAAATGGGTGTTTCGGGTAAAACGTCGTCCTGATGGGTCCATTGACAGATTCAAGGCTCGCCTCGTTGCTAAGGGTTATAACCAACGTCCTGGCTTGGATTACACAAGCACATTCAGCCCTGTGGTCAAGCCTGCAACCATCCGACTATCCTAACCATTGCTGTTATGCATGGTTGGAATTTACGACAGATGGATGTTCACAACGCTTTCTTACATGGTGACCTTTCAGAAACAGTTTTCATGCTTCAACCACCTGGGTTCAAAGATCCATCAAAACCTCATCATGTGTGTCGTTTAAAGAAAGCTATTTATGGCCTGAAACAAGCTCCAAGAGCTTGGTTTACAGCTCTCACATATGCTATCACTCAGCTAAATTTTCTTCAATCCAAGGCGGATCCATCTCTGTTCATTTATTCCACTGACGCTCACAAATGTTATTTATTGGTTTATGTTGATGATTTGGTTATCATAGGAAACAATACAACATTCATCGACACTGTCATCCGGCATCTAAGTAACTGGTTTCATCTCAAAGACTTGGGTGATCTCCATTTCTTCTTGGGTGTAGAGGTGATCCAAACTCATGCTAGTTTGTTCTTAGCGCAGCATAAATACATTCGTGATCTTTTATCTCATACAAATATGGTGGGTGCTAAAGACGTCTCTACTCCCCTCTCCACAAGCCAATCACTTCAACTGCAAGATGGCACAACACCCACGTATTGCTCTCAGTATCGCAGCATTATTGGGAGTCTTCAATATCTCTCTTTTACACGTCCTGATATTTGTTTTGTTGTCAACAAACTCTCCCAATTCATGCACAAACCATCTCAAAATCATTGGATTGCAGCAAAACGTCTCCTGCGTTACTTGAAAAAGACCATTTTCCATGGTATTCAAATCTCCAAAACTGGTGCTACTGCTCTTAATACATTCTCAGATGCCGACTGGGCTGGAAACCTAGATGACAGATCCTCCACCTCTGCATATATATGTTTTCTTGGGGATACGCCTATCTCCTGGAAGTCCAACAAACAACGAGCAATTGCTCGCTCTTCTACAGAAGCCGAATACCGTGCTTTGGCAAATGCTGCTTCTGAAACTCAGTGGTTACAAATCCTATTCGCTGAGCTTGGACTATCACTTCCACAACCTCCTTTGTTGCTATGCGACAATCTTGGTGCCACACAGCTGAGCTTCAATCCTGTCAATCACACACGTATGAAGCATATTCAGATTGATCTTTATTTTGTGCGTGATTTGGTCACCCAAAGGCGTCTTCAAGTACGCCATGTGCATACACATGATCAGCTAGCTGACTTACTTACTAAGCCTCTATCCCAGCAACGCACGCGGTATCTCTGCAACAAGATTGGTCTGCTTGATGGCAGCTCAATCTTGAGGGGGCGTATAAAGGATACTGTTAATCCTGGCAACTCAAGAAATTCAGTCACCGACATTCCTGCAGTTTAACATCTAATACAATTATGTTTTAATGTAATTTTATCTAAAGAAAAAGTCTAGCTTTATACAAGTCCTATTCACCAAAGGACTTCTACAACCAGTGAATAACTAATGTATATAAATATGCATGATACATTCACAGAGCAATACAAGCGAGAGAGTTAATTCTGTGCACATCAATTTAATATTATATATTGCATTGGTATAACACTATAAAGTTTTTTTTGGAATAAGTCGATATATTGAAAGGGCTAACCAGAAGGTAGCCAAAAACAAGATATATGAAAAAAAAAAGAAAAAAAAGAAAAAAAAAAGAATCACAATAACAAAAAACAAACACAAAAAGAAAGGAAAAGAAAGTCAACAGATACATAACCGAAAAAGGACATTAGGAATGAAGAAACTGATACGCCATGCTAAAAGCCTTTATTTGGTGTTAGACCAATCTATAATACCTTCAGGACCCATAATTAAAGTAGTGACAGTAGCCATGAAGAACTTATCTGCAGACTTGAGCCAATTTGAGAGGCGATAAAGAATTAAGGAGAAAATATCTTCGAAGGTCGCAGTTCCATCATTGAAGATTACCTTGTTCCTCATAAGCCATATACTCCAGCTAACACAACAAGAAAGCATAGACCAAGCCTTACGCTGGAATTTTCCGAACACTAGGTTGGGCCATTGATGTAAAAGATCATCCACACAACAGGGAAGGCAACCACTAATACCCCACCAATCCAAGAATTTCATCCATAATTTCCATATAACACTATAAAGTTAACATGGCATATTCTCAAAGTCAATCCCTAAACCAATTAAACCTTAAAATTTGCATGCATACTCCTTCATTTGATTTATATCTTCATCTATCTCAATTAATTCTCATATATAATACTGATATTCTCAAAAACCAATGGGAGTTAAAAAGATCAAACACAAATTTTATTTTTAAAGAACAAAAAAGAAAACTAAAATAAGAAAACCAACAACAAATAAAACTAAAATAAGAAAATCAAAATTCTCTCAATACCTCCACACTTAAAACATAACATTGTCCTCAATGTTGAAATAAAAGCAAAGGAACATAAGAGAATGACAGAAAATAAATTAAAATGCGAAAAAAATAAAATAAAAGATAAGGAAAAAGAAAACAAATCTGATTTTGTTTTTTTTGTGCTGGGTTGCCTCCCAGTAAGCGCTTTTGTTTTATGTCATTGGCATGCTCATTCTTTATAGATTGGTTCAGCTAACTCTGTAGAAACGGTGAGTTCTGTCGTCCAACCTTCATAGAAAGGTTTCAAACGATGCCCATTGACTTTGAGTATGTTAGTTTCTAAACTTGTAATTTCAACTGCACCATAAGGAAAAACATTAGAAACAACAAATGATCCAATCCAACGAGAGCGTAACTTTCCAGAAAAAAGTTTTAAACGCGAATGATAAAGAAGGACTTTGTCTCCAACATGAAACTCCTTTCTTGTAAGCATTCGGTCATGAACAAATTGCTAAATGGGATGTATTTTGGTCTGCACCTACTGACCAGTGTGACAATTATGGACGATGTGGAGCTTATAGTAAGTGTGATCCTTATGATGCTTATAACTTTGAGTGTACGTGCCTCCCTGGCTACCAGCCCAAATCAATTAGTGATTGGTACCTCAGAGATGGGTCAGGTGGATGCATCCAGAAGATTCTTCCGAAGGAGTTTTTTATTACACATCACCCATCACCCACCTCCATGATTCTTCCGAAGGAGTTTTTTATTACACTCTTTCATTTCTTTCTTATCCAGTTTTGCACTTCCCTGGATACTATTAGTGTGAACCAATCTGTTAAAGATGGAGATGTTATAGTTTCCAGTGGGGAGTCCTTCGCGCTTGGATTCTTCCGTCCTGGCAAATCCAACTACCGATATCTTGGAATTTGGTACAACAAAATTTCGGAAAAAAATGTTGTGTGGGTAGCAAACAGAGATAGTCCTATCAATGATTCCTCTGGAGTCCTCTCAATCACCAATGAAGGTAAACTTGTTCTTCATAGCCAAAACCAAGACAATCCCCTATGGTTAACAAATGTTACAGTTTCCTCAAAAAACCAAGGATATTCTACGGCTCAGTTATTAGATTCTGGAAACCTCGTTTTGCTTGATAGCACAGGGGCCATGATATGGCAAAGCTTTGATTATCCTTCACATACTATGCTGCCAGACTTAAAACTTGGCTTAGACCGCAGGACTGGTCTGAACCGGTTCCTGACAGCCTGGAAATCTCCTGATGACCCTGGTACTGGTAGTTGGTCATTTCGGCTCAATCCTAATGGGTATCCGCAGTTGTTCTTGTACGAGGGTCAGATTCCAAGGTGGAGGTCCGGTCACTGGAATGGACTTAGATGGACTGGTGTACCCATATTGCAGGTTCGCATTAACTTCAACATCAGCTTTGTGAATAATGATGATGAGTTAACCATAATGTGGGGTGTTCGCAACAGATCAATCTTCTCGCGATTAGTTGTAGACGAGCCTGGATCAGTCCAACGGTTCACATGGCATGAACAAATTGCTAAATGGGATGTATTTTGGTCTGCACCTTCTGACCGGTGTGACAATTTTGGACGATGCGGAGCTTATGGTAAGTGTGATCCTTATGATGCTTATAACTTTGAGTGTACGTGCCTCCCTGGCTACCAGCCCAAATCAATTAGTGATTGGTACCTCAGAGATGGGTCAGGTGGATGCATCCACAAGAATCTCACAGGAATGTGCAACAATGGTGAAGGGTTCGTCAAGGTGGAAAACGTGAAGGTACCAGATCCTTCAACTGCCCGTGTGGATAACAATTTGGATCTGAAAGCTTGCATGGAGCAATGCTTGAGGAATTGTTCCTGCACAGCCTACGCAAGTTCAGTTGTGACAGGTAAGAGTGGGTGCTTCTCATGGTATGGCAATTTGCTTGACACAAGAGTGTTCGCTGAGGGAGGACAGGATTTATATGTCCGTGTGGATGCGTTTGGGTTAGGTACCTTCAAATCTTATTGTCATTATATATCTTTGCTGCATTTTTCAAGAACAGCTTAATCTTCAATACGTCTTAGATACAGGATTTTCAGAACAAAAATATAGACATCTGAAATAAAAATTAGGTGTTCAAGTACAACGGAAGTACCGGAGACATTTCTAATATGGCTATGCCCTCCCCTGCTCTCAACTACTATCTTTCTGCAATATGCACCATTACTGTTAATCCTGATGATTTGGCATCGAGCTAATGTGGATTTCTTTCTTTCTCCAGCTCAATATCACAAGAAATCTAGAGGTTTTCTTGCAAAAAAAAGGCTGTTAGCCGGCTTGGTACTCTCTATAGTTGCTGCGGTTTTCTTTGTCATTATGTTCTTATTCTGGTTGATAAAAAGGAAGAAGACGGGTAAGAGATTATTTTTTCAACTTTGTTCCCAATATAAGTGGCACCAAATTAGTTGAACTAAAGAATTCCAACTTTAAGTCTATGCATATAGGAGATGATAGTCTGCAATTTGCAGTGTGTAATCAACATTAGCACTTGTTAGTACTTTTAAAAGCTGATTATTGAGTTCTTTCAACGATAAACACAGCTAAGGGCAGACAACTCAAATTTCCCTTCAATATCCCTACAAGCCTCAATGGCTCTCTAAGTGGAAAGGAAGTTGGTGGAAGTACAAGAAGTCAATACCTACCAGTCTTCGACATAGACATTATATTAGCAGCCACAGAGAATTTCTCCAACGAGCTTGGATATGGCGGTTTTGGCTCAGTTTACAAGGTACTTTTCCTTGGACATGAAATTATTTCAGAATTCTATGTACTTGTATCAAATGTTAATATGCATTAAATAACATTTTAATGTTGCATGATTAGACCACGATACTGGAAAATCGCATAGGCTGGTGCCAAAGAAATTCTAACCAGGGAAAGATGATGGAAATGGATGGAATTATGGATAGATGATTGAAATGGAAAGGTGGAGATGGATAGATGGAGGACAGATGATGTTCAATCCGTTAGAGATACTGAAATCACCACTCTAAAGTGAATGAACAAAGATTAAACTTACAATTGTCAATAATACAGTCACATCACAAAGAGACTAGAGTCTAGGATAGCTCACCACTCCGTCAATTCCACCAAAGAGATACAGAACTAAACACAAACCTAACAAGCTCACTTTGATTTTGGCTGCAACAATTCTCTATATCTATTCAACACAAAATCGGTCACCATGTGCAGGCCCCTCTAGATAGCCTATGTTGCTGTTTTTTTTTTAATTATTATAATAAGGCTGATGACATTTAAGAGAGTTGGAGGGAAGATTGTCAAGGCTTCATTGAATGTTTATTGACAAAAACAGGGGCGGCATTGCATGTTGTAAAATATCGTAGAAAGATCACGGTTCTGTTGACAACATGCACACTTTTCAGTAAAACAACCATAACTCTTGCTAGAACGCTCCGAATCTTTCACTGTTTGATGTGTTTGAAACTAGACACGTATATCTTTCTAGGGATTTATGGCTTGCTCAGTAATTTTCTTTGTGTTGATGCAGTTTTACGTTTGAATTTGAAACTGAAATCTAGCCCTGTTGCGAGCATTTTTGGCTTTGTTGATTTCTTTGGGTTAAGCTCAGGCTCTTTTAGGCTTTGTTCAAAATCATCTAGTCCAAATTTATTAGTGGATGTAAATATTAGATTTACTAGGAATTCTCCCGCATCAGACCAAGTTTGGCAGAATGTGATTTGCTTAAGTTGTGTATTAACTTGTGAGTTAAACATGGAATGTGATTTCAGGGCAAACTAGGCAATGGACAGGAAATTGCAGTCAAGAGATTATCTAAAACTTCAGGGCAAGGGATGAAGGAGTTTATGAATGAAGTAAGGTTGATATCTAAACTCCAGCACAGAAATCTTGTTAAGCTTTTTGGTTGTTGCGTTCATGAAGAGGAAAAGATGCTGATATATGAATATTTACCAAACAAAAGCTTGGATTTTTTCATCTTTGGTATGGCTCTCTTCATCCATTTTTGTGTCTGTGTTCAAAGGGAAGAGTCCCCTGATTATGCAGCTTCACTTTGATCAAATAAAAACAAATGATTTCTGGGCAAACCTTTAATGTTTAAGTGCAGACGAGACAAAAAGGGTGCTATTGGATTGGAGAAAGCGTTTTGAAATTGTTTCCGGGATTGCTCGAGGGGTTTTATACCTTCATCAAGATTCAAGACTAAAAATTATCCACAGGGATCTCAAAGCCAGCAATATTCTACTAGATGCTGCAATGAACCCAAAAATTTCAGATTTCGGTATGGCAAGAATGTTTATGGAAGACCAAGTACAAGGAAAAACCACTCGTGTGGTCGGAACATAGTAAGTCACCTGATTCTTTCCTCTCTCCAGTGATCCATCATGATCAAATACCAACAAGCTTCATCTTTTATGATTGTAGCGGCTACATGTCACCTGAGTACGCAATTCACGGACAGTATTCGATAAAGTCAGATGTCTTCAGCTATGGTGTCTTAACACTGGAGATCATAAGTGGCAGGAAAAATAGCGACTACGGTGAGAAAGAACCCTGGCTGAATCTTATCGGACATGTAAGTGGATCGATAAATTTCCTGGTAATATCTTAGGTGATTGTCTTCCTCTTAGATTCTTTTCTCGATTATCTTCTTACTTGTTTCAGGTATGGGACTTATGGAGAGAAGAAAAGGCATTTGTAATATTTTGGTTGGAAAATACAATAAAGCCCTTGGTGGCTTAAAGAGTAAGTATAAATGATTGAAGGGTAGTGTGGTAATTGACCAATAGTTGATAAATATAAATAAGAAAAGAAAAAGAAAAAAAGAAAGAGGGATCTGAAAATTTGAAGAATAAACCGTAAGAGAGAAGGGAGGAAGAAGAAGAAGAAGAGGAAAGAAGGGAAAATAAGGGGAAAAGGAGAAAAGAAGTAGAGGAAATAAGTAAAAAGGTAAGATTTATGGTTTTAAGTGTATAATATGTTAAATTTCGGTTTTGATTAATTTTGAGAGTTTTGAAGTTTCTATTTTGAGTTAATTGATGAATTAATTTGAAGGTTAGGAGTTGATTATTGTGGGTATTTGATTAATTAGTTGATTTTGAGAGATTGAATTGAAGGATAATGATTTTGAGTTATGATTTTGTTTAAATGGTGAAATTGTGTTAGAAATCAGGGGATAACAGTAGGTGATCTGTTGAAATTCTGGGTTTGAGGTTGAAGATGACGAAAATTCAGTTTGGTCCCTCAATTTACGGAAATTGCAGTTTAGTCCCCGAACTTTGGAAATTTTACAGATTGGTCTCTGGGGCATAAATTGAGGTTCTGAACAGAACTGAGGATGATTTAAGGACAAAATTCCAGTATAATTAATATTTTCAGTTTGGTCCTCCAATTTGACAAAAAGTATAATTTGACCCTAAACATTTGGTAAAGTTCCAGAATGGTCCTTGGAGCATAATGATAAATCCTGGACAGAATTGAGGATTAATTATGGATAAATTTCAGTATGGTTATATATTTACAGTTCGGTCCTCAAAATTTGGTAAAATTACGTTTTGGTCCCTATTTTGGAAAATTGTCGTTTTAGTCCCTAAACTTGGGAGATTAAGCCCGGTTTATTTTATGCTTTGGGATCTTTTGTTTGATCTGTTTTTGAGTATATTTCATATATTTATTGTAGGTTCTCCTAACGATCCTTAATCGGATTTCCGGGTCTTTTGTCTGACATTCCTTTAGTTCAGTATTTTCCGGGTGAGTGGAATAATCTTTAATATGCATATAATATAAATAAATATGTATGTTGATTATACAATGAGTACGACTAGTAAATTTCTTGAATATTTATATATGTTGCTTTATTTTCCGAGTACTCATTTATTCTTGAATTTGCACTCGCAATCTGATAAAGTAAATTCTATTTGATATGATATACGTTTCTTTGATGATTTTGTGAATATCTATTATGCCTTGATATGGGACTTGTCAGTAACTCCATGCTAACGGAGAATAGTTAGCCTGTGTGCACATAGTATTCTGTATACCTAGCTGGTGAGAGAGGCATCAGCCTGTGGCGATTGATCATCCCACAGTGGTCACCGACGGGTGTCATCTGGTCACCTACGGGTGTCATCTGGTCACCGACGGGTGTCATCTCGTCACCTACGGGTGTCATCTGGTCACCGACGGGTGTCATCTCGTCACCTACGGGTGTCATCTGGTCACCTTCGGGTGTCATCTGTTCTCTGACATGTAATCCACTACGTTATGATAATATGATACGTTATGATAATATGTTTAGTATGTATATGTATATGTATATGTATATCAAGATAAATCATCTTGCAAATAATATCTGAAATATATGAAATGTATATTAAATGTTATTCCCCTCACTGAGTTGGTTGAACTCACCCTCATTCTTAATATTATTTCAGGTTCTTAGTTTCTGGAACTTTGTTGAGTGTTTCCGCTTCTTTAGTTCTGGTCGGTATGCCTTGCTTGTTCGCGAGGCTTTCCTTTCAGTTTTGATTTGATGTCTTAGACGCTCCACTGTTACCTTGGTTTAATTAAATTTGGATTTTGACAATGTAATGAGTATTATGAATTATTATTTTTGTTTTAATAACTATCTTTCGGTTTCATCAGTATTTGAATAATATAATATTTCTGAATATTATGAGCCGCTGCGTATTTTTGAACAAATTATTCTTTTGATATGTCCGTTCTGAGGCTTAGCGTAGGTGAGGTGTCCTTTCGACACCGCTCCTACGTTGCCGGTCACGGATCCGCGATTCGGGTCGTGACAGCATTAGACATAGTTGATCCAATGCTGGAACAGTCATGCCCTCCTCATGAAGTTTTGAGATGCATTCAGATTGGGTTATTGTGTGTGCAAGAATTTCCAGATGATCGACCTACAATGTTAGAAGTTGTGTTCATGTTAGGTAATGAGATCACTCTTCCTTCTCCTAAGAAGCCAGCATTTGTTTTACGAACACGCAATGGACAAGACTTGCCAGCAATGTCTAGAAGAGCAGCTTGTTCTGTAAATGAAGTTACAGTTACTGTGGTGGAAGCTCGCTAAAATCCCAGTCTCTTGTAATAAATTTTCTCTAACAGGCATTGTTGTAACCCATTTTTGGGTCCTCGCAAAAAAAAAATAATAATAAAAAAAAATAATAAATAAATAGCCAAAGGAGGTTAGAAAAATAACAAGGGGGGAAGCGCTCAGAAAATGGTCAGAAAATTGGTCCAGGAGGTTAAAAATACAAAGATTGGATTTTTGGCAGTATATTCTTGAAGGATGGGAGCCCTATTTAGAAGGAAAATTTGAATTTTTGAGGAAAAAGCCTAAATTTGGAGGTTTATGGACATGATTGGATTTTTAATGGTTTTTTAGGGGTTTTGATTGTGAGAAAAATTGATTTTTAAATCAATTTGGGCTTTAATTAGAAGAAATTTAAGTTCTGGGGCCAAAATATATTTTTTAGGAATTTATTAGGCCAAATCAGGGGCTTAATTGCATGAATTTGGAAGTTTAATGGCCAATTAAGGGCTAAATTGCGAAAATCCGAAACCAGGGACCAATTTGGAAAAGGCGTGAATATAGAGGGAGCTGTATTGAATTGATTCAGGGGCCTAATTGAAGAAATTAGAAGTTTATTGATCAATTAAGGGCTAAATTGCATAAATCTGAGGCCAAGGACCAAAGTGAAAAACGCGGCCAACTATGGGGGCAGGGACCGAAATTTGTAGGGACGCAATTGAAAAGAAAAAGATGATTGAGGGCTGATTTGGAATTTAGCGCATTCTGGCGCCATTTTTTAAATGAAACGGCGCGTTTTATCCAAAACGACGCCGTTTCATACGGCACTGTTCCCCTTTCTTCCCCGCCTAACATACAGCAGTAAAGAAGGAAAAAAAAAAGAATGTATATTTTATGGCGTTGGTCCCTCCAGCCCACCGATTGGCCGACCACCTACCGCACCGCCGAAACTGAGGGAGGCACGCCTGGACAGCCACGCCCGACCAGCCGCCGTATGACCCCACGATGACCACAAAAAAACACATGCTCACGGGCTATAAATGGAGGAAGAACAGCAGGAGTAAAGGGGTGGAGAAAAAGAGAAAAAAAACAGAGGGGAGGGCTGACAGATTATTGAAAGAAAACCGTGAGGGAGAGAGAGAGAACCAAGCTTTTGGAGAGGGACCGAAAGGGAGAAGAAAGCTGGGAACAACGTGAGAGAGGGGTTGTAGAAGAGAGGAAGGAAACTGAAGAAGAAGACAGAGGAAGAAGAGTAGCAGAACAGAGAGAAGGAACAACGAAAAAAAACTGACCCAAGGTGACGGTGAACAGAAACAGAGGAGAGAAAGAAAGAGGACAGCCACCGCCTCTGCCGCCTCCGCCGCCTCCGTTGCCGCCAGCGTCGCCACCATTCCAGGTACTCGTCTTCCCCCCTGTTGCCTTTCGTTTATACATTCAGTGGTTTTTTGTCATTCTTTGCATGCAGAACGTGAATCACGTTCTGCAGCAAAGAATGAAAATAATTCGGTAGTTACTGTGCTGGGCACAGTAACTACCTTATTATTTGCTGGTTACTGTGTGGCTAACACAGTAACCAGCCTTTTGGTTGGTGGGTTGGAACATCAGCCCAGCCCACGCGGCTGGGCTGAGTCCAGCCCACAGTATATGGGCCGGGTCAGGCCCATCCTAGGATGGATAGGCTAGATCCGGCCCAGTTTTTATTTATTTATTTATTTTTGTTAACTAAATTGGTTTTTTTTGTAATTTTACAAGTTTCCCGTGTATTTTTGATCAATATCAAGCAGCATTTTTTTTATGTTGGGAAAAAATATAAATCCGGTATTAAAATATCCCGTTTTCGTCCCGTGGTACTGTTCACTGGTACTGTTCCAAGAGACGGGTCAGGAGGTTGTGTCAGGAAACCTAACGTGTCCACGTGTCGCGGCGGAGAAGGGTTCGTCAAGTTGGCTCCAGTGAAGGTGCCGGATACATCAATGGCGAGTGCGAACATGAATTTGAGATTGAAAGAATGTGAGCAAGAGTGCTTGAGGAATTGTTCTTGTACAGCTTATGCTAGTGCTGACGAAAGAGGGCTTGGATGCTTGAGATGGTATGGTGATCTGGTGGATACAAGAACGTTTTCAGATGTGGGGCAAGAGATTTACATCCGTGTGGATAGAGCTGAATTAGGTACATGTCCAATTCTACTACTAACTTGTTTACTTTTCCTTTGTTCACTTGCTATGCCACACGTTTTGATTCTTGAAGAAATCTCATAGACCTGATAAATCACAAGTAATCATTTTGCTTATAATTTACTAGAAGTAATTGACTAATTGTAAAAATGATTCCATTAAGCTTAAGTGCACAAAGAAACTAGGATTGATGGCATAGATTTCAAATGTTTCTCCAATTATATGAAATTAAGATAGCTTCCTGAGCAATGTTTTTTTATTAATCAGCACGTAATTTTATGAATAGAATGTTTGATAAGGCCGGTAGGTCAATAAATGTGTTGAGACGAAATCCACATTGATTATTCAATTAATTTTCATCAACTCAATGAACTCGGAATTGATTGTTTTGATTAAGTGATCATATTATTATTTACTAGTATAATGAATCGAGTAGTTTTGTCACACACATGCCTATATTGCTGCTCATAGAAATGACTAAAACATTTTTTAACTTTCCTTCTAAGAATATCTATTAAAAAATAAAAAATATACGAAAACCTTTTTCACAGTAATCCATTGTGAATTTCTTTTCTAATCATTAAATTTTTTTTCTCTTTGTGGCCAAATTAACTACCAATTTCTTATAATTTGTTATGGAGAAACACAGTTGAAAGATGGAGGCCAAAGTATAAAATAAAAAAAATTACATGTTTGGATTGAAACCCGCACAAGTAAGTGTGTTTAGGTACCTATACTTTTTTTTTTTTGAATTATAGTCCCTTTATTTTCTTATGATTTCGTTTTAATCAAAAACTTTATTTTTATTATTTTTAAATCTCTAGTTTCGAGAGATAAGAAAGAAAGATGTTGGGAAACAACCAAAACAAAAAAGTTGTTTGTTAGTTATATTTCAGCCACTAAAAAGATGATGTTTTATGTCAACGAGTTTTATTAGACTATGAGAGTTTCATTTATGTGTATTTTTCCCTTTATTTTACTTAAAGAAGTAGATTGAAATTCATATAATTTTTTCTTTCAATTTGATTTTGTATTTTTGACAAGCTTTTCGGCGGTTTGAGTGCAGTAGTTGGTTTATTGATATTATAAGGATGTTTATTATTATTTTTTTAAGTGAAAATTGGTTGAAAATTATATTTTTAAGTAAAAAAAACACCAGCTTGATTTTTCAACTATTTGTTTGTTGGTTGAAAACTCGCGTAAAAAAAACAAATAACTTTATTTTTCTAGCCACATCAATAACTAGATTTTAAAATTTTCAAATGACAGTGTCATTTATTTTATATAAAATAAAAATGGTTGGATGGCTAAATATTTTCTAATAGGATTTTTTAAGAAGATTTGACAGAAAATCTCTTAAGAATCTCTGATCAGTTCCTCTCTTTCTCTACTAGTAAACTTGTTTTCCTAAGTTTTTCCTCAATTTCTCAACAAAATCCTAACAAAAAGGGCACTTTCAAAAAGTTATTTTTAGTTTTATTCAATTATTTTTATGTGCATGTTTACTTTTATTATTGTTAAAAAAAAATCAATTCAAAGAAACAAATTCGTTGAAGCAACTAGATCCATAGTCCATGTTTCAAGATTAGATATCTTGAATTACTTCTATATTTTAATTTTTTAATTTAGTCTTTGATTAAATATTTTTTGATATTTTGCTTAGTTTTAAAATAAAATTATAACATTTTTTCAATATTAGTATTTTTTTTTGTGTAACCCTACAAAGTCTTTTTTTTTTCTTAGATCTTATTCAATCACTTTCAAATACACAATACACATTTTATTATTATTATTATTATTATTATTATTATTATTATTGTTTGATAAAATAAAAAATTAATTTCAAGAAATAAAATTATCAAACATGGTCAAGTTCATGGACTCTAATATAAGATTAATATCTTTATCTACTTCCATCTTTTAATTTTTCAGTTTAATTTTTAGTTTTCATTAATGATTTGTTTATTTTTGTGTGTTTATTATCGTAAATAATTTTTAATTTATTTAATTATATATATATATATATGCATCATTTTTTTAATTTACAATTAAAAAAATTATATCATAAATATGTTAAACGTCTATATATTCGTGTTTTTGCATAAAACAAATAATCTCACCATGGCAAAGCAAGTCAAGTGGCTAGTTTCCCACTAATTGGTCTTCAAGATCCATGCACACTGCATCGGCGACCATGTTTATCATAATTTCTTGTCTTGTATGGTATACTCCAGTCTCATCTACTCAGACAGACTTAAAAATTAAATTTAGTTTACTGTTCATACGGTACTGTTCACCCCGCCCATTCAAAAAAAAAATCAAAAAAATATTTGTTTCATTTATGATTTTTCCATGTAGTTTTTATGTCATTTTGATTAATATCGGGCAGTATTTTTACATCACAAAATACAAATTCGGTGTTGAAATACCCGGTTTTCGACTTTCAAGAATAAAAAAAAAAAACAAATAAAAAAAATGTTTTTTTTGTGCGTACGGCCCAAGTGTCTCAAAACTAAAAATTCATATTTTTTTTTTTTTTTATATACACAAAAAAAAATGTTTTAGCATGCATTTTGGCTTTAATAACCAGTTTATTAAAGTCAAGAGAACATTGGCCAAAATTTCAAAAAAAAACAAAAAATTTTTATTTTGTTTATCTCTGAGCATCCGGGATATGACATTACACGTAATGCGTATTCCGGATATTTATTTCGTTTTTTGTTTGGACAATAGAACCCGGGGTACGACATTACATGTAATGCATATTCTGGACAATAGGAAACCATAACATGACTTAGATTTTATTAGACGAAACAATGCAGCCTACCTTAGGTAGGGCGTAGTTGGGGTGCTAACACCTTCCCTTTACGCAACCAGTCTCCGTACCTGATCTCTAAAGACCAGTAAGGGTTCCTAGTAACCAGAATACTAGGTGGCGACTTCCGGTCCATTTTTAGCTTAGAGACAAAGAACTCCTTGTCTCACCATATTTTTCACGCCAAATAGACATACCACACCCTCATGAAGGGTTGGTGCAACGGACGATCGCCGCACCGTCGCACACGTGCGACAGGCATTACATAGAAGAAGAAAAATGTTGTCCTGACAATCAAGTTTTCAGAGAGCATTTTTTCAGGTTACCTCACCTGCTAAAAAGATTTTCTACTAAGGATAGAAAACTAAATAATTCCATTTATTAAATTTATTAGCAACTAGCACTCCCACAATAAAATAAACTCCATTGAAATGCTTAAGGGGCTGTCCACTCATTATTGCAAACTAGTTTCATGAGCATTTCTTTACAACTCTTCATACAAAAGCAGTGAAGAGTGTCAACCAAGCACGACCGTCACTGTCGGCGCTTGGCTTCATGCACCGTCATCGATTGAAGAGCAAAAATTGGTGGATCTGAAGCCACTCTTTAACCTCTTCCTTTCCCTGCCGGCGGTGAGTATCACCGCTACCTGCAAGACAAAGAAATCAACACTAGACAATAGTTTTTTTTTTATATATATAGATCGACCTCTCTCTCTCTCTCTCTACTGTAATTTCTTCTGCTCTCTTTGTTGGATTGTTGTCGATCTGCCGTGAAGAGTGCCTTGCGTTGTGGTTTAGGAGAAGGTGTTGGTCGGTGATAGTTTTGGAGAGGGGAAAAGGGTGGCTATCTTTGGTTATGATTTTCTTTTCTTTAATGGGTCTATGGTGGTTTTATGGCTCTTGACTGGTGGGTCTTCTTGTGATAACCGAGTGAGGAGGCTTGGTGTTAGGTCACTATTGGTGGTGGTTTCACCGTGAGTGAGTTGGTGGTGGTTCAGTCGGTTGAAGGTGCGATGGATGGAGAGGATGCAGTGGGTGAGCTACTGGTTCTTGTGAGAGGCGTTGGGAGACTACAATGGGAGGAACCAAGAGAAAGAGGGGTTCTGGTTTGGCTCTCTGAAGATGATGAGGGGTATGATACTGTGGTGTTGTTCTTGGGTTTTTGAAGAAAGATGAAGAAGAAGAAGCTGTTGTGGGTGGTTTGATATCACTGGTTTGGTTATGGTGGGGATGGCTGAGTCTGAGAAGGGAAATGGTGAGCATTAGGGGTGTGCAAAAAAATTGGAAAACTGAATAAAATGAGAAAACTGAAAAAAAATTAACTAAAAAAACTGAACCGAGAAAAAAAACCGATTAAACCAATTATAATAGTTAGAAAATATCCCGGTTCGGTTCGGTTTTCAGTTTTGTAATGCAGGAACCGGTTAACCTAGACCGAACCGAACTGGTTCAAATAATAAAAAAAAAGATACTATAAATACCTTCCAAACCCATCTACAGTTCTACATTTCAGTCTCTTCTTCTAAGTTTCTAACCTAGCCGCCGCCCCCCCCCCACTCCCTCTTGATCAAATCTTCATCTCTATTCTCTCCCATCTACATATTTGTTTGTAGTTTCTTGTTCTAACCCTAACAAATCTAGCCGCCGCCCCCCTCCCTCTTGTTGAATCTCTCGATCAGATCTTCACCTCTCCCATATAAAGATCTACCTTTTAGTTTCTTTTTCCAACCCTAGCAAACCCAGCCGCCGCCCCTTCCCTCTTGTTCAATCTCTCAATCAAATCTTCATCTCTCAATTATCTGTCTCTAAATCAAAACTAGCTGTCGTTCCTTCAAGTTCTTTGTCTCTCCAAGTTGGATGAGAAATTTGATGCTTTCTATTAATTTCTAAATTGTTTTTTTTTATATATAGTTTTTTTTAGTTTATATTAACCTATTTTGTTAAACTTTTCAAGTGAACTATTCAAGAGAACCAGATGCACTTTTAATGTCCATGCTTGCGCGCCTCAATAGTTGGTTTTTTTCTTTGCATTTTCTTCTCACTTCGTTTATGAGAAAATACAAGCAATAAAATGTTGAAGGCATTTGGTTTACTTAACAATAATATTAAAACAACAGTATCTTGCCTTTTGTTTTGTTTTTGTGAATGCCGTGAGAGAGACAGTTGATGCGTTTTATTTCAATTTCAAGGGCTCCTGCAGATTGTATTTCTTTAATTTTATCAAAGGCATTGTTTTCTTGGTTTGTGCTATTTGATGTATAATTTTATTTTGGATTTTGATTAGAGTTGATTGATTTGAGAAAACCACTTGGTGCAAATTAAAAATATTTCTCTTGTCATTTGAGATAAATCCTGGTAAAGGAAAGTAAAACATGAATATAGGTTTTTTATATCGATTATAAATTTACAAGCCTTTTAAATGACCCCATCAAAAGTCATAAAAAGCCAAAAAAATTGAATTGGTTTTTCCGGTTTTTCTCTTTAATTAACCAAACCGAACCGAACCGAAACTGATCGGTTTGAACTGGTTTCGGTTTTTTTTTTTTTAAAAAAATTGATTTGGTTATTTTTTTAGATGAAAACCGGACCGAACCGGAAATGCTTATCCCTAGTGAGCATTGCATTATAGTTCCTGATTTTTTTACAAGTTGATAAATTATTTCTTTAATCAAAATTAATATTTAATTTTTAATCTCTCTGAACAAATTAAATTAAAAAGCAAATAACATGGTGAGCATGATAATTAGATCGAAAGTTATATTAGTTTTAGTCATATAAATAATTTGGCATTACTAGACCTGTTTTAGACATGCACTCGTCATATTCTGGTAGACTTTTCACATGATGTAGTTTCAACGAATCCACATCCAAGTATTCCGAACCTCATGCATCAGAGAGTTTCAGTTCAGGCTCTTGTGTGGCTTCCGTACCAACCGAGACAATCCTATTCATCTTTCATTTTCAATATTATAAGATGACTCAACTGTGTATTTATTTTTTTAATAATTATAAGTTTAAGTTTTTTTAGGGTTATTGAAAATAAATTTTAAAATTTGTAAAATTAGTTAAAATACGTGTAAATTCACTAAACACTCACTTTTGTTAAAAAATAAAAAAAAAAACTTCATTCTTTGTTGAATCTCAATCCCTTATATATTATTCATTTAACTATCATTTAAAAATATTTGCCTTAAATGACGTTGCTTTTGACATAAATGAGTTGATTGGGTAATATTCGATAGATGGGAGATCCAACGGTTTTGACATAAATGAGTTGATTGGGTAATATTCGATAGATGGGAGATCCAACGGGATTATTTTTGTTAGTTTTTGTGATACTGAACTTTTGAGCCAAGAAATTAAGGTGCTTACTAGTCATTTGAAAATGCCAATAAAAAAACCATTTAGGTGGTAGTTCAGTGGTAAGAGACTGGAACTAAGAGGTTTGCTCCCTCTATGGTCTCAGGTTTGAGCCATGTGGTTGCTCATATGATGGTCACTGGAAGCTTTTATGGTCGTTAACTTCAAGGCCTGTGAGATTAATCAAGGTGTGCATAAGTTGGCCTGGACATCCACGTTAATTAAAACAAAAAATGCCGACAAGAGAATAAGCCAGCTAGCTAGTCCATTGAAAATCACTAGCCATCAATTGAAATTAAGGCGCTTACTAGTCAATTGAAAATCACTAGCCATCATCATGGTTGATGCATCCCTGTAAAATATTTCTCATTTCATTGCTTGAATGCCTTCTTCTCCAAATTTTTTGTCCACAGACACAATAAGTTATAATGAGTCTATTACAGATGTTAATGTTTTAGTCTCCAGTGGAGGAAACTTCACTTTGGGATTCTTCAGTCCTGGCAATTCCAGCAATAGGTATCTTGGAATTTGGTATCCTAAAGTTTCAGTTCAATGTGTGGATTTCCAACAGAGATAATCCTGTGGAGTAAAAATAGCTTAAAACACAAAGTTATTAAATCAAGTGGAGTCCATAACTCAAGTCATGGGTTAAACCGCGAAGCCCGACTCGATTCAATATGTCGATGTCTCAAATTTATTTTTAAAAAAGATGTCATCTTGAAATTTGTTTTAAAGTTAAATCATGTTTTTATAGGTTGTTTAGGTTGCTTTTCCATATGAAAAGTCAGTCGACTAGGTTATATCGGAGCAGCTCTCACACAATTTAATTTGAAATATGAACTAAAAAAGTTGAATAAGAAGGTTTTAATGTTGACTCACTAGACCAGATTTAATAATATTGCCAAAAATTTTCATCAGGCTTGAAAATTTTTCTTAAAAAAAAAATATCCAAGTAAGTTCAACTAGACATTCCTCGCTATTAAAACAAATATCTTCATCATTTAAAGTCAAAGTAGACAAAGATGCCTCAATAATCTTCCAATTTAAATCATCTTCATAAAGAAAGCTGCTCTTCACAAATCTACTCATTCAATAATTCAATGATATCAAGGCTAATGAGATTTAAAACATCTTTTGTTTTGTTCAAATTTCTACAAAGTATAAATATAAAAGAAAACAACATGGTTGTTATCATATATATTAGTGATAAATTCAATTTTTGAAAATAATATATTTACAAAGTAGCTATAAAAGGTTTAGACAAGATCTATTTGCAATATCATAATATATTCTTGTCAAGAACCTGCATGAAGAATAAAAACATTCATTTTCCATGGAGGGACAAGATGAGAAAAGGAGATTAGATAGTAGGTACAAAATGTTACTGCATGGAAAATTATAAAATTATTATAATTATGAGAAATCTATTTCATCAAAGTCTTATTCCTAAATGTTCCTAGTCAATGTTCTATTACGACTAGACATTAATTAGAGTTCTTGAGACTAATGCATATTATGTTTTTTCTTTTATGAAAAGAAGCAGTTACTCTCATAAACTGAGGTATGAGGGATACCTAGAACTAATATGTAAATGCTTATCAGATGACATGTGTCGCACCTAAAAAAATCAGCGCGCGGCATCGAACTGGCGATTATTCATCGTTGTTGTTGTTTGCTTGAATTTGGTTCGTTGGAGTCGCCACCTAGTAATTCATTGAGGGCTACTAGGAAACCTGATGTACTGGTCTTGTCAGAGATTGCGGGTAAGGGACTGGTTGTGGTTAGGGAAGGTATTAGCACCCCTAACGCACCCTACCTGACGTAAGCTGCTTCGTGGCTTCGACGTGTTAAAAAAGTTTTAATAATTGTCTTTTCATCGAAAATTAGAAATATCACTTACGTATAAGTTAATAATTCTTAACCGTTGTTGTAACCCATTTTTGGGTCCCCACAAAAATAATAAATCAATTTAAAAAAAAAAAAAAAAAAAAATCGGCTGGTTACTGTTCATCTTCTTCCCCGAAAAAGCTGCCTGAGTGGCTGCTTTCCAGGCGTGTTTTCCGGCTCGTGTGGTCTCCAAATCCGACACAACATACACCAACATATCCATATGAAACCCCTTTATCCCGGAGAATTATCAGGTCGGGTCGAAAAAGTCATAAACGGCTCTGGTGAGTGGCTCAAAGTGGCCACCTCGGGCAGTTCACAGCCTGGAGCTGCCAAATTTGGCAGCTCGAGGTGCACACTTTGAGCCAACGGTTGAGATGCTTCCCAACTGAATCAAGGGCTGCAATTTTTCCCCAACATAGACAAGATTGCCCTCTTCCACATCCTATAAATAGAGTCGGATTTGATGATCTGAGGGTTGAAAAATTCAGGTCCAAAGTCAGCCAAAAAACCAGCATTTTCGCCCAATTTCTGCAGATTTTTCTTCTTCTTCTTTCTTCCTCTGCAACAGGAAACCGACGCCGTCTTCCTCCAACTCCACCACTGCAACCACCGGCTGAACCACCTCATCGCAGCAGCCACAACCTCTTCGGCCAAGTGAGCCCCTCTTCCTTTCCTCCTCCTTCCTTTTCCTTTCCTCCTTTTTCTTCTTCTTCTTCCTCCCTGTCTACTGTTCACTACATGAACAGTAGGCGTGAAATATAATTCACGTCCTACTGTTCACGCAGGACGTGAATATATGTATATATGTGTGTGTATTATTATATTATATATTATAATATATTATATTATATATGTATATATATATGTATATTTTTTCTTTTAAAAAAATATATTTTGAAAAATCTTAAAAAATATTGTTGATTTTTCTGCATGTTTTTGTCAAAGTGGTTTAATGTTGGTTTATATTTTTATACCGTAAAGATACAAAACCAGTGTTAAAAATACCCGGTTTTCGTCAAAATATCAAAGATTTTCAGAATAAAAAATGTTTTTGCTTTCAAAAAAATTCTAAAAAGTCCCTAAAAATGTTGTTGATTTTTCTGCATATTTTTATCAAAGTGGATTAATATTGGGTTGTATTTTTATACCGTAAGAATACAAACCCAGTATTAAAATACCCGATTTTTGTTAAAGCATCAAAAAATAAATATTTCCCAAAAAAAAAGGTTTTGTTTTCATGCATACGGCCTAGTCTCTCCAATATATATATATAAATATTATAACATCATATTTTCACACAACAAAGAAAATTTTCAAAACAATATATGTATTAGCATGCATTTTGGCTTTAATAACCAGTTTATTTAAGCCATGAGAACTAGGCCAATATTTCAAAAATTCAAAAAATCTTTTTTTTTTGTTTTCTTTTAGTATTTGGGATTACGAATTTATACGTAAAACGTATTCCTAAATATTATTAATGAAATTTTGGTATGGACGTTAGAACGGTTAGGATTTTACCCGATAAGATAAAGCTTTTCTTACCGAGGAGGATTTTTCTTGAACCATAGACAGACCAACAACTAGGAAAACACGAAAATACCTTAGTTTTTATCAGACAATAAAACAATGCAGCTTACCTTAGGTAGGGCGTATTTGGGGTGCTAATACCTTCCCTTTACGCAACCAGTCCCCGTACCCGATCTCTGAGACCAGTTAGGGTTCCTAGTGACCAAAATACTAGGTGGCGACTCCCATTCCATTTTCTACCAATAAAAGACAATATTTTTGTTGTATCCCCATAGATATAGATAGATTTACATTATAGATTAAGAAAATGGAAAAACACATGTATGATAGATCAAAATATTCAATTCTTCTTTAATATATTTGCAAATTTATCATTAAAAAATATATACAAATAAATAAAACAAAATACAAGCACACACATACACTTTCACTATTTTTATTTCTTTTCTTTTCCTTTCTTTTCCTTTCCTTTTATTTTCTTTTACATCCACAATACAAATACAAATACAAATACAAATTCAAAACAAATAAATAAAAATTACATCAATTAATTTAAAAATTACAAAATAGTCTTTAAAACTCCAGAAATTTGCATTGAAGACCTTCTGACGCCGCAGCAACACTGGCGGCGCGTCTCCCCACGCGTCACCGCCACTGGCGGTGTGTGGGTTCATGCGCCGCCGCAAGAAAACCCGGCAACAGGGGCTGGATCGACTTCTTCTCAGTCTCCCAACGCCGGCGGTGACCTGCAGAACAAGAAAGGAACAACACATCAGTCGATTTTAATTTTTCTTAGTTTTTTAGATCTGTTTTTATTCTCTCTTCACCGTTTAGGGTCTGCTTCCCTCTCCGCCGATCTGTTCTGGTCTTTTTCTTGCCCACCCTTCTCTGTTTCAGGCGCTCGACGGTGTGACCGAAGGGCTGCTGGTGGAATCTCCGGTGTTGATGGAGAGGAAGAGATTAGGGATGATAGGGAAGCGGCTGATCTGTCGGTGCTGCTCCACCGTTGCTGGTGGTCGTTTGCTGAGGGAGAAGAAGATGTTGTTGATGGCTTGGAGGAGCGACGAAAGGGTTGCCCCGGCGCTGCTGTTCAGCCGCCGCTGGGAGAAGGAGTTAGGTCTGCGGAGAAGATGGAAATTGTGGCCGAGAGAGAGAGGTCAGTCTGATGCTCTCCGGTTTGTTTAGCAAAGCCAAGGGAAAAAAATAAGTGGTCGGCTGCTGGTCTGTGAGAAGGAGAAAAATGGGGAAGAGGGCAGCTGTGGTCGGCTGCGGTGGAGGGGACGACGACGGCGTTGGTGAGGCTGTTTTGAGAAAAAGAAAATGGTGAGCAGCGGCTTGAAATTCAAAAAAATTGAGACCGAAGGGGGGCGGCTTCTTTTGGGTAGAATGAGGGAGGCTTTTTTTTGTTTAGGGTTAGGTTTTTTTGTATTTTCTCTTCTGATAATTTCAAAATTGCCCCCCCTTGAATGTGTTGAGGAACCAGTATTTATAGGCAAAATGTTGCTAGGTTTTTCAACTTGGTCCCTCAACTTCTTTCTTTTTTGTAAATTTTGATTTTTCTTATTTTTTTGTATTTTTTTGAAAACGAGCAATATCAACATCGACTCAATGAGGAAAATCAATGATTTAAAAATGACGCGCGAAAAGCGGACGCGTTTGAAAATCTTTTAAAAATTTAAATTCTTTTTTAGACGACGTTGAAAATGCTAAAATGACGAGAATATATTAAAAAACATATTTTTTTGGATTTTCTTTGTTTTTCTCTATTTTTGAATTTTTTTGAAAATATATCAAAACGTGGGTCAAAAAATGGGTAGCAACAACATGTACACTGAACTGAATTGTAAGAGAATTGTATTGGGGAGATCATTTATGTCTATAAAAAGGCTCACAATATAGTTATGTAAATATTCTTTTAGATTTGAGATAACTAATTTATCTTATATAGATAGTGTTACACTTTGGGCCTAACCACATGTTGTTCTAATCAAGGATAACAAACAATAAAATATTGGGAAGAGAGGATTCATTATTTTAGGTGAATTAGAAAAAATATTTCTTTTGTTCTCAAATAGTATTGATTGTGAAATCCTTGGCAAAGGTGTAATGAGTTTTGACAAAAGTTTTAAAAACTTACTCAAAGAATGAATATCTATAATGTTGAGAACTAACATAATTTTTCAAAGCATAATATTTCAAGTTATAATGTCTAAATCGAAACAGTCATAATAAATGAATAATAATTATATTGAGAAAACAATCACTAAAAAGTTAAAATCAAACCAGTAATGACTTTTTTAATATTTGATGGATCATGATAGGTTTGTTAGACATTGTATTTTATCTTTAAATACAAGTCAATCAATTTCAAATTAATAATAAATTAAATTATTTAATTTTATTTTATTTAGGATTATTCTTATTAGGGAACCAAATAGGTCACATACTTAAAAAGAATTGGTCAAAAATTAAAAAAAAGATGATTAATCAAATATAACTTAATTATAAATAAATTTTAAAGATTAAAAATTAGAATATAATTGATTAGGAGATTAGAATTCTAAACCTCTAAAAAATCTTAAGGATTTAATATTTGAAACGGTTATAACAGGGAATTGAAATTTTGGAATGTATAGAAGCCAACTAGGGTGCTATATGTGTCAGGATTGTCTTGCATCGAATTTTTTTTCAAGAATCAATATCATTTTCGTATCTCACTCGTGATTTAACGAACTAAAAATTGACAAGATATTTCTTTTAATCCGCAATGAGCTCAGAAGAGGTGTGCAAACTTGAGACCAAAAAAAAATCTCACCAGAAACTAAACACTTGTGGCCTTTCAAGTGGTCATTTAATACATGGCTGGCTTTAGTAGGTGGCTTTTTGGCCCCATTCATTAAAACCCAACTGCACTACCAAGACATCTAGTCACCTCACCACCACACAATCATTGAAACAAATTATGAATCCCATAGAAAGGTTTTTGAGTGCATTGTTTCTCTTCCTTGTTTTTCCTTCTTGCTTATCTATTGACATCATAGCTCCAAACCAATCAATCAAAGATGGAGATGTTCTGGTCTCTAGTGGACAAAGCTATGAACTCGGGTTCTTTAGCTCAGGCATCGATTCTACTCGTCGTTATGTGGGAATTTGGTACCGTAAGGTTTCAGAACGAACTGTTGTATGGGTGGCAAATAGAGATAATCCTATCAATGGTACCTCCGGAGTCCTAGCTATCAACAAACAAGGTAACCTTGTAATTTATGAAAATAACCGAAGTAGTGTTCCTGTTTGGTCTTCAAATGTTCCAGCCTCAATATCAATGACAAATTGCACGGCTCAGCTCCTGGATTCAGGAAACTTGGTCTTGGTTCAGCTGGATAGCAAAGGGATCTTGTGGCAGAGTTTTGATCATGGTACAGATACTCTGCTTCCTGGTATGAAGCTTGGGCTGGACCTGAAAATCGGTTTGAACCGGTCTCTGTCATCTTGGAAGTCCAAAGATGACCCGGGAACCGGAACCATTCTCTATGGTATTGATCCAAGTGGGTTTCCCCAGTTGTTCCTATACAAGGGTCAAATCCCATGGTGGCGTGGCGGACCATGGACTGGACTAAGATGGAGCGGAGTACCCGAAATGACCCCTACCTACATCTTCAATGTTACTTTCGTTAACAGCGTTGATGAGGTATCTATATTCTATACTATGAATAATCCCTCCGTCATTTCAAGAATGGTGGTGAACGAATCAGGAGTAGTGCAGCGGCTGTCGTGGAACGATCGTGATAAAAAATGGATCGGAATTTGGTCCGCCCCAAAAGAACCATGTGACACCTATGGCCAATGTGGTCCAAATAGTAACTGTGACCCATATCAAGCAAATAATTTCATATGCAAATGTCTACCCGGATTCGAACCCAAGTCATCCCAGGAATGGTACCTAAGAGACGGGGCAGGAGGTTGTGTCAGGAAACCTAACGTGTCCACGTGTTACGGCGGAGAAGGGTTCGTCAAGTTGGCTCGAGTGAAGGTGCCGGATACATCAATGGCGAGTGCGAACATGAATTTGAGATTGAAAGAATGTGAGCAAGAGTGCTTGAGGAATTGTTCTTGTACAGCTTATGCTAGTGCTGACGAAAGAGGACTTGGGTGCTTGAGATGGTATGGTGATCTGGTGGATACAAGAACGTTTTCAGATGTGGGGCAAGAGATTTACATCCGTGTGGATAGAGCTGAATTAGGTACATGTCCAATTCTACTACTAACTTGTTTACTTTTCCTTTGTTCACTTGCTATGCCACACGTTTTGATTCTTGAAGAAATCTCATAGACCTGATAAATCACAAGTAATCATTTTGCTTATAATTTATTAGAAGTAATTGACTAATTGTAAAAATGATTCCATTAAGCTTAAGTGCACAAAGAAACTAGGATTGATGGCATAGAAGTAATAAACTAATTGTAAAAATCTTTCTCCAATTATATGAAAGATAGCTTCCTGAGCAATGTTTCTTTATTAATCAGCACGTAATTTATGAATAGAATGTTTGATAAGGCCGGTAGGTCAATAAAAGTGTTGACACGAAATCCATTGATTATTCAATTAATTTTCATCAACTCAATGAACTCGGAATTGATTGTTTTGATTAAGTGATCATATTATTATTTACTAGTATAATGAATCGAGTAGTTTTGTCACAAACATGCCTATATTGCTGCTCATAGAAATGACTAAAACATATTTTAACTTTCCTTCTAAGAATATATATTAAAAAATAAAAAATATACTAAAACCTTTTTCACAGTAATCCATTGTGAATTTCTTTTCTAATCATTAATTTTTTTTCTCTTTGTGGCAAACTTAACTACCAATTTCTTATAATTTGTTATGGAGAAACACAGTTGAAAGATGGAGGCCAAAGTATAAAATAAGAAAAAATTACATGTTTGGATTGAAACTCGCACAAGTAAGTGTGTTTAGGTACCTATACTATTTTTTTGAATTATAGTCCCTTTATTTTCTTATGATTTTGTTTTAATAAAAAAATCTATTTTTATTATTTTTAAATCTCTAATTTTGAGAGATAAGAAAGAAAGTTGTTGGAAAACAACCAAAAAACAAGTTGTTTGTTAGTTATATTTCAGCCACTAAAAAAATAATTTTTATGTCAACAAGTTTTATTAGATTATGAGAGTTTCATTTATATGTATTTTTCCCTTTATTTTACTTAAAGAATTAGATTGGGGTTCAGATAATTTTTTCTTTCAATTTGATTTTGTATTTTTGACAAGTTTTTTGACGTTTTGAGTGGAGTAGTTGGTTTATTGATATTATAGGGATGTTTATTATTTTTTTGTACATGAAAATTGGTTGAAAATTATATTTTTAAATAAAGAAAACATCAGCTTGATTTTTCAATTATCTATTTGTTGGTTGGAAACTCTCATTAAAAAAACAAATAACCTTACTTTTCTAGCCACATCAATAACTAGATTTTGAAATTTTTAAATGACCGTGTCGTTTATTTTATTTCAAATAAAAAGGGTTGGATGACTAAATCTTTTCTAATATGATTTTTTAAGAAGATTAGACAGAAAAGCTCTTAATAATCTCTGATCAGTTCCTCTCTTTCTCTGCTAGTAAACATGTTCCTAAGTTTTTCCTCAATTTCTCAACAAAATCCTAACAAAAAGGGCACATTCAAAATGTTATATTGTTTAGAGAGCAAAAGTTTTTTTAAGAAAAAAATTAGTTCAATTGTATTTGTTTTTTTTTCACTAGAGTTGGGGGGTAATTTATAATTTAGCGATATATTTTCTGATTTCTACTCCCTTTTCTTTCTTGACACCATTCCTCTTCTCTCTTTATACTATTATTGTTATTACAATACTTCTCTCTTTGCCATATATTTTGTCTTGCTTTATATTATAAAACATTCTTGTCTTGTGTAGTATCGTCCAGTACGTCTCGTGTACTCAGATAAACTTAAAAATTAAATCTAGTTTATTAGTTAGTTTATTGATATCATAGAGATATTTATTATGTTTTTTAAAATGAAAATTAGTTGAAAATTACATTTTTTAGTAAAAAAAAAAAACACCAGCATGATTTTTTGACTACCTGTTTGTTGATTGAAAACTTGCGTCGTTTGGCTTTGAAAAAACAAATTACCAGCTAAAAAGAAAAAAGAAATAGGCAAGAGCACAGGCCTGGCCATGTATGCCTGCGTGTGTTACCTTTTCTCTTAATAGACTAGGCGTCTTTCTTTAGCTTTAGTTTCTTTTTTATTTAAATATAAATTAATTACAATAGATTAATCCAATGTATGTGTGGGATATGACCATTCGGTTTAATTGAGATTAATTAAATAAATATTTGTGATGTTTTGTAATAAAATATTATTTAATTTTTACTTGGTATCCGAATAAAATTATAATTTTTTTTTCTGATATTAGTAAGTGTTTTTTTTGTGCAACCTTATAAAATATATATATTTTAGTTTTATTAAATTATTTTTATATGCGTTTTTGCTTTTATTATTGTTAAAAAAAAATCAGTTCAAAGAAACAAATTCGTTGAAGCAACTAGATCCATAGTCCATGTTTCAATATCAATTACATCTATATTATAATTTTTTAATTTAGTCTTTGATTAAATATTTTTTGATATTTTGCTTAGTTTTAAAATAAAATTATAACATTTTTTCAATATTAGTATTTTTTTTTGTGTAACCCTACAAAGTCTTTTTTTTTTCTTAGATCTTATTCAATCACTTTCAAATACACATTTGTTTTTATTATCGTTTAATAAAATAAAAAATTAATTTCAAGAAATAAAATTATTAAACATGATGAAGTTCATGGACTCTAATATAAGATTAATATCTTTATCTTTTTTCATCTTTTAATTTTTTCAGTTCAATTTTTAGTTTTCATTAATGATTTGTTTATTTTTTGTATTTATTATCATAAATCATTCTTAATTTATTTAATTAAATATATACATGCATCAGTTTTTTAATTTACAATTAAAAAAAAATATCATAAATATGTTTCAAACGTCTATATATTCGTGTTTTTGCATCAAAAAAAATAATTTGACCATGGCAAAGCAAGTCAAGTGGCTCGTTTCCCACTAATTGTACTTGTCTTCAAGATCCATGCACCGCATCGGCGACCATGTTTATCATAATTTCTTGTCTTGTATATATAGAATATTCCAGTCTCATCTACTCAGACAAACTTAAAAATTAAATTTAGTTTACTTAAGTCTCAAGCTCGTATGATCCTACGAAGGAGATAGAAACAACAAATCATAGTAAATAAAGTTTTTGGGGCGAGAAAATTAGGTGATGAAAATTATTCAATACTTGTAGTTTACTCTTTGTTTTTTAATTTCTCACATTTATATGGTATTCAATTATATGAAAAAAAATAAAATAGAATAGAGTAATTAAATATAAATTTATAGTACTGAATAATTCCAAATCAACAGCTTGAAAGATTTAATTTTCAACTCTTATCACTAAACATTTCTTCTATTTTCAATTTCAGCTAAATATGAAAAGTCAGGACCTCTTGCCAATAAAGGAATTAAAGCAATCCTGATAGTGTCTGTTGTTGTGACATTGTTTCTGATCATCTTCCTTGTGTGTTGGTTTGTAAAGAAAAGGAGAAAAGGTAAGCAAATTCCCTTCAAATGTTGCTCCTGAGCAATATATTTTTCGTAACATTATTAAACTCAGGGTGTTGAGTCAGTAAAAATGCAATATTTCTCAGAGAGTCTTGAGCTCAAAAAAAGATACCTTGAGTTAGAAGGTTTACCAGCTAGAAATAAGTTTGCATGTTGATGACAGCCAGGGACAGGAAAAGAAGAAACGAATTTCCGCTATCAACTTCAAGGTCAAATTGCTCGAGAGACTTACCAAATAAGGAATTTGAGGAAGGTACAACAAGTTCAGATTTACCACTTTTTGATCTTAGTGTCATGGCTGCGGCAACAAATAATTTCTCAGATTCCAACAAGCTTGGAGAGGGTGGTTTTGGCTCAGTGTATAAGGTAGCCTAGCCTGCCTTGAAGTTCCTCAAACACATAGCATCACTTCAGTTTACATGTTGAACTATGAGATTGATGAATTTGGATTGAGATTTTCAGGGTCTGCTGCATGATGGAAAGGAAATTGCGGTCAAAAGACTAGCAAAGTATTCTGGACAAGGGATTAATGAGTTCAGAAATGAAGTCGAGCTCATTGCAAAACTTCAGCACAGGAATCTTGTAAGGATATTAGGTTGTTGCATCCAAGGAAGAGAGAAGATGTTGATCTATGAATACTTGCCAAACAAAAGTTTGGACTCTTTTATTTTCAGTATGTCATCATCGATCATTATGTCAAATTGTCCCTATATTGTGGATTTTTCAGTTTTTCTCATTGTATAGAAGTTGAAAAATGATTACAAGCCTGCATTGATTTGATGAGATATATGCTTCTTTGGGTACAGATGAACCAAGAAGGTCACAGTTAGATTGGTCTACTCGCCACAACATTATTTGTGGGATTGCTCGAGGAATTTTGTATCTTCATCAGGACTCCAGATTACGAATCATCCACAGAGATCTTAAGGCAAGCAATGTTCTGCTAGATGCCTCAATGAACCCTAAAATTTCAGATTTCGGCATGGCTAGAATATTTGGAGTAGACCAAATTGAAGCCAACACAAACCGTGTTGTTGGAACGTAGTAAGTTTATCCTTATTTAATGAATTATATTAGAAAATAATATAAGATTATTTTTAGAATTTTATCTAATAATTCAAGTTTTTTAGATAAATTAATTTTTCGATATAATATTAGAATTTTAATTATTTTATCTAATTAAATTAATAAAACTAAAAACTTATACAAGTTTTAAATGTTAAAAAATAATATAAAATTATTTTTCAAATCTTATAAAATTATTTTTTTTTATATTTTTCTAAACAGCTGACTTTATTAAGCTCTTCTTTTCCTATGTTATTGCAGTGGTTATATGTCACCAGAATATGCAATGCAAGGCTTATTTTCAGTAAAATCCGATGTATATAGTTTCGGGGTTTTGCTATTAGAGGTCATCACTGGGAGAAAAAACAGCCATTTTTATGATGAAAGTAACTCTTCGAACTTGGTTGGATATGTAAGTAATAAGATCACATATACATATATTGCCGATTTTAAAATTTCAACTCCAACATAGCATACTGATGTGAAATTTCTTTAGGTTTGGGATCTCTGGAGAGAAGGCAGGGCCCTGGAACTAGTGGATACATTGATGGGCGACTCGTATCCTGAAGATCAAGTCTTAAGGTGCATCCAAATTGGTCTTTTATGTGTGCAAGAATCTGCGATGGACCGACCATCAATGTCTGATGTTGTTTTCATGTTGAGTAATGACACAACTCTTCCATCGCCCAAGCAACCTGCGTTTATTATGAAGGAGAGTTACTATAGTGGAGATCCATTAACAAGTGAAGGATCACATTCTATAAATGAAGTGACAATCACCATGCTTGGACCTCGGTAGAGGCTTACATATATCTGACGTTCTACTTTTATTTGTTGATATTAATGTGTATTGATATTATGATAGCTTTTACGATAATATTTTAAAAATTAGGTTTAAAATGGAAATAAAAAAATATTAATTATAATGTATGTTAATTAACTAAATATTTGTACAACTTTAATAAAAATAAAATACAAATTTAATCACACCATATTATTATACCAAGTGGATCCTAGTAGAAGTAGCATATATGGTAGTGAAATATTATTTATTACATTTCTAAGCTCTAAGCATGTGGAACCAAGTAGTGTAGTTATTCTTTAATTAACCGAGAATGTAGATAAAGATGTCTTAATAGTCTCCCAATTTAAATCATCTTCATCAAGAAAGCTAAGTTCTTCACAAATCTACTTATTTAATAATTCAATATTATCAAGGCTAATGCGATCTAAAATATCTTGTTTTTTTTGCTTAAATTCTTACAAAGTACAAACATAAAAAAAACAATATGATTGTTATCATATATATTAGTGATAAATTCAATTTTTGAAAATAGTATATTTACAAAGTAGTTATAAAAGGTTTAGACAAGACCTATTTGCAATACTAGGTCAATAATCATGCCAATTGTAATATATTCTTGCACTGCATGAAGAACAAAAACATTCATTTTCCATGGAGGGACAAGATGAGGTAAGGAGATTAGATAATAGGTACAAAATAACTGCATGGAAAATTATAAAGTTGTTATAATAATGAGAAACTTATTGCATTAAAGCATTATTCCTAAATATCCTAGTCGATATTTTATTAAGACTTGATATTAGTTAGAGTTGTCGCACCCCAAAAAATTTAATAATCAGCGCGCGGCATCGGCTGGCGATTTTTCGTCTCGTTGTTGTATGCTTGAATTTGGTTCGTTGGAGTCGCCACCTAGTAATTGATTTCGGGCTACTAGGAAACCGGATGTACTAGTCTCGTCAGAGATTCACGGGTAAAGGACTGATTGTGGTTAGGGAAGGTATCAGCACCCCTAACACACCCTACCTTAGGTAAGCTGCTTCGCGAATTTGATGTGTTAAAGAAGTTTTAATAATTGTCTTTTCGTCGGAAATTAGAAATATCACTTACGTATAAGTTAATAATTCTTAACCGTGATCCGATCAAAATATTAAATTCTTCTTTAATATCTGCAATTTTATCATTAAAAAAAAATAAAACATAAAAAAAAATAAAACACATACAAACACACACATTCACTTTCACTATTTTTATTTCTTTTTATTTCTTTTTTTTTTCTTTTACATCCATATTTACAAAACAAATACAAATTCAAATTCAAATTCAAATTCAAAATAAATAAATAAAAATACACCAACACACACATCCCCTTTTTTATTATTATTTTCTTTTCTTTTCTTCTTGTTTTTTTTCTTTTACATTCACATATTACAAATTTAAAATAAATAAACAAAAATTACATTAAAACTTTAAAATTTACAAAATGGTCCCTCAAAACTCCCGAAATTGCAGGGAAGGACTTCTGCACCCGCATGAACAATTTCGGCGCGTCTCCCCACGCGCCACCGTCATTGGCGGCGCGTGGGTTCACGCGCTACCGGAAAAAAAACCACAGCAGGGGGCTTGATCGACTTCTTCTTCTCAGCCTCCCAATGCCGGCGACGACCTGCAAAGAAACCCAAAAACAACACAGGTAGTTGATTTTAATTTGTTTGTTTCATTTCTTAGATCTGTTTTTTTTGCAGATCTGCGTCTGGTTGCAGATCCGGTGATGCCCAGCTGCGGTGGTGGGTGTCTTCTCCTCCTCCGTTTCAGGTGGTGAAGGCAGGTCTGACGGCGGCTGTGTTGCTGCTGGTGTTCGGCGAGCCGTTCGCTGCTACTGGAGGCCGAATAAAGGGGGGGACTTGCGTTGCGAGAGGGTGGCCGGCTTCGGTGAAGGCCTGTCGAGGCTGGCTTCGGGTTCGTCAGGTGGAGAAGCTGGGAGACTGCGGCGGAGGGGAGAAGGAGCGGCTGCTCTGTGCAGGCCGAGAGGGAAGATGACGGGGCGATGGGGACTGCTGGAGGCGACCGGAGGAGAAGAAACCCACGGGTCCAAGCTGGGGAAGCAGCGATCGTCTTCAACAGGAAGCGCCGGAGCTGCGGGTTGATTTGGGTGGAGGCGCTGCTATTGAGAGGAGAAGAAGACGCTGCTGAGGAAGGGGGTTTCGGCTGGATCTGATGGTGAGGGAGAAAGGATAATCCGGGTGCTTTGGGGGGCTGTTTGGCCGGTTTCCAAAGAAAAAAATTCAATTCGGGTGAGGGGCTGTGTGGGGGAGAAAAAAAATGAATTGGCTCCAGCGGCTGGGAAAAAATTCAAACCAGAGGGGGGGGCGGCTGCTCTTCAAAAAAGAGATTAGGTTTAGGTTTTTTGTATATTTTTTTGTGTTTCCAAAATTAACCCCCCCTTGAATGTGTTGAGGAAACCAGTATTTATAGGCAAAATGTTGCTAGGTTTTTCAACTTGGTCCCTCAACTTCTTTCTTTTTTGTAAATTTTGATTTTTCTTATTTTTTTTGTATTTTTTTGAAAACGAGCAATATCAACGTCGACTTAAATGCGAAAAATCAATGATTTAAAAATGACGCGTGAAACGTCGAACGCGTTTGAAAATCTTTTAACAATTTAAATTCCTTTTTTAGACGACGTTGAAAATGCTAAAATGACGAAAATATAATAAAAAAATATTTTTTGGATTTTCTTTGTTTTTCTCAATTTTTTGGATTTTTTGAAAATATATCAAAAAGATGGGTCAAAAATTGGGTAGCAACAGATGCCCCTTCTTTACAATGCTTACGAAGCAAAACTCTTCAAAGTTTTGCATAGTAAGCTTTGTGAAGAAAACAAAAGGAAAATGATTTCATTATCTTGGGCGACCTGCCCACACACTCACACTGATCTGTTTTAACGGGCGACCTGCCCACGCATACTCACTCTGGTCTATTTTCACGGGCGACCTACCCACACGTACTCACTCAAGTCTATTTTCACGGGCGACCTGCCCACCCACACTCTCCCAATAGTCTATTTTCACGGGCGACCTGCCCACACATTGGGTTTACTTGAGATCCCATCTGGCGACCTTATTCAACTGGACTGAAAATATGTGTAACTCGGTTAACCTGAAATCCCATCTGGCGATTCCCTTTAACCAAAGTTACATGAGATCCCATCTGGCGACCTCATTCAACTGGAACGAAATATGTATAACTCGGTTAACCTGAAATCCCATCTGGCGATTCCCTTTAACCAAAGCTACATGAGATCCCATCTGGCGACCTCATTCAACTGGAACGAAATATGTGTAACTCGGTTAACCTGAAATCCCATCTGGCGATTCCCTTTAACCAAAGCTACATGAGATCCCATCTGGCGACCTCATTCTGGAACGAAAATATGTGTAACTCGGTTAACCTGAAATCCCATCTGGCGATTCCCTTTAACCAAAGTTACATGAGATCCCATCTGGCGACCTCATTCAACTGGAACGAAATATGTGTAACTCGGTTAACCTGAAATCCCATCTGGCGATTCCCTTTAACCAAAGCTACATGAGATCCCATCTGGCGACCTCCTTCTGGTCTCATTGTACGGGTGACTAACCCTCGTGCTGCTGGTCTCATTGTACGGGTGACGAACCCTAGTGCTGGTCTCATTGTACGGGTGACGAACCCTAGTGCTGGTCTCATTGTACGGGTGACGAACCCTAGAAAAATGCTGGTCTCATTGTACGGGTGACAAACCCTAGAAAAATGCTGGTCTCATTGTACGGGTGACGAACCCTAGAAATATGATGGTCTCATTGTATGGGTGACGAACCCAGATGGAAAAAATGTGAAGTGCGGTCTCATTGTAATGGGTGACCTACCCACGTGGAAAAAATATGAAGTGTGGTCTCATTGTAATGGGTGACCTACCCAGATGGAAAAAAAATGATGAAGTGGTCTCGTTGTGATGGGCGACCTACCCAAATAGAAAGAATGTGAAATGCGGTCTCATTGTAATGGGTGACCTACCCAGATGGAAACAATGTGGAAAACTGCGGTCTCATTGTCATGGGTGACCTACCCGGATGGAAAAAATATGAAGAACGGTCTTATTATGATGGGCGACCTACCCCGATGGAAAAAATGTGAAAAGCGCGGTTTTATTATGATGGGCGACCTACCCAGATGGAAAAAATGTGATATAACAAGTGTGAAAAATAGGACTTACCTGGCGAAGTTCTGAAGGGATGACAGAAGAAAGGGCTGGAAAACTTGGTGCTTCCTGATAATTCTCGATCATAGGGTTTGAAAACTCGGTGTTTCCTGACTGCAAGGGTTGAAAACTCGAGGTTTCCCGATTGCAAGGTTGATCTTTTCATTTCTTTGGGATTTTCCTAATGGTAGGGTTCATCCCATCGTCCTTTTATTCCATGATAAAAACCGATTCTTTATTATCATCACCACAATGCTTCTTTCTCTTTCCACCATCTTGCTGGACCTCATTAAGGATTTTCCTGTAACAATTCAAAAATATGTGCAAATTGTTTTTTTTTTTTATTTTTTTATTTTTTTTTTTTTTTAGGTTAGATGATATGCATGCATCCTTACCTGATTTGAAACATAGGTCCCCCCTCTTTGATGCTCCATCGTCATAGGGTGCCCTTGTTGGCATCCCAAAGCTTTCTTTGTTCTTCCGATGCATTAGCTCATTCATGTGCTAGCCATCCACTCAACTGTAAATGTAGTGCCCATCCCGGGCTGTCTTCGACAATTACTGCTTGCATCGTTCATCAAGCTTGACCCTGCCCCCAAGTGTGGTACTGCTTGATTCATCATGAAGGATTTTCTCTCCTGGCTTCTTTTGAGAATTATCCTCTGATTGATTGTGTGCATCATGCCAATACACATCAAGATTGTTAATCAGTCATGAACTTGCCTCTAGTTGAAACAGTACTCTTCAAGTACATGTTATCATCAGCCTCCTTGGAACTCAATCAGTCATCTAGACATGCATCTCATAGCTTGTAGTACAAAGGCTTATGGTTGTATGCTCAGTGCTCTTCTCATAGATTCCTTTCAACTCTTCTAATCAGATTGTGAAAAGAAATGTCTCAGCCTCATCAGTGATGCTGCTTTTTATCCCCCATACTCATGCGGTGAAGCGCTCATCTGGCTTCAGAACAAGTTGTCCCACAATCAGTCTTCGAGGTGGGTGCCTTTCCGACATTCATTCAGTGCAGTTGTGTGATAACATCCGTCTCTAACCATGTTTCAAAGAATGACAATATGAGACTGTCCTTTAAGTGCAACATTGTTCCCCAGTCAATCTTGGTGGTGTGCATCTTTTCACCATTCAATTACATTCATCTGTGATTGCTAGCCATGTTTCAAAAGATGATGATATGAAAGTGTCCTTCAAGTACATCCTTGTTTCTCCATTGCCGACATGGTTCACTGGAGCATGGGCCATGACATTGCCCCCAGTATGATCTGAATGTGCTCGTTCATTGATTATCTGTCTTTGAACATCATTGTCTTCAGTTCACTGATTCATCATTTAATCATTGCCTCATAGCTGGTTCACTGATTCATCATTTAATCATTGCCTCATAGCTGATCTAAGCACTGCTTGTTTTTCCTTTTCAAGGTCTACTGTATTGCCCCTAGCTGCTCAACTTTTCAAGGAGTGTCGAGGACTTCAATGTCATTTCTATCAATGATTTTGCATACTCAATCAATGTTCTTCTGGGTTTGATAATCTTCCTTATTCTGGAATCAACTCTCATATTTCAAAGATCATGTCTATTCAAAGTCTAGTTTGTTGAAATGAAATCAGAGATGTCCTTTTTGAAAATCTTTTGAAAATCAAGCTTTTTGATCAAAGACCCAACACACGTTATTCGAAATATATAGTCCTTTGATTGTCATGCATTTTGAAAACAGAAATTGACCCAATGTAGGATTAAAAATGGCTTTTTCCATGGTTCTTTGTATCAATTTGAATCCTTAATATTGGGTATATCATTTGATAGTCTATGATGAGGTGACCTTATTATTTTTTGAATTTCAAAAACAAAATGCTCAAGTCAAAACTCAGGCTTTATCAAGAAAGGTTGTTTCTCTTCTTATAACTTGTTTTATCAGCATGCATAATAACCAATAGCTTAATTCATGAAGTCACGACCCTTATGGAAAAGCTTTTCAAGTTTTAAGAGCGCCATTTATCGGTTCAAATTGCTTGCTTGATTAAAAAGGGCTTTTAAAAGCACGTAATGCAGGCTATGGTTCATGGCTATGAAAGAAAGGAATTTCACAGGCTCAAAAGGTGTTTGAGGGTTTCAACGACCTAGGACCAACATTAACTATTCATCGATTCTCTTTCTCTTGTCGTCATTATAGCGAGAGTGACATATAACCTTGTTAATCTTCAAATATCAGAATTCTCTTAACATAAGTCATAATGCAAATCCACTTTTGATGAATAACCAACCTTAATCATCTGATAACATCGTAGGCTTTATAATGGATACCAAAAGTCAACGCTTATAGCTTAGTCTTTTTTTCTGGTATTGACCTTTGTTGTACCTTTCCTTGATTGAAATTTCTTTGCACTTTCTAGACTTGATAGGCATTTTCCTTCCTTTATCTTTAACTTGTATTTAAGTGAAGGCAATTCCAACTTCTTTTTTTTTTTTTTTTTTTAGCCTTCCTCAAAATTTTCTTATATGCCCCCAGTCTATGTGTTTTCTTTTAGCTCTCTCTTAATCATTGGACCTTTGTTCTAAGCCTTCCCTTTTATCCATTAATTATATCAATGTCTCCAAAATATCTCTCATTTGCCCCCAGTGTGGGGTGTGATCCTAGTCAAGGTTTCTTTTTTTGAAAGAAAATATTTTACCAGGCTCAAAATGGGACTACAAGGGATATAATTTTTAGAAAGTGAAGAGATATCAAAGATGGCCTTTTCTCATTTCAAGCAAGGTCGGTTAGAACCGATAAATTTTGACCTCATCTAGTGTAATGATTTGTACTTGCAAGAATCATGATTCACGAGTCCATAACTATTGAATCCACTACATGTCATTATGCATACTGCTAAAACTTAGCTATATGATGTGTGGTTCAGTTTCAAAAGGTATGAGTTCAAAATTGTTTGGTCACCTCATGTCATTTTCAAGTATAGAGTCATTTCTGTAATCAAAACACTTCTAATCTTCCGGATTAATTAACCTTTATCGCATGTTGGAGTTTGATCAAAATATTTTGTCAGAATAAAATGCTAAACATCTGTTGATTTCAAAACAACAAAGAGACAAAAGCAAGGCATGTTTCGTTGAAGGATGAGATGTGACCCCAAAACAAAATGCAGAATTCCATAACAATATGATTGACTGTTCATCACCATTCTCGAATCAGCTTTTCTGGCAATATCTGTGTTTAGCAAAGCATTTTCGATCACATGTGATTCTGAAGTTGTTCGGGAACAATATAGCCAGTGACACCCTTCTTCAACGACTCCACCTGTCTCTTGCTCACCAACTTTCAGACTCCATTCTTGCAATTCTTGAAACTGTTCACTTGAAATGGTTGAGGACCCCACCATGACATCACATCTCTTATCTGGATTATACCACTGAGAAATTGGTGGTTGCATGGGAATTTGTCGGAGTCAAGCAAAATTCTGGAATCTTGCGGATGCTGGTCGACAACTTAAACGGCAGAGGAATGTCCCATCTTGGCAAAGATATTTTAAGCAATTGATGATGCTGTGAGACCTGGCTATACCACATAATTAAGGGTTCACACCGTCAAAGTCATTTCCTGATTCACCTCTCATCATTGTTCTAGAATCCGTGGCAGATCCTTCAATCTTTCTTCTCTTCATAGCTTGTTCAATTCTTCGGCAAATCCTCACAACATTATTTCAATCTTCCAATGTTGCTATGGTTGGTTGAGGATTGTTAGAAAACTTTCTAACAGCTTGGTAATCTTGGCAGCGCCCAGAAACTTGTAGTATCGCCACTACCGACGTGTGGAATCACACATTGTCTCTATTGGAAGAGCACCTGATGAATCTAAAACTCCTTTGTCCCCTCTTCAATTTCTCACTGACAGTGCAGCAAACAAACACATATAGAGGAAGTCCTGCTCTGTTGAAGTTTCAGTATTCTTCATGTTTTTCAGTCTAGGCATGTCTCTTCTCTCTTCTTTTGCGTTTTAATACTGACACTGTTGGAGGAAAATCATAGAAGACCTGAAACTACTGTATTCCTTCTTGGACTTCCCACTTGCGGATCCACAAACAGATTCCTGCTGAATGAGCTCTGCTACGTTGAAGTTTGATGTCTGCTTATATTTTTCAGACCAGGTCTGGCTCTTCAACCTACTAAGAGGTCTTCGTGCTGAAACTGATGAGAGAAATATTTGTAGCATATGCATCTTATAAATCCCCTCTTGCATTCCCAATTTGCAGAGCCATAAATGGATTTTTTTTTTTGTAGAGAGAGCTCTGCCACATTGAAGTTTGACAACTGCCAATATTACCAGACCAGGTCTGACTCTTCTGCCTACTACAATGTTTTGCTCGTGCTACTGGTGGGAAAAAGTTTCACAGCATATGAAATTAATAAATCCCCTTTTGCATTTTCTCTTGGCAGCTCCACAAATAAATCTCTACAGAGAGAGCTCTAGCACGTAGAAGTTCAGTGTCTGATCATGGTTTTTCAAACCAACATCTTGTGCTGCTGAACAGGAATTGAGTTCATAATTGGAGTGACTTCAAAGCAGACTAATGCACCATGAAGATGAGGCTAGCAGTCGTTTGGTTCCATTAGATGATGTTGAGGCGATGAACACTTAACAGTGCAACTGGACAGGAATCAGAGTTGTCATTAGTTGATGACTGAAGGCTTTGTTGCTATTGTTCATTACTGAAAAGGAGAGGTGCAACTTCAATTGGACGTGAACAAGCAGTGTTCCCATAGAAGACTGTGCAGACATTCTCTTTCCATTTGATGCTCAACACTTGTTCGAGCAGATCTGAGTCTAGCTACTTCACCTTTAACGCTCTCAACGTTAATCTGATAATGAGCCTATATCTGACTCCTTTATTCACTTCCATCATTTTTTCTCCAATCACGTGCAGCACAGCTTGTGTGGGGGACCTACCTTTCAGCCCGGTACATGCATGATAAATGTATGAACATGTAGTCTATATGATGAACTCACCCTTCGAGAGGTGACAATATGGTCGTAACTCTTGTATGATGGACAAGAATCGTGATTTTTGCCCAAACTCTACAATGAAAATTTTCGGAGCAACGACCAATGTGTCACCCACAAGTCTTGAGGTCAAGATGCTTTAAGAAGGGTTTGTCCTTATGCAAAAAACGATAGCACATACAACCTAAGGACAGGTTCTATTCATTATGTGAACATGGGTAGGTTTCTATCTAGTCTCAAAAGGGTCTCAAAAGGCACGTATACCCACCATTACCAAGCAGGCACTCAGATATGAGTTGGGTGTTTCACGCATCTGAACCCTGACCAATAGTCTTAGGGCAGATCGCTAGTTCCTCACCTAACCTAGAAGCTTGTGTGTGCTTTTAAAAATAAATACAGGTGATGCATGAGACAATTCTATAAAATGCATGGAAATAAATATTAACAAAAAGATAAAAATGCAAAAACTCACACACATCAAATACACAAAGCTTAGTCCAATAATCGAAAAAATACCTTCCCCAGTGGAGTCGCCATTCTGTCGCACCCCAAAAAATTCAATAATCAGCGCGCGGCATCGGCTGGCGATTTTTCGTCTCGTTGTTGTATGCTTGAATTTGGTTCGTTGGAGTCGCCACCTAGTAATTGATTTCGGGCTACTAGGAAACCGGATGTACTGGTCTCGTCAGAGATTCACGGGTAAGGGACTGATTGTGGTTAGGGAAGGTATCAGCACCCCTAACACACCCTACCTGAGGTAAGCTGCTTCGCGAATTTGATGTGTTAAAGAAGTTTTAATAATTGTCTTTTCGTCGGAAATTAGAAATATCACTTACGTATAAGTTAATAATTCTTAACCGTGATCCGATCAAAATATTAAATTCTTCTTTAATATCTGCAATTTTATCATTAAAAAAAAATAAAACATAAAAATAAATAAAACACATACAAACACACACATTCACTTTCACTATTTTTATTTTTTTTTTCTTTTTTTTTTCTTTTACATCCATATTTACAAAACAAATACAAATTCAAATTCAAATTCAAAATAAATAAATAAAAATACACCAACACACACATCCCCTTTTTTATTATTATTTTCTTTTCTTTTCTTTTTTTTTTCTTTTACATTCACATATTACAAATTTAAAATAAATAAACAAAAATTACATTAAAACTTTAAAATTTACAAAATGGTCCCTCAAAACTCCCGAAATTGCAGGGAAGGACTTCTGCACCCGCATGAACAGTTTCGGCGTGTCTCCCCACGCGCCACCGTCACTTGCGACGCGTGGGTTCACGCACTACCGGAAAAAAAACCACAGCAGGGGGCTTGATCGACTTCTTCTTCTCAGCCTCCCAACGCCGGCGACGACCTGCAAAGAAACCCAAAAACAACACAGGCAGTTGATTTTAATTTGTTTGTTTCATTTCTTAGATCTGTTTTTTTTGCAGATCTGCGTCTGGTTGCAGATCCGGTGATGCCCAGCTGCGGTGGTGGGTGTCTTCTCCTCCTCCGTTTCAGGTGGTGAAGGCAGGTCTGACGGCGGCTGTGTTGTTGTTGGTGTTCGGCGAGCCGTTCGCTGCTACTGGAGGCCGAATAAAGGGGGGGACTTGCGTTGCGAGAGGGTGGCCGGCTTCGGTGAAGGCCTGTCGAGGCTGGCTTCGGGTTCGTCAGGTGGAGAAGCTGGGAGACTGCGGCGGAGGGGAGAAGGAGCGGCTGCTCTGTGCAGGCTGAGAGGGAAGATGACGGGGAGATGGGGACTGCTGGAGGCGATCGGAGGAGAAGAAACCCACGGGTCCAAGCTGGGGAAGCAGCGATCGTCTTCAACAGGAAGCGCCGGAGCTGCGAGTTGATTTGGGTGGAGGCGCTGCTATTGAGAGGAGAAGAAGACGCTGCTGAGGAAGGGGGTTTCGGCTGGATCTGATGGTGAGGGAGAAAGGATAATCCGGGTGCTTTGGGGGGCTGTTTGGCCGGTTTCCAAAGAAAAAAATTCAATTCGGGTGAGGGGCTGTGTGGGGGAGAAAAAAAATGAATTGGCTCCGGCGGCTGGGAAAAAATTCAAACCAGAGGGGGGGGCGGCTGCTCTTCAAAAAAGAGATTAGGTTTAGGTTTTTTGTATATTTTTTTGTGTTTCCAAAATTAACCCCCCCTTGAATGTGTTGAGGAAACCAGTATTTATAGGCAAAATGTTGCTAGGTTTTTCAACTTGGTCCCTCAACTTCTTTCTTTTTTGTAAATTTTGATTTTTCTTATTTTTTTTGTATTTTTTTGAAAACGAGCAATATCAACGTTGACTTAAATGCGGAAAATCAATGATTTAAAAATGACGCGTGAAACGTCGAACGCGTTTGAAAATCTTTTAACAATTTAAATTCCTTTTTTAGACGACGTTGAAAATGCTAAAATGACGAAAATATATTAAAAAAATATTTTTTGGATTTTCTTTGTTTTTCTCAATTTTTTGGATTTTTTGAAAATATATCAAAGAGATGGGTCAAAAATTGGGTAGCAACAAGAGTTATTGAGACCAATGTATCTTATGTACTTCCTTCCTTTATGAAAGGAAGAAGTTGCTCTTATAAACTGAGGTATGAGAGATGTCTATAACTAATATATATGTGCTTGTAACATGACATATACATTGAACTGACTTGTAACAGAATTTTATATAGGGAGATTACTTATGTCTATAGAAAGGTTCATGTGATAATTATGTAAGTGATTTTTAGACTTGAGATCACTAATTTATATTATATAGAGAGTGTTATGCTTTGATCTTGACCACACATTATCCTAATCAAAGATAACAAATAGGCAAATATTAGGTATGACATATAGTACTAAATGAAGGTATTTAAGTAATAAAGAAAGGATTCATCACTCTAGGTGAATTAGAAAAAATATTACGTATGATCTTAAATAATATTGATTGTGAAACCCTTGGCCAAGATAGAATTAGTTTTGAAAAAAATTTCAGAATTTTACTCAAAAAATTAATGACCATAATGTTGAGAACTAACATGATTTAACAAAGCAGAATAGTTCATGTTATAATGTCTAAATCGAAACATTTATGATAAATTAATGAATAATAATTACACTGGAAAACTACTCACTAAAAAGTTAAGTCGAACCACTTATAAACTTTTTTTAACATTTGATGGATCATTATAGGTTACTAAACATTATACTTGATCTTCAAATATAAATTAATCAATTTTTAAATTGATAATAAATTAAATTATATAATTTAATTACTCTTGTTTTATTTTGGTCTCACTTGCTGACCAGTGTGACAATTATGGACGATGTGGAGCTTATGGTAAGTATGATCCCTATGATGCTTATAACTTTGAGTGTACATGCCTCCCTGGCTACCAGCCCAAATCAATTAGTGATTGGTACCTCAGAGAGGGGTCAGGTGGATGCATCCAGAAGAATCTCACAGGTGTTAAATAATATCTATGTTGTCTTATTTATTAAGGGTAGAATAGTACTTTCAGTTTAACCTATATATACTTTATTTGTAATTAGGTTAAGACTAAGCATTCATAATATACAGTTTATTCAGAATTGTAGCCTCCTTTTTGTGTTTGATCTCAATTAGTTTAACATGGTATCAGAGCTGGTTTTATGGAACAAAGCTTAATCCCAAATACAGCTTCGCGGATCCAACTTTTTTTGGAGTGATATTTTGTCTTCCGCTTCTGCAAAATTAGGTATTTCGACAGTCTCTGCAATTATTTTGGTATTTCGACAGTTTCTGCAATTATTTTGGTATTTCGTCTTCCCTTCAGCTTCTGCAACTTGTTTTGTGTTTTGGGAGTAATCGTATAATTTCGAGAAGATATTTGTTTAGTTTCTGCAATTGAGTATTTTGTCTTCCGCTGCTTTGCAATTGAATATTTGTTTCCGCTGCTTTTGCATTCTGGTTATCTGTAATTGTTGATTATGGCTACTGAAAGAGATGATTCGCTTCAGTCTGTGAGTGTGAGGTTGGATGGGAAGAACTATTCATATTGGAGTTATGTAATGAGAAATTTCCTTAAGGGTAAGAAGATGTGGGGGTATGTTAGTGGAACTTATGTGATACCTAAGAATATTGAGGAGGGGGATGCTGGTTTGATAGATACATGGGAAGCAAATAATGCAAAGATTATTACTTGGATCAACAATTTTGTTGAGCATTCAATAGGTACGCAGTTGGCGAAATATGAGACAGCAAAAGAGGTTTGGGATCATCTGCAAAGGTTATTCACACAATCAAATTTTGCAAAACAGTATCAATTAGAGAATGACATACGAGCTCTTCATCAGAAGAATATGAGTATTCAAGAGTTTTATTCTGCTATGACAGATCTTTGGGATCAATTGGCTCTTACAGAATCGACAGAATTAAAGGCATGTGGTGCCTATATTGAGCGTAGAGAGCAGCAAAGATTGGTATAGTTTTTAACAGCACTTCGCAGTGATTTCGAAGGACTTAGAGGTTCAATTCTGCATCGTTCTCCACTGCCTTCTGTTGACTCTGTTGTCAGTGAGTTATTGGCTGAAGAAATACGTTTTCAGTCTTATTCTGAAAAAGGAATTATTTCTGCTTCAAATCCTTCTGTACTAGCAGTACCTTCTAGGTCATTCTCTAATCATCAGAATAAGTCTCACACAAGGGTTGGCTTCGATGAGTGCAGCTTCTGTAAGCAAAAAGGTCATTGGAAGGCTCAATGTCCTAAGTTGAGACATCAGAATCAAGCTTGGAAGCCTGGAAATCAGTCACAATCTAATGCTCATAGACCACCTCAGGGTTATAAACCACAACACCACAATACTGCAGTAGTAGCTTCCTCGAGTTCTATTACCGATCCTAATATTTTGGTTGAGCAATTTCAGAAGTTTCTCTCCTTGCAGCCACAAGCAATGTCCGCTTCTTCTTCCATAGGTCAGTTGCCTCATAGTTCCTCAGGTATGTCACATTCTGAATGGGTCTTGGATTCTGGGGCTTCTCATCATATGTCTCCAGATTCCTCATCCTTTACCTCTGTATCCCCTTTGTCCTCCATTCCTGTTATGACTGCTGATGGCACTCAAATGCCATTAGCAGGTGTTGGTTCTGTTGTCACACCTCACATGTCTCTCCCTAATGTTTATCTTATTCCACAACTTAAATTGAATCTTGCGTCTGTTGGTCAAATATGTGATTCTGGTGATTATTTAGTCATGTTTTCTGGTTCCTTTTGTTGTATACAGGATCTGCAGTCTCAGAAGCTGATTGGGACAGGCCGTAGGGAGAATGGACTATATATTTTGGATGAGTTAAAAGTGCCAGTTGTTGCTGCTGCTGCTGCTGCTCCTACAGTTGATTTGTCTTCCTTTCGTTTGAGTATTTCATCTTCTAGTTTTTATTTATGGCATTCCCGTCTAGGTCATGTTTCATCTTCTCGTTTGAGATTTTTGGCATCCACAAGAGCTTTAGGAAATTTGAAAACTTGTGACATTTCTGATTGTAGTGGATGTAAATTGGCAAAATTTTCCGCCTTACCTTTTAATCGAAGTATTTCTATTTCTTCTTCACCATTTGATTTGATTCATTCTGATGTATGGGGACCTTCTCCTGTTGCCACAAAAGGAGGGTCTCGATATTATGTCTCTTTTATTGATGATCATACTCGTTATTGTTGGGTTTATTTAATGAAACATCGTTCTGAATTCTTTGAGATATATGCAGCTTTTCGAGCTCTTATTAAAACTCAATATTCTACTGTGATCAAATGCTTTAGGTGTGATTTAGGTGGGGAATACACTTCTAATAAATTTTGCCAATTGTTTGCCCTAGATGGAACCATCCACCAAGCTGTTCTTACTGCTGTAAGCTTGATTAATACAATTCCATCTTCTCATAGTTCGGGTCTATCTCCTTTTGAAAAGTTATATGGGCATGTCCCTGATTATTCCTCATTTAGAGTCTTTGGTTGTACTTGTTTCGTTCTTCGTCCTCATGTAGAACGAAGTAAGTTATCCTCTCGATCCGCTATTTGTGTCTTTTTGGGCTATGGTGAAGGTAAAAAGGGTTATCGTTGTTTTGATCCAATAACTCAGAAACTTTATGTGTCTCGTCATGTTGTCTTCCTTGAGCATATACCTTTCTTTTCTATTCCATCCACTACTCATAACCTGACTAAATCTGATCTTATTAGTATAAATCCATTTTCTGAGGATTCTGGTAATGATAGCTCTCCCCATGTTCGATCAATTTGTACTCATAACTCTGCAGGTACTGGTACTTTACTCTCTGGTACACCTGAAGCTCCATTCTCATCTACAGCCCCTCAAGCTTCATCTGAGATTGTGGATCCACCTCCACGTCAGTCCATCCGTATTCGTAAGTCCACAAAACTACCAGATTTTGCTTATTCTTGTTATTCTTCATCATTTACTTCCTTTTTAGCCTCTATTCATTGTCTTGTTGAGCCCTCTTCCTATAAAGAGGCAATTCTTGATCCGCTTTGGCAGCAAGCTATGGATGAGGAACTTTCTGCATTGCATAAGACAGATACTTGGGATCTGGTTCCTCTACCTCCTGGTAAGAGTGTTGTTGGTTGTCGTTGGGTGTATAAGATCAAGACTAATTCTGATGGGTCTATTGAGCGATATAAAGCTAGGTTGGTTGCAAAAGGATACTCTCAACAGTATGGTATGGACTATGAGGAGACATTTGCTCCGGTTGCAAAAATGACTACTATTCGTACTCTTATTGCCGTAGCTTCGATTCGTCAATGGCATATTTCTCAACTTGATGTTAAAAATGCCTTCTTGAATGGAGATCTTCAAGAAGAAGTTTATATGGCACCCCCTCCTGGTATTTCACATGACTCTGGATATGTTTGTAAGCTTAAGAAAGCATTATATGGTCTCAAACAAGCACCCCGTGCTTGGTTTGAGAAATTCTCTATTGTGATCTCGTCACTTGGCTTTGTTTCTAGCAGTCATGATTCTGCTCTTTTTATTAAGTGCACTGATGCAGGTCGTATCATTCTGTCTTTATATGTTGATGACATGATTATTACTGGTGATGACATTGATGGTATTTCAGTTTTGAAGACAGAGTTGGCTAGACGATTTGAGATGAAGGATTTGGGTTATCTTCAATATTTCCTGGGTATTGAGGTAGCATACTCACCTAGAGGTTACCTTCTTTCTCAGTCGAAATATGTTGCAGATATTCTTGAGCGGGCTAGACTTACTGATAACAAGACCGTGGATACTCCTATTGAGGTTAACGCAAGGTACTCTTCTTCTGATGGTTTACCTTTGATAGATTCTACTTTATACCGCACTATTGTTGGGAGTTTGGTATATCTCACCATTACTCGTCCAGATATTGCATATGCTGTTCATGTTGTTAGTCAGTTTGTTGCTTCTCCTACTACTATTCATTGGGCAGCTGTTCTTCGTATTTTGCGATATCTTCGGGGTACAGTTTTTCAAAGTCTTTTACTTTCATCCACCTCTTCCTTGGAGTTGCGTGCATACTCTGATGCTGATCATGGTAGTGATCCCACAGATCGCAAGTCTGTTACCGGGTTTTGTATCTTTTTAGGTGATTCTCTTATTTCTTGGAAGAGCAAGAAACAATCTATTGTTTCTCAATCATCCACCGAAGCAGAATACCGTGCCATGGCATCTACTACCAAAGAGATTATTTGGTTACGTTGGCTACTTGCTGATATGGGAGTTTCCTTTTCCCATCCTACTCCTATGTATTGTGACAACCAGAGTTCTATTCAAATTGCTCACAACTCGGTTTTTCATGAGTGGACTAAGCACATTGAAATCGATTGTCATCTTACTCGTCATCATCTCAAGCATGGAACCATTACTTTGCCTTTTGTTCCTTCTTCATTGCAGATTGCAGATTTCTTTACCAAGGCGCATTCCATATCTCGTTTTCGTTTTCTAGTTGGCAAACTCTCGATGCTTGTAGCTGCCGCATCGTGAGTTTGAGGGGAGATGTTAAATAATATCTATGTTGTCTTATTTATTAAGGGTAGAATACTACTTTCAGTTTAACCTATATATACTTTATTTGTAATTAGGTTAAGACTAAGCATTCATAATATACAGTTTATTCAGAATTGTAGCCTCCTTTTTGTGTTTGATCTCAATTAGTTTAACAACAGGAACGTGCAACAATGGTGCAGGGTTCGTCAAGGCGTGGAAAACGTGAAGGTACCAGATCCTTCAACTGCCTGTGAGGATAACAATTTGGATCTGAAAGCTTGCATGTAGCAATGCTTGAGGAATTGTTCCTGCACAGCCTACGCAAGTTCAGTTGTGACAAGTAAGAGTGGGTGCTTCAGAACCAAAAATATAGACATCTGAAATAAAAATTACGGGTACAAGTACAACGGAAGTACCAGGGACATTTCTAATATGGCTAAACCCTCCCCTGCACTCACCTACTATCTTTCTGCAATATGCACCCTTACTGATAATCCTGATGATTTGGTATCGAGCTAATGTGGATTTCTTTCTTTCTCCAGCTCAATATGACAAGAAGTCTAGAGGTTTTCTTGCAAAAAAATGGATGTTAGCCGGCTTGGTACTCTCTATAGCTGCTGCGGTTTTCTTTGTCATTATGTTCTCATTCTGGTTGATAAAAAGGAAGAAGACGGGTAAGAGATTATTTTTTCAACTTTGTTACCAATATAAGTGGCACCAAATTAGTTGAACTAAAGAATTCCAACTTTAAGTCTAAGCATATAGCAGATGATAGTCTGCAATTTGCAGTGTGTAATCAACATTAGCGCTTGTTAGTACTATTAAAAGCTGATTATTGAGTTCTTTCAACGATAAACACAGCTAAGGGCAGACAACTCAAATTTCCCTTCAATATCCCTACAAGCCTCAATGGCTCTCTAAGGGGAAAGGAAGTTGGTGGAAGCACAACAAGTCAATACCTACCAGTCTTCGACATAGAGATCATATTAGCAGCCACAGAGAATTTCTCCAACGAGCTTGGATATGGCGGTTTTGGCTCCGTTTACAAGGTACTTTTCCTTGGACATGAAATTAATTATTTCAGAATTCTATGTACTTGAATCAAACGTTAATATTCATTAAATAAAATTTTAATGTTGCATGATTAGACCATGATACCAGAAAATCGCAGAGGCTGGTGCCAAAGAAATTCTAACCAGGGAAGATGATGGAAATGGATGGAATTATGGATAGATGATGGAAATGGAAAGGTGGAGATGGATAGATGTAGGACAGATGATGTTCAATCCTTTAGAGATACAGAAATCACCACTCTAAAGTGAATGAACAAAGATTAAACTCAAAATTGTCAATAATACAGTCACGCCCCAAAGAGATTATTTATACTTGGGACAATACGTGAAAGTTAGGAAAACATCAAACAAGAAATTCTAAATCTAGACACTTTTTCCATCTAGCTAAAGTTGTAGGAGACGCGGGACACATATCGAGCATAATAAAAAGTCTGGAAGAGGCACTTGAGGTCGTGGCTGTAATGTTTTGAATTAAAAGAGATAGGAAAAGCCAACAAAGTACTTGGAGGTTTAAAGAGTAGATATAATTAAATGAGGGGTATAGTAGTAATTGAATAAAGAGATGATAAATATAAATAGAAAAGAAAAAAAAGAAGGAAAGAGAGATCTGAAATTTTAAAAGAGCAAACCGGCAAGAGAGAAAGGGGAAAGAAGAAGAAAAAGAGAAAAGAAAGAAATTAGAAGGGAAATATAAAAGAGTTGAAGAAAATAAGTTTAAAGGTAAGATTTAGGTTTATAAATGTATAAATGTATTCTTTGAACTTTAAATTTCGGTTTTGATGAATGTTAGGGTTTTGAAAATTTATGTTTTGGGTTTAATTGATTAATTAATTTGAATGTTATGGGGTTGATTGTTATGGATAATTCATTATTTAGTTGATTATGGAAGATTGTGATGATTTTGAGTTATGAATTGTGTAAATGGTGAATTTGAGTTAGAAATCTGGAAAGAGCAGTAGATTTTCTGTTGAAATTCTGGGTTAGAGGTTGAAGATGACAAAATTTCGGTTTGGTCCCTCAATTTGTGAAAATTACAGTTTAGTCCCTAAACTTTGGAATTACATAATAACCCTGGAGCATATTCCGAGATTTGAACAGAATAAAGTATGAATTATGGGTAGAATTCCTGTATAGTTATGAAATTTTTAACACTTTCAATTTGGTCCTCTAATTTGACAAAAATTACCTTTTGACCCTAAAAATATATTATGGGCTTGAAACTTGCACAGGTCCACATTACCTTGTGCTTAATTTTTATTAAATATATATATTTGTTGATTATTATCCTTATTATGATAAAGCATGATCAATTGTTGAATCTAAATTCTTGATGTGAACCAATATATATTTTGAATTGACGTCTGAATTAATAGTTCCTCATTTGATTGATGTCATGAGTTGAGAATTGAGATATGGATATGTCTGTTTGATTATGAGTTAATTTACTCACTAAGTTGTTGAACTCACCCTCATTATTTATTCTTTTCAGGCTTATAGCTTGATAGCAAGTCACTTTCTTTGGACCTTTAGAACCTGCTCTTTTTGTTGTAATTTACACCTTTTCCTTTATGTCTAGTTAGTGCTTCGAAACTATGAAATTATATTAACTCTTGTATTAAGACTGTTGCTACCCATTTTTTGACACATGTTTTTGATATATTTTCAAAATAATCCAAAAATAGAGAAAAACAAAGAAAATCCAAAAAAATATGTTTTTTAATATATTTTCGTCATTTTAGCATTTTCAACGTCGTCTAAAAAAAAAAGAATTTAAATTTTTAAGGGTCTTTCGAACGCGTTCGACTTTTCACACGTCATTTCTAAAATCGTTGATTTTTCTCATCGAGTCGACGTTGATATTGCTCGTTTTCAAAAAAATACAAAAAAATAAGAAAAAGTCAAAATTTACAAAAAAAGAAAGAAGTTGAGGGACCAAGTTTGAAAACTTGGCAACATTTTTGCCAATAAATACTGGTTTCCAACACTTGCAAAGGAGGGGGGCTAATTTTGGAAACACCAGAAAAATACAAAAGAAAAAACCCTAAACCTATCTTCTCCCCTATTTTTTTCAAAAAAGCCGCCGCCCCCCTCCCCAAAGCCATTTTTTCTTCTTCTCACAGACAACCCCCCCCCCCCCGGTTTTAATTTGAGCTCTCCCTCACTCAGCTGCCAGCTTTGTCACCGGTATCACAGCAGCCCCTTCACAAATCCTCCCTCGTTTTTCCTTCCCAGCCGTGGACACAGACACCAGGCCCCCCCCATCTTCTTTGATTGTTTTTCTCCCCGGAGGCCGGCCATTTCTAAGCCATCATCCACTCCCCTCTTTCCCGGCCACTCCTTCATCCTCTCTTGCCGACCGCCTCTCCATCGACACCGGAGACTTCCCCTCAGCAGCATCTTCTTCCCCCTTCGTTCTCCATCAACGCCGGCCTCCACCATGCCGTCCAGCAGCAGGCGACCTCCTTCACTGCCAACCGGCCAGCAGCGCACCACAGAGTTGTCCCCGCCGTCCACATACCCCAGATCGGTCCACCTCATTCCACAGTGGCGCCGTCCACACCTGGCCACAGCAGCGTCGTCACCCTCTTCACCACCGCCAGACCTGCCACCTGTTGAAGAAGGAAAGAACAGACGCACGAAGAACAAAGAAGACAGAAAAGAATAGATCTAAAAAAGGGGAAAATCAACACAGATCTAGACATAAAAATGGAATTAAAATCAACTGCTTGTTGTGTGTTGAGGTTTGCTTTGCAAGTCACCGCCGGCGACGAAAGGAGGAGTGGAAGAAGACGATCTCCCCTGTTGCTATGTGTTTTCCTACGGTGGCGCGTGAACCCACGCGTCGCCAGTGGCGGCAGCGCGTGGGGAGACGCGCCGCCAACGTTCAGCAGACCCAGAATGATTCCCAGAATTGTTTTTTTAGAGTTTTAGGTCTATTTTTGTAAATTTCAAATGAATTAATGTAATTTTTGTAGTTGTTTTGAATTTGTGTAAACGTGGATATAAAAGAAAAAAAGAAAGAAAAGAAACACAAATAAAATAGTGAAAGTGTATGTGTGTGTTTGTATTTTGTTTTATTTATTTGTATATATTTTTTAATGATAAAATTGCAAATATATTAAAGAATTTAATATTTTGATCGGATCACGGTTAAGAATTATTAACTTATACGTAAGTGATATTTCTAATTTCCGATGAGAAGACAATTATTAAAACTTCTTTAACACATCAAATTCGCGAAGCAGCTTACCTCAGGTAGGGTGCGTTAGGGGTGCTAATACCTTCCCTAACCACAACCAGTTCCTTACCCGTGATCTCTGACAAGAACAGTACAACAGGTATCCTAGTAGCCCTCAATGAATTACTAGGTGGCGACTCCAACGAACCAATTCAAGCAAATGAGCAAACACTACAACGAGACTTAAATCGCCAGCCGATGTCGCGCGCTGATTTTTTTTTTACGTGCGACAGAATGGCGACTCCACTAGGGAAGGTACTGTTTCTGACATTATTGGACTAAGCTTTGTGTATTTGATGTGTTTAAATTTTTGCATTTTTTATCTTGTTGTTGATATTTATTTCCATGCATTTTATAGAATTGTTTCATGCATCACCTGTATTTATTTTGGAAAGCACACACAAGCTTCTAGGTTAGGTGGGGATCTAGCGATCTGCCCTAAGGCTATTGGTCAGGGTTCAGATGCGTGAAACACCCAATTTATATCTGAGTGCCTGCTTGGTAATGGTGGGTATACGTGCCTTAACCATTCCTTGCAACGCCCCCATACTGTCTTTACGAAGAACGTCACTGGGCAAATATGAGACCCTTTTGAGACCAGATAGAAAACCTACCCATGTTCACATAATAAATAGAACCCGTCCTTAAGTTGTATGTGCTATCGTTGTTTGCATCAGGGCAAACCCTTCTTGAAGCATCTTGAACTCAAGACTTGTGGGTGACACATTGGCCGTCACTCCAAAAATTTTCATTGTAGAGTTTGGGAAAAAATCACGATTCTTGCTCTATCATACAAGAGTTACGACCATATTGTCACCCCTCGAAGGGCGAGTTCATCATATAGATTACATGTTCATACATTTGTCATGCATGCACCAGAATGAAAAGTAGGTCCCCTATGAGTCTACAACACCCGACTTTGAATGAAGAAAAACTCGGAAGATGAAGAGTATGCTCGTCGTAATTTTTGAAGACATGTGTGACTTGCTTTAGCTTACTCGAGCAAATACTGAAAAATAGCTCTAGGAAAGTTCCTTCCAACCGACCTATCATCTTTGTTCAAAACCCAACAATGACTCAGCCCGAAGAAATTGGGGGCAAAATTTGTCAAGAGCCTCGGTGCAATCATGTATTTTCTGCAAAAAGCTTTGGTGGGAAGGCTAAACACAAACCTTAGCTTGATCATGCCTGCAAAATTTCTTGATTTTTGTTTCAACCTATTCCAGTTTTTGTTGGTAACTTGGCTCAAAATTCCGCAACGTTTTCCTTGTCAAATGAGCCTTTCTTGTTAATAAGATCATGTGTTTTTAACATACCTTCATTTTTGTTGTTGTTTCCTGCAAATAACATATTGAGCATAACCTTTAAGCATGAAACCATGAAGTGACTCTAAAGCTGAGTTTTGATTACATGAATAATGAGAAATCACATTACATACTCGCATGAAAGCAAGGCTTATCGATCCTAAATGGATGCATTTGAGATGAAGAAAGGTCATCTTTGATAATCCTTTCACAAGGCTTAAATATATCATTTGTAGTCCCCTTTTGAGCTTAATAAATATTTCTTGAAAAATAACCTTGGCTAGGATCACACCCCACACTGGGGGCAAGTGCGATGACATAGAAAAAACCTTAATGATTGAAAATTCCCAAGCAATACTAGGGGCATAAAAGAAAATTCTCAATCATCAAAGGTGCCCGAACAAATCTAGAGGGACATGAAGAAAAATCCAAAGGATCAAGAGTTTTGAGCATAAATATATATATATATATATATATATATATATATATTATGATGCTCAAAACCATATGAAGAAAACAAAAAACAAAGAGAACAAGCCCAAGCCCAACACAAGGGGGCACGATAGACAATTTTCAAAAGACAGTCAAATGAAAAAAGGTCAAGAAACAAGCACAAGTGATCCTTAGTCTTCAAATCCCTTAAACACCTTTTGAGCCTACAAATATCATTTTCTTCATAACCAAGAGCCCAAGCCTACATTACGTGCCTAATCAAGCCCTTTCTGATCAAAGGCAAACAATCTGGATCGGTAGGCAATGCTTTCTCATGTGAACCAATTCATTATTCATGCCAATAAAATAAATGCTTTCAACCTCAGTTCTCAATAACCCTCAAATTGAAATGTAAACCTTTTCTGACAAACCAGATTTCACTTCATTTTTTTTTACCAAAAGCCAAAAAAAAAAAAAAGAGTTTTCATCACTTCTGATAACCTCTCCATAGGAAACACTTGAATTTCTTCAAAATGAGCTTGCTTTGAATCAATGTCAAAATGATTTCTGTGTTTGGAATAGCTTTGGAATTCCAAAAATTCTGCATGAAAACAACTCCTTGTCAAACCTTCCTTCACATACCTCGTCCACAAACCTGAATTGAACACTTGGCGGCATGATCAAGCTAGGGGGCAATAAAGAAACATATGATAGGGCAGGCTCCATGATTCCCATTCTAAGAAAATGTCGAGCAAAGTTGGCAACCCTTGAGGTAAAGTGACACGACCAAAAGATTGATGTCTTCTCCCAAGTGTAGGAGTGTCGAATAAATAACCCGGCAAGATCGGGGTCGAACCACAGAGAGGTTAATTGTATAAATTATAAATAACAAGACAACAACAACAATAATAATAACAAAAATAACAACAACAACAACAACAATAATAATAATAATAATAATAATAATAATACTAATACTAATACTAATACTAATAATAATAATAATAATAATAATAATAATAATAATAATACTCAATACGTGGCGTTGTTATACCTGAGAATGATCTAAAAGATCGGGTCATAGGTTTCCAGCCTATATACTGAGTTTATGAAAAGATCAAAGAGATATATTATATAATATAAACAGATTTCTGATGCGAATGAACAAGGCAAGATCAACAATATCAGGATCCTTGATCAAACACAGAGCATACTTAACGTACATAAAATATAACAAGACTGTAAATAATAATAATAATAATAATACTAATAATAATAATAATAATACTAATAATAATACTACTAATAATAATAATAATATTAGTAGTAATAATAATAATAATAATAATAATAACAATAATAACAATAAAAAAACGAGGAGGAGGAAGAGACAATAACAACAACAACAACAACAATAATAATAATAACAATAATAACAATAACAACAATAATAATAACAATAATAAGAAAAGCAGGAAGAAATTAATGAGAACTTTGAGATGGAAGATTAATGTAAGGATTAAACAATAATAAAGATAAATGTCAAGATTAGAGGATCCACCAATGGTATTTCAAACAAGTATAGTATAAACTCTTATTACTCAATTTGGAAACCACACACGAAGGAGGTTCCAGTCGGATGATTTGTCATTAATAGCTCATTATAAATTATTAACATGATCATATTAATTATCTTATGTACATAACACCAAACTTTTAAATATTGTCAGGAATTCATGATGTTAACTGATGTTAACAACAAATCAAGTACCTTTCATAGCCCCAGGTGTAGGTAATACCATACGGTTGGGTTATGAGAGTGCCAAGCATTTGTTGTACCAAATATTATACAACACAAATTTAGATTAACCATTTAATAAGCAAGGTATTAAGAATTAGTAAGATAAAAAGATAAGACATGTTAATATTAAACAATAAGGTCCATATTGAGTTTACACCATACTTGTTCTTACACCATTAGTGTAACCTTTTCACCTTGACATAATAAACTTAGCTAAACATAATGAAGAAGAAAAACATAAATAAATAAAACAAGAACATAAATAAAATACAAGTTAACTAAGGAAAGGAAAGAAAATGAAAAGCATAAACAAGAAATTAATAAAAGCAAAGCTTAAGAATTACAAAAAATATAAAGAGAGAAATAAAGAGCATGAACTTGATCTGAACAACCAAGCCCCTAAATACATGGCAAATGCCTCCTTTTATAGGCCAAAATTCGGAATTATTGATTTGATGACTAATTGTTGAGTGGGTGGCCACCTTTTGACTTGGTGAAAATCCTTATCTTCTTGTCTTAATAAAACAAAAATTCTAGCATCATAACTGGGTCCAGATATCCAAATGAAAGTTCTGAAAAATTCTCTTATCTTTCCAGCAAAAAAAAGATGAGGTCATTTGGACTTCTAGAACTCAAGATATGGGCTGAACACTGAATAGATTTTGGGCTGCAGGACAGATTCGGACTTCTCCGTTGTTGCTATAATTTGGACTTGAAAACGGCCTTCTTAGATCTTGATATCCAAATGAAAGTTGTAGCCCTATGTCTTATCAAATCTCTGTAAAAATTTCAGATCATTTGGATATCTAGAACTCGAGATATGGGCTGGACACTAAACAGTGTTGGGCTGCAAGACAAATTCAGACTTCTCCTTTCTAAGCTTCACCCTTCTTTATCTTCAAAATTTCAGTAGTTGAATTCATCAATCAATCCTTTGATTTATGTGATATGCCTGCATTTAGATGAACATTTACCATATATTAGGGTATTTTATAGTATTAGACTTGTTATTATAAAACATGCTTTAGTTAAGGAGTTATTGATACTTTAAGTGCAAAATGATGATATAAACCATTGATAAACATGCACTTTTAAGTACTAATCATAAAGGACGGAGGAAAGAGAACTATGATGATATCAATTTCTTCCTAGAGGTTAAAATCACAAGAGATGACTCGAGTAAGCAAGAGCGAAGAAGCCATCGAAGTTCATTGCCAACACTCCAACTTGTGAGAAAAGAAACACACCATGAAGAAATGGGGACCTATTGTTTCAAATCAGGTAAGGATGCATGCATATCATCTAACCTAAAAAAAAAAAATATTTGCACATATTTTTTAATTGTTACAGGAAAATTCTTAATGAGGTCTAGCAAGATGTTGGAAAAAGAAAGAAACATTGTGGTGATGATAATAAAGAATCGATTTTGATCATGGAATAAAAGGACGATGGGATGAACCCTACCGTTAGGAAAATCCCAAAGAAATGAAAAGATCAACCTTGCAATCGGGAAGCCTCGAGTTTTCAACTCTTGCAATCAGGAAACACCGAGTTTTCAAATCCTATGATCGGGAATTATCAGGAAGCACCAAGTTTTCCAGCCCTTCTTCTGTCATCCCCTCAAAGACTTCACCAGGTAAGTCCCATTTTTCACACTTGTCATATCACATCTTCCAGTTGGGGTGGTCACCCATGACAATGAGACCGCAGTTTTCATATTTTTTCCATCCGGGTAGGTCACCCATGACAATGAGACCGCACTTCATCATATTTTTTCCATCCAGGTAGGTCACCCATTACAATGAGACCATACTTCATATTTTTTCCATATTTGGGTAGGTCACCCATTACAATGAGACCGCACTTCACATTCTTTCTATCTGGGTAGGTCACCCATGACAATGAGACCGCACTTCATCATATTTTTTCCATTTGGGTAGGTCACCCATTACAATGAGACCACACTTCACATTCTTTCCATCGGGGTAGGTCGCCCATCATAATAAGACTGTTTTTCACATTTTTTCCATCCGGGTAGGTCACCCATGACAATGAGATCGCACTTCATCATATTTTTTCCATCTGGGTAGGTCATCCATTACAATGAGACCACACTTCATATTTTTTCCATTTTTGGGTAGGTCACCCATTACAATGAGACCGCACTTCACATTCTTTCTATTTGGGTAGGTCGCCCATCACAACGAGACCACTTCATCATATTTTGTCCATCTGGGTAGGTCACCCATTACAATGATACCACACTTTATATTTTTCCCCCTGGGTAGGTCACCCATAAGAATGAGACCACTCTTCCTCCTTTCCACTTGGGTAGGTCACCCATTATAATGAGACCACTTTTTACACATTCTTTTGTTCCAGTTGAATGAGGTCGCCAGATGGGATCTCATGTAGCTTTGGTTAAAGGGAATCGCTAGATGGGGTTTCAGGTTGACCGAGCTACACACATTTCTTGGTTATGGTTAAAGGGGATCGGCAAAGGGATCTTAGTTTAACCTAATTGGAAAGGATTTTGGTTCTGGTTGAAGGGGATCGACGAAGGGATCTCAGTTCAATCTAACTACACATTCCTTGGTTATGGTTAAAGGGGATCGGCAAAGGAATCTCAGTTTAACCTAATTGGAAAGGATTTTGGTTCTGGTTGAAGGGGATCAGTGAAGGGATCTCAGTTCAGTCTAACTACACATTCCTTGGTTATGGTTAAAGGGGATCGGCAAAGGGATCTCAGTTTAACCTAATTGGAAAGGATTTTGGTTCTGGTTGAAGGGGATCGGCGAAGGGATCTCAGTTTAGCCTAACCACACATTCCTTGGTTATGGTTAAAGGGGATCGGCGAAGGGATCTCAATTTAACCTAATTGGAAAGGATTTTGGTTCTGGTTGAAGGGGATTGCCGAAAGGGATCTCAGTCTAGCCCAACCCTACACATTCCTTGGTTATGGTTAAAAGGGATCGGCGAAGGGATCTCAGTTTAACCTAATTGGAAAGGATTTTGGTTCTGGTTAGAGGGGATTGCCAAAAGGAATCTCAGTCTAGCCCCACCCTACACATACCTTGGTTATGGTTAAAGGGGATCGGCGAAGGGATCTTAGTTTAACCTAATTGGAAAGGATTTTGGTTCTGGTTGAAGGGGATCGACGAAGGGATCTCAGTTCAGTCTAACCACACAGACGGCTCTGGTTAAAGGGAATCACTAGATGGGATTTTAGGTTAACCGAGTTACACATTGATTTTTGTTCTTGTTAGATCGCCAGATGGGATCTCAGGTAAACCCAATAAAAAGGGTAGGTCGCCCGTGAAAATAGACCAGTGTGAGTGTGTGGGCCGGTTGCCCCTGAAAATAGACCAGCGTGAGTGTGTGGGCCGGTCGCCCCTGAAATTAGACCAGTGTGAGTGTGTGGGCCGGTCGCCCCTTAAAATAGACTAGTGTGAGTGTCTGGGCCGGTCGCCCCTGAAAATAGACCACTTTGAGTATGTGTGGGCAGGTCGCCCGTGAAAACAGACCAGTGTGAGTGTGTGGGCCGGTCGCCCCTGAAAATAGACCACTTTGAGTATGTGTGGGCAGGTTGCCCGTGAAAACAGACCAGTGTGAGAGTGTGGGTCGGTCGCCCCTGAAAATAGACCAGAGTGAGTGTGTGGGCCGGTCGTCCTTGAAAATAGACCACTTTGAGTATGTGTGGGCAGGTCGCCCGTGAAAATAGACCAGTGTGAGTGTGTGGGCAAGTCGCCCAAGATAATGAAATCATTTTTCTTTTGTTTTCTTTACAAAGCTTACTATGCAAAACATCGAGGAGTTTTGCTTCGTAAGCGTTGTAAAGAGGGGGCTTCTGTTGCTACCCATTTTTTGACCCATGTTTTTGATATATTTTCAAAATAATCTAAAAATAGAGAAAAACAAAGAAAATCCAAAAAAATATGTTTTTTAATATATTTTCGTCATTTTAGCATTTTCAACGTCGTCTAAAAAAAAAGAATTTAAATTTTTAAGGGTCTTTCGAACGCGTTCGACTTTTCACGCGTCATTTCTAAAATCGTTGATTTTTCTCATCGAGTCGACGTTGATATTGCTCGTTTTCAAAAAAATACAAAAAATAAGAAAAAGTCAAAATTTACAAAAAAAGAAAGAAGTTGAGGGACCAAGTTTGAAAACTTGGCAACATTTTTGCCTATAAATACTGGTTTCCAACACTTGCAAAGGAGGGGGGCTAATTTTGGAAACACCAGAAAAATACAAAAGAAAAAACCCTAAACCTATCTTCTCCCCTATTTTTTTCAAAAAAGCCGTCGGCCCCCCTCCTCAAAGCCATTTTTTCTTCTTCTCACAGACAACCCCCCCCACCCGGTTTTAATTTGAGCTCTCCCTCACTCGGCTGCCAGCTTTGTCACCGTATCACAGCAGCCCCTTCACAGATCCTCCCTCGTTTTTCCTTCCCAGCCATGGACACAGACACCAGGCCCCCCCATCTTCTTTGATTTTTTTTCTCCCCGGAGGCCGCCCATTTCTAAGCCATCATCCACTCCCCTCTTTCCTGGCCACTCCTTCATCCTCTCTCGCCGGCCGCCTCTCTATCGACACCGGAGACTTCCCCTCAGCAGCATCTTCTTCCCCCTTCATTCTCCATCAACACCGGCCTCCACCAAGCCGCCCAGCAGCAGGCGACCTCCTTCATTGCCAACCGGCCAGCAGCGCACCATAGAGTTGTCCCCGCCGTCCACAGACCCCAGATCGGTCCACCTCATTCCACAGTGGCGTCGTCACCCTCTTCACCACCGCCAGACCTGCCATCTGTTGAAGAAGGAAAGAACAGACGCACGAAGAACAAAGAAGACAGAAAAGAATAGACCTAAAAAAGGGGAAAATCAACACAGATCTAGACATAAAAATGGAATTAAAATCAACTGCTTGCTGTGTGTTGAGGTTTGCTTTGCAGGTCACCGCCGACGACGAAAGGATGAGTGGAAGAAGACGATCTCCCCTGTTGCTGTGTGTTTTCCTGCGGCGGCGCGTGAACCCACGCGTCGCCAGTGGCGGCAGCGCGTGGGGAGACGCGCCGCCAACGTTCAGCAAACCCAGAATGATTCCCAGAATTGTTTTTTTAGAGTTTTAGGTCTATTTTTGTAAATTTCAAATGACTTAATGTAATTTTTGTAGTTGTTTTGATTTTGTGTAAACGTGGATGTAAAAGAAAAAGAAAAGAAAAGAAACACAAATAAAATAGTGAAAGTGTATGTGTGTGTTTGTATTTTGTTTTATTTATTTGTATATATTTTTTAATGATAAAATTGCAAATATATTAAAGAAGAATTTAATATTTTGATCGGATCACGGTTAAGAATTATTAACTTATACGTAAGTGATATTTCTAATTTCCGATGAGAAGACAATTATTAAAACTTCTTTAACACATCAAATTCGCGAGCATTTCTGGCTTTGTTGATTTCCTTGGGTTAAGATCAGGCTGTTTTAGGCTTTGTTCAAAATCATCTAGTCCAAATTTATTAGTGGATGTAAATATTGGATTTACCAGGAATTCTCCCGCACCAGACCAACTTTGGCAGAATGTGATTAGCTTAAGTTGTGTATTAACTTGTGAGTTAAACATGGAATGTAATTTCAGGGCAAGCTAGGCAATGGACAGGAAATTGCAGTCAAGAGATTATCTAAAACTTCAGGGCAAGGGATGAAGGAGTTTATGAATGAAGTAAGGTTGATATCTAAACTCCAGCACGGGAATCTTGTCAAGTTTTTTGGTTGTTGCATTCATGAAGAGGAAAAGATGCTGATATATGAATATTTACCAAACAAAAGCTTGGATTTTTTCATCTTTGGCATGGCTCTCTTCATCCATTTTTGTGTCTGTGTTCAAAGGGAAGAGTCCCCTGATTATGCAGCTTCACTTTGATCAAATTAAAACAAATGATTTCGGGGCAAACCTTTAATGTTTAACCTCTTCCTTTCCTTGCCGGCGGTGAGTATCACCACTACCTGCAAGACAAAGAAATCAACACTAGACGGTAGTTTTTATTTATTTGTAGTTTTTTTATATCTACCTCTCTCTCTCTCTCTCTACTCTAATTTCTTCTTCTCTCTTCTGATTGTTATTGTTGGGTTGTTGTGGATCTGACGTGAAGAGTGCCTTACGTTGTGGTTTAGGAGAAGGAGTTGGTCGGTGATAGTTTTGGAGTGGAGAAAAACAAGCACACCAAAGCTAAAGATATCCGATTTGACAGAGAAGTGTCCGCGCATTACATACTCTGGAGGCATGTATCCGCTGCAAATAATAGTTTGTTATTGCATTCTTGTAGTTCAAGTCAAATAGAAAGAACATTAACCAACGGGAACTTTGGTATTCCCTGATTTCTGATGTACACTTACAAGGTTCCAACAACTCTGCTTGTACTTTCTTGGGTTTGATCCCCTGCAAACAGCCTTGCCATGCCAAAGTCTGATATCTTAGCATTCATTTCTGCATCTAACAAAATGTTACCAGGTTTCAGGTCACGGTGAATGATCCGGAGACGAGAATCTTCATGAAGGTATAGAAGTCCTTGAGAAATGCCTTCTATGATCTTGTAACGTCGTTCCCAGTCCAATTGTGAACGCTTGGTTTGATCTAAAAATTCAGTAAACTATGGCAGTTAGATGAATCAAAAAGTACTATGCTTTAATAAAGGAACTGCTGGTTTATGCTATGTTTGCAGGAATTAGTTCTCTCTCTTTTTTCTATTTTTAGACAGTAATCTCCATCGAAATGTTTTGGAAGAGGAGGCATGGCCGTACCGAAAATGAAGTTGTTGAGGCTTGAGTGAGGCATAAACTCGTAGATAAGAAGCCTTTCCTCTTGTTCAAAGCAAAAGCCTAGGAGCCTAACCAAATTCTTGTGCTGAAGTTTGGCCACCAGCAGGACTTCATTCTTGAATTCTTGTTCTCCTTGCGTGGAATCCCTAGATAGTCTCTTCACGGCTATATATTGTCCGTTGGGAAGGGTACCCTGAAAGCAACAAGGGTTTTAGGAGTTATGACCACAACCATGTAGGAATGCTTGAAACTAACCTTCGAAGAATTCGATTCTCATTAGTTAGCAAAATAAATATAGTAAAAACATCAATATCTCTACCATATATATGTATGTATGTATGTATGTATGTATGTATATTTTTGATTGATGCTAATTGATATATAACATTTTGATATTCTGTACCTTGTATACAGAACCAAATCCACCCTGTCCAAGCTTATTAACTTCAGAAAAATTATCTGTTGCAAGGTGAATGATTTCTAAGTTATATTGCAAGGATTCCACTCTGGTAGTTTCATCATCCACTGATCCACCTGAAGCAGCAAGTAGGAGAGAAAAAAAAAAAAACTTTTGAATTGAACCAGATTCTTATGTGGCGTAAACTTAAGCAGTTACTGAATTGAAGAAAGGAATTGAATATTCAGAAATCAATCTTTAACAGCCCAGTGAAAAAATTGCTCTGAAATGCCAAAAACAATATTCAATATAGAGTCCAAGACCTAATGGGCTTCCAGATGAACAAAAAAGAAAAATTATGTCTTACTTTTAACTTTCTCTCTTGATTTCCTCTTTCCTGAAAACGTGTAGAAGCTGATGACAGAAATAACAACTGAAAGAATGATGACTGTATTGTTTTTTCCTGCAAAATCCATGAAATTATCCAGTTATAACATGTCCATTGTCATTTCACAGGAATTAGTCTGATAACTGGAAACAGTATAAGCTAGACATTTTCACAGCATTTAAAAAATTAAGGCAGACAATGATGCTAAACTTTTCAGGATATATACCTTTCGATGGAGGAGGAGATGGGTCTTCACCAATTGGGATTTCATAGAATTGGTTAATCTCGTACCTAAAATTACAGCTTGGATAAAATGACTCTTCCTCCTTGCCTTTACTTTTGCATGGCACCTTTACTAAGTGACCCCAAACGATCCAGCACATAATCATCAACAGCGACTATAATTTGTGTTCCCATCAAATACAAATCACTTGGAGCGTTAAATGTGTTTAATTAGATAAGAAAACAAAGCTTTCTTGACGGTGTAATTTGGCATTAAATGTTTGAATTGAAAATCTTCTTTGAAGAAATTTTGACTTGAATATATATTTTTGGGTAATATTTAGGAGGGTGCACTAATTGTTTTTAATAAGTTTTATTTATTAATAAATAAAATGAAAGATTTTAAAATCTATTATATATATTGTGATTATTATAATTATAAAATTGAATGACTAATAAAGCACTAATCGTAGTGAATAATCGTTACAAGTATCTCTAGGATTTTCAATTTAGTTATTAATTTCTATTAATCTTTCTGGATTTTTCTTCTTCTTTTTTTTTTGCCACATGCTGCTTTCATCCGACCATTCATTCTCCATGTTGTAAGATTCTCCATTCATTCAAAGTTCTTTAGAGAAGAGACGTTCTAGCTCTTATATTATTCTTCTCCATCACAGTAACCTACACTCTTACCATTCAAACAAAACAATTACTCTCCTTTGCTCCAATTCTCTTATTTTCTTTCAAATAGGAATTGAATTGAGATTTTCTAAAAATTTCTTTCTTCATGTGTAAATCTGGGGGTGTTTGTTCTTATGGTTGAATATGCTTTATAAACTACTTTTCATATTTTAATCCTTATGATGGGTTGATTGCTTGAGTTGTGATAATTCTTTTCGATGTGGTTCATAAACATGTAAATAATAATTTAGTCCCTGTATTTCAATGATATAATACCTCAATCCTTGTAATTTCAAAAACTACATACCTTGCACAATTGTTTGTCTATGACCGTTAATTAATTTTTTTTTTTTTGCCATACTAGTTGTTGTAACCCATTTTTGGGCCCCCATGAAAAATAAAATAAATAGCCAAAAGAGTTTAGAAAAAATAACAGAAGGCAGAAGCGCTCGGAAAACAGTCAGAAAATTGGTCAAGGAATTTAAAAATACAAGGATTGAATTTTTGACAGTATTTTCTTGAAGGATGAAAGCCCTATTGAGAAGGAAAATTTGAATTTTGAGGAGAAAAGCCCAAATTTGGATGTTTTATGGACTTAATTGGATTTTTTATGGACTTAATTAGATTTTTATGGACTTAATTGGATTTTTATTTGAATTTATAGAAGATTTGATTGCAAGAAAAATTGATTTTTAAGTCAATTTGGGCTTTAATTTGGAGAAATTTAAGTTCTGGGGCCAAAATATATTTTTTAGGAATTTATTGGGTCAAATCAGGGGCTCAATTGCATAAATATTGAAGTTTAAGGGCCAATTAGGGACTTAATTGTGAAAATCCGAAACCAGGGACCAATTTGGAGAAGGCACAAAGATAGAGGGGGCTGTTTGGATTTGTTTCAGGGGCTTAATTGAAGAAATTGGAAGTTTATTGATCAATTAGGGGCTCAATTGCATAAATCAGAGGCCAAGGACCAAAGTGAAAAAGGCGGCCAACAAGAGGGGCGGGGACCGAATTTGGGGGATCTGATTTGAAGTTTAGCCATTTAAATGAAACGACGCGTTTTAAATGAAACGGCGCGTTTTACCCAAAACGACGCCGTTTCATATATATATATAAAACAAAAAAAAAAAAGAAAAAAGAGAGGAACATCAGAACGGTGTCGTTTTGAACGACACTGTTCATCTTCCTCCTTCCCCCCGTTTTAACAGAACAGAAGACCAAAAAAAAATTCGAAAATCCTCCCGCGCCTCTCTCTCCCCCACCACCTTTAGATATTGGTCGACCAGCCGTTACACCCGATGGTCCCCCACGGTTCTGCCCCTATAAATAGAAGAGAAAACCAAAGAAAAAAGAGGACCGAAGGGGGAGACCCCGAGAGGAATAGAGAGAGAGAGACCCGAAGGGAGGAGAGAGAGAGAAAACCGCCTGACCCGCCGTCCGTAAGCCAAGCTGCCACCGCCTCCGCAGCAGCACCGCCAGCAAGCCGTCGTCTCCGCCGTGCCAGGTGCACATTCCTCCCCCCCTGTTTTTTTTTCTTCGCAGGTGTTCGTCTGGCCTCCTGCATGTTGCATGCAGGAGGGGGGGGGAGAAAAATAATTCTCCCCCCCGCTGGGCCGTAAGGCACTGGGCCAGCCCGTTGCTAGCCCAGCCTTGTAAATATGGGCCGGTCTTGGCCCAGACTGTAGAAGTTTTTTGGGCCGAGACCGGCCCGATATCATTGCGGGCCGAGAGCGGGCCGATATCATTGTGGGCCGAGATCGGCCCGCCCTCTTTTTTTTTGGGGCTGAGCCTGGCCCATTTATTTGGGCCGGCCCAGCCCTATAATATATTATATATTATTAATATATATGTGTGTGTATATATGTTATATATATAAAAAATATATTTTTATAAAAAAAAAATATTTTGAAAAATCTAAAAAATATTGTGATTTTTCTGCATATTTTTGTCAAAGTGGTTTAATGTTGGTTTGTATTTTTATACTGTAAAGATACAAAACCAGTGTTAAAAATACCCGGTTTTCGTCAAAACATCAAAGATTTTTTAGAATAAAAAATGTTTTTGCTTTCAAAAAAATTCTAAAAAATTCCCTAAAAATGTTGTTGATTTTTCTGCATATTTTTATCAAAGTGGATTAATATTGGGTTGTATTTTTATACCGTAAGGATACAAGCTCAGTATTAAAATACCCGATTTTCGTCAAAGCATAAAAAAATAATATTTTCCAAAAAAATTGTTTTTGTTTTAAAATACGGCCTAGTCTCTCCAATATATATATATAAATATTATAACATCATATTTTCACACAACAAAGAAAATTTTCAAAACAATATATGTATTAACATGCATTTTGGCTTTAATAACCAGTTTATTCAAGCCATGAGAACTAGGCCAATATTTCAAAAATTCTAAAAAAATCTTTTTGTTTTCTTTTAGTATTTGGGATTACGAATTTATACGTAAAACGTATTCCTAAATATTATTACTAAAATTTTGGTATGGACGTTAGAACGGTTAGGATTTTTACCCGATAAGATAAAGACCTCCTTACCGAGGAGGATTTTTCTTGAACCATAGACAGACCAACAACTAGGAAAACACAATAACACTTTAGTTTTTTTTTTTTATCAGACAATAAAACAATGCAGCTTACCTTAGGTAAGGCGTATTTGGGGTGCTAATACCTTCCCTTTACGCAACCAGTCTCCGTACCCGATCTCTGAGACCAGTTAGGGTTCCTAGTGACCAAAAGATTAGGTGGCGACTCCAAAGAACCAAATCAAACCAAAAATAAAAAATTTCCGCCAGTCGAACCCGCAATTGAAATTTTGAATTTTTTTGGGGTGTGACACTAGTACTAGTATATATGAACAACAACTGTATTTTTTTATTGTTTGAAGGAAGGAAACTGTACTTTTACGTAAAAGTGGGCTGGCTTATAGATTTTTTTGTTTAGTTTAACGTGGGTGTCCGGGCCAGCTTGCACGGATCTCGACTAATCCCACAAGCCCTGAAATTAACGACCATGTAAGCCTCCAGTGGCCATCATATGAGCAACCTAGGGCTCCAACTTAAAACCATAGAGGGAGCAAACTTCTTGGTCCCAAGCTCTTATCACTGGCCACCACCTAGATGGTTGGTGAGTGAGAAAAGATGACAAGCACAATGTGAAATGGTGACTTATAGTTTGCTTATAGTTTCATGGCACAAGTGGTGGTGAGTGAGAAACGATGACAATCACAATGTGAAATGGTGACTTTCATGTTTTTCCTCTTCTTGACTGCTTTCCTCGGACCAATCACGAGTGCCGAATTTTCTTGGAAAAAATTATTGTTCCCCTACTTTCCAGGAAAATGAGATTTTTCGAAAATTCTGCAAAACCTTGTGGAAAATTTAAACGCATTGGCCACAACAAAAAAATAATTAAAGCAATTGACTCTGTCGCATCGAACTTCTTGTGTGGTTTGAAGACTTGTCTAGCTGAATATTTGCCAAGAAAGAAAAAATTATTTGTCTACTTTCTCATAAAAGTTGGACCTTAACGATGACCTACAATACTACATTTATTGTGTTGGAAATTCAGAACTTGGATATTGAAGACTTGGAGTAACAAAACACTGTAGTAAATTACAATTACAAAAAGAAATTAAAGAAGAAGGTAAATTATTATTGCCTTCAAATTCAGAATTGTTAGTTTAGTTAGAAAATAACAATTATTTTAATATCAAGATATGGATAAAAGAAAATTACATTTTAAGAAATAATTAATAATTTTTTATTGATTTGAATTGTTAGAACTAAATTGATGACCAAATTAAGTAAATTTATTAAGAAAGGAAAAAATTAAAAGAAATAGGAGTAAAGTGAAAAACAAAAGGTTCACAATTTCAAAATTGATGAGAAAAGTTTACTTTGGTTCTTCTGCTTTCTAAGTTAAAGATTTTTTTTGTCTATTTATTTTTTTTAATATTCAATTTTAGTCTAAATTTTTTTTTAATCCTTATTCAAGAGAAGATAAAGAGTTATTGAATTCAGGTTGAAGAGAGAGAAAGTATCAATTGATACTAATTCCAACCATAAAAAGTTTGATTTGATAAGATGAGTTCCACTTAGATATATTCTGGCATTCTCATCAATAAAAATAAACATAGTAGATCTAAGCTCAATAAATTTTTAAATTCAGGTTAATTGGAGATTTTTGGACTATTTTTAGGGTTATTTAAGACCATAAATGAGTTTCAAAGTTTTTAGGGTGTTTTTTTAGATATTTTGGATAAAATATTTGTTGAAAATTAAATTGTTAGAAATAAAATATCCATGACCTGACTTTCTAGTTACCCTTTTGTTGTTGAAAACTAAGCCAATAAATAACAAAAATGTAGAACTGTTTCACTATATCTTTTCAAATTCAACAAGACCGAGTGAGGATTTAACGATATTAGCGACTGCTTCATACACCATCTTCGTAAGTGAAGAACCAAAACAAACTTGATACTCTTGTATAGCTTCCATGCCATCTTCAACTTAGATTTGCATGGTTGAATTAAATTTACCGTGGCATATTATATTACACTATATACTAAAAAACTAGGTTTTTTTCTAGGTGTTTCATTATTCATATGAATAGTAAAGTATTTTTTTTTCTTTCTAAACTTTTTTTTATCTTGCAATTGAGTCCTCCTAACCTAATTTGATCAATAGAATTAGGATTGAAATTGTGGAAAAATACCAAATTAATTATAGAGGACTAAAATGTAATATATATATATATATATTCCCACATTCTCAACAAAAATTAACCTCTCTAAATGTATGTTCAATTCTGATAGTCCAATCTCTACTTAGTAATTCTCTAATCTCTAAAATAAGGGCCTGCACTTATGGAAACCCACTTGATTAGCAGATAACAATATAAAAGCATCCTTCGAGTCTGAGTGACAAATTATCTTGCGATATCCACGATTCCAAGCCAGCTTCTATCTTTTAGCAATAGCTAATAACTCTAAAGAAGGTTGCAAGCAACACTTGCAAAGCCAGTAAATCCAACAAGAAAATTCCCCGTACTGGACCTAATTAAACCACCAGCTCCAATCCTACTAGGGTTGCCGAGAGAGCTACAATCCACATTAATCTTTACAAAATCCCAAGGAGGCCGTTGCCATAAGATCTAGATTGTTTCTTTGGTTACCTTCATATCTTCCCTCCAAGCCATATATATGAGAATTAGCAGCCATTCTCCAAATATTCCTCCTCGGCCAAAAATCACCTTCATAGTGGTTTTCGAAAGCAAAACAGTTTATCTGCCTCAAGATCCACCATAAAACTAAAAGAAACAGATGATTCTAGTCTGAATCCACTTGTTGAATAATCCAATCCATAATATTCCCATCAAGAAAATTAGTTGCTCCAATGAAGCCAAGTTCCTGCGCCAAACCTCATATTCTGCTAGACTTTTCACATGATGTAGTTTCAATGAATCCACATCCAAGTATTCAGAACCTCATGCATCAGAGAGTTTCAGTTCAGGCTCTTGTGTGGCTTCCGTACCAACCGAGACAATATCTATCAGGAACTTTTATTTTCAATATTAAGAAATCACTAAAGAGGTCTTGTATTTATTTTTTAATAATTATAAATTTAAGTTTTTTCAACACTACTAGACAGTTATATAATTATTAATTTCAAGATATATAGTAATAGTTAAAAACCTTGCAAGCTAATCCAAACATTCAATTTTATTTATAAAAAAAGCTTCATTCTTCGTTGAATCTCAATCTCTTAGATATTATTCATTTAACTTTCATTTAAAAATATTTGCCTTAAATGACGTTGCTTTTGACATAAATGAGTTGATTGGGTAATATTTAGATGGGAGATCCAATTGGATTATTTTTGTTAGTTTTTGTGATACTGAACTTTTGAGCCAAGAAATTAAGGGCGCTTACTTGTCAATTGAAAATGCCGACAAAAGAATAAGCGCTTCCTAGGCGCTTACTAGTCAATTGAAAATCACTAGCCATCAATAGAAATTAAGGCGCTTACTAGTCAATTGAAAATGCCGACAAAAGAATAAGCGCTTCCTAGGCGCTTACTAGTCAATTGAAATTAAGGCGCTTACTAGTCAATTGAAATTAAGGCGCTTATTAGTCAATTGAAAATCACTAGCCATCAATTGAAAGTTAGGCGCTTACTAGTCAATTAGAAAATCACTAACCATAAATAGAAGTTAAGGCGCTTATTCAGCCATCAATTGAAAGTAAGGCGCTTACTAGTCAATTGAAAATCACTAGCCATCAATTGAAAGTAAGGCGCTAGGCTGATGCATCCCTGTAAAATATTTCTCATTTCATTGCTTGAATGCCTTCTTCTCCAAATTTTCTGTCCACAGACACCATAAGTTTTAATGAGTCTATTACAGATGTTAATGTTTTAGTCTCCAGTGGAGGAAACTTCACTTTGGGATTCTTCAGTCCTGGCAATTCCAGCAATCGGTATCTTGGAATTTGGTATCCTAAAGTTTCAGTTCAATGTGTGGATTTCCAACCACAACAAGAATTCACAATTTTACCGACGGAACTATTTTGTTGGTGTGTGATTGATAGTACGTCGGTAAATTATTTACCGACTAAATTACCGACGGAATACGTTTTTTTTTTACTTCCTTTTATAGAGACTCAATCGATTGCCCCTCACCAGTCCTGCCTTTCCAGGATTGTTATCTTCCACGAACGAGATTACAGGCGAGAGACGTGGTCCACGATTGGATCGAACCCGTTGTAGATTTTCAGCCTATGGAATTGGGATGGAGAAGACGAACACGGCTGTTCCACCGGCAATGACGGTGTTTTGGCAGCAAGGGATTTTACCATCAACGACGACGTTTCAAGCAGCAATGGATATTGTCATTTTGATCCCTGAACTTTAGAAATTTGGCAATTGGACCCTTAAACAAAAATAAAAATTTCTTTTAATTTTTCTTTTTTTGGATAAATTTCAATTAAGTCCCTGAATTTATTTAATTAATTAAATCAAAGTTTAATTAAGTCCACAAACTTATTAATTCTTTTAATTTCATTAATTAAACTAATCCAAATTTTAAGTAAATTTTCAAATTTATTAATTTTTCAATTTCTGACCAATTTATTCTTAAATCTGATAATTTCATCCCTTAACTTTGAATTTGTGTTATTTTACCCCAATCTCAAATATATTTTTAATCATTGATTTTGTATTATTTATTCAAAAATTGGGTTATGACAACTCATTAGATCAGATTTAATAATATTGCCAAAAAATTTCATCAGGCTTGAAAATTTTTCTTAAATAAAAAAAAAAATTATCCAAGTAAGTTTAACTAGACATTCCTCGCTATTAAAACAGATATCTTCATCATTTAAAGTCAAAGTAGACAAAGATGCCTCAATAATCTTCCAATTTAAATCATCTTCATGAAGAAAGTTGCTCTTCACAAATCTACTCATTCAATAATTCAATGTTATCAAGATTAATGGGATTTAAAGTATCTTTTGTTTTGCTCAAATTCCTACAAAGTATAAATATAAAAGAAAACAACATGATTGTTATCATATATATCAATAATAAATTCAATTTTTGAAAATAATATATTTTCAAAGTAGCTATAAAAGGTTTAGACAAGATCTATTTGCAATATTAGGTCATTAATCTTGCCTATCATAATATATTCTTGTCAAGAACCTGCATGAAGAACAAAAACATTCATTTTCCATCGAGGGACAAGATGAGAAAAGGAGATTAGATAGTAGGTACAAAATGTTACTGCAAGGAAAATTATAAAGTTATTATAATTATGAGAAATATGTTGCATCAAAGTCTTATTCCTAAATGTTCCTAGTTAATGTTCTATTACGACTAGACATTAATTTGAGTTGTTGAGACTAATGCATATTATGTTTCTTTCTTTATGAAAGAAAGCAATTACTCTCATAAACTAAGGTATGAGGGACTAATATGTAAATGCTTATCAGATGACATGTGCACTGAATTGACTTATAAGAGAATTCTATTGGGGAGATCATTTATGTCTATGAAAAGGCTCACAATATAGTTATGTAAATGTTCTTTTAGATTTGAGATCACTAATTTATCTTATATAGAGAGTGTTACGCTTTGAGCCTGACAACACGTTGTTCTAATTAAGGATAAAAAACAAGAAATATATTGGGAAGAGAGGATTCATCACTCTATGTGAATTATAAAAAAATATTTCTTATGTTCTCAAATAGTATTGATTATGAAACCCTTGACAAAGGTGGAATGAGTTTTGAAAAGAGTTTTAAAATCTTACTCAAATAAATAATAACTATACTGTTGAGAACTAACATAATTTATCAAAGCATAATACTTCATGTTATAATGTTTAAATCGAAACATTCGTAATAAATGAATAATAATTATATTGAGAAACTAATCACTAAAAAGTTAAGTCAAGCCAGTAATGTCTTTTTTAATATTTGATGGATCATGATAGGTTTGCTAGACATTGTACTTTATCTTTAAATATAAGTCAATCAATTTCAAATTGATAATAAATTAAATTATTTAATTTATTTAATCTTATTTTATTTAGAATTATTATTTATATTTGAGCCAACTTATTAAGGAACCAAATAGGTCACACATTTAAAAAGAATTGGTCAAAAATTAAAAAGGGATGATTAATCAAATGTGACTTAATTGTAAATAAATTTTAAAGATTGAGGACTAGAATGTAATTGATACAAGAGATTACAATTCTAAACCTATAAAAAATCAAGTAAGGACTTAATTGAATAAATTTCTAAAACTAACCTAAAATAATATATGTGATATTATTTAAGGAACAAATTTATATTTTGTTATTTATATGGTTTTTAGGTTTTCATATAAAGAGAAAGTTTTGCCTTTTATATTTTATGAGTAGAGTGGAGTACATAAACATCTTAAGCACAAAAGAAAAGAGTTGGCACTCAAAAGTATAATAATCTTTCTAAAAGGATCTCTCCTAAAAGGGTTTATGAGATTTTTTATTAGTGGTTCGTGTGGATTAATGTTAAAAAAATTATTTAAAACCAATAAAAATATTTGATTTTTAGATAATTTTTATATAAAACTTAAATAACTTTATATCTCTTTAACAAAAATTTTAAAATTTCCAAAAAAAAGTTTAAACGTTTCGAGACCCCCGAGACATTCACCACGTGCTTGTTGTTTATGCATGTCGTTGTGTCTTACATGTTTGAAACGGTTACAGCAGGGAATTGAAAACTATTTTGGAATGTATAGAAGCCAACTAGGGTGCTATATGTGTCAGGATTGTCTTGCATCGAATTTTTTTTCTATGAAGCTTTAGTAGGTGGCTTTTTGGCCTTACCTACCAAGTCATCTACTCACCTCACCAACACACAATCATTGAAACAAATTATGAATCCCATAGAAAGCTTTTTGAGTACATTGTTTCTCGCCCTTGTTTTTCCTTCTTGCTTATCTATTGACATCATAGCTCCAAACCAATCAATCAAAGATGGAGATGTTCTGGTCTCTAGCGGACAAAGCTATGAACTCGGGTTCTTTAGCTCAGGCATCGATTCTACTCGTCGTTATGTGGGAATTTGGTACCGTAAGGTTTCAGAACGAACTGTTGTATGGGTGGCAAATAGAGATAATCCTATCAATGGTACCTCCGGAGTCCTAGCTATCAACAAACAAGGTAACCTTGAAATTTATGAAAATAACCGAAGTAGTGTTCCTGTTTGGTCCACAAATGTTCCAGCATCATCAATGACCAATTGCGCGGCTCAGCTCCAGGATTCAGGAAACTTGGTCTTGGTTCAACAGGATAGCAAAAGGGTCTTGTGGCAGAGTTTTGATCATGGTACAGATACTATGCTTCCTGGTATGAAGATTGGGCTGGACCTGAAAATCGGTTTGAACCGGTCTCTGTCATCTTGGAAGTCCAAAGATGACCCGGGAACCGGAACTATTGTCCTTGGTATTGACCCAAGTGGGTTTCCCCAGTTGTTCCTATACAAGGGTCAAACCCGAAGGTGGCGTGGCGGACCGTGGACTGGACTAAGATGGAGCGGAGTACCCCAAATGGCCACTACCTACATCTTGAATGTTACTTTCGTTAGCAGTGTTGATGAGGTATGGTATTCCTATAGTATCAATAATCCCTCCTTCATTTCAAGAATGGTGCTGAACGAATCAGGAGTAGGGCAACGGCTGACATGGAACGATCGTGATCGACAATGGTTCGAAATTTGGTCCTCCCCAAAAGAACCATGTGACACCTATGGCCAATGTGGTCCAAATAGTAACTGTGACCCATATCAAGCAAATAATTTCATATGCAAATGTCTACCCGGATTCGAACCCAAGTCATCCCAAGAATGGTACCTGAGAGACGGGTCAGGAGGTTGTGTCAGGAAACCTAACGTGTCCACGTGTCGCGGCGGAGAAGGGTTCGTCAAGTTGGCTCGAGTGAAGGTGCCGGATACTTCAATGGCGAGTGCGAACATGAGTTTGATATTGAAAGAATGTGAGCAAGAGTGCTTGAGGAATTGTTCTTGTACAGCTTATGCTAGTGCTGACGAAAGAGGGCTTGGATGCTTGAGATGGTATGGTGATCTGTTGGACACAAGAACGTTTTCAGATGTGGGGCAAGAGATTTACATCCGTGTGGATAGAGCTGAATTAGGTACATGTCCAATTCTACCACTAACTTGTTTACTTTTCCTTTGTTCACTTGCTATGCCACAAGTTTTGATTCTTGAAGAAATCTCATAGACCTGATAAATCACAAGTAATCAGTTTTCTTATAATTTATTAGAAGTAATTGACTATTTGTATAAATGATTCCATTAAGCTTAAGGGCACAAGTAAACTAGGATTGATGGCATAGATTTCAAATGTTTCTCCAATTATATGAAAGATAGCTTCCTGAGCAATGTTTTTTTATTAATCAGCACGTAATTTTATGAATAGAATGTTTGATAAGGCCGGTAGGTCAATAAATGTGTTGATTGTTTTGATTAAGTGATCATATCATTATTTACTAGTATAATGAATCGAGTAGTTTTGTCACACACATGCCTTAACATTTTTTAACTTTCCTTCTAAGAATATATATATTAAAAATTAAAAAATGTACTAAAACCTTTTTCACAGTAATCCATTGTGAATTTCTTTTCTAATCATAATTTTTTTTTTCTCTTTGTGGCCAAATTAACTACCAATTTCTTATAATTTGTTATGGAGAAACACAGTTGAAAGAAGGAGGCCAAAGTATAAAAGAAGAAAAAATTACATGTTTGGATTGAAACTCGCACAAGTAAGAGTGTGTTTAGGTACCTATACTTTGATTTTTTTAAAAAAAAATATAGTCCCTTTATTTTCTTATGATTTCGTTTTAGTCCAAAATTTTATTTTTATTATTTTTAAATCTCTAGTTTTGAGAGATAAAAGAGAAAGTTGCTGGAAAACAACTAAAAAAAAAAAGTTGTTTGTTAGTTATATTTCAGCCATTAAAAAGATGATTCTTGATGTCAACGAGTTTTATTAGATTATGAGAGTTTATGTGTATTTTCCCCTTTATTTTACTTAAAGAAATATATTGGGGTTTAGATATTTTTTTTTTTCAATTTGATTTTGTATTTTTGACAAACTTTTCAGCGTTTTGAGTGTAGTGTTTTGAGTGTAGTAGTTGGTTTATTGATATTATAGGAATGTTTATGATTTTTGTAAGTGAAAATTGATTGATATTATAGAATGTATATCATGTATATCTATACATAGGATATTAATGTAATGTAGGATTAATTCAATGTTGTAATCCCTATGGTTACTACTGTATTCTGCCCTACATATATTACTGTATTCTGCCCTACATATATAAATAGGAAAGGTTGGCTAAGGCTAAACCTAAGACATTCAGTAATTCTCAACTTGGTATCAGAGCCTAAATAAATTAAAACACTTAGCCGGCAGCCTTCTCCTTCTCTACAGCAATGGATTCTTCTCAGCCGGCAGCCTTGTCCTCTTCTGCAGCAGCCCCTGTTGTCCCACCTCCTTCGCTGCAATTTTCTTCTTCAGCCGCAGGACAGCTCTCTTCTTCAGCCTCAATTATGCAGTGGCCACAGCACACTAATATTGGCCATGCTCTTCTCAATCCGGACAATGCTCCTCTGCTCAATCCGGACAATGCTCCTCTGCTGCCATCTTCGTCTGCTGAAATTACAGCAGCCTCTGCCGTGGCAATTGTGTCCCTCTCACACACCCATCAGGTCATCTCTATGAAATTAACGAATACCAATTACTTGTATTGGCGAATGCAGATGAAACCATACCTATTAGGCCAAGGAGTTTTCGGCTTTGTTGATGGTTCAAACTCCTGCCCCTCTCCACATATTCCTGCTGCCGATGGTGCTACTCTTCAGGTATCTCAATCCTTTCTTCGTTGGAAACAACAGGATCAATTAATTCTAAGTGCCTTGCTCTCTTCGCTGTCCATGGAAGTTCTTCATCTTGTTGTTGATTGTCCAACCTCATGTTCTGTCTGGCTCACACTTGAGCAAGCGCTAGCCTCTACATCCAATTCCCGTATTATGCAATTACATGGTTCCCTTCAAGAACTTCGACAAGGTGATGATTCGGTAACTCAATTTTTGCAAAAAGCTAAGACTTTATTTGATGAGCTAGCAGCTGCTGGCCGGCCTATCTCGCTAACCGATTTTAATCTCTATATATTTCGTGGCCTTCGCGGAGAATTTAAGGACTTAGTAACAAGTCTTATTACAAGGGCGGATCCTCTACCATATGCAGATTTGCTTAGTCATCTGCTAACTCATGAATTTATTCATAAAACCTCTCTTTTGTCTATGGGATCTGCTGCCAACGCCAACCAACCATTGCTGCCCACGCCACCTTCAGCACTACTGTCTCAACGCTACAATTCTGCTCAGTTTGGAAGACATAGGGGGCGTGGCAGCTGGCGTTCTCCTTCTCACCGAGGCAACCGAAATAATTCCTACAGGTCTGATTTTCGTAACCCTCCAACTAATTATAATTCTGCTCCTCCATATGGCACCGAAAATAGGCACAGCAGCTGGCAAGGAAATTGGCAGCGCCGAGGCTCAAATTCCCGCTGCCAGCTATGCAACAATTATGGACACACTGCTCCTCAGTGTTCCCAACTTCAGCAACGCAGTCATGGCCCGCAACACAGTGCCAATTTGGCATTCAATAATTCTGCCTCTGCTGCTGAATGGTTTCCGGACACCGGTGCAAACCAACACGTCACACCCGACCTTGCAACCTTGACTGCTTCAGAACCATACAATGGTAATGATAATTTGCATGTTGGTGATGGTAAGGGACTTTCCATATCTAATATTGGCCATACAAAAATATATAACCCTCATCGTTCATTCACTTTATCTAATGTTCTACATGTTCCTGCAATCACGAAACCTCTGCTTTCTGTTCAGAAATTTTGTCTCGATAATCATGTTTATTTTGAATTTCACCCTTTTCTGTTTTATGTCAAGGATCTCAACACCAATGAAGTCCTTCTCTCAGGTCAGAGTAAAGATGGTCTCTATACTTTATCCAAGTTCAGGTCTTCCGTCCTGTCAACTCCTCAAGCCTATTGGTCTCCTTGCACCTCTGCCTCTGCTGATTTGTGGCATCGTCGCCTAGGTCATCCTACCTCCCGTATTTTTAAATTTTTAGTCTCGAAAAATAAGATCATTTGTAACAACAAAAGTTTTAATTTTCAATGCCAAAGTTGTCCCTTAGGAAAATCGTCACGTTTGTCTTTACGACCTACTGGTCACAAAACTTCTGCTCCGCTTGAATTAATTTTTAGTGATGTGTGGGGTCCTGCTCCCCTTTTTTCTTCGGATGGTTATCGTTATTTTGTTATATTTGTTGATGCGCATACAAAATATATATGGTATTATCCACTTGTTGCAAAATCTGATGTTTACTCTGTCTTTCATCAATTTCAAACTCTTGTCGAACGTCAGTTTTCTTTAAAAATAAAATCTGTTCAAACTGATTGGGGCGGTGAATATCGCAAACTCTCCACTTTCTTCCAAACTGTTGGTATTCATCATCGTCTCATATGTCCACATACTCACGAACAAAATGGAATGGTAGAAAGACGTCATAGGCATATTGTGGAAACCGGTCTTACTCTTCTAGGTCAATGTAAAGCTCCTTTTCGTTTTTGGAATTATGCATTTGATACTTCAGTTTATCTCATTAATCGTATGCCTACTTCTGTTCTTGATAATCGATCTCCTTTTGATTGTTTGTTTCAACGGTCTCTTGATTATCAATTTTTACGTACTTTTGGATGTCTATGTTTTCCTTTCTTGCGTCCCTATAATAATCACAAATTAGATTTTCGGTCTTCTCCTTGTATATTTTTTGGCTACAGTCCCTCTCACCTTGGTTATCGATGTTTTGATATTGAATCTCATCGCATGTATATCTCCCGTCATGTTCGTTTTCATGAAAATGTTTTTCCGTTTGATAAATCTGAACAGATTGCACAGGTTCCCCCTCAAACCCATACACCATCCCCTATTACCATCCTCCCAAATCTAACCCACTCACCACTGTTTACAGCTCAAAATCCATCCCCACCCGCCTCTGCCTCTGCCCTACCCTTACTGCCGACTCAAGCACAACAGCCTCCATATGTCCCTTGCCGCTCACCCCATGCATCTTTATCTAACCATACTGTTGCAGATACAGGTTGCAGCTCAGTGTTTCCTGCTCTCCAGCACGAAGTCCTTGGGCATAGTGGGAGATCCTCTGGCTCGTCTTCAGCTTCTCTTTATTCTGCCACCAATTCGGCTTCTGCCGACTCTGCCTCTGCTGCCAGTTCTTCACTCGCGGCAGCTTCTTCCCCGGATTCGTCTCCTGGACTAAATCTGGTGGTGGATCTCTCAGCCTATCCGCTGCATCATGACACCTCTGTCATGCCTCCTTCATCTGCGTCACAGCCAGTTCTCAGCCGACATCCTATGATCCTTCGATCACGGCAGCCCAAAAATGCCAATATGGTGTCCTCTGCTGCCGCTAATGCAGCTGTCTCTCGGGTATTGCTCTCTCCTTCCTCTGAACCTGTTGCCTTTTCTGATGCAGATAAATATGTGGCTTGGCATGATGCCATGTGTGATGAGATCAAGGCTTTACGATCCAATCATACTTGGTCTCTAGTGCCCTTTCATCCATCGATGAATGTTGTGGGCAGCCGATGGGTATATCGTATCAAACGTCGTATTGATGGCAGCATCGAACGTTATAAAGCCCGTCTAGTTGCTAGAGGCTTTACTCAACAGGAAGGCATTGATTATTCTGAAACTTTCAGCCCAGTTATTAAGCAGGCCACCGTCAGATTAGTCTTTTCCATTGCAGTTTCCCGCAATTGGAAGATCCATCAGCTTGATATTCATAATGCTTTTCTCAATGGTATTCTTACTGAAGAGGTCTACATGAAACAACCTCCAGGTTTTGTTGATTCTACTCTTCCATCTCATGTGTGCAGGTTGCACAAGTCACTATATGGTTTAAAACAGGCACCAAGGGCATGGTACACTCGTCTGAGTGATTTTTTACTCTCTATTGGTTTCCTTGCCTCCAAGGTTGACACTTCCCTGTTTATCTTATCTGATGGCACTAATATCTTCTATCTTCTCGTCTATGTTGATGATATTCTGCTTACAGGCAGCAACTCTGCCATGCTCCATCATCTAGTCCAGTTACTAAGCTCTGAATTCAAGCTACGTGACTTAGGTGATGTTCACTACTTTCTAGGTATTGAAGTTCAGTCTACAGGTATGGGTCTGATGTTGCGCCAACAAAAATATATTCTTGACATCCTCACTCGGGCTGGTATGACTTCCTGCAAACCGGTTGACACTCCAGTTTCTCCCTCTAAACTTGCTCTACAGCCAGATCATCCATTTTCTGATCCCACACGGTTTCGTCAAATTGTGGGTGCTCTCCAGTATCTTACATTCACTCGCCCAGATATCTGTTTTGCTGTTAACAGAGTCTGTCAGTACATGCATGCTCCTACAGATTTCCATTGGGCTGCTGTTAAACGCATACTCCGCTATCTCAAAGGAACGGCTGCTTATGGTTTTCATATCACTCGAGGTACCTCCTTTGCTCTTCATGGTTTTACAGATGCTGATTGGGCTGGGAGTATTGATGATCGCAAGTCTACGGGTGGTTATCTTGTTTTCTTTGGTCAAACACCGATTTCCTGGAAATCCGGCAAGCAACGTACAGTTGCTCGCTCTTCCACTGAGGCTGAGTATAAAGCCTTAGCAGATGGTACTGCTGAGGTCATCTGGCTTCAATATTTGTTAAGAGATCTTCAGGTTCCCTCCATCTCAGCTCCTACTATTTGGTGTGATAATCTTGGTGCTACTTATCTCTCAGCAAATCCTATCTTTCATGCTCGTACTAAGCATGTTGAGGTAGACTATCATTTTGTCCGTGACCGGGTAGCAAAGAAGGAAATTCAAATTCAGTTTATCCCCTCTCAGGATCAACTTGCTGATGTCTTCACCAAACCACTTTCCGCTGCGTCCTTTACTGCCTTCAGGTTCAAGCTTCGGGTCGATCCTCCACCCTCAGCTTGAGGGGGCATATTATAGAATGTATATCATGTATATCTATACATAGGATATTAATGTAATGTAGGATTAATTCAATGTTGTAATCCCTATGGTTACTACTGTATTCTGCCCTACATATATAAATAGGAAAGGTTGGCTAAGGCTAAACCTAAGACATTCAGTAATTCTCAACTATTGAAAATTATATTTTTAAGTCAAAAAACACCCGTCTGATTTTTCAAATACCTTTTTGTTGGTTGGAAACTCGCATAAAAAAAAAATTAACCTTATTTTTCTACCAATAACTAGATTTTGAAATTTTCAAATGACCATGTCGTTTATTTTATTTCAAATAATAATAAGGGTTGGATGACTAAATCTTTTCTAATAGGATTTTTTAAGAAGATTAGACAGAAAAGCTCTTAAGAATCTCTCAGTTTCTCTCTTTCTCTACTAGTAAACATGTTTTCGCAAGTTTTTCCTCAATTTCTCAACAAAATCCTAACAAAAAGGGCACATTCAAAAAGTTAACTGTTTAGAGAGTAATTAGTTCAATTGTATTTGTTTTTTTTTTTCACTAGAGTTAGGGGGTAATTTATAATTTAGCGATATATTTTTTTCTGATTTCCACACCCTTTTCTTCCTTGACACCATTCCTCTTCTCTCCTTATACTATTATTGCTATTACAATAGTTCTCTCTTTGCCATATATTTGTCTTGCTTTATATTATAAAACATTCTTTATATTATAGTATCGTCCTGTACGTCTCGTGTATTCAGATAAACTTAAAAATTAAATCTAGTTTATTAGTTGGTTTATTGATATCATAGAGATATTTATTATGTTTTTTTAAATGAATATTAGTTGAAAATTACATTTTTAAGTCAAAAAACACTATCCTGATTTATCAACTACTTTTCTTTGTTTTGAGTAGATTAGTTGGTTTATTGATATCATAGAGATATTTATTATGTTTTTTTAAATGAATATTAGTTGAAAATTATATTTTTTAGTAAAAAAAAAAAACACCAGCATGATTTTTTGACTACCTGTTTGTTGATTGAAAACTTGCGTCGTTCGGCTTTAAAAAAACAAATTGAACACTATTCTTAATTTATTTAATTACATATATATATATGCATCGGTTTTTTAATTTACAATATGACAAGAAAATTAGGTGTTCAAGTACAACGGAAGTACCAGAGACATTTCTAATATGGCTAAGCCCTCCCCTGCACTCACCTACTATCTTTCTGCAATATGCACAATTCCTGATAATCCTGATGATTTGGCATCGAGCTAATGTGGATTTCTTTCTTTCTCCAGCTCAATATGACAAGAAATCTAGAGGTTTTCTTGCGAAAAAAGGGATGTTAGCCGGCTTGGTACTCTCTATAGCTGCTGCGGTTTTCTTTGTCATTATGTTCTTATTCTGGTTGATAAAAAGGAAGAAGACGGGTAAGAGATTATTTTTTCAACTTTGTTACCAATATAAGTGGCACCAAATTAGTTGAACTAAAGAATTCCAACTTTAAGTCTATGCATATAGGAGATGATAGTTTGCAATTTGCAGTGTGTAATCAACATTAGCACTTGTTAGTACTTTTAAAAGCTGATTATTGAGTTCTTTCAACGATAAACACAGCTAAGGGCAGACAACTCAAATTTCCCTTCAATATCCCTACAAGCCTCAATGGCTCTCTAAGTGGAAAGGAAGTTGGTGGAAGTACAACAAGTCAACACCTACCAGTCTTGGACATAGACATTATATTAGCAGCCACAGAGAATTTCTCCAACGAGCTTGGATATGGCGGTTTTGGCTCAGTTTACAAGGTACTTTTCCTTGGACATGAAATTATTTCAGAATTCTATGTACTTGTATCAAATGTTAATATTCATTAAATAAAATTTTAATGTTGCATGATTAGACCATGATACCGGAAAATCGCAGAGGCTGGTGCCAAAGAAATTCTAACCAGGGAAGATGATGGAAATGGATGGAATTATGGATAGATGATGGAAATGGAAAGGTGGAGATGGATAGATGTAGGACAGATGATGTTCAATCCTTTAGAGATACAGAAATCACCACTCTAAAGTGAATGAACAAAGATTAAACTCAAAATTGTCAATAATACAGTCACGCCCCAAATTAGATCTAGAAGATGATATTTCAGATTATTCTTAATTTTTTCTACTTGTTTTCAGATTCCTTTCTACTTATATTCATGATTTTTGTTTGACTTGATTTTAAAAGTATACTGGTCGATTTTACAGTCTTTCTCTACGGTTTAGGATTATATTTTTTTAAAGTTTAAGAAACCTTAATTCTCTATCTTTGCTACACACTTAATCAGTAGGTAAGGCTGATGACATTTAAGAGAGTTGGAGGGAAGATTGTCAAGGCTTCATTGAATGTTTATTGAGAAAAACAGGCGCGGCATTGCATGCTGTTAAATATCGTAGAAAGATCACGGTTCTGTTGACAGCATGCACCCTTGTCAGTAAAACAACCATAACTCTTGCTAGAAAGTTCCGAATCTTTCACTCTTCGATGTGTTTGAAACTAGACACGTATATCTTTCTAGGGATACATGGCTTGCGCAGTATTTCTCTTTGTGTTGATGCAGTTTTACGTTTGAATTTGAAACTGAAATCTGGCCCTGTTGCGAGCATTTTTGGCTTTGTTGATTTCTTTGGGTTAAGATCAGGCTCTTTTAGGCTTTGTTCAAAATCATCAGACCAACTTTGGCAGAATGTGATTAGCTTAAGTTGTGTATTAACTTGTGAGTTAAACATGGAATGTAATTTCAGGGCAAGCTAGGCAATGGACAGGAAATTGCAGTTAAGAGATTATCTAAAACTTCAGGGCAAGGGATGAAGGAGTTTATGAATGAAGTAAGGTTGATATCTAAACTCCAGCACAGAAATCTTGTCAAGCTTTTTGGTTGTTGCATTCATGAAGAGGAAAAGATGCTGATATATGAATATTTACCAAACAAAAGCTTGGATTTTTTCATCTTTGGTATGGCTCTCTTCATCCATTTTTGTGTCTGTGTTCAAAGGGAAGAGTCCCCTGATTATGCAGCTTTACTTTGATCAAATCAAAACAAATGATTTCGGGGCAAACCTTTAATGTTTAAGTGCAGACGAGACAAAAAGGGTGCTATTGGATTGGAGAAAGCGTTTTGAAGTTGTTTCCGGGATTGCTCGAGGGGTTTTATACCTTCATCAAGATTCAAGACTAAAAATTATCCACAGGGATCTCAAAGCCAGCAATATTCTACTAGATGCTGCAATGAACCCAAAAATTTCAGATTTCGGTATGGCAAGAATGTTTATGGAAGACCAAGTCCAAGGAAAAACCACTCGAGTGGTCGGAACATAGTAAGTCACCTGATTCTTTCCTCTCTCCAGTGATCCATCATGATCAAATACCAACAAGCTTCATCTTTTATGATTGTAGCGGCTACATGTCACCTGAGTACGCAATTCACGGACAGTATTCGATAAAGTCAGATGTCTTCAGCTATGGTGTCTTAATACTGGAGATCATAAGTGGCAGGAAAAATAGCGACTACGGTGAGAAAGAACCCTGGCTGAATCTTATCGGACATGTAAGTGGATCGATAAATTTCCTGGTAATTTCTTAGGTGATTGTCTTCCTCTAGATTCTTTTCTCGATTATCTTCTTACTTGTTTCTGGTATGGGACTTATGGAGAGAAGAAAAGGCATTAGACATAGTTGATCCAATGCTGGAACAGTCATGTCCTCCTCATGAAGTTTTGAGATGCATTCAGATTGGGTTACTGTGTGTGCAAGAATTTCCAGATGATCGACCTACAATGTTAGAAGTTGTGTTCATGTTAGGTAATGAGATCACTCTTCCTTCTCCTAAGAAGCCAGCATTTGTTTTACGAACACGCAATGGACAAGACTTGCCAGCAATGTCTAGAAGAGCAGCTTGTTCTGTAAATGAAGTTACAGTTACTGTGGTGGAAGCTCGCTGAAATCCCAGTCTCTTGTAATAAATTTTCTCTAACAGGCATTACATAGAAGAAAAAAAATGTTGTCCTGACAATCTAGTTTTCGGAGAGCATTTTTTCAGGTTACCTCACCTGCTAAAATGATTTTCTACTTAGGATAGAAAACTAAACAATTCCATTTATTAAATTTATTAGCAACTAGTACTCCTACAATAAAATAAACTCCCTTGAACTGCTTAAGGGGCTGTCCACTCATTGCAAACTAGTTTCATGAGCATTTCTTTACAACTCTTCATACAAAAGCAGTGAAGAGTGTCAGCCAAGCACCACCGTCACTGTCAGCGATTGGCTTCACGCGTCGTTATCGATTGAAGAGCAAAAATTGGTGGATCTGAAGCGAATCTTTAACCTCTTCCTTTCCTTGCCGGCGGGGAGTATCACCACTACCTGCAAGACAAAGAAATCAACACTAGACGGTAGTTTTTATTTATTTGTAGTTTTTTTAGATCTACCTCTCTCTCTCTCTCTACTCTAATTTCTTCTTCTCTCTTCTGATTGTTATTGTTGGGTTGTTGTGGATCTGACGTGAAGAGTGCCTTGCGTTGTGGTTTAGGAGAAGGTGTTGGTCGGTGATAGTTTTGGAGTGGAGAAAAGGGAGGCTATCTTTGGTTATAATTTTCTTTTCTTTAATGGGTCTATGGTGGTTTTATGGGTCTTGACTGGTGGGTCTGTGGTGATTTCATAGAATTGGTTAATCTCGTACCTAAAATTACAGCTTGGATAAATGGCTCTTCCTCGCCTTTCCTGACAACATTGTCCAACACCTGCGGAAGCATTTCAAAAGTAAAAGCCAAAATTTGTAGAAAGCTCTGAAATTTCCGAAACCATTTCAAATTTTATTGAGGCACCCTAAGTTAAGGACCTTGCATCTTGGCAAAGTCATAAATTTGGCTTTTACTTTTGCATGGCACCTTTACTAAGTGACCCAAAACGATCCAGCACATAATCATCAACAGCGACTATAATTTGTGTTCCCATCAAATACTTGGAGCACTTGGAGCGTTAAACGTGTTTAATTAGATCAGAAAACAAAGCTTTCTTGACGGTGTAATTTGGCATTAAATGTTTGAATTGAAAATCTTCTTTGAAGAAATTTTGACTTGAATATATATTTTTGGGTAATATATAGTAGGGTGCACTAATTGTTTTTAATAAGTTTTATTTATTAAATAAATAAAATGAAAGATTTTAAAATTTATTATATATATTGTGATTATTATAATTATAAAATTGAATGACTAATAAAACACTAATAGTAGTGAATAATCGTTACAAGTATCTCTAGGATTTTCAATTTAGTTATTTATTTCTATTAATCTTTCTGATTTTATTTTTTTTTGCCACATGCTGCTTTCATCCGACCATTCATTCTCCATGTTGTTGTAAGATTCTCCATTCATTCAAAGTTCTTTAGAGAAGAGACGTTCTAGCTCTTATATTATTCTTCTCCATAACAGTAACCTACACTCTTACCATTCAAACAAAACAATTACTCTCCTTTGCTCCAATTCTCTTATTTTCTTTCAAATAGGAATTGAATTGAGATTTTCTAAAAATTTCTTTCTTCATGTGTAAATCTGGGGGTGTTTGTTCTTATGGTTGAATATGCTTTATAAACTACTTTTCATATTTTAATCCTTATGATGGGTTGATTGCTTGAGTTGTGATAATTCTTTTCGATGTGGTTCATAAACACGTAAATAATAATTTAGTCCCTGTATTTCAGTGATATAATACCTCAATCCTTCTAATTTCAAAAACCACATACCTTGCACACTTGTTTGTCTATGACCGTTAATTAATTTTTTTTTTTTGCCATACTAGTAATAGTACATACGAACAACAACTGTATTTTTTTATTGTTTGAAGGAAGGAAACTGTACTTTTACGTAAAAGTGGGTTCATGGCACAAGCGGTGGTGAGTGAGAAACGATCACAATCACAATCTGAAGTGGTGACTTTAATGTTTTTCCTCTTCTTGACTGCTTTCCTCGAACCAATCTCGAGTGCCGAATTTCCTTGGAAAAAATTATTGTTCCCCTACTTTATTTATATAATATCATATACATTATTTATATTTCTTCTTTCTTTTTAAGTAATTTCTCTGTCAGGATCTCAAGTCAAATCAATTTTAAAAAGTTTCTTCACACATGAAGTACATCGTTTGAAAATGAAGTAATAATTATATTTTAAAGTATTTTTTATTTAAAATTATATTAAAATAATATATTTTTTAAAATTTATTTTTTATATTCACATATTAAAATAATTTAAAAATATTTAAAAATAATATTAAAAAAAACTTTTTCAAATTTTAAAACGCTTCCTTTATAGCTCGTTTTAATAATTTTTCATAATAAAATATATGATAAATTTTTTTTAAAAAAAAAAAATTATATTTAATATCAGCACATTAAAATAATTTAAAAATATTTAAAATATATTAAATAAAAGTTAATAAAAAAATTAAAAAATTAAAATTTTTAAAACATTCTTTTAAAATACAACAACAAACAGTCTTTCATCCAAAACCAGGGGCAAACATCCACAATTTTTTCCTGGTTTTGAAACTTCTCTAGTCTCCAACAAAAACCCGTTCTATGTTTTTCCCCTTCTTTCACTTTCAACCGTAAAATCATGGTTGAAACAAGCTGTCTTCTATGACTCTACTGGCCACCATTCAGATGAGGGTGTTGGAAAATCTTAGCATCCTCCATTGAAATTAACACCCCTCATTAATTAAGTTGAGACCATTACTCCATTCTTGTCGTGGACTTCACGCTATGTCCATGGATGAGCCCAGTTGGGCTAAGTGCCTTGATCGCCGAGTGCTTTATGTATCAAGCTTGTTTGGTTACAGTGTTATGCTGGTTATTTTTTGAAATAATTTTTTGTATTAAAATATATATTAATAATATATTTTTTTATGTTTTAAAAATTATTTTTAATATCAACACATCAAAATAATTTAAAAACACTAAAAACATATTAATTTAAAATTAATAAAAAAATAAAAAATATTTTAAATTTTTTTAAAACATTTTTAAAATAAACAGGCCGTTTGATTTATAAGGATTAATCAATAATTTCTGCAGGAGATTTTAGGTGGGAAAAAGAGATTTAGGAGATGTCAAAACTTAAACTTTCTTACAGGGACTGGCGTCTATCTCCGGCTCTGAGGATAATAAAAGGAAAAAACACAGAACTGACTAGTATGTTTTTCTGATGACACGTGTCGCACCCCAAAAAAAATCCGGAAGCGCGGCATCGGGCTGGCGATTATTCGTTCTGTTTTGCTGATTTGGTTCTTTGGAGTCGCCACCTAGTAATTCATTGAGGGCTACTAGGAAACCTGATGTACTGGTCTTGTCAGAGATCGCGGGTAAGGGACTGGTTGTGGTTAGGGAAGGTATTAGCACCCCTAACGCACCCTACCTGAGGTAAGCTGCTTTGTGGACTTGATGTGTTAAAGAAGTTTTAAAAATTCTGTTCTTTCATCGAATTTTATAAAATACAACTTACATGTAAGTTCATGATTCTTTATCCGTGATTAAATCAGAATATTAAATTCTTCTTTATTCTTGCAATTTTGTCATAAATAAATAAAAAAACATTCATATAATAAAAATACACACCACATTCACTTTCAAGCTTCATGGACTTGATGTGATTTTAAAAACAAAATTTTAGCTCAATTCTAAGGCTTTGATAAATCAATTATTACTTTTCCAGACTATATGTAGATACATGTTCTACATTTCCATGGAAAATTCAACATGATTTTTATCTGTCCTTTAGATATTTGTGCATATAAAAAAAAAATTATATGTACATAAAAAAAAACACAAAATAAATAAATAAATATATATATATACATATTTATTAGCTTGGGCTGGGCCTATATTGGCCCAACCACAAGGCTGGACTCAGCCCAGCCGCATGGGCTGGGCTGGTGTTCCAGCCCTCTGGTAACAGGGCTGGACTCAGCCCAGCCGCATGGGCTGGGCTGGTGTTCCGGCCCAAAAGAGGAAAAAATATGGACTCAGCCTAACCGCATGGGCTGGGCTGATGTTCCAGCCCGGAGTGAAAAGGGGCTGGGCTGATGTTCCAGCCCGCCCAAAAAAAAAAAAACATTTAAATTCCTTTTTTTTATTTTTTTTTTATTCAATAACATACATAAAAAAAACAAACACACACAAACATTTCTTTTTTTTTAATTATTATTACTTATCACTTCCTCTTTTCTTTTCTGTTCTTTTTTTTTTTTTTACATCCACATTTACATAAAATACAAACTATAAAAAAAAACTCAAAATTACACAAATATTACATTAAACAATTACAATTACAAAAATTAACCCCAAAACCGACTGAAATTACAGGGATAGCCTTCTGACACCGGAACAGTGTTTAGCTTGATTTCTGGGAGCAGGAACAGTGGCGGCGCGTGGTTCCACGCGCCGCCGCCACCAGAAAAAAAAATCCAACAGCAGGGGGGTCCGGATCGCCTTCTTCCCCTCTTCTTTCCTCGCCGGCGCCGACCTGCAGATCAAGCAAAGAACACACCAGTCGATTTTAATTTTTGTTCTTTGTTTTCAATTTTTTTTTCTCTTCCTCTTCGTTTCGGGTCTGCTTCTCCTTTTTGCTGTTCAGTTTCGTTATTCTGCCATTTTTCTTCCGGCTGATCTGGTGGTTGTGGAAGGAGTATTGGAGGCGGTGGCTGCCGATCTGTGGACGGCGCTGCTGCGGGCCGCCGCTGGAGAAACAACTGGAGGAGGGGAGCTTGTCTCGCGGTGTGGCTGAGCTGGGTTCTTCAATCGTGGGGAGATCGGTGCTGCTGTGGAGGAGCTGCTGCTGTTGGAGGACGGCGTTGATGGTCCGGAGGAGGAGGAGACGCAGCTGAGAGGGGGGAGGGTCTGATGCCGGTCGGCCGATGAAGGGCTGCTGCTAACTAGTTGAAGGAGAAACGGCTGAGAGGGGAAGATTTGTGGGAATCGGGAAGGTCCCTCTGATTTTCAAACGAAAATAGAGGCGTGGCCGAGAGAGGGGTGAGGGAGACAGTGAGGTCTAAACAAAACGGGAGAGAACTGTGATGGAGGGGGCTGAGCTTGGTTGTTTCAGTAGGGAAAAAGTAGAAGAAACCTTGGCCGGCGGCTGAAAAAGGGGGGGTCGGCTGCAGAGAAAATGAAAATGGCCAAGGGAGATGACGGGGAGATGGGGAAAAGGCTGTGGCTGTTGGCAAGCCAGCCGGGGAAGAGGAAGATGGAAAAAATATTCAGGGGGGAGGCTGGCGGCCTTTTTTCCGTGAGGGAGAGGAAGAAGTTTTGTTTTTTTTTTTTTAGGGTTTTTCCCTTTTGTGTTGCCTCTTAAAATTACCAAATGAACCCCCCCCTTTTTTTTTGAGTTTTCAACCTATATTTATAGGTAAAAGTTTGTTCAAACCTCCAAATTGGTCCCTCACCTTTCTTTTTTTTTTGTAAATTTTGATTTTTTTTGTTTTTTTCTTGTATTTAAAAAACGAGCAAAATCAACGTCAATTCTATGAGAAAAATTACGATTTTAAAATGACGCGTGAAAAGTCGAACGCGTTCGAAAAAACAATTGAAAATTAAAATTCTTTTTTTTAAAAGACGTTGAAAATGCTAAAAACATTGCAAATATAATAAAAACATATTTTTTTGGATTTTTGTTGTTTTTCACTATTTTTTGGATTTTTTTGAAAAATTTATTAAAAAGGGGGGTCAAAAATTGGGTAACAACAGATGCCCCCTCTTTACAATGCTTACGAAGTAAAACTCCTCAATGTTTTGCATAGTAAGCTTTGTAAAGAATAGAAAACGAAAATGATCTTATTATCTTGGGCGATATGCCCCTTTTGAAGAAAAGTGGTCTATTTTCAGGGGCGACCGGCCCACACAATCACACTGGTCTACTTTCACGGGCGACCTGCCCACACATACTCAAAGTGGTCTATTTTCAGGGGCGACCGGCCCACACACTCACATTGGTCTACTTTCACGGGCGACCTGCCCACATATACTCACTCTGGTCTATTTTCAAGGGCGACCGACCCATACTCTCACACTGGTCTGTTTTCAGGGGCGACCTGCCCACACATACTCACTCTGGTCTATTTTCAGGGGCGACCTGCCCACACTCTCACACTGGTCTGTTTTCAGGGGCGACCTGCCCACACATACTCACTCTGGTCTATTTTCAGGGGCGACCGACCCACACTCTCACACTGGTCTGTTTTCAGGGGCGACCTGCCCATACATACTCACTCTGGTCTATTTTCAGGGGCGACCTGCCCACACTCTCACACTGGTCTGTTTTCAGGGGCGACCTGCCCACACATACTCACTCTGGTCTATTTTCAGGGGCGACCGACCCACACTCTCACACTGGTCTATTTTCACGGGCGACCTTCCCTTTTGATTGGGTTTACCTGAGATCCCATCTGGCAATCTAACAAGAACAAAAATCGGTGTGTAGCTCGATCAACCTGAAATCCCATCTAGTGATTCTGCGTGATTAGGCTAAACTGAGATCCTTTCGCCGATCCCCTTTAACCATAACCAAGGTCTGTGTGGTTAGACTGAACTGAGATCCCTTCGTCGATCCCCTTCAACCAGAACCAAAATCCTTTCCAATTAGGTTAAACTGAGATCCCTTCGTCGATCCCCTTTAACCATAACCAAGGAACGTGTAGGGTTGGGCTAGACTGAGATTCCTTTCGGCAATCCCCTCTAACCAGAACCAAAATCCTTTCCAATTAGGTTAAACTGAGATCCCTTTGCCGATCCCCTTTAACCATAACCAAGGTCTGTGTGGTTGACTGAACTGAGATCCCTTCGTCGATCCCCTTCAACCAGAACTAAAATCCTTTCCAATTAGGTTAAACTGAGATCCCTTCGTCGATCCCCTTTAACCATAACCAAGGAATGTGTAGGGTTGGGCTAGACTGAGATTCCTTTCGGCAATCCCCTCTAACCAGAACCAAAATCCTTTCCAATTAGGTTAAACTGAGATCCCTTTGCCGATCCCCTTTAACCATAACCAAGGTCTGTGTGGTTGGGCTGAACTGAGATCCCTTCGCCGATCCCCTTCAACCAGAACCAAAATCATTTCCAATTAGGTTAAACTGAGATCCCTTCGTCGATCCCCTTTAACCATAACCAAGGAATGTGTAAAAAGTGGTCTCATTATAATGGGTGACCTACCCAAATGGAAAGGAGGAAGAGTGGTCTCATTTTTATGGGTGACCTACCCAGGGGGAAAAAAAATATGAAGTGTGGTCTCATTGTAATGGGTGACCTACCCAAATATGGAAAAATGTGATATGACAAGTGTGTTTGTGTATAGGACTTACCTGGCGAAGTCTTTGAGGGGATGACAGAAGAAGGGCTGGAAAACTTGGTGCTTCCTGATAATTCCCTATCATAGGATTTGACAACTCGGTGTTTCCTGACTGCAAGAGTTGAAAACTCGAGGCTTCCCGATTGCAAGGTTGATCTCTTCATTTCTTTGGGATTTTCCTGTAACAATTTGAAAAATATGTGCAAATGGTGTTTTTTTTTTTTTTTTTTTTTTTTTTTTTTTTTTGGAGGTTAGATGATATGCATGCATCCTTACCTGATTTGAAATATAGGTCCCCCCCTCTTTGATGCTCCATCGTCATAGGGTGCCCTTGTTTGCATCCCAAAGTTTTCTTTGTTCTTCCGATGCATTAGCTCATTCATGTGCTAGCCATCCACTCAACTGTAAATGTAGTGCCCATCCCGGGCTGTCTTCGACAATTACTGCTTGCATCGTTCATCAAGCTTGACCCTGCCCCCAAGTGTGGTACTGCTTGATTCATCATGAAGGATTTTCTCTCCTGGCTTCTTCTGAGAATTATCCTCTGATTGATTGTGTGTATCATGCCAATACCCATCAAGATTGTTAATCAGTCATGAACTTGCCTCTAGTTGAAACAGTACTCTTCAAGTACATGTTATCATCAGCCTCCTTGGAACTCAATCAGTCATCCAGACATGCATCTCATAGCTTGCAGTACAAAGGCTCATGGTTGTATGCTCAATGCTCTTCTCATAGATTCCTTTCAACTCTTCTAATCAGATTATGAAAAGAAATGTCTCAGCCTCATCAATGATGCTGCTTTTATCACCCATACTCATATGGTGAAGTGCTCATCTGGCTTCAAAACAAATTGTCCCACACAGTCAGTCTTCGGGGTGGGTGCCTTTCTGACATTCATTCAATGCAGTTGCGTGGTAACGTCTGTCGATAACCATGTTTCAAAGGATGACAATATAAGATTGTCCTTCAAGTGCATCAATGTTCCACAATCAGTCCTGGTGGTGCATATGTTCGATGTTCATTCAAATGCACTCACCCGATAACATCTGTCAGGAGTCATAGCCATGTTTCAAAGGGTGACCCAAGATGAAGATATAAAAATATCCTTCAAGTGCAGCGTTGCTCATCAATTGCTGTTGAAGTTCACTAAATCATGGATTGTCTTTGAACAACATTGCCCCTAGTTGATCTGAACATGCTCATTCTTCTGTTTACAACCAAATGGATTTTGTGAATGCCAGGAATGACTTTGATGGCCTTTGATGACTCATTATGTGATTCTTTCTTTGCCCCCAACTGATCTGGATACTGTTTGTTTTCCTTCTTAAGGTCCACTGTATTGCCCACAGCTGCTCAACTTTTCAAGGAGTGTCGAGGACTTCAATGCCATTTCTATCAACGATTTTGCATACTCAATCAATGTTCTTCAGTGTTTGATAATCTTCCTTGTTCTAGAATCAACTCTCATATTTCAAAGATCATGTCTATTCAAAGTCTAGTTTGTTGAAATAAAATCAGAGATGTCCTTTTTGAAAATCTTTTGAAAATCAAGCTTTTTGATCAAAGACCCAACACACGTTATTCGAAATATATAGTCCTTTGATTGTCATGCATTTTAAAAACAAAAATTGACCCAATGTAGGATTAAAAAAAATGGCTTTTTCCATGGTTCTTTGTATCAATTTGAATCCTTGATATTGGGTATATCATTTGATAGTCTATGATGAGGTGACCTTTGCATGGATTTCAAAAAAAACAAAAATGCTCAAGTCAAAACTCAGGCTTTATCAAGAAATGTTGTTTCTCTTCTTAGCACTTGTTTTATCAGCATGCATAATAACCAATAGCTTAATTCATGAAGACACGACCCTTATGGAAAAGCTCTTCAAGTTTTGAGAGCGCCATTTATCGGTTCAAATTGCTTGCTTGATTAAAAAGGGCTTTTAAAAGCATGTAATGCAGGTTATGGTTCAAGGCTATGAAAGAAAGGAATTTCCAAGGCTCAAAAGGTGTTTGAGGGTTTCAAAGACCTAGGATCAACATCAACTATTCATCAACTTGTTTTCTATTGTTGTCTTTGTAGAGGAAACGACATATAACCTTGTTAGCCTCAAAGTTCAGACTTTTCTTAACATAAGTCATAATGCAAATCCCCATTTCCTTGATGAATAACCAACCTCAATCATCTGATAACATCATAGGCTTTATAATAGAAACCAAAAGTTACGTTTCTAGCTTAGTCTTTTTTCTAGTATTGACTTTTGTTGTGCTTTTCCTTGATTGAAATTTCTTTTGCTCTTCATAGACTTGATAGGCGTTCTCCTTCCCTTATCTTTGACTTGTCTTTAAGTGAAGGCAATTTCAACTTCTTCTTTTTTTTCTTTTTCTTTTTTTATCATAGCCTTCCTTAAAAATTTCCCATATGCCCCCAATCTATGTGTTTTCTTTTAGCTCTCTCTCAATCATTGGACCTTTGTTCTAAGCCTTCCCCTTTATCCATTAATTATATCAATGTCTCCAACATATCTCTCATCTGCCCCCAGTGTGAGGTGTGATCCTAGTCAGGATTTCTTTTTTGAAAGAAAATATTCACTAGGCTCAAAATGGGACTACAAGGGATATAATCTTTAGAAAGTGAAGGGATATCAAAGATGGCCTTTTCTCATTTCAAGCAAGGTCAGTTAGAACCGATAAATTTTGACCTCATCCAATGAATGATTGAGACTTGTAAGAATCATGATTCACGAGTCCATAACTACCGAATCCACTACATGTCATTATGCATACTGTTAAAACTTAGCTATATGATGTGTGGTTCAGTTTCAGGAGGTATGAGTTCAAAATTGTTTAGTCACCTCATGTCATTTTCAAGCATCGAGTCATTTCTGTAATCAAAACACTTTTAATCTTCCGGATTGATTAACCTTTATCGCATGTTGGAGTTTGATCAAAAAAATTGTCAGAATAAAATGCTAAACATCTGTTGATTTCAAAACAACAAAGAGACAAAAGCAAAACATGTTTCGTTGAAGGATGAGATGTGATCCCAAAACAAATTGCAGAATTCCATAACAATATGATTGACTGTTCATCACCATTCTTGAATCAGCTTTTCTGGCAATATCTATGTTTTGCCAAGCACTTTCGATCACATGTCATTTTGATGATGTTCGGGGGACAATATAGTCAATGACACCCTCCTTTGCAAGCTCCACTTGTCCCTTGCTCACCAACTTTGAGACTCGCTTCTTTGAATTCTTGCAACTATTGAATTGAAATGGTTGAAGACCCCACCATGACATCACATCTCTTGTCTGGATTAAACCACCCAGAAAATGGTGGTTGCATGGGATTTGTCGGAGTCAGGTAAAGGTTTGGAATCTGGCAGATGCAGGTAAATAAACTCACATGGCAACTGTTCAATTGAAATTCTTGCAAACTATTCCATTGAAATGGTCGAGGACCCCACCATCACATCACATCTCTTGTCTGGATTGAACCACCTGGAAAATAGTGGTTACATGGGATTTGTCGGAGTCAAGCAAAATTCTGGAATCTGGCAAATGTTGGTCGACAAACTTAAGCGGCAGAGGAATGTCAAACTTGGCAAAGACATTTGAGCAATTGATGCTACCGTAAGACCTGGCTAGACCATATAATTAAGGTTTCACTGTCAAAGTCATCTCTTGATTCACCTCTCATCATTGTTCTGGAATCCATGGCAGATCCTTCAATCTTTCCTCTCTTCATAGCTTGTTCAATCCTTCGGCAAATCCTCACAACATCATTTCAATCTTCCAATGTTGTTGTTGTTGTTTTAGGATTGTTGGAAACCTCTTAATATCTAGGTAATCCTGGCAGCGCACAAAAACAAAAGCGTGTGGAATCACACATTGTCAAAATTGGAAAAGAAACCGATGAATCTACAACATTTTCTGTTTCCTCTTTGATTCTCCACTCACAGTGCAGCAAACAGCCACTTCTGCGTTTTAATGCCGATACTGGTAGGGGAAAATTGTGGACAATCTGAAACCACTGCCTCCCTTATTGGATTTCCCATTTACAGATCCACAAATGGATTCTTGCCGAGAGATCTCTACAACGTTGAAGTTTGATGTCTGCTCAATGTTTTTCAAATCAAATCTGGCTCTTCAACATGCTACAGTTTCCTCGTGCTGAAACTGATGAGAGAAACATTTGTAGCATATGCAATTAGTAAATCCTCTCTTGCACTCTCAACTTGCAGCATCATAAACAGATTTTTATAGAGCGAGCTCTGCCACGTTGAAGTTCGACGACTACTCATATTTTCAGACCAGGCCTGACTCCTTTGCCTAGTACAATGTTTTGCTCGTGCCACTGGTGGGAAAAAGTTTCAAAGCATATGTAATTAATACATCCCCTTTTGCATTTCCCATTGGCAGATCCACAAATAAATTTCTACAGAGAGGGCTTTACCACGTAGAAGTTCAGTGTCTGATCATGGTTTTTCAGACCAACACCTTGTGCTGCTGAACTGAAATTGAGCTCATAATTGGGGTAACTTCAAAGTGAACTAATGCACCATGAACAGGAGGCTAGTAGTCGTTTGGTTCCATTAGATGATGTGGAGGCGATGAACACTTAACAGTGCAACTAGACAAGAATCAGAGTTGTCATTAGTTGATGACTGAAGGCATTGTTGTTGTTGTTCATGAGTGAAAAGGAGAGGCAGCTTCAATTGGACGTGGACAAGCAGTGTTCCCACAGAAGACTGTGCAGACATTCTCTTTCCATTTAATACTCAACACTTGTTCAAGCAAATCTGAGTCTAGCTGTTTCACCTTTGATGCTCTCAACCTTAATCTGATAATGAGCCTCTATCTGACATCTTTCTTCACTACCCTCATCTTTTCAATCACGTGCAGCACAGCTTGTGCGGGGGACCTACCTTTCAACCCGGTACATGCATGATAAATGTATGAATATGTAATCTATATGACGAACTCGCCCTTCGAGGGGTGACATATGGTCGCAACTCTTGTATGATGAAACAAGAAGCTTGATTCTTGCTCAAACTCTACAATGAAAATTTTATGAGCGACGGTCATTGTGTCACCCACAAGTCTGGAGTTCAAGATGCTTCAAGAAGGGCTTGCTCGGGTGCAAAACAATGTATACAGAGCATTCAACCTAAAGGCAAGTTCTAATCTTTTTAAGTGAGACAAAAGGTAGGTTTACTACTTGGTCTCTAAAAAGGGTCTCTCGTTGTCCCAGTGATCGCCCTCGTGGAGGCAATATGGGGGCTTGTAGGCAACAAGATGGCACGTGTCCAACTATTACCAGTCTAAGCACTCAACGAAGAGTTGGGGTTTACACAAACTTAAACCTTGACTAAAAGTCGTAAGGTAAGCTGCTAGTCCCCCTCCTAACCTGAAGCTTGTGTGTGCTTTAAAAAATTAACTATGTGATGCATGAGATAATTCTACAAAATGCATGGATAAAACAAAAATAAAAAAAACACAAAAATGCAAAAACATAAACATCAAATATACAAAGCTTAGTCCAATAATGTTGAAAACAATACCTTCCCCAGTGGAGTCGCCATTCTGTCGCACCCCAAAAAAAATCCGGAAGCGCGGCATCGGGCTGGCGATTATTCGTTCTGTTTTGCTGATTTGGTTCTTTGGAGTCGCCACCTAGTAATTCATTGAGGGCTACTAGGAAACCTGATGTACTGGTCTTGTCAGAGATCGCGGGTAACGGACTGGTTGTGGTTAGGGAAGGTATTAGCACCCCTAACGCACCCTACCTGAGGTAAGCTGCTTTGTGGACTTGATGTGTTAAAGAAGTTTTAAAAATTCTGTTCTTTCATCGAATTTTATAAAATACAACTTACATGTAAGTTCATGATTCTTTATCCGTGATTAAATCAGAATATTAAATTCTTCTTTATTCTTGCAATTTTGTCATAAATAAATAAAAAAACATTCATATAATAAAAATACACACCACATTCACTTTCAAGCTTCATGGACTTGATGTGATTTTAAAAACAAAATTTTAGCTCAATTCTAAGGCTTTGATAAATCAATTATTACTTTTCCAGACTATATGTAGATACATGTTCTACATTTCCATGGAAAATTCAACATGATTTTTATCTGTCCTTTAGATATTTGTGCATATAAAAAAAAAATTATATGTACATAAAAAAAAACACAAAATAAATAAATAAATATATATATATACATATTTATTAGCTTGGGCTGGGCCTATATTGGCCCAACCACAAGGCTGGACTCAGCCCAGCCGCATGGGCTGGGCTGGTGTTCCAGCCCTCTGGTAACAGGGCTGGACTCAGCCCAGCCGCATGGGCTGGGCTGGTGTTCCGGCCCAAAAGAGGAAAAAATATGGACTCAGCCTAACCGCATGGGCTGGGCTGATGTTCCAGCCCGGAGTGAAAAGGGGCTGGGCTGATGTTCCAGCCCGCCCAAAAAAAAAAAAAACATTTAAATTCCTTTTTTTTATTTTTTTTTTATTCAATAACATACATAAAAAAAACAAACACACACAAACATTTCTTTTTTTTTAATTATTATTACTTATCACTTCCTCTTTTCTTTTCTGTTCTTTTTTTTTTTTTTACATCCACATTTACATAAAATACAAACTATAAAAAAAAACTCAAAATTACACAAATATTACATTAAACAATTACAATTACAAAAATTAACCCCAAAACCGACTGAAATTACAGGGATAGCCTTCTGACACCGGAACAGTGTTTAGCTTGATTTCTGGGAGCAGGAACAGTGGCGGCGCGTGGTTCCACGCGCCGCCGCCACCAGAAAAAAAAATCCAACAGCAGGGGGGTCCGGATCGCCTTCTTCCCCTCTTCTTTCCTCGCCGGCGCCGACCTGCAGATCAAGCAAAGAACACACCAGTCGATTTTAATTTTTGTTCTTTGTTTTCAATTTTTTTTTCTCTTCCTCTTCGTTTCGGGTCTGCTTCTCCTTTTTGCTGTTCAGTTTCGTTATTCTGCCATTTTTCTTCCGGCTGATCTGGTGGTTGTGGAAGGAGTATTGGAGGCGGTGGCTGCCGATCTGTGGACGGCGCTGCTGCGGGCCGCCGCTGGAGAAACAACTGGAGGAGGGGAGCTTGTCTCGCGGTGTGGCTGAGCTGGGTTCTTCAATCGTGGGGAGATCGGTGCTGCTGTGGAGGAGCTGCTGCTGTTGGAGGACGGCGTTGATGGTCCGGAGGAGGAGGAGACGCAGCTGAGAGGGGGGAGGGTCTGATGCCGGTCGGCCGATGAAGGGCTGCTGCTAACTAGTTGAAGGAGAAACGGCTGAGAGGGGAAGATTTGTGGGAATCGGGAAGGTCCCTCTGATTTTCAAACGAAAATAGAGGCGTGGCCGAGAGAGGGGTGAGGGAGACAGTGAGGTCTAAACAAAACGGGAGAGAACTGTGATGGAGGGGGCTGAGCTTGGTTGTTTCAGTAGGGAAAAAGTAGAAGAAACCTTGGCCGGCGGCTGAAAAAGGGGGGGTCGGCTGCAGAGAAAATGAAAATGGCCAAGGGAGATGACGGGGAGATGGGGAAAAGGCTGTGGCTGTTGGCAAGCCAGCCGGGGAAGAGGAAGATGGAAAAAATATTCAGGGGGGAGGCTGGCGGCCTTTTTTCCGTGAGGGAGAGGAAGAAGTTTTGTTTTTTTTTTTTTAGGGTTTTTCCCTTTTGTGTTGCCTCTTAAAATTACCAAATGAACCCCCCCCTTTTTTTTTGAGTTTTCAACCTATATTTATAGGTAAAAGTTTGTTCAAACCTCCAAATTGGTCCCTCACCTTTCTTTTTTTTTTGTAAATTTTGATTTTTTTTGTTTTTTTCTTGTATTTAAAAAACGAGCAAAATCAACGTCAATTCTATGAGAAAAATTACGATTTTAAAATGACGCGTGAAAAGTCGAACGCGTTCGAAAAAACAATTGAAAATTAAAATTCTTTTTTTTAAAAGACGTTGAAAATGCTAAAAACATTGCAAATATAATAAAAACATATTTTTTTGGATTTTTGTTGTTTTTCACTATTTTTTGGATTTTTTTGAAAAATTTATTAAAAAGGTGGGTCAAAAATTGGGTAACAACAACACGTACATACACACAAGCACACACATACTTGATCAGTAATTTTATATGATTATTTGTTTCTAGCACCAAATCATCCGGTGTAAATATGCATGGAATAAAACCTAAAAGGTAGCTTAATTGGTCAGAAGACTTGTCGCATCGAACTTCTTGTGTGGTTTGAAGACTTGTCTAGCTGAATATTTGCCAAGAAAGAAAAACTTATTTGTCAACTTTCTCATAAAGGTTGGACCTTAACGATGACCTACAATACTACATTTATTGTGTTGGAAATTCAGAACTTGGATATTGAAGACTTGGAGTAACAAAACCCTGTTGTAAATTACAATTACAAAAAAAAAAAAAAATCAAAGAAGAAGGTAAATTATTATTGCCTTCAAATACAGAATTGTTAGTTTAGTTAGAAAATAACAATTATTTTAAAAGAAAATTACATTTTAAGAAATAATTAATATTTTTTTATTGATTTGAATTGTTAGAACTAAATTGCTGACCAAATTAAGTAAATTTATTAAGAAAGAAAAAAATTAAAAGAAATAGGAGTAAAGTGAAAAAAATAGGTTGACAGTTACAAAATTGATGAGAAAAGTTTATTTTGGTCTTCTGCTTTTTAAGTTAAAGTTTTTTTTTGTCTATTTATTTTTTTTAATATTTAATTTTAGTCTAATTTTTTGTTTTTTATTTTTTAGTCTTTGATTCAAGAGAAGGTAGAGAGTAATTGAATTAGGTTGAAGAGAGAGAAAGTATCAATTGATACTAATTCAAACCATGAAAAAGTTTGATTTTAACATCAATGAGTTTGAATTGATAAGATGAGTTCCACTAGGATATATTTTGAGATCTCATATGGCGACCTCATCAACTGGAACTTAAAAAATTTGTGTGTCTCGGTTAACATAAAATCCCATCTGGCGATCTCCTTTTACCAAAGCCACATAAGATCCTATCTGGCGACCTCATTAAACCAAAACCAAAAAATGTGTGTAACTCGGTCAACCTGAAATCCCATCTGGCGATTCCCTTTAACCAAAGTCACCTGAGATCTCATATGGCGACCTCATTTAACCAAAATCCAAAAAAAGTGTAAAAAGTGGTTTATTGTAATGGGTGACCTACCCAGGTGGAAAGAATATGAAAAACGGTCTCGTTGTGATGGGTGACCTACCTAGATGGAAAAAAGTGTAGTGCGGTCTCATTGTAATGGGTGACTTACCCAAAGAAAAAGGAAAAAGTGGTCTCATTGTAATGGGTGACCTACCCAAGTGGAAGAATGGCCTCATTGTATTGGGTGACCTACCCAAGTAAAAAAACATGAAGAATTGATCGCGTTGTAATGGGTGATCTACCCAAGAAAAAGGAAAGAGTGGTCTCATTGTAATGGGTGACCTACCCAGGTGGAAGAATGGTCTCATTGTAATGGGTGACCTACCCAGGTGGAAGAATGGTCTCATTGTAATGGGTGACCTACCCAAATAAAAATATGGAGAATTGGTCCCGTTGTAATGGGTGACCTACCCAGAAAAATGTTGGCGAGGGCTCAAAGGCGCACTCAAAAGGAGCTAGGGTCAGAAAACGCACTACCTGAGAAGTGAGGGCTCAAAGGCACACTCAAAATGAGGTAGGGTTAGAAAACGCACTACCCGAGATGTGAAGGCTCAACGACGCACTTAACCAGAAATGAAGGCTCAAAGGTGTACTCGAAATGAGGTAGGGTTAGAAAACGCACTACCTGAGAAATAGTGGCTCAAAGGCACACACAAAAAAAAGTAAGGGCTCAAAGGTGCACTCGAAATGAGGTATGATTAGAAAACGCACTACCCAAAAGGTGATGATGAAACATCGATCTAATAATGTTGAAAGCAATGCATTATGGTCAATATGCATGTATACTTACCTAAGAAAAATAGGTCCCCATTTCTTCATGGTGTATTTCTTTTCTCAAAAGTTGGAGTGTTGGCAGTGAACTTTGATGGCTTTTTCGCTCTTGCTTACTCGAGTCATCTCTTGTGATCTTGACCCTTAGGAAACACTTGATATCATCATACTTCTTTGTCCTCCACCTTTTTATCTCAAGGGTTGCCAATTTTGCCCGTCATTGTTTCTTAGAAAGAATCATGGAGGCAGCCCTATCATGCATTTTTTTTTGCCCCCTAACTTGATCATGCCCCTAAATGTTCAATTCGGGCTTGGGGATGAGGCTATATGAAAGAAGGTTTGACAAGGAGTTGTTTTCATGCAGAATTTTTAGAATTCCAAAGCTATTCCAGACACAAATTATGTTGACATTGATTCGAAACAAACTCATTATGGACAAATTCAAGTGCTTCCTATGGAGAGGTTATTAGAAGTGATGAAAACTTTTTGTTTTGGCTTTTGGTGAAAAAAATGAAGTGACATTTGGCTGGTCGAAATGGTTCAAGATTTAATATGAGAGTTTCAAAGATCCAGTCTTGAAAGCATTCATTTTATTTGCATGAATAATGATTTGGTTCACATGAGAAAGCATTGCCTACCGATCAAGATTCCTTGCCTTTGATCAGAAAAGGCTTGATTAGGCACGTAAAGTAGGCTTGGGCTATTGGTTATGAAGAAAATGATATTTGTAGGCTCAAAAGGTGTTTAAAGGATTTCAAAACTAAGGATCACTTGTGCTTGTTTCTTGACCTTTTATCATTTGAATGTCTTTCAAAAATTGTCTATCATGCCCCCTAGTGATGGGCTTGAGCTCTTTCTCTTTGCTTTTGTTTTCTTCATATGGTTTTAAACATCATCATATTGTTTTTTTTTTATGCTCAAAACTTTTGGATCCTTTGGATTTTTCTTTATGCCCCCTAGCTTTGTTTGGGCACCTTCGATGATTGAGAATTTTCTTTTATGCCCTCTAGTATTGCTTGGGCATTTTCAATCATTGAGGTTTTCTCTATGTCATCGCACCCTAGTGTTGGGTGTGATCCTAGCCAAGGTTATTTATCTTAAGAAAAGCATTAGGCTTAAAAGGGGACTGCAGATGATATATTTTAGCCTCATGAAAATATTATCAAATATGACCTTTCTTCATTTCAAACTCATGCATTTAGGATCGGTAAGCCTTGCTTTCATGCGAGTATACAATGTAATTTCTCATTATTCATTCGAATAAAACTCAGCTTTTGGAGTCACTTCATGGGTTCTTTTTGTTTTTGTTTTTGTATTTTTTAGGTTTTGTAGGTGTATGGTTACCTTTTTAAGGAATCACCTGAATTTCCAGAACTCATTTGCTTTGGACAAACATCAACATGATTTCTGTTTTTGTAGTAAACTTTGAATTCCTAAAAATCCTTGTGAACATGTGCGATCATGTACAGTTTTGGAAGAAAAGAGAAACACACCCAAAGATTTTTTGGTGTGATGGTTTCATGCTTAACGATTATATTTAATGTGTTATTTGCATGAAACAACAACAAAAATGAAGGTATGTTATAAGCACATGATCTTATTAACAATAAAGGCTCATTTGACAAGGAAAGTGTTATGGAATTTTAAGCCAAGTTACCAACAAAAAATGGAACAGGTTTAAATAAAATCAAGAAGTTTTGTAGGCATGATCAAATAGAGGTAGGTTTATTTTTTTTTTCCAGAACAAGAATAGGCTTCCCCTTCGGTTGGCCTTCCCACCAAAGCTTTTGTAGAAATACAGGATTGTGTCGAGACTCTTGACCACGTTTGCCCCCAATTTCTTCGGGCAGAGTCATTGTTAGGTTTTGAACAAAGATGATAGGTCAATTACAAGGAAACTTCCCTAGAGTTATTTTTTAGTATTTTCTCGAGTAAGCTAGAGGCGAGTCACACATGTCTTCAGAAACTGCAACTCTTTTTAAAATAGACATTATGATGAGCACACTCTTCATCTTCCATGTTTTTTCATTCAAAGTCAGGTGTTGTAGACTCGTAGGGTACCTACTTTTCATTCTGGTGCATGCATGACAAATACATGAACATGTAATCTATATGATGAACTCGCCCTTCGAGGGGTGACAATATGGTCGTAAGTCTTGTATGATGGAACAAGAATCGTGATTTTTGCCTAAACTCTACAATGAAAATTTTCTGAGTGACGACCATTATGTCACCCACAAGTCTTGAGTTCAAGATGATTCAAGAAGGGTTTGCCCTTATGCAAATAACAATAGCACATACAACCTAAAGACGGGTTATATTCATTATGTGAACCTAGATAGGTTTTCTATCAGGTCCCAAAAGGGTTTCATATTTGCCTAGTGACGTTTTTTGTAAAGACAGTATGGGGGTGTTGCAAGGAATAGTTAAGGCACGTATACACACCATTACCAAGCAGGCACTCAGATATGAGTTGGGTGTTTCACCCATCTGAACCCTGACTAATAGTTATAGGGCAGATCGCTAGTTCCCCACCTAACCTAGAAGCTTGTGTGTGCTTTCAAAATTAAAACAAGTGATTCATCAAACAATTCTATAAAATGCATGGAAATAAATATTGAAAAAACAGAGAGATAAAATTGCAAAAACTTAAACACATCAAATGCATAAAGCTTAGTCCAATATTGTCAGAAACAATACCTTCCCTAGTGGAGTCGCCATTCTGTCGCACGTCAGAATCCGCGCGGCGTCGGCTGGTGATTTTTCTCATTGTATGTTTGCTTTGATTCGTTGGGAGTCGCAACCTAGTAATTTATTGAGGGCTACTAGGAAACCAAATGTACTGGTCTTGTCAGAGATTCGCGGGTAAGGGACTAGTTGTGGTTAGGGAAGGTATTAGCACCCCTAACGCACCTTACCTAAGGTAAGCTGCTTTGTGGCTTTGACATGTTAAAGAAGTTTTAAAATTTTGTCTTTTCATCGGATATTAGAAATACAACTTAGGTATAAGTTAATAATTCTGGACCATCAGCAAATCAAAATATTAAATTCTTCTTTATTCTTTGCAATTTTATCATAAATAAAAACATCCATAAAAAAAAAAAGCATACAAACACACATACACTTTCACTATATTTTTTTTCTTTTCTTTTCTTTTCCTTTTCTTTTTTGCTTCCATATTTACAAAATTCAAATTACAAAAACTCAAAACTAAACAAATATTACATTAAACAATTCTAAAATTACAAAACAACCATTCAAAAATCCATAACAGTGCTGGGACTAGTTCTGTGAAGCCAAAGGACATCAGGAAGAGTGGCGGCATGTTGTTCCACGCACTACGATCACTGGTGGCGTGTGGGTTCACGCGCCGCTGCAAGAAACTCCAGAAACAGGGGGGGTCTGGATCAACTTCTTCTTCTCAGTCTTCCTACGTATGCGGTGACCTACAAAGCAACTAAAAACATCACAGGCAGTTGATTTTAATTTTTCTTTCTTTTTCAGATCTGTTTCGGTCTTCTCCTTTTCAGATCTCCATCAATGCAGATCTTTCATTTGTTTAAATCTTCTTCTCCTTCGCTTCAGGTGGCCGGTAGTTGGGTGCAGCAGTGTTCAGATGGCAGCGGTGAATCTGTGGGGCTATTGCTGATAGCTGAAGGGAGGGGAGGCCGGATGGTTCAATCTGTGAGGGAGGAGCTCGGCTGCTACTATGATGAGCTCTGTTTGTTGGCCGATTGTTATTGATACGACCAGAGGAGACGAAAATGTGGCGGCTGTGGCTTGGAGAGAGAAGGGAGAGAAGCATGGCTGAGGGTTTGAAAGTGGAAGGGGGGCGGTGGAGCTGCTGTGTTTAGACTGTTTAAGTATAGCTGGCAGCGAGATAGTGTGGGTTTGTGAGGGATGGATAATCAACCGGCTGAGGGGGGAGAAGAAATTCAAGCCAGGGGGCTGCTGTTTGGCCGGTGTGGAAAAATCAAAGGCAAAGGGTGGAGGCGGCTGTGTTTAGTTTTTTTAGGGATTAATGTTTTCTTTTTTTGTATTTTTCTGATGTTTCAAAATTGCCCCCCCCCCCCCACTTTTTTATGTGCTGAAGACCAGTATTTGTAGGCAAAAATATTGTTAAGTTTCCAAACTTAGTCCCTCAACTTCTTCTTTCTTTTTGTAAATTTGATTTTTCTTAATTTTTTTGTATTTTTTGAAAACGAGCAATATCAACGTCGACTTAATGAGGAAAATCAATAATTTTAAAAATGACACGAGAAAAGTTAAACACGTTCGAAAAACCTTTGAAAATTTAAATTCTTTTTAGACGACGCTGAAAATGCTAAAAACGATATAAATATATTAAAAAAAATGTATGGTTTGTATTTTTGATTTTTTTTGCTATTTTTGGATTGTTCTGAAAATTTACCAAAACATGGGTTAAAAATTGGGTAGCAACATACTTATGGAAATACAAAAGCGTTCTTCGAGTCTGAGTGACAGATTATCTCGCGATATCCATGATTCCAAGCCAGCTTCTGTCCTTTACCAATAACTAGTAACTCTAGAAGAAGGTTGCAAGCAACACCTGCAAAGGCAATAAATCCAACAAGAAAATTCCCCGCACTGGACCTAATTAAACCACCAACTCTAATCCTACTAGGGTTACCGAGAGAGCTACAATCCACATTAATCTTTACAAAATCCCAAAGAGGTCGTTGCTATAAGATCTGGATTATTTCTTTGGTTACCTTCATATCTTCCCCCAAGCCATATATATGAGAATCAACAGCCATTCTCCAAATATTCCTCCTCAACCAAAAATCACCTTCATAGTGGTTTTCAAAATCAAAAGAGTTTATCTGCCTCTAAATCCACCATAAAACTAAAAGAAACAGATGATCCTAGTCTGTATCCACTTGCTGAATAATCCAATCCACAATATTCCCATCAAGAAAATTAGTTGCTCCAATGAAACCAAGTTCCTGCCAAACCTCATATTCTACTAGACTTTTCACATGATGTAGTTTCAACGAATCCACATCCAAGTATTCAGAACCTCATGCATCAGAGAGTTTTAGTTCAAGCTCTTCTGTGGCTTCCGTACCAACCGAGACAATATCTATCAGAAACTTTTATTTTTAATATTAAGAAATCACTAAAGAGGTCTTGTATTTATTTTTTAATAATTATAAATTTTATTTTTTTTCAACGCTACTAAAAACTTATATAATTGTTAACTTTAAAATCTATAGTAATAATTAAGAAGCTTGCAAGCTAATCCAAACATCCAATTTTATTTATAAAAAAAAGCTTCATTCTTCGTTGAATCTCAATCTCTTAGATATTATTCATTTAACTTTCATTTAAAAATATTTACCTTAAATGACGTTGCTATTGACATAAATGAGTTGACTGGGTAATATTCGATAGATGGGAGATCCAATTGGATTATTTTTGTTAGTTTTTGTGATGCTAAACTTTTGAGCCAAGAAATTAAGGCGCTTACTAGTCAGTTGAAAATCACTAGCCATTTGTCAATTGAAAATCACTAGCCATCATCATGCCTGATGCATCCCTGTAAAATATTTCTCATTTCATTGCTTGAATGCCTTCTTCTCCAAATTTTATGTCCACAGACACCATAAGTTTTAATGAGTCCATTACAGATGTTAATGTTTTAGTCTCCAGTGGAGGAAACTTCACTTTGGGATTCTTCAGTCCTGGCAATTCTAGCAATTGGTATCTTGGAACTTGGTACACTAAAGTTTCAGTTCAATGTTAATGTTATAGAGAGTGGTACGCTTAATTTGATCCTGATCACATATTGTTCTAATCAAGGATAACAAACAAGAAAATATTGGGAAGAGATGATTCATCACTATAATATTGAGAACGGATATAATTTATCAAAGCAGAATACTTCATATTATAATGTCTAAATCAAAACATTCATGATAAATAAATAATAATTACATTAAAAAACTAGTCACTAAAAGGTTAAGTTAAACCAGTTATGACTTTTTTTAATATTTGATGGATCATTTTAGATTTGCTAAACATTGTACTTGATCTTTAAATATAAGTCAATCAATTTTGAATTGATAATAAATTAAATTGTTTAATTTATTTAATCTTATTTTATTTACGATTATTATTTATATTTGAGCCAACTTATTAGGGAACCAAATAAGTCATACACTTAAAAATAATTGGCCAAAAATTAAAATATAATGATTAATCAAAAGTGACTTAATTGTAAATAAATTTTAAAGATCAAGGACTAGAATATAATTGATACAGGGGATTACAATTCCAAATCTATATATGTCTAACAGGAAATTTAAAACTCCCAAAAAATTTTAAACGTTTCTAGACACCCAAAACATTCACCACGTACTTCTTGTTTTTGCATGTCATTGTGGAATGTATAGAAGGGAATTGAAAACTATTTTGGAATGTATAGAAGCCAACAAGGGTGCTATATGTGTCAGGATTGCCTTGCATCGAATTTTTTTTCAAGAATCAATAACATTTTCGTATCTCACTCGTCATCGAACGAACTAAAAATTAACAAAGATATTTATTTTAATCCGCAATGAGCTCACAAGAGTTGTGCAAACTTGAGACCAAAAAAAAATCTCACCAGAAACTAAACACTAGTGGCCTTCCAGGTGGTCATCTATTACATGACTGGCTCCAGTACTGAGCAACCCTAATAATCGGTCAAGAAAAATTCTATGAAGCTTTAGTAGGTGGCGTTTTGGCCCCACTCATTAAAAACCCCTACTGCACTACGAACTACGAAGTCATCTACTCACCTCACCAACACACGATCATTGAAACAAATTATGAATCCCATAGAAAGGTTTTTGAGTACATTGTTTCTCTTCCTCGTTTTTCCTTCTTGCTTATCTATTGACATCATAGCTCCAAACCAATCAATCAAAGATGGAGATGTTCTGGTCTCTAGCGGACAAAGCTATGAACTCGGGTTCTTTAGCTCAGGCATCGATTCTAGTCGTCGTTATGTGGGAATTTGGTACCGTAAGGTTTCAGAACGAACTGTTGTATGGGTGGCAAATAGAGATAATCCTATCAATGGTACCTCCGGAGTCCTAGCTATCAACAAACGTAACCTTGAAATTTATGAAAATAACCGAAGTAGTGTTCCTGTTTGGTCCACAAATGTTCCAGCATCATCAATGACCAATTGCGCGGCTCAGCTCCAGGATTCAGGAAACTTGGTCTTGGTTCAACAGGATAGCAAAAGGGTCTTGTGGCAGAGTTTTGATCATGGTACAGATACTATGCTTCCTGGTATGAAGATTGGGCTGGACCTGAAAATCGGTTTGAACCGGTCTCTGTCATCTTGGAAGTCCAAAGATGACCCGGGAACCGGAACTATTGTCCTTGGTATTGACCCAAGTGGGTTTCCCCAGTTGTTCCTATACAAGGGTCAAACCCGAAGGTGGCGTGGCGGACCGTGGACTGGACTAAGATGGAGCGGAGTACCCCAAATGGCCACTACCTACATCTTGAATGTTACTTTCGTTAGCAGTGTTGATGAGGTATGGTATTCCTATAGTATCAATAATCCCTCCTTCATTTCAAGAATGGTGCTGAACGAATCAGGAGTAGGGCAACGGCTGACATGGAACGATCGTGATCGACAATGGTTCGAAATTTGGTCCTCCCCAAAAGAACCATGTGACACCTATGGCCAATGTGGTCCAAATAGTAACTGTGACCCATATCAAGCAAATAATTTCATATGCAAATGTCTACCCGGATTCGAACCCAAGTCATCCCAAGAATGGTACCTGAGAGACGGGTCAGGAGGTTGTGTCAGGAAACCTAACGTGTCCACGTGTCGCGGCGGAGAAGGGTTCGTCAAGTTGGCTCGAGTGAAGGTGCCGGATACTTCAATGGCGAGTGCGAACATGAGTTTGATATTGAAAGAATGTGAGCAAGAGTGCTTGAGGAATTGTTCTTGTACAGCTTATGCTAGTGCTGACGAAAGAGGGCTTGGATGCTTGAGATGGTATGGTGATCTGTTGGACACAAGAACGTTTTCAGATGTGGGGCAAGAGATTTACATCCGTGTGGATAGAGCTGAATTAGGTACATGTCCAATTCTACCACTAACTTGTTTACTTTTCCTTTGTTCACTTGCTATGCCACAAGTTTTGATTCTTGAAGAAATCTCATAGACCTGATAAATCACAAGTAATCAGTTTTCTTATAATTTATTAGAAGTAATTGACTATTTGTATAAATGATTCCATTAAGCTTAAGGGCACAAGTAAACTAGGATTGATGGCATAGATTTCAAATGTTTCTCCAATTATATGAAAGATAGCTTCCTGAGCAATGTTTTTTTATTAATCAGCACGTAATTTTATGAATAGAATATTTGATTAGGGGAGGTCAATAAACGAACTCGAAAGTGATTATTTTGGTTAAGTGATCATATTATTATTTACTAGTATAATGAATCGAGTAGTTTTGTCACACACATGCCTTAACATTTTTTAACTTTCCTTCTAAGAATATATATATTAAAAATTAAAAAATGTACTAAAACCTTTTTCACAGTAATCCATTGTGAATTTCTTTTCTAATCATAATTTTTTTTTTCTCTTTGTGGCCAAATTAACTACCAATTTCTTATAATTTGTTATGGAGAAACACAGTTGAAAGAAGGAGGCCAAAGTATAAAAGAAGAAAAAATTACATGTTTGGATTGAAACTCGCACAAGTAAGAGTGTGTTTAGGTACCTATACTTTGTTTTTTTTTAAAAAAAATATAGTCCCTTTATTTTCTTATGATTTCGTTTTAGTCTAAAATTTTATTTTTATTATTTTTAAATCTCTAGTTTTGAGAGATAAAAGAGAAAGTTGCTGGAAAACAACTAAAAAAAAGAAGTTGTTTGTTAGTTATATTTCAGCCATTAAAAAGATGATTCTTGATGTCAACGAGTTTTATTAGATTATGAGAGTTTATGTGTATTTTCCCCTTTATTTTACTTAAAGAAATATATTGGGGTTTAGATATTTTTTTTTTCAATTTGATTTTGTATTTTTGACAAACTTTTCAGCGTTTTGAGTGTAGTAGTTGGTTTATTGATATTATAGGAATGTTTATGATTTTTGTAAGTGAAAATTGATTGAAAATTATATTTTTAAGTCAAAAAACACCCGTCTGATTTTTCAAATACCTGTTTGTTGGTTGGAAACTCGCATAAAAAAAAATTAACCTTATTTTTCTACCAATAACTAGATTTTGAAATTTTCAAATGACCATGTCGTTTATTTTATTTCAAATAATAATAAGGGTTGGATGACTAAATCTTTTCTAATAGGATTTTTTAAGAAGATTAGACAGAAAAGCTCTTAAGAATCTCTCAGTTTCTCTCTTTCTCTACTAGTAAACATGTTTTCGCAAGTTTTTCCTCAATTTCTCAACAAAATCCTAACAAAAAGGGCACATTCAAAAAGTTAACTGTTTAGAGAGTAATTAGTTCAATTGTATTTGTTTTTTTTTTTCACTAGAGTTAGGGGGTAATTTATAATTTAGCGATATATTTTTTCTGATTTCCACACCCTTTTCTTCCTTGACACCATTCCTCTTCTCTCCTTATACTATTATTGCTATTACAATAGTTCTCTCTTTGCCATATATTTGTCTTGCTTTATATTATAAAACATTCTTTATATTATAGTATCGTCCTGTACGTCTCGTGTATTCAGATAAACTTAAAAATTAAATCTAGTTTATTAGTTGGTTTATTGATATCATAGAGATATTTATTATGTTTTTTTAAATGAATATTAGTTGAAAATTACATTTTTAAGTCAAAAAACACTATCCTGATTTATCAACTACTTTTCTTTGTTTTGAGTAGATTAGTTGGTTTATTGATATCATAGAGATATTTATTATGTTTTTTTAAATGAATATTAGTTGAAAATTATATTTTTTAGTAAAAAAAAAAAACACCAGCATGATTTTTTGACTACCTGTTTGTTGATTGAAAACTTGCGTCGTTCGGCTTTAAAAAAACAAATTGAACACTATTCTTAATTTATTTAATTACATATATATATATGCATCGGTTTTTTAATTTACAATATGACAAGAAAATTAGGTGTTCAAGTACAACGGAAGTACCAGAGACATTTCTAATATGGCTAAGCCCTCCCCTGCACTCACCTACTATCTTTCTGCAATATGCACAATTCCTGATAATCCTGATGATTTGGCATCGAGCTAATGTGGATTTCTTTCTTTCTCCAGCTCAATATGACAAGAAATCTAGAGGTTTTCTTGCGAAAAAAGGGATGTTAGCCGGCTTGGTACTCTCTATAGCTGCTGCGGTTTTCTTTGTCATTATGTTCTTATTCTGGTTGATAAAAAGGAAGAAGACGGGTAAGAGATTATTTTTTCAACTTTGTTACCAATATAAGTGGCACCAAATTAGTTGAACTAAAGAATTCCAACTTTAAGTCTATGCATATAGGAGATGATAGTTTGCAATTTGCAGTGTGTAATCAACATTAGCACTTGTTAGTACTTTTAAAAGCTGATTATTGAGTTCTTTCAACGATAAACACAGCTAAGGGCAGACAACTCAAATTTCCCTTCAATATCCCTACAAGCCTCAATGGCTCTCTAAGTGGAAAGGAAGTTGGTGGAAGTACAACAAGTCAACACCTACCAGTCTTGGACATAGACATTATATTAGCAGCCACAGAGAATTTCTCCAACGAGCTTGGATATGGCGGTTTTGGCTCAGTTTACAAGGTACTTTTCCTTGGACATGAAATTATTTCAGAATTCTATGTACTTGTATCAAATGTTAATATTCATTAAATAAAATTTTAATGTTGCATGATTAGACCATGATACCGGAAAATCGCAGAGGCTGGTGCCAAAGAAATTCTAACCAGGGAAGATGATGGAAATGGATGGAATTATGGATAGATGATGGAAATGGAAAGGTGGAGATGGATAGATGTAGGACAGATGATGTTCAATCCTTTAGAGATACAGAAATCACCACTCTAAAGTGAATGAACAAAGATTAAACTCAAAATTGTCAATAATACAGTCACGCCCCAAATTAGATCTAGAAGATGATATTTCAGATTATTCTTAATTTTTTCTACTTGTTTTCAGATTCCTTTCTACTTATATTCATGATTTTTGTTTGACTTGATTTTAAAAGTATACTGGTCGATTTTACAGTCTTTCTCTACGGTTTAGGATTATATTTTTTTAAAGTTTAAGAAACCTTAATTCTCTATCTTTGCTACACACTTAATCAGTAGGTAAGGCTGATGACATTTAAGAGAGTTGGAGGGAAGATTGTCAAGGCTTCATTGAATGTTTATTGAGAAAAACAGGCGCGGCATTGCATGCTGTTAAATATCGTAGAAAGATCACGGTTCTGTTGACAGCATGCACCCTTGTCAGTAAAACAACCATAACTCTTGCTAGAAAGTTCCGAATCTTTCACTCTTCGATGTGTTTGAAACTAGACACGTATATCTTTCTAGGGATACATGGCTTGCGCAGTATTTCTCTTTGTGTTGATGCAGTTTTACGTTTGAATTTGAAACTGAAATCTGGCCCTGTTGCGAGCATTTTTGGCTTTGTTGATTTCTTTGGGTTAAGATCAGGCTCTTTTAGGCTTTGTTCAAAATCATCAGACCAACTTTGGCAGAATGTGATTAGCTTAAGTTGTGTATTAACTTGTGAGTTAAACATGGAATGTAATTTCAGGGCAAGCTAGGCAATGGACAGGAAATTGCAGTTAAGAGATTATCTAAAACTTCAGGGCAAGGGATGAAGGAGTTTATGAATGAAGTAAGGTTGATATCTAAACTCCAGCACAGAAATCTTGTCAAGCTTTTTGGTTGTTGCATTCATGAAGAGGAAAAGATGCTGATATATGAATATTTACCAAACAAAAGCTTGGATTTTTTCATCTTTGGTATGGCTCTCTTCATCCATTTTTGTGTCTGTGTTCAAAGGGAAGAGTCCCCTGATTATGCAGCTTTACTTTGATCAAATCAAAACAAATGATTTCGGGGCAAACCTTTAATGTTTAAGTGCAGACGAGACAAAAAGGGTGCTATTGGATTGGAGAAAGCGTTTTGAAGTTGTTTCCGGGATTGCTCGAGGGGTTTTATACCTTCATCAAGATTCAAGACTAAAAATTATCCACAGGGATCTCAAAGCCAGCAATATTCTACTAGATGCTGCAATGAACCCAAAAATTTCAGATTTCGGTATGGCAAGAATGTTTATGGAAGACCAAGTCCAAGGAAAAACCACTCGAGTGGTCGGAACATAGTAAGTCACCTGATTCTTTCCTCTCTCCAGTGATCCATCATGATCAAATACCAACAAGCTTCATCTTTTATGATTGTAGCGGCTACATGTCACCTGAGTACGCAATTCACGGACAGTATTCGATAAAGTCAGATGTCTTCAGCTATGGTGTCTTAATACTGGAGATCATAAGTGGCAGGAAAAATAGCGACTACGGTGAGAAAGAACCCTGGCTGAATCTTATCGGACATGTAAGTGGATCGATAAATTTCCTGGTAATTTCTTAGGTGATTGTCTTCCTCTAGATTCTTTTCTCGATTATCTTCTTACTTGTTTCAGGTATGGGACTTATGGAGAGAAGAAAAGGCATTAGACATAGTTGATCCAATGCTGGAACAGTCATGTCCTCCTCATGAAGTTTTGAGATGCATTCAGATTGGGTTACTGTGTGTGCAAGAATTTCCAGATGATCGACCTACAATGTTAGAAGTTGTGTTCATGTTAGGTAATGAGATCACTCTTCCTTCTCCTAAGAAGCCAGCATTTGTTTTACGAACACGCAATGGACAAGACTTGCCAGCAATGTCTAGAAGAGCAGCTTGTTCTGTAAATGAAGTTACAGTTACTGTGGTGGAAGCTCGCTGAAATCCCAGTCTCTTGTAATAAATTTTCTCTAACAGGCATTACATAGAAGAAAAAAAATGTTGTCCTGACAATCTAGTTTTCGGAGAGCATTTTTTCAGGTTACCTCACCTGCTAAAATGATTTTCTACTTAGGATAGAAAACTAAACAATTCCATTTATTAAATTTATTAGCAACTAGTACTCCTACAATAAAATAAACTCCCTTGAACTGCTTAAGGGGCTGTCCACTCATTGCAAACTAGTTTCATGAGCATTTCTTTACAACTCTTCATACAAAAGCAGTGAAGAGTGTCAGCCAAGCACCACCGTCACTGTCAGCGATTGGCTTCACGCGTCGTTATCGATTGAAGAGCAAAAATTGGTGGATCTGAAGCGAATCTTTAACCTCTTCCTTTCCTTGCCGGCGGGGAGTATCACCACTACCTGCAAGACAAAGAAATCAACACTAGACGGTAGTTTTTATTTATTTGTAGTTTTTTTAGATCTACCTCTCTCTCTCTCTCTACTCTAATTTCTTCTTCTCTCTTCTGATTGTTATTGTTGGGTTGTTGTGGATCTGACGTGAAGAGTGCCTTGCGTTGTGGTTTAGGAGAAGGTGTTGGTCGGTGATAGTTTTGGAGTGGAGAAAAGGGAGGCTATCTTTGGTTATAATTTTCTTTTCTTTAATGGGTCTATGGTGGTTTTATGGGTCTTGACTGGTGGGTCTGTGGTGATTTCATAGAATTGGTTAATCTCGTACCTAAAATTACAGCTTGGATAAATGGCTCTTCCTCGCCTTTCCTGACAACATTGTCCAACACCTGCGGAAGCATTTCAAAAGTAAAAGCCAAAATTTGTAGAAAGCTCTGAAATTTCCGAAACCATTTCAAATTTTATTGAGGCACCCTAAGTTAAGGACCTTGCATCTTGGCAAAGTCATAAATTTGGCTTTTACTTTTGCATGGCACCTTTACTAAGTGACCCAAAACGATCCAGCACATAATCATCAACAGCGACTATAATTTGTGTTCCCATCAAATACTTGGAGCACTTGGAGCGTTAAACGTGTTTAATTAGATCAGAAAACAAAGCTTTCTTGACGGTGTAATTTGGCATTAAATGTTTGAATTGAAAATCTTCTTTGAAGAAATTTTGACTTGAATATATATTTTTGGGTAATATATAGTAGGGTGCACTAATTGTTTTTAATAAGTTTTATTTATTAAATAAATAAAATGAAAGATTTTAAAATTTATTATATATATTGTGATTATTATAATTATAAAATTGAATGACTAATAAAACACTAATCGTAGTGAATAATCGTTACAAGTATCTCTAGGATTTTCAATTTAGTTATTAATTTCTATTAATCTTTCTGAATTTTTTTTTTTTGCCACATGCTGCTTTCATCCGACCATTCATTCTCCATGTTGCTGTAAGATTCTCCATTCATTCAAAGTTCTTTAGAGAAGAGACGTTCTAGCTCTTATATTATTCTTCTCAATAACAGTAACCTACACTCTTACCATTCAAACAAAACAATTACTCTCCTTTGCTCCAATTCTCTTATTTTCTTTCAAATAGGAATTGAATTGAGATTTTCTAAAAATTTATTTCTTCATGTGTAAATCTGGGGGTGTTTGTTCTTATTGTTGAATATGCTTTATAAACTATTTTTCATATTTTAATCCTTATGATGGGTTGATTGCTTGAGTTGTGATAATTATTTTCGATATGGTTCGTAAACACGTAAATAATAATTTAGTCCCTGTATTTCAGTGATATAATACCTCAATCCTTCTAATTTCAAAAATCACATGCCTTGCACACTTGCTTGTCTATGATCGTTAATTAATTTTTTTTTTGCCATACTAGTACTAGTACATACGAACAACAACTGTATTTTTTTATTGTTTGAAGGAAGGAAACTGTACTTTTACGTAAAAGTGGGCTGGCTTATAGTTTCATGGCACAAGTGGTGGTGAGTGAGAAACGATGACAATCACAATGTGAAATGGTGACTTTCATGTTTTTCCTCTTCTTGACTGCTTTTCTCGGACCAATCACGAGTGCCGAATTTCCTTGGAAAAAATTATTGTTCCCCTACTTTCCAGGAAAATCAGATTTTTAAAAAATTCTGCAAAACCTTGTGGAAAATTTAAACGCATTGGCCATGACAAAAAAAATAAAGCAATTGACTCTGTCGCATCGAACTTCTTGTGTGGTTTGAAGACTTCTCTAGCTTAATATATATTTGCCAAGAAAGAAAAGATTATTTGTCTACTTTCTCATAAAAGTTGGACCTTAACTTGGATATTGAAGACTTTGAGTAACAAAACCCTGTTGTAAATTACAATTACAAAAAAAAAAAAGGTAAATTATTATTGCCTACAAATTCAGAATTGTTAGTTTAGTTAGAAAATAAAAATTATTTTAAAAGAAAATTACATTTTAAGAAATAATTAATAATTTTTTTATTGATTTGAATTGTTAGAACTAAATTGATGACCAAATTAAGTAAATTTATTAAGAAAGGAAAAAATTAAAAGAAATAGGAGTATAGTGAAAAAAAAAAGGTTGACAATTTCAAAATTGAGGAGAAAAGTTTACTTTGGTTCTTCTGCTTTCCAAGTTAAAGATTTTTTTGTCTACTTATTTTTCTCAATATTCAATTTTAGTCTAAATTTTTTGTTTTTGTTTTTTAGCCCTTGATTCATGAGAAGATAAAGAGTTATTGAATTCAGGTTGAAGAAAGAGAAAGTATCAATTGATACTAATTCCAACCATGAAAAGTTTGATCTTAACATCAATGAGTTTGATTTGATAAGATGAGTTCCACTAGAATATATTTTGGCATTCTCATCAATAAAAATAAAGATAGTAGATCTAAGCTCAAGAATTTTTTAAATTCAGGTTAATTGGAGATTTTTGGACTATTTTTAGGGTTATTTAAGATCATAAATGAGTTTCAAAGTTTTTAAGGTGTGTTTTTAGATATTTTGGATAAAATATTTGTTGAAAATTAAATTGTTAGAAATAAAATATCCATGACTTGACTTTCTAGTTACCCTTTTATTGTTGAAAACTAAGCCAATAAATAACAAAAATATAGAACTCTTTTACTATTCGTTTTCAAATCAACAAGACCAAGTGAGGATTTAACGATATTAGCAACTGCTTCATACACCATCTTCGTAAGTGAACAACCAAAACAAACTTGATACTCTTGTATAGCTTCCATGCCATCTTCAAGCCCACATATTGGACTTAGATTTGCATGGTTGAATTAAATTTACCGTGGAATATTATATTACACTATATACTAAAAAACTAGGGTTTTTTTCTAGGTGTTTCATTATTCATATGAATAGTGAAGTATTTTTTTAAATAGGAATTGAATTGAGATTTTCTAAAAATTTCTTTCTTCATGTGTAAATTTGGGGGTGTTTGTTCTTACGGTTGAATATGCTTTATAAACTACTTTTCATATTTTAATCCTTGTTGTCGCACCCCGAAAAAATCCTAGCGCGCGGTATCGGCTAGCGATTTTTATCATTTTTGCGTTTGCTTTGAATTTGGTTCGTTGGAGTCGCCACCTAGTAATTCGTTGAGGGCTACTAAGAAACCTGATGTACTGGTCGTGTCAGAGATCGTGGGTAAGGGACTGATTGTGGTTAGGGAAGGTATTAGCACCCCTAACGCACCCTACCTGAGGTAAGCTACTTCGTGTTCTGATGTGATTTAAAAAATTAAAATATTAATTAAATTATAAGGCTTGAATAAATCAGTTATTAAATCCCCGAATATATGTAAAAACTTGTTCTTACATTTTCATGGAAAATACAACTTGATTTTATTTGTCCTTAAGATATTTAACCATATTTAAGAAAATTTAAAATATTAATTAAATTCTAAGGCTTGAATAAATCAGTTATTAAATCCCCGAATATATGTAAAAAACTTGTTCTTATATTTTCGTGGAAAATACAACTTGATTTTATTTGTCCTTAAGATATTTAACCATATTTAAATTAACAATTAATTCCTTTTGTTTTTTTTTATAATTATAATTTAATAACATATAAAAAAATACAAACACCCAACTTTTCTATTATTTATTTTTCTTTTCGTTTCTTTTTTTTTTCTTTTACATCACATTTATACAATAAAACAAATTCAAAAATAAAAAAAAAAACAAAAACTGCATTAAAATTACAATAAGGGCCTCAAAGCCATCTGAAATTACATCAATGACCCTCTACAAGCCGGAACAGTGCTGACAAGGTTTCTGGCTGCGGGAACAGTGACAGCGCGTGGACCTCACGCACCCCCGCCACTGGCGGCGCGTGGGTCCACGCACTGCGGTGAAAACAAAGCCAAAATTGGGGGGGCCTGTAATGGCTTATTCCTCTCTTCAATCTCCTGCTGTCCGTTACCTGCAAATCTCAAACAACACAGCAAGGGCAATCGATTTTAAGTTTTCGGATCTAGAACATGGCAGCAAGGGCAAACACGTAAATACTAATTTAGTCCCTGTATTTCAGTGATATAATACCTCAATCCTTCTAATTTAAAAAACCACATACCTTGCACACTTGTTTGTCTATGACCGTTAATTAATTTTTTTTTTTTGCCATACTAGTACTAGTACATACGAACAACAACTGTATTTTTTTATTGTTTGAAGGAAGGAAACTGTACTTTTACGTAAAAGTGGGTTCATGGCACAAGTGGTGGTGAGTGAGAAACGATCACAATCACAATCTGAAGTGGTGACTTTAATGTTTTTCCTCTTCTTGACTGCTTTCCTCGAACCAATCTCGAGTGCCGAATTTCCTTGGAAAAAATTATTGTTCCCCTACTTTATTTATATAATATCATATACATTATTTATATTTCTTCTTTCTTTTTAAGTAATTTCTCTGTCAGGATCTCAAGTCAAATCAATTTTAAAAAGTTTCTTCACACATGAAGTACATCGTTTGAAAATGAAGTAATAATTATATTTTAAAGTATTTTTTATTTAAAATTATATTAAAATAATATATTTTTAAAAATTTATTTTTTATATTCACATATTAAAATAATTCAAAAATATTTAAAAATAATATTAAAAAAACTTTTTTAAATTTTAAAACACTTCCTTTATAGCTCGTTTTAATAATTTTTCATAATAAAATATATGATAATTTTTTTTAAAAAAAAAAAATTATATTTAATATCAGCACATTAAAATAATTTAAAAATATTTAAAATATATTAAATAGAAGTTAATAAAAAAATTAAAAAATTAAAATTTTTAAAACATTCTTTTAAAATACAACAACAAACAGTCTTTCATCCAAAACCAGGGGCAAACATCCACAATTTTTTCCTGGTTTTGAAACTTCTCTAGTCTCCAACAAAAACCCGTTCTATGTTTTTCCCCTTCTTTCACTTTCAACCGTAAAATCATGGTTGAAACAAGCTGTCTTCTATGACTCTACTGGCCACCATTCAGATGAGGGTGTTGGAAAATCTTAGCATCCTCCATTGAAATTAACACCCCTCATTAATTAAGTTGAGACCATTACTCCATTCTTGTCGTGGACTTCACGCTATGTCCATGGATGAGCCCAGTTGGGCTAAGTGCCTTGATCGCCGAGTGCTTTATGTATCAAGCTTGTTTGGTTACAGTGTTATGCTGGTTATTTTTGAAATAATTTTTTGTATTAAAATATTTATTAATAATATATTTTTTTATGTTTTAAAAATTATTTTTAATATCAACACATCAAAATAATTTAAAAACACTAAAAACATATTAATTTAAAATTAATAAAAAAATAAAAAATATTTTAAATTTTTTTAAAACATTTTTAAAATAAAAAAACAAACAGGCCGTTTGATTTATAAGGATTAATCAATAATTTCTGCAGGAGATTTTAGGTGGGAAAAAGAGATTTAGGAGATGTCAAAACTTAAACTTTCTTACAGGGACTGGCGTCTATCTCCGGCTCTGAGGATAATAAAAGGAAAAAACACAGAACTGACTAGTATGTTTTTCTGATGACACGTACATACACACAAGCACACACATACTTGATCAGTAATTTTATATGATTATTTGTTTCTAGCACCAAATCATCCGGTGTAAATATGCATGGAATAAAACCTAAAAGGTAGCTTAATTGGTCAGAAGACTTGTCGCATCGAACTTCTTGTGTGGTTTGAAGACTTGTCTAGCTGAATATTTGCCAAGAAAGAAAAAATTATTTGTCAACTTTCTCATAAAGGTTGGACCTTAACGATGACCTACAATACTACATTTATTGTGTTGGAAATTCAGAACTTGGATATTGAAGACTTGGAGTAACAAAACCCTGTTGTAAATTACAATTACAAAAAAAAAAAAAAAATCAAAGAAGAAGGTAAATTATTATTGCCTTCAAATACAGAATTGTTAGTTTAGTTAGAAAATAACAATTATTTTAAAAGAAAATTACATTTTAAGAAATAATTAATAATTTTTTATTGATTTGAATTGTTAGAACTAAATTGATGACCAAATTAAGTAAATTTATTAAGAAAGAAAAAAATTAAAAGAAATAGGAGTAAAGTGAAAAAAATAGGTTGACAGTTACAAAATTGATGAGAAAAGTTTATTTTGGTCTTCTGCTTTTTAAGTTAAAGATTTTTTTTGTCAATTTATTTTTTTTAATATTTAATTTTAGTCTAATTTTTTGTTTTTTAGTTTTTAGTCTTTGATTCAAGAGAAGGTAGAGAGTAATTGAATTAGGTTGAAGAGAGAGAAAGTATCAATTGATACTAATTCAAACCATGAAAAAGTTTGATTTTAACATCAATGAGTTTGAATTGATAAGATGAGTTCCACTAGGATATATTTTGAGATCTCATATGGCGACCTCATCCACTGGAACTTAAAAAATTTGTGTGTCTCGGTTAACATAAAATCCCATCTGGCGATCTCCTTTTACCAAAACCACATGAGATCCTATCTGGCGACCTCATTAAACCAAAACCAAAAAATATGTGTAACTCGGTCAACCTGAAATGCCATCTGGCGATTCCCTTTAACCAAAGTCACCTGAGATTCCATATGGCGACCTCATTTAACCAAAATCCAAAAAAAGTGTAAAAAGTGGTTTATTGTAATGGGTGACCTACCGAGGTGGAAAGAATATGAAAAGCGGTCTCATTGTGATGGGTAACCTACCCAGATGGAAAAAAGTGTAGTGCGGTCTCATTGTAATGGGTGACTTACCCAAAGAAAAAGGAAAAAATGGTCTTATTGTAATGGGTGACCTACCCAAGTAGAAGAATGGCCTCATTGTATTGGGTGTTGTAACCCATTTTGGGGTCCCCATAAAAAAAAAAAAATAGCCAAAAGAGTGTAGAAAAAATAACAGGAGGCAGAAGCGCTCAGGAAATAGTCAAAAAATTGGTCAAGGAATTTAAAAATACAAGGATTGATTTTTTTTACAGTATATTCTTGAAGGATGAAAGCCCTTTTGAGAAGGAAAATTTGAATTTTGAGGAGAAAAGCCCAAAATTGGATTTTTATGGACTAAATTGGATTTTTATTTGAATTTATAGAAGATTTGATTGCAAGAAAAATTGATTTTTAAGTCAATTTGGGCTTTAATTTGAAGAAATTTAAGTTCTGGGGCCAAAATATATTTTTTAGGAATTTATTGGGTCAAATCAGGGGCTTAATTGCATAAATTTTGAAGTTTAAGGGCCAATTAGGGGTTTAATTGTGAAAAATGAAACCAGGGACCAATTTGGAAAAACCGGGTAAATAGAGGGGGCTGTTTTGCTTTGGATCAGGGGCCTAATTGAAGAAATTGAAAGTTTATTGATCAATTGATGGCTTAATTGCACAAATCATGGGCCAAGGATTAAAGTGAAAAACGCGGCAAACTTGAGGGGTGGAGACAAATATTAAAAAAGGATGCAATTGAAAAGAATAAAGATCAATTAAGGACTGATTTGGAAAACGTATTCTGGCGCCTTTTATTTAAATGAAACGGCGCCTTTTATTCAAAACGACGCCGTTTCCTGTTTAAAAAAAAAAAAAAAAGAGGGACCGAACGGTGCCGTTTTGAACGGCACTGTTCCTCCTTCGTCTTCCTCTCTGCACTCGTTGCAGGGGAGAAGAAAAATGTTTTTTTTCTTCAAAATCTTCCCGCCTCTCTCTCCTTGGACCCACCGACCAACCCGAAACATGGGACCACCGACCGAACTCAATGGCCGACCACCGGTCACTCGCCCCGCCGAAAGCAAGGTGGCGGTGCTTTGCCTTGCAGATGGTGGCCGACCAGCCACCCGCTCCCCATGCGCACTAATGAAGGGCCCAACAACCTTTCTCTCCTATAAATAGAGAAAAAAAAACAGAAGGTGCAGGAGAGGACCGGGGAGGAAAGAAAAAAAACAAAAAAAGAGGAAAGAGAAGGAGAGAGAGAGAACTAACGAGAGAGAGAGAGGGAAGAAAAGGAGGAAACTGAAAACAGAAAAAAGAAAACAAAACAATCGAGAATAAAGAGAAATAAAAGGAATAAGGAGAACCACCGAAAAAACGAAATCTCTTTCTCTCCGCCGTTCAAATAGCCGCAGCGCCGCCTCCCGGAACCGCCGTCCACGAGCCACGCCACCGCAGCGCCACCAGCGACCGCCTCCACGCCAGGTACACACTTCATTCCCCCTGCATTTCTTTTGTTTTGATTGCAGGTTCGCCTCCTGCATGCTACATGCAGGAGGCGGGGGGGGGGGAGAAAAATAATTCTCCCCCCGCTGGGCTGCCAATGCGGGCCCAGCCCCTGCACGTCTGGGCCAGTTCTGGCCCAGACCGAAGAAGAATTTTCGGTTGGGCCGAGTTCGGCCCAACCTTTCCTTTTTGGGCTGAGTCCGGCCCGTTTATTTGGGCCGGCCCAGCCCGAATTTTTTTTATATATTATATATTATAATATGTTATAATATATGTGTGTATATATGTTTGTATATATATATAAAATATAATAATAATAAAAAATATTTTGAAAAAATCTTAAAAAATATTGTTGATTTTTCTGCATATTTTTATCAAAGTGGTTTAATTTTGGTTTGTATTTTTATACCGTAAAAATACAAAACCAGTGTTATAAATACCCGGGTTTCGTCAAAATATCAAAGATTTTCAGAATAAAAAATGTTTTTGCTTTCAAAAAAATTCTAAAAATTCCTAAAAAAAAATGTTGTTGATTTTTCTGCATATTTTTATCAAAGTGGATTAATATTGGGTTGTATTTTTATACCGTAAGGATACAAGCTTAGTATTTCAAAATACTCGATTTTCGTCAAAGCATAAAAAAAATAATATTTTTTAAAAATTGTTTTTGTTTTAAAATACGGCCTAGTCTCTCCAATATATACATATAAATATTATAACATCATATTTTCACACAACAAAGAAAATTTTCAAAACAATATATGTATTAACATGCATTTTGGCTTTAATAACCAGTTTATTCAAGCCATGAGAACTAGGCCAATATTTCAAAAATTCTAAAATTTTTTTTTGTTTTATTTTAGTATTTGGGATTATGAATTTATACGTAAAACGTATTCCTAAATATTATTAATAAAACTTTGGTATGAACGTTAGAACGGTTAGGATTTTTACCCGATAAGATAAAAGACCTTCTTACTGAGGAGGATTTTTCTTGAACCATAGACAGATCAACAACTAGGAAAATACAACAACACTTTAGTTTTTTATCAGATAATAAAACAATGCAGCTTACCTTAGGTAGGGCGTATTTGGGGTGCTAATACCTTCCCTTTACGCAACCAGTCTCCGTACCCGATCTCTGAGACCAGTTAGGTTCATAGTGACCAAAATACTAGGTGGCGACTCCAAAGAACCAAATCAAACCAAAAATAAAAAAATTCGCCAGTCGAACCCGCAATTGAAATTTTTTTTTTTTTGGGTGTGACAGAATGGCGACTCCGCTGGGGACCTTGTAGACTAAGCTTTGTTTTTGTCTGATTTATTTGTGTTTTCCTATGCTTATTTTTTATATGACTTTTCTTTTATTTAATCGCGTATTTGTTTTTATTTTGACGCGCATTTATTCATGCATTATATACAATTGTCTCATGCATAACTTGCCTTAATTTTGAAAAGCACACACAAGCCTTAAGTTAAGTGGGGAATTAGCGATTTACCCTAAGACTATTGGTCAGGGTTTAAATGCGTGAAACACCCAACTCATATCTGAGTGTCTGCTTGGTAATGGTGGACATACGTGTCTTAACTGTTCCTTGCAACGCCCCCATACTGTCTTTACGAAGAACGTCACTGGGCAGATATGAGAACCTTCAAGACTAGATAGAAAAACTACCCACTCGCACTTAATAAATAGGGCTTGTCCTTAGGTTATGTATCTTATTTGCATCAAGATCAATAAGGATAAACTCATCGCGCATCACTTATGCATCACATCTTCATCACATATTTTTGTTTATCATATACATTCCAGATCGTGAAACATAGGTCCCACATCCAGAGTCCACCAAACCCGGTCCAGATCAAGAATGGAAAACGAAGAAAGAGCTCACTTAGAGTCGCACTACCAGACCGAGTTGGAATCTGTGAAAAATGAAGTTTCTCGACTGACCAATCTGCTTGAGCAACTTTTAAGAGCGAAGAACGGGGAGGGAACATCTACCCAACCACCTATAGGAGCGCCGTCAGTTCATGTCCCGGGGATATCTCAGAACTTGGGGGCAGATTCAGCGACGGGGCAGCACTTTGCACCTGCCATTCCCATTCAGCCCCCTCAAGCTCACATCACAGCAGATGGGCCTTCCGATAATAGGTCCACTGGATTTATGAACGATGACAAGATATTAGCCTTGGAAGAAAGGTTAAGAGCAATCGAGGGAAATGACTGGTTTGACCCCATGCGAGCGTCTGAAATATGCTTGGTACCAAACATCACGGAACCAAAAAAATTTAGGATACCGGAGTTTATAAAGTACACTGGGTTGGAATGCCCAAACACTCACCTTCGATCTTATTGCAATAAGATGGCTGAGGTGATTCATGACGATAAGTTACTAATCTAATTTTTCCAAGATAGTCTATCGGGGTCGGCGCTAAGTTGGTACATGAGGCTGGATAATGCCAAGATCAAGAAATGGAAGGATTTAGTTGAGGCTTTCCTTAAGCAATACAAGTTCAATTTGGAAATTGCTCCAGATCGAACGAGCCTTATGTCAATGGAAAAGAGAAGCCAAGAATCAGTAAGGGCTTATGCGCAAAGATGGAGGGACGAGGCCATGCATGTGCAACCCCCTTTGATAGAAACGGAGATGGTGACTTTGTTCGCCAATACATTCAAGGCACCCTACTATGAGCATTTAATGGGTAGCTCATCTCAACATTTCTATGATGCTGTACGCATAGCGGAAAGAATAGAGCAAGGGATTAAAGCTGGACGCATAATTGAGCCATTGGAGACAAAGGGTTTTTTTGGAAGAAAAATGAAAGGTCCCGTTAACAACTTCGAAGGTGGGTCCAATGACAAGATAACGGATTCATATAACCCACAAATACCTACCTCTCATATGGCCCACGTAAACTTTAACAAACCTTTTTCCCCTAATCGAGCAAATGGCCAGTCAAACACCCAAAACAACCACCAAAGACCAAACACAAGATACATTTCAGAACAATTACCGCCATTACCCATGCCTTTGAAGGACATATATGCCAAACTACTGAGCATTGGACAAATAGCTCCTATCCCTACATTACCACTACAGCCACCATTCCCCATCTGGTATAAGCCCGAGTTGACTTGCGAGTACCATGCTGGTATTCCCGGGCATTGTCTTGAAACATGCTACAGTTTCAAGAACAAGTTGTTGAAGCTCATCAAGATAGGATGGGTGTCATTTGAAGACACACCTAATATCAATTCAAATCCATTGCATGGTCATGACAAAAGTGATAGGGGATAAAGGTTGGAAAACCTTGGTCAAGAATCGTCAATAATGAAGAAGGCGAGATCGAAGGAGAAGACAAGGAAACGCAAGTGGGGAAGGAAGATGAAGCATTGCCTCAGTTGACTTTCCACACACTAGAAGAAGTTTCAGAACGGGTTGACCCAAGAACTTCTCGTAGTTTTCAAAATGTAAAACAACTTTATTTGCCTTAGCATGTTTTTGTCATTTGCTTTTGTCTTTGCTTTTTCTCTAGTGAGCATTCAGAGCTCATATTGTCAGCCAGATTTTTGTGTTTGTCTTTGAGCCTACCTTTTCTTTAAATAAATGATGAGTTTATGCATTTGTTTAACAAGTTTGAGTGGTTACAAATAAAGTATCATAAAATGTTTTAATATGAAATTTAAGAAAAGCTAACCCTAAAATACAACCCTATCATTGATAGCATAATAAATTGCATGGATAAATGATTAAGTGGTCACTTTATAATCATCTGTCTTTTAAAGAATAGAATTTATCAATCACCCCCAATTTTCGTCAAAGCATAAAAAAAAAATATTTTCCAAAAAAATTGTTTTTGTTTTAAAATATGGCCTAGTCTCTCCAATATATATACATAAATATTATAACATCATATTTTCACACAACAAAGAAAATTTTCAAAACAATATATGTATTAACATGCATTTTGGCTTTAATAACCAGTTTATTCAAGTCATGAGAACTAGGCCAATATTTCAAAAATTCTAAAAAAAAATCTTTTTGTTTTCTTTTAATATTTGGGATTACGAATTTATACGTAAAACGTATTCCTAAATATTATTAATAAAATTTTGGTATGGACGTTAGAACGGTTAGGATTTTTACCCGATAAGATAAAGACCTCCTTACCGAGGGGGATTTTTCTTGAACCATAGACAAACCAACAACTAGGAAAACACAATAACACCTTAGTTTTTTTTTTATCAGACAATAAAACAATGCAGCTTACCTTAGGTAAGGCATATTTGGGGTGCTAATACCTTCCCTTTACGCAACCAGTCTCCGTACCCGATCTCTGAGACCAGTTAGGGTTCCTAGTGACCAAAATACTAGGTGGCGACTCCAAAGAACCAAATCAAACCAAAATAAAAAAAATTCGCCAGTTGAACCCGTAAATGAAATTTTTTTTTTTTTGGGTGCGACAGACAAATTCAAGTGCTTCCTATGGAGAGGTTATTAGAAGTGATGAAAACTTTTTGTTTTGGCTTTTGGTGAAAAATATGAAGTGACATTTGGCTGGTCGAAATGGTTCAAGATTTAATATGAGAGTTTCAAAGATCCAGTCTTGAAAGCATTTATTTTATTTGCATGAATAATGATTTGGTTCACATGAGAAAGCATTGCCTACCGATCAAGATTCCTTGCCTTTGATTAGAAAAGGCTTGATTAGGCACGTAAAGTAGGCTTGGGCTATTGGTTATGAAGAAAATGATATTTGTAGGCTCAAAAGGTGTTTAAAGGATTTCAAAACTAAGGATCACTTGTGCCTGTTTCTTGACCTTTTATCATTTGAATGTCTTTCAAAAATTGTCTATCATGCCCCCTAGTGATGGGCTTGAGCTCTTTCTCTTTGCTTTTGTTTTCTTCATATGGTTTTAAGCATCATCATATTGTTTTTTTTTTATGCTCAAAACTTTTGGATCCTTTGGATTTTTCTTTATGCCCCTTAGCTTTGTTTGGGCACCTTCGATGATTGAGAATTTTCTTTTATACCCTCTAGTATTGCTTGGGCATTTTCAATCATTGAGGTTTTCTCTATGTCATCGCACTTGCCCCTAGTGTGGGGTGTGATCCTAGCCAAGGTTATTTATCTCAAGAAAAGCATTAGGCTTAAAAGGGGACTGCAGATGATATATTTTAGCCTCATGAAAATATTATCAAATATGACCTTTCTTCATTTCAAACTCATGCATTTAGGATCGGTAAGCCTTGCTTTCATGCGAGTATACAATGTAATTTCTCATTATTCATTCGAATAAAACTCAGCTTTTGGAGTCACTTCATGGGTTCTTTTTGTTTTTGTTTTTGTATTTTTTAGGTTTTCTAGGTGTATGGTTACCTTTTAAGGAATCACCTGAATTTCCAGAACTCATTTGCTTTGGACAAACATCAACATGATTTCTGTTTTTGTAGTAAACTTTGAATTCCTAAAAATCCTTGTGAACATGTGCGATCATGTACAATTTTGGAAGAAAAGAGAAACACACCCAAAGATTTTTTGGTATGATGGTTTCATGCTTAACGATTATATTTAATGTGTTATTTGCATGAAACAACAACAAAAATGAAGGTATGTTATAAGCACATGATCTTATTAACAATAAAGGCTCATTTGACAAGGAAAGTGTTATGGAACTTTAAGCCAAGTTACCAACAAAAAATGGAACAGGTTTAAACAAAATCAAGAAGTTTTGTAGGCATGATCAAATAGAGGTAGGTTTATTTTTTTTTTTCCAGAACAAGAATAGGCTTCCCCTTCGGTTGGCCTTCCCACCAAAGCTTTTGTAGAAATACAAGATTGTGTCGAGACTCTTGACCACGTTTGCCCCCAATTTCTTCGGGCAGAGTCGTTGTTAGGTTTTGAACAAAGATGATAGGTCAACTACAAGGAAACTTCCCTAGAGTTATTTTTTAGTATTTGCTCGAGTAAGCTAGAGGCGAGTCACACATGTCTTCAGAAACTGCAACTCTTTTTAAAATAGACATTATGATGAGCACACTCTTCATCTTCCATGTTTTTTCATTCAAAGTCAGGTGTTGTAGACTCGTAGGGTACCTACTTTTCATTCTGGTGCATGCATGACAAATGCATGAACATGTAATCTATATGATGAACTCGCCCTTCGAGGGGTGACAATATGGTCGTAAGTCTTGTATGATGGAACAAGAATCGTGATTTTTGCCTAAACTCTACAATGAAAATTTTCTGAGTGACGGCCATTGTGTCACCCACAAGTCTTGAGTTCAAGATGCTTCAAGAAGGGTTTGCCCTTATGCAAATAACAATAGCACATACAACCTAAAGACGGGTTATATTCATTATGTGAACATGGGTAGGTTTTCTATCAGGTCCCAAAAGGGTTTCATATTTGCCTAGTGACGTTTTTTATAAAGACAGTATGGGGGTGTTGCAAGGAATAGTTAAGGCACGTATACACACCATTACCAAGCAGGCACTCAGATATGAGTTGGGTGTTTCACCCATCTGAACCCTGACTAATAGTTATAGGGCAGATCGTTAGTTCCCCACCTAACCTAGAAGCTTGTGTGTGCTTTCAAAATTAAAACAAGTGATTCATCAAACAATTCTATAAAATGCATGGAAATAAATATTGAAAAAACAGAGAGATAAAATTGCAAAAACTTAAACACATCAAATGCATAAAGCTTAGTCCAATATTGTCAGAAACAATACCTTCCCTAGTGGAGTCGCCATTCTGTCGCATGTCAGAATCCGCGCGGCGTCGGCTGGTGATTTTTCTCATTGTGTGTTTGCTTTGATTCGTTGGGAGTCGCAACCTAGTAATTTATTGAGGGCTACTAGGAAACCAGATGTACTGGTCTTGTCAGAGATTCGCGGGTAAGGGACTAGTTGTGGTTAGGGAAGGTATTAGCACCCCTAACGCACCTTACCTAAGGTAAGCTGCTTCGTGACTTTGACATGTTAAAGAAGTTTTAAAATTTTGTCTTTTCATCGGATATTAGAAATACAACTTAGGTATAAGTTAATAATTCTGGACCATCAGCAAATCAAAATATTAAATTCTTCTTTATTCTTTGCAATTTTATCATAAATAAAAACATCCATAAAAAAAAAAGCATACAAACACACATACACTTTCACTATATTTTTTTTCTTTTCTTTTCTTTTCCTTTTCTTTTTTGCTTCCATATTTACAAAATTCAAATTACAAAAACTCAAAACTAAACAAATATTACATTAAACAATTCTAAAATTACAAAACAACCATTCAAAAATCCATAACAGTGCTGAGACTAGTTTTGTGAAGCCAAAGGACATCAGGAAGAGTGGCGGCAAGTTGTTCCACGCACTACCATCACTGGTGGCGTGTGGGTTCACGCGCCGCTGCAAGAAACTCCAGAAACAGGGGGGATCTGGATCAACTTCTTCTTCTCAGTCTTCCTACGCACGCGGTGACCTACAAAGCAACTAAAAACATCACAGGCAGTTGATTTTAATTTTTCTTTCTTTTTCAGATCTGTTTCGGTCTTCTCCTTTTCAGATCTCCATCAATGCAGATCTTTCATTTGTTTAAATCTTCTTCTCCTTCGCTTCAGGTGGCCGGTAGTTGGGTGCAGCAGTGTTCAGATGGCAGCGGTGAATCTGTGGGGCTGTTGCTGATAGCTGAAGGGAGGGGAGGCCGGATGGTTCAATCTGTGAGGGAGGAGCTCGGCTGCTGCTATGATGAGCTCTGTTTGTTGGCCGATTGTTATTGATACGACCGGAGGAGACGAAAATGTGGCGGCTGTGGCTTGGAGAGAGAAGGGAGAGAAGCATGGCTGAGGGTTTGAAAGTGGAAGGGGGGCGGTGGAGCTGCTGTGTTTAGACTGTTTAAGTATAGCTGGCAGCGAGATAGTGTGGGTTTGTGAGGGATGGATAATCAACCGGCTGAGGGGGGAGAAGAAATTCAAGCCAGGGGGCTGCTGTTTGGCCAGTGTGGAAAAATCAAAGGCAAAGGGTGGAGGCGGCTGTGTTTAGTTTTTTTAGGGATTAATGTTTTCTTTTTTTGTATTTTTCTGATGTTTCAAAATTGCCCCCCCCGCACTTTTTTATGTGCTGAAGACCAGTATTTGTAGGCAAAAATATTGTTAAGTTTCCAAACTTAGTCCCTCAACTTCTTCTTTCTTTTTGTAAATTTGATTTTTCTTAATTTTTTTGTATTTTTTGAAAATGAGCAATATCAACGTCGACTTAATGAGGAAAATCAATAATTTTAAAAATGACACGAAAAAAGTTAAACACGTTCGAAAAACCTTTGAAAATTTAAATTCTTTTTAGACGACGCTGAAAATGCTAAAAACGATATAAATATATTAAAAAAAATGTATGGTTTGTATTTTTGATTTTTTTTGCTATTTTTGGATTGTTCTGAAAATTTACCAAAACATGGGTTAAAAATTGGATAGCAACATACTTATGGAAACCCACTTGATTAGCAGATAACTATATAAAAGCGTTCTTCGAGTCTGAGTGACAGATTATCTCGCGATATCCATGATTCCAAGCCAGCTTCTGTCCTTTAGCAATAACTAGTAACTCTAGAAGAAGGTTGCAAGCAACACCTGCAAAGGCAATAAATCCAACAAGAAAATTCCCCGCACTGGACCTAATTAAACCACCAACTCTAATCCTACTAGGGTTACCGAGAGAGCTACAATCCACATTAATCTTTACAAAATCCCAAAGAGGTCGTTGCTATAAGATCTGGATGATTTCTTTGGTCACCTCCATATATATGAGAATCAGCAGCCATTCTCCAAATATTCCTCCTCAACCAAAAATCACCTTCATAGTGGTTTTCAAAATCAAAAGAGTTTATCTGCCTCTAAATCCACCATAAAACAGAAAGAAACAGATGATCCTAGTCTGTATCCACTTGCTGAATAATCCAATCCACAATATTCCCATCAAGAAAATTAGTTGCTCCAATGAAACCAAGTTCCTGCCAAACCTCATATTCTACTAGACTTTTCACATGATGTAGTTTCAACGAATCCACATCCAAGTATTCAGAACCTCATGCATCAGAGAGTTTTAGTTCAAGCTCTTCTGTGGCTTCCGTACCAACCGAGACAATATCTATCAGAAACTTTTATTTTTAATATTAAGAAATCACTAAAGAGGTCTTGTATTTATTTTTTAATAATTATAAATTTTATTTTTTTTCAACGCTACTAGAAACTTATATAATTGTTAACTTTAAAATCTATAGTAATAATTAAGAAGCTTGCAAGCTAATCCAAACATCCAATTTTATTTATAAAAAAAAGCTTCATTCTTCGTTGAATCTCAATCTCTTAGATATTATTCATTTAACTTTCATTTAAAAATATTTACCTTAAATGACGTTGCTATTGACATAAATGAGTTGATTGGGTAATATTCGATAGATGGGAGATCCAATTGGATTATTTTTGTTAGTTTTTGTGATGCTAAACTTTTGAGCCAAGAAATTAAGGCGCTTACTAGTCAATTGAAAATCACTAGCCATTTGTCAATTGAAAATCACTAGCCATCATCATGACTGATGCATCCCTGTAAAATATTTCTCATTTCATTGCTTGAATGCCTTCTTCTCCAAATTTTATGTCCACAGACACCATAAGTTTTAATGAGTCCATTACAGATGTTAATGTTTTAGTCACCAGTGGAGGAAACTTCACTTTGGGATTCTTCAGTCCTGGCAATTCTAGCAATTGGTATCTTGGAACTTGGTACACTAAAGTTTCAGTTCAATGTTAATGTTATAGAGAGTGTTACGCTTAATTTGATCCTGATCACACATTGTTCTAATCAAGGATAACAAACAAGAAAATATTGGGAAGAGATGATTCATCACTATAATATTGAGAACGGATAAATTTATCAAAGCAGAATATTTCATGTTATAATGTCTAAATCAAAACATTCATTATAAATGAATAATAATTACATTAAAAAACTAGTCACTAAAAGGTTAAGTTAAACCAGTTATGACTTTTTTTAATATTTGATGGATCATTTTAGGTTTGCTAAACATTGTACTTGATCTTTAAATATAATTCAATCAATTTTGAATTGATAATAAATTAAATTATTTAATTTATTTAATCTTATTTTATTTACGATTATTATTTATATTTGAGCCAACTTATTAGGGAACCAAATAAGTCATACACTTAAAAATAATTGGCCAAAAATTAAAATATGATGATTAATCAAATGTGACTTAATTGTAAATAAATTTTAAAGATCGAGGACTAGAATATAATTGATACAGGGGATTACAATTCCAAATCTATATATGTCTAACAGGAAATTTAAAACTCCCAAAAAATTTTATACGTTTCTAGACACCCAAAACATTCACCACGTACTTCTTGTTTTTGCATGTCATTGTGGAATGTATAGAAGGGAATTGAAAACTATTTTGGAATGTATAGAAGCCAACAAGGGTGCTATATGTGTCAGGATTGCCTTGCATCGAATTTTTTTTCAAGAATCAATAACATTTTCGTATCTCACTCGTCATTGAACGAACTAAAAATTAACAAAGATATTTATTTTAATCCGCAATGAGCTCACAAGAGTTGTGCAAACTTGAGACCAAAAAAAAATCTCACCAGAAACTAAACACTAGTGGCCTTCCAGGTGGTCATCTATTACATGGCTGGCTCCAGTACTGAGCAACCGTAATAATCGGTCAAGAAAAATTCTATGAAGCTTTAGTAGGTGGCGTTTTGGCCCCACTCATTAAAACCCCTACTGCACTACGAACTACGAAGTCATCTACTCACCTCACCAACACACGATCATTGAAACAAATTATGAATCCCATAGAAAGGTTTTTGAGTACATTGTTTCTCTTCCTCGTTTTTCCTTCTTGCTTATCTATTGACATCATAGCTCCAAACCAATCAATCAAAGATGGAGATGTTCTGGTCTCTAGTGGACAAAGCTATGAACTCGGGTTCTTTAGCTCAGGCATCGATTCTACTCGTCGTTATGTGGGAATTTGGTACCGTAAGGTTTCAGAACGAACTGTTGTATGGGTGGCAAATAGAGATAATCCTATCAATGGTACCTCCGGAGTCCTAGCTATCAACAAACGTAACCTTGAAATTTATGAAAATAACCGAAGTAGTGTTCCTGTTTGGTCCACAAATGTTCCAGCATCATCAATGACCAATTGCGCGGCTCAGCTCCAGGATTCAGGAAACTTGGTCTTGGTTCAACAGGATAGCAAAAGGGTCTTGTGGCAGAGTTTTGATCATGGTACAGATACTATGCTTCCTGGTATGAAGATTGGGCTGGACCTGAAAATCGGTTTGAACCGGTCTCTGTCATCTTGGAAGTCCAAAGATGACCCGGGAACCGGAACTATTGTCCTTGGTATTGACCCAAGTGGGTTTCCCCAGTTGTTCCTATACAAGGGTCAAACCCGAAGGTGGCGTGGCGGACCGTGGACTGGACTAAGATGGAGCGGAGTACCCCAAATGGCCACTACCTACATCTTGAATGTTACTTTCGTTAGCAGTGTTGATGAGGTATGGTATTCCTATAGTATCAATAATCCCTCCTTCATTTCAAGAATGGTGCTGAACGAATCAGGAGTAGGGCAACGGCTGACATGGAACGATCGTGATCGACAATGGTTCGAAATTTGGTCCTCCCCAAAAGAACCATGTGACACCTATGGCCAATGTGGTCCAAATAGTAACTGTGACCCATATCAAGCAAATAATTTCATATGCAAATGTCTACCCGGATTCGAACCCAAGTCATCCCAAGAATGGTACCTGAGAGACGGGTCAGGAGGTTGTGTCAGGAAACCTAACGTGTCCACGTGTCGCGGCGGAGAAGGGTTCGTCAAGTTGGCTCGAGTGAAGGTGCCAGATACTTCAATGGCGAGTGCGAACATGAGTTTGATATTGAAAGAATGTGAGCAAGAGTGCTTGAGGAATTGTTCTTGTACAGCTTATGCTAGTGCTGACGAAAGAGGGCTTGGATGCTTGAGATGGTATGGTGATCTGTTGGACACAAGAACGTTTTCAGATGTGGGGCAAGAGATTTACATCCGTGTGGATAGAGCTGAATTAGGTACATGTCTAATTCTACTACTAACTTGTTTACTTTTCCTTTGTTCACTTGCTATGCCACACGTTTTGATTCTTGAAGAAATCTCATAGACCTGATAAATCACAAGTAATCATTTTGCTTATAATTTATTAGAAGTAATTGACTAATTGTAAAAATGATTCCATTAAGCTTAAGTGCACAAATAAACTAGGATTGATGGCATAGATTTCAAATGTTTCTCCAATTATATGAAAGATAGCTTCCTGAGCAATGTTTTTTTATTAATCAGCACGTAATTTTATGAATAGAATGTTTGATAAGGCCGGTAGGTCAATAAATGTGTTGATTGTTTTGATTAAGTGATCATATTATTATTTACTAGTATAATGAATCGAGTAGTTTTGTCACACACATGCCTGTATTGCTGCTCATAGAAATGACTAAAACATTTTTTAACTTTCCTTCTAAGAATATATATTAAAAAATAAAAAATATACTAAAACCTTTTTCACAGTAATCCATTGTGAATTTCTTTTCTAATCATTACTTTTTTTTTTCTTTGGCCAAATTAACTACCAATTTCTTATAATTTGTTATGGAGAAACACAGTTGAAAGATGGAGGCCAAAGTATATAAAAAAAAAAAAAATACATGTTTGGATTGAAACTCGCACAAGAAAGTTGTTGGAAACAATCAAAAAAAAAGTTGTTTGTTAGTTACATTTCAGCCACTAAAAAGATGATGTTTTATATCAACGACTTTTATTAGACTATGATAGTTTTATTTATATGTATTTTTCCCTTTATTTTACTTAAAGAAGTAGATTGGGGTTTAGATAATTTTTTCTTTCACTTTAATTTTGTATTTTTGACAAGTTTTTTGGCGTTTTGAGTGCAGTAGTTGGTTTATTAATATTATAGGGATGTTTATTATTTTTTTAAATGAAAATTGGTTAAAAATTATATTTTTAAGTAAAAAAACTCCAGCTTGATATCTCAAGTATCTGTTTGTTGGTTGAAACTCTTGTAAAAAAAAATAACTTTATTTTTCTAGCCATATCAATAACTAGATTTTGAAATTTTCAAATGACCGTGTCATTTATTTTATTTCAAATAAAAATGGTTGGATGGCTAAATCTTTTCTAATAGGATTTTTTAAGAAGATTAGACAGAAAATCTCTTAAGAATCTCTGATCAGTTCCTCTCTTTCTCTACTAGTAAACATGTTTTCCTAAGTTTTTCCTCAATTTCTCAACAAAATCCTAATAAAAAGGGCACATTCAAAAAGTTATATTGTTTAGAGAGCAAAAGTTTTTTTAAGAAAAAAATTAGTTCAATTGTATTTGTTTTTTTTTTTCACTAGAGTTGGGCGGTAATTTATAATTTAGCGATATATTTTCTGATTTCCACACCCTTTTCTTCCTTGACACCATTCCTCTTCTCTCTTTATACTATTATTGTTATTACAATACTTCTCTCTTTGCCATATATTTTGTCTTGCTTTATATTATAAAACATTCTTGTCTTGTATAGTATCGTCCAGTACGTCTCGCGTACTCAGATAAACTTAAAAATTAAATCTAGTTTGTTAGTTGGTTTATTGATATCATAGAGATATTTATTATGTTTTTTTAAATGAAAATTAGTTGAAAATTACATTTTTGTAGTAAAAAAAATACACTAGCATGATTTTTTGACTACCTATTTGTTGACTGAAAACTTGCGTCGTTTGGCTTTAAAAAAACAAATTACCAGCTAAAAAGAAAAAAGAAATAGGCAAGAGCACATGCCTGGTCATGTATGCCTGCGGGCAAGGGCGGAGCCAGGAATTTTTTCTACTCTAGGCTATTATATATATATATATATATATATATATATATATAAAAGATTAATTATTAACTTATAAATATGAATTTTTGAAGTTAACATTAAAATTTTAATTCAAATATATTATCCAAAATATTAAAAAATAAATTTAAAAATACATAAAATTGAAGTAAAAAATAAAAAAAAAACTCACTATTGAAGTTACATCCTTTTATGTTTTATGAAATATAATTCATCTACAATCGAATCTGAATCGTTATTATAACAATCCCTCAACTGGGATAAAATAACAATCTCATGTTAACTGAAAAATAAAATAATTAAAATTTTTCTATCTCTCAATTCCTCCTTCCTTCACTTTATTCTTCTTTTGATTAGTGTTTTATAAGTTAGACTTTGTAAGTTTACAAGGTTATGCTCTCATTTTTCTTTTTTTTTTCTTGGATTTTTTTATGTTTTTTTTCCTTACTTTTCTCTCTTGCTTTTTTTTTAAAAAAATATTTTTCTATTCTGCTTCTGCCCAGTCAGCAACATATATAAGAAAGGAAGAATTGATTTGTTTTATTTTTTTAATGACAAATAATCATTTTACCCTTAATGAGTTTGTTTTGCTTTTATTTGATATTTTTTTTTGTTAACACTACCAAGCTCTGTTCATCCTAAAATTTTAACCAGATTTTAATCGATATATTTTAAGATTTCTTGTAAAATTTCAGCTCAATCTGATAGTCAGATTGAGAATTATGTCCAATAACATAAAACCAATAAAATTGTGATTTTTCATCAAATTTCTGAATTTCTTAAAAAATTCTGAAATTTTAACCCAAGCTAAAGTATTATATTACAAGGCTCTACACAAATTTACAGAATTTTTTGATAATTCAATTAAGAATTATGAATTTTTTTTTATATAAAACTAGTCAAAATATATTGATAAAATCCTTACCTAGGCTAGAGCCCACCCTAGCCCTCAGCTTGCGTCCGCCCTTGCCTGCGGGCGTTGTCTTTTCTCTTAATAGACTAGGCGTATTTCTTTTTTATTTAAATATAAATTATTTACAATAGATTAATCCAATGTATGTGTGGGATATGACCATTCAGTTTAATTGAGATTAATTAAATAAATATTTGTGATGTTTTGTAATAAAATATTATTTAATTTGTACTTGGTATCCGAATAAAATTATATTTTTTTTCTGATATTAGTAAGTGTTTTTTTATGCTACCTTGTAAAATATATATTTTTTAATTTTATTCAATTATTTTTATTTGCATGTTTACTTTTATTATTGTTAAAAAAAAATCAGTTCAAAGAAACAAATTCGTTGAAGTAATTACTAGATCCATAGTCCATGTTTCAAGATTAGATATCTTGAATTACATCTATATTTTAATTTTTTAATTTAGTCTTTGATTAAATATTTTTTGATATTTTTCTTAGTTTTAAAATAAAATTATAACATTTTTTCAATATTAGTATTTTTTTTTGTGTAACCCTACAAAGTCTTTTTTTTTTCGTAGATCTTATTCAATCACTTTCAAATACACAATACACATTTGCTTTTTTTTATTATTGTTTGATAAAATAAAAAATTAATTTTAAAAAATAAAATTATTAAACATGATAAAGTTCATGGACTCTAATATAAGATCAATATCTTTATCTACTTCCATCTCTTAATTTTTCAGTTCAATTTTTAGTTTTCATTAATGATTTATTTATTTTTTGTGTTTATTATCATAAATAATTCTTAATTTATTTAATTAAATATATATATGCATCAGTTTTTTTAATTTACAATTAAAACAATTATATCATAAATATGTTTCAAACGTCTATATATTCGTGTTTTTGCATAAAAAAATAATCTTGCCATGGCAAAGCAAGTCAAGTGGCTGGTTTCCCACTAATTGTACTTGTCTTCAAGATCCATGCACTGCATCGGCGACCATGTTTATCATAATTTCTTGTCTTGTATGGTATAGTCCAGTCTCATCTACTCAGACAAACTTAAAAATTAAATTTAGTTTACTTAAGTCTCAAGCTCGTATGATCCTACGAAGGAGATAGAAACAACAAATCATAGTAAAAAAAGTTTTTGGGGCGAGCAAATTAGGTGATGAAAATTATTCAATACTTGTAGTTTACTCTTTGTTTTTTAATTTCTCACATTTATATGGTATTCAATTATATGAAAAAAATAAAATAGAATAGAGAGTAATTAAATATAAATTTATAGTACTGAACAATTCCAAATCAACAGCTTGAAAGATTTAATTTTCAACTCTTATCACTAAACATTTCTTATATTTTCAATTTCAGCTAAATATGAAAAGTCAGGACCTCTTGCCAATAAAGGAATTAAAGCAATCCTGATAGTGTCTGTTGTTGTGACATTGTTTCTGATCATCTTCCTTGTGTGTTGGTTTGTAAAGAAAAGGATAAAAGGTAAGCAAATTCCCTTCAAATGTTGCTCCTGAGCAATATATTTTTCGTGATAGTCTTGAGCTCAAAAAAAGATACCTTGAGTTCTAATTTTTACCAGCTAGAAATAAGTTTGCATGTTGATGACAGCCAGGGACAGGAAAAGAAGAAACGAATTTCCGCTATCAACTTCAAGGTCAAATTGCTCGAGAGACTTACCAAATAAGGAATTTGAGGAAGGTACAACAAGTTCAGATTTACCACTTTTTGATCTTAGTGTCATGGCTGCGGCAACAAATAATTTCTCAGATGCCAACAAGCTTGGAGAGGGTGGTTTTGGCTCAGTGTATAAGGTAGGCTAGCCTGCCTTGAAGTCCCTCAAACACATAGCATTTACATGTTGAACTATGAGATTGATGAATTTGGATTGCGATTTTCAGGGTCTGCTGCATGATGGGAAGGAAATTGCGGTCAAAAGACTAGCAAAGTATTCTGGACAAGGGATTAATGAGTTCAGAAATGAAGTCGAGCTCATTGCAAAACTTCAGCACAGGAATCTTGTAAGGATATTAGGTTGTTGCATCCAAGGAAGAGAGAAGATGTTGATCTATGAGTACTTGCCAAACAAAAGTCTGGACTCTTTTATTTTCAGTATGTCATCATCATTCTGTCAAATTGTCCCTATATTGTGGATTTTTCAGTTTTTCTCATTCTATAGAACTTGAAAAATGAATACAAGCCTGCATTGATTTGATGAGATTTATGTTTTTTTGGGTACAGATGAACCAAGAAGGTCACAGTTAGATTGGTCTACTCGCCACAACATTATTTGTGGGATTGCTCGAGGAATTTTGTATCTTCATCAGGACTCCAGATTACGAATCATCCACAGAGATCTTAAGGCAAGCAATGTTCTACTAGATGCCTCAATGAACCCTAAAATTTCAGATTTCGGCATGGCTAGAATATTTGGAGTAGACCAAATTGAAGCCAACACAAACCGTGTTGTTGGAACGTAGTAAGTTTATCCTTATATATTTAATGAATTATATTAGAAAATAATATAAGATTATTTTTAGAATTTTAACTAATAATTTAAGTTTTTTAGATAAATTAATTTTTCGACATAATATTAGAATTTTAATTATTTTATCTAATTAAATTAATAAAATTAAGAACTTATACAACTTTTAAATGTTAGAAAATAATATAAAATTATTTTTAAAATCCCACCATAATTTTTATTTATATTTTTCTGAATAGCTGACTTTATTAAGCTCTTCTTTTCCTATGTTATTACAGTGGTTATATGTCACCAGAATATGCAATGCAAGGCTTATTTTCAGTAAAATCTGATGTATATAGTTTCGGGGTTTTGCTATTAGAGGTCATCACTGGGAGAAAAAACAGCCATTTTTATGATGAAAGTAACTCTTCGAACTTGGTTGGATATGTAAGTAATAAGATCACATATATTGCCGATTTTAAAATTTCAACTCCAACATAGCATATTGATATGAAATTTCTTTAGGTTTGGGATCTATGGAGAGAAGGCAGGGCCCTGGAACTAGTGGATACATTGATGGGCGACTCGTATCCTGAAGATCAAGTCTTAAGGTGCATCCAAATTGGTCTTTTATGTGTGCAAGAATCTGCGATGGACCGACCATCAATGTCTAATGTTGTTTTCATGTTGAGTAATGACACAACTCTTCCATCTCCAAAGCAACCTGCGTTTATTATGAAGGAGAGTTACTATAGTGGAGATCCATTAACAAGTGAAGGATCACATTCTATAAATGAAGTGACTATCACCATGCTTGGACCTCGGTAGAGGCTTACATATATCTGACGTTCTACTTTTATTTGTTAATATTAATTTGTATTAATATTATGATAGCTTTTACGATAATATTTTAAAAATTAGGTTTAAAGTGGAATTCAAGAAAAATTAATTATAATGTATGTTAATTAACTAAATATTTGTAACACTTTAATAAAAATAAAATACAATTTCAATCACACCATATTGTTATACCTAGTGGATCCTAGTAGAAGTATCATGGTTGTGAAATATTATTTATTATATTTCTAAGCATATGGAAGCAAGTAGTGTAGTTATTCTTTAATTAACCACAATGTAGATAAGGATACCTCACCTCAATAATCTTTCAAATTAAATTCTTTTTATTAAAAATGCTATGCTCTTCACAAATCTACTTATTCAACAATTTAATTTTATCAAAGCTAATGAGATTTTAAATATCTTTTATTTTACTTAAATTCCTACAAGATACAAACATACAAAAAAAAAACAACATGATTGTTATCATAATATATATATATATATATATATATTAGTAATAAATTCATTTTTGAAAATAATATATTTACAAAGTAGTTATGTTTAGACAAGATCTATTTGCAGTACTAGGTCAGTAATCCTGCCAATCGCAATATATTCTTGCGCAAGAACCTGCATGAAGACCAAAAACATTCATTTTCCATGGAGGGACAAGACGAGGTAAGGAGATTAGATGGTAGGTACAAAAAAAATTGAAAGAAAAATTATAAAGTTGTTATAATTATAAGAAACTTATTTTATATTAAATCATTATTTTTAAATATCCTAGTCAATATTCAATTAATTAAAGTTGTTGAGATTAGTACATATTATATTCTTGCTCTCACATACTATGCTGCCAAACTTAAAACTTGGCTTAGACGGCAGGACTGGTCTGAACCCTGCTACTTGTAGGTCTTTTCGGCTCAATCCTAATGGGTCTCCACAGTTGTTCTTGTACGAGGGTCAGATTCCAAGGTGGAGGTCCGGTCACTGCAATGGACTTAGATGGACTGGTTCGCATTAACTTCAACATCAGCTTTGTGAATAATGATGATGAGTTAACCATAATGTGGGGGTGTTCGCAACAAATCAATCTTCTCGCGATTAGTTGTAGACGAGCCTAGATCAGTCCAACGGTTCACATGGCATGAACAAATGGCTAAATGGGATGTATTTTGGTCTGCACCTACTGACCAGTGTGACAATTATGGACGATGTGGAGCTTATGGTAAGTGTGATCCTTATGATGCTTATAACTTTGAGTGTACGTGCCTCCCTGGCTACCAGCCCAAGTCAATTAGTGATTGGTACCTCAGAGATGGGTCAGGTGGATGCATCCAGAAGAATCTCACTGGAATGTGCAACAATGGTGAAGGGTTCGTCAAGGTGGAAAACGTGAAGGTACCAGATCCTTCAACTGCCCGTGTGGATAACAATTTGGATCTGAAAGCTTGCATGGAGCAATGCTTGAGGAATTGTTCCTGCACAGCCTACGCAAGTTGAGTTGTGACAAGTAAGAGTGGGTGCTTCTCATGGTATGGCAATTTGCTTGATACAAGAATGTTCGATGAGGGAGGACAGGATTTATATGTCCGTGTGGATGCGTTTGAGTTAGGTACCTTCAAATCTTATTGTCATTATATATCTTTGCTGCATTTTTCAACAACAGCTTAATCTTCAATATGTCTTAGATAGAGGATTTTCAGAACAAAAAATATAGACATTGAAATAAAAACTACGGGTACAAGTACAACGGAAGTACCAGAGACATTTCTAATATGGCGAAGCCCTCCCCTGCACTCACCTACTATCTTTCTGCAATATGCAAAATTACTGATAATCCTGATGATTTGGTATCAAGCTAATGTGGATTTCTTTCTTTCCCCAGCTCAATATGACAAGAAGTCTAGAGGTTTTCTTTCAAAGAAAGGGATGTTAGCCGGATTGGTGCTCTCTATAGCTGCTGGGGTTTTCTTTGTCATTATGTTCTCATTCTGGTTGATAAAAAGGAAGAAGACGGGTAAGAGATTATTTTTTCAACTTTGTTACCAATATAAGTGACACCAAATTAGTTGAACTAAAGAATTCCAACTTTAAGTCTATGCATATAGGAGATGATAGTCTGCAAAATGCAGTGTGTAATCAACATTAGAACTTGTTAGTACTTTTAAAAGCTGAATATTGAGTTCTTTCAACGATAAACACAGCCAAGGGCAGACAACTCAAATTTCCCTTCAATATCCCTACAAGCCTCAATGGCTCTCTAAGTGGAAAGGAAGTTGGTAGAAGTACAACAAGTGAATACGTACCAGTCTTCGACATAGACATCATATTAGCAGCCACAGAGGATTTCTCCAACGAGCTTGGATATGGCGGTTTTGGCTCAGTTTACAAGGTACTTTTCCTTGGACATGAAATTATTTCAGAATTCTATGTACTTGTATCAAATGCTAATATGCATTGCATAACATTTTAATGTTGCTTGATTAGACCATGATACTGGAAAATCGCAGAGGCTGGTGCCAAAGAAATTCTAACCAGGGAAAGATGATGGAAATGGATGGAATTATGGATAGATGATGGAAATGGAAAGGTGGAGATGGATAGATGTAGGACAGATGATGTTCAATCCTTGAGAGATACAGAAATCACCACTCTAAAGTGAATGAACACAGATTAAACTCAGAAATGTCAATAATACAGTCACGCCCCAAGAGAGTAGAGTTTAGGATAGCTCACCACTCCGTGAATTCCACCAAAGAGATACAGAACTAAACATAAACCTAACCAGCTCACTTTGATTTTGGCTGCACGAATTCTCTATATCTATTCTAGATTGTTGAACAGTCTTATTTATACTTGGGACAATACGTGCAAGTTAGGAAAACATCAAACAAGAAATTCTAAATCTAGACACTTTTTCCATCTAGCTGAAGTTGTAGGAGACGCGGGACACATATCGAGCATAAGAAAAAGTCTGGAAGAGTCAAACGTTACGGGGTCAGCCCAAATTAGATCTAGAAGATGATATTTCAGATTATTCTTAATTATTTCTACTTGTTTTCAGATTCCTTTCTACTTATATTCATGATTTTTGTTTGACTTGATTTTAAAAGTATACTGGTCGATTTTACAGTCTTTCTCTACGGTTTAGGATTATATTTTTTAAAGTTTAAGAAACCTTAATTCTCTATCTTTGCTACACACTTAATCAGTAGGTAAGGCTGATGACATTTAAGAGAGTTATATTAATTTTAGTCATATAAATCATCTGGCATGACTAGACCTGTTTTAGACTCGCACTAGTCCTTATAGTCCATAAATATTCTTCTAGGCTTTTCACATGATGTATTCAGAACCTCATGCATCAGAGAGTTTCAGTGCAAGCTCTAGACTAGACCGCTGATCTCTCAATGATCAAGAAGCTTCATTCTCCGTTGAATCTCAATCTCTTAGATATTATCCATTTAACTTTCATTTAAAAATATTTGCCTTAAAATGACGCTTACTAGACAATTGAATTTTATTTTTTTGTGATACTGAACTTTTGAGCCAAGAAATTAAGGCGCTTACTTAGTCAATTGAAAATGACAATACAAAATAAAAGTCCCGACACTACTAGAGGTGGTTACTAATTTAAGTTATATTAATTTTATAATAGAACTTGTAGAATTTCTTAGCAAAATTTGAGCAGGACAATTAGATTGAAAGTTATATTAATTGTATTCATATAAATCATTTGGCATGACTAGACCTGTTTTAGGCTCGCACATGTCCTTATAGTCCATAAATATTCTGCTAGGCTTTTCACATGATGTAATTTCAACAAATTCCCATCTAGTATTCAGAACCTCATGCATCAGAGAGTTTCAGTGCAAGCTCTAGACTAGACCGCTGATCTCTCAATGATCAAGAAGCTTCATTCTCCGTTGAATCTCAATCTCTTAGATATTATCCATTTAACTTTCATTTAAAAATATTTGCCTTAAAATGGTGGAGTTAAATAGATCCAATTGGATTTTTGAGCCAAGAAGTTAAGGCGCTTGCTTAGTCAATTGAAAATGACAATACAAAATAAAAATCCCGACACTACTAGAGAATAAGCTGATCACTAGCCATCAACATGCATCCCTGTAAAATATTTCTCATTTCATTGCTTGAATGCCTTCTTCTCCAAATTTTCTGTCCACAGACACCATAAGTTTTAATGAGTCTATTACAGGTTTTAATGTTTTAGTCTCCAGTGGAGGGAACTTCGCTTTGGAATTCTTCATTCCTGTCAATTCTAGCAATCGGTATTTTTTAATAATTATAAATTCAAGTTTTTTAAAAGTTATTAGATATTTATATAATTATTAACTTCAATATCTTTAGTAATAATTAAGACATGTGCAAGCTGATACAAATAATTATTTTTATTTAAAAAATAAAAAATTTATTCTTCGTTGAATCTCAATCTCTTAGATATTATTCATTTAACTTTCATTTAAAAATATTTTCCTTAAATGACGTTGCTTTGGACATAAATGAGTTGATTGGGTAATATTCGATAGACGTTGCTTTTGACATAAAGTTGATTGGGTAATATTCGATAGACGTTGCTTTTGACATAAAGTTGATTGGGTAATATTCGATAGACGTTGCTTTTGACATAAATGAGTTGATTGGGCAATATTCGATAGACGTTGCTTTTGACATAAATGAGTTGATTGGGCAATATTCGATAGATCGGAGATCCAATTGGATTATTTTTCTTAGTTTTTGTGATTCTGAACTTTTGAGCCAAGAGATTAAGGCGCTTACTAGTCAATTGAAAATGCCGACAAAAGAATAAGCGCTTCCTTGGCGCTTACTAGTCAATTGAAATTAAGGCGCTTACTAGTCAATTGAAAATCACTAGCCATCAATTGAAAGTAAGGCGCTTACTAGTCAATTGAAAATCACTAGCCATCATGATGGCTGATGCATCCCTGTAAAATATTTCTCAGTCCATGGCTTGAATGCCTTCTTCTCCAAATTTTCCTGTCCAGAGACAATGTTAAGTTTTAATGAGTCTCCAGAGGAGGAAACTTCCCTTCGGGATAAGCCTATCAATGATACCTCTGGAGTGCTCTCAGTCTGGTTCACACATGTTTCAGTCTCATCACCCAGCAACTCTATGGCTCAACTTTTAAATTCAGGAAACCTTGTTCTGACTCATTCCAACAGGCATCAGTCTCATGGAAAAGTATTGATCATACTACCAATACCATGCTTCTTTTTGCAACACTTGGACGGATGGATAGGAAAACTGATCATCAGGTTTTTAACATCTTGGAAGTCCGTGAATGATTTAGGAATTAGTGATTTTGCGAGTGTTTATTGTTATTATTGTCGCATGTGTGCGGCGTCGCGGCGAAAATCTCGTGTTTCCATTTTAATAAAAAATATAAATGTAAATCTATATCTATTTGGCAAATATAGGAAGACAAGAAGATATTGTCTTTTGTGGGTGGAAAATGGAATGGGAGTCACCATCTAGTATTTTAGTCACTAGGAACCCTAACTGGTCTCAGAGATGGGGTATAGAGACTGGTTGCGTCAAGGGAAGGTATTAGCACCCCAAATACGCCTTACCTAAGGTAAGCTGCATTGTTTTATTGTCTGATAAAACTAAGGTGTTATTGTACTTCTAGTTGTTTGGTCTGTCTATGGTTCAAGAAAAGTCCTCCTCGGTAAGAAGGTCTTTGTCTTATCGGGTAAAATCCTAACCGTTCTAACGTCTATACCAAAACTTTATTAATAATATTTAGGAATACGTTTTACATATAAATTCGTAATTCCAAATACTAAAAGAAAAAAAAAAGGTTTTTTAGAATTTTTGAAATATTGGCCTAGTTCTCATGGCTTGAATAAATTGGTTATTAAAGCCAAAATGCATGCTAATACATATATTGCTTTGCAAATTTCCTTTGTTGTGTGAAAATATGATGTTATAATATTTATATATACATATTGGAGAGACTAGGCCGTATTTTAAAACAAAAAAACAAATTTTGGAAAATATTATTTTTTTATGCTTTGCCGAAAATCGGGTATTTTAATACTGGGTTTGTATCCTTATGGTATAAAAATACAACCCAATATTAATCCATCTTAATAGAAAATGCAGGAAAAATCATGAATATTTTTAAGGACTTTTGGAATTTTTTTTGAAAGCAAAAACATTTTTTATTTTGAAAATCTTTGATGTTTTGACGAAAACCGGGCATTTTAATACTGAATTTATATCTCTACGGTATAAAAATACAAACCATTATTAAGCTATTTTGACAAAAATGCAAGAAAATCAACAATATTTAAAAAAAAAAGATTTTTCAAAAGATGTTTTCTCTTATTTTTATACATATAATATACACACATATATATTATAATATATTATATAATATATTAAGTGGGCTGGGCCGGCCTAAGTAAATGGGCCGGACTCAGCCCAAAAAAAGGGGTTGGGCCGATCCCGGCCCAAACGAAAAATCCTTTTTAGTCTGGGCCAGGCCCGGCACAGACGTGCAAGGCTGGGCCAGCATTGGGCTGGCCCAGCGGCATCAACCCAGCGGGGGAGGATAATTATTTTTCTCCCCCCCCCGCCTCCTGCATGCAGCATGCAGGAGGCAGAAACTTGCGATGAAGAAAGAAAAAAATGCCGGGGGAAGAATGTGCACCTGGTGCGGAGGAGGAGGTCACAGGTGGAGGCCGGTGGCGGTGTCGTGGCGCACGGACGGCGGCTCCAAGCGGTGGCGCTGCTGCTCAACCAGCGGAGAGGGAGATTACTGTTCTTCCTTTCTCCTCCGCGTGCTTCCCTCCTCTTTCATTTTCGTTTTGGGTCTTTATGGTTCTCTCTCGTTCAGTCCTTTCTCTCTTCTTATGGTTCACTCTTTTTTGTTCTCGGTTTGTTCTGTTTTTTTCTTTAGTTTTTTTTTTCTGTGTTTTTCTTTTGCTTCTCCCTCCTCTCGGTTCCCTCTCTCCTCCTTTTTTCTTTTCTTCGGGTCACCTGCTTTTATAGGGGGAAAGGGAGCCGGTTCTTTTTGCTAGTGCGCCTTGGGAGCAAACCCCGGCGGCTGGTCGACCATTGGGTGCGACTGCCAAGGCGCAGCTCCCCTTGGTTTCGGCAGGGCGCACGGTGGGTGCTCGGCCAGTATCTTCGGTCGGTGGTCCAATGGTCCAAACGCAAGGCTGGTTTAAAGAAGAAAAACCAAACTTTTCCTTTCCTGTTGCAGGTTCGGGGGGGAGAAGAAAAGTGAACAGTGCCGTTCAAAACGGCACCGTTCGGCCCTTCTCTCTCTTTTTTTTTTTTTAAATGTATGAAATGGCGTCGTTTTGGATAAAACGCGCCGTTTCATTTAAATGTGGTGCCAGAAACGCGCCAAGTTTCAACTTAACCCTCAATCATCTTTGTTCATTTCAATTGCATCCTTTTTAATTTCCGTCTCCACCCCTCAAGTTGGCCGCGTTTTTCATTTTAATCCTTAGCCTCTGATTTGTGCAATCCTCCTCAGCCCCAAAAAACTATGATCAAAATTTAGTCATCTTGAGATCCCTTCTAGCGATCTCCTTTAACCAAAAAAACTTGGAATCCCATTTGGCGATTCCTTTTAACCAAGGCTGAAATATGAGGTCCCTCCTGACGACCTCCTTTGACCAATATCGAAATACAAGATCCCTTCTAGTGATCTCCATCAACTTGGAATCCCATCTGGGGATTCCTTTTAACCAAAACTAAACTTTGTGTGCGGTTGGGTTAACATGAGATCCCAGCTAGCGATCTTCTTTAACCATAACCAATACAAAAATGCGTGTGTGGTCTCATTATGATGGGTGACCTGCCCGAGTGGAAAAGGGAAAGAGTGGTCTCGGGAAAGAGTGGTCTCATTTTTATGGTGACCTACCCAGAGGAAAGAATGGCCTCATTATTATGGGTGACCTACCCAGGTAAAAAAAATGGAGAATGGTCTCATTTTAACGGGTGACCTACCCAGAAAAAAAATAATGGTCTCATTGTGATGGGTGACCTACCCAAGTGGAAAATGAAAGAGGTCTCATTCTTATGGGTGACCTACCCAGGGGGAAGAATGGCTTCATTATTATGGGTGACCTACCCGGTAAACAAAAGATGGAGAATGGTCTTATTCTAACGGGTGACCTACCCAGAAAAAATAATGGTTTCATTGTGATGGGTGACCTACCCAAGTGGAAAATGGAAGAGTGGTCTCATTCTTATGGGTAACCTACCCAGGGGGAAGGATGGCCTCATTATTATGGGTGACCTGCCCAAGTATAAAAAATAGAGAATGGTCTCATTCTAACGGGTGACCTACCCAGCTTAAACTTCAAAAGAAAACATCTTACCTCGAGGAAATGCAATAGTGCTGGTTCATAATTCATATTCTTTTCATAGCTCCATTGATTTAAGATTCTATCTCTTAGTGGTTCCCAAAAACTTGGAACAAATTGGGGCTTTCATCCCACCTTTCTTGCCAGGTTAGTGTTATGACAATATAGCATACATGTTTTTATTACCTATCTTGGAAACATAGGTCCCCTTTTTGTTGTAAACTTCTTCGAGCTCTTGTTTCAATTTGTTTGGCCAACCTTTCCTCATGAACCGAAATATATCCTCTTAGTGAAGAGATCTCTGGTTCCTTATGAGGCCCTTTCTTGCTCCATTGAGTATTGTGCTTTATAATTATAAAAAGGAAAACTCAAAAGATTTGGTTTTGTTCATGAAAACTAAAACTTTCAATGCAATTAGCAAATCTCATAAAAGATGTTTTTTAGAAGTTTTTATTATGATACTCCTTTGGGCTTTGGTTCACTATGGACCCCTATGTGCACTTCGTGCACTTCTTGCCCCCTAGTGTGGTGTGCAAAAAAAATGTCAAGTTTTGATTTGGTTCTCTCCGATTGATGGAGTCATCTCCTTGGTCATGCGTAAAAAAGTTCTTTTAAGTAAAAGATTTCAAATACTATGAGATCATACGTTTTTATATATAAAAAAAGAGGCTCTTTACAAAGAGAAATCATGGCCGGACTTTATTTTATTGTTTGGGAAAACGAAATACATCAAACGTAGTATTTCCTTACAGAGTTAGAATTCACAAGCCTAACTAGATCTTCTCCATCCATTCTAGACAATAACAAAGCTCCTCCTGAGAATGTTTTCTTCACCACATAAGGCCCCTCATAGTTAGGCGCCCATTTACTCTGATCTTCTCCAGGTAAAGGCAATACTTTCTTCAGTACAAGATCTCCTTCATTGAATCCTCGAGATCGAACCTTCTTGTTATATGATTTAACCATCCTTCTTTGGTAGAGTTGATGATGATAGATTGCGGCTATCCTCTTTTCACTAATCAGATTCAGTTGTTCATATCTAACTTTTGCCCATTCTACCTCTTCCAGCTCAGAGTCTAACAACACTCTCAACGATGGGATTTCCACTTCTAAAGGCATCACCGCCTCCATTCCGTATACCAACATGTACGGGGTGGCTCCTGTTGAGGTTCGAACTGCGGTGCGATATGCATGTAGGGCAAATGGCAACATCTCATGCCAATCCTTATAGGTGACTACCATCTTCTGAATAATCTTTTTGATATTCTTGTTAGCAGCTTCTACCACACCATTCATCTTTGGTCTATATGGCGAAGAATTGGAGTGCTTGATTTTCCATTTAGTGCAGAGCTCTATTATCATCTTGCCGTTGAAATTCAAGGCATTATCGGTTATAATCTTTTCTGGTGGACCATACCGACATATCAAATCTCTCTCTATAAATTTCTTCACCACTTTTTGCGTCACATGAGCAAATGACCCAGCTTCTACCCATTTTGTGAAGTAATCAATAGGCACTAGAATAAACCTATGACCATTGCTGGCTTTTGGGTTTACAGGTCCAATCACATCAATTCCCGACATCGCGAAGGGCCACGGAGATATCAAGTTAAACAGAGGAGTCGGAGGGGCATTGATTTTGTCACTGTATACTTGGCACTTATGATATTTTCGGACATAGTCGATGCAATCCTTCTCTAATGTCATCCATAAGTACCCAACTCTTTGTATCTTCCTAGCCATCACATGTCCACTAGCATGGGTTGAGCAAATCCCTTCATGGACTTCCGTAACGTACTTTTTGCCTCAAATTCATCCAAACATCTCAACAAAGTCCCGTCAGATGATTTCTTATACAAAATCTCCCCATCAAGATAAAAATCCATTGCCAACCTCCTCAAGGTCTTCTTGTCGATTTTGGATGCCCCCATGGGATATGCCTGGTTTTGGATGAAATTCTTGATATCATAGTACCACGGGTTTCCATCCACTTCTCTTTCGACTGAGCAGCAATGAGCAGGGTTATTTCTGATATTGATGTGTACTGGTTGTACCTTGTGCCCAAAGTCTATCTTGGCCATAGATGCTAATGTGGCCAAAGCATCTGCAAATTGGTTCCCTTCACTTCCCAGATGGGTGAACTCTATTTCCTCAAATTCTCTAGCCAACTTAGACAGGTATTCTTGGTAAGGCCTTAGCTTCTCTTCTTTGGTTTGCCATTCTCCTTTTACTTGGCAAATGATCAGCATTGAGTCTCCATACACATCTATCTTTTTTATGTTCATCTCTAATGCAACCTCTAAACCAAGAATGCAAGCCTCATACTCAGCCGTGTTGTTAGTGCACCCGAAGTGCAGCTTAACTGAAACCGGATACTGCTTCTTATCAGGAGAGATTATCACTGCACCCGCTCCGTTACCACATATATTTACAGCACCATCAAAATACATAACCCACCAATCTGATTTCTCTTCCTCGATTGCCAACACATCTTCATCGGGAAAGTCAAATTTTAACGGCTCATAATCTTCCATAGCATGGTCAGCCAGGTGATTAGCAACAACACTTCCTTTCACGACTTTCCTTGTCATATATACTATGTCATACTCAGCCAAAAGAACTTGCCATCTTGCAATTCGGCTAGATAGATAAGGCTTTTCACAAATGTACCTCAATGGGTCTAATTTGGAAATTAACCATGCAGTGTGATACAACATATACTGACGTAATCTCTTTGTAGCCCATGCTAGTGCGCAACACAGCTTCTCAATCACAGTATACCTAGACTCACATTCCGTGAACTTCTTGCTTAGGTAATAAATGGCCCTTTCCTTCCTTCCGGTTTCATCATGTTGCCCAAGCACACATCCCATTGTTGTTTCGGTTACTGTTAGGTATAATATCAATGGCCTTTCTGGTATAGGAGGAACAAGCAGAGGTGGATTTAGCAAGTACTGCTTGATTTTCTCAAAAGCTTCATCACACTCTCCATTCCATATTCTAGGGTTCTTCTTCCTTAACAAACGAAAGATCGGGTCACAAGTTGTGGTTAATTGGGATATAAACCGAGCGATGTAATTCAACCATCCTAAGAAACCTCTTACCTCCTTCTTAGTCTTGGGGGGTGACATAGATTGAATAGCCTTTACTTTTTTAGGATCCACTTCTATCCCTTTGTCACTCACCACAAATCCCAACAACTTACCGGATTTCACCCCGAATGAACACTTTGCTGGGTTAAGCCTCAACTTATATTTCCTTAGCCTTTCAAATAATTTCTTCAATATTTGGACGTGATTCTCTCCCTCTTTAGATTTAGCAACCATGTCATCCACGTATACTTCAATTTCTTTGTGCATCATGTCGTGAAACAAAGTCGCCATAGCCCTTTGGTAAGTGGCCCCAACATTCTTTAAACCAAATGGCATGACTTTGTAGCAAAAGGTTCCCCATGGTGTTATAAAGGTTGTCTTCTCCTTATCCTCTTGCGCTATTCTTATCTGATTGTAGCCTGAAAACCCATCCATGAAGGAATATGTGGAGCTGCGTGCTGCATTATCAACTAGCATATCTATGTGTGGTAAAGGGAAATTATCTTTAGGGCTAGCCCGGTTTAAGTCCCCAAAATCCACGCAAACTCTGATTTTACCTTCCTTTTTGGGTACCACCACTATGTTTGACACCTATTATGGATACTTCACTACTTCTAAAAAACCAGCGTTCCATTGTTTTTCAATTTCTGCCTTTACTTTGATTAAGATCTCCGGATGAGTTCTCCTTAACTTCTGCTTAATCGGCTTGCATCCTTCCATTAGTGGTATTCTATGTACTATAATGCCCATATCCAAACCAAGCATATCCTCGTAGGACCAGGCAAAGACATCTACATAATCTTGGAGCAGTGCAATCAACTCTTCCTTTGCTTCAGGGGTGATCAAAGTCCCTATCTTCAGCTCTCGCTTGATTTCTTCATTGCCTACATTTATGGTTTCAAGTTCCTCTTTAGCGGGCCTCCAAGCCTGTTTGTGTTGTTCTATTAATTTTGTGAATTCCCATATGTTTTTCTTCTCCCATTCCTCATCTTCTACATCCACTATGTATTCTTTAAATTTTGGCCATTCATTCTCAATGTAAAGTGCAGGTGTTGTTGTGGAGGATCCACTTTCAAGGTTCCTGAAAGCGGAAAGTGATGTGTAAATGCATAGTAAGACATCAAGATAAATTTTGAAAAATGCATGATCTCTGTCGCACCCAAAAAACAAATCCTGGCGCGGCATCAGCTGGCGATTTTTCATTCTATTTTGCTGATTTGGTTCTTTGGAGTCGCCACCTAGTAATTCATGGAGGGCTACTAGGAAACTGATGTACTGGTCTTGTCAGAGATCGCGGGTAAGGGACTGGTTGTGGTTAGGGAAAGTATTAGCACCTCTAACGCACCCTACCTGAGGTAAGCTGCTTTGTGGACTTGATGTGTTAAAGAAGTTTTTAAAAATTCTGTTCTTTCATCGAATTTTAGAAAATACAACTTACATGTAAGTTCATGATTCTTTATCCGTAATTGAATTAGAATATTAAATTCTTCTTTATTCTTGCAATTTTATCATAAAAAAACATTTATAAACAAAAATACACACCACATTCACTTTCAAGCTTCGTGGACTTGATGTGATATTAAAAATAAAATTTTAGCCCAATTCTAAGGCTTTGATAAATCAGTTATTACTTTTCCAAACTATATGTAGATACATGTTCTACATTTTTATGGAAAATTCAACATGATTTTTATCTGTCCTTGAGATATTTGTGCATATAAATTAAATTTTTTTTTTTATTCAACAACATACATAAAAAAAAATACATTACAAGCACACACAAACATTTCTTCTTGTTTTTTTTTTTACATACACATTTACATAAAATACAAACTATATATAAAAAAACTCAAAATTACACAAATATTACATTAAACAATTTTACAATTACAAAATAATCCAACACTATTCAGAACAGTGGCAAACGGATTTCTGGAGTTGTGGAACAGTGTTCAGCGGATTTTTGGGGCAGGAACAGTGGCGGCGCGTGGATCTCACGCACCGCCGCCACCAGAAAAAATCCAACAGCAGGGGGGCTGAATCGCCTTCTTCCCCTCTTCCTTCCCTTGCCGGCGGTGAGGACCACCGTTACCTGCAATCACAGAAAAAACGCACAACAGTTGATTTTATTTTGTTTTCTTCTTCTCCAATCTGCTCTTTCTTCTTCTTCTTCTTCTTCGGTCGGCTTCTCCTCTGCCTCGTCCCTTCTCTATTATGGGAAGGAGCTGTTAAGTTGTAGATCTGGCGGTGGCCGGCTTCGTTCGTCGGGTGGAGAAGCTAGGAGAGGTGGCGGTCAGATCTCTGTGGAGGCCGTCGAGGAAGGCGCTGCTACGCCTGACAATGAAGACCATGGATCTGTGGGTGTTGAAGCGGGGTCGGCCAGGAGAAGGTCTTGGGCGGGCTTCGGCTGTGAGCGGCTGGTTTCTGTGGGCGCCGAGACTGTGGCTTCGGAGGAGGCGCCGTTGAAGGAAGATCGATGGAGGGGGAAGCGACGGTGGGAAGAAGAGCTGCAGCTGGGTCAGCCAGGAGGGGTCTTGGTCGGGGTTGAGACGAAGAAGGAGCTGCGTTGATGCCGGTGGAGAGGACTGGAAAAGTGAAGAGGAAAGGAGATCGAGAGGGCTGTTTGCAACGGCCGGGAAGTAAAAATGAGAAGAAAAAGGAGGGACGACGTCGTTTTGGCTTCAGGAGAAGAAAAAATTCAAAGGGAGCTGCTGGGTAGATGGTGGCTGCTGTGTTTGGGAGAAGATTTACTGTGCAGGTGGCTGAAGAGTAAGGCTTGTCTGGCGGCTGAGGAAGAAGAAAAATCAGAAGGTGAGGGGGGTGGCCGGCGGCTTGGTTTTGGCGAGGGGAGAAAAAAATTAGGGTTTCTGTTTTGTGTTCCCTCTCCCCAAAATTACCAAATGACCCTCACCCCTTTCATTTGAGTTTTCAACCCATATTTATAGGTAAAAGTTTGTTCAAACCTCCAAATTGGTCCCTCGATTTTCTTTTTTTGTAAATTTTGATTTTTTCTTGTTTTTTTTTCTTGTATTTTTAAAAATGAGCCAAAATCAACATCAATTCTATGAGAAAAACAATGATTTTAAAATGACGCGTGAAAAGTCGAACGCGTTCGAAAAACAACTAAAAGTTAAAATTCTTTTTAGAAAACATTGAAAATGCTAAAAACATTGCAAATATATTAAAAACATATTTTTTTGGATTTTTGTTGTTTTTCACTATTTTTGGATTTTTTCGAAAAATTTATTAAAAAGGTGGGTCAAAAATTGGGTAACAACAGATGCCCCCTCTTTACAATGCTTACGAAGCAAAACTCCTTAAAATTTTGCATAGTAAGCTTTGTAAACAAAACAAAAAGAAAATGATCTTATTATCTTGGGCGACATGCCCCTTTTGAAGAAAAGTGGTCTATTTTCAGGGGTGACCGACCCACACAATCACACTGGTCTACTTTCACGGGCGACCTGCCCACACATACTCAAAGTGGTCTATTTTCAGGGGCGACCTGCCCACACACTCACACTAGTCTATTTTCATGGGCGACCTGCCCACACATACTCACACTAGTCTATTTTCATGGGCGACCTGCCCACACTCTCACACTGGTCTGTTTTCAGGGGCGACCTGCCCACACATACTCACTCTGGTCTATTTTCACGGGCGACCTTCCCTTTTGATTGGGTTTACCTGAGATCCCATCTGACGATCTAACAAGAACAAAAATTGGTGTGTAGCTCGATCAACCTAAAATCCCATCTAGTGATTCTGCGTGATTAGGCTAAACTGAGATCCCTTCGCCGATCCCCTTTAACCATAACCAAGGTCTGTGTGGTTAGACTGAACTGAGATCCCTTTGCCGATCCCCTTCAACCAGAATCAAAATCCTTTCCAATTAGGTTAAACTGAGATCCCTTCGTCGATCCCCTTTAACCATAACCAAGGAATGTGTAGGGTTGGGCTAGACTGAGATTCCTTTCGGCAATCCCCTCTAACCAGAACCAAAATCCTTTCCAATTAGGTTAAACTGAGATCCCTTCATCGATCCCCTTTAACCATAACCAAGGAATGTGTAGTTAGACTGAACTGAGATCCCTTCGCCGATCCCCTTCAACCAGAACCAAAATCCTTTTCAATTAGGTTAAACTGAGATCCCTTCGTCGATCCCCTTTAACCATAACCAAGGAATGTGTAGGGTTGGGCTAGACTGAGATTTCTTTCGGCAATCCCCTCTAACCAGAACCAAAATCCTTTCCAATTAGGTTAAACTGAGATCCCTTCGTCGATCCCCTTTAACCATAACCAAGGAATGTGTAGGGTTGGGCTAGACTAAGATTCCCTGCGGAAATCCCCTCTAACCAGAACCAAAATCCTTTCCAATTAGGTTAAACTGAGATCCCTTTGCCGATCCCCTTTAACCATAACCAAGGAATGTGTAGGGTTAGGCTAGACTGAGATTCCTTTCGGCAATCCCCTCTAACTAGAACCAAAATCCTTTCCAATTAGGTTAAACTGAGATCCTTTTGCCGATCCCCTTTAACCATAACCAATGAATGTGTAGGGTTAGGCTAGACTAAGATTCCTTTCGGCAATCCCCTCTAACCAGAACCAAAATCCTTTCCAATTAGGTTAAACTGAGATCCCTTCGTCGATCCCCTTTAACCATAACCAAGGAATGTGTAGTTGGGCTGAACTGAGATCCCTTCGCCGATCCCCTTCAACCAGAACCAAAATTAAATCCTTTCCAATTAGGTTAAACTGAGATCCCTTCGTTGATCCCCTTTAACCATAACCAAGGAATATGTAGGGTTGGGCTAGACTGAGATTTCTTTCGGCAATCCCCTCTAACCAGAACCAAAATCTTGTGTGTAGCTCGGTCAACCTGAAATCCCATCTGGCGATTCCCTTTAACCAAAGCTATATGAGATCACATCTGGCGACCTCATCCAACCAAAACAAAAAAATGTGGAAAAAACGGTCTCAATGGGTGACCTACCCAAGTGGAAAGGAGAAAGAGTGGTCTCATTCTTATGGGTGACCTACCCAAGGGGAAAAAATATGAAGTGTGATCTCATTGTAATGAGTGACCTACCCAGATGGACAAAATACAATGAAGTGGTCTCATTGTGATGGGCGACCTACCCAAATAGAAAGAAAGTGAAGTGCAGTCTCATTGTAATGGGTGACCTACCCAAAAATGGAAAAATATGAAATGTGGTCTCATTGTAATGAGTGACCTACCCAGATGAAAAAAATATGATGAAGTGCGGTCTCATTGTCATGGGTGACCTACCCGGATGGAAAGAATGTGAAGTGCGGTCTCATTGTAATGGGTGACCTACCCAGATGGAAGATGTGATATGACAAGTGTGAAAAATAGGACTTACCTGGCGAAGTCCTGAGGGGATGACGGAAGACGGGCTGGAAAACTTGGTGCTTCTTGATAATCCCCGATCATAGGGTTTGAAAACTCGGTGTTTCCTGACTGCAAGGGTGATCTTTTCATTTCTTTAGGATTTTCCTAATGGTAGAGTTCATCCCATCTTCCCTTTTATTCCATGATCAAAGCCGATTCTTTATTATCATCACCACAATGCTTCTTTCTTTTTCCACCATCTTGCTGGACCTCATTAAGGATTTTCCTGTAACAATTCAAAAATATATGCAAATGGTTTTTTTTTTTGAGGTTAGATGATATGCATGCATCCTTACCTGATTTGAAATATAGGTCCCCCCTCTTTGATGCTCCATCTTCATAGGGTGCCCTTGTTTGTATCCCAAAGCTTTCTTTGTTCTTCCGATGCATTGGCTCATTCATGTGCTAGCCATCCACTCAGCTGTAAATGCAGTGCCTATCCCGGGCTGTCTTTGACAATTACTGCTTGCATCGTTCATCAAGCTTGACCCTGCCCCCAAGTGTGGTACTGTTTGATTCATCATGAAGGATTTTCTCTCCTGGCTTCTTCTAAGAATTATCCTCTGATTGATTGTGTGCATCATGCCACTACCAATCAAGATTGTTAATCAGTCATGAACTTACCTCTAGTTGAAACAGTACTCTTCAAGTACATGTTATCATCAACCTTCTTGGAACTCATTCAGTCATCCAGTCATGCATCTCATAGCTTGCAGTACAAAGGCTCCTGGTTGTATGCTCAGGGTTCTTCTCAATAGAATCCCTTCAAACTCTTCTAATCAGATTTGTGAAAAGAAATGTCTCAGCCTCATCAATGATGCTGCTTTTATCACTCATACTCATGCACTAAAGCACTCATCTGGCTTCAAAACAAGTTATCCCACAGTCAGTCTACGAGGTGGATGCCTTTCTGACATTCATTCAATGCAGTTGCGTGATAACGTCTGTTGATAACCATGTTTCAAAGGATGATAATATGAGATTGTCCTTCAAGTGCAGCTTTGTTCCATAATCAGTCTTGGTGGTGTGCATATGTTCGATGTTCATTCAAATGCACTCACCCAATAACATCTGTCAGGAGTCATAGCCATGTTTCAGAGGGTGACCCAAGATGAAGATATGAAAATATCCTTCAAGTGCAGCGTTGCTCATCAATTGCTGCTGAAGTTCACTAAATCATGGATTGTCTTTGAACAACATTGCCCCTAGTTGATCTGAACATGCTCATTCTTCTGTTTACAACCAAATGGCTTTTGTGAATGCCAGGAATGACTTTGATAGACTTTGATGACTCATCATGTGATTCTTTCTTTGCCCCCAGCTGATTTGGATACTGTTTGTTTTTCCTTTTCAAGGTCTACTGTATTGCCCCCAGTTGCTCAACTTTTCAAGGAGTGTCGAGCACTTCAATGTCATTTCATTTCTATCAATGATTTTGCATACTCAATCAATGTTCTTCTGTGTTTGATAATCTTCCTTGTTCTAAAATCAACTCTTATATTTCAAAGATCATGTCTATTCAAAGTCTAGTTTGTTGAAATGAAATCAGAGACGTCCTTTTTGAAAATCTTTTGAAAATCAAGCTTTTTGATCAAAGACCCAACACACGTTATTCGAAATATATAGTCCTTTGATTGTCATGCATTTTGAAAACATAAATTGACCCAATGTATGATTAAAAATGGTTTTTTCCATGGTTCTTTGTATCAATTTGAATTCTTGATATTGGGTATATCATTTGATAGTCTATGATGAGGTGACCTTTGCATGAATTTCAAAAAAAACAAAAATGCTCAAGTCAAAACTCAAGCTTTATCAAGAAAGGTTGTTTCTCTTCTTATAACTTGTTTTATCAGCATGCATAATAACCAATAGCTTAATTTATGAACTCACGACCCTTATGGAAAAACTCTTCAAATTTTGAGAGCGTCATTTATCGGTTCAAATTGCTTGCTTGATTAAAAAGGGTTTTTAAAAGCACGTAATGCAGGCTATGGTTCATGGCTATGAAAGAAAAGAATTTCACAGGCTCAAATGGTGTTTGAGGGTTTCAAAGACCTAGGATCAACATCAATTATTCATCACCTTGTTTCCTATTGTTGACTTTGTAGAGGAAATGACATATAACCTTGTTAACCTCAAAGTTCAGACTTTTCTTAACATAAGTCATAATGCAAATCCACCTTTCCTTGATGAATAACCAACCTTAATCATCCAATAACATCAGAGGCTTTATAATGGACACTAAAAGTCACGTTTATAGCTTAGTCTTTTTCTGGTATTGACTTTTGTTGTGCCTTTCCTTGATTGAAATTTCTTTTGCTCTTCATAGACTTGATAGGCGTTCTCCTTCCTTTATCTTTGACTTGTATTTAAGTGAGGGCAATTTCAACTTCCTTTTTTCATTCTCTTTTTTTTCATAGCCTTCCTCAAAATTTTCTTATATGCGTCCAGTCTATGTGTTTTCTTTTAGCTCTCTCTCAATCATTGGACCTTTGTTTTAAGCCTTCCCCTTTATCCATTAATTATATCAATGTCTCCAACATATCTCTCATCTGCCCCCAGTGTGGGGTGTGATCCTAGTCAGGGTTTTCATGAAAAGATATTTTATTCAGCTCAAAATGGGACTACAAGGGATATAATCTTTAAAAAGTGAAGGGAATATCAAAGATGGCCTTTTCTCATTTCAAGCAAGGTCGGTTAGAACCGATAAATTTTAACCTCATCCAGTGTAATGATTGAGACTTGTAAGAATCATGATTCACGAGTCCATAACTACCGAATCCACTACATGTCATTATGCATACTGTTAAAACTTAGCTATATGATGTGTGGTTCAGTTTCAGAAGGTATGAGTTCAAAATTGTTTAGTCACCTCATGTCATTTTCAAGCATCGAGTCATTTCTGTAATCAAAACACTTTTAATCTTCAGGATTGATTAACCTTTATCGTATGTTGGAGTTTGGAAAAAAATATTTTGTCAGGATAAAATGCTAAACATCTGTTGATTTCAAAACAACAAAAAGACAAAAGCAAAACATGTTTCGTTGAAGGATGAGATGTGATCCTAAACAAAATGCAGAATTTCATAACAATATGATTGATTGTTCATCACCATTCTTGAATCAGCTTTTCTGGCAATATCTGAGTTTTGCCAAGCACTTTCGATCACATGTCATTTTGAAGATGTTCGGGGAACAATATAGCCAATGACACCCTCCTTTGCAAGCTCCACTTGTCCCTTGCTCACCAACTTTCAGACTCGCTTCTTGAAATTCTTGCAATTGCTCAATTGAAATGGTTGAGGACCCCATCATGACATCACATCTCTTGTCTGGATTAAACCACATAGAAAATGGTAAATGAATGGGATTTGTCGGAGTCTAGCAAAAGTCTAGAATCTGGCAGATTCTAGTCGACCAACTTAAGTGGCAGAGGAATGTCAATCTTGGCAAAGACATTTGAGCAATTGATGCTACCGTGAGACCTGGCTAGACCACATAATTAAGGTTTCACACTATCAAAGTCATCTCCTGATTCACCTCTCATCATTGTTCTGGAATCCATGGTGGATCCTTCAATCTTTCTCATCTTGATAGCTTGTTCAATTTTTGGCAATCCACACAACTTCATGTCAATCTTCCAATGTTGTTGTTGTTGTTGTTTTAGGATTGTTGGAAACCCGTCAATATCTAGGTAATTCTGGCAGTGCGTAAAAACAAAAATGTATGGAATCATATATTGTCAAAATTGGAAGAGAAACTGATGAATCCACAACTCCTCTATTTCCTCTTTGATTCCTCACTGACGATGCAGCAAACAACCACTTTTGCATTTTAATGCCAATACTGGTAGGAGAAAATTGTGGACAATCTGAAACCACTGCATCCCTTCTTGGATTTCCCATTTACAGATCCACAAATAGATTCCTGCCGAGAGATCTCTACAACGTTGAAGTTTGATGTCTGCTCCATGTTTTTCAAACCAAATCTAGCTCTTCAACATGCGACAGTTTCTTCGTGCTGAAATTCATGAGAGAAATATTTGTAGCATATGCAATTAGTAAATCTCCTCTTGCACTCTCAAGTTGCAGCATCATAAACAGATTTTTATAGAGAGAGCTCTGCCACGTTGAAGTTCGACGACTACTCATATTTTCAGACCAGGCCTGACTCCTCTGCCTAGTACAATGTTTTGCTCGTGCCACTGGTGGGAAAAAGTTTCAAAGCATATGTAATTAATACATCTCCTTTTGCATTTTCCATTGGCAGATCCACCAATAAATCTCTATAGAGAGCTCTACCACGTAGAAGTTCAGTGTCTGATCATGTTTTTTTGGTCTCTAAAAAAGGTCTCTTGTTGTCCCAGTGATCGCCCTCATGAAGGCAATATAGGGGCTTGTAGGCAACGAGATGGCACGTGTCCAACTATTACCAGTCTAAGCACTCAACGAAGAGTTGGGGTTTACACAAACTTAAACCTTGACTAAAAGTCGTAAGGTAAGCTGCTAGTCCCCCTCCTAACCTGAAGCTGGTGTGTGTTTAAAAAAATTACATTATGTGATGCATGAGACAATTCTACAAAATGCATGGGTAAAACAAAAATAAAATAAGACAAAAATGCAAAAACATAAACACATCAAATATACAAAGCTTAGTCCAATAATGTTGAAAACAATACCTTCCCTAGTGGAGTCGCCATTCTGTCGCACCCAAAAAAAAAATCCTGGCGCGGCATCAGCTGGCGATTTTTCATTCTGTTTTGCTGATTTGGTTCTTTGGAGTCGCCACCTAGTAATTCATGGAGGGCTACTAGGAAACCTGATGTACTGGTCTTGTCAGAGATCACGGGTAAGGGACTGGTTGTGGTTAGGGAAAGTATTAGCACCCCTAACGCACCCTACCTGAGGTAAGCTGCTTTGTGGACTTGATGTGTTAAAGAAGTTTTTAAAAATTCTGTTCTTTCATCGAATTTTAGAAAATACAACTTACATGTAAGTTCATGATTCTTTATCCGTAATTGAATTAGAATATTAAATTCTTCTTTATTCTTGCAATTTTATCATAAAAAAACATTTATAAACAAAAATACACACCACATTCACTTTCAAGCTTCGTGGACTTGATGTGCTATTAAAAATAAAATTTTAGCCCAATTCTAAGGCTTTGATAAATCAGTTATTACTTTTCCAAACTATATGTAGATACATGTTCTACATTTTTATGGAAAATTCAACATGATTTTTATCTGTCCTTGAGATATTTGTGCATATAAATTAAATTTATTTTTTTTTATTCAACAACATACATAAAAAAAAATACATTACAAGCACACACAAACATTTCTTCTTCTTTTTTTTTGTACATACACATTTACATAAAATACAAACTATATATAAAAAAACTCAAAATTACACAAATATTACATTAAACAATTTTACAATTACAAAATAATCCAACACTATTCAGAATAGTGGCAAACGGATTTCTGGAGTTGTGGAACAGTGTTCAGCGGATTTTTGGGGCAGGAACAGTGGCGGCGCGTGGATCTCACGCACCGCCGCCACCAGAAAAAATCCAACAGCAGGGGGCTGAATCGCCTTCTTCCCCTCTTCCTTCCCTTGCCGGCGGTGAGGACCACCGTTACCTGCAATCACAGAAAAAACGCACAACAGTTGATTTTATTTTGTTTTCTTCTTTTCCGATCTGCTCTTTCTTCTTCTTCTTCTTCTTCTTCTTCTTCGGTCGGCTTCTCCTCTGCCTCGTCCCTTCTCTATTATGGGAAGGAGCTGTTAAGTTGTAGATCTGGCGGTGGCCGGCTTCGTTCGTCGGGTGGAGAAGCTAGGAGAGGTGGCAGTCAGATCTCTGTGGAGGCCGTCGAGGAAGGCGCTGCTACGCCTGACACTGAAGACCATGGATCTGTGGGTGTTGAAGCGAGGTCGGCCAGGAGAAGGTCTTGGGCGGGCTTCGGCTATGAGCGGCTGGTTTTTGTGGGCGCCGAGACTGTGGCTTCGGAGGAGGCGCCGTTGAAGGAAGATCGATGGAGGGGGAAGCGACGGTGGGAAGAAGAGCTGCAGCTGGGTCAGCCAGGAGGGGTCTTGGTCGGGGTTGAGACGAAGAAGGAGCTGCGTTGATGCCGGTGGAGAGGACTTGAAAAGTGAAGAGGAAAGGAGATCGAGAGGGCTGTTTGCAGCGGCCGGGAAGGAAAAATGAGAAGAAAAAGGAGGGACGACGTCGTTTTGGCTTCAGGAGAAGAAAAAATTCAAAGGGAGCTGCTGGGTAGATGGTGGCTGCTGTGTTTGGGAGAAGATTTACTGTGCAGGCGGCTGAAGAGTAAGGCTTGTCTGGCGGCTGAGGAAGAAGAAAAATCAGAAGGTGAGGGGGGTGGCCGGCGGCTTGGTTTTGGCGAGGGGAGAAAAAAATTAGGGTTTCTGTTTTGTGTTCCCTCTCCCCAAAATTACCAAATGACCCTCACCCCTTTCATTTGAGTTTTCAACCCATATTTATAGGTAAAAGTTTGTTCAAACCTCCAAATTGGTCCCTCAATTTTCTTTTTTTGTAAATTTTGATTTTTTCTTGTTTTTTTTTCTTGTATTTTTAAAAATGAGCCAAAATCAACATCAATTCTATGAGAAAAACAATGATTTTAAAATGACGCGTGAAAAGTCGAACGCGTTCGAAAAACAACTGAAAGTTAAAATTCTTTTTAGAAAACATTGAAAATGCTAAAAACATTGCAAATATATTAAAAACATATTTTTTTGGATTTTTGTTGTTTTTCACTATTTTTGGATTTTTTTGAAAAATTTATGAAAAAGGTGGGTCAAAAATTGGGTAACAACAATCTCATTAAAAACAAAAGATAGGCTCAAAAAACAAAATAAAATCCAATTGACATCTTGAGCCTCGATTGTCAATGAATAAAAACAAAACAGAAAAAGGCAAACAACATAGATAAAAATATAATCCAACAATCATTGTTGATTACATTTTAAAAAATAATGGAGCTTCTTGGGTCTCCCAATTCTGGAACTTCTCTCCTTCGGCTAGCTTTCGAACAAAAGTCTTGACAGTAACTTCTTCCAAAGTGTGGATGGTTAATTGTGGCAGCTCTTCATCCCTTCTTTCGGATTCAATTTTCTCAGCAATGTCCTTGACTTGATTTTCCTCCAGAGTGTTTATGTTCATTGAAGAAAGCTTCTGAAGGAGGTTTCCATGTCCTTTATCAGGTTGCATCACATATACAGCCTTTGGAAACGAAATCCTGATTGGAGGGATGGTTAAGTTTTCTTCTTTAGGCTTCCTTCCTTCAATCCTTGCCATTCTCTTCTCTCTTCTTGCACCAGCAGCTCGCTTGTAATCCTCCTTCTTGGGCTTATATCCAAGTCCAAACCTCTGTTCTACAGCTTTCAATTTGATTATATTCAACCATTCAAGCCTTCCTTGCTCAATGTCATATGGGAAGGGAATCCTTTTTTTCAAAAAGCTTTTAGCGGCCATTTTGGTGGCCTCCGAGATTTCTAGCTTCCTCACCATAGTGTTCTCGAGAACCCACTCGGTATTCACAACCTCAAACGCATGAAGGTTTCCATCCTTACAATCTTCTGCTTCAATAAATGGAACCGACACATTTCTTACCATTGCTATAGTCTCCTCAGGCTTAACAGTAACCAGGACACCATTGGCAATGTACTTCAAACATTGATGTAGCGAGGAGGTGACAGCTCTCGCAGAATGTATCCATGGCCTTCCTAACAACATGCTATAGGAAGGGTGGATATCCATCACTTGAAGGGTTACTAGAAAGACTTGTGGACCCACAACTAATTCGACCTCAATTGACCCTATCATTGGCCTTGGTGAGCCATCGTACACTCTTGCTGTCATCACACTGGGTTGCATATGTGAGGGATCTACCGGCATTTCATCCATCATATGCCTTGGTAACATATTAAGGGCCGAGCCGTTATCGATGAGAACCTTACCGATGAGACAATCTTTGCATCGGATCGTGACATACAAGGGTTATTATGTCCAGTTCCTTCAGCGTCAAGTTCATCTTTCGTGAAATATGAGTAATTGGCAGCATGGATCCTCCCTACTAGATGCTCCATAGTCTTTTGTTCAACATCTTGGGGTACGTAGGCCTCATTCATTACTTTTTGCAAAGCATTACGATGCGGCTCGGAGCTGAGTATTAATGTCATGATGGAGATCTTGGCAGGGGTTTTCTTTAACTGATCCACTATACAGTACTCACTATGCTTCATCAATTTCAGGAACTCATTTGTTTCTTCCTCAGTCATAGGTTTATTCACCTCAAGCTCTTTATCGAGGTCCAACACCTCCTTGCCTTTATCCTTTCTTTGTTTCTCTAGTTCTTCAGGTGTGAAGCAACGACCACTCCGAGTTAGCCCACTTATCTCAGTTCAGAACAGCGGCAAAGGAGTTTCAATATTCGAGGTATAACCATAATCTCTAGGCATCACACCATAGTCTACTTTGTTTGCATATGAGGGCTTAGTTAATACCAATTTTGAGAGCCCATTAGCTGTTGATTGGATTCTACATTTCTCTTGATTCTCTATCATTTCTATCTCTTCATCGTCATTTACGGCCTCAATCCTTAACTCTACTAGAGTTAGCATTCTTGCAACCTTTTGATGAAATTCACTACATTCATCAATTTGATGCCCTTTCTTTTTATGGAAAGGGCAAAAGTTACTTTCCCATTTGCAGCACTCAGTTGATTTTTCCAAATGTCCAGACTGTACCAATATAAAGTATAGCTTTGTCATGGTCACTTTTAACACCCTATCTTTGCTACCAATCTCCATGGTATTCACTCCACCCCTATTAGCAACATGTTTGGGTAAAGGGTTTGAATTCTCATTAGACGAATCCTCGAAAGTGATCCATCCAACTTTGATCAGTTGCAACACCTTTCTTTTAAAAGCAAAGCAAGCCTCAATGCTATGACCCGCGTGACCAGCATGGTATTCACAAGTCACCTCGGGGTTGTACCAGGTAGGGAAAGGTGGTTGCATAGGTGGTACGGGTAGGGGAGCTATCTGCCCAATGCTCAACAGCTTGGCATACAACTCTTTTAAGGTTATTGGTAAAGGTGGTAATTGTTCTTTTGATGGTCGGTTATCTCTTCTTTGGTAATTGCTTTGGTTATTTGCTAGGAATTTTGCTTGATTGGGTTGGTTTGGAATGGGGGGTTTGGTAAAATTAATACTGGTGACTTGGGTAGTAGGTATTTGGTAGTTTTTTCTTCTCCCTTCTAGGTTATTCACCTCATTTTCTTTCTTTCTCCCAATGAAACCTCTCTTCTCTATAGGTTCTGCAATTCTCCCACTTCAGATTCCTTGTTCAATCCTCTCAGCAATCCGCACAACATCATAGAAATGTTGTGCTGAACTACCCATAAGGTGTTCATAGTATGGAGCCCTAAAAGTATTAGTAAACAGTGTCACCATCTGTGTCTCTATTAGTGGAGGTTGTACGTTGATAGCTTGGTCACGCCACCTTTGATCATAAACCCTCACGGACTCTTGGGTTCCTTTCTCCATGGTAATCAGACTGGTCCTATCAAGAGCAATCTCAAGATTAAACTTGTATTGCTTTAAGAAAGCATCTGCCAGGTCCGTCCACTTCTTGATCCTAATGTTGTCTAACCTCATATACCAACTGAGGGCCGATCCAGTCAGGCTATCCTGGAAGAAGTAAATTAACATTTTATCATCGTGGATAACTTCTGCCATTTTGTTATAGTAGGAACGGAGATGGGTCTTTGGCATTCCATCCCGGTATACTTAACAAACTCTGGCACTAGCCTCTCTTCTAATGCAGTCCACTTATCATCCCCTTCATGATTAGAGAATTTGAAGTCATGTGGATCCTCGTTTGTTAAATCCATTGTAATAGGGATTTGGATGGGCTGAGTGGGATTAGGATTCTGCTTATTTGGTGTATTTGCCCCCATGTTTATAGGTGCGACAGGAATTTGAGCTGCTGCTGGTGCTTCATCAGGTTGAGCAGACGTTCCCTCTCCATCTCTGGCTCTCAATATTTGCTCTAACATACTGGTTAGGTGCGCCACATCATTCCGAACTCCTTCAAGTTCTCTTTGGTACTGAACTTCTGGTTGTGACCTTTCTTCGTTTTCCATTCTTTTTCTTTGTCGAGTGTTGTGGAATCTAGAAGGGGGACCTATGTTTCTTAATCTGGCGTGCATATGATAAATTAAAAACCAATGGGTAATGAAAATGTGATGCACATGTAATGTCTATTTATTAAGTGAGTGGGTAGGTTTTCTATCTAGTCTTGAAGGGTCTCATATCTGCCTAGTGACATTCTTCGTAAAGACAATATGGGGGCGTTGCAAAGAACAGTTAAGGCACGTATGCCCACCATTGCCAAGCAGGCACTCAGATATGAGTTGGGTGTTTCACGCATTTAAACCCTGACCAATAGTCTTAGGGTAAATCGCTAATTCCCCACTTAACTTAAGGCTTGTGTGTGCTTCTCAAAATAAAAGCAAGTGATGCATGAGACAATTTTATACAATGCATGAATAATACGCGTAAAAAAATAAAAATAAAAAATAAACTAAAAAAACAAATACGCAAATAAAAGGAAAGGCATATTAACAATAAACACACGAAAACACAAACAAATCAGACAAAAACAAAGCTTAGTCTACAAGGTCCCCAGTGGAGTCGCCATTCTGTCGCACGTGTGCGGCGTCGCGACGAAAATCTTGTGTTTCCATTTTAATAAAAAATATAAATGTAAATCTATATCTATTTGGAAAATATAGGAAGACAAGAAGATATTGTCTTTTGTTGGTGGAAAATGGAATGGGAGTCGCCACCTAGTATTTTGGTCACTAGGAACCCTAACTAGTCTCAGAGATCGGGTACAGAGACTGGTTGCGTCAAGGGAAGGTATTAGCACCCCAAATACGCCTTACCTAAGATAAGCTGCATTGTTTTATTGTCTGCTAAAACTAAGGTGTTATTGTACCTCTAGTTGTTTGGTCTGTCTATGGTTTAAGAAAAGTCCTCCTCGGTAAGAAGGTTTTTGTCTTATCGGGTAAAATCCTAACCGTTCTAACGTCTATACCAAAACTTTATTAATAATATTTAGGAATACGTTTTACGTATAAATTCATAATCCCAAATACTAAAAGAAAACAAAAAGTTTTTTTAGAATTTTTTAAATATTGGCCTAGTTCTCATGGCTTGAATAAACTGGTTATTAAAGCCAAAATGCATGCTAATACATATATTGCTTTGCAAATTTCCTTTGTTGTGTGAAAATATGATGTTATAATATTTATATATATATATATTGGAGAGACTAGGGCGTATTATAAATCAAAAATATTTTTTTTGGGAAATATTATTTTTTTTATGCTTTGCCGAAAATCGAGTATTTTAATACTGGGTTTGTATCCTTACGGTATAAAAATACAAACCAATATTAATCCATCTTAATAGAAAATGCAGGAAAAATCAACAATATTTTTAAGGACTTTTGGAATATTTTTTGAAAGCAAAAACATTTTTTATTTTGAAAATCTTTGATGTTTTGACGAAAAACGGGTATTTTAATACTGAATTTATATCTCTACAGTATAGAAATACAAACCATTATTAAGCCATTTTGACAAAAATGCAAGAAAATCAACAATATTAAAAAAAAAAAAAAATTTCAAAAGATTTTTTCTCTTATTTTTATACATATAATATACACACATATATATTATAATATATAATATAATATATTAAGTGGGCTGGGCCGGCCCAAGTAAATGGGTCGGACTCAACCCAAAAAAAGGGGTTGGGCCGATCCCGGCCCAACCAAAAATTCCTTTTTAGTCTGGGCCAGGCCCGACCCAAACATGCAAGGCTGGGCCAGCATTGGGCTGGCCCAACGGCATCAGCCCAGCGGGGGGGGGAGAGAATTATTTTTCTCCCCCCCCCCCGCCTCCTGCATGCAGCATGCAGGAGGCAGAAACCTTTGGTTGAAGAAAGAAAAAAATGCCGGGGGAAGAATGTGCTCCTGGTGTGGAGGAGGAGGTCACGGGTGGAGGCCGGTGGCGGTGTCGTGGCTCACGGACAGCGGCTCCAAGCGGTGGCGCTGCTGCTCAACCGACGGAGAGGGAGATTACTGTTCTTCCTTTCTCCTCCGCGTGCTTCCATCCTCTTTTGTTTTCGTTTTGGGTCTTTATGGTTCTCTCTCGTTCAGTCCTTTCTCTCTTCTTACGGTTCACTCTTTTTTGTTCTCGGTTTGTTCTGTTTTTTTCTTTAGTTTTTTTTTCTGTGTTTTTCTTTTGCTTCTCCCTCCTCTCGGTTCCCTCTCATCCCTCTCTCCTCCTTCGATCTCCCTCCTTTTTTCTTTTCTTCGTATCACCTGCTTTTATAGGGGGAAAGGGAGCCGGTTCATTTTGCTAGTGCGCTTTGGGAGCAAAACCCGGCGGCTGGTCGGCCATTGGGTGCGACTGCCAAGGCGCAGCTCCCCTTGGTTTCGGCAGGGCGCGCGGTGGGTGGTCGGCCACTATGTTCGGTCGGTGGTCCAATGGTCCAAACGCAAGGCTGGTTTAAAGAAGAAAAACCAAACTTTTCCTTTCCTGTTGCAGGTTCGGGGGGGGGGGAGAAGAAAGGTGAACAGTGCCGTTCAAAACGGTACCGTTCGACCCTTCTCTCTCTCTCTCTCTTTTTTTAAATGTATGAAACGGCGTCGTTTTGGATAAAACGCGTCGTTTCATTTAAATGTGGCGCCAGAAACGCGCCAAGTTTCAACTCAACCCTCAATCATCTTTGTTCATTTCAATTGCATCCTTTTTAATTTCCATCTCCACCCCTCAAGTTGGCCGCGTTTTTCATTTTAATCCTTGGCCTCTGATTTGTGCAATCAAGCCCTCAATTGATCAATAAACATTCAATTTCTTCAATTAGACCCCTTAACCGAATAATTGCAGCCCCTCTATTTACGCGCCTCTTCCAATTTGGTCCCTGGTTTCGGATTTTCTCAATTAAGTCCCTAATTGGCCATTAAACTTCAATATTTATCCAATTAAGCCGCTGATTAGACCTAATAAATTCCTAAAAAATATATTTTGGCCCCAGAACTTAAATTTCTTCTAATTAAAGCCTAAATTGACTTAAAAATCAATTTTTCTTGCACTCAAATCCTCTATAAATTCAATTAAAAATCCAATTAAGTCCATAAACATCCAAATTTGGGCTTTTCTCCTCAAAATTCAAATTTTCCTTCTCAACAGGGCTCTCATCCTTCAAGAATATACTGTCAAAAATCTAATTTTTGTATTTTTAACATCCTTGACCAATTTTCCGACCATTTTCTGAGCGCTTCTACCTCCAGTTATTTTTCTAATCTCCTTTGGTTTTTTTTATTTTTTGTGGGGACCCAAAAATGGGTTACAACAATTATCATATAATTAAGTAAGAAAAAGTTTAAAAAACAAAGTTATTAAATTCAGTGGAGTCCATGACTCGGTTCACGGGTTAAGCCGCGAAGCTCGACTCGATTCAATATGTCGATGTCTCAAAACATATTTTAAAAAATATCATCTTGAAATTTGTTTTAAAGTCAAACCACGTTTTTACAAGTTATTTGAGTTGCTTTTGGATACGTAAAGTCGATTAGGTCATGTTGAGGCAACTTCCACACAGTTTAATTTGAAACCCCAGCAAAAAAAAAAAGTCAAATCGAAAGGTTTCATTGTCGACTCACTAAACTGGATTTAATAATATTGCTAGAAATTTTCATGAGGCTTGAATATATTTTTTACATTAAAAAAAATTGATCCAAGCAAGCACAACTAAACATTCCTAACTATTAAAATGAATCTCTTCATCATTTGAAGTCAAAGTAGACAAACATGCCTCAATAGTCTCCCAATTTAAATCCTCTATCAAGAAAGCTAAGTTCTTCACAAATCTACTCATTCAATAATTCAATGTTATCAAGGCTAATGAGATCTAAACTAAAGTATATTTTTTTTTCTTCTCAAATTCCTACAAAGTACAAACATAAAAGAAAACAACATGATTGTTATAATATATATTATTGATAAATTTAATTTTTTAAAATAATATATTTACAAAGTAGGTATAAAAGGTTTAGACAAGATCTATTTGCAAACTGATGTATTAAGATACCTAGAACTAATATGTAGGTACTCGTCAGATAACATGTACACTGAACTAACTTATAAGAGAATTCTATATAGAAAGATCACTTATGTCTATAGAAAGACTCACATGATAGTTATGTAAGTGATCTCTAAATTTAAGATAACTAATTTATATTATATAGAGAGTGTTATGTTTTGATCCTAACCACATTTTGTCCTAATCAAGGATAATAAACAAGCAAATATTAGGTATAACATAAACTATATGAAAGTATTTAAGTAATAAAGAGATGATTCATTACTTTAGGTGAATTAGAAAAAATATTACATATATTCTTAAATAGTATTGATTGTGAAACCATTGGCCTAGGTGGAATGAGTTTGGAAAAGAGTTTCAAAATCTTACCCAAAGAATTAATGACTATAATGTGGAGAACTAGCATGATTTAACAAAGTAAAATATTACATGTTATAATGTCTAAATCGATACATTCATGATAAATGAATAATAATTACATTGAAAAACTGGCCATTGAAAGGTTAAGTCAAACCACTTATTTTTTTTTTTAATATTTGGTGGATTATAATAAATTGTTAGGCATTGTACTTGATCTTTAAATATAAGTCAAGCAATTTTTGAATTGAGAATAAATTAAATTGTTTAATTTATTTAATCTTATTTTATTTAGGATTATTATTTATATTTGGGCCAACTTATTAGAGAACCCAATGCTCACACACATAAAAATAATTAGTAAAAAATTAAAAGGGATGATTAATCAAATGTGACTTAATTGCAAATAAATTTTAAAGATAGAGGACTAGAATGTAATTGATACAGTGGATTACAATTCTAGACTTATAAACAATTAAGGACTAAATTTAATAAATTTCTAAAACTAACCTAAAATAATATATGTGATATTATTTAAAGGACAAATTTATATTTTGCCATTTATAGTGTTTTCAGGTTTCCATATAAATAGAAAGTTATGTCTCTTATTTTTTATAAGTAGAGTGGAGTATAGAAACATTCAAATACAAAAATAAAAGAGTTAACACTCAAATGTATAGGAATCTTTCTCTCCTAAAAGGGTTTAGAATATTTCTCACTTGTGGTTTGTATGGAATAATGTTAAAGGCCAAACAATTGGATGGCTTGTGATTTGCAATAACTTAACTTTAAGGAAATTATTCAAAATCAAAAAGAATATTTGATCTTCAGGTAATCTTCATATAAAACCTAAAAAACACTATATTTATCTAACAAAAACTTTGGAACTATCGAAAAATCTTAAATTTATGATTTATGCTGCGTGTATGCATTTTGGAAAACCCAAGACATTCACCATTTACTTGTTGTCTTTGCATGTCATTATGTCATACATATTTGAAACAGTTATAGCAAGGAATTGAAAACTATTTGGGAATGTATAGAAGTCAACTAGGGTGCTATATGTGTCAGGATTGTCTTACATCGAATTTTTTTTCAAGAATCAATAACATTTTCGTATCTCACTAGTGATTTAACAAACTAAAAATAGACAAGATTTTTCTTTTAATTCGCAATCAGCTCACAAGAGTTGTGCAAACTTGGAACCAAAAAAAATCTCACCAGAAAAAAGCAACTAGCAAGATAGATATCTTTTTGTCACAGAACCAAAATTAACTTATATCTTCTCTTTTGCTTGATCCATTGCTTTATATATTAACTCATAGCTGATTTCTTATCTGAATCAACTAATTTAAGAACTTTAATTAGAGGATATGTTGCCTTAATACATATAGTGACATCATGCCAGAACCTACTATCCAAAACACAGTTTTGAATTCGTTTCCCTTCTTCTATTCTTGAAAACCTACATGACCTTCACTATTTAGAAGTAAACATAGTCATTAACTATATTGTATGATCATTCAAACATCCTAGAGTCAAATATGCAGTAGCAAATCGAGTATCAACAACCCTAATCAAATCCTATCCTTTTGTAAAGTGCCTTAGGATGGAAATAAGTATAGTACTTGAATAAGTATATAAGGTGACTCTCCTTCCCTTAGCAATAGTTACTTGATGAACCTCTAGCTTCTTCTCAAAATCTTCTAATATCAAGTCAATACAAGGGGCATCACATGGTGTCCAAAACAACTTCTTTATTTTTTCCATCAATAATTGTCTTGTTGCCTTAGAATTTGCAGTGTTATTGGTCATTACTTGCACAACACTTTCCTCCCTAACCCTCTCCACAATAACATCCAACATCTTAAATAGCTTATCAGCAATCTCGGACATATTAGAAGTATCCACTGATGACCAAAAAAAAAAAATTGTCCCTTTAGAACTATTAGCTAAAATGTTACAAATACAATGTCTTTTTCTTATCTATCTATATCTATCAAACATTATTCAACAACCTTTTTTTAAATTCTAACTTGTACTCCTCAAGCAAGTTTATTGTTTGATCAACTTCTTGCTTCAAATACTTTTCTCTAATATCATGATAAGATGGAGGCTTTAAACCTGGCCCATGCTTTGCAACCAATTCAAGTAACTTAAGAAATTCATGGTTTCTTACACAATTAAATGGAATTGCACTAGTGTAGAAAAACCTTTCAACATGCTTCTTCTCTAATATCTTTTTTTAGCAATTGATTCAAGTTTGTTTGTGTACTTCCACTCCCAGTAGCTGATCTCTTTCATTTGTCCTTGAAGCTAATTTTTTTCATTTCATCATCATCATCTTTTCTAATGTATCAACGAACCTTTCTTTTATTTTCAGTTGCTTCTAGATTTTTCACTAAAACACCCAAAATCATATGCTTAATATTTTATGATACTTGTTCGCATGACTTAACATCCTTATGAGTACAAGCTAAATGATTTTTGAAACGAAAAATACCTCCACTGATAATTTTTTTACAATACTTGCACTAAACTTTTCTAGAATTTTTATCAATATCTATATCATATTGCCATTCCACATCAAACCTATTACCAGAAGTATTTTTTCTAGATGTGATATGTTTAACAATTCAAGAATAAACTCAAATCAACTCTCTAATCAATCCAAACATTATATGATTCTAATTAGATTTTAGTTAAAAAAGAACCATAATACATGTGTTAAACATAACAATTCATATAATCCAGAAGCATGCATAAGGAACTCACAAAACTAAAGCAATAAAATGATAAGATTATATAATAGATAAGAGCGCCTATAATCCAGAAGAAAGAAAGTAAAACATGCATCCATGTTGTGTTGTAAAAGTGCTGGTTTTGTTGATTAGAAAGGCCATAAAATTCCTTGAAAACGAAAACAGTTGGTAAATTCAAAATTCATGACTCCTTTGATTTTGTTCTATTTTAATTTCTATTAACCCATGGCAGATTGCATATTGTAGTGATGGTTTGTTTAAAATTTGGAACATTGGAAAGACTTTGAGAAAGAGAGAATAGGATGCTAGGTTTTTGAATTTGTGGTGCAGTTACTGCATTATATATATATATATATATATATATATATATATATATATATATATATATAATTGGGTTTATCATAATTTTACACGACTTCAAAGTATTTTTAAAATTTTAAAGTTGATTTGATATAATAACATATAATAACTTATAAATTAATATAATTGTTATTTTATAAGTTAACTCATAATTTTCACGTATCATTTATGGCCTTTCAAGTGGTCATTTATTACATGACTGGCTCCACTGAGCAACCCTAATAATTATTATTAGGGTCAAGAAAAATTCTATGAATCTTTAGTAGGTGGCTTTTTGGCCCCACTCATTAAAACCCCAACTGCACTACAAGTCATCTACTCACCTCACCGACACACGATCATTGAAACAAATTATGAATCCTATAGAAAGGTTTTTGAGTACATTGTTTCTCTTCCTTGTTTTTCATTCTTGCTTATCTATTGACATCATAGCTCCAAACCAATCAATCAAAGATGGAGATGTTCTGGTCTCTAGTGGACAAAGCTATGAACTCGGGTTCTTTAGCTCAGGCATCGATTCTACTCGTCGTTATGTGGGAATTTGGTACCGTAAGGTCTCAGAACGAACTGTTGTATGGGTGGCAAATAGAGATAATCCTATCAATGGTACCTCCGGAGTCCTAGCTATCAACAAACAGGGTAACCTTGTAATTTATGAAAATAACCGAAGTAGTGTTCCTGTTTGGTCTTCAAATGTTCCAGCCTCAATATCAATGACAAATTGCACGGCTCAGCTCCTGGATTCAGGAAACTTGGTATTGGTTCAACAGGATAGCAAAGGGATCTTGTGGCAGAGTTTTGATCATGGTACAGATACTCTGCTTCCTGGTATGAAGTTTGGGCTGGACCTGAAAATCGGTTTGAACCGGTCTCTGTCATCTTGGAAGTCCAAAGATGACCCGGGAACCGGAACCATTGTCCTTGGTATTGATCCAAGTGGGTTTCCCCAGTTGTTCCTATACAAGGATCAAACCCGACGTTGGCGTGGCGGACCATGGACTGGACTAAGATGGAGCGGAGTACCCGGAAGGTACCCTACCTCCATCTTCAATGTTACTTTCGTTAACAGCGTTGATGAGGTATCTTTTTCCTATAGTTTCAATAATCCCTCCTTCATTTTAAGACTGGTGGTGACCGAATCAGGATTAGTGCAATGGCTGACATGGAACGATCGTGAATGGTCAGAAATTTGGCTCCCCCCAAAAGAAACATTGGACATCTATCGCCAATGTGGTCTAAATAGTAACTGTGCCCCATATCAAACAAATAATTTCATGTGCAAATGTCTACCCGGATTCGAACCCAAGTCACCCCAAGAATGGTACCTGAGAGACTGGTTAGGAGGTTGTGTCAGGAAACCTAACGTGTCCACGTGTCGCAGCGGAGAAGGGTTCGTCAAGTTAGCTCGAGTGAAGGTGCCGGATACTTCAATGGCGAGTGCGAACATGAGTTTGATATTGAAAGAATGTGAGCAAGAGTGCTTGAGGAATTGTTCTTGTACAGCTTATGCTAGTGCTGACGAAAGCGGGCTTGGATGCTTGAAATGGTATGGGGATCTGGTTGATACAAGAACGTTTTCAGATATGGGGCAAGAGATTTACATCCGTGTGGACAGAGCTGAATTAGGTACATGTCCAATTCTACTGTCTATGTTTTTTTAGTTTTATTCAATTATTGTTATGTGGGTGTATATTTTTATTGTCGTTTGACCAAAAAAAATCAGTTCAAAAAACAAAGGTGTTAAAGCAACTAGATCTATAGTATATGTTTCAAGATCAGATATCTTCAATTATAGCTATATTTTAATTTTTTTAATTTAATATTTGATTAAATATTGTTTAATATTTTGCTTAGCTTTGAAATAAAATAATAATATTTTTTCAATATTAGTTTTTTTTTTTTTCTGTAACCCTATAAAGTCTTGTTTTTTAGATCTTACTAGTTACATGCCCCGCGCGATGCCGCGGGTCAATTATTTTTTGCATTTAAAAAATAATCAAGATCTAAAAGTGTTAGGTTTTTTTATAAAGTTATACCCAAAAGTCTCAGGTTTGGTTGCAACGCTTGACCAAAGAGTAATATTAATAATATTAATAATAACATTAAACTTGGGTTAACCCTTAGCATAAAAGTGTATAGACTACAATACCAGACTCAATAGCGTTGGACGTGGATCTAGCTGCAAGGTCGTGTCATAAAAGTGTGATAATTAAATAGATTAGTTAAAAAAAAAACAAAGAAAAAAAACCAACATGAAGAAAAAAAACTAATGAAGAAAAAGAAAAAAAATGAATTAATTGGGTTACCCCTTCAAATCAAGTTAACCCGTCATACCTTGAATTCGTATCGTGAAAGTTTGATAATTAAAAAGGAAAAAACAAATTAATGGGTTAACCTAGAATTAACTGGTCTAATTCGTCAAACCAGGTTAACCTATCAAACCCGGAATCCGTATCATGAAAGTTTGATAACTAAATAGAAAAAAAATTAACATCAACAATTTAAATTAAACGAAAAAAATTAATTTAAAAGGAAAAAAAATTACAGGTTAACTCGTCAAACCAAGTTAACCCGTTAAACCTTGGATCCGTGTCATGAATGTCTGGTAACTAAATAAATAAAAAATGAACATTAACAACCTGAAATAAACGAAAAAAATTAATTAAAAAGAAAAAATAAAAAAAAATCCGGGTTAACTCGTCAAATCATGTTAACACGTTAAACCCAGGATCTGTGTTATGAAAGTCTAATAACTAAAAAAAAAAAATAACATTAACAAACTAAATTAAAAAAAAATTATGAAAATAAAAATAAATAAAAAAAATTGACGGGTCAACCCAGAATTAACCAAGTTCACCCGTGAAACCAGGTTAACCCGTGAAACTCGCGATATGTGTCTTGAAAGTCTAATAACTAAATAGAAAGAAATTTAACATTAACAAACTAAACTAAACAAAAAAAATTAATTAAAAAGAATAAAAAGCAAAAAAAAAATTATAGGTTAACTTGTCAAACCAGGTTAACCCGTTAAATCTGAAAAACATGTGTCATGAAAGTCTAATAACTAAATAGAAAGAAATTTAAAATTAACAAACTAAACTAAATGAAAAAAAATTAATTAAAAAGAATAAAAAGAAAAAACAATTTAGGTTAACCCGTTAAATCTGGAAAACGTTTCATGAAAGTCTGATAACTAAATAAAAAAATTTAACATTAATAAACTAAATTAAACAAAAAAGTTTTGTTAAAAGAAAAAAAACAAAGAAAGAAGCAAAAAAAAGTTTCTCAAAAGGCATAAAAAAACAGTAAAAAAAAAAAAGATAACTTAAAAAAAAAAACCCAGAATCCGTGTCATGAAAGTTTGATAACTAAATATAAAAAAATTAACATCAACAATTTAAATTAAACGAGAAAAATTAATTTAAAATGAAAAAAAAAGCAAAAAAAAAATTAAAAAGAAATTTAACATTAACAAATTAAACTAAACGAAAAAAAATAATTAAAAAGAAAAAACAATTTAGGTTAACCCGTTAAATCTGGAAAACGTATCATGAAAGTCTGATAACTAAATAAAAAAAATTAAACATTAATAAACTAAATTAAACAAAAAAAATTTTGTTAAAAAAAAAACAAAAAAAGAATCAAATTTTTTTTCTTCTCAAAAGGCATAAAAAAACAGTAAAAAAAAAAAAAAAAAGTTGCTTAACAGGGATATAAAAGAAATCAGTGTTTTATCTACTTCCATTTTTTAATTTTTCAGTTTAATTTTTAGTTTTCATTAATGATTTGTTTATTTTTTGTGTTTATTATCGTAAATAATTCTTAATTTATTTAATTAAATATATATATATATGCATCAAATTAGTTGAAAATTACATTTTTAAGTCAAGAAACACTATCCTGATTTATCAACTACTTTTCTGTGTTTTGAGTGGATTAGTCGGTTTATTGATATCATATAAATGTTTATTATATTTTCTTTAAGTAAAAAATATTTTTGAGTAAAAGAAACACCTGTTTGTTGATTGAAAACTTGCGTCGTTCGGCTTTGAAATAACAAATTACCAGCAAGAAAGGAAAAAAGAAACAGGCAAGAGAACAGGCCTGGCCTTTTCTCTTAATAGACTAGGCGTCTTTTTTTAGCTTTAGTTCCTTTTTTATTTAAATATAAGTTAATTAAAATAGATTAATCCAATGTATGTGTGGGATATGACCACTCGGTTTAATTGAGATTAATTAAATAAATATTTGTGATGTTTTGTAATAAAATATTATTTAATTTTTTCTTTGTATCCGAATAAATTATAATTTTTTTTCTGTTATTAGTAATTGTTTTTTTTATGCAACCTTATAAAATATATTTTTTTAGTTTTATTAAATTATTTTTATGTGCGTATTATCATTTGACCAAAACAAATCAATTCAAAGAAACAAACTTGTTGAAGCAACTAGATTCATAGTCTATGTTTCAAGATCAAATCTTGAATTACATCTATATTTTAATTTTTTAATTTAGTCTTTGATTAAATATTGTTTCATATTTTGCTTAGTTCTAAAATAAAATTATAATATTTTTTCAATATTAGTATTTTGTTTTTTGTGTAACCCTACAAAGTCTTTTTTTTTTAGATCTTATTCAATCACTTGTTTTTATTATTATTTAATAAAATAAAAAGTTAATTTCAAGAAATAAAATTATCAAACATGGTCAAGTTCATGACTCTAATATAAGATCAATATCTTTATCTACTTCCATCTTTTAATTTTTCAGTTTAATTTTTAGTTTTCATTAATGATTTGTTTATTTTGTGTGTGTTTATTATCGTAAATAATTCTTAATTTAATTAATTAAATAAATATATGCATCGATTTTTTAATTTACAATAAAAAAATTATATCATAAATATGTTTCAAACGTCTATATATGATCGTGTTTTTGCATAAAACAAATAATCTGACCATGGCAAAGCAAGTCAAGTGGCTAGTTTCCCACTAATTGTACTTGTCTTCAAGATCCATGCACACTGCATCGGCGACCATGTTTATCATAATTTCTTGTCTTGTATGGTATAGTCCAGTCTTATCTACTCAGACAAACTTAAAAATTAAATTTAGTTTACTTAAGTCTCAAGCTCGTATGATCCTACGAAGGAGATAGAAACAACAAATCATAGTAAATAAAGTTTTTGTGACGAGCAAATTAGATGATGAAAATTATTCAATACTTGTAGTTTACTCTTTGCTTTTTAATTTCTCACATTTATATGGTATTCAATTATATGAAAAAAATAAAATAGAATAGAGAGTAATTAAATATAAATTTATAGTACTGAATAATTCCAAATCAACAGCTTGAAAGATTTAATTTTCAACTCTTATCACTAAACATTTCTTATATTTTCAATTTCAGCTAAATATGAAAAGTCAGGACCTCTTGCCAATAAAGGAATTAAAGCAATCCTGATAGTGTCTGTTGTTGTGACATTGTTTCTGATCATCTTCCTTGTGTGTTGGTTTGTAAAGAAAAGGAGAAAAGGTAAGCAAATTCCCTTCAAATGTTGCTCCTGAGCAATATATTTTTCGTAACATTATTAAACTCAGGGTGTTGAGTCAGTAAAAATATACCTTGAGTTCTAATTTTTACCTGCTAGAAATAAGTTTGCATGTTGATGACAGCCAGGGACAGGAAAAGAAGAAACGAATTTCCGCTATCAACTTCAAGGTCAAATTGCTCGAGAGACTTACCAAATAAGGAATTTGAGGAAGGTACAACAAGTTCAGATTTACCACTTTTTGATCTTAGTGTCATGGCTGCGGCAACAAATAATTTCTCAGATGCCAACAAGCTTGGAGAGGGTGGTTTTGGCTCAGTGTATAAGGTAGCCTAGCCTGCCTTGAAGTCCCTCAAACACATAGCATCACTTCAGTTTACATGTTGAACTATGAGATTGATGAATTTGGATTGCGATTTTCAGGGTCTGCTGCATGATGGAAAGGAAATTGCGGTCAAAAGACTAGCAAAGTATTCTGGACAAGGGATTAATGAGTTCAGAAATGAAGTCGAGCTCATTGCAAAACTTCAGCACAGGAATCTTGTGAGGATATTAGGTTGTTGCATCCAAGGAAGAGAGAAGATGTTGATCTATGAATACTTGCCAAACAAAAGTTTGGACTCTTTTATTTTCAGTATGTCATCATCATTCTGTCAAATTGTCCCTATATTGTGGATTTTTCAGTTTTTCTCATTCTATAGAACTTGAAAAATGATTACAAGCCTGCATTGATTTGATGAGATTTATGCTTCTTTGGGTACAGATGAACCAAGAAGGTCACAGTTAGATTGGTCTACTCGCCACAACATTATTTGTGGGATTGCTCGAGGAATTTTGTATCTTCATCAGGACTCCAGATTACGAATCATCCACAGAGATCTTAAGGCAAGCAATGTTCTACTAGATGCCTCAATGAACCCTAAAATTTCAGATTTCGGCATGGCTAGAATATTTGGAGTAGACCAAATTGAAGCCAACACAAACCGTGTTGTTGGAACGTAGTAAGTTTATCCTTAATTATTGAGTTATATTGGAGAGTAATGTAAGATTATTTTTAGAATTGTATTTAATAATTTAAGTTTTTAAGATAAATTAGTTTTTCATATAATATGAGAATTTTAATTATTTTATATCATAAAATTAAAAACTTATTCAAGTTTCAAATCATGTCAGAAAATAATATAAAATTATTTTTAAAATCTCACCATAATTTTATTTTTTTTCTGAATAGCTGACTCTGTTAAGCTCTTCTTTTCCTATGTTATTGCAGTGGTTATATGTCACCAGAATATGCAATGCAAGGCCTATTTTCAGTAAAATCTGATGTATATAGTTTCGGGGTTTTGCTATTAGAGGTCATCACTGGGAGAAAAAACAGTAATTTTTATGATGAAAGTAACTTTTCGAACTTGGTTGGATATGTAAGTAGTAAGATCACATATACATATATTCCCGATTTTAAAATTTCAACTCCAACATGGCATATTGATGTGGAATTTCTTTAGGTTTGGGATCTATGGAGAGAAGGCAGGGCCCTGGAACTAGTGGATACATTGATGGGCGACTCGTATCTTGAAGATCAAGTCTTAAGGTGCATCCAAATTGGTCTTTTATGTGTGCAAGAATCTGCGATGGACCGACCATCAATGTCTAATGTTGTTTTCATGTTGAGTAATGACACAACTCTTCCATCTCCCAAGCAACCTGCGTTTATTCTGAAGGAGAGTTACAATAGTGGAGATCCATCAACAAGTGAAGGATCGCATTCTATAAATAAAGTGACTATCACCATGCTTGGACCTCGGTAGAGGCTTACATATATCAGACGTGATGCATTCATATGTTAACGTATCAAAAACATATTGTTTATTGGGGGGAATAAAGATTTTATTGGAGTCCCCATCTAGTAATTTGAGGGAACTAGAAATCCCAAATTAGACATTGGTCTCAGAGATTCAAGTACTGGGTTAGTTATGATTAAGGGAAGGTAGACACCACCCTTAAAACATCCTTTCAAAAGAAAGGTTACCCTTATTCGTGTGTTTTTATATTTGATTCAAATGCTATTATATTTTGAGCTTATTTGCAATTTGTTTTTTAAAAAATAGTTAACGTCGGTCCCTAAAAATAGAAGACACGTTAAAAATGACATTAGTCCCTAAAAATAGAAGACTCGTCTAAAATATTGACGTTTAACCCTAAAAAGGAGATTTACGTCTGAGTTACCAAAAGGAAATAATTGACATAATCCATATTTGGTATAAATATCCTTGACATCGGTCCTTTTCTGTAAAAAGAGACGTGTCGACAAACAACGTTCGTAGGAGACGCATTAAAAAATGACATCAGTTCCTAAAAATAGGAAACTCGTCTAAAATATTGACGTTTAACCCTAAAAAGGAGAATTACGTCTGAGTTACCAAAAGAAATTATGGACATAATCCATGTTGTAACCCATTTTTGGGTCCCCATGAAAAATAAAATAAATAGCTAAAAGAGGTTAGAAAAAATAACAGGAGGCAGAAGCGCTCAGAAAACAGTCAGAAAATTAGTCAAGGAATTTTAAAAATACAAGGGTTGAATTTTTGACAAATTTTCTTAAAGGATGAAAGCCCTATTGAGAAGGAAAATTTGAATTTTGAGGAGAAAAGCCCAAATTTGGATGTTAAATCAGGGGTTTAATTGCATAAATATTGAAGTTTAAGGGCCAATTAGGGATTTAATTAAGAAAATCCGAAACCAGGGACCAAATTGGAAGAGGCGCGTAAATGGAGGGGCTGCAATTATTCGGTTCAGGGGCCTAATTGAAGAAATTGAAAGTTTACTAATCAATTGAGGGCTAAATTGCATAAATCAGAGGCCAAGGACCAAAGTGAAAAACGCGGCCAACTATGGGGGCGGGGACCAAATTTGGAGGGCTGATTTGAAGTTTGCCCATTTAAATGAAACGGCGCGTTTTATCCAAAACGACGCCGTTTCATATATATAAAAAAAAAAAGGGAAGACCAGAACGGTGTCGTTTTGAACGACACTGTTCATCTTCCTCCTTCCCCCCGAAGCAGAGCAGCAGAAGAAGAAAACCATTTTGTTTTTTTTTCAAATCTTCCCGCCTCTCTCTCCTCGTCCCCACCACCTTTAGACACTGGTCGACCAGCCGTTGCACCGCACTAACAATGGTCCCGTCTTTTCTTCCCCTATAAATACAGAAGAAACCGAAGAAAAAAAAACCCGAAAGGAGGAGAGAGAGAGGAGACCGAAGAGAGAGAGAGACCCGAGGACAGAGGGAGAAGAGAAAGAACGAGCAAAAGAGAGTGGGAGAGCAGAAGCAAACCAAAAACAAAGAAACCGAACCCAAAAACAAAGAAAAAACCGAAGAGAAAGCCACTAAAAACAAGTCTCTCTCGCCGCCGTTCGAACCGCCACAGCACCGCCCGGAGCCACCGTCCACGAGCCACGCCACCGCAGCACCGCCAGTGACCGCCTCCTCCACACCAGGTAAAGTTTCTTCTCTTTCGTTTGCAGGCGTTGCCTCCTGCATGCATAGTTATGCATGCAGGAGGCGGGGGGAAGAAAATTAATTCTTCCCCCCCGCTGGGCCGAGGTTGCTGGGCCAGCCCGATGCTGGCCCAGCCTTGCAAGTCTGGGCCGGTCCGGGCCCAGACTGTAGGAGTTTTTGGGCCGAGATCGGCCCAATTGAATTTTGGGCCGAGATCAGCCCGTTTTTTTATTTTTTGGGCTGAGCCTGGCCCATTTATTTGGGCCGGCCCAGCCCCATAATATAATATATTATATATTATATACTATGATATATTATAATATATGTGTGTATATATGCTATATATATATTAAAAAATATTTAAATTAAAAAATATATATTTTGAAAAATGTTAAAAAAAAATATTGTTGATTTTTCTGCATAGTTTTGTCAAAATCGTTTAATGTTGGTTTGTATTTTTATACCGTAAGGATACAAAACCAGTGTTAAAAATACCCGGTTTTCATCAAAATATCAAAGATTTTCAGAATAAAAAATGTTTTTGCTTTCAAAAAAATTCTAAAAAGTCCCTAAAAATGTTGTTGATTTTTCTGCATATTTTTATCAAAGTGGATTAATATTGGGTTGTATTTTTATACCGTAAGGATACAAGCTCGGTATTAAAATACCCGATTTTCGTCAAAGCATAAAAAAAATAATATTTTTCAACAATTGTTTTTTGTTTTAAAATACGGCCTAGTCTCTCCAATATATACATATAAATATTATAACATCATATTTTCACACAACAAAGAAAATTTTCAAAACAATATATGTATGAGCATGCATTTTGGCTTTAATAACCAGTTTATTCAAGCCATGAGAACTAGGCCAATATTTCAAAAATTCTAAAAAATCTTTTTGTTTTATTTTAGTATTTGGGATTACGAATTTATACGTAAAACGTATTCCTAAATATTATTAATAAAATTTTGGTATGGACGTTAGAACGTTTAGGATTTTTACCCGATAAGATAAAGACCTTCTTACCGAGGAGGATTTTTCTTGAACCATAGATAGACCGACGACTACAAGTACAATAACACCTTAGTTTTTATCAGACAATAAAACAATGCAGCTTACCTTAGGTAGGGCGTATTTGGGGTGCTAATACCTTCCCTTTACGCAACCAGTCCCCGTACCCGATCTCTGAGACCAGTTAGGTTCCTAGTGACCAAAATACTAGGTGGCGACTCCAAAGAACCAAATCAAAAAAATAAAAATAAAAATTCGCCAGTCGAACCCACAATCCGCAATTGGATTTTTTTTGGGGTGCGACAGAATGGCGACTCCACTGGGGAACTTGTAGACTAAGCTTTGTTTTTGTCTGATTTGTTTGTGTTTTCGTGTGTTTATTGTTAATATGCCTTTCCGTTTATTTACATATTGGTTTTTATTTTACGCGTATTATTTATGCATTGCATAAAATTGTCTCATGCATCACTTGCTTTTATTTTGAGAAGCACACACAAGCTTTAAGTTAAGTGGGGAATTAGCGATTTACCCTAAGACTATCGGTCAGGGTTTAAATGCGTGAAACACCCAACTCATATCCGAGTGCCTGCTTAGTAATGGCGGACATACGTGTCTTAGCTATTCCTTCCAACGCCCCCATACTGTCTTTACGAAGAACGTCACTGGGCATATATGAGAACCTTCAAGACTAGATAAAAAAAAAAAACTACCCATTCTCACTTGATAAATAGAGTTTGTCCTTAGGTCATGTATCTTTGTTTGCAATGTTATACTCATCACATTACTTGTGCATCACATTTTCATCATGCATTTTGTTATCATATGCATTACAGATCGTGAAACATAGGTCCCACACCCAGAGTCCATCAAACCCGTTTAAGATCGAGAATGGAGAATGAAGAGAGGGCCATCCTAGAATTCCGCTACCAAAGTGAATTGGAAGCCGTAAGGAATGAAGTGTCTCGAATGACCAATCTACTTGAGCAACTTTTAAGAGCCAAGAACGGGGAGGGAACATCTACCCAACCACCTATAGGAGCACCGTCAGTTCATGTCCCGAGGGTATCTCAAAACTTGGGGGCAGATTCAGTGACAGGGCAGCACTTCGCACCTGCCGTTCCCATTCAGCCCCCTCAAGCTCACATCACTGTAGATGGGCCTTCCGATAATAGGTCCACTGGATTTATGAACGATGACAAGATATCAGCCTTGGAAGAAAGGTTAAGAGTAGTCGAGGGAAATGATTGGTTTGACCCCATGCGAGCGTCTGAAATATGCTTGGTACCAAACATCACGGTACCAAAAGATTTTAGGATACCGGAGTTTATAAAGTACACTGGGTTGGAATGCCCAAACACTCACCTTCGATCTTATTGCAATAAGATGGCTGAGGTGATTCATGACGATAAGTTACTGATCTACTTTTTCCAAGACAGTCTATCGGGGTCGGCGCTAAGTTGGTACATGAGGTTGGATAATGCCAAGTTCAAGAAATGGAAGGATTTAGTTGAGGCTTTCCTTAAGCAATACAAGTTCAATTTGGAAATCGCTCCAGATCGAACGAGCCTTATGTCAATGGAAAAGAGAAGCCAAGAATCAGTAAGGGCTTACGCGTAAAGGTGGAGGGACGAGGCCATGCATGTGCAACCCCCTTTGATAGAAACGGAGATGGTGACTTTGTTCGCCAATACATTCAAGGCACCCTACTATGAGCATTTAATGGGTAGCTCATCTCAACATTTCTATGATGCTGTACGCATAGCGGAAAGAATAGAGTAAGGGATTAAAGCTGGACGCATAATTGAGCCATTGGAGACAAAGGGTTTTTTTGGAAGAAAATTGAAAGGTCCCGTTAACAACTTCGAAGGTGGGTCCAATGACAAGATAACGGATTCATATAACCCACAAATACCTACCTCTCATATGGCCCATATAAACTTTAACAAACCTTTTTCCCCTAATCGAGCAAATGGCCAGTCAAACACCCAAAACAACCACCAACGACCAAACACAAGATACATTTCAGAACAACTACCGCCATTACCCATGCCTCTGAAGGACATATATGCCAAACTACTGAGCATTGGACAAATAACTCCTATCCCTGCATTACCACTACAGCCACCATTCCCCATCTGGTATAAGCCCGAGTTGACTTGCGAGTACCATGCTGGTATTCCCGGGCATTGTCTTGAAACGTGCTATGGTTTCAAGAACAAGTTGTTGAAGCTCATCAAGATAGGATGGGTGTCATTTGAAGACACACCCAATATCAGTTCAAATCCATCGCCACATGACAAAAGTGATAGGGGATAAAGGTTTGGAAAACCTTGGTCGTCATTTGAAGACACACCCAATATCAGTTCAAATCCATCGCCACATGACAAAAGTGATAGGGGATAAAGGTTTGGAAAACCTTGGTCAAGAATCGTCAATAATGAAGAAGGTGAGATCGAAGGAGAAGACAAGGAAACGCAAGTGGGGAAGGAAGATGAAGCATTGCCTCGGTTGACTTTCCACACACTAGAAGAAGTTTCGGAACGGGTTGACCCAAGAACTTCTCGTAGTTTTCAAAATGTAAAACAACTTTATTTGCCTTAGCATGTTTTTGTCATTTGCTTTTGTCTTTGCCTTTATTTTCTCTAGTGAGCATTCAGGGCTCATATTGTCAGCCAGATTTTTGTGTTTGTCTTTGAGCCTACCTTTTCTGTAAATAAATGATGAGATTATGCACTTTTGGAACAAGTTGAGTGGTTACAAATAAAGTATCATAAAATGGTTTAATATGAAATTTAAGAAAAGCTACCCTTGAAATACAACCTCACCTGTAAATTTTCTTTCAAGATAAAAATAGAGTTTATCAATCCTAACAATGTACATTTTTGAAAAAAAATTATTGTCCTTTCACTCTCTAAAGAGTTTTTTTATTGGTGGTTTTTGTTTTGAGTCGGAATGAATTTCTTCTCTATATAAAAGCCTAGACTAGGATCGCACCCCTATACTGGGGGCAAGACGAGATGTTTTATGAAAAGTTTTACATGTTTAAAATTGGATGAAAGCCTATAGGTTTGAAAACCAAGCTAAAGCATTTGACAAAAGCATGACAAAGAGGCAAATACAAGTCATACATTTTGAGAAAAGGACTACTTGAAGAAAGTCAAAAACTTCTTCTCCAAGAATATGATAGGCAACACGAGAGATAAATCCAGCATACGACTTCAAAAGCAAGTTCATGTTAAGAGGGAGTCTCATGAACTAGAAGAAGAGGCTGGGACCTATGTTTCAAAACCAGGTATAAATGCATGCATTGCATCTAATCATAAATCATTGCATATATGTTTTTTTTTTTTGGATCGTTACAGAAGGAGATCTTAGCGCATTCCAACAAAATTATGGACAAAGAAAGAATCATTGAGTTGATTATAGAACAACAAGAAGAGAAGATAATGGTTTTCAAACCCTGCCAGCAGGAAGAACGACATCGATAGCATTCGGTAAAAAGGAATCGCCAGATGTGATTCCAAGTTGTTGAGATCGCCAGAAGGGATCTCGTATTTCGATGGAGGTCGCCAGAAGGGACCTCATATTTCAGCTTTGAATAAAAGGAATCACCAGATGGGATTCCAAGTTGTTTGAGATCGCCAGAAGGGGTCTCGTTTTCGATATTCATCAATGGAGGTCGCCAGAAGGGACCTCAAATTTCAGCTTTGGTATAAAAGGAATCGCCAGATGGGATTCCAAGTTGTTTGGCTAAAGGAGATCGCCAGAAGGGATCTCATATTTCGATGAAGGTCGCCAGAAGGGACCTAATATTTCAGCTTTGAATAAAAGGAATCGCCAGATGGGATTCCAAGTTATTTGAGATCGCCAGAAGGGATCTTGTACTTTGACATTCATCAAGGAAGGTCGCCAGAAGGGACCTCATATTGAAACCATTTCTTAGAAAAGCATGGAGTTTACTAAGAATTATTCCCCCTGGGTAGGTCACCCATACAATGAGACCATCATTTTTCCTGGGTAGGTCACCCATACAATGAGACCATCATTTTTCCTGGGTAGGTCACCCATACAATGAGACCATTATTTTTCTCGGGTAGGTCACCCATACAATGAGACCATCATTTTTTCTTGGGCAGGTCACCCATACAATGAGACCATAATTTTTTTTCTGGGTAGGTCACCCATACAATGAGACCATCATTTTTCTTGGGTAGGTCACCCATACAATGAGACCATTATTTTTTGGGTAGGTCACCCATACAATGAGACCATTATTTTTCTCGGGTAGGTCACCCATACAATGAGACCATCATTTTTCTTGGGTAGGTCACCCATACAATGAGACCATTATTTTTTGGATAGGTCACCCATACAATGAGACCATCATTTTTCTTGGGTAGGTCACCCATACAATGAGACCATTATTTTTTGGGTAGGTCACCCATACAATGAGACCATCATTTTTCTCGGGTAGGTCACCCATACAATGAGACCATCATTTTTTCTTGGGTAGGTCACCCATACAATGAGACCATTATTTTTTTGGGTAGGTCACCCATACAATGAGGCCATTATTTTTCTGGGTAGGTCACCCATACAGTGAGACCATTCTTCATCTTTTTTACCTGGGTAGGTCACCCATAATAATGAGGCCATTCTTCCCCCTCGGTAGGTCACCCAAAGAATGAGACCACTCTTTCCCTTTTCCATTCGGGCAGGTCACCCATCATAATGAGACCACACACACATTTTTTGTATTGGTTATGGGTAAAGGAATCGCTAGATGGGATTCCAGGTTAAAGGAGATCACTAGATGGGATTTCGGATTGGATTTCCATGTTGATCAAACTAAAGTAAGAATTCAGAGGATCACCAGATAAGGATCTCGGGATGACTAAGTTTTGATCATAGTTTTTGGGCTAAGGAGGATTGTTGTAAAAGACAAAGTTTCATATCATTTAAGCTTCGACCATATCAGTTTCGGGATTGCCGTTTTGGGTTTATCTTTATAACACTTACTGCGCAAAATCCATGCTCCGTAAGTATTATAAAGAGGGGGCATCTGTTGTAACCCATTTTTGGGTCCCCATGAAAAATAAAATAAATAGCCAAAAGAGGTTAGAAAAAATAACAGGAGGCAGAAGCGCTCAGAAAACAATCAGAAAATTGGTCAAGGAATTTTAAAAATACAAGGGTTGAATTTTTGACAAATTTTCTTAAAGGATGAAAGCCCTATTGAGAAGGAAAATTTGAATTTTGAGGAGAAAAGCCCAAATTTAGATGTTTATGGATTTAATTGGATTTTTATTTGAATTTATAGAAGATTTGATTGCAAGAAAAATTGATTTTTAAGTCAATTTGGGCTTTAATTAGAAGAAATTTAAGTTCTGGGGCCAAAATATATTTTTTAGGAATTTATTGGGTCAAATCAGGGGCTTAATTGCATAAATATTGAAGTTTAAGGGCCAATTAGGGATTTAATTAAGAAAATCCGAAACCAGGGACCAAATTGGAAGAGGCGCGTAAATGGAGGGGCTGCAATTATTCGGTTCAGGGGCCTAATTGAAGAAATTGAAAGTTTACTAATCAATTGAGGGCTAAATTGCATAAATCAGAGGCCAAGGACCAAAGTGAAAAACGCGGCCAACTATAGGGGCGGGGACCAAATTTGGAGGGCTGATTTGAAGTTTGCCCATTTAAATGAAACGGCGCGTTTTATCCAAAACGACGCCGTTTCATATATATAAAAAAAAAAGGGAAGACCAGAACGGTGTCGTTTTGAACGACACTGTTCATCTTCCTCCTTCCCCCCGAAGCAGAGCAGCAGAAGAAGAAAACCATTTTGTTTTTTTTTCAAATCTTCCCGCCTCTCTCTCCTCGTCCCCACCACCTTTAGACACTGGTCGACCAGCCGTTGCACCGCACTAACAATTATGCCAAGTGGATCCTAGTAGAGGTATGTTGGTAGTGAAATATTATTTATTACATTTCTAAGCATGTGGAACAAAGTAGTGTAATAGCAGTTGTTGTAACCCATTTTCGGGTCCCCACAAAAATAAATAAAATAAATAGCCAAAGGAGGTTAGAAAAATAACAGGAGGTAGAAGCGCTCAGAAAATGGTCAGAAAAATCGGTCAAGGAGGTTAAAAATACAATGATGGATTTTTGACAATATATTCTTGAATGATAAGAGCCCTGGTGGATAAGAAAATTTGATTTTTGAGGAGAAAAGTCCAAATTTGGAGGTTTATGGACTTAATTGGATTTTTAATTGGATTTTTAATTGAATTTATAGAGGATTTGATTGCAAGAAAATTGATTTTTTAAGTCAATTTGGGCTTTAATTAGAAGAAATTAAAGTTCTGGGCCAAATTATAATTTTTAGGAATTTATTAAGTCAAATCAGGGGCTTAATTGCATAAATATTGAAGTTTAATAGCCAATTACGGACTTAATTGAGAAAATCTGAAACCAGGGACCAATTTGGAAAAGGCGTGTAAATAGGGGGGCTGTATTGGTTTGATCCGGGGTCAAATTGAAGAAATTGAAAACTGGAGGACTAATTTAAAAAACGGCATAGGGAAACCAGGTGACACGTCGCCTGTTACTGTTCACTTTCTTCCTCAAAAAGCTGCCTGAGGGGCTGCTTTCTAGGCGCATTTTCCGGCTCATGTGGCCTCCAAATCCGACAAAACGTGCACCAAAATGTCCACATGAAACCTCTTTATCCCAAAATGTCACGTTGAGTGGCTCAAAGTGGCCACCTCGGGCAGTTCACAGCCTTGAGCTGCCAAATTTGGCAGCTCGAGGTGCACACTTTGAGCCAACAGTTGAGATGCTTCCCAACTGAATAAAGGGCTGTAATTTTTCCCCAACGTAGAAAAGATTGCCCTCTTCCACAGACTATAAATAGAATCGGATTTGATGATCTGAGAGAGGAGAAATGCGGGTCCAAAGTCAGCTAAAAACCAGCATTTTCGCCCAATTTCTGCAGATTTTTCTTCTTCTTTCTTCCTCTACAACAGGAAACCGACGCCGTGTTCCTCCAACTCCACCGTTGCAACCATCGGCTGAACCACCTCATCACAGCAGCCACAACCCCTTCGGCCAAGTGAGCCCCTCTTCCTTTCCTCCTCCTTCCTCTTCCTTTCCTCCTTTTCTTCTTCTTCTTCCTCCTTTTCTTCTTCCTCCTCCTTACCTACTGTTCACTGCATGAACAGTAGGCGTGAAATATAATTCACGTCCTCCTGTTCACGCAGGACGTGAATTATATATATATATATATATATATATGTGTGTGTGTGTGTGTGTGTGTATTATTATATTATATATTATAATATATTATATTATATATGTATATATATATATATGTATATTTTTTTGTTTAAAAAATATATTCTGAAAAATCTTTGGAAAATATTGTTGATTTGCTTGCATTTTTGTCAAAATGGCTTAATAATGGTTTGTATTTCTATACCGTAGAGATATAAATTCATTATTAAAATACCCGGTTTTCGTCAAAACATCAAAGATTTTCAAAATAAAAAATGTTTTTGCTTTCAAAACAAATTCCAAAAGTCCTTAAAACTATTGTTGATTTTTCCTGCATTTTTTATTAAGGTGGATTAATATTGGGTTGTATTTTTATACCGTAAGGATACAAACCCAGTATTAAAATACCCGATTTTCATCAAAGCATAAAAAAATTAATATTTTCCAAAAAAAATGTTTTTGTTTTAAAATACGGCCTAGTCTCTCCAATATATATATATATATTATAACATCATATTTTCACACAACAAAGGAAATTTTCAAAACAATATATATATTAGCATGCATTTTGGCTTTAATAACCAGTTTATTCAAGCCATGAGAACTAGACCAATATTTCAAAAATTCTAAAAAATCTTTTTGGTGCTATTATTAGTATTTGGGATTATGAATTTATACGTAAAACGTATTCCTAAATATTATTAATAAAGTTTTGGTATAGACATTAGAACGGTTAGGATTTTACCCGATAAGATAAAGACCTTCTTACCGAGGAGGATTTTTCTTGAACCATAGACAGACCAACAACTAGAAGTCCAATAACACCTTAGTTTTCATCAGACAATAAAACAATACAGCTTACCTTAGGTAGGGCGTATTTGGGGTGCTAATACCTTCCCTTTACGCAACCAGTCCCCGTACCCGATCTTTGAGACCAGTTAGGGTTCCTAGTGACCAAAATACTAGGTGGCGACTCCCATTCCATTTTCCACCCACAAAATACAATATCTTCTTGTCTTCCTATATTTGCCAAATAGATATAGATAGATTTACATTATAGATTTTAAAATGGGAAGAACATGTTAAAATCGCCAGCCGATGCCGCGTGGATTTTCCGACGAGCGACAGCAGTTATTATAGAATTTACATACATAGAAAATATTATAGGCATACTTTTATGTTGTAATCTCCACCATTACTATTGTATATTGCCCTACACATTGTTGTAACCCATTTTTGGGTCCCCATGAAAAAATAAAATAAATAGCCAAAAGAGTTTAGAAAAAATAACAGAAGGCAGAAGCGCTCAGGAAACAGTCAGAAAATTGGTCAAGAAATTAAAAAATACAAGGATTAAATTTTTGACAGTATATTCTTGAAGGATGAAAGCCCTATTGAGAAGGAAAATTTGAATTTTGAGGAGAAAAGCCCAAATTTGGATGTTTATGGACTTAATTGGATTTTTATTTGAATTTATAGAAGATTTGATTGCAAGAAAAATTGATTTTTAAGTCAATTTGGGCTTTAATTTGGAGAAATTTAAGTTCTGGGGCCAAAATATATTTTTTAGGAATTTATTGGGTCAAATCAGGGGCTCAATTGCATAAATATTGAAGTTTAAGGGCCAATTAGGGACTTAATTGTGAAAATCCGAAACCAGGGACCAATTTGGAAAAACCGGGTAAATAGAGGGGGCTGTTTGGATTTGTTTCAGGGGCTTAATTGAAGAAATTGGAAGTTTATTGATCAATTAGGGGCTCAATTGCATAAATCAGAGGCCAAGGACCAAAGTGAAAAAGGCGGCCAACAAGAGGGGCGGGGACCGAATTTGGGGGACTGATTTGAAGTTTAGCCATTTAAATGAAACGGCGCGTTTTACCCAAAACGACGCCGTTTCATAAAAAAAAAAAAAAAAAACGGTGTCGTTTTGAACGACACTGTTCATCTTCCTCCTTCCCCCCGTTTTAACAGAACAGAAGACGAAAAATTCGAAAATCTTCCCGCGCCTCTCTCTCTCCTCGCCCCCACCACCTTTAGCATTGGCCGACCAGCCGTTGCACCGCACTAACGATGGTCCCCCACGGTTCGGCCCCTATAAATAGAGAAGAAAACCGAAGCTGCAAGGGAGAGAGAGAAGAGAGAAAAAAAAAACCGAAGGAAGGAGAGAGAGAGGAGGCCGAAGAGAGAGAAAGAACCGAACACCGAAGAGAGAAGGAGCCGCAGCGCCGCCCGGGAAGCCACGCCACCGCAGCACCGCCTCCTCCACGCCAGGTCATCTCTTCTCCCCCCTTTCATTAGTTTTTTATTTGTTTTCCCTGCATGCAGAATGAACATTCTGCATGCAGGGAGGAGGGGGGAATTAATTCCCCCCCTCTGTTGATGCGTAGCTGGGCCAGGTGGATCCTGGCCCAGCACATTTTTTTTTTTGGGCCAGACTAAGTCTGGCCCGGCCTTGTATCTGACGGGCCAGACCAGGTCTGGCCCATACCAGCTCTCTGGGCCAAGTTCGGCCTAGATATTTGGGCCGGCCCAGCCCGAATTATTTTTATATTATATATTATATATTATATTATATATGTGTATATATGTATATATATATATATAAAATATAATAATAAAAAAAATAAATATTTTGAAAAATCTTAAAAAAAATATTGTTGATTTTTCTGCATATTTTTGTCAAAAATGTTTTAATTCTGGTTTGTATTTTTATACTGTAAAGATACAAAACCAGTGTTATAAATACCCGGTTTTCGTCAAAACATCAAAGATTTTCAGAATAAAAAATGTTTTTGCTTTCAAAAAAATTCTAAAAAGTCCCTAAAAATGTTGTTGATTTTTTCTGCATATTTTTATCAAAATGGTTTAATTTTGGTTTGTATTTTTATACTGTAAAGATACAAAACCAGTGTTATAAATACCCGGTTTTCGTCAAAACATCAAAGATTTTCAGAATAAAAAATGTTTTTGCTTTCAAAAAAAATTATAAAAAGTCCCTAAAAATGTTGTTGATTTTTCTGCATATTTTTATCAAAATGGATTAATATTGGGTTGTATTTTTATACCGTAAGGATACAAGCTCAGTATTAAAATACCCGATTTTCGTCAAAGCATAAAAAAAAAATATTTTCTAAAAATTGTTTTTGTTTTTTAAATACGGCCTAGTCTCTCCAATATATATACATATATATTATAACATCATATTTTCACACAACAAAGAAAATTTTCAAAACAATATATGTATTAACATGCATTTTGGCTTTAATAACCAGTTTATTCAAGCCATGAGAACTAGGCCAATATTTCAAAAATTCTAAAAAATCTTTTTGTTTTATTTTAGTATTTGGGATTACGAATTTATACGTAAAACGTATTCCTAAGTATTATTAATAAAATTTTGGTATGGACGTTAGAACGGTTAGGATTTTTACCCGATAAGATAAAAGACCTTCTTACTGAGGAGGATTTTTCTTGAACCATAGACAGATCAACGACTAGGAAAACACAACAACACTTTAGTTTTTTATCAGACAATAAAACAATGCAGCTTACCTTAGGTAGGGCGTATTTGGGGTGCTAATACCTTCCCTTTACGCAACCAGTCTCCGTACCCGATCTCTGAGACCAGTTAGGTTCCTAGTGACCAAAATACTAGGTGGCGACTCCAAAGAACAAAAAAATAAAAAATTTTCGCCAGTCGAACCCGCAATTGATGAATTTGAATTTTTTTTGGGGTGCGACACACATATATATAGAAAAGGTTGGTTAACCAATAGGTTAAGCCTCCTAATTATTCTTAACTTAGTATTAGAGCCTTTTGCTGTCAGAACTCTTCTCTCCCTCTCCCCCTTATAGATAGCCTTCTCTCTTCCTCTCCTAAATGGATTCTACTACTGTTTCCATCAACTTCTCCCTCACCACAGATGGTGTAGCCCAGCCGGTCAGCCATCTACATGCTACTGCCAGTGGTGTCCTTCCTCCACAACAGCAACCTCCACTTGCAGAGCATGTTAGTGACTCCTTATCACAAGTTTCTATCGTTCCTCTGCACATTATGGGAACATAAACTCCAGCTATTGTTGCTCTATCAAACACCTACCAAGTTGTTTTGTTGAAACTTACAAACACAAATTATCTCTATAGGTGAATGCAGATGAAGCCCTATCTCCTTGGTTAAGGTGTTTTTCACTTCGTTGACGGCTTAGTGTCGTGTCCTCCGTCTCATGTTTATGATAGTTCTATTGGTTCTTCTTCTATAATTAGCCCTTCTTTTATTCATTATAAGCAACAAGATCAACTTATTTTGAGTGCATTACTCTCCTCTCTCTTCGTGGAAGTGTTGTATCTCGTGGTAGATTGTCATACCTCGCAATTTGTTTGGCGCAATCTTGAGAAAGCTCTTGTGTCTCCATCTAATTCTCGTATTATACAACTCATTGTTCCTTCCAAGATCTTCAGCAAGGTGACTTATTGGTAAGTATATACATGCAGCAGGCCAAATCATTATTTAACGAATTGGCTACTACTGGTCGATCCATATCCCTTGAAGACTTCAATCTATATATGTTTTGTGGCCTTCATGGTGAGTTCAAAGACTTGGTAATAAGTCTTATAGCCAAGGCAGAACCGCTGTCGTATGCTGATCTTTATAGCCACCTTCTTACCCATGAATTTCTGCACAAGAACTCTCTTCAGTTTATGGATGCCACTCCTTTATGTTGTCTTCATCTATGTTGCTGCAACCACCACTACTGTCAACACCATAGCCCTCTGCTCATCTTGCTATGTCTCATCACAACTTAAACTTAAATCGTAACAAGGATCGTTCTCGTGACAACTGTCATCCCAACAGTAAGAGCTACAATTACCAAAATAAGTGTCAATCTACTTCAAACTAGAGGCCAAACAATTGGCAATAGAACAAGTGCAACACATGGGATGGCCAGTGGTTTGGACAACAGCATATCCGCTTATAGGTAGCAACTCTCTTCTGCTTTAACGCCTCATACAGCTATTAAGTTCAAAAATTAAGCTTTGCGACTTGGGTACTGTTCATTTAATTTTTAGGTATTGAGGTTAAACCTACTGGTATACACCTGACATCCTCACTCGAGCTGGTAAGTTATATTGCAAACCTGTTGATAATTCTATCTCTATATCCAAAGCTATCATATTGCCAGATCCTTTGTCTTCTGATGCTACACGCTTTCGTCAAATTGTGGGTGCTCTTTAATATCTCACTTTTACGAGGCCAGATATTTGTTTTGTTGTTATTAAAGTCTGTCAGTTTATGCATACTGTTGTTACTCATTTTTGGACCCCACGTGCTAGAGACGGTGTATACCTCTTTTGAATTAAGTGTAGGAGTTTAGCTTATGTTTGCTGGAAGATTGACAAAAGCAAAGAAATAAAATTTTTTTTTTTGAAACCCTATTTGAGCTATTTTCTGCTCTCTTTATCCTTCCCTTTTGCTACCAAAATCATCAGGTTTTCTTACATTGATCATGAGTCTTCATAATTCTAAATCCATTCCTTCTTTATCTGGTCTTTAAGGTTGGATAAATCCCTAAGAATTTGCACTAAAAAAACTGATTCTGCTGTTGTCAAAATTTTTTGTTCCAACTTAGGCTCTGATTCTCACTTGGTTTCATATGATATATGACCATCCTAGCTATATTCTATCACTCATGACATGTTGAAAAATTGACCTACACCTTTATTGGGTCCTAGGGATCACTATTCTTAGGAAAGACTGTCAGTTAGATTTGGATGCTCGGTATTGTCAGATCAAGAACCTTTTTTTACCAACTAGATTACTGCCAGATTCTGTTCTCTAAAACGATTTTATCTCACTTTGACTCCTCATCAAAGTTGTATTCCTGGACGCGTAGATAAATTTGGGCGTTTGAATCGCTTGATTTCAATATCAGAAGCTCAAGATATTCTCATTTGAATATCTAACATGAAAGTAGAGATTTATGCCAGGAGATGGATCAGGACTCGAGTTTTGCACTAAAAACTCTATTTCTGTCTCAAATTTTATGATTGTTTTTCTTAGGTTATACTCTCAGTCATATCAGGATGCTCGACATTGTCAGTTTCTGAATTAGATCAAGATATATTTTTTGACCAACCAGATTACTGCCAGATTCTATTCTCTAAAATGATTTTATCTCACTTTGAATCCTTCATCAAAGTTGTAGTCCTGGATGTGTAGATAAATTTGAGCTTTTGAATCACTTGATTTCAATATCAGAAGCTTAAGATATTCCCATTTGAATATCTAGTATGAAAGTAGGGATTCTTGTCGCGAGAAGGATTTTGTTTTGCCCAAATTTGCAGGGACACAATTGCAAGATGCTTAAAGTTTGAAGACCAATTGCATGCCAATTTGAAGCCCTTTTTTGGACCAAGGACCAAATGGAAAATGTGCTAAAATAAGGAAGATGATTGAAGATAAAAATTAGAATGAATTTTTTCGAAGGAAGAAATTGAAGAAACCACGTTTTTACCTGCACAACTAGCCCATTTTTTTGCTTTCCTTTTTATCTGCAATTTCCTGTTTGGTTTCCATGTTTCTCTCACTTGAATGGAGAGTTGCAGACCATGTTTTTATTGCCTCATTTTAAAGGGAGCAGCTGGCTCTATGGAAGGAAAGAAAGGAGCCGCACAATCCTCTAACTTGGAAAGAAATCACTGCTAATCACAGAATCAAAATCAAATATTCTGGTTTCCTATTTCTGCTCACCCGAGATTACACCCTAGAGTTAATTTAATATGTCTTTCCTAAATAAGAGTTGTGTTTAGGCTATATAAACCATTTACTAACCTAGCGGGAGGGGGGAGGAAAAGAAAAAAAAAAGACAAGAAAAAAAACGCAAGAGGGACAAGCAGTTAGAATAGAAAAAAAAACATATAGAACAGAAGGTTTCTTTTTTTCATCCTTGCATTGTTGTGAGTTCAGCAAGGCAAGCAGTAGAAGAGGAGGAGAAGAAAGAGCAGGAAAAACGAGAAAAGAAAGAGAAACCATAAACAAGCAGGGACTACCTTTCGGTCTTTAATTCATTTTTTTGCATATAACATCTGCAAAACAGGGAAGAAGAAAGTGCAGGAACCAGGGAGAGAGAGTGACAAAAATGCAGAGGAAAAAAAAATCATAAAATAGATGCAAATACAGAACAGGAGGAAAAGGCTTGAAACAGATGAACACGCTTTCAACGTCGCTGCAGCTTCTTCGCTTCCGCCTCCAAGTCTGCTCTCTTCTCCTCTTTGCATGCATTTTTTTTTCTTTGTGTTTGCACTGTTCAAGTGAATTTTAATTCACTTGAATAGTAGCCTTGCATGCGTTTTACCTTGTGTTTGTCTTGTTCAAGTGAATTAATTCACTTGAACAGTAACTCGCCGTTCTTTGAGAGGACTACACCCCTTTTGTGTCCAGCCGGGCAAGTGACCCGGCCGGATCTACTATTTTTTTTTTAAAAGAAAGAGATTTATGATTTTTTTTGCAGACAAGCGTGGGCTCACTATCAACTCCACAAAATACTATGTTGCAGGTAAAATCAGTAAGATCCACCCAGTGTAATGCTTTGAGGTTTCCCACTAGAAATGTGTTACCGTCAAATGTTTCCTCGTCTTCGTCGAGCTGCTTCTTCTCGGGTCTGCTTCGTTTTGCTTCTCTTACAACCTCTTCTCCGAAGAAATCCCATGCTCTCATCTCCGTTCGAGCTAGTGCAGAGGTTAGGGTTTTTGCACCCCCCCCCCTTTCTGGGATTATTCTATGTTTCTAGTTTATAACGTGGTTTTTATCGGTTCAATTGATTGAGAGTGTTTTTTTGCTTGAGACCTGGAAAGTGAGATTTTTTGAGATTTTAGTGAACTTTTTTTTTTTTTAACTTTCTTGAGTTCTGACGACTATATTGAGCACTTAGAGATATACGCAACTGTTCATTGTGCTCAAGGAACAAATTTGGGATCAGAAAATTTGATTTGCTATTTGAAATGTGTATTAGAGTTTGTTTTGTGATGGTTTTGATGTGGAATTAATTTTTTGGATTGATGAAGTTTGAATTGTATGTGGTTTTGCATACCCGTGTCTTGAATTATTTTCTTAAAAAAAAATTCAGGTTGCAGAGTTACAGTCCAAGGTGACCAACAAAGTGTATTTTGATATTGGGATTGGGAATCCGGTAGGGAGGCTTGTTGGGAGAGTCGTCATTGGGTTATTTGGGTTTCAGAACAAACTGTTGTATGGGTGGCAAATAGAGATAATCCTATCAATGGTACCTCCGGAGTCCTAGCTATCAACAAACAAGGTAACCTTGTAATTTATGAAAACAACCGAAGTAGTGTTCCTGTTTGGTCTTCAAATGTTCCAGCCTCAATATCAATGACAAATTGCACGGCTCAGCTCCTAGATTCAGGAAACTTGGTCTTGGTTCAACAGGATAACAAAGGGATCTTGTGGCAGAGTTTTGATCATGGTACAGATACTCTGCTTCCTGGTATGAAGCTTGGGCTGGACCTGAAAATCGGTTTGAACCGGTCTCTGTCATCTTGGAAGTCCAAAGATGACCCGGGAACCGGAACCATTCTCTATGGTATTGATCCAAGTGGGTTTCCCCAGTTGTTCCTATACAAGGGTCAAATCCCATGGTGGCGTGGCGGACCATGGACTGGACTAAGATGGAGCGGAGTACCCGAAATGACCCCTACCTACATCTTCAATGTTACTTTCGTTAGCAGCATTGATGAGGTATCTATATTCTATACTATGAATAACCCCTCCATCATTTCAAGAATGGTGGTGAATGAATCAGGAGTAGTGCAGCGGCTGTCGTGGAACGATCATGATCAACAATGGATCGGAATTTGGTCCGCCCCAAAAGAACCATGTGACACCTATGGCCAATGTGGTCCAAATAGTAACTGTGACCCATATCAAGCTAATAATTTCATATGCAAATGTCTACCCGGATTCGAACCCAAGTCATCCCAAGAATGGTACCTAAGAGACGGGTCAAGAGGTTGTGTCAGGAAACCTAACGTGTCCATGTGTCACGGCGGAGAAGGGTTCGTCAAGTTGGCTCGAGTGAAGGTGCCAGATACATCAATGGCGAGTGCGAACATGAGTTTGATATGCTGCAAGTCGTATTGATAGAATGTTTGTGATGGGCGATTGGCTGCAACATCTTCCATCATCTACTCTGTATGGACTCCTGAAGAATTTTTCAGATCACAGACCATTACATATGCTGGTAGACTTTACAAACTGGGGACCAAAGCCTGTTCGGATGATGAATTGCTGGTGGCTAAACTCTGACTTTGTGAAGATGGTTCAGCTCTACTGGAATACAGCCTCAAATACAAGCTCTGGCAAATGAAGTATGGTTGTAGCTTTAAAGTTATTAAAAGATAGATGTAAGAAATGGAGCAGAGATGTTGTGGGCAACACTTCCAACAAGATCTTAGCTCTAGAAATTGAAGCAGACGTCCTAGATTCTCAAAGAGAGAGTAGAGACTTGTCAGCTGATGAATTATTCCGAAGCAATATAATCTCTGCCAGTCTTAGAACGTTATACAGAATGCAAGAGTCTGCATGGCATCAAAAGTCAAGAGTGCAGTGGTGCAAACTTGGAGATAGGAACACTCGCTTCTTCCATTTATATGCTACAACACGCTAGAAAAAGAATCAGATCTTTTCTCTGGATGTTGAAGGAGCGACTTTGACGAAACTCGGTGATGTGAAGATGGTTGTATTCAATTTCTTCAGCAAGCTGTACTCTTTTACAGATAGACTTAGAGCCTCCTGCAATAATCTGAATTTCCTAAAGCTTCAGCCCTCATCCTCGACTGCTTTAGAACTGCCATTCTCTGCCTTTAAGGTCAAAACTGCTATGTGGGATTGTGAAGGAAACAAAGCACCAGGTCCCGATGGTATCAACTTCTTCTTCATCAAGAAAGCTTGGAACATCATTGGCGGGGACATTGTTCAAATGGTGGATGAATTCTACCGGACTAATATTCTTCCTCCAGGCATCAACAACTCTTTTGTCACCCTTATCCCAAAGGTAAAAGGAGCCAATAAGCTGCAGGATTTTAGGCCTATCAGCTTGGTAGGCAGCCTCTACAAAATTATCTCAAAACTGCTAGCATCCAGAGTGAAACGAGTTCTGCCTGAAGTCATCAGTGACCACCAAAATGCTTTCATCAAAGGAAGGCAAATTCTGGATAGTGTGCTGATTGCCAACGAGGCAATTAACTTCATGAAGAAGAAAAAGGGCAAAGGATATCTCTTTAAACTAGACTTCCACAAAGCATTTGATTCAGTGTTATAGGACTATGTGAATGAAGTCATGGCCAGTATGGGTTTTGGAAGTCGACGGCGAGGCTGGATTATGCAATGTCTATCAACAGCCAAGATGTCTGTGCTGGTAAACGACTCCCCCATGAAGGAATTCAGTTTAGAAAAAGGGCTACGTCAAGGAGACCCTCTTTCCCCTTTTCTCTTCAACATTGCGGTGCAGGGGCTGAGCTGCATGCTACAACGAGGGTGTGATCTGGGGCTGATTGAGGGAGTGAGCATCGGGCAGGCTGGTTTTCCTTTATCTCATCTACAATTTGCAGACGACACACTCATTTTTAGTTCAGCCTCCTTAGAAAGCATGCAGAATGTTAAGCGCATACTATTGTGCTTTGAGCTCATGTCGGGCTTGAAAGTTAACTTCTCCAAAAGCAGTATCTTTGGTGTGGGTATAGAAGATCACGTGTGTGACTACACTGCACAGTCACTAAGATGTAAGCAAGGGCACCTCCCTTTCAAATATCTTGGCCTCCCTATTGGTTCAAATTCTTGCAGACTTCTGATGTGGAATCCTATCATTCAAAATATCAGCTCTAGGCTGGCTGCATGGAAAGGTGATTGTGCATCAAAAGTATCATTAAGTCTTTTATTTTACATATGTATTTATTGTTTTTATTTGGGTTTTTTATAATAAGTGATGTGCTTTTTAGTAATGAAGTTTTTTTTCCTTTCGATAGGTTTTTGGAGCTTAAATGAATTATTTCAGAAAATTCAAACGTCGGAAATTGGAACAAAGAATTGAAGAGAAATTTAGTTGAAGAATGAAGCAAATCTTGGTTCAAATAAGTGCTCCAAATTTGCCCAAAAATCAATTCTATTCCAATTCAAGAAAAAGAATATCATATGATCTATTTCAAGCCCAAACTTACCTTATGTTGTGTGCAAGCTTCAACCATCAAACACTCAAGGTTTCAATGTCAATCTTAGCCCAAATAATAGGTACATTTGTATACTTATTTGATGCTTAAATTCAACCCCAAATCAGCCCCAAATCAGCCTCCAAATCAGCCCAAGCACAATCCATGATCTCACATGTCCACACAACAAATAACATTTTATTTATTTTGGGCAATTAATTGATCCAAGAGGGCAAGCACATGGATGGAAAGCTGGAGGGGACATTGTGACATTATTTTGGGTCAAAAAGAAGAAAGAAACAGCTCATAAAGGAGGAAGAAAAACGTGCACCAAAGTGTTCTCCAAGCTGGCCTGATTTAATTTTCCAGAACACCTTTCGGTGCTTTACCCATAACGTTTGACTCAGATGTCCAAATGATCTGTTCTTTAATGATCTGGAAAGCTAACCGCATCTACTATAAATATGTATCTAATAGCCATCTCCAGGGGAGGCTTCTAAGAGGGTCTAATTTCTGTCCAAAGTTAGAGTCAGATTTGTGTCCGAATTTTTACTGAAATTCTGTTGTGTTCTTCTTTGTAGATTTCGGTTCTTTAGTTTGTAAAACTTATTATTTCAGTTTGATTCAAGTTATTTCATGTTTATTAAAGTGTTCTTATATATAATCATGGTTGGTTAATCTCTTTCTTGGATCCAAATCAAGGATGATGGTGATTGAGGTGAGTTCTTTAAGATATGAATGAATCTTAATGTTTATCTTCTCATTTTCTTCATGAACGTTTTATTATTGCAAAGAAATTTTAGAAATCATTTAGGTAATGTTATAATCTTGAATTTTTATGCACAAACCTTAGTTTTGGTATAGAGATTGCTTGATTCAATGTCTTACTTAATTTGAGAGTACTTGTTCATTCTTAAGCAATAATTAATCTTCATCTTTTTAAACTTCATTGTAATATCTTCCGATCTAATATCACCATCGTTGATATTAGGTTGAGTTATCTTATATATGTTGAAGAAATCACCAATACATCACCATTAAAATTGATTTGGACCAAGACTTATTTTTTCTTGTCTTTTAAAATCTATTTACACTTTTCATCTTTGAAAACAAATCCATCAATTATTTTCAACCAAGTTATTGTTAATTTAATTTCTCTTGAGTTTTTTTTGTTGTTACCTGTTGCTACCCAATTTTTGACCCAGGTTTTGATATATTTTCAAAAAATCCAAAAAAATTGAGAAAAGCAAAGAAAATCCAAAAATATGTTTTTTAATATATTTTCGTCATTTTAGCATTTTCAACGTCGTCTAAAAAAAGAATTTAAATTGTTAAAAGATTTTCAAACGCGTTCGACGTTTCACGCGTCATTTTTAATCATTGATTTTCCGCATTTAAGTCGACGTTGATATTGCTCGTTTTCAAAAAATACAAAAAAATAAGAAAAATCAAAATTTACAAAAAAAAGAGTTGAGGGACCAAATTGAAAAACCTAGCAAAAGTTTTGCCTATAAATACTGGTTTCCAACACTTACTAAGGGAGGAGGTCAATTTTGACACATTCAGAAAAAAATACAAAAACCCTAAAACCCAACTCTTTCTCCCCACTCAAAAAAAGGGGGGGCCGGCGGCGGCCCCCCTGTTTTGAAATTTTTGTTTCCCTAGTTTTCTTCTCTGAAAAAACCAGCCGCCGGCCCCCACGTTTTTTTTTCCCCCACACAGACCTTCTCAGCCGACCTGTAGCCTCTCCATCCTTCCCCGGCCATCTTATTTTTTTATTCCTCCCAAAGAACCGGCCAAACAGCCCCTCCACCATTTGATTTTTCAGTTTTCTCTTCTTCCACCCGAGAGCAGCCCCTATTTTTCCAAACAACAGCCCCCCACCACTTTGATTTTTCAGTTTTCTCTTCTTCTTTACTGAACCGAAAGCCTTCACTCCAACTTCTCTTTCCCTCTCGCCAGCCAGCCTTTTTACTGCAGCTCCAAACCGTCTCTTCCTCCGATCTGCCTCACAACATCCACGATCCAGCAGACCCAGCTCCTTCTTCCAGCAGCAACGGCCCCTCCCAGTACAGCAGCGCCGTCTTCCTCCAGTAGCAGCCGAGCACGGTGGCGCCCAAGGAGTCAGATCAGTCGGCCCACTCCAGCTTCCTTGACACCACTGAAATCAACGGCTAGACCGCCCTTTTCACACCACAGATCTTCTCACCTTCGGCCTCCCACCGTAGCAGCTCCAGCCTCCAGCCCTTCGCCGTCGCCGCCAGACCTGCCACAGAAGAAGAAGGAAGAACAACGGATGGAAAATAAAACGGAAGCAGACCCGAACGGTGGAGAAAATAAAACAGATCTGGAAAACTAAAAAAAATTAAAATCGACTGCTGTGTTGTTCTTTGATTGATCTGCAGGTTGGCGCCGGCGAGGAAAGAAGGAGGGAGGAGGTCGTTGCAGACCCCCCTGTTTTCGCCTTGTTTTCACGGTGGCGCGTGGATCCACGCGCCGCCAGTGGCGGGGGTGCGTGAGATCCACGCGCCACCACTGCCACTGCTGTCCCAGCGGCTTCGCAACACTGTTCCGGCGAGTTAGAGGTTTCCAGCACTGTTCCGAAATGTTTTGGTTCATTTTGTAATTTCCAAATTGTTTTAATGTAATATTTTATTTAGTTTTGAGTTTTTTTGTAATTTGTATTTTGTGGATGTAAAAGAAAAGGAAAAGAAAAGAAAAAGAAAAGAAAAAGAAAAGAAAAGAATAAAAATAGTGAAAGTGTATGTGTGTGTTTGTATTTTGTTTTATTTATTTGTATATATTTTTAGTGATAAAATTGCAAATATATTAAAGAAGAATTTAATATTTTGATTGGATCACGGTTAAGAATTATTAACTTATACGTAAGTGATATTTCTAATTTCCGATGAAAAAACAATTATTAAAACTTCTTTAACACTTGTATGTGTGTGCTTGTATTTTGTTTTATTTATTTGTATATATTTTAATGATAAAATTGCAAATATATTAAAGAAGAATTTAATATTTTGATCGGATCACGGTTAAGAATTATGAACTTATACGTAAGTGATATTTCTAATTTCCGAAGAAAAGACAATTATTAAAACTTCTTTAACACGTCAAAGCCACAAAGCAGCTTACCTCAGGTAGGGTGTGTTAGGGGTGCTGATACCTTCCCTAACCACAACCAGTCCCTTACCCGTGAATCTCTGACAAGACCAGTACATCAGGTTTCCTAGTAGCCCTCAATAAATTACTAGGTGGCGACTCCAACGAACCAATTCAAAGCAAGCGTAACAAACGAGATTTAAATCGCCAGCCGATGTCGCGCGTTGATTTAATTTTTTTGGGGTGCGACAGAATGGCGACTCCACTGGGGAAGGTACTGTTTCTGACATTATTGGACTAAGCTTTGTGTATTTGATGTGTTTAAGTTTTTGCATTTTTATCTTTTTGTTAATATTTATTTCCATGCATTTTATAGAATTGTCTCATGCATCACCTGTATTTATTTTTAAAAGCACACACAAGCTTCTAGGTTAGGTGGGGAACTAGCGATCTGCCCTAAGACTATTGGTCAGGGTTCAGATGCGTGAAACACCCAACTCATATCTGAGTGCCTGCTTGGTAATGGTGGGTATACGTGCCTTAACCATTTCTTGCAACGCCCCTATACTGTCTTTACGAAGAACGTCACTGGGCAGATATGAGACCCTTTTGAGACCAGATAGAAACCTACCCATGTTCACATAATGAATAGAACCTGTCCTTAGGTTGTATGTGTTATCGTTTTTTGCATAAGGACAAACCCTTCTTGAAGCATCTTGACCTCAAGACTTGTGGGTGACACATTGGCCGTTGCTCTGAAAATTTTCATTGTAGAGTTTGGGCAAAAATCACGATTCTTGTCCATCATACAAGAGTTACGACCATATTGTCACCTCTCGAAGGGTGAGTTCATCATATAGACTACATGTTCATACATTTATCATGCATGTACCGGGCTGAAAGGTAGGTCCCCCACACAAGCTGTGCTGCACGTGATTGGAGAAAAAAATGATGGAAGTGAATAAAGGAGTCAGATATAGGCTCATTATCAGATTAAGGTTGAGAGCGTCAAAGGTGAAGTAGCTAGACTCAGATCTGCTCGAACAAGTGTTGAGCATCAAATGGAAAGAGAATATCTGCACAGTCTTCTATGGGAACACTGCTTGTTCACGTCCAATGGAAGTTGCACCTCTCCTTTTCAGTCATGAACAATAGCAACAAAGCCTTCAGTCATCAACTAATGACAACTCTGATTCCTGTCCAGTTGCACTGTTAAGTGTTCATCGCCTCAACATCATCTAATGGAACCAAACGACTGCTAGCCTCATCTTCATGGTGCATTAGTCTGCTTTGAAGTTACTCCAATTATGAACTCAATTCCTGTTCAGCAGCACAAGATGTTGGTTTGAAAAATCATGATCAGACACTGAACTTCTACGTGCTAGAGCTCTCTCTGTAGAGATTTATTTGTGGAGCTGCCAAGAGAAAATGCAAAAGGGGATTTATTAATTTCATATGCTGTGAAACTTTTTTCCACCAGTAGCACGAGCAAAACATTGTAGTAGGCAGAAGAGTCAGACCTGGTCTGGTAATATTGGCAGTTGTCAAACTTCAATGTGGCAGAGCTCTCTCTACAAAAAAAAAAAAATCCATTTATGGCTTTGCAAATTGGGAATGCAAGAGGGGATTTATAAGATGCATATGCTACAAATATTTCTCTCATCAGTTTCAGCACGAAGACCTCTTAGTAGGTTGAAGAGCCAGACCTGGTCTGAAAAATATAAGCAGACATCAAACTTCAACGTAGCAGAGCTCATTCAGCAGGAATCTGTTTGTGGATCCGCAAGTGGGAAGTCCAAGAAGGAATGCAGTAGTTTCAGGTCTTCTATGATTTTCCTCCAACAGTGTCAGTATTAAAACGCAAAAGAAGAGAGAAGAGACATGCCTAGACTGAAAAACATGAAGAATACTGAAACTTCAACAGAGCAGGACTTCCTCTATAGGTGTTTGTTTGCTGCACTGTCAGTGAGAAATCGAAGAGGGGACAAAGGAGTTTTAGATTCATCAGGTGCTCTTCCAATAGAGACAATGTGTGATTCCACACGTCGGTAGTGGCGATACTACAAGTTTCTGGGTGCTGCCAAGATTACCAAGCTGTTAGAAAGTTTTCTAACAATCCTCAACCAACCATAGCAACATTGGAAGATTGAAATAATGTTGAGGATTTGCCGAAGAATTGAACAAGCTATGAAGAGAATAAAGATTGAAGGATCTGCCATGGATTCTAGAACAATGATGAGAGGTGAATCAGGAGATGACTTTGACGGTGTGAGCCCTTAATTATGTGGTATAGCCAGGTCTCACAGTAGCATCAATTGCTCAAATATCTTTGCCAAGATGGGACATTCCTCTGCCATTTAAGTTGTCGACCAGCATCCGCAAGATTCCAGAATATTGCTTGACTCCGACAAATTCCCATGCAACCACCAATTTCTCAGTGGTATAATCCAGATAAGAGATGTGATGTCATGGTGGGGTCCTCAACCATTTCAAGTGAACAGTTTCAGGAATTGCAAGAATGGAGTCTGAAAGTTGGTGAGCAAGAGACAGGTGGAGTCGTTGAAGAAGGGTGTCACTGGCTATATTGTTCCCGAACAACTTCAAAATCACATGTGATCGAAAATGCTTTGCTAAACACAGATATTGCCAGAAAAGCTGATTCGAGAATGGTGATGAACAGTCAATCATATTGTTATGGAATTCTGCATTTTGTTTTGGGATCACCTCTCATCCTTCAACGAAACATGCCTTGCTTTTGTCTCTTTGTTGTTTTGAAATCAACAGATGTTTAGCATTTTATTCTGACAAAATATTTTGATCAAACTCCAACATGCGATAAAGGTTAATTAATCCGGAAGATTAGAAGTGTTTTGATTACAGAAATGACTCGATACTTGAAAATGACATGAGGTGACTAAACAATTTTGAACTCATACCTTTTGAAACTGAACCACACATCATATAGCTAAGTTTTAACAGTATGCATAATGACATGTAGTGGATTCGGTAGTTATGGACTCGTGAATCATGATTCTTACAAGTCCCAATCATTACACCAGATGAGGTCAAAATTTATCGGTTTTAACCGACCTTGCTTGAAATGAGAAAAGGCCATCTTTGATATCCCTTCACTTTCTAAAGATTATATCCCTTGCAGTCCTATTTTGAGCCTGGTAAAATATTTTCTTTCAAAAAAGGAAACCCTGACTAGGATCACACCCCACACTGGGGGCAAATGAGAGATATTTTGAAGACATTGATATAATTAATGGATAAAGGAGAAGGCTTAGAACAAATGTCCAATGATTGAGAGAGAGCTAAAAGAAAACACATAGACTGGGGGCATATAAGAGCTTTTGAGGAAGGCTATGAAAAAAAAAAAAAAAGAATGAAAAAAGGAAGTTGAAATTGCCTTCACTTAAATACAAGTCAAAGATAAAGGAAGGAGAACGCCTATCAAGTCTATGAAGAGCAAAAGAAATTTCAATCAAGGAAAGGCACAACAAAAGTCAATACCAGGAAAAAGACTAAGCTATAAGCGTTGACTTTTGGTATCCGTTATAAAACCCATGATGTTATCAGATGATTAAGGTTGGTTATTCGTCAAAGAAAGTTGGATTTGCATTATGACTTATGTTAAGAAAAGTCTGAACTTTGAGGTTAACAAGGTTATATGTCGTTTCCTCTATAAAGACAACAATAGAAAACAAGTTGATGAATAGTTGATGTTGATCCTAGGTCTTTGAAACCCTCAAACACCTTTTGAGCCTGTGAAATTCCTTTCTTTCATAGCCATGAACCATAGCCTGCATTACATGATTTTTAAAAGCCCTTTTTAATCAAGCAAGCAACTTGAACCGATAAATGGCGCTCTCAAAACTTGAAGAGTTTTTCCATAAGAGTCGTGACTTCATGAATTAAGTTACCGGTCGTTATGCATGTTGATAAAATTATTGCTAAAAACAAAACATTTTTCCTTCATGAATCCTCAAGTTTTGACTTGAGCCTGTTGTTTTCCTTGAAATTGACAGAAGGTCACCTCACCATAAACTATCAAATGATATACCCAATATCAAGGATTCAAATTGATACAAAGAACCATGGGAAAAGCCATTTTTAATCCTACATTGGGTCAATTTCTGTTTTCAAAATGCATGACAATCAAAGGACTATATATTTGAATAACGTGTGTTGGGTCTTTGATCAAAAAGCTTGATTTTCAAAAGATTTTCAAAAAGGACATCTCTGATTTCATTTCAACAAACTAGACTTTGAATAGACATGATCTTTGAAATATGAGAGTTGATTCCAGAACAAGGAAGATTATCAAACACAGAAGAACATTGATTGAGTATGCAAAATCGTTGATAGAAATGACATTGAAGTCCTCGACACTCCTTGAAAAGTCGAGCAGCTGTGGGCAATACAGTAGACCTTGAAAAGGAAAAACAAGCAGTGCTCAGATCAGCTATGAGGCAATGATTAAATGATGAATCAGTAAATTGAAGACAATGATGTTCAAAGACAGATAATCAATGAACGAGCACATTCAGATCATGCCGAGGGCATTGTCATTCCAAAATGGCCCATGCTCCAGTGAACCCTGTCGGCAATGGAGAAACAAGGATGTACTTGAAGGACACTTTCATATCATCATCTTTTGAAACATGGCTAGCAATCGATGAAGATACACAGATGAATGTAATTGAATGGTGAAAAGATGCACACCACCAAGACTGACTGTGGAACAATACTGCACTTAAAGGACTATCTCATATTGTCATTCTTTGAAACATGGTTATAGGCAGAGGTTATCACACAACTGCACTGAAAGAATGTTGGAAAGGCACCCACCTCGAAGACTGATTGTGGGACATCTATTCTGAAGCTCAAATGCGCACTTCACCGCATGAATATGGGTGATAACATGAACATCATTGATGATGCCAAAGCAGGTATTTTCATGATCTGATTTGACAAGCTAAGAGGAATCCATAGAGAAATACACCGCGCTTACAATGATGAGCTGTTACTGCAAAGCATGAGATACATGTCTGGATGACTTGGCAGTTCCATGAAGGCTGGTGACCATACACACTTGAATGGTGTTTCAACCGAAGGCAAGTTCATGATTGATTAACAAACGTGATGGGTGTTGGCATGATGCACACAATCAATCAGAGGATAATTTCTCAGAAGAAGCCAGAGAGAAAATCTCTCATGATGAATCAAGCAGTACTACACTTGGGGGCGGGGTCAAGCTTCATGAACGATGCAAGCAGTAATTGTCGAAGACAGCCCGGGATGGGCACTGCATTTACAGCTGAGTGGATGGCTAACACATGAATGAGCCAATACATCGGAAAAACAAAGAAAGCTTTGGGATACAAACAAGGGCACCCTATGACGATGGAGCATCAAAGAGGGGGGACCTATTATTTCAAATCAGGTAAGGATGCATGCATATCATCTAACCTCAAAAAAAAAAATTAATAAAAAAAAAAAAAACCATTTGCACAGATTTTTGAATTGTTACAGGAAAATCCTTAATGAGGTCCAACAAGATGGTGGAAAGAGAAAGAAGCATTGTGGTGATAATAAAGAACCGATTTTGATCATGGAATCAAAGGACGATAGGATGAACCCTACCATTAGGAAAGTCCCAAAGAAATGAATAGATCAACCTTGCAATCGGGAAGCCTCGAGTTTTCAACCCTTGCAGTCAGGAAACATCGAGTTTTCAAACCCTAGGATTGAGAATTATCAGGAAGCACCAAGTTTTCCAGCCCTTTCTTCTGTAATCCTCTCAGAACTTCGCCAGGTAAGTCTTATTTTTCACACTTGTCATATCACATTCTTTCTATTTGGGTAGGTCGCCCATCACAACGAGAGCACTTCACATTTTTTTTCCACATGGATAGGTCACCCATTACAATGACCACACTTCTTCGCAGCATTTCCTAGGGTTCGTCACCCGTACAATGAGACCAGCTTTTTTTTCTAGGGTTCGTCACCCATACAATAAGACCAGCACTAGGGTTCGTCACCCGTACAATGAGACCAGCATTTTCTAGAGTTCGTCACCTGTACAATGAGACCAGCACTAGGGTTCGTCACCCGTACAATGAGACCAGCACTAGGGTTCGTCACCCGTACAATGAGACCAGCACTAGGGTTCGTCACCCGTACAATGAGACCAGCACTAGGGTTCGTCACCCGTACAATGAGACCAGCATTTTTGAGGGTTAGTCACCCGTACAATGAGACCAGAATGAGGTCGCCAGATGGGATCTCATGTAGCTTTGGTTAAAGGGAATCGCCAGATGGGATTTCAGGTTAACCGAGTTACACATATTTCGTTCCAGTTTGAATGAGGTCGCCAGATGGGATCTCATGTAACTTTGGTTAAAGGGAGTCGCCAGATGGGATTTCAGGTTAACCGAGTTACACATATTTTCGTTCTAGTTGAATGAGGTCGCCAGATGGGATCTCAAGTAAACCCAATGTGTGGGCAGGTCGCTCGTGAAAGTAGACTATTGGGAGAGTGTGGGTCGGTCGCCCGTGAAAATAGACTTGAGTGAGTATGCGTGGGCAGGTCGCCCGTGAAAATAGATCAGTGTGAGTGTGTGGGCAGGTCGCCCAAGATAATGAAATCATCTTCCTTTTGTTTTCTTTACAAAGCTTACTATGCAAAATTTTGAGGAGTTTTGCTTCGTAAGCATTGTAAAGAGGGGGCATCTGTTGCTACCCAATTTTTGACCCAGGTTTTGATATATTTTCAAAAAATCCAAAAAAATTGAGAAAAGCAAAGAAAATCCAAAAATATGTTTTTTAATATATTTTCGTCATTTTAGCATTTTCAACGTCGTCTAAAAAAAGAATTTAAATTGTTAAAAGATTTTCAAACGCGTTCGACGTTTCACGCGTCATTTTTAATCATTGATTTTCCGCATTTAAGTCGACGTTGATATTGCTCGTTTTCAAAAAATACAAAAAAATAAGAAAAATCAAAATTTACAAAAAAAAGAGTTGAGGGACCAAATTGAAAAACCTAGCAAAAGTTTTGCCTATAAATACTGGTTTCCAACACTTACTAAGGGAGGAGGTCAATTTTGACACATTCAGAAAAAAATACAAAAACCCTAAAACCCAACTCTTTCTCCCCACTCAAAAAAAGGGGGGGCCGGCGGCGGCCCCCCTGTTTTGAAATTTTTGTTTCCCTAGTTTTCTTCTCTGAAAAAACCAGCCGCCGGCCCCCACGTTTTTTTTTTCCCCCACACAGACCTTCTCAGCCGACCTGTAGCCTCTCCATCCTTCCCCGGCCATCTTATTTTTTTATTCCTCCCAAAGAACCGGCCAAACAGCCCCTCCACCATTTGATTTTTCAGTTTTCTCTTCCACCCGAGAGCAGCCCCTATTTTTCCAAACAACAGCCCCCCACCACTTTGATTTTTCAGTTTTCTCTTCTTCTTTACTGAACCGAAAGCCTTCACTCCAACTTCTCTTTCCCTCTCGCCAGCCAGCCTTTTTACTGCAGCTCCAAACCGTCTCTTCCTCCGATCTGCCTCACAACATCCACGATCCAGCAGACCCAGCTCCTTCTTCCAGCAGCAACGGCCCCTCCCAGTACAGCAGCGCCGTCTTCCTCCAGTAGCAGCCGAGCACGGTGGCGCCCAAGGAGTCAGATCAGTCGGCCCACTCCAGCTTCCTTGACACCACTGAAATCAACGGCTAGACCGCCCTTTTCACACCACAGATCTTCTCACCTTCGGCCTCCCACCGTAGCAGCTCCAGCCTCCAGCCCTTCGCCGTCGCCGCCAGACCTGCCACAGAAGAAGAAGGAAGAACAACGGATGGAAAATAAAACGGAAGCAGACCCGAACGGTGGAGAAAATAAAACAGATCTGGAAAACTAAAAAAAATTAAAATCGACTGCTGTGTTGTTCTTTGATTGATCTGCAGGTTGGCGCCGGCGAGGAAAGAAGGAGGGAGGAGGTCGTTGCAGACCCCCCTGTTTTCGCCTTGTTTTCACGGTGGCGCGTGGATCCACGCGCCGCCAGTGGCGGGGGTGCGTGAGATCCACGCGCCACCACTGCCACTGCTGTCCCAGCGGCTTCGCAACACTGTTCCGGCGAGTTAGAGGTTTCCAGCACTGTTCCGAAATGTTTTGGTTCATTTTGTAATTTCCAAATTGTTTTAATGTAATATTTTATTTAGTTTTGAGTTTTTTTGTAATTTGTATTTTGTGGATGTAAAAGAAAAGGAAAAGAAAAGAAAAAGAAAAGAAAAAGAAAAGAAAAGAATAAAAATAGTGAAAGTGTATGTGTGTGTTTGTATTTTGTTTTATTTATTTGTATATATTTTTAGTGATAAAATTGCAAATATATTAAAGAAGAATTTAATATTTTGATTGGATCACGGTTAAGAATTATTAACTTATACGTAAGTGATATTTCTAATTTCCGATGAAAAAACAATTATTAAAACTTCTTTAACACTTGTATGTGTGTGCTTGTATTTTGTTTTATTTATTTGTATATATTTTAATGATAAAATTGCAAATATATTAAAGAAGAATTTAATATTTTGATCGGATCACGGTTAAGAATTATTAACTTATACGTAAGTGATATTTCTAATTTCCGAAGAAAAGACAATTATTAAAACTTCTTTAACACGTCAAAGCCACAAAGCAGCTTACCTCAGGTAGGGTGTGTTAGGGGTGCTGATACCTTCCCTAACCACAACCAGTCCCTTACCCGCGAATCTCTGACAAGACCAGTACATCAGGTTTCCTAGTAGCCCTCAATAAATTACTAGGTGGCGACTCCAACGAACCAATTCAAAGCAAGCGTAACAAACGAGATTTAAATCGCCAGCCGATGTCGCGCGTTGATTTAATTTTTTTGGGGTGCGACATTACCTAGCTTAATTTCCAGATCTAGCTCTCTGTGGATATGACCTCGATCTTACCGAGTTAATTGCTACATCGCACACTTGTGCACTTGCGAGTTAAAACAAGCCGATCATAAAAAGCGGTCAAGCAATTTTGGCGCCGTTGCCGGGGAGCTAGCAAGCAAAGGTAACAAATTTATATTTGATTATTGGAAAATTAAAAAAATTCATATAAATAAAAAATCAAATGGCTGGTTTTACTGCCTAAAAAAAAATTTTACCTGAACTTTTTGGATATTAGACTGTGGATTAGACTATTAATTGTTGGATTTGGGTTGGTTCAACCATTTTTCTTTTATTGTTTATTCTAGTTAGTTTCTAATATTTATTGTTTATATTATAAGGCTGGTTTTACCGCCTCTTGTTTATTTTATTCTGTTGTTGTTATTTCTCTTATATTTATTGTCTAAAGTGCTTGGCCGGTATTACCGCCTCTTTTTTATTTTATTTTGTTGTTATTTATTGTTATTATTTATTTTATATTTATTGTTTGAAGTGCTTGGCCGGTATCACCGCCTCTTTATTCATGCTTGTTATACTTATCTTTTAATGTTTATTGTTGTTAATATTGTTTATTAGTTGGAGAGTGAATTTCTTAATTTGTTGTATTTTTATTTTTGAGCTATTACTTTATCTTGTACGTTTCATTTACTTTTATTTACAATTTTTTTTTTGTTTTTTTTTTCTCCTTTCCTTTCGTATTCATATAATTTTTATATTATTATTATTATTATTATTATTATTTTATCATGGCTAATGTTGAAGATGTAGAGGGTGAAGGGAGTGTTCAAGGTAATGGACCTCCACAATTTAATGATCAACCTAATTTTCGAACTCTTAGAGAGTATCTTCACCCGGCTAGACAAAGTACACCTTCGTGTATTATCTTGCCTCTTAACCAACAAGCTTTCAATTTGAAACCGGGCATGATTCAACTTCTTCCCACATTTCATGGTATGGATTCTGAAAATCCATACATACACATTAAGGACTTTGAAGAGGTATGTAATACTTTTATTGATAGAACATGCACTGAGGAAACTATTCGGCTTAAATTGTTCCCATTCTCTCTAAAGGATAAAGTCAAGCTTTGGCTAAACTCCTTACGTCCTAGGTCTATAGGTACATGGAGAGAAATGCAAGCTGAATTTTTTAAAAAATACTTCCCCACTCATAGGACAGCAGCTTTACAACGTCAAATGATGAATTTTTCTTGTAGTCCAAATGAGTCATTTCACCAAGCTTGGGAAAGGTTCAAAGACTTGTTAAATGCATGCCCCCACCATGGTTTTGAGATGTGGAGGTTAGTGAGTTTTTTCTACGACTCTCTTACCGCAGATTTTAAAAAGCTAGTGTCAACCATGTGTAATGGTGAGTTTTATGACAAAGAACCAAGTGAAGCCTTTGATTTTTTTGATCAATTGGCTGAAAACACAAAGCAATGGGAGACTTCTCTCCCACTTCATGTTGAGTCTAGAAACACCATTTCTCATTCAAGTGGGAAGTTCCAATTAAAAGAGACTGATGATCTTAATGCTAGATTGGCCTCATTGGCTAGGAAAGTAGAGTCTCTTGAGATTAAAAATGTGCATGTCATGAGTGAACAACAAGAGGAAAGTTGTGTTGTTTGTGAGAGCAAAGGGCATAGGACTACTGAGTGTCCTACCATTCCAGCCTTCAAAGAAGTGTTATATGGCCAAACTTCTGATTCAAGTAATGTTAGAAAGCCATTTTCAAACCAAGTAGGCAATCCCTACTCTAAGACTTATAATCCTGGAAGGAGGAACCACCCAAATTTTGGATGGAGAAATGAGGGCTCTTCAGTACCTCAAACATTTCAACCTCCACCCCAACCATTTCATGCTCCCACATATAACACGTACCAACCACCTCATAAGAGATCCCTAGAGGATACTCTTCAACAATTCATGCAAACACAAGGAGGAATCAACAACCAAGCTTACAAATTTCAAGACTAGACTAATAGGACCTTAGATGACATTCGAAGTCAACTAACCAAGTTGACTCAATCACTAAGCATTCAAGAGAAGGGAAAGATCCCAGCTCAACCAATGCCAAATCCTAGAGGTCAGGTACACATGAGTGAATCCTTACTTAGTGAACCTTCAAACCATGAACAAGTCCAAGCCATCACTACCCTTAGAAGTGGATAGATTGTTGACAAAGCTATAGGTTTTGGGATTCCTAAAGGTATTGTGGAGGAGAAATCTAGGGAGAGTGAAGAGGGAATCAAAACACAAGTGACAAATGAGAGTTTGAGTGACAAAGAAGGCGAGATAAATGAGAAAGAGATGAGTGAGAAAGGAGATGATTCAAGAAAAATTGGAGTCAAAGTGAGTGATTTATAATTTGTTCCTAGAGCACCATTTCCACAGAGGTTAGGGAAACCTAAACATGATCTTATGAACTCGGAAATCTATGAATTGTTCAAACAAGTGAAAGTCAACATTCCACTCCTTGATGCAATTAAACAAGTCCCATCTTATGCAAAGTTCTGTAAGGACTTATGCACAGTCAAAAGGAGATTGAATGTGAAAGAAAGAGCCTTTCTAACTGAGCATGCTAGTGCCATCATCCAGTTTAAGACCCCTCTTAAATACAAAGATCCTAGTTGTCCTACCATTTCATGCATTATTGGAAGTCATAAGATAGACCAAGCTTTGTTGGATTTAGGAGCAAGTGTGAATTTGATACCCTACACTGTTTACGAACAATTAGATTTAGGAGAAATCAAGCCTACTCGAATCACCCTTCAATTAGCTGATAGGTCAATCAAGATTCCTAGGGGTATTGTTGAGGATGTGTTGGTCCAAGTAGATAAATTCTACTTTCCTGTTGATTTTGTAGTGTTAGACACCGCACCTATTCAAGGTTCTAATGCTCCCATCCCAGTCATCTTAGGTAGACCTTTCCTAGCTACATCCAATGCTTTAATTAACTGTAGAAATGGGGTGATGAAATTGTCTTTTGGGAATATGACTGTGGAGATGAACATATTTAATGTCTCCAAACAAATTGGGACATTAGAGAGGTAGATTTGATCCAAACAATTTGTCAAGAACACTTTGAGAGAGAATGGGTAAAGGATCCATTGGAAAGAACTTTAATTCATGATGAAAGACTTTATTCATTGGAATGTGTTGATGAGGAAGTAAAAGAACTCGAGACTTATCTGGATCCAATGCCTATTATGTCAATAGGTCAATGGACCCCATCATTTAAGCCTTTGATTTCACCCCAAGTGAAAGTTGAGACATCTCTTGTCCAACCTTATAAACCAGAAAGGAAGCCTTTATCGAGTGATCTTAAGTATGCATTTCTAGGGGAAGATGAATCATATCCTATTGTGATTTCATCAAAACTTAGCATAGAGCAGGAACAAGAACTTTTGAGAGTGGTGAGAAAACACAAGAAAGCAATTAGGTGGACAATCACTGACTTGAAAGGAATTAGCCCTCTTTTATGTACACATAGAATTTATCTTGAAGAAGAGGCTAAATCTGTGAGGCAAATACAAAGACGAGTGAACCCAAACATGAAGGAAGTAGTGAGAGGTGAAGTGCTTAAACTACTTGATGCGGGTATCATTTACCCCATTACAAAGTCAAAATGGGTTAGTCCAACCCAAGTTGTCGTTAAAAAATCTAGAGTCACGGTAGTGAAGAATGAAAATAATGAGCTAGTACCAACAAGAATCCAAACTGGATGGCGTATGTGCATTGATTATCGTAAGTTGAACATGGTGACTAGGAAGGACCATTTTCCGCTTCCATTTTTAGACCAAGTGCTTGAAAGAGTAGCCGGAAGAGCTTTCTATTGTTTTCTTGATGGATACTCAGGTTACAACCAAATTGAGATTTCTTTAGAAGACCAAGAAAAAACCACTTTCACTTGTCCTTTTGGTACCTATGCTTATAGAAGAATGCCTTTTGGCTTGTGCAATGCACCAGCCACTTTTCAAAGGTGTATGATGAGTATCTTTAGTGACATGGTGGAAAATGTTTTGGAAGTTTTCATGGATGATTTTTCAGTTTATAGGGATTCTTATGAGTTGTGTCTAATGCATTTAGAAAAAGTTCTTGAAAGATGTGAAGAGAGCAATCTTGTACTTAATTGGGAGAAGTGCCATTTTATGGTGACACATGGCATTGTCTTAGGTCACATTGTCTCTTCAAAAGGGATAGAGGTGGATAAGTCAAAAGTTGAAGTCATTCAAAAATTACCTACCCCTAGGACTATGAAAGATGTGAGATCCTTTTTAGGACACGCTGGTTTTTACCGAAGATTCATTCATTCTTTTAATATCATTGCCAAACCATTGTGTAACTTGTTGTCACAAGATGTCCAATTTGATTGGACATCAAAATGTCAAGAAGCTTTTGAAAAGCTTAAAGGGTTGTTGACCATTGCACCAATCATGCAAGCTCCTGATTGGTCTTTACCATTTGAACTGATGTGTGATGCTAGTGATTTTGCGGTAGGGGTTGTTTTAGGGCAAAGAAAAGATAAGAAGCCATGTGTGGTTGGACTAAGCTTTGTTTGTTTGATTGATTGATTTTCTGTTTTGGTCTGTTTAACTTTACTGTTTCAACACTTTTATTTCTTGCTCATACATAAATACATCAAGTTTAATTCATTCATGCATTTTTAATTTTGCAAGAAAACCCAATTCTAGGATAGGAGGGGAGTAGCGGTCTGCCCCATGACTTTTAGTCGGGGTTTAGATTCGTGAAACATCCAACTATGAACTGAGTGTTTACTTGGTGATGGCGGTCCAACTAGCCGAGCTTGAGTCCCGAGAGGAAGAAGCAAAGGAAATGCAAGAGCAATTTGAGGAATGGGAAGATTATAACAGTATTTTTGATGCACAACTAAACACTAAGGTAGCTGAGCTTGATATAGAGAAGGAAGAATTGCAAAGGGCCAGAAATCAGATTAAGCAATTGGAAAAGATGGTTCAAATTTTGGAGACAAACAATGAATCATTAGCTGCCAGCAATGGAACATTGCTCCAAGATAACACCGTGTTCCATTACAAGATTGAACAAACTAACAGGCTAATTGACATGGTGGCTAGGAAGGCAAATGAGCTACGAGTGAAGGCTGCCAGGATTGCTAACAACCGCCATAGATACGAGGAATATTTGAATGAAGTTTCCTTTTTCATCAAGAATGTGGCCAATAGAGGAATATCATTTGAATGAAGACATTTTATATGAACCACTTTGTACTATGTCTACTTTCGAACTTTCATGATATGTACGGAATTTAATCAATCAAAGGAATTGGGTAAAACCACTTTGTGTATTAGACTTTGGATGTTACTGTATTTGGCAAAGGAAGTCATGGATTAGCTCTTTAAATCCATATACGTGCATTTGCATCCATGTTTATACATTCATTCATTATAACACATGCATACATTAGGTCAAAATATAGGTCCCCAAAGAGCTTACAATACCCGCCTTCGAGCAAGGAACATGGAAGATGAAGAGCGTGCTTACCATGAAGCTCGTTTCCAAGAAGAGTTGGATTCCTTAAAAGATAGTGTGGCTTGCCTCACCGGCTTACTCGAGCAAGTACTAAGGAACACCTCGGGGGAAGGTCCTTCAACTAGGCCTGCTCCTCTCCCAACAAACCAACCTGAAGAAATAATAGGAGAGCATGCACAGGAGCCTCGACACAATGAGCATGCACAGGAGCCCCGACACAATCCAGCATTTGTGCCGCTAACAACACCAATACCAACACCCGCAGTCGTAGATGCATTCGTTAATAAGTCCCATAAAACCAAGCCATCTGAGGATGTTGATCAAGACAAAATGGCAGCACTAGAGGCCAGGATTAGGGCCATTGAGGGAATAGACTTATATGACCCTGTACGAGCTGTCGAAATGTGTCTAGTCCCTAATGTGGTGGTACCAAAGAAATTTTGAGTTCCTGAATTTATCAAATACACCGGCACTCAATGCCCTGTTACCCATCTCAAATCTTATTGCAATAAAATGGCAGAGGTAATCCACGATGAGAAACTACTAATGCATTTCTTCCAAGATAGTTTGAGTGGAGTGGCATTGAGCTGGTATATGAGGTTGGATAATACTAGGATCCATACATGGAAGGACCTCGTAGATGCTTTCATCAAACAATACAAATACAATATGGATATTGCCCCTGACAGAACCAGTCTGTCTAACCTGGAGAAAGGAGATAGAGAAAGCATAAGAGAGTATGCTCAAAGATGGAGAGATTTGGCAACACAAGTCCACCCCCCTCTCCTAGAAAAGGAAATGGTTGCTCTGTTTGCTAACACTCTAAAAACGCCATACTATGAGCACGTGATGGGCAGTTCGGCCTAACAATTCACGGATGCCGTGGTAGTGGCTGAACGTATAGAGCAAGGAGTAAAGAGTGGAAGGATCTCTGCACCCATGGAGAAAAAAGGTTTCGGAGCGAGGAAGAGAGAGATTGATCATGTTAAAAGTAGTTATAGAAGCAAGAAAGGCCCTTTCCAAAGATATAATACTCAATCCTCTTCACCCCAAATTGCCAACACTAATTTCAACTTCCCGAGCCCAACCAAAAAACTTGAAACCCAAAACCACCAAGTAAAAAACCAAGCCGAGAGTTTCCCCAAAAAGAACTACCAAAGAACCCACGAACAATTGCCTCCATTACCGTTACCCCTAGATGAAATGTACCAAAAACTACTAAGTATCGGGCAAGTAGTCCCTGTGCCTTTGATCCCCCTACAACCACCTTACCCCAGCTGGTATAAACCGGATCTTACTTGCGAATATCATGCCGGTATAGCTAGACATAACATCCATACTTGCAACGCCTTCAAGAGAAAACTTCTTCAACTGATCAAAGCAGGATGGATAGCATTTGAAGATGCCCCTAATGTGAATGTGAACCCTCTACCTAACCATACTTCAGGTAGTGGGTCTGTAAACATGTTAGAATTGGAACACTCAATAATCTTAAAGGTGTTAATGGATAGGATCTACCAAATGATGGTAGATGCAAGGTACAAAGAGGGTAGCGAGAAGTGTTGTGAACTTCATAATATAAAGGCCCACGTGATCAGCCATTGCAAGGGCTTTCACAAAAAAGTGATGCAGATGATGAGTCATGGGTTGCTGCGAATTGAGAAAGCAACAAGTGAGGAAGTGTTCATGATGGAGGCACCAAATAAAGAGGCATGTCGAGTACAATTCACCACCGGAAAGCCACCCAAATTGGTCTTATCTAGACCAGTAGTGGAACATAGAGGAAGCTACAATGCTTTACCTCACAATTATGGGTACTCTTTCAAAAGCACTCCGCAACCACCTGTTTTTCAAATAGAAATTGGGGGATTGACCCGTAGTGGCAGATGTTTCACTCCAAAAGAGCTGGAAAAACAAAGAAAAGCTAAGGGTAAAGAAAGGGTTGACATAACCGAGGAAATAAACAAACCTGTCACGGAAGAGGAAACCAACGAATTCTTAAAGCTGATGAAACACAGTGAATATAGTATTGTTGAGCAGCTCAAGAAAACTCCATCAAGAATATCGTTATTTTCTTTGATTCTAAGCTATGAGCCACATAGGAAGGCCCTACAAAAGGTATTGAATGAAGCCTACGTTCCTCAAGACATCAATTAAGAAGCCATGGAGCATTTAGTGGGAAGAATCCAGGCCTCGAATTATATATACTGAAGATGAATTGTGTCCTGATGGTACTAGGCACAACAAGCCGTTATACATTACGGTGCGCTGCAAGGATATGCTGATCGGAAAGGTACTCGTCGATAATGGTTCTGCACTAAACGTCTTACCAATGCATATGTTGAAAGAAATGCATGTCGATGAGTCATATATGAAGCCCAACACCTTGATGGCGAGAGCATATGATGGTTCTCCAAGACCGATAATTGGGACCCTAGAAGTAGAACTATATGTGGGGTCGTAGATGTTCTTGATAACATTACAAGTGATGGACATTCACCCATCTTACAAAATATTATTAGGAAGGTCGTGGATTCATGCAGCTGGAGCAGTGGCTTCTTCATTGCACCAGTGTTTGAAGTATATCATTAATGGAATGTTGATAACTAACAAAGCTGAAGAGACAGTTTCCATGATAAAAAATGTGGCCATACCTTTTATTGAAACTGAAGATTGTAGAGATGGGAATATTCATGCTTTCGAAATTGTGAACGCAGAATGGGTTCTTGAAGGCACAGTGCTGAGAAAGCCTAAAATCCCAGAAATGGCAAAGATGGCTGCCAAATGCTTTTTAAAGAATGGGGTTCCTTTTCAACGTAATCCTGGGATTACAATGCCTAGCCTGATCAAGCTAAACTGTGCAAATCAAAGATTTAGGCTTGGATATAAGCCCAAGAAAGACGATTACAAGCGGGTCACTCAGTTTAAAAGAGAGGCAAGAATGGCGAGGATTGAAGGAAGAGAGCCGGAAGAAGAGGAACTTGTCATCCCACCACTCCAAGTATCTTTACCAAGGGCTGCAGAAGTGATTAGATCTGGCATAATAGATCTCCACATCAATACCCTGGAGAGCCAAGAAGAAAAACAAATAGAGGAAGCGGATTTGGAGATGAAGGATCAAGTTTTTCCACAGCTCTCCATTCACACCATTGATGAACCTCCTACTAGATTTTTCGTGCGAAGATTGGTTGAAGGAGAGGTGTACCAGAATTGGAAGATGGAGTCTGCTCCTATTGTGTTTAAAAATAATCCTAAAAGTTCCATCGATTCACAAAACCATTGCACTAAGAATAATTGGCCAAACTTCGATAATATGATTGCAATGGATGACGAAGAATGGGGAGAGGAAGATATAAAAGAGTTTACTAAGCTGGTAGAATGTTCAGAAAAGGCCTGGGAACCGGCTAATGAGAAACTATAAGCCATTAACGTGGGAGACGAAGAAGAAAATAAGGAATTAAAGATTGGCACTCTTTTTACAACTGAAGAAAGAAATAGTCTAGTTTCTCTATTACACGAGTATGTAGATGTTTTTGCCTGGACTTATGCAGATATGCCTGGTCTAGATACTGACATAGTAGTGCATAAGATTCCTTTAATAGAAGGAAGCAAGCCAATTAAGCAGAAAACCAGGGGAATGCGTCCGGACATGTTGCTCAAGGTAAAATCTGAGATACGAAAACAATGGGATGCAGGGTTTCTAGATGTGGTCCAATATCCACAATGGGTAGCCAATGTGGTCGTAGTCCCAAAAAAGGATGGGAAGATTCGGATGTGTGTAGACTATAGAGATTTGAACAAGGCGAGCCCAAAAGATGATTTTCCTTTGCCCCATATAGACATTCTCGTTGATAATGCTGCAAGAAATGCTACATATTCTTTTATGGATGGATTCTCTGGTTATAATCAAATTAGAATGGCAGAAGAAGATAAAGAGAAGACCACTTTTGTCACACCTTGGGGGACGTTTTGCTATAAAGTAATGCCATTCGGATTGAAGAATGCAAGAGCCACATATCAAAGAGCAATGGTTACCCTGTTCCACGATATGATACACCAAGAAGTGGAAGTTTATGTGGATGACATACTTGCAAAATCGAGGAAAGAGGAAGATCATGTGCAAGTGTTAAGAAGACTATTTGAAAGGCTGCGGAAATTCCAGCTAAAGTTGAATCCTGCAAAATGCTCATTCGGGGTGAAAACTGGAAAACTATTGGGCTTCATAGTAAGCGGTCAAGGAATAGAAGTCGATCCTGATAAAGCTAAAGCTATTCAGGAGATGCCTGCCCCTAAGACAGAAAAGGAAGTAAGAAGTTTCCTCGGGCGCCTGAATTACATAGCTCGGTTCATATCCCAGTTGACGGTGACTTGTGAACCAAATTTCTGTTTGCTCAGGAAGAAAAATCCTGGAGTATGGGACAATGATTGTCAGGAAGCCTTCGATAAAATAAAGAGGTACTTGCAAAACCCACCATTGTTAGTACCTCCAACATCGGGGAGGCCTTTGATTCTATGCTTGACAATAACAGAAACAGCTATGGGCTGCGTGCTGGGACAACATGATGAGTCAGGAAGGAAGGAGCATGCTATTTACTACTTGAGTAAAAAATTCAATGATTGTGAGTCGAGATATACAACAATTGAGAGGTTGTGTTGTGCTTTGGTTTGGAGTGCGAAAAGACTTCGGCAGTATATGCTATACTACACAACTTGGTTGATTTCGAAATTAGACCCGCTCAAGTATATTTGTGAAAAGCCTTACCTGTCAAGTAGAATAGCAAGATGGCAAGTGTTATTGGCAGAATATGACATTGTCTTTATGACAAGAAAAGCTGTAAAAGGAAGCATAATTGCCGATCATCTTGCAGATCATGCCATGGAGAACTATGAGCCACTAAACTTTGACCTCCCAGATGAAGATGTGATAGTAGTCGAAGATGAAAGTGGAGAAGGCAATCAGTGGACCCTTTACTTTGATGGGGCAGTAAACGTATCAGGAAATAAGGCCGGAGCTGTAGTGATTTCCCTAGAAAATAAGCAGTATCCTGTTTCAACAAGGTTACTGTTTGAATGTACAAATAACACTGCCGAGTATGAAGCCTGTATCATTGGCCTGGAAGCTGCTCTAGAACTTAAGGCCAGGAAGCTGGAGGTTTTTAGGGATTCCTTACTAATTATTTGCCAAGTCAAAGGTGAGTGGCAAACTAAGGATGAGAAGTTAAAGTTGTATCAAAGTTATCTCTTGAAGCTAGCCGATGAATTTGAAGAAATCAAATTCACCCATATAAGCAGAGATAAGAATCAGTTTGCTGATGCCTTAGCAACCTTAGCTTCAATGACACAAGTTGATGCTAAAAGCAAGATCCAACCAATAGATATCGAAGTCAGAAGCTTCCAAGCCCATTGTTGCTTAATTGAAGAATCTCTAGATGGGAAACCATGGTACAATAACATCAAGAAGTTTCTCCAGCATCGAGAATATCCTGAAGGGATTTCCAAAACAGATGAAAAGACTTTAAGAAGAATGACCATGATTTTTTTCTTGGATGGGGAAATTTTATATAAAAGGTCATTTGATGGGACTCTGCTCAGGTGTTTGAATGAAAATGAGATTGAACAAGCATTAAAGGAAGTCCATGAGGGGATCTGTGCTACATATGCTAATGGGCATACAATGGCGAAACAAATTCAAAGGTCTAGATACTTCTAGTTGACCATGGAGAGAGATTGTATAGACTATGTCAGAAAATGCCATAAGTGTCAAATATATGGCGACAAGATAAATATGCCTCCGGCGCCTCTATTCAATATGATCTCACCTTGGCCTTTTGATATGTGGGGTTTAGATGTCATAGGGCCAATCAACCCCAAGGCGAGCAATGGGCATAGATTAATTTTGGTGCCCATTGACTACTTCACCAAATGGGTAGAAGCCAACTCTTACGCCCATGTAACACAAAAAGTACTCAAGAGATTTATTGAAAAGGATTTGGTTTGTCGTTATGGTTTGCCGATAAGATTGGTAACTGACAACGCCCAGAATTTCAATGGGAAGCTGATTGACGAATTGTGCACCAAATGGAAGATTAAACACCTCAATTCTTCCCCTTATAGACTAAAGATGAATGGGGCAGTCGAAGCAGCTAATAAGAATCTCAAGAAGATTATCCAGAAAATGGTGGTCACCTACAAGGATTGGCATGAGATGCTCCCATATGCACCTCATGCGTACCGTACCATAGTTAGAACTTCTACAAATGCCACCCCATACTCTTTAGTATATGGAATGGAGGCGGTTGTGCCCTTAGAAGTAGAAATCCCATCACTGTGGATCCTGAAGGATGCAGAACTGGACGAATCAGAATGGGCAAGGTCAAGATTTGAGCAACTAACCTTGATCGATGAGAGAAGACTAGCAGCTATCTCCCATCACCAGTTATACCAAAGCAGGATAGCCAGAGCTTACAATAAGAAGGTCAAACCAAGGGTGTTCAAGGAAGGGGATTTGGTGCTAAGGAAGATCCTACTAGCATCAGGAGAAGATCAAAGCAAGTGGGCACCAAACTACAAAGGGCCATATGCAGTGAAAAAGGCTTTTTCTGGAGGGGTTTTAATTCTGACTACTAGGGATGGAAGGGATCTACCAAGACCTGTAAACTCAGATGTTGTAAAGAAGTACTATGCCTGATGTATTTACCTTCATCAGTCAATGAAATTGAAGTTTGGCCGAGATTTCTTTAGTGTGTTTCCCTTAAAATTATGCATGATCCCATGTTTTCACAACGATTTTTGGGAATTCAAAGCTTAGTACGAAAACAGAAATCATTCTGATGTTTTTCCGAAACAAACAAGTTCTGAAAATTAAGGTGATTCCTTAGAGAGGTAACCATACACCTAGAAAACCTAAAAAAAAAAGCACCATGAAGTGACTCTAAAGTTGAGTTTTGATTGCATGAATAATGAGAAATCACTTTGCATACTCGCATGAAAGCAATGCTTACCGATCCTAAATGCATGCATTTGAGATGAAGAAAGGTCATCTTTGATAATCTTTTCACAAGGCTGAAATATATCCTTTGCAGTCCCCTTTTGAGCCTAATAATTTTTTCTTGAAAAATAACATTGGCTAGGATCACACCCTATACTGGGGGGCAAGTGCTAAAAATCCATAATGATTGAAAGTGCCCAAATAACTCTTGGGGGCATGAAAAAGTCTTCAACAATGAAAGTGCCCAAACAATGCTGGAGGGTATAAAAGAAAATTCTCAATCATCGAAGGTGCCCATACAAAGCTAGGGGGCATGAAGAAAAATCCAAAGGATTCAAAAATTTTGAGCAAAAAAACAAGGCCAATACAATGATTCTCAAAATCAATTGAAGAAAACAAAAACAAAGAGAAAGAGCCCAAACCCAACACTGGGGGGGCACCGTGGACCATTTTACAAATCAATTCCAAGGTCTAGAAATGTATGAACAAAAGAGTTTGGGATATAAACACTTGTGATCCTTAGTCTTAAAGTCCCTTAAACACCTTTTGAGCCTACATATATCATTTTCTTCATAGTCAAAAGCCTAAGCCTACATTACGTGCCTAATCAAGCCCTTTCTAATCAAAGGCAAGCAATCGAGATCGGTAGGCAGTGCTTTCTCATGCGAAGCAAATCCATTATTCATGCAAATAAAATGAATGTTTCACCAACGGTTCTCAATAACCCACAAATTGAAATTTAAACCTTTTGTGACCAACCTATTGTCACTTCGTGTTCTTCACATTTTCGTCAAAAGCAAAACAAATTTTTCATCACATCTAAAAACCTCTCCATAGGAATCACTTGAATCTCTTCAGATTAAGTTTGCCTTGAATCAATGTCAAAATGATTTTTGTGTCTGGAATAGCTTTGAAATTCCAAAAATTCTGAATGAAAGCAACTCCTTATCAAAAACCAAACCTACCTTCACATAGCCTCATCCTCAAACCTGATCTGAATACTTGGGGGCATGATCAAGCTAGAGGGCAATTCACCAAAACACATAGGGGTGGCTCCATGATTCCCCTTCTAAGAAAATGGAAAATGTTGGGTTGAGCTGGAAATCTCTTCAAATAAAGGTTTGAGGGACAAGATGTGTGTTGATATCATATCCTGCCCGAGGGTCAAGATCACAAGATGTGACTTGAGTAAGCAAGAGTGAAAAGAGCCATTAAAGCTTACTATCAGACACTCCAACTTTTGAAGAGAAGAAAGACACCATGAAGAAGAGGGGACCTATATTTATCAGGTAAGTATACATGCATATTGATCACGATGCATCCTTGACATATCAGTGTCTTACCATTACTTTTTTTTGAGTGGGCATTGGGCCCCCCATCATTTAGATAGTATGCTTTCTAGCCCTATTGCCTTTCTCTTTGAGTGCGCCTAAGAGTCCTCGACCATCTCGGATAGTGTGTTTTCTAACCCTAACTCCTTTCGAGTGTACTTTTCAGCCCTCGTTCCCATTTGGGTCCTATCATGACCCCAAAAAAATAACAAAAAAAATTTGTTTTGCGACATTCGACTGGCGACTTTTGTTTTGTTCTATTTTGCTGATTTGGTTCTTTGGAGTCGCCACCTAGTATTTTTGGTCACTAGGAACCCTAACTGATCTTTCAGAGATTCTAAGGCAAGGGACCGGTTGCGTAAAGGGAAGGTATTAGCACCCCTAGTACGCCCTACCTAAGGTAAGCTGCTTGGTGTTTTGGTTTGCTCTATAATTGCTATGGTATTAGTATTTTCTAGGCTCGTCAATTGATTTTGGATAGAAATCTAAGGAGATTCCATGTGCTTTGAAAGCTCATTTTTTCCTTAGTATTTCAAGAGTTTGCGACTAAAAAAAAAAACGTGGAATAAAAAAAAAATTAAAATTTTGAAATGTCCTCGATTATAATCAAGGCTTCTTTCAAGAATGTGTGCGGATTTATTACTCCCAATAATATTTTGGATATTCGTCCTTTTAAGGATTTCTTTATCCAAACATTAGTGGTGAATAATAAATAAATTTTCTCCCCCAAAATAAGATTTTTATAGTTTTTGGAATATTGGCCAATACCCTTTGGAGTTTTACAAACATGTTGTAAAATCCAAAAATGCAAGAAAATAATTTGTGTTTAAGAAATCTATGCGAAAACACACTTTCGAAGCTTCCAATATATTTTTTTTATAAAAAGAATATTCAAAACATGTTAGAGTATTGGCTGTATGCAACACGCAAGAAAACATTTTTTTTTTTGTAAACAATATTTTTTTTTTTTACGAAATCGGGTATTTTAATACTGAATTTATATCTCCACGGCATAAAAATACAAACTAATATTAAGTCATAAAAAAAAATGTGCGGAAAAATCCACAATATTTTTTAAGGAATTTTAGAAATTTTTGAAAGCAAAAAAAAAAAAAAATTATATTTGAAAATCTTGGATGTCTTGACGAAATCGGGTATTTTAAACACTGAATTTGTATCTCCACAAAATAAAAATACAAACCAAATGTATAAAACAAAAATATATTTATATGAAAAGAAAATAACAACAAATGTTTTTAGATTTTTCAGATTTTTTTTCAAAAAAAAAAAACATATATATATATATACACACATATAATAATAATAATAATATAATATAATTGTAATATATTAATATAGTAAGGGGGGCTGGGCCGGCCCAACTAAATTGGGCCGGACCCAGCCTTAAGAGTCGTTGGGCCGGATTCGGCCCAAACGGATTGGGCCGATCCCCGGCCAACAACCTTCCTACCTTGGTCTGGGCCGGACCGGCCCAGACCACCGGGTTGGGCCAGAATCCCTCTGGCCCAACCACATGTTTCTAGGCTAGAAACCGTCTGGCCTAGAGAAGAAAAGAAACACAGCACGAGGGGGGAATTATTTTCCCCCCGCCTCCTGCATGCAGAACGATTCTGCATGCAGGAGGCAAAAAAAGAACTTACAGCCTTTGAAAAGAAAAATGTGTAAGGGGGAAGCATACCTGCCGCGGCGGAGACGACGGCTTGCTGGCGGTGCTGTTGTGGAGGCGGTGGCAGCGTCGTGGCTGACGGACGGCGGGTCAAGCGATTTCCCAAGCAAATCCAGCGAAGTCCTCTCGGGTCGTTTGCTTGGTTTTCGTTTATAAGTTTCTTCCCAGTTTCAAATTTTCCACTCTTCTCTCGTTTTTTTTTTAGTTTTCGTTGGCTCTCTCTCCTCTCTGGTGGGTGTTTCTCTCTCTTCCTCTCTCTCTTCGATTTTTCTAAGTTGTCTTCGGGTTCCTCCTATGTTCTCTTTTTTCGTCCCTCCTGTTATCCCTTTCGGTTCTCTATTTATAGAACCATGGCGCGACTTCAACGTGGAGCCCTGGAGCGGGTCGAGGAGCGGCGGGCCTCCCTCGGCTTCGGCAACGAGGCGGGTTGTCGGCCATTGTTTTCTGTCGGTGGCCCACCGGCGTGGGGCCTCGGTCGGTGGCAAGAGGGACGTGCAAAAAAAAAATAAAAAAATACAAACTTTTCCTTCTTCCCCGCTGTAATGTTCGGGGGGAAGAAGACAGTGAACAATGCAGTTCAAAACGACACCGTTTGGTCTCTCTTTTTTTTTTATATATATTTATTTATGCATGAAACGGCGTCGTTTTGAACAAAACGCGCCGTTTCATTTTAAAATAAAGGCGCCAGAAACTTTGTTTTTAAATCAGTCCCTAATTTGTCATTTGTTCTATTAAGTCCTTCAATCGAGTCCTTCAATCAAGAATAAAATTCAATTGCGTCCCTGCCAAATTCGGTCCCTACCCCTATAGTTGGCCGCGTTTTTCACTTTGGTCCTTGGCCTCTGATTTTCACAATTAAGCCCTTAATTGATCAATAAACTTCCAGTTTCTTCAATTAAGCCCCTGAAACAATTCCAAACAGCCCCCTCTATCTTTGCGCCTTCTCCAAATTGGTCCCTGATTTCGGATTTTCACAATTAAGTCCCTAATTGGCCATTAAACTTCAATATTTATGCAATTAAGCCCCTGATTTGACCCAATAAATTCCTAAAAAATATATTTTGGCCCCAGAACTTAAATTTCTTCAAATTAAAGCCCAAATTGACTTAAAAATCAATTTTTCTTGCAATCAAATCTTCTATAAATTCAAATAAAAATCCAATTAAGTCCATAAACATCCAAATTTGGGCTTTTCTCCTCAAAATTCAAATTTTCCTTCTCAATAGGGCTTTCATCCTTCAAGAATATACTGTAAAAAATTCAATCCTTGTATTTTTAAATTCCTTGACCAATTTTCTGACTGTTTCCTGAGCGCTTCTGCCTCCTGTTATTTTTTCTAAACTCTTTTGGCTATTTATTTTATTTTTTATGGGGACCCAAAAATGGGTTACAACAGATGCCCCCTCTTTATAATTCTTACGGAGCATGGGTTTTGCGCAGTAAGTGTTATAAAGATAAACCCAAAACGGAACTCCCGAAACTGATCTGTTTGAAGCTTAATTGATCTGAAACTTTGTCTTTTACAACAAACCTCCTTAGCCCAAAAACTATGATCAAAACTTAGTTATCTCGAGATCCTTATCCATCGATCCATCGATCCTCCGAATTCTTACTTTAGTTTGATCAATCATGGAAATCCATCCGAGATCCCATCTGGTGATCTCCTTTAACCTAGAATCCCATCCGGCGATTCCTTTACTCATAACCAATACAAAAAATGTGTGTGTGGTCTCATTATGATGGGTGACCTGCCCGAGTGGAAAAGAGAAAGAGTGGTCTCATTCTTTGGGTGACCTACCCAGGGGAAAGAATGGCCTCATTATTATGGGTGATCTACCTAGGAAAAAAAAAATGGAGAATGGTCTCATTCTTATGGGTGACCTACCCAGCAAAATATGGTCTCATTGTGATGGGTGACCTACCCAGAAAAAGGAAGAGTGGTCTCATTCTTTGGGTGACCTACCCAGGGGAAGGAATGGCCTCATTCTTATGGGTGACCTACCTAGATAAAAAAAATGGAGAATGGTCTCATTCTTATGGGTGACCTACCCAGAAAAATATGGTCTCATTGTGATGGGTGACCTACCCAAGGAAAAAAAAGAAGAGTGGTCTCATTCTTTGGGTGACCTACCCAGGGGACGGAATGGCCTCATTCTTATGGGTGACCTATGATTGTGCATCAAAAGTATCATTAAGTCTTTTATTTTACATATGTATTTATTGTTTTTATTTGAATTTTTTATAATAAGTGATGTGCTTTTTAGTAATGAAGTTTCTTTTAATGTTTCGATAGGTTTTTGGAGCTTAAATGAATTATTTCAGAAAATTCAACGTCGGAATTCGGAACAAAGAATTGAAGAGAAATTTAGTTGAAGATTGAAGCAAATCTTGGTTCAAATAAGTGCTCCAAATTTGCCCAAAAAATCAATTATTTTCCAATTCTAGAAAAGAATATCATATGATCCATTTCAAGCCCAAACTTACCTTATGTTGTGTGCAAACTTCAACCATCAAACACTCAAGGTTTCAATGTCAATCTTAGCCCAAATAATAGGTACAATTGTATACTTATTTGATGTTTAAATCCAGCCCCAAATCAGCCCCCAAATCAGCCTCCAAATCAGCCCAAGCACAATCCATGATCTTACATGTCCACACAACAAATAATATTTGATTTATTTTGGGCAATTAATTGATTCAAGAGGGCAAGCACATGGATGGAAAGCTGGAGGGGACATTGTGACATTATTTTGGGTCAACAAGAAGAAAGAAACAGCTCATAAAGGAGGAAGAAAAACGTGCACCAAAGTGTTCTCCAAGCTGGCCTGATTTAATTTTCCAGAACATCTTTCGGTGTTTTGCCCATAACATTTGACTCCGATGTCCCAATGAGCTGTTCTTTAATGATCTGGAAAGCTCATAGAATTGCCTATAAATATGTCTCTAATAGCCATCTCCAGGGGAGGCTTCTAAGAGGGTCGAATTGCTGTCCAAAGTTAGAGTCAGATTTGTGTCCGAATTTTTACTGAAATTCTGTTGTGTTCTTCTTTGTAGATTTCGGTTCTTTAGTTTGTAAAACTTATTATTTCAGTTTGATTCAAGTTATTTCATGTTTATTAAAGTGTTCTTATATATAATCATGGTTGGCTAATCTCTTTCTTGGATCCAAATCAAGGATGATGGTGATTGAGGTGAGTTCTTTAAGATATGAATGAATGTTAATGATTATCTTCTCATCTTCTTCATGAATGTTTTATTATTGCAAAGAAATTTTAGAAATCATTTAGGTAATGTTATAATCTTGAATTTTTATGCACAAACCTTAGTTTTGGTATAGAGATTGCTTGATTCAATGTCTTACTTAATTTGAAAGTACTTGTTCATTCTTAAGCAATAATTAATCTTCATCTTTTTAAACTTCATTGTAATATCTTCCGATCTAATATCACCATCGTTGATATTAGGTTGAGTTATCTTATATATGTTGAAGAAATCACCAATACATCACCATTAAAATTGATTTGGACCAAGACTTACTTTTTCTTGTCTTTTAAAATCTATTTACACTTTTTCATGTTTGAAAACAAATCCATCAATTATTTTCAACCAAGTTATTGTTAATTTAATTTCTCTTGAGTTTTTTTTGTTGTTACCTAGCTTAATTTCCAGATCTAGCTCTCTGTGGATATGACCTCGATCTTACCGAGTTAATTGCTACATCGCACACTCGTGCACTTGCGAGTTAAAACAAGTCGATCACAAAAAGCGGTCAAGCAATTTTGGCGCCGTTGCCGGGTAGCTAGCAAGCAAAGGTAACAAATTTATATTTGATTATTGAAAAATAAAAAAAAATTCATATAAATAAAAAATCAAATGGCTGGTTTTACCGCCTAAAAAAAAAAAAATTGACCTCAACTTTTTGGATATTGGACTATTAATTGTTGGATTTTGGTTGGTTCAACCATTTTTCTTTTATTGTTTATTCTAGTTAGTTTCTAATATTTATTATTTATATTATAAGGCTGGTTTTACCGCCTCTTGTTTATTTTATTTTTTGTTGTTATTTCTTTTATATTTATTGTCTAAAGTGCTTGGCCGGTATTACCGCCTCTTGTTTATTTTATTTTGTTGTTATTTATTGTTGTTATTTCTTTTATATTTATTGTTTGAAGTGCTTGGCCGGTATTACCGCCTCTTGTTTATTTTATTTTGTTGTTATTTGTTTATTTTATTTTGTTGTTATTTATTGTTATTATTTCTTTTATATTTATTGTTTGAAGTGCTTGGCCGGTATTACCGCCTCTTTATTCATGCTTGTTATACTTATCTTTTAATGTTTATTGTTGTTAATATTGTTTATTAGTTGGAGAGTGAATTTCTTAATTTGTTGTATTTTTATTTTTGAGCCATTACTTTATCTTGTACGTTTCATTTACTTTTATTTGCAATCTTTTATTTGTTTTTGTTTTTTTTTCTCTCCTTTCCTTTCGTATTCATATAATTGTTATATTATTATTATTATTATTATTTTATCATGGCTAATGTTGAAGATCTAGAGGGTGAAGGGAGTGTTCAAGGTAATGGACCTCCACAATTTAATGATCAACCTAATTTTCGAACTCTTAGAGAGTATCTTCACCCGGCTAGACAAAGTACACCTTCGTGTATTATCTTGCCTCTTAACCAACAAGCTTTCAATTTGAAACCGGGCATGATTCAACTTCTTCCCACATTTCACGGTATGGATTCTGAAAATCCATACATACACATTAAGGACTTTGAAGAGGTATGTAATACTTTTATTGATAGAACATGCACTGAGGAAACTATTCGGCTTAAATTGTTCCCATTCTCTCTAAAGGATAAAGCCAAGCTTTGGCTAAACTCCTTACGTCCTAGGTCTATAGGTACATGGAGAGAAATGCAAGCTGAATTTTTGAAAAAATACTTCCCCACTCATAGGACGGCAGCCTTACAACGTCAAATGATGAATTTTTCTTGTAGTCCAAATGAGTCATTTCACCAAGCTTGGGAAAGGTTCAAAGACTTGTTAAATGCATGCCCCCACCATGGTTTTGAGATGTGGAGGTTAGTGAGTTTCTTCTACGACTCTCTTACCGTAGATTTTAAAAAGCTAGTGTCAACCATGTGTAATGGTGAGTTTTATGACAAAGAACCAAGTGAAGCCTTCGATTTTTTTGATCAATTGGCTGAAAATACAAAGCAATGGGAGACTTCTCTCCCACTTCATGTTGAGTCTAGAAACACCATTTCTCATTCAAGTGGGAAGTTCCAATTAAAAGAGACTGATGATCTTAATGCTAGATTAGCCTCATTGGCTAGGAAAGTAGAGTTTCTTGAGATTAAAAAAGTGCATGTCATGAGTGAACAACAAGAGGAAAGTTGTGTTGTTTGTGAGAGCAAAGGGCATAGGACAACTGAGTGTCCTACCATTCCAGCCTTCAAGGAAGTGCTATATGGCCAAACTTCTGATTCAAGTAATGTTAGAAAGCCATTTTCAAACCATGTAGGCAATCCCTACTATGAGACCTATAATCCTGGATGGAGGAACCATCCAAATTTTGGATGGAGAAATGAGGGCTCTTCAGTACCTCAAACATTTCAACCTCCACCCCAACCATTTCATACTCCCACACATAACACGTACCAACCACCTCATAAGAGATCCCTAGAGGATACTCTTCAACAATTCATGCAAACACAAGGAGGAATCAACAACCAAGCTTACAAATTTCAAGACCAGACCAATAGGACCTTAGATGACATTCGAAGTCAACTAACCAAGTTGACTCAATCACTAAGCATTCAAGAGAAGGGAAAGATCCCAGCTCAACCAATGCCAAATCCTAGAGGTCAGGTACACATGAGTGAATCTTCACTTGGTGAACCTTCAAACCATGAACAAGTCCAAGCCATCACTACCCTTAGAAGTGGATAGATTGTTGACAAAGCTATAGGTTTTGGGATTCCTAAAGGTATTGTGGAGGAGAAATCTAGGGAGAGTGAAGAGGGAATCAAAACACAAGTGACAAATGAGAGTTTGAGTGACAAAGAAGGCGAGATAAATGAGAAAGAGATGAGTGAGAAAGGAGATGATTCAAGAAAAATTGGAGTCAAAGTGAGTGATTTAGAATTTGTTCCTAGAGCACCATTTCCACAGAGGTTAGGGAAACCTAAACATGATCTTGTGAACTCGGAAATCTATGAATTGTTCAAACAAGTGAAAGTCAACATTCCACTCCTTGATGCAATTAAACAAGTCCCATCTTATGCAAAGTTCCTTAAGGACTTATGCACAGTCAAAAGGAGATTGAATGTGAAAGAAAGAGCCTTTCTAACTGAGCATGCTAGTGCCATCATCCAGTTTAAGACCCCTCTTAAATACAAAGATCCTGGTTGTCCTACCATTTCATGCATTATTGGAAGTCATAAGATAGACCAAGCTTTGTTGGATTTAGGAGCAAGTGTGAATTTGATACCCTACATTGTTTACGAACAATTAGATTTAGGAGAAATCAAGCCTACTCGAATCACCCTTCAATTAGCTGATAGGTCAATCAAGATTCCTAGGGGTATTGTTGAGGATGTGTTGGTCCAAGTAGATACATTCTACTTTCCTGTTGATTTTGTAGTGTTAGACACCGCACCTATTCAAGGTTCTAATGCTCCCATCCTAGTCATCTTAGGTAGACCTTTCCTAGCTACATCCAATGCTTTAATTAATTGTAGGAATGGGGTGATGAAATTGTCTTTTGGGAATATGACTGTGGAGATGAACATATTCAATGTCTCCAAACAAATTGGTGAACATGAGGACATTAGAGAGGTAGATTTGATCCAAACAATTTATCAAGAACACTTTGAGAGAGAATGGGTAAAGGATCTATTGGAAAGAACTTTAATTCATGATGAAAGACTTTATTCTTTGGAATGTGTTGATGAGGAAGTAAAAGAACTCGAGACTTATCTGGATCCAATGCCTATTATGTCAATAGGTCAATGGACCCCATCGTTTGAGCCTTTGATTTCACCCCAAGTGAAAGTGGAGGCATCTCTCGTCCGACCTTATAAACCAGAAAGGAAGCCTTTACCGAGTGATCTTAAGTATGCATTTCTAGGGGAAGATGAATCATATCCTATTGTGATTTCATTAAAACTTAGCATAGAGCAGGAACAAGAACTTTTGAGAGTGGTGAGAAAACACAAGAAAGCAATTGGGTGGACAATCACTGACTTGAAAGGAATTAGCCCTCTTTTATGTACACATTGAATTTATCTTGAAGAAGAGGCTAAATCTGTGAGGCAAATGCAAAGACGACTGAACCCAAACATGAAGGAAGTAGTGAGAGGTGAAGTGCTTAAACTGCTTGATGTGGGTATCATTTACCCCATTGCAAACTCAAAATGGGTTAGTCCAACCCAAGTTGTTCCTAAAAAATTTGGAGTCACGGTAGTGAAGAATGAAAATAATGAGCTAGTACCAACTAGAATCCAAACTGGATGGCGTATGTGCATTGATTATCGTAAGTTGAACATGGTGACTAGGAAGGACCATTTTCCGCTTCCATTTTTAGATCAAGTGCTTGAAAGAGTAGCCGGAAGAGCTTTCTATTGTTTTCTTGATGGATACTCAGGTTACAACCAAATTGAGATTTCTTTAGAAGACCAAGAAAAAACCACTTTCACTTGTCCTTTTGGTACCTATGCTTATAGAAGAATGCCTTTTGGCTTGTGTAATGCACCAGCCACTTTTCAAAGGTGTATGATGAGTATCTTTAGTGACATGGTGGAAATTTTTTTGGAAGTTTTCATGGATGATTTTTCAGTTTATGGGGATTCTTATGAGTTGTGTCTAATGCATTTAGAAAAAGTTCTTGAAAGATGTGAAGAGAGCAATCTTGTACTTAATTGGGAGAAGTGTCATTTTATGGTGACACATGGCATTGTCTTAGGTCACATTGTCTCTTCAAAAGGGATAGAGGTGGATAAGTCAAAAGTTGAAGTCATTCAAAAATTACCTGCCCCTAGGACTGTGAAAGATGTGAGATCCTTTTTAGGACACGCTGGTTTTTACCGAAGATTCATTCATTCTTTTAGTACCATTGCCAAACCATTGTGTAACTTGTTGTCACAAGATGTCCAATTTGATTGGACATCAAAATGTCAAGAAGCTTTTGAAAATCTTAAAGGGTTGTTGACCACTGCACCAATCATGCAAGCTCCTGATTGGTCTTTACCATTTGAACTGATGTGTGATGCTAGTGATTTTGCGGTAGGGGCTGTTTTAGGGCAAAGAAAAGATAAGAAGCCTCATGTCGTTTATTATGCTAGCAAGACTTTGAATGATGCTCAATTGAATTACACTACAACCGAAAAAGAACTCTTAGCTGTGGTCTTTGCATTAGACAAGTTTAGGTCTTATTTGGTTGGATCTCTTGTTATTGTTTTCACTGATCATGCAGCATTGAAATACTTGCTCATAAAACAGGATGCCAAGCCACGTTTGATTCGATGGATCCTCCTACTCCAAGAGTTTAACCTTGAAATTCGAGATAAAAAGGGAGTAGAGAATGTAGTGGCTGATCATTTGTCCCGTCTTTCAAGCTATGAGACCATAACTGATGAATCTCCAATAAATGAATTCTTTGTTGATGAAAATTTATTTTGTGCAGGTACTGTTTCCTACATTGGCTCTCCATGGTATGCTGACATAGCAAATTACCTAGCCACAAGTCAGATTCCTTCTCATTGGTCTAAACTTGATAAACAAAAATTCTTGCGCAACGTGCGTACTTTTTTTTGGAATGACCCCTACCTATTTAAATATTGCCCTGACCAAATTGTTAGGCGGTGCATCCCTGATCATGAAATTCCAAGTGTCATTAATTTTTGTCATGCATTAGCCTGTGGTGGGCATTTCTCTTCCAAGAAAACCACTGCCAAGATCTTGCAGTGTGGTTTTTATTGGCCCACTATGTTCAAAGATGTCCATGCCTTCTGTGTTGCATGTGTCCGATGCCAACGACTAGGTAACCTCACTAGGCGTAACATGATGCCCCTTAACCCCATTCTTGTTTTGGAAATATTTGATTGTTGGGGGATTGATTTCATGGGACCTTTTCCAAGTTCATTTGGCTACCACTTCATCCTTGTAGCTGTTGATTATGTGTCTAAATGGGTGGAGGCCATTGCATCTCGCACCAATGACCATCGAGTTGTTGTCAAATTCTTGAAAGAAAATATTTTCTCTCATTTTGGCATGCCCCGGGCTATGATTAGTGATGGGGGAAAGCATTTTTGTAACAAGCCCGTTGGGATGTTGATGAGAAAATATGGTGTAATTCACAAGGTCAGTACCCCATATCACCCACAGACTAGTGGCCAAGCTGAGTTGGCAAATAGGTAGATCAAGAACATTTTAGAGAAAACAGTCAATCCAAACCGTAAGGATTGGTCCCTACGACTAGTTGATGCTTTGTGGGCATATCGCACTGCTTACAAGACCTCTTTAGGAATGTCTCCTTATAGGCTAGTTTATGGAAAACCTTGTCATCTCCCTGTTGAGATTGAGCATCGTGCATATTGGGCCATCCGGCAATTCAATGACAATGAAAACGAGGTTGAAAAAAATAGAAAGCTTCAATTGGATGAATTAGAGGAGCTGAGAAATGATGCATTTGAAAATGCAAAAATTTCAAAACATAAGATGAAAGCTTTGCATGATAAACATATTTTTAGAAAATCCTTTCATGTTGGTCAAAAGGTTCTCTTGTATAATTCACGATTACATCTCTTTCCTGGGAAGTTGAGGACAAAATGGATTGGTCCATTTGTGATTAAATCCATCTCTGAGCATGGTGCATTTGAGGTAGAAAATCCTAAGAATGGAAATGTTTTCAAAGTAAATGGTCATCGATTGAAACCTTATCTTGAAAACGTTGTGGCTGAAGTTGAGACATTGGATCTTGAAGATCCAATACCATTGTAGTATCAGAAGTAATGAGTTTTTATTTTTATTTTATTTTTCATTTTTATTTTTATTTTTATTTTTATTTTCTTTCTTCCATCTCTTATATTTTCTTGTTCATGCATTAGGGACAATGCATAATTTTCAATTGGGGGGTGTGAGGTTCTTTATTTTCACAAAAAAAAAAAAATCAATGTTTTCTTTTAGTTGTGATATGCAGGTTAAAAAAAAATCAAGCAAGAAGTCAGCTCATGTCCAAGTCAATCAAACATTCATCATTGAAAACAAAAGGGGAGTAACAGTTTTCTAATCGTTATACTTTTCTTCTCTTTCTTTTTTTTATTGAGGATAATGTAAAACTTAATTTTAGATATTTGATTATGTTGAATGCTTGAGATAACCATGCTTGTTTAAAAAAAAAAAAATTGCATTCGAATGTGAATGAGACTTGTTTAGGATCAACATTACATTTTTGGATTTATTATTGTGTTGAACATTGCATGCTTTAATTTGGGATAGATAATATCTTATAAAACAAGATATAGCATATTTTTTTTTAAAGATTATTGAAGTACATCTTTCCTTGTAAAAGTTGTGCGATTATGCATGAAAGATGAGTGTGATGCTTTACTTGTGATTATCCCTTTTGATCTAGTCCTAAACAAGGTTTAAGTAAATAAAGTAATAATTATTACACAAATAAATAAATAAATGTGTACAAAGTTCTATCTACTCCAATGTTTTGAGTTGCTCAGTAACTAGGGGTATTCATCACAAATGTTTATCTTTACGTCAAAAGGCAGCTTGGAATATGAGTATGCAAAGCACTTTAAGTTTGTGACTTTGTGAGTAACCGGGTGCATTCATCACAAATGTTTGTATTTGCGTCAAAAGGGAAGTGACCACTTAAAGAAAAAGAATAAATAATATCTTCAAAAAAAAAAAAAGAAGAAGAAAAAAAAAAGGGAAAAAATATATATAGATATTTCTTTAGTTTGCTACCTTGTTTGTAGTAGTGAAAAGGGAAGATTACAAGTTGAGTTTTCGCGTGAATCAATTATGTTGGTTGCATGATAAATACGATTGAATTTGGAATTTTGTATGGATGTTTGATTTAGAGAATATGAGTATGCTTATTTTTCTTTATTTGGTATTGTGTACACTAAGTTAAAGATACCAATGTTTGCATGATAGGTCCTTTAAGTGTGATGAGTCGAGCCTAATTATGTTATTATTATTCTTTTTATTTCAAAGGTTTTATGTTTTGTTTTGCTTGAGGACTAGCAAAATCTAAGTTGGGGGGTGTGATTGTGCATCAAAAGTATCATTAAGTCTTTTATTTTACATATGTATTTATTGTTTTTATTTGAATTTTTTATAATACGTGATGTGCTTTTTAGTAATGAAGTTTCTTTTAATGTTTCGATAGGTTTTTGGAGCTTAAATGAATTATTTCAGAAAATTCAACGTCGGATGGAAAGCTGGAGGGGACATTGTGACATTATTTTGGGTCAACAAGAAGAAAGAAACAGCTCATAAAGGAGGAAGAAAAACGTGCACCAAAGTGTTCTCCAAGCTGGCCTGATTTAATTTTCCAGAACATCTTTCGGTGTTTTGCCCATAACGTTTGACTCAGATGTCCAAATAAGCTGTTCTTTAATGATCTGGAAAGCTCATAGAATTGCCTATAAATATGTCTCTAATAGCCATCTCCAGGGGAGGCTTCTAAGAGGGTCGAATTGCTGTCCAAAGTTAGAGTCAGATTTGTGTCCGAATTTTTACTGAAATTCTGTTGTGTTCTTCTTTGTAGATTTCGGTTCTTTAGTTTGTAAAACTTATTATTTCAGTTTGATTCAAGTTATTTCATGTTTATTAAAGTGTTCTTATATATAATCATGGTTGGCTAATCTCTTTCTTGGATCCAAATCAAGGATGATGGTGATTGAGGTGAGTTCTTTAAGATATGAATGAATGTTAATGATTATCTTCTCATCTTCTTCATGAATGTTTTATTATTGCAAAGAAATTTTAGAAATCATTTAGGTAATGTTATAATCTTGAATTTTTATGCACAAACCTTAGTTTTGGTATAGAGATTGCTTGATTCAATGTCTTACTTAATTTGAAAGTACTTGTTCATTCTTAAGCAATAATTAATCTTCATCTTTTTAAACTTCATTGTAATATCTTCCGATCTAATATCACCATCGTTGATATTAGGTTGAGTTATCTTATATATGTTGAAGAAATCACCAATACATCACCATTAAAATTGATTTGGACCAAGACTTACTTTTTCTTGTCTTTTAAAATCTATTTACACTTTTTCATCTTTGAAAACAAATCCATCAATTATTTTCAACCAAGTTATTGTTAATTTAATTTCTCTTGAGTTTTTTTTGTTGTTACCTAGCTTAATTTCCAGATCTAGCTCTCTGTGGATATGACCTCGATCTTACCGAGTTAATTGCTACATCGCACACTCGTGCACTTGCGAGTTAAAACAAGCCGATCACAAAAAGCGGTCAAGCAACCTACCCAGATAAAAAAAATAGAGAATGGTCTCATTCTTATGGGTGACCTACCCAGAAAAATATGGTCTCATTGTGATGGGTGACCTACCCAAGGAAAAAAAAGAAGAGTGGTCTCATTCTTTGGGTGACCTACCCAGGGGGAGGAATGGCCTCATTCTTATGGGTGACCTACCCAGAAAAAATGGTCGCGTTGTAATGGGTGACCTACCCAGAAAATGTTGGTGAGGGCTCAAAGGCGCACTCGAAATGAGGTAGGGTTTAGAAAACACACTACCTGAGAAGTGAGGGCTCAAACGGCGCACTCAAAAAAGAGGTAGGGTTAGAAAATGTACTACCCAAGAAGTGAGGGCTCAAACAACGCACTCGAAAAGTGGTAGGGTTAGAAAACGCACTACCCAAGAAGCGAGGGCTCCACTCGAAAAGTAGTAGGGTTAGAAAACGCACTACCCAAAAAGTGAGGGCTCATACAGCGCACTCGAAAAGAGATAGGGTTTAGAAAACGCACTACCTGAGAAATGGTGGTGAAACCCCGATCTGACAAATGTTGAAAGCAATGTATTATGGTTAATATGCATATATGTTTTTGTTACCTATCTTGGAAACATAGGTCCCCCTTTCGTCGTTAACCTCTTTGCTCTTGTTTCAAGCTTTTCTCATGAACCGAAATATCCTTCATATCCTTTTAGTGAAGAGATCTTTTGGTTCCTTATGGGGCCCTTTCTTGCTGCATTGAGTTTTGCGCCAAAGGAAAAAATTGGTTTTGTTCATGAAAACTGAAACTTTTAATGCAATTAGCAAATTTTATAAAAGATGCTTTTTTTAGAAGTTTTTATTATGATACCCCTTTTGGGCTTGGGTTCACTATGGACCCTTATGTGCACTTCGTGCACCTTTTGCCCCCTAGTGTGATGTGCAACTATATGTCAAGCAGATTTGACTTGGTTCTCCAATTGATGGAGTCATTTTCTTAATCATGCCATAAAAAGTTCTTTTAAACAAAAGATTTCAAATGCTATGAGATCATATATATAAAAAGACTCTTTACAAAGAGAATTCATGGCCGAAACTTTATTGACTGGGAAATTACGAAATACAATCAAGCATAGTATTTCTTTACAGAGTCAGAGTTCACAGGCCTAACTAGATCTTCTCCATCCATTCTAGACAGTAACAAAGCTCCTCCTGAGAATGCTTTCCTACCACGTAAGGCCCCTCATAGTTAGGTGCCCATTTACTTTGATCTTCTCCAGGTAAAGGTAATATTTTCTTTAGTATAAGATCTCCTTCGTGGAATCCTCGAGGTCGAACCTTCTTGTCATATGATTTAGCCATCCTTCTTTGGTAGAGTTGATGATGACAGATCGCGGCTATCCTCTTTTCACTGATCAGATTCAACTGTTCATATCTAACCTTTGCCCATTCTACCTCTTCCAGCTCAGAGTCTAACAACACTCTCAATGATGGGATTTCCACTTCTAAAGGCATCACTGCCTCCATTCCATATACCAACATGTACGGGGTGGCTCCTGTTGAGGTTCAAACTACGGTGCGATATGCATGAAGGGCAAATGGCAACATCTCATGCCAATCCTTATAGGTGACTACCATCTTCTGAATAATCTTTTTGACATTCTTGTTAGCAACTTCTACCGCACCATTCATCTTTGGTCTATATGGTGAAGAATTGGAATGCTTGATTTTCCATTTAGTGCAGAGCTTTATTATCATCTTGCCGTTGAAATTCTGGGCGTTATCAGTTATAATCTTTTCTGGTGGACCATACCGACATATCAAATCTCTCTCAATAAATTTCTTCACCACTTTTTGCGTCACATGAGCAAATGACCCAGCTTCTACCCATTTTGTGAAGTAGTCGATAGCCACTAGAATAAACCTATGACCATTGCTGGCTTTTGGGTTTACCGGTCCGATCACATCAATTCCCAACATCGCGAAGGGCCATGGAGATGTTAAATTAAACAGAGGAGCCGGAGGAGCATTGATTTTGTCACTGTATACTTGGCACTTATGACATTTCCGGACATAATCGATACAATCCTTCTCTAACATCATCCAGAAGTAACCGGCTCTTTGTATCTTCCTGGCCATCACATGTCCACTAGCATGAGTTGAGCAAATCCCTTCATGGACTTCCCGTACCGTGCTTTTTGCCTCAAATTCATCCAAACATCTCAACAAAGTCCCGTCAGATGATTTCTTATACAAAATCTCCCCATCAAGATAAAAATCCATTGCCAACCTTCTCAAGGTCTTCTTGTCGATTTTGGATGCCCCCATGGGATATGCCTGGTTTTGGATGAAATTCTTGATATCATAGTACCACGGGTTTCCATCCACTTCTCTTTCGACTGAGCAACAATGAGCGGGGTTATTTATGATATTGATGTGTACTGGTTGTACCTTGTGCCCAAAGTCTATCTTGGCCATAGATGCTAGTGTGGCCAAAGCATATGCAAACTGGTTCCCTTCCCTTCCTAGATGGGTGAACTCTATTTCCTCAAATTCTTTAGCCAGCTGAGACAGGTATTCTTGGTAAGGCCTTAACTTCTCTTCTTTGGTTTGCCATTCTCCTTTCACTTGGCAAATGATCAGCATTGAATCTCCATACACATCTATCTTTTTTATGTTCATCTCTAATGCAACCTCTAAACCAAGAATGCAAGCTTCATACTCAGCCGTGTTATTGGTGCACCCAAACTGCAGCTTGACTGAAACCGGATACTGCTTCTTATCAGGAGAGATTATCACTGCCCCCGCCCCGTTACCACATACATTTACAGCACCATCAAAGTACATAACCCACCAATCTGATTTCTCTTCCTCGATTGCAAACACATCTTCATCGGGAAAGTCAAAGTCTAATGGCTCATAATCTTCCATAGCATGGTCAGCCAGGTGATCGGCAATAACACTCCCTTTCACAGCTTTCCTTGTCATATATACTATGTCATACTCAGCCAAAAGAACTTGCCACCTTGCAATTCGGCTAGATAGATAAGGCTTTTCACAAATATACCTTAAAGGGTCTAACTTGGAAATTAACCATGTAGTGTGATACAACATATACTGACGTAATCTCTTTGTAGCCCATGCTAGTGCACAACACAGCTTCTCAATCACAGTATACCTAGACTCATATTCCGTGAACTTCTTGCTTAGGTAATAAATGGCCCTTTCCTTCCTTCCGGTTTCATCATGTTGCCCAAGCACACATCCCATTGCTGTTTCGGTTACTGTTAGGTATAAAATCAATGGTCTTTCGGGTACGGGAGGAACAAGAAGAGGTGGATTTAGCAAGTATTGCTTGATTTTCTCAAAAGCTTTATCACACTCTTCATTCCATATTCCAGGGTTCTTCTTCCTCAACAAACGAAAGATCGGGTCACAAGTTGTGGTTAAATGGGATATAAACCGAGCGATGTAATTCAACCTTCCTAAGAAACCTCTCACCTCCTTCTCAGTCTTGGGGGGTGGCATAGATTGAATAGCTTTTACTTTTTCAGGATCCACTTCTATCCCTTTGTCACTCACCAAAAACCCCAACAGCTTACCGGATTTCACCCCGAATGAGCACTTTGCTGGGTTAAGCCTCAACTTATATTTCCTTAATCTTTCAAATAATTTCTTCAATACTTGGACATGATTCTCTCCCTCTTTAGATTTAGCAACCATGTCATCCACGTATACTTCAATCTCTTTGTGCATCATGTCGTGAAACAAAGTCACCATAGCCCTTTGGTAAGTGGCCCCGGCATTCTTTAAACCAAATGGCATGACTTTGTAGCAAAAGGTTCCCCATGGTGTTACAAAGGTTGTCTTCTCCCTATCCTCTAGTGCCATTCTTATCTGATTGTAGCCTGAAAACCCATCCATGAAGGAATATGTAGAGCTGCGTGCTGCATTATCAACTAACATATCTATGTGTGGTAAAGGGAAATTATCTTTAGGGCTAGCCCGGTTTAAGTCCCTAAAGTCCACGCAAACTCTGATTTTTCCTTCCTTTTTAGGTACCACCACTATGTTTGACACCCATTGTGGATACTTCACTACTTCTAAAAAACCAGCGTCCCATTGTTTTTCAATTTCCGCCTTTACTTTGATTAAGACCTCCGGATGAGTTCTCCTTAACTTCTGCTTAATCGGCTTGCATCCTTCCATCAGTGGTATTCTATGTACCACAATGTCCGTATCCAAACCAGGCATATCCTCGTAGGACCAAGCAAAGACATCCACATAATCTTTGAGCAGTACAATCAACTCTTCCTTTGCTGCAGGGGTGATCAAAGTCCCTATCTTCAGCTCTCGTTTGATTTCTTCATTGCCTACATTTATGGTTTCAAGTTCCTCTTTAGCGGGCCTCCAAGCCTGTTCGTGTTGTTCTATTAATTTTGTGAATTCCCATATGTTTTCCTCCTCCCATTCCTCATCTTCTACAGCCACTAAGTATTCTTTAAATTTTGGTCATTCATTCTCAATGTAAAGTGCAGGTGTTGTTGTGGAGGATTCGCTTTCAGAGTTCCTAAAAGCGGAAAGTGATGTGTAAATGCATAGTAAGACATCAAGATGAATTTTGAAAATGCATGATCTCATTAAAAATAAAAGATTGGATCACAACAAATAAAATCCAATTGACATCTTGAGCCTCGATTGTCAATGAATAAAAACAAAACAAAAAAAGGCAAACAACAAAGATAAAAATATAATCCAACCATCATTGTTGATTACATTTTAAAAACCAATGGAGCTTCTTGGGTCTCCCAATTCTGGAACTTCTCCCCTTCGGCTAGCTTCCGGACAAAAGTCTTGACGGTGACTTCTTCCAAAGTGTGGATGGTTAATTGTGGCAGCTCTTCAAGCCTCCTTTCGGACTCGATTTTCTCAGCCATGTCCTTGACTTGATTTTCCTCCAGAGTGTTTATGTTCATTGAAGAAAACTTTTGAAAAATGTCTCCATGTCCTCCATCAGGTTGTATCACATATGCGGCCTTTGGAAATGAAATCCTGATTGGAGGGATGGCTAAGTTTTCTTCTACAGGCTTCCTTCCTTCAATCCTAGCCATTCTCTTCTCCCTTCTTGCACCAGCAGCTCGTTTGTAATCCTCTTTCTTGGGCTTATATCCAAGCCCAAACCTCTGTTCTGCAGCTTTCAATTTGATTATACCCCTCCATTCAAGCCTTCTTTGCTCCATATCGTATGGGAAAGGAATCTTGTTTTTCAAAAAGATTTTAGCGGCCATTTTAGTGGCCTCAGAGATTTCTGGCTTCCTCAACACAGTGTTCTCGGGCACCCACTCGGTATTCACAATTTCAAATGCATGAAGGTTTCCGTCCTTACAATCTTCTGCTTCAATGAATGGAACCGCCATATTTCTTACCATTGATATAGTCTCCTCAGCCTTAACAGTAACCAGGACACCGTTGGCAATGTACTTTAAACATTGATGTAACGAAGAGGTGACAGGTCCCGCCGAATGTATCCATGGCCTTCCTAACAGCATGCTATAGGAAGGGTGGATATCCATCACTTGAAGGGTTACTAGAAAGACTTGTGGACCCACAACTAGTTCGACATCAATTGACCCTATAACTGGCCTTGATGAGCCATCATACGCTCTTGTCGTTATCACACTGGGTTGCATATGTGAGGGATCTATCGGCATTTCATCCAGCACATGCCTTGGTAACACATTCAGGGCCGAGCCGTTATCAATGAGAACCTTGCCGACGAGACAATCCTTGCATCGGACCGTGACATACAAGGGTTTGTTATGTCCAGTTCCTTCAGCGTCAAGTTCATCTTCCGTGAAATACAAGTAATTGGCAGCATGAATCCTCCCTACTAGATGCTCCATAGTCTTTTGCTCAATATCTTGGGGCACATAGGCCTCATTCAGTACTTTTTGCAAAGCATTACGGTGTGGCTCGGAGCTGAGTATTAATGACATGATGGAGATCTTAGCAGGGGTCTTCTTCAACTGATCCACTATACTGTACTCACTATGCTTCATCAGTTTCAAGAACTCATTTGTTTCTTCCTCAGTCACAGGTTTATTCACCTCAAACTCTTTATCGAGGTCCAGCACCTCCTTGCCTTTAACCTTTCTTTGTCTTTCTAGTTCTTCAGGTGTGAAACAACGACCACTCTGAGTTAGCCCACTTATCTCAGTTCGGAACAGCGGCAAAGGAGTTTCAATATTCGAGGTATAACCATAATCTCCAGGCATCGCTCCATAGTCTACTTTGCTTGCATATGAGGGCCTAGTTAATACTAGTTTTGAGCGACCATTAGCTGTTGATTGGATTCTACATTTCTCTATCATCTCTACCTCTTCATTGTCACTTACGTCCTCAATCCTCAACTCTCCCAGAGTTAACATTCTTGCAACTTTTTGATGAAATTCAATGCATTCATCAATGTGATGCCCTTCCTTTTTATGGAAAGGGCAAAAGTTACTTTCCCCTATGCAGTACTCAGTTGTTTCTTCCAAATGTCCAGATTGTACCAACATCAAGTATAGCTTGGCCATGGTCACTTTCAACACCCTCTTTTTGCTACCAATCTCCATGGTATTCACTCCTCCCCTACCATCAACATGTTTAGGTAAAGGGTTTGAATTCTGATTAGGCGAATCCTCAAAAGTGACCCATCCCACTTTGATCAGTTGCAACACCTTTCTTTTAAAGCAAAGCAAGACTCAATGCTATGGCCTGCGTGACCAGCATGGTATTCACAAGTCACCTCGGGGTTGTACCAGGCAGGGAAAGGTGGCTGCATAGGTGGTATGGGTAGGGGAGCTATCTGCCCAATACTCAACAGCTTGGCATACAACTCTTTTAAGGTTATTGGTAGAGGAGGTAGTTGTTCTTCTGATGGTTGCTTATCCCTTCTTTGGTAATTGTTGTGGTTATTTGCTGGGAATTTTATTTGATTGGGCTGGTTTGGAGTGGGGGGTTTGGAAAAGTTAATACTAGTGACTCGGGGGGTAGGTATTTGATAGTTTTTGCTTCTCCTTTCTAGGTTGTTCACCTCAATTTATTTCTTCTTTCCAATGAAACCTCTCTTCTCTAGAGGTTCTACAATTCTCCCGCTTCGGATCCCTTGTTCAATCCTCTCGGCGATCCACACGACATCATAGAAATGTTGTGCTGAACTACTGATTAGTACTTAAAAGTGCATTCTCATTAAGGTTTTATATCATCGTATTGCACTAAAGTATCATTAAATTCCCTAACTACAACATGTTTTATAATAACAAGTCTGATAATATAATATATCTTTAATTTATGGTAAATGCTTATTTTGAATGCAGGTATATCTCACAATTCAAAGGATTTATTGATGTGATTAACTATTGAAAGTGAAGAGACAAAAAGAGGACTAGGCTAAGAGAAGAGATGCTGGTTCAATTCCAAACTCGAACACCATTCGGTTATTGGATCATAACTGGAGTTGTAGAACTCGGATTTAGGTCTACTTTATATGAATCAAAAAGCTAAGACATAGACCTACAACTTTCATGAAGAGTCCAAGACTCAAATCTGCCGTTTTCAAGTTCAAATCTTAGGAACAACGGAGAAGTCGGAACCTGTCTTGCAGCTCGGACACTATTCGGTTTTCAGCTCATATCTTGAGTTCTAGAAGTCCAAATGAGCTCTGGTTTTTTTTGTTAGAAAGCTAAGACAATTGCCCACAGCTTTGATGGAACAAAAGGCTCTAATTCTGATGTTAGCAATGACGTTTTGACCAGCCAACAATATCAAAAACAGCAGCCAACAATATCAAAAACCAGCAGCCAAACCAGCCAACAATATCAAAATCCAGCAACCAAACCAGCCAACAATATCAAGAACCAGCAGCCAACAATGTCAAGAACCAGCCACAAAATCAATGGATGGCCACCAATCAATAGTTCTAATTTTTAGCCTATAAAAGGAGGCATTTGCCATGTATTTACATGTGTTATTTTTCAGATCACAATCATCTTCTTGCTTTCTCTCTTTGTAATGTTCAAGTTTTCTTTCATGCTATATTAATATCTTGCTTATGCTTTTTCATTTCCTTTCCTATACTTAGTTAACTTATATCATGTTTATGTTCTTATATTGTTTATTTATGTTTTTCTTCTTCATTATGTTTAGCTAAGTTAATTATGTCAAGGTGAAAAGGTTTCACTAGTGGTGTTAGAATAGATATAATATAAACTCAACATGGACTTTAATGTTTATATCCAAGAAAAATTATTATTAACATGTTTTATCTTTTTATCTTGCTAATTCTTAATACCTTGCTTAAGGGTTAATCTAGATTTGTGTTGTATAACACTTGGTACATCAAATGCTTGATCCTTCATAGTTTTCGGCCGACATCATTATTATGATAGGAACTTGATTTGTTGTTAACATAAGCTAGCAACATGAATACTTGATGATATTTATAAGTATGGTGTTACTTAGATAAGATAATTAATATAATAATGTTAATAATTTATAATGAGCTAATAACGATAAATCATCCGATTGGAACCTCCTTTGTGTGTGGTTTCCAGTTGAGTAATCAAAAGAGTTTATATTATATTTATTTGAAATACCATTAGTGAATCCTCTAACCTTGACATCTGTTTTATCATTGTTTAATCCTTACATCAACCTCACCTCTCAAAGCTCTCTTTATTATTACTACTACTATTATTATCATTTACATTCTTGTTATATTATATACGTTAAGTATGCTCTGTGTTTGATCAAGGATCCTGACGTTGTTGGTCTTGCCTTGTTCATTCGCATCAAAAATTTGTTTATATTATATAATATATCTCTTTAATATTTTCATAAATTCAGTATATAGGCTGGAAACCTGTGACCCGATCTTTTAGATCATTCTCAGGTATAACAACGCCACGTACTGAGTATTATTATTATTACTCTTAATATTACTATTACTATTATTGTTATTATTGTTGTTGTTATCGTGTTGTTATTTATAATTTATACAATTAACCTCCCTGTGGTTCGACCCCGGTCTTGCCGGGTTATTTATTACTTCGACACTCCTGCACTTGGGAGAAGACATCAATCTTTTGGTCGTGTCAACTACCCATAAGGTGTTCATAGTATGGAGCCTTGAAAGTATTGGCAAACAAAGTCACCATTTCTGTCTCTATCAGCGGAGGTTGCACATTGATAGCTTGGTCACGCCACCTTTGAGCATAAGCCCTCACAGACTCTTGACTTCCTTTCTCCATGCTAATGAGACTGGTCCTATCAGGAGAAATCTCTAGATTAAACTTGTATTGCTTTAAGAAAGCGTCTGCCAAGTCCGTCCACTTCTTGATCCTCACATTGTCTAACCTCATATACCAACTGAGGGCTGATCTGGTCAGGCTATCCTGGAAGAAGTATATTAACATTTTATCGTCGTGGATAACCTCTGCCATTTTGTTATAGTAGGAGCGGAGATGGGTTTTCGGGCATTCCATCCCAGTATACTTAACAAACTCTGGCACTCTGAAGTTCTTTGGGATCACAATGTTAGGCACTAAACACACTTCAGCGGCCCTAATTGGGTCAAACAAGTCATTTCCTTCAATTGCCCTTAGCCTCTCTTCTAGGACAGTCCACTTATCATCTCCTTCATGATTAGAGAATTTAAAGTCATGTGGATCTTCGTTTGTTAAATCCATTGTAATAGGGATTTGGATGGGCCGAGCAGGACTCTGCTTAGTTGGTGTATTTGCCCCTATGTTTATAGGTGCGACAGGAATTTGAGCTGTTGCTGGTGCTTCATTAGGTTGAGTAGATGTTCCCTCTCCATCTCTGGCTCTTAGTAATTGCTCTAACATACTGGTTAAGTGCGCCACATCATTTCGAACTCCTTCGAGTTCTCTTTGGTACTGAGATTCTGGTTGTGACCTTCCTTCGTTTTCCATTCTTGCTCTTTGTCGAGTGTTGTGGATTCTAGGAGGGGGACCTATGTTTCTTAATCTGCAGATGCATGCATAGATGTATGAGAAAAATGTATGATTGTGATGGATGCATGATTGAAAAATGCATGTTTTATTGGGTATGGATGCAGCCAATAAAAATGTATTTATTGTGAACGAATAACAGCCATCACATTATAAGCATTCTCTTGTCACATTGCTTTGATAGGAGTTCTGCCTTTCGAGTTGTTTGCTTGAATCATGTTCACCAAGAGACAGATTTTTGCATAAGAAGATGGGTCAACGCCCTTTTCATTAACGCTTGGATAAAAATACATTTAGAAATAAAAGAAATACAACATGCTAATCCCTTTCCTCCCTAAACTCTTTAGCCAAAGGTAAGAAAGCAAAGTCGCGGTTCTCAATCTTCCCTAGAAAGGCATCAGTTTCAACTAGACTTCGGCGATAGCGAATGATGTCTCCCCCCACATTCCGTGAATTGATTCTAACAATTCGAGCATGTGCAGCAGCTTCGTCCATTTGCTCATCTGTTTTGGTCATTTTTTCTATGAGCAACATGTTGGTTCTGTTCAAAGCAGTGTTGTTGGCGTCGATTTGATCTTTGTGCTTTTCCATTGCTAATAGCTTCTCCTCTAAATACTTCGACTTTTCCCGTTCTTTATCAAGCTTTAACCTCATAACTTTTATCTCATTCTTCTTGACTGCTAACTCTGCTTTAACATCCTCGAATCCTCCCTTTTCGCTTTCCAACTCTATATATTTCTTATTCAAATCCTCATATCCATCAGCTCGAATTGCACTTGCGCAAATTTTTCTTGGTAATATTCTGCACTTTCTTGGCAATCGCTAAAGTCCATCTCCATTGCTTGAAGTTCAGAGCAACTTTGCATCCAATCCAAACTCATCCCTTTAAGCTCCTTCTCACTTCCTTCCTTAGCAATCTTCTCCTCAACCAACTTTATCTCCAGCTTCGTTATTTTCTCATCTCTAGACTGTATTTGCTCATCTAGAAATGTTCTCATTTTATCCTGTCCTAGCATCATTTCTTCCAACACTACTTTGTCTTTTCAGCTCTTGCTCAATTCTATTCGTAGTTTCTCCACTTGCCTTCTCAAGTCTTCTTCATTACTAACCCTCTTTCTCTTGATAGGCTCCTTTACAGTTGGAGAAGATTTGACTTCTACACAAGGCATGGCTGAAGCGGCTGAATCATCTTCAATGTTCACCCTTTTTCTCTTAATAGGCTCTGCTACATCTTGAGGAGATTTAACTTCTACGCGAGGTGTGGCTGAAGTAGCTGAGTCTCTCCATTTTACATATCCTTCGCTCACACTTGGATCTCTCAACCCTTCTATCTCCACCAACACTAGATGCTTCCAATCTTACTTGATGATCTCCAAAACCTCTTCTGCCATGGGATCTTTGAACAAACCAGAGAATTGAGCGATTCCCATAGTCCTGGGAACGAACTGCATACCCCCAAGTTGTCTTACCACTAAGGCAGGAGCAATACTCACATAACCCGTGATCCCCACCAATGGTACCCAACGCCTTTGTCCACAACTCATTAGGACCTTCATTGTCGTTACCCATGGGGCCCTCCACTTAAACTCGCTATTAGGTAAACCTTCTAATTTATGAACCCAACCCTGGTTGTCTAGATCTCCTCATTCTTCTTCTTCTACTAACTTGAGGGGTTTTTGGGTGAACCACCAAAATTTATTGAAGACAGGTTTCTTTGTCTCGATATGGCTAACCATCCAAATATACAACAGTTGCGTGCAGCATCTCATTGCTCCTTTTCCGGCCCTCCTACAATGGTTAAGTGTCAAAATTGTTTCGGCTAAAATAGCAGCCACTGGATTGATTCGTGTATCCTCATACTCCACGTAAGCAGCAGCGGCCTCTAAACTCACTAAACCAATCTGACTTGGGAACAACACAAGGCCAAATATACATAGGGCAATCAATCTCTCTTTTTCTACTCCTGACTTCTTTTCCAATTCTAGCATCCTCCATTTCAAACCGGTACCATTCTTCTCTTGAAACTACACCCTAAGGATACGTTCTAATTTCTCTACGTGAGACATAGGGTAGGTTTACTATTGGGTCTCTAAAAGAGGGTCTCTTGTTGTTCCAGTGATCAACCTTTGTAAAGGCGATATGGAGGTCTAGCAGATAGTGGGATGGTACGTGTACCAATCACAATCAGTCTAAACACTCAGCAAAGAGTTGGGGTTTACACAAACTTAAACCTTGACTCAAGTCATAAGGCAAGCTGCTAATCCCCCACTTAAACTTAAAGTTACATGTGTGTGCACTCCAAAACATAATAATAATAATAAAGTGATGCATGACTATGCCATGTATGATAGAATGTAAAGACATATGCTAAAGCTTTTAAACAAAGCATCATAAGAAAACAAAAACCAATAACACATAACATAAACAAACAAACAAATCAAGCTTAGTCCAAGGGTCCCCAGTGGAGTCGCCATCCTGTCGCACCCCAAAAAAATAACAAAAAAAATTTGTTTTGCGACATTCGACTGGCGACTTTTGTTTTGTTCTGTTTTGCTGATTTGGTTCTTTGGAGTCGCCACCTAGTATTTTTGGTCACTAGGAACCCTAACTGATCTTTCAGAGATTCTAAGGCAAGGGACCGGTTGCGTAAAGGGAAGGTATTAGCACCCCTAGTACGCCCTACCTAAGGTAAGCTGCTTGGTGTTTTGGTTTGCTCTATAATTGCTATGGTATTGGTATTTTCTAGGCTCGTCAATTGATTTTGGATAGAAATCTAAGGAGATTACATGTGCTTTGAAAGCTCATTTTTTCCTTAGTATTTCAAGAGTTTGCGACTAAAAAAAAAACAAAAAACGTGGAATAAAAAAAAATTAAAATTTTGAAATGTCCTCGATTATAATCAAGGCTTCTTTCAAGAATGTGTGCGGATTTATTACTCCCAATAATATTTTGGATATTCGTCCTTTTAAGGATTTCTTTATCCAAACATTAGTGGTGAATAATAAATAAATTTTCTCCCCCAAAATAAGATTTTTATAGTTTTTGGAATATTGGCCAATACCCTTTGGAGTTTTACAAACATGTTGTAAAATCCAAAAATGCAAGAAAATAATTTGTGTTTAAGAAATCTATGCGAAAACACACTTTCGAAGCTTCCAATATATTTTTTTTATAAAAAGAATATTCAAAACATGTTAGAGTATTGGCCGTATGCAACACGCAAGAAAACATTTTTTTTTTGTAAACAATATATTTTTTTTTTGACGAAATCGGGTATTTGAATACTGAATTTATATCTCCACGGCATAAAAATACAAACTAATATTAAGTCATAAAAAACAAATGTTCGGAAAAATCCACAATATTTTTTAAGGAATTTTAGAAATTTTTGAAAGCAAAAAAAAAAAAATTTATATTTGAAAATCTTGGATGTCTTGACGAAAACCGGGTATTTTAAACACTGAATTTGTATCTCCACAAAATACAAATACAAACCAAATGTATAAAACAAAAATATATTTATATGAAAAGAAAATAACAACAAATTTTTTTAGATTTTTCAAAAAAAAAAAACATATATATATATACACACACATAATAATAATAATATAATATAATTATAATATATTAATATAGTAAGGGGGGCTGGGCCGGCCCAACTAAATTGGGCCGGTCCCAGGCTTAAGAGTCGTTGGGCCGGATTCGGCCCAAACGGATTGGGCCGATCCCCGGCCCAACAACCTTCCTACCTTGGTCTGGGCCGGACCGGCCCAGACCACCGGGTTGGGCCAAAATCCCTCTGGCCCAACCACATGTTTCTGGGCCAGAAACCGTCTGGCCCAGAGAAGAAAAGAAACACATCACGGGGGGGGAATTATTTTCCCCCCCCGCCTCCTGCATGCAGAACGATTCTGCATGCAGGAAGCAAAAAAAGAACTTACAGCCTTTGAAAAGAAAAATGTGCAAGGGGGAAGCGTACCTGGCGCGGCGGAGACGACGGATTGCTGGCGGTGCTGCTGTGGAGGCGGTGGCAGCGTCGTGGCTGACGGACGGCGGGTCAAGCGATTTCCCAAGCAAATCCGGCGAAGTCCTCTCGGGTCGTTTCCTTGGTTTTCATTTATAAGTTTCTTCCCAGTTTCAAATTTTCCACTCTTCTCTCGTTTTTTTTTAATTTTTCGTTGGCGCTCTCTCCTCTCTGGTGGGTGTTTCTCTCTCTTCCTCTCTCTCTTCGATTTTTCTAAGTTGTCTTCGGGTTCCTCCTCTGTTCTCTTTTTTCGTCCCTCCTGTTCTCCCTTTCGGTTCTCTATTTATAGAACCATGGCGCGACTTCAACGTGGAGCCCCGGAGCGGGTCGAGGAGCGACTGTCGGGGAGCGACGGGCCTCCCTCGGCTTCGGCAACGAGGCGGGTTGTCGGCCATTGTTTTCTGTCGGTGGCCCACCGGCATGGGGCCTCGGTCGGTGGCAAGAGGGACGTGCAAAAAAAAAAATAAAAAAATACAAACTTTTCCTTCTTCCCCGCTGTAATGTTCGGGGGGAAGAAGACAGTGAACAGTGCCGTTCAAAACGGCACCGTTCGGTCTCTCTTTTTTTATTTATTTATTTATTTATGCATGAAACGACGTCGTTTTGGACAAAACGCGTCGTTTCATTTTAACATAAAGGCGCCAGAAACTTTGTTTTTAAATCAGTTCCTAATTTGTCATTTGTTCTATTAAGTCCTTCAATCGAGTCCTTCAATCAAGAATAAAATTCAATTGCGTCCCTGCCAAATTCGGTCCCTACCCCTATAGTTGGCCGCGTTTTTCACTTTGGTCCTTGGCCTCTGATTTTCACAATTAAGCCCTTAATTGATCAATAAACTTCCAATTTCTTCAATTAAGCCCCTGAAACAATTCCAAACAGCCCCCTCTATCTTTGCGCCTTCTCCAAATTGGTCCCTGATTTCGGATTTTCACAATTAAGTCCCTAATTGGCCATTAAAAAATATATTTTGGCCCCAGAACTTAAATTTCTTCAAACTAAAGCCCAAATTGACTTAAAAATCAATTTTTCTTGCAATCAAATCTTCTATAAATTCAAATAAAAATCGAATTAAGTCCATAAACATCCAAATTTGGGCTTTTCTCCTCAAAATTCAAATTTTCCTTCTCAATAGGGCTTTCATCCTTCAAGAATATACTGTAAAAAATTCAATCCTTGTATTTTTAAATTCCTTGACCAATTTTCTGACTGTTTCCTGAGCGCTTCTGCCTCCTGTTATTTTTTCTAAACTCTTTTGGCTATTTATTTTATTTTTTATAGGGACCCAAAAATGGGTTAAAACAATGCCCATTACAATAAAACCATTTTGAGAAATTCTTGCATTTCTCACCGCCTCTAAAATTTTCACCAGAGAAGGTCACCCAACACAACAAGACCACCTTGAAATTTTTTGTATTTTTGAAAAAATCTTTGCATTTTTCAAAACCTTTCCTGGGCAGGTCAGCCAACGCAACAAGACCACTTTGGAAATTTTCGTGTTTTTTGAAAACATCTTTGTATTTTTCACAACCTTTCCTGGGCAGGTCACCCAACGCAACAAGACCACTTTGAAATTTTTCGTGTTTTTGAAAACATCTTTGTATTTTTCAAAACCTTTCCTGGGTAGGTCACCCAAAGCAACAAGACCACTTTGAAATTTTTCGTGTTTTTGAAAACATCTTTGTATTTTTCAAAACCGTTCCTGGGCAGGTCACCCAAAGCAACAAGACCACTTTGAAATTTTTCGTGTTTTTGAAAACATCTTTGTATTTTTCAAAACCGTTCCTGGGCAGGTCACCCAATGCAACAAGACCACTTTGAAAATTCTCGTGTTTTTGAAAACATCTTTGTATTTTTCAAAACCTTTCCTGGGTAGGTCACCCAACACAACAAGACCTCTTTGAAAAATCTTGGTATTTTTCATAAAAAAAAAATAAAATCTTCTAGTTTTTACTGTAAGTGTGCTTTCTAGCCCTCATAAGGATTCATCATTCCATCACCTCTCATTCTTCTTTTTCTTCTTTACAATGCCTACTATCTAAAGTCTCTTACGAGACTTTCTATCGCAAGCCTTGTAAAGAGGGGGGCAACTGTCATTACCCAATTCTGGGTATTCCCCCAAAATAAATTCCCCCAAATTAAAAAACAATAAAGACAAAAAAATAATAAAGGCTGGCAACGTGGAGAAACTATGCCGGGAAATCAAATTGCAATTTTTGGAGGAGATTCAAGATCTATTGGTGCCCCATTGGAGAAAGAAAATGCAAATTCAAGGTTAAATTAAATGCTTATCGGACGCATTTGCATGAAAATTAAGTCCAAGGACATAATTAAATTTTTAATAGGTCAATTTGATTTAATCATGTGCCAAATTGAATTTTAATTATGTTTAAGAATTAATTTGGCTCCAATTGAAGGATTTAATAAAGTGCAAGGACTTAATTATACTTTAAATGGGTCAAATTAATTTTATTTGGGGCTTAATTAGTGAAAAATGAAGTCTAAGGACATAATTAAATTTTTAATAGGTCAATTTGATTTAATCATGGGCCAAATTGAATTTTAATTATGTTTAAGAATTAATTTGGGTCCAATTGAAGGATTTAATTAAGTGCAAGGACTTAATTACACTTTAAATGGGTCAAATTAATTTTATTTGGGGCTTAATTGGTGAAAAATTAAGTTTGGGAGCTTAATTTGGGCTTAATTGAGAAGATTGGAATTTTAAGAGACCAAATTTAATTTTTACCAAGTTAATTGATTGAAATCAGGGGCCAAATTGAAAGAAAATTGAAGTTTGGGGTCAATTAGGGGTTAAATTGAAAAAATCCAAAGACAAGGACCAATCTGCAAAAGGCGCCAAACTATAGGGGTCTAATGGACAAAATCTAGGGGTCAAATTGAAAGAAATTGAAAGCTGGAGGGCTAAGTTGAAAATCAGCAAAAATCCCTATTTTTTTATCCCAAACGGCGCCGTTTTTGTGTTAAAAAAAAAAAAAAAAAAAAAAGAGGGAAGGGACCAGGCGACGCGTCGCCTGGTTACTGTTCATCGTCTTCCTCACAAAGCTGCCGAATGGCTGCTTTCCAGGCGCTGTTTTTCACTCGTTTGGCCGCCAAATCCGACAAGGCGTGCACCAAGATGTCCACCTGAAACCTCTTTATCTCGTAGAGTGGTCTGGTCGGGTCGAACAACTTGGAAACAACTCCGTTTATTGGCCCAAAGTGGCACCCTCGGGCGGTCTGCAGCCTTGGATTGGCAAATTTGGCAGTTCGAGGTGCACACTGTGAACCAACGGCTTGGATTCCTCGAGTCGAATCAAGGGCTGAGAAGTTTTCCCCGTTAAATACCAGATTACCCTCTTTCGATCCCTATAAATAGGAGCCCATTTCATGCCTAGAAGAAGGAGAAAAGTGAAAGCAAAGTTGGCAAAAAATCAACTTTTCCTGCCTGGTTTTCCTGCAACCAGTCCTCTTTTTTTTCTTTCTCTCCGTCGTGGCCTCTAGCCGCCACCACTGACCTCGCCACCATCCTTCCCCTAAAACACCGCATCCCATCCATCACCCAGCAACCTCACCGAAGCCTCCCTCCCCCTCTCTTCTCTGCACAACGTTTCTCTCTCTCCACCACCGCAATCCCAGCAGCAGCAGCAGCAGCAACCACCCATTCCAGCGGCTTGCACTCCTATCAGCAACAGCTTGGGTAGCATTTCCCTCCTCAGCCACTCCAACAACTCCAGCCGTGAGCTTTCCCTCTCCTCTGCAGGACATGCTTCATTCTTCTTCCAGCCGGGACCAGTGCACCCCGCCTGCCTCGCCGCCTCCAGTCACACCGCATCACCAGCCAGGCTGCTGACTCTCTCCACGCCAGGTAATTCTCTCCTCCCTGCTCTATTCTTTTCTTCTTTGTTCTTCGTAGCCGCTGCATGCAGAATTCATTTCTGCATGCAGTGGCTGATTAATGAGCCACTTGCTTGGGCCGGGCTAGTTGTGGCCCAGCCCGGCCCCAAAAAAAAATAATAAATAAATAAATCATTTCAAAAAAAATTAAATTTTTTTTTTTAAAAAAAATATTTTTTCCTACCAAGTTTGGCTTAATATTGGGTTGTATACTTACAATGTAAGATACAAGTTCGGTATTAAAATACCCGGTTTGCTCCAAAAAATATATATTTATAAAAAAAGGAAAAAAAAATATTTTATTGCATACGGCCAAGCCCTAAAAATTTTACTAGCATGTTTTTTTTCAAAAAAAATTTGAATGCTTCTCACGTTGTGAAAATCCAAAAAAAATGGATATCATAACTAGTTTATGATTATCCATTAGGGTTTGACCAAAATATCAAAAAACCTTTTTCCATTTTTTTCTAGGATATAGATGTAGACTTTAATATTTGAAAGGTGTAAAATGACATGATAAAGTACACCCTCAAGTATTAAAGATACAACGGTAAATAAATGTCATTCAGACTTTAGAAGGGTTAGGATTTAACCCAAAAAGGTAGAGACTTCCTCACGAAGGGAGATCTGCCTTGAACCTTAGAAAAGACCAACAAATAGAAATTTGACCTAGAAAAACAATCAAACAACAATGCAGCTTACCTTAGGTAGGGTGCACTGGGGGTGATGCGTCTTCCCTTGCACAACCAGTCCCTTACTCAGACTCTCGCAGACCTTAGGTTCCTAGTGACCATAATACTAGGTGGCGACTCCAACGAACCAAGCAAAAAATGAAAAATAAACGAAAAAAAACACAAAAATCGCCAGTTGATGTCGTGCGGGATTTTCCGTCGTGCGACAGGTGGGGCTTAGCTTGGTGTTGTCCAAGGAACTTGGCAAATCTCTTCTCTCAGTGGGACTCTTTGGTTTATGGCAAATTTTAGAAAAAAGTATGGGTGATGTTGTTCTTTTCTGCGACATGGTCTATGTGGCTTCTTCATAATGATGTGATATTTAAGCAGAAGATCCCAGATTATGATACTTTGTTCTTTCTTATTGTTACTCGGCTTTACTTATGGTTAAAGGCTATAGAATCGGATTTTCCCTGTTACTCCTGCTCAGATTTGCTACGATCTACTGAAGGTCTGGTTCGGTGGACTAATTCTCACAAGTTGAGGATTGGTATTATATGATCTCCTCCTATGACGAATAGATTCAAATGGAATGTTGATGGATCCTCTATCGGAAAACCTGTCCCCTCCGGAATAGGTGGTGTTTTGCAGAATCATCATGGAATACTTTTAGGTACTTTTTCTATGCCGATTGGGATCTTGGACTCTAATGTAGCTGATCTGAGAGCAGTAGTCAAAGCTATCGAATTATCAACCTCTAACTGCTTCCTACATCATAAACATATTATTATCGAAGTAATTGACTGCTAATTGTAAAAATGATTCCATTAAGCTTAAGTGCACAAATAAACTAGGATTGATGGCATAGATTTCAAATGTTTCTCCAATTATATGAAAGATAGCTTCTTGAGCAATGTTTTTTTATTAATCAGCACGTAATTTTATGAATAGAATGTTTGATAAATGTGTTCACACGAAATCCATTGATTATTCAATTAAATTTCATCAACTCAATGAACTCGGAATTAATTGTTTTGGTTAAGTGATCATATTATTATTTACTAGTATAATGAATCGAGTAGTTTTGTCACACACATGCCTATATTGCTGCTCATAGAAATGACTTAACATTTTTTAACTTTCCTTCTAATTAAGAATATATATTAAAAACTAAAAAATATACTGAACCCTTTTTCACAGTAATCCATTGTGAATTTCTTTTCTAATCATTAATTTTTTTTTCCTCTTTGTGGCCAAATTAACTACCAATTTCTTATAATTTGTTATGGAGAAGCACAGTTGAAAGGAGGCCAAAGTATAAAAGAAGAAAAAATTACATGTTTGGATTGAAACTCACACAAGTAAGTGTGTTTAGGTCCCTATTTTTTTTTTTAAATATATATATATATATATATATATATATATAGTCCCTTTATTTTCTTATGATTTTGTTTTAGTCGAAAAATTTATTTTTATTATTTTTAAGTCTCTAGTTTTGAGAGATAAAAAAGAAAGTTGCTGGAAAACAACAAAAAAAACAAGTTGTTCGTTGTTTATGTTTCAACTACTAAAAAAATGATTCTTGATATCAACGAGTTTTATTAGACTATAAGAGTTTCATTTATGTGTATTTTTCCCTTTATTTTATTTAAAGAAATAAAATGGGGTTCAAATAATTTATTTTCGATTTGATTTTGCATTTTTGACAAACTTTTCAGCGTTTTGAGAGTAGCAATTGGTTTATTGATATTATAGGGATGTTTATTATTATTTTTAAGTGAAAATTGGTCGAAAATTAGATTTTTAAGTCAAAAAAACACCAGCCTGATTTTTTAACTACCTATTTGTTGGTTGGAAACTCGCATCAAAAAAACAAATAACCTTATTTTTTTGGCCACACCAATAACTAGATTTTGAAATTTTCAAACGGCAGTGTCATTTATTTTATTTCAAATAAAAGGATTGGATGACTAAATCTTTTCTAAATTGATTTTTTAAGAAGATTAGACAGAAAAGCTCTTAAGAATCTCTCAATTCATCTCTTTCTCTACTAGTAAACATGTTTTCTTAAGTTTTTCCTCAATTTCTCAACAAAATCCTAACAAAAAGGGCACATGCAAAAAGTTCAATTGTTTAGAGAGCAAAAGTTTTTTAAGAAAAAAATTAGTTCAATTGTATTTGTTTTTTTTTCACTAGAGTTGGGGGGTAATTTATAATTTAGCGATATATTTTTCTGATTTCCACACCCTTTTCTTCCTTGACACCATTCCTCTTCTCTCTTTATACTATTATTGCTATTACAATGCTTTTCTCTTCGCCATATATTTGTCTTGCTTTATATTACAAAACATTCTTGTGTTGTGTAGTATCGTCCAGTCTCGTGTACATTTTTAAAATGATATCGTAGAGATATTTATTATGTTTTTTAAAATGATAAACTTAAAAATTAAATCTAGTTTATTAGTTGGTTTATTGATATCATAGAGATATTTATTATGTTTTTTAAAATGAAAATTAGTTGAAAATTACATTTTTAAGTCAAAAAACATTATCCTGATTTATCAACTACTTTTCTGTGTTTTGAGTGGATTAGTTGGTTTATTGATATCATATAAATGTTTATTATATTTTCTTTAAGTAAAAAATATTTTTGAGTAAAAAAAACTTGCGTTCGTTTGGCTTTAAAAAAACAAATTACCAGCAACAAAGAAAAAAAGAAACAGGCAAGAGCACAGGCCTGGCCTTTTCTCTTAATAGACTAGGTGTCTTTTTTTAGCTTTAGTTTCTTTTTTATTTAAATATAAGTTAATTAAAATAGATTAATCCAATGTATGTGTGGGATATGACCACTCGGTTTAATTGAGATTAATTAAATAAATATTTGTGATGTTTTGTAATAAAATATTATTTATTTTTTTCTTTGTATCCGAATAAAATTATAATTTTTTTTCTGATATTAGTAAGTGTTTTTTTCTGTGCAATCTTAAAAAATATATATATTTTTAGTTTTATTCAATTATTTTTATTTTTATGTGCATGTCTACTTTTATTGTTGTTTGACCAAAAAAAATCAGTTCAAAGAAACAAATTTCGTTGAAGCAACTAGATCCATAGTCCATGTTTCATGTTTCAAGATCATATATATTGAATTACATATATATTTCAATTTTTTAATTTAGTTTTTGATTAAATATTGTTTGATATTTTGCTTAGTTTTGAAATAAAATAATAATATTTTTTCAATATTAGTATTTGTTTTTGTGTAACCCTACAAAGTCTTTTTTTTATCTTATTCAATTACTTTCAAATACATATTTGTTTTTATTATCGTTTAATAAAATTAAAAATTAATTTCAAGAAATAAAATTATTAAACATGGTCAAGTTCATGGACTCTAATATAAGATCAATATCTTTATCTACTTCCATCTTTCAATTTTTCAGTTTAATTTTTAATTTTCATTAATGATTTGTTTATTTTTTCTGTTTATTATTGTAAATAATTCCTAATTTATTTAATTAAATATATATGTGCATTAGTTTTTTAATTTACAATTAAAAAAAATTACATCATAAATATGTTTCAAACGTCTATATATTTGTGGTTTTGCATATAAAAAATAATCTGACCATGGCAAAGCAAGTCAAGTGGCTGGTTTCCCACTAAATGTAATTGTCTTCAAGATCCATGCACTGCATCGGCGATAATTTTTATCATAATTTCTTGTCTTGTATGGTATAATCCAGTCTCATCTAGTCAGACAAACTTAAAAATTAAATTTAGTTTACTTAAGTCTCAAGCTCGTATGATCCTACGAAGGAGATAGAAACAACAAATCATAGTAAATAAAGTTTTTGGGGATAGCAAATTACATGATGAAAATTATTCAATACTTGTAGTTTACTCTTTGTTTTTTAATTTCTCACATTTATATGGTATTCAATTATATGAAAAAAAATAGAATAGAGAGTAATTAAATATAACTTTATAGTACTGAATAATTCCAAATCAACAGCTTGAAAGATTTAATTTTCAACTCTTATCACTAAACATTTCTTATATTTTCAATTTCAGCTAAATATGAAAAGCCAGGACCTCTTGCCAATAAAGGAAGTAAAGCAATCCTGATAGTGTCTGTTGTTGTGACATTGTTTCTGATCATCTTCCTTGTGTGTTGGTTTGTAAAGAAAAGGAGAAAAGGAGAAAAGGTAAGCAAATTCCCTTCAAATGTTGCTCCTGAGCAATATATTTTTCGTAACATTATTAAACTCAGGGTGTTGAGTCGGTAAAAATGCAATGTGATGCTGAGCTAGAGTTTCAATCTTTCTGATAGTCTTGAGCTCAAAATAAGTTTTACCAGCCAGAAATAAGTTTGCATGTTGATGACAGCCAGGGACAGGAAAAGAAGAAACGAATTTCCGCTATCATTAACTTCAAGGTCAAATTGCTCGAGAGACTTACCAATTAAGGAATTTGAGGAAGGTACAACAAGTTCAGATTTACCCCTTTTTTATCTTAGTGTCATAGCTGCGGCAACAAATAATTTCTCAGAATCCAACAAGCTTGGAGAGGGTGGTTTTGGCTCGGTGTATAAGGTAGCCTAGCCTGCCTTGAAGTCCCTTAAACACATAGCATTTACATGTTGAACTATGAGATTGATGAATTTGGATTGCGATTTTCAGGGTCTGCTGCATGATGGAAAGGAAATTGCGGTCAAAAGACAAGGGATTAATGAGTTCAGAAATGAAGTCGAGCTCATTGCAAAACTTCAGCATAGGAATCTTGTAAGGATATTAGGTTGTTGCATCCAAGGAAGAGAGAAGATGTTGATCTATGAATACTTGCCAAACAAAAGTTTGGACTCTTTTATTTTCAGTATGTCATCATCGATCATTTTGTCAAATTGTCCCTATATTGTGGATTTTTCAGTTTTTCTCATTCTATAGAAGTTGAAAAATGATTACAAGCCTGTATTGATTTGATGAGATTTATGCTTCTTTGGGTACAGATGAACCAAGAAGGTCACAGTTAGATTGGTCTACTCGCCACAACATTATTTGTGGGATTGCTCGAGGAATTTTGTATCTTCATCAGGACTCCAGATTACGAATCATCCACAGAGATCTTAAGGCAAGCAATGTTCTGCTAGATGCCTCAATGAACCCTAAAATTTCAGATTTCGGCATGGCTAGAATATTTCGGCATGCCTCAATGAACCCTAGAATATTTGATATTATGATAGCTGTTGTAACCCATTTCTGGGTCCCCACATAAAAAATAAAAAAATTCAAAAAAATATATTATCAAAAAATATAACAGTGAAAAAATGCCAGAGCGCCCTAAAAATGCTCAAAAATTGATTGAGGATGTTCAAAAATCAAAAATTAATTTTTGACAGTATATCATTGACTGATGAGAGCCCCGATGATAAAGAAAATTCAATTTGTGGAAGAAAAATGCAAAATTAGAAGTTTATGGACTCAATTAAATTTTATTAAAGGTTTAATTGCATTTATGAAGATTTTAATTGCAAGAAAATTTGATTTTGGAGTTAATTTGGGCTTTAATTAGGAGAAATTAATTTTCTGGGTCAAATTATAATTTTTGGAAGTTAATTTGGTCAAATCAGGGGCTTAATTGCATAAATATTGAAGTTTAATGGCCAATTAGGGACTTAATTGAAGAAATCCGAGACCAAGGACTAAAATGCAAAACGCGCGCAAATTGAGGGCCGAAATTTGAATCTGAAAAGTTTTGGCGCCTTTTCCTTTTAAATGAAACGGCGCGTTTTGACCAAAACGGCGCCGTTTCATTCACTGTTGCAAAAAAAAAAGAAAAAAAAAAAAGAAAGAACCCCTGCGCACGCAGAGAACAGGGGAGAAGAATTTTTTGTCTTCTCCACTTTTCGCCGAACTTCTTTCACCAACGGCTTCAAAAAGACGCCCACAATAGCCACTTGCATACTTTTTCGGCCACTTGGATAGTGGAGGGGCGGCCAACAGTGGCCGCCCCAACAGTCACCACCCCCCTGTTTTTGCATATAAAAACAGGGGAGGGGCACCGAAAAAAAGAAGAAAAAAAAAACAGAAGAGAGAAGGGAGACGAATCGAGGAAGAGAGAAGAGAAGAGAAGAGAAAGAGAGAAGAAAAGAGAAAAAACAGAGGAAGAAGGAGAAGAAAACCCGCCGGCCATTGCGCCTCCGCCACCGTCGCCGCCAGCAGCACCGCCACGACGCCACCGCAGGTAAACAACCGCTGCCCCGTCTCCTTCTCCCTTTGCAGCTGCCTTCTCTATTTTCATGCAGAACGTGAATTAATTCACGTTCTGCAACTGCTGAGAGGCTGGTTACTGTGCTTATGCACAGTAACCAGCCCATTTAGTCTTGGGCCGGTTTGGCCTAGCCCACTCATATGGGCCGGACTCGGCCCATTTCAATTTTTTTTTCCAAAAGTTTTACAATTTTTCCAGCACATTTTTTTTTTATCAATTTTGCTTAATATCGGTATGTATTTTACATCGTAAAAATATAAATTCGGTATTAAAATACCCGGTTTTCGTCCCGCGGTACTGTTCATACGGTACTGTTCACACAACATAAAAAAAAAATCAAAAATATTTGTTTCAGCATTTTATAATTTTCCCGCGTAGTGTTTTACGTCATTTTGATTAATATCGGGCAGTATTTTTACATCGTAAAAATATAAATCCGGTATTAAAATACCCGTTTTTCGGCAAAAACTTCCAAAAATAAATTACAAAATTAAAAAAAAAAAGATTAAAAAAAAATGTTTTTGTGCATACAGCCAAGTGTCTCAAATCTAAAATATCATATCGTATTTTTCATATGTCAAAAAACAATATTTTAGCATGCATTTTGGCTTTAATAACCAGTTTATTAAAGTCAAGAGAACATTGGCCAAAATTTCAAAAACAACAAAATATTTTATTTTGTTTGATTTTAGTATCAGGGATTATGAATTTATACGTAAATCGTATTCCTGATATTAAAAAAATATATATTTTCTTTTGACGACTTCGAATAGTTAGTTTTTTACCCGATAAGATAAGGATCTCCTTACAGAGGAGGACTTTTCTTAAACCGTAAACGAACCAACAATAAAAAACAACCACAACACGATTTTAGATTTTATCAGACATTAAAGCAATGCAGCCTACCTTAGGTAGGGCGTAGTTGGGGTGCTAATACCTTCCCTTTACGCAACCAGTCTCCGTACCCGATCTCTAAAGACCAGTTAAGGTTCCTAGTAACCAGAATACTAGGTGGCGACTCCCATTCCAATTTTTTCACTTGTAGAGACAAGAATTCCTTGTCTCTCTCCCATTTTTCCAGGAATAAATTATTCCGATTTTCCCTTGAGGGTGGACGATCGCCGCGCCGCCGCACACGTGCGACAGAATGGCGACTCCACTGGGGACCTTGTCGACTAAGCTTTGTTGTTGTCTGATTTATTGTGTTTTTTGTTGTGGTTTGCGTGTTTATTTTTAAATATGCATTTCCTTTATTTATTTCTTACGCGCTTTAATTTGTACATATTTGTTCATGCATCATTCATATGAGAGTTTGTACTGAAAAACTTTAAGTTAAGTGGGGGACTAGCAGCTTACCTTACGACTTTTAGTCAAGATTTAAGTTTGTGTAAACCCCAACTCTTCACTGAGTGCTTAGACTGGTAACAGTTGGTACACGTGCCATCTCATTGCCTACAAGCCCCCATATTGCCTCCACGAGGGCGATCACTGAGACAACAAGAGACCCTTTTTAGAGACTGAATAGCCAACCTACCCATGTTCACATATTAAATAGAACTTGTCCTTAGGTTGTATGTGCTATCATTATTTGCATACGGGCAAACCCTTCTTGAAGCATCTTGAACTTAAGACTTGTGGGTGACACAATGGCCGTCACTCCGAAAATTTGCATTGTAGAGTTTGGGCAAAAATCACGATTCTTGTTCCATCATACAAGAGTTATGACCATATTGTCACCCCTCGAAGGGCGAGTGCATCACATAAAATTACATGTTCATACATTTAACATGCATACATGCCAGATTGAAATATAGGTCCCCAAAAAGTCTACAACACCCGATTTCGAGCAAGAAACATGGAAGATGAAGAGCGTGCTCAACGTGAGGCCTATTTGCATGACGAGTTGGAGTCGCTGAAAATAAGTGTGGCTCACCTCACTAGCTTACTCAAGCAAACACTAAGAAATACCTCTGATGAAGGTCCTTCTAATCGACCGATAACCTTTGTTCCGGCTCCTACTACAGTTCAGCCTGAGGAAAGAATGAGCGAACATGGTCAAGAACCTCAACAAAATCCAACATTTGTGCAGTCAACGACACCTACACCATCCCCAACAGTCTTGAAGGCATCTGCTAATGAGTCCCTCAAGGCTAAGTCATCTGATAGCATTGATCAAGCTAAGATAGAGGCACTGGAAGCCAGACTCAAAGCCATTGAAGGGATAGACTTATATGACCCGGTACGGGCAGCAGAGATGTGTTTGGTCCCAAATGTGGTTATCCCAAAGAAATTTCGTGTTCCTGAATTCATCAAATACAGTGGAACACAATGCCCCATGACCCATCTCAGGTCCTACTGCAATAAAATGGCTGAGGTAGTACATGATGAAAAACTACTAATGCACTTTTTCCAAGACAGTTTAAGTGGGGCAACTTTGAGTTGGTACATGAGATTGGATAACACAACAATTCGCAACTGGAAAAATCTTGTGGATGCTTTCGTCAAGCAATACAAGTACAACATGGACATTGCGCCCGACAGAACCAGTTTGTCAAATATAGAGAAAAAGGATAAAGAAAGCATAAGGGAATATGCTCAAAGATGGCGAGAATTAGCTGCTCAAGTACATCCCCCACTTCTGGACAAAGAGATGGTCTCTTTATTTGCCAACACACTCAAAGCACCATATTACGAACATATGATGGGTAGTTCAGCCCAACAATTCACTGATGCTGTGATAGTGTGTGAACGCATAGAGCAAGGTGTCAAGAGTGGTAGAATTGCTGCACCAACCGAGAAAAGAGGCGTTGAAAGAAAAGAGGTTCACCATGTTGAAGATGGCTACATGGGTAAAACAAATACATCTCGAAATTACCATACTCCATCCCAAATTGCCAACATCAAAAAACCTGAACCCCAAAACTTTCAAGCCAAAAGCCAAATTGGAAATTTCTAAAGGGTTCAAGAACAACTACCTCCACTACCGTTACCCCTGAATGAGATGTATCAAAAGCTATTAAGCATAGGGCAAATAGCTCCTGAACCTCTAACACCTCTGCAGCCACCTTATCCTAATTGGTACAAGCCAGAACTCAATTGTGAATACCATGCCGGTATTACTGGGCATAGCATCTATACCTGCAAACGCCTTCAAGAGAAAGCTTCTGCAATTAATCAAGGCTGGGTGGATAGAATTGGAAGATGCCCCCAATGTGAATACGAACCCGTTGCCTAATCATGCTTGAAGCATATTAGGATGAAATGTTTGGGGAATTGGAAAGCATCAATGGTCCAGCATGATAGCTTGAATTTTGTGGAACTCAACCTTGGACCGTGGTGTTGTTCCACATTGTCTTTGAGTCCTCTACGCAGAGCTTTTGAGAGGAGGTTAGCCTATGAACAGATTCGCCAAAATAGAGGAATGAAGCCTACCTTGTTATTGCATTTGAATAAGACTTTCTCTGTTAATGTGCTTCTCTTGTGAAATAAGATCATGTGTTTTCTTGTGTTCACATCACACTCTTCTTTGTTGTTATTACATGTAAATAACATTTTGAGCGCAACTTTGCTCACAACACTACAACATGAAGAATCTTTTGGTTTTCCTTTCTAACCTATACATTAATCTCATATGTTTTCAAGGATATTTTTTTGGGACCTCCAAAGTGAGTACAAAAAAAACAAAAATCATGTTGATATTTGTCCAAAACAAATGCATTTTGAAAATTCAAGTGATTCCTTAAATAGGTACACATATACCTAGAAAACTTGAAAGAAAAAAAGACAACAAAGATAAACAACACTATGAGGTAACTCAAAAGCTGAGTTTTATTTGACTGAATAAATCATTTGGCATACGCGCATGAAAGCAAGACCTATCGATCCTCAATGCATGAGTTTGAGATGAGGAAAGGCCATCTTTGATAATCCTTTCACAAGGCTAAAAAATATCCATTGCAGTCCCGTGTTGAGCCTAGTAATGTTTTTTGGAAATAACCTTGACTAGGATCACACCTCACACTGGGGGGCAAAATAATAAAGTTTTTACCCATACAGACAAAGCAGTGAAGATGGGTGCTGGATTTGATCATGTAATTTTTAATCTTTCATTATCATCTAAATGAAGCAGTGATTGGTTAAGAAAAGAAAAGAAGAAGATCTAAAAGATCTAAAAGATTTGAGCTTCTCATAAAAACAACTGATATGATCGTGCTCAACGAAACAAAAACGAAGAAAACAAAGAGAAAAGCCCAAACCCGACACTGGGGGGCATGAAAATCATTTTGAAAAAACAAACAATTCCAAAAGACAAAAGGTCAGGAAACAAGCACAAGTGATCCCTAGTCTTGAAATCCCTTAAACACCTTTTGAGCCTGCAACATATCCATCTTCTTCATAACCAATAGCCAAAGCCTACATTACATACCTGATAAAGCCCTTTCTGATCAAAGGCAAGCAATCTGGATCGGTATGCAGTGCTTTCTCGTGCGAGTCAAATCATTATTCATGCAAATAAAATCAATGCTTTGAATCATTTCGGTTCTCAATAACCCTCAAATTGAAATTTAAACCTTTTATGACTAACCAGATGTCACCTTCATCTTTAAACAAAAGCAAAAAGCTTTCATCACTTCAAGAAACTTGTCCATAGGAATCACTTGAATTTTTTAGAACAAGTTTATTTTGAACCAATATCAAAATCATTTTTATGATTGGAATAACTTGGAAGTTCCAAAAATTTTGCATGAAAACATTTCATTGTACAAAAAACCCAAACCTACTTTCACATATCCTCACCCTACACTAAACCTAAGTTGAACACTTGGGGGGCATGATCAAGCTGGGGGGCAATCAAAAACACATGGTAGGACTGACTCCATGATTCCTTTTCTAAGGAAAATGTCGGGCAAAATTGGCAACTCTTGAGATAAAGGGTGAAGGACAAAGATGTATGATGACATTAAACCCTTCCCAGAGGTCAAGATCACAATGTGTAACCCGAGTAAGCAAACGTGGAAAAGCCATTAAAGTTTACTACCAATACTACAACTTTTGAGAGAAAACAAAGACACCATGAAGAAATGGGGGCCTATATTTCTCAGGTAAGTATACATGCATATCAATCATAATGCATTTGCTTTTCAACATTGACAGATTAGTGTTTCAGCATCATCCCTTAGGTAGTGCGTTTTATAACCCTACCTCCATTTTGAGTGCGCCTTTGAGCCCTCACCCCTTAGGTAGTGCGTTTTATAACCCTACCTCCCTTTGAGTGCGCCTTTGAGCCTTCACCGCCTTTTGAGTGCGCCTTTGAGCCCTCACCCCTTTGGTAGTGCGTTTTCTAACCCTACCTCCTTTTGAGTGCACCTTCGAGCCCTCACCTCCATTTTGAGTGCGCCTTTGAGCCCTCATCCCTTGGGTAGTGCGTTTTCTAACCCTACCTCCTATTGAGCGCGCCTTCGAGCCCTCACCTCCATTTTGAGTGCGCCTTTGAGCCCTCATCCCTTGGGTAGTGCATTTTTTTAACCCTACCTCCTTTTGAGTGCGCCTTTGAGCCCTCACCTCCATTTTGAGTGCGCCTTTGAGCCCTCATCCCTTAGGTAGTGCGTTTTATAACCCTACCTCCTTTCGAGTGCGCCTTTGAGCCATCACCTCCATTTTGAGTGCGCCTTTGAGCCCTCATCCCTTTGGTAGTGCGTTTTCTAACCCTACCTCCATTTGAGTGCGCCTTTGAGCCCTCGCTTTCATTTTGAGTGCGCCTTTGAGCCCTCATCCCTTAGGTTGTGCGTTTTCTAACCCTACCTCCGTTTGAGTGCGCCTTTGAGCCCTCACCTCCGTTTGAGTGCGCCTTTGAGCCCTCACCGCCTTTTGAGTGCGCCTTTGAGCCCTCACCCCTTTGGTAGTGCGTTTTCTAACCCTACCTCCTTTTGAGCGCGCCTTCGAGCCCTCACCTCCATTTTGAGTGCGCCTTTGAGCCCTCATCCCTTGGGTAGTGCGTTTTTTAACCCTACCTCCTTTTGAGTGCGCCTTTGAGCCCTCACCTCCATTTTGAGTGCGCCTTTGAGCCCTCATCCCTTAGGTAGTGCGTTTTATAACCCTACCTCCTTTCGAGTGCGCCTTTGAGCCATCACCTCCATTTTGAGTGCGCCTTTGAGCCCTCATCCCTTTGGTAGTGCGTTTTCTAACCCTACCTCCATTTGAGTGCGCCTTTGAGCCCTCGCCTTCATTTTGAGTGCGCCTTTGAGCCCTCATCCCTTAGGTTGTGCGTTTTCTAACCCTACCTCCATTTGAGTGCGCCTTTGAGCCCTCGCCTTCATTTTGAGTGCGCCTTTGAGCCCTCATCCCTTAGGTTGTGCGTTTTCTAACCCTACCTCCATTTGAGTGCGCCTTTGAGCCCTCACCTCCGTTTGAGTGCGCCTTTGAGCCCTCACCGCCTTTTGAGTGCGCCTTTGAGCCCTCACCCCTTTGGTAGTGCGTTTTATAACCCTACCTCCTTTTAAGTGCGCCTTTGAGCCCTCACCTCCTTTTGAGTGCGACTTTGAGCCCTCGTCATTCAATGCTTCACATTGTTTTCATCTGGGTAGGTCACCCATTACAATGAGACCACTCTTTACTTTTATGTTTGGGCAGGTCGCCCATGAAAATAGACCAATGTCAGCGTAAGTGTGTGGGCTGGTCGCCCCTGAAAATAGACCACCTTAAGTATGTGTTGGGCAGCTCGCCCGTGAAAATATACCATCTTAAAAAACAAAGGGTTTGAACACACAGGATTTTGGTTCTGGTTAGAGGGGATTGCCGAAAGGGATCTCAGTCTATCCCAACCACACACAGGATTTTGGTTCTGGTTAGAGGGGATTGCCGAAAGGGATCTCAGTCTATCCCAACCACACATAGGATTTTGGTTCTGGTTAGAGGGGATTGCCGACAGGAATCTCAGTCTATCCCAACCACACATAGGATTTTGGTTCTGGTTAGAGGGGATTTGGCGAAAGGAATCTCAGTTTAGCCCAACCACACACAGGACTTTGGGTCTGGTTGAAGTTTTAGGTCAATCAAATTTTGAGACGATCAGTTTCGGAAGACCAATTTTGTTTTATCTTTACAACACTTACTATGCACAAATCTTTACTCCGTAAGCATTGTAAAGAGGGGGGCAACTGTTGTAACCCATTTCTGGGTCCCCACATAAAAAATAAAAAAATTCAAAAAAATATATTATCAAAAAATATAACAGTGAAAAAATGCCAGAGCGCCCTAAAAATGCTCAAAAATTGATTGAGGATGTTCAAAAATCAAAAATTAATTTTTGACAGTATATCATTGACTGATGAGAGCCCCGATGATAAAGAAAATTCAATTTGTGGAAGAAAAATGCAAAATTAGAAGTTTATGGACTCAATTAAATTTTATTAAAGGTTTAATTGCATTTATGAAGATTTTAATTGCAAGAAAATTTGATTTTGGAGTTAATTTGGGCTTTAATTAGGAGAAATTAATTTTCTGGGTCAAATTATAATTTTTGGAAGTTAATTTGGTCAAATCAGGGGCTTAATTGCATAAATATTGAAGTTTAATGGCCAATTAGGGACTTAATTGAAGAAATCCGAGACCAAGGACTAAAATGCAAAACGCGCGCAAATTGAGGGCCGAAATTTGAATCTGAAAAGTTTTGGCGCCTTTTCCTTTTAAATGAAACGGCGCGTTTTGACCAAAACGGCGCCGTTTCATTCACTGTTGCAAAAAAAAAAAAAAAAAAAAATAAGAAAGAACCCAAAACGGTGCCGTTTTGAAACGGCAGCATTGTCTTCTTCCCTGCGCACGCAGAGAACAGGGGAGAAGAATTTTTTGTCTTCTCCACTTTTCGCCGAACTTCTTTCACCGACGGCTTCAAAAAGACGCCCACAATAGCCACTTGCATACTTTTTCGGCCACTTGGATAGTGGAGGGGCGGCCAACAGTGGCCGCCCCAACAGTCACCACCCCCCTGTTTTTGCCTATAAAAACAGGGGAGGGGCACCGAAAAAAAGAAGAAAAAAAAAACAGAAGAGAGAAGGGAGACGAACCGAGGAAGAAAGAAGAGAAGAGAAGAGAAAGAGAGAAGAAAAGAGAAAAAAAAAAAAAACAGAAACAGAAGATAAGAGGAAAAAACAGAGGAAGAAGGAGAAGAAAACCCGCCGGCCATTACGCCTCCGCCACCGTCGCCGCCAGCAGCACCGCCACGACGCCACCGCAGGTAAACAACCGCTGCCCCATCTCCTTCTCCCTTTGCAGCTGCCTTCTCTATTTTCATGCAAAACGTGAATTAATTCACGTTCTGCAACTGCTGAGAGGCTGGTTACTGTGCTTATGCACAGTAACCAGCCCATTTAGTCTTGGGCCGGTTTGGCCCAGCCCACTGATATGGGTCGGACCCGGCCCATTTCAATTTTTTTTTCCAGAATTTTTACAATTTTTCCAGCACATTTTTTTATTTATCAATTTTGCTTAATATCGGTATGTATTTTACATCGTAAAAATATAAATTCGGTATTAAAATCAAAAATATTTGTTTTAGCATTTTATAATTTTCCCGCGTAGTGTTTTACGTCATTTTGATTAATATCGGGCAGTATTTTTACATCGTAAAAATATAAATCCGGTATTAAAATACCCGTTTTTCTGCAAAAACTTCCAAAAATAAATAAAAAAATTAAAAAAAAAAGATTAAAAAAAAAATGTTTTTGTGCATACAGCCAAGTGTCTCAAATCTAAAATATCATATCGTATTTTTCATATGTCAAAAAACAATATTTTAGCATGCATTTTGGCTTTAATAACCAGTTTATTAAAGTCAAGAGAACATTGGCCAAAATTTCAAAAACAACAAAATATTTTATTTTGTTTGATTTTAGTATCAGGGATTATGAATTTATACGTAAATCGTATTCCTGATATTAAAAAAATATATATTTTCTTTTGACGACTTCGAATAGTTAGTTTTTTACCCGATAAGATAAGGATCTCCTTACAGAGGAGGACTTTTCTTAAACCGTAAACGAACCAACAATAAAAAACAACCACAACACGATTTTAGATTTTATCAGACATTAAAGCAATGCAGCCTACCTTAGGTAGGGTGTAGTTGGGGTGCTAATACCTTCCCTTTACGCAACCAGTCTCCGTACCCGATCTCTAAAGACCAGTTAAGGTTCCTAGTAACCAGAATACTAGGTGGCGACTCCCATTCCAATTTTTTCACTTGTAGAGACAAGAATTCCTTGTCTCTCTCCCATTTTTCCAGGAATAAATTATTCCGATTTTCCCTTGAGGGTGGACGATCGCCGCGCCGCTGCACACGTGCGACAATAGCTTTTACGATAATATTTTAAAAATTAGGTTTAAAGTGGAATTCAAAAAAAATTAATTATAATGTATGTTAATTAACTAAATATTTGTACAACTTTAATAAAAATAAAATACAATTTTAATCACACCATATTGTTATACCAAGTGGATCCTAGTAGAAGTAGCATGGTAGTGAAATATTATTTATTACATTTCTAAGCATGTGGAACCAAGTAGTGTAGTTATTCTTTAATTAACCGACAATGTAGATAAAGATGCCTCAATAATTTCCCAATTTCAATCCTCTTCATCAAGAAAGTTAAGTTCTTCACAAATCTACTCATTTAATAATTCAATGTTGTTGTAACCCATTTTCGGGTCCCCACAAAAATAAATAAAATAAATAGCCAAAAGAGGTTAGAAAAATAACAGGAGGCAGAAGCGCTCAGAAAATGGTCAGAAAATTGGTCAAGGAGGTTAAAAATACAAAGATGGATTTTTTGACAATATATTCTTGAATGATAAGAGCCCTGGTGGATAAGAAAATTTGATTTTTGAGGAGAAAAGTCCATATTTGGAGGTTTATGGATTTAATTGGATTTTTAATGGAATTTATAAAGGATTTGAGTGCAAGAAAATTGATTTTTAAGTCAATTTGGGCTTTAATTAGAAGAAATTTAAGTTCTGGGGCCAAAATACATTTTTTAGGAATTTATTAGGTCCAATCAGGGGTTTAATTGCATAAATATTAAAGTTTAATGGCCAATTAGGGACTTAATTGAGAAAATCCGAAACCAGGGACCAATTTGGAAGAGGCGCGTAAATGGAGGGGTTGCAATTGAATTGATTCAAGGGCTTAATTGAAGAAATTGGAAGTTTTTTTGATCAATTGAGGGCTAAATTGCATAAATCAGAGGCCAAGGACCAAAGTGAAAAACACGGCCAACTATCGGGGCAGGGACCAAAATTGTCAGGGACGCAATCGAAATGAACAAAAAGTAATTGGGGGCTGATTTGAACATTGGCGTGTTTCTGGCGCCACATTTAAATGAAACGGTGCGTTTTCTCTAAAACGACGTCGTTTCATACTCATAAAAAAAAAAAAGAGAGAGAGAAAGACCGAACGGTGCCGTTTTGAACGGCATTGTTCCCCTTTCTTCTTCCCCCGAACATACAGCGGGGAAGAAGGAAAAGAATGCATTGTTTAAATTTCGCCGGTCCCTCTAGCCCACCGACCAACCGAGGCCCCACGCCGTTAGACCACCGACCGAAGACACAGGCCGACCACCGTCGCGCTGCCAAAACCGAGGGAGGCCCGCCTGGACAGTCGCACCCCGACCAGCCGCTGCGTGACCCGCTCCCCATGCTCCACAATGAAAAGCCATGCTCACGGGCTCTATAAATAGAAACCAAAGGAGACCAGAAAAAAAAAAAGAGAAAGAAACGAAAGAGAACCCGAAGAAAACTAAGAAAACCGAAGAGAGAGAGGAAGAGAGAGAAACACCATAACAGAGGAGAGAGTCACAGAAAAACCCAAGAAAACCGAGAGCAAAGGGAAGGTTTGAAGCCGGGAGGGAATTTAGAAAACCAAAAAAACCAAGCAAACGGACCGAGAGGACGTCACTGGACAATTTGGAATTCGCCGTGAGGAGCCGCCGTGAGTTAGGGCATTGCCACCACCTCCATCGCCGCACCGCCAGCAAGCCATCGTCTCCGCCGCGCCAGGTACGCCTCCTCCCCCTGCACATTTTTTTTAACCCTGCACGAGTTCTTTCCTCCTGCATGCAGAATCGTTCTGCATGCAGGACGCGGGGGGGGGAAATAATTCCCCTCCCCCCCGTTCATTTGTTTTCGTTTTGGGCCAGACAGGGTCTGGCCCAGTGCTATGTGGATGGGCCAGAGGGATTCTGGCCCAACCCGGCGGTCTGGGCCGGTCCGGCCCAGACCAAGGTAGGATGGTTGTTGGGCCGAGGTCGACCCAATCCCTTTTGGGCCGAGTCTGGCCAACGATTTTTGGGCTGCGCCCGGCCCAGTTGGTTGGGTCGGCCCAGCCCCCTTAATAATTAATATATTATAATTATATTATATTAAAAATCTAAAAAATGTTGTTGTTTTCTTTTCATATATATATATATATATATATATTTTTATAGGGGTTTGTATTTTTATACTGTGAAGATACAAATTCAGTATTTAATATACCCGGTTTTTGTCAAGACATCCAAGATTTTCAAAGATAAAATTTTTTTTTTGCTTTCAAAAAAAATTCTAAAATTCCTTAAAAATATTGTTGATTTTTCCGCACATTTTGTAAAAATGACTCAATATTGGTTTGTATTTTTATGTTGTGGAGATACAAATTCAGTATTAAAATACCCGATTTCGTAAAAAAAAAAAATGTTTAAAAAAAAAAATGTTTTCTTGCGTGTTGCATACGGCCAATACTCTAACATGTTTTGAATGTTCTTTTTATAAAAAAAAAATATTGGAAGCTTTGAAAGTGTGTTTTCGCATAGATTTCTTAATTACAAACTATTTTCTTGCATTTCTGGATTTTACAACATGTTTGTAAAATTCCAAAGGGTATTGGCCAATATTCCAAAAACTATAAAAAAATTTATTTTTTGGGGGCGAATTCATCTATTATTCACCGCTAATGTTTGGATAAAGAAATCCTTAAAGGACGAATATCCAAAATATTAGTGGGAGTAATAAATCCGCACACATCTTTGAAAGAAGCCTTGATTATAATCAAGGACATTTCAAAATTTCAAATTTTTTTTCCTCCACGGTTTACGAGCCCTGAAAGTATGAAATACTAAGGCAAGATGTTTTTTTTTATGCGTTGTGAATTTTCTTAGATTTATAATTTGTTCCTCCTCCTTGCGATTTACGAGTCGCAAACTCTTGAAATACTAAGGGAAAAATAAGCTTTCAAAGCAAATGGAATCTCCTTAGATTTCTATCCAAAAGAAATTGACGGGACCAGAAAACACCTACACCATAGATTATAGAGCAAACCAAACACCAAGCAGCTTACCTTAGGTAAGGCGTACTAAGGGTGCTAATACCTTCCCTTTACGCAACCAATCCCTTGCCTTAGAATCTCTGAAAGACTAGTTAGGGTTCCTAGTGACCAAAATACTAGGTGGTGACTCTAAAGAACCAAATCAGCAAAGCAAACAAAAAAAAATCGCCAGTCGAACCCACAAATTGGATTTTTTTAGGGTGCGACAAATGTTATCAAGGCTAATGCGATCTAAAATATCTTGTTTTTTTTGCTTAAATTCCTACAAAGTACAAACATAAAAGAAAACAATATGATTGTTATCATATATATTAGTGATAAATTTAATTTTTGAAAATAATATATTTACAAAGTAGTTATAAAAGGTTTAGACAAGACCTATTTGCAATACTAGGTCAGTAATCATGCCAATTGTGATATATTCTTTCACTGTATGAAGACCAAAAACATTCATTTTCCATGGAGGGACAAGATGAGGTAAGGAGATTAGATAATAGGTACAAAATAACTGCATGGAAAATTATAAAGTTGTTATAATAATGAGAAACTTATTGCATTAAAGCATTATTCCTAAATATCCTAGTCGATATTCTATTAAGACTTGATATTAGTTAGAGTTATTGAGACCGATGTATCTTATGTTCCTTCCTTTATGAAAGGAAGAAGTTGCTCTTATAAACTGAGGTATGAAAGATGTTTATAACTAATATATAGGTGCTTCTCACATGACATATACACTGAACTAACTTGTAAGAGAATTTTACATGGGGAGATTACTTATGTCTATAGAAAGGTTCACGTGATAATTATGTAAGTGATCTTTAGACTTGAGATCACTAATTTATATTATATAGAGAGTGTTATGCTTTGATCCTGACCACACATTATCCTAATCAAAGATAACAAATAGACAAATATTAGGTATGACATATAGTACTAAATGAAGGTATTTAAGTAATAAAGAGAGGATTCATCACTCTAGGTGAATTAAAAAAAATATTACGTATGATCTTAAATAATATTGATTGTGAAACCCTTGGCCAAGATAGAAAGAGTTTTGAAAAAAATTTCAGAATTTTTCTCAAAAAATTAATGACTACAATGTTGAGAACTAACATGATTTAACAAAGCAGAATAGTTCATGTTATAATGTCTAAATCGAAACATTTATGATAAATTAATGAATAATAATTACACTGGAAAACTACTCACTAAAAAGTTAAGTCGAATTACTTATAACTTTTTTTTAACATTTGATGGATCATTATAGGTTACTAAACATTATACTTGATCTTCAAATATAAATCAATCAGTTTTTAAATTAATAATAAATTAAATTATATAATTTAATTACTCTTGTTTTATTTTGGTCCAGCACCTGCTGACCAGTGTGACAATTATGGGCGGTGTGGAGCTTATGGTAAGTATGATCCCTATGATGCTTATAACTTTGAGTGTACATGCCTCCCTGGCTACCAGCCCAAATCAATTAGTGATTGGTACCTCAGAGATGGGTCAGGTGGATGCATCGAGAAGAATCTCACAGGAATGTGCAACAATGGTGAAGGGTTCGTCAAGGTGGAAAACGTGAAGGTACCAGATCCTTCAACTGCCCGTGAGGATAACAATTTGGATCTGAAAGCTTGCATGTAGCAATGCTTGAGGAATTGTTCCTAAACAGCCTACGCAAGTTCAGTTGTGACAAGTATGTAACAACCCCGATTTTCCACATCCAATTTCGCGATACATTGGAAATTTTTTTTCGGGTAAATTTTTTTTTCTTTTTATATATATATATATATATATATATACAGATTCCACCAAAATTTCAGCAAAGTTTCCTCTATACTGGTAGGTCCCAAGTTATCGACATAAACCCTGTTTACACTTCTAATAACTCACATCTCATAACTCAAAATCACGACCCAAATCATCCTGGGTCTCAACCCAACTCATTATCAACAACACAAAACATCTTATTCAATAACATCATACAATGTAGTTCAAATGAAAGATTCAATTCCATCTAGAAACATGCATGGTCAAATAGGTACTAAGAGCTTCAACCATTAGAGTAAGGACATACATTCAAGTTTACGGATTAATATTACATCTCAAGTTTTTTTTTTAATTTACAAATAATTTACATGGTAAAAAGCAAAAGATATTAAAACTAGTATTATTCTTGATGCGACCCTGATGGACCTGAAAATAGAAATTAACATGTACACATAAATATAAAAGATAGTAACAAGTAATAACAATGGCAGATAATAATCTATATGGAATTTCTTTTGATATAAACAATTCATCATAAACCTCTTTTACAACATATATTTTCCATCTATTACCAATATTCATCTAATATCCTATTTCATTTGCCAAGAATAATTCCATCTTGGAAATCTCAACACAACTCAACCGTTTGCGAACACCATTCTCTTATAAATCAATTTTCACTTGATAACAAAATATTCCTTTCTTAGTATCATTAGCTTATCTCATTCTTTTGGAATAGCTAAATAAAATCTTAGTTATCGACACTACAATCACTAAGCATCCTTTACATAACCTTGGTCACTCTCATCATGGTACCAAGTATCAATTTATACCCTTAGCCACCATCATTATGGTGACCAATTATCTTTCAATTCCCTTCTAATCTCCAAGTAATTGTGATTATGTAATTTACTTAATATCTTAGTCCTATATTAATTATTTTGCTCATAACATTTAGAATTTACTATTTCTAACTTCAATCAATTAATTCACACTCTTTTCAAAACCTTACTCATCTCGATTGCCAATAATTCTGGTAAGTTCATATAATTACCCATATTTTTTGTTAACCTTCCTAGATTACCAGTACATCTGGTAATTCCATACGAATTACCCAGCCTCCAGTTAACTTCTTTTGTTAGTCAATCAATCCTGTAATTCCATACGAATTACCCCATATCTAGTTAACTTCCTTGTTAACCAATAAACCCGATAATTCTCTTAATTACCAAATAAATTTGGCTAACCATCTTGGTTGCCAAAGTCAATCTGGTAATTCCATATGAATTACCCAACATCCGGCTAACCTCTTTTGTTAGCCAATTAATCCGGTAATTCCATACAAATTACCCCATATCCAGTTAACTTCCTTGTTAACCAATAAACCTGATAATTCTCTTAATTACCAAATAAATTTGGGTAACCCATCTTGGTTGCCAAAGTCAACCCGGTATTTCCATATGAATTACCCAACATCCGGCTAACCTCTTTTGTTAGCCAATTAATCCGGTAATTCCATACGAATTACCCAACATCCAGCTAACCTCTTTTGTAAGCCAATTATTCTGATAATTCCATACGAATTACCCAATATCCAGTTAACTTCCTTGTTAACCAATAAACCCGATAATTATCTTAATTACCAAATAAATTTAGCTAACCCATCTTGGTTGCCAAAGTCAATCCGGTAATTTCATATGAATTTCCCAACATCCGGCTAACTTCTTTTGTTAGCCATGTTTATAATATCTTTATGTGCTTGGTATAAACAATTTGTAGTACATATAGATGCACTAATTGTTTTACAATCAACCATAATCTTAAACCCGGCTATCCTCTTAAGGCATAATTTGCTGAGGTTAACCGTTCACTCACCCCGGTCATCCACTTCGGATGCCATTAGCCGAAGCTAATCATTCTTTGTCCCGGCCATCCATTCGGATGCCATTAGCCGAAGCTAATCAATCCTTCGTCCTGGTCACCCATTCGGATGCCATTAGCCGAAGCTAATCATTCGTTTGTTCCGGCCATCCATCCGGATGCCATTAGCCGAAGCTAATCATTTGTTTGTTCCGGCCATCCATCCGGATGCCATTAGCTGAAGCTAATCAGTCCTTCTTCCCGGTCATCCATTCGGATGCCATTAGCCGAAGCTAATCAACCATTTGCCAACATTTAAGCGTTCAACAAGCTAATATCGGTTATAACACAATATGGTAATATTCATGCTAAAGTATTTCATTATTCAACATATGAAAAAGGAAGGAGTAAGTCACCTACCTAATGCTTGAACTCGCGCAAAAGTCCCATGCTACTGAACAGATTTTGCAATCTCTCCTGTATCATTAAAGATACATATCAAATGTGGCTCCACCATAATTGAACATTCCATTCTAAAATTCATTTAAATTTAGAATCGCATGACACATGCATTCGCATATTTATTTATTTATTTCCTTTCTTTTCATGACTTGTTTTTCCAGACTGAGTATCTTTAAACATGACCTAACAATCTTAATTTATTTTATTTTATTTTTTGTCTACTCAACCCCTCATGTACAAACTTAGTAACATCACATCCTTGCATTTTTCATACCATTGAAACTAATTCATTTTCCTTATCAAACCAACTCTTGGCCGAATGACCTTATTTTTTATTTATTTATTTTCATGATGAGTTTTCCAATTCTTTTTCATAAGTCCACTTTACTTCATCTTAAGTAGATTTAACAACATATTTTCATCATAATTCCATGTACGCCTTAATTTAACCTTTTCCTCCTCTTTTATTATCCATTTGGACAGCGTTAAAATTCCACAAAATGACATTTTGCTCACATTAATCTATTATTTCAAACATAACACAATTCATTTGGCATTCAACAAACCACAATCCCATAAAAATCCCCATACCATTAGGTCGAATAAACTCAAGTTCAAGATTTTCATTTTTTGTTGGATTCCATATTATGATAAGAATTTGAATCTTTTTAAAATTCTTCCAATTGACACTCTACCTAATTTTCTTTATACAAAAATATGTATCCATACCTAGTTTTCATAGAAAATGAATCAAAGTCTTATCTCCTTATTTCTTCTTCATTTGGCCGAATGCCTTCATTCATGGTGAGGGATGATTCCCTTTTTAATTATTCCATATAAACCTTTACCGATTCATTTCATATCTATTCTAACCTCATTCAACTCAAATTCCATATCAATTAAAACAATTAAGCTCATCCTCTCATTTATATGTCAGGCCGAATCTTTGCATTAAATGGAGGATAAAGTTTTCTTTCAATTGCCACTAGACCCAATCCTTTTTAATGCCTAAAAACGTATATCCATTAAATCAACGAACTCAATGTCCCTTCATCCAAATTTCAAAACTTCCCTAACACATTTTACAACACAATTAATCTATAACAACACTAATAACAAGAGCACATTTTAGCATTATATCTTACATAAACCCTACACCCACACAATTCTAATTTCATCAAAATCAAGCTTCCTAAATGTTCTACTAAGATTAGCAATAGATTCAAACAGCAACAACTCATCTACCTTTGATTATTTCCTTGAACTCAACGGTCAGAATCTATATCATTGTGTTTTGTACAATATATCTCAAAATCCGAATAATCCAACGGTTGGATCTCCATAGATTTGAATAAAACCGAACTAACCTGAAAAATGGACGAGCTACTGTTCAACATGAACCAAACCTTGCCGGAGAGTGTGTTTCCGATCTCCACCGTCCAGAATGTAGACCACATCTAGGCGCACCATATATCCAAAAATAGGCACGATCCAACGGTGAAAGAGAGAGAAATCGGCCGGCGACCAAAACTGCCCTGCAGGTATATTTCCTTTTGTTTTCCAGAACACTTCCGATGATGATGGCTGCTCAATGGATTATGTTCCTTCCAATCCCTCCGGTAAGTATATAGAGGAGTGTAAGGCGAACAATATATCCAAAACTCAACATGATCCAACGGTGGATTCAAGAGATATGGCCACCGAAGCATTATTGGTTCATCCAAATCCTGCACCTCTCAACATGGACGAGCTACTGTTCAACGTGAACCAAACCTTGCCGGAGAGTGTGTTTCCGATCTCCACCGTCCAGAATGTAGACCACATCTAGGCGCACCACATATCCAAAAATAGGCACGATCCAACGATGAAAGAGAGAGAAATCGGCCGGCGACCAAAACTGCCCTGCAGGTATATTTCCTTTTGTTTTTCAGGACACTTCCGATGATGATGGCTGCTCAATGGATTATGATCCTTCAAATCCCTCCGGTCAGTTTATAGAGGAGTGTGATAAGAACCATATATCCAAAAATCAACATGATCCAACGGTGGATTCAAGAGATATCGCCACCGAAGCATTATTGGTTCATCCAAATCCTGCACCTCTATGTAACCGAATTCTCTATTGTCTCTCACCCCTTTTCGTTTTTCTCTTTTTTTTTTTTTCTTTTTTTTTAATCTGGTGGCCTTTTGCTGTTTTTAAAGGCACCATTGTTTTACTAATTACCTTTATGTCCCTTATTTATGTATTTATATATTATTATTATTATTTTTTTTTCATGGAAACCATTCGATTTGTTTCTGCTTAAATCGTTAGTCTTTACCAATGTAGGAAAACATATTAATAGAGTTCATGCAAAATTTCATCCCAATCCGACGATTGGATTGAGAGCTCTGCTTTCTAATATAAAATTGGTCAGTTTATGACTTTTCGTCAACTATACAAATTTTCTTGTTCAATCTTCACATAAAATAATATCAATTATCCCTCTAAACCTTTAAGGTCATTTTATTATTTTGGAATATATTCATTTTGTCATTTCTCTCATTATTTTATTCATCAAAACACGTTACCAGTTTCTTTGTCTTTATGAATTCTAAAACAACATTCATTTTATGGAGGTCATCCCCTCCATTATATATCACTTTCAGTCTTATGTTTACATGGCAGGTTATACATCCGCATATTTAAATCATAAATTTTCTAGGGTTTCACAAGTAAGAGTGGGTGCTTCTCATGGTATGGCAATTTGCTTGATACAAGAGCGTTCGCTGAGGGAGGACAGGATTTATATGTCCGTGTGGATGCGTTTGAGTTAGGTACCTTCAAATCTTATTGTCATTATATATCTTTGCTGCATTTTTCAACAACAGATTAATCTTCAATACGTCTTAGATAGAGGATTTTCAGAACAAAAAATATAGACATCTGAAATAAAAATTATGGGTACAAGTACAACGGAAGTACCAGGGACATTTCTAATATGGCTAAACCCTCCCCTGCACTCACCTTACTGATAATCCTGATGATTTGGTATCAAGCTAATGTGGATTTCTTTCTTTCTCCAGCTCAATATGACAAGAAGTCTAGAGGTTTTCTTTCAAAGAAAGGGATGTTAGCTGGTTTGGTACTCTCTATAGCTGCTGGGGTTTTCTTTGTCATTCTATTCTCATTCTGGTTGATAAAAAGGAAGAAGACGGGTAAGAGATTATTTTTTCAACTTCGTTACCAATATAAGTGACACCAAATTAGTTGAACTAAAGAATTCCAACTTTTAGTCTATGCATACAGGAGATGATAGTCTGCAAAATGCAGTGTGTAATCAAAACTTCTTCTTTTGGTAAGAAAAAAAAACAAAAAAAAACAAAAGTCAACGGGTTTGCGGTCGGGTCACACCGGGTTTTTTTTTCTTTTTTTTTTTCAACCCGGCCCGGTTCTAACCCTGAGTCGGCCGGGTCCCGGATCGACCAGCCGGGCCGAACCGGGTTTCAAAACACTGCTTGTTAGTACTTTTAAAAGCTGATTATTGAGTTCTTTCAACGATAAACACAGCTAAGGGCAGACAACTCAAATTTCCCTTCAATATCCCTACAAGCCTCAATGGCTGTCTACGTGGAAAGGAAGTTGGTGGAAGTACAAGAAGTACAATAAGTCAATTTTAAAATTATTTTGATGATTTTTTTTCCACTGAAAATTAGTAGAAAAGGAGCAAAAGTACATTATAGTTCCTGTTTTTCTTATAAATTGACAAATCATTTCTTTAACCGAAATTAATCTTTAATTTTTTAAGATCTATTTTTTAACCTTTTTGAAAATTAAATTAAAAGCAAATAGAAAACAAATTAAGTTATATGACAATATAATAGAACTTAAAGAATTTCTTCGCAAAATTTGAGATTGAAAGTTATATTAATTTTAGTCATATAAATCATTTGGCATGACTAGACCTGTTTTAGGCTCGCACAAGTCCTTATAGTCCATAAATATTATGCTAGGCTTTTCACATGGTGTAATTTCAACAAATTCCCATCTAGTATTCAGAACATCATGCATCAGAGAGTTTCAGTGCAAGCTCTAGACTAGACCGCTGATCTCTCAATGATCAAGAAGCTTCATTCTCCGTTGAATCTCAATCTCTTAGATATTATCCATTTAACTTTCATTTAAAAATATTTGCCTTAAAATGGTGGATCGAAGAAATTAATTGGAATTAGATCCAATTTGAGCCAAGAAATTAAGACGCTTACTAGTCAATTGAAAAGGACAATACAAAATAAAAATCCCGACGCTAAAAGAGGTGGTTACTAATTCCCCAAAGAATAAGCTACCTTGATGTATTAACCTGATCACTAGCCATCACCATGCATCCCCAAAGAATTTTTTTTTTAAATGAAACGATGTTTTTACAAGTTGTTTGAGTTGCTTTTAAATACGCATAGTTGACTAGATTATATTGAGGCAACTTCTACATAATTTAATTTGAAACCCTAGCTAAAAAAAAACAGTCAAATAGAAAGGTTTCATTGTTGACTCACTAAACTGGATTTAATAATATTATCAGTAATTATCATGAGGCTTGAATATATTTTTTACATTAAAAAAATTTGATCCAATCAAGCTCAACTCAACATTCCTAGTTATTAAAATGAATCTCTTCATCATTTAAAGTCAAAGTAGACAAAAATACCTCAATAATCTTTTAAGTTATGACAATATAATAGAACTTAAAGAATTTCTTCGCAAAATTTGAGATTGAAAGTTATATTAATTTTAGTCATATAAATCATTTGGCATGACTAGACCTGTTTTAGGCTCGCACAAGTCCTTATAGTCCATAAATATTGTCGCACCCCCAAAAAAACTATTTCTATCGCGGGTTCGACTGGCGAATTTTTTTATTTATTTTTGGTTTGATTTGGTTCTTTGGAGTCGCCACCTAGTATTTTGGTCACTAGGAACCCTAACTGGTCTCAGAGATCGGGTACGGAGACTGGTTGCGTAAAGGGAAGGTATTAGCACCCCAAATACACCTTACCTAAGGTAAGCTGCATTGTTTTATTGTATGATAAAAAAACTAAGGTGTTATTGTGTTTTCATAGTTGTTGGTCTGTCTATGGTTCAAGAAAAATCCTCCTCGGTAAGGAGATCTTTATCTTATCGGGTAAAAATCCTAAACGTTCTAACGTCCATACCAAAATTTTATTAATAATATTTAGGAATACGTTTTACGTATAAATTCGTAATCCCAAATACTAAAATAAAACAAAAAGATTTTTTAGAATTTTTGAAATATTGGCCTAGTTCTCATGGCTTGAATAAACTGGTTATTAAAGCCAAAATGCATGCTAATACATATATTGTTTTGAAAATTTTCTTTGTTGTGTGAAAATATGATGTTATAATATTTATATATATATATTGGAGAGACTAGGCAGTATTTTAAAACAAAAACAATTTTTGAAAAATATTTTTTTTTTTTTGCTTTGACGAAAATCGGGTATTTTAAAATACTGAGCTTGTATCCTTACGGTATAAAAATACAACCCAATATTAATCCACTTTGATAAAAATATGCAGAAAAATCAACAACATTTTTAGGGACTTTTTAGAAATTTTTTGAAAGCAAAAACATTTTTTATTTTGAAAATCTTTGATATTTTGACGAAAACCGGGTATTTTTAACACTGGTTTTGTATCTTTACGGTATAAAAATACAAACTAACATTGAACCAGTTTGACAAAAATATGCAGAAAAATCAACAATATTTTTTAAGATTTTTCAAAATATTTTTTTTTTAATTATTATATTTTTTATATATATACATATATACACACATATATTATAACATATTATATAATATATAATATAAAAACAATTCGGGCTGGGCCGGCCCAAATAAACGGGCCGGACTCAGCCCCACAAAGAAAGGTTGGGCCGCACTCGGCCCAGACTGGGTTGGGCCGATCTCGGCCCAACAGGCCATCATGCTTCTTCTGGTCTGGGCCGGACCCGGCCCAGACCTAAAGACTAGGCCAGAACCGGTCTGGCCCAGGAGAGAAAAAAAATGAAACGGGGAGGGGAATTAATTTTCCCCTCCCGTCCTCCTGCATGCAATAGGATTATGCATGCAGGAGGAAGACGTTGGCGAAAACAAAGCTAGGGGGGAGGACGTTACCTGGCGTGGAGGAGGCGGTGCTGCGGTGGATCTGTGGTGGCGTGGCTGCGCGGGCGGCACCGCTGGGGCTGTTGTGGGGAGAAAAGATTTTCTTCCTCTTCCCCTCTTCTTCTTTTTTTTGTTTTCGGTTTTCTTTTTCTCTTTTCACTCTCTCCTGTTTGTTCTCTCTCTCTTCGGGCTCCTCTCTCTCTCCTCCCTTTTTTTTTCGGTTTTCTTCTCTATTTATAGGGGCAGAACCGTGGGGGGCCATCGTTAGTGCGGTGCAACGGCCGGTCGGCCAATGTCTAAAGGTGGTGGGGGCGAGGAGAGAGAGGCGGGAAGATTTGAAGAAAAAAAAAACGAAAATGGTTTTCTTCTTCTGCTGCTCTGCTTCGGGGGAAGGAGGAAGATGAACAGTGTCGTTCAAAAATAAACTTTATGCAATTTAGCCACTCTTGTTGGCCGCCTTTTTCACTTTGGTCCTTGGCCTCTGATTTATGCAATTTAGCCCTCAATTGATTAATAAACTTTCAATTTCTTCAATTAGGCCCCTGAACCGAAAAATTGCAGCCCCTCCATTGGTCCCTGGTTTCGGATTTTCTTAATTAAATCCCTAATTGGCCCTTAAACTTCAATATTTATGCAATTAAGCCCCTGATTTGACCCAATAAATTCCTAAAAAATATATTTTGGCCCCAGAACTTAAAGCCCAAATTGACTTAAAAATCAATTTTTCTTGTAATCAAACCTTCTATAAATTCAAATAAAAATCCAATTAAGTCCATAAACATCCAAATTTGGGCTTTTCTCCTCAAAATTCAAATTTTCTTTCTTAATAGGGCTTTCATCCTTCAAGAAAATACTATCAAAAATTCAATCCTTGTATTTTTAAACGAACTCGGCCCAACCGAAAAGTCTTCTTCAGTCTGGGCCAGCACCGGCCCAGACGTTCATGGGTTGGGCCAGCATCGAGCTGGCCCAGCGTTAACAGCCCAGCGAGGAAAGGTTGGGCCGAACTCGGCCCAACCAAAAAGTCTTCTTCAGTCTGGGCCAGAACCGACCCAGACGTTCATGGGCTGGGCCAGCATCGGGCTGGCCTAGCGTTAACAGCCCAGCGGGGGGGGGGAGAATTATTTTTCTCCCCCCCGCCTCCTGCATACAACATGCAAGAGGCACGGCTGCCACGAAAGGAATGCAGGGAAGAAGGAACGGGTACCTGGCGTGGAGGCGGTCGCTGGTGGAGCTGCGGTGGCGTGGCTCGCGTACGGCGGCTCCGGGCGGTGCTGTGGTGGTTCGAACGGTGGCGGAGAGAAAAGGTTTTCTTCCTCTTCTCCTCTTCTTCGTTTTTGGTTTTTCTTTGTTTTCCTTCCTTTCTCTTTAGTTTCTGTTTTCTTTTTGTTTTCGGTTTATTCCTTTCTCTTTCCCTCTCTCTTGTTGGTTCTCTCTCTCTTCGGTCTTCTCTCTCTCTCCTCCCTTCGGGGTCTCTCCTTTTCTTCGGTTTTCTTCTCTATTTATAGGGGAATAACCGTGGGGGACCATCGTTAGTTCGGTGTAACGGCTGGTCGGCCAATGTCTAAAGGTGGTGGGGGCGAGGAGAGAGAGGCGGGAAGATTTGAAAAAAAACGAAAATGGTTTTCTTCTTCTGCTGCTCTGCTTCGGGGGGAAGGAGGAAGATGAACAGTGTCGTTCAAAACAACACCGTTCTGGGCTTCCTTTTTTTTTTATATATATATATGAAACGGCGTCGTTTTGGATAAAACGCGCCGTTTCATTTAAAGGAGCCAAAATCCAGATCAGTCCTCCATTATTTCACCTTCGGTCTCCGCCCCTCTTGTTGGCCGCCTTTTTCACTTTGGTCCTTGGCCTCTGATTTATGCAATTTAGCCCTCAATTGATTAATAAACTTTCAATTTCTTCAATTAGGCCCCTGAACCGAAAAATTGCAGCCCCTCCATTTACGCGCCTCTTCCAATTTGGTCCCTGGTTTCGGATTTTCTTAATTAAATCCCTAATTGGCCCTTAAACTTCAATATTTATGCAATTAAGCCCCTGATTTGACCCAATAAATTCCTAAAAAATATATTTTGGCCCTAGAACTTAAATTTCTTCTAATTAAAGCCCAAATTGACTTAAAAATCAATTTTTCTTGTAATCAAACCTTCTATAAATTCAAATAAAAATCTAATTAAGTCCATAAACATTCAAATTTGGGCTTTTCTCCTCAAAATTCAAATTTTCTTTCTTAATAGGGCTTTCATCCTTCAAGAAAATACTGTAAAAAATTCAATCCTTGTATTTTTAAATTACTTGACCAATTTTCTGACTGTTTTCTGAGCGCTTCTGCCTCCTGTTATTTTTCTAACCTCTTTTGGCTTATTTATTTTATTTTTTTTATGGAGACCCAAAAATGGGTTACAACAAATATTATGCTAGGCTTTTCACATGATGTAATTTCAACAAATTCCTATCTAGTATTCAGAACCTCATGCATCAGAGAGTTTCAGTGCAAGCTCTAGACTAGACCGCTGATCTCTCAATGATCAAGAAGCTTCATTCTCCGTTGAATCTCAATCTCTTAGATATTATCCATTTAACTTTCATTTAAAAATATTTTCCTTAAAATGACGCTTACTAGTCAATTGAATTTTATTTTTTTGTGATACTGAACTTTTGAGCCAAGAAATTCAGGCGCTCACTTAGTCAATTGAAAATGACAATACAAAATAAAAGTCCCGACTCTACTAGAGGTGGTTACTAATTCCCCAAACAATAAGCTGATCACTAGCCATCAACATGCATCCCTGTAAAATATTTCTCATTTCATTGCTTGAATGCCTTCTTCTCCAAATTTTCCTGTCCACAGACAATGTTAAGTTTTAATGAGTCTCCAGAGGAGGAAACTTCCCTTCGGGATAATCCTATCAATGATACCTCTGGAGTGCTCAGAGTCAATGGTCAAGATAACCTCCTCCTCTACGGCAAAAACACCAAATTAATTAGTCCCGTCTGGTTCACACATGCTTCAGTCTCATCACCCAGCAACTCTATGGCTCAACTTCTAAATTCAGGAAACCTTGTTCTGACTCATTCCAACAGGCATCAGTCTCATGGAAAAGTATTGATCATCCTACCAATACCATGCTTCTTTTTGCAACACTTGGACGTTTGGTTAGGAAAACTGGTCAACAGGTTTTTAACATCTTGGGAGTTCCTAAATGATTCAGGAACTAGTGATTTTGCGAGTATTTATTTTCATTATCATATAATTAAATAAGAAATAGTTTAAAAAACAAAGTTATTAAATTTAGTGGAGTCCATGACTCGGTTCACGGGTTAAGCCGTGAAGCCCAACTCAATTCAATATGTCGGTGTCTCAAAAAATATTTTATAAAATGTCATCTTGAAATTTGTTTTAAAGTCAAACCATGTTTTTACATGTTATTTGAGTTGCTTTTGAATACGTAAAGTCGATTAGGACATATTGAGGCAACTTCCACACAATTTAATTTGAAACCCTAGCTAAAAAAAAAAGTTGAATTGAAAGGTTTCATTGTTGACTCACTAAACTAGATTTAATAATATTGCTAGAAATTTTCATGAGGCTTGAATATATTTTTGACATTAAAAAAATTTGATCCAAGCAAGCTCAACTAAACATTCCTAACTATTAAAATGAATCTCTTCATCATTTAAAGTCAAAGTAGACAAATATGCCTCAATAGTCTCCCAATTTAAATCCTCTTTATCAAGAAAGCTAAGTTCTTCACAAATCTACTCATTCAATAATTCAATATTATCAAGGCTAATGAGATATAAAACATCTTTTTTTTCTTCTTAAATTCCTACAAAATACAAACATAAAAGAAAACAACATGACTGTTATAATATATATTATTGATAAATTCAATTTTTTTAAATAATATATTTACAAAGAAGGTATAAAAGGTTTAGACAAGATCTATTTGCAATACTAGGTCGGGAATCCTGCCATCATAATATATTCTTGTGCAAGAACCTGTTTGAAGACCAAAAATATTCATTTTTCATAGAGGGACAAGATGAGAATAAGAGATTAGATAGTAGGTACAAAATGCTACTACGTGAAAAATTATAAAATTATTATAATTATAAAAAACCTATTGTATCAAAATATTATTTCTAAATATTATTGGTCAATGTTCTATTAAGACTAGACATTAATTATAGTTATTGAGGCCAATGCATATTATATTCTTTCATTTATGAAATGAAATAGTTGCTCTCATAAACTGATGTATTAAGATACCTAGAACTAATATGCAGGTGCTCGTCAAATAACATGTACACTGAACTAACTTGTATGAGATTTCTATATGGGGAGATCACTTATGTCTATGGAAAAGCTCACATGATAATTGTGTAAGTGATTTTTAAATTTGAGATAACTAATTTATATTATATAGAGAGTGTTATGTTTTGATCTTGAACATATTTTGTCCTAATCAAGGATAATAAACAAGCAAATATTGGATATAACATAAACTATATGAAAGTATTTAAGTAATAAAGAGATGATTCATTACTCTAGGTGAATTTGAAAAAATATTACATATATTCTTAAATAGTATTAATTGTGAAACCATTGGCCTAGGTGGAATGAGTTTTGAAAAAAATTTCAAAATCTTACCCAAAGAATTAATGACTATAATGTTGAGAACTAACATGATTTAACAAAGTAAAATATCTCATGTTACAATGTCTAAATCGATACATTCATGATAAATGAATAATAATTACATTGAAAAACTGGTCATTGAAAGGTTAAGTCAAACCACTTATAATTTTTTTAATATTTGGTGTATTATGATAAATTGTTAGACATCATACTTGATCTTTAAATATAAGTCAATCAATTTTTGAATTAAGAATAAATTAAATTGTTTAAGTTATTTAATCTTATTTTATTTAGGATTATTATTTATATTTTGGCCAACTTATTAGGAAACCTAATGGTTACACACATAAAAAGTATTAGTAAAAAATTAAAAGGGGATAATTAATCAAATATGACTTAATTGTAAATAAATTTTAAAGATAGAGGACCAGGATGTAATTGATATAAGGGATTACAATTCTAGACCTATAAACAATCAAGTAAGGAATTAATTTAATAAATTTCTAAAACTAACCGAAAATAATATATGTGATATTATTTAAAGGACAAATTTATATTTTGCCATTTATAGTGTTTTCAGGTTTCCATATAATAAGAAAGTTATGTCTCTTATTTTTTATGAGTAGAGTGGAGTACAAAAACATTCAAATACAAAAATAAAAGTGTTAACACTCAAACGTATAGGAATCTCTCTCTTAAAATGGTTTAGAATATTTCTCACTCGTGGTTCGTGTGGAATAATGTTACAGACCAGACAATTGGACGGCTTGTGATTTGTGATTTTAAGAAAATTTTTCAAAATAAAAAAGAATATTTGATCTTTAAGTAATCTTCGTATAAAACCTGAAAAACATTATATTTATCTAATAAAAACTTTGGAACTATTGAAAAATCTTAAATTTATCATTTACGCTGCGTGTATGTGTTTTGGGAAACCCAACACATTCACCATTTACTTGTTGTCTTTGCATGTCATTGTGTCATACATATTTGAAATAGTTATAGCAAGGAATTGAAAACTATTTAGGAATGTATAGAAGCCAACTAGGGTGCTATATGTGTCGGGATTGTCTTACATCGATTTTTTTTTCAAGAATCAATAACATTTTCGTATCTCACTAGTGATTTAACAAACTAAAAATCGACAAGATTTTTCTTTTAATACGCAATCAGCTCACAAGAGTTGTGCAAACTTGGGACCAAAAAAATTCTCACCAGAAAAAAGCAACTAGCAAGATAGATATCTTTTTGTCATAAAACCAAAATTAACTTATATTTTCTCTTTTGCTTGATCCATTGCTTTATATATTAAACTCATAGCTGGTTTCTCATCTGAATCAACTAATTTAAGAACTTTAATTAGAGGATATGTTGCTTTAATACATATAATGACATCATGCTAGAACCTACTATCCAAAACACAATTTTGAATTCGTTTCCCTTCTTCTATTCTTGAAAACCTACATGACCTTCACTATTTAGAAGTAAACATAGGCATTAGCTGTATTTTATAATCATTCAAACATCCTAGAATCAAATATGCAGTAGCAAATCAAGCAGCAGCAGCCCTAATCAAACCCTATCCTTTTGTAAAGTGCCTTAGGATGAAAATAAGTATAGTACTTGAATAAATATATGAGGTGACTCTCATTCTCTTAGCAATAGTTACTTGATGAACCTCTAGCTTCTTCTTAAAAATTTTCAATGTCAAGTCAATACAAGGAGCAGCATATGGTGTCCAAAACAACTTCTTTATTTTTTGCATCAATAATTGTCTTGTTGCCTTATAATTTGCAGTGTTATTGGTCATTACTTACACAACATTTTCCTCCCTAACCCTGTCCACAATGGCATCCAACATCTTAAATTCCTTATCAGCAATCTTGGACATATTAGAAGTATCCATCGATGATATATAAAAAAACAATTTGTCCCTTTAGGATTATTAGCTAAAATGTTACAAATACAACATCTTTTTCTTATCTATCTATATCTATAGACATTATTCAACAACCTTTTTTTTCATTATAGCTTGTAGTCCTCAAGCAAGTTTATTGTTTGATCAACTTCTTGCTTCAAATACTTCTCTCTAATATCATGATAAGATGGAGGCTTCAAACCTGACCCATGCTTTGTAACCAATTCAAGTAACTTAAAAAACTCATGGTTTTTTACACAATTAAATGGAATTGCACTAGTGTAGAAAAATCTTGCGACATGCTTCTTCTTTAATATCCTTTTTCAGCAATTGATTCAAGGTTGTTTGTGTACTTCCACTCCCACTCCCACTAGCTAATCTCTTTCATTTGTCCTTGAAGCTAATTTCTTTCATTTCATCATCATCATCTTTTCCAATATATCAACGAACCTTTCTTTTATTTTCAGTTGCTTCTAGATTTTTCACTAAAACACCCAAATTCATATGCTTAACATTTTATGGTACTTGTTGGCATAACTCAACATCCTTACGAGTACAAGCTAAATGATGTTTTAAACGAAAAATACCTCAACTGATAATTTTTTTATAATGCTCTTGCACTGAACTTTTCTAGAATTTTTATCAATATCTATATCATATTGTCATCCCACATCAAACTTATTACCGGAAGTATTTTTTCTAGATGTCATATGTTTAACAATTCAAGAATCAACTAAAATCAGTTCTCTAATCAATCCAAACATTATAGAATTCTAATTAGATTTTAGTTAAAAAAGGACCATAATACACGTGTTAAACAAAACAATTTATATAATCCAGAAGCATGCATAAGGAACTCACAAAACTAAAGCAATAAAATGATAAGATTATATAATAGATAAGAGCGCATATAATCAAGAAGAAAGAAAGTAAAACATGCATCCATACTGTGTTGTAAAAGTGCTGGTTTTGTTCATTAGAAAGGCCATAAAATTACTTGAAAATGAAAACAGTTGCTAAATTCAAAATTCATGACTCCTTTGATTTTGTTCTATTTTAATTTCTATTAACCAATGGCAGATTGCATATTGTAGTGATGGTTTGTTTAAAATTTGGAACATAGGAAAGACTTTAAGAAACAGAGGCTAGGATGTTAGGTTTTTGATTTTGTGGTGCAGTTACTGTATTTTATATATATAACTGGGTTTAAAATCGTGATTTTACATGATTTCAAAGATTTAATATGATTTTATCACTTTTTAAATTTTAAAATTGATTTGATATAATAAATATATTGACTTATAAAATTATATAATTTTATAAGTCAACTCGTAGTATCGTTATGGCCTTTCAAGTGGTCATTTAATACACGGCTGGCTCGCCTGAGCAACCCTAATAATCGGTCAAGAAAAATTCTATGAAGCGTTAGTAGTTGGCTTTTTGGCTCCAATCATTAAAACCCCAACTGCACTACCAAGTCATGTACTCACCCCACCAACACACAATCATTGAAACAAATTATGAATCCTATAGAAAGGTTTTTGAGTATATTGTTTGTCTTCCTTGTTTTTCCTTCTTGCTTATCTATTGACATCATAGCTCCAAACCAGTCAATCAAAGATGGAGATGTTCTGGTCTCTAGTGGACAAAGCTATGAACTCGGGTTCTTTAGCTCAGGCATCAATCCTACTCGTCGTTATGTGGGAATTTGGTACCGTAGTACTAAGGTTTCAGAACAAACTGTTGTATGGGTGGCAAACAGAGATAATCCTATCAATGGTACCTCCGGAGTCCTAGCTATCAACAAACAAGGTAACCTAGTAATTTATGAAAATAACCCAAGTAGTGTTCCTGTTTGGTCTTCAAATGTTCCAGCCTCAATATCAAATTGCACGGCTCAGCTTCTGGATTCAGGAAACTTGGTCTTAGTTCAGCAGGATAGCAAAGGGATCTTGTGGCAGAGTTTTGATCATGGTACAGATACTCTGCTTCCTGGTATGAAGCTTGGGCTGGACCTGAAAATCGGTTTGAACCGGTCTCTGTCATCTTGGAAATCCAAAGATGACCTGGGAACCGGAACCAGTGTCCTTGGTATTGATCCAAGTGGGTTTCCCCAGTTGTTCGTATACAAGAGTCAAACCCGAAGGTGGCGTAGCGGACCATGGACTGGACTAAGATGGAGCGGAGTACCCCAAATGGCCTATACCTCCATGTTCGATTTTACTTTCGTTAGCAGTATTGATGAGGTATCTTTTTCCTATAGTCTCAAGAATCCCTCCTTAATTTCAAGACTAGTGGTGAACGAATCAGGAGTAGCGCAGCGGCTGATATGGAACGATCGCGATAAACAATGGTTCGAAATTTGGTCCTACCCAAAAGAAACATGTGACACCTATGGCCAATGCGGTCCAAATAGTAACTGTGACCCATATCAATCAAATAATTTCAGGTGCAAATGTCTACCCGGATTCGAACCCAAGTCAACCCAAGAATGGTACCTGAGAGACGGGTCAGGAGGTTGTGTCAGGAAACCTAACGTGTCCACCTGTCGCAGCGGAGAAGGGTTCATCAAGTTAGCTCGAGTGAAGGTGCCGGATACTTCAATGGCGAGTGCGAACATGAGTTTGATATTGAAAGAATGTGAGCAAGAGTGCTTGAGGAATTGTTCTTGTACAGCTTATGCTAGTGCTGACGAAAGAGGGCTTGGATGCTTGAGATGGTATGGTGAACTGTTGGACACAAGAACGTTTTCAGATATGGGGCAAGAGATTTACATCCGTGTGGATAGAGCTGAATTAGGTACATGTCCATGTCCAATTCTACTGTCTATGTTTTTTTAGTTTTATTGAATTATCTTTATGTGTGTGTATATTTTTATTATCATTTGATAAAAAATAATTAGTTTAAAAAAATAAAGTTGTTGAAGTAATTAGATTTATAATTCATGTTTCAAGATTAAATATCTTCGATTATATCTATATTTTAATTTTTTAATTTAATCTTTGATTAAATATTATTTAATATTTTTCTAAGTTTTGAAATAAAATAATAATATTTTTTTAATCTTAGTATTTTTTTTTGTAACCCTAAAAAAGTCTCTTTTTTTTTTATCTTATTCAATTACTTTCAAATACATATTTTTTTTTATTATCGTTTGATAAAATAAAAAAATTAATTTTAAAAAATAAAATTATTAAACATGGTCAAGTTCATGGACTCTAATATAAGATCAATATCTTTATCTACTTCCATGTTTTAATTTTTCAGTTTAATTTTTAATTTTCACTAATGATTTGTTTATTTTTTCTGTGTATTATGGTAAATAATTTTTAATTTATTTAATTAAATATATATGTGCATTAGTTTTTTAATTTACAATTAAAAAATAATATCATAAATATGTTTCAAACGTCTATATATTCGTGGTTTTGCATGTAAAAAATAATCTGACCATGGCAAAGCAAGTCAAGTGGCTAGTTTCCCACTAATTGTACTTGTCTTCAAGATCCAAGCACTGCATCGGCGACCATGTTTATCATAATTTCTTGTCTTGTATAGTATAGTCCAGTCTCATCTACTCAGACAAACTTAAAAATTAAATTTAGTTTACTTAAGTCTCAAGCTCGTATGATCCTACGAAGGAGATAGAAACAACAAATTATCATAGTAAATAAAGTTTTTGGGGCAAGCAAATTAGGTGATGAAAATTATTCAATACTTGTAGTTTACTCTTTGTTTTTTAATTTCTCACATTTATATGGTATTCAATTATATGAAAAAAAATAAAAATAGAATAGAGAGTAATTAAATATAAATTTATAGTACTGAATAATTCCAAATCAACAGCTTGAAAGATTTAATTTTCAACTCTTATCACTAAACATTTCTTATATTTTCAATTTCAGCTAAATATGAAAAGTCAGGACCTCTTGCCAATAAAGGAATTAAAGCAATCCTGATAGTGTCTGTTGTTGTGACATTGTTTCTGATCATCTTCCTTGTGTGTTGGTTTGTAAGGAAAAGGAGAAAAGGTAAGCAAATTCACTTCAAATGTTGCTCCTGAGCAATATATTTTTCGTAACATTATTAAACTCAGGGTGTTGAGTCAGTAAAAATGCAATGTGATGCTGAGCTAGAGTTTCAATATTTCTGATAGTCTTGAGCTCAAAAAAATATACCTTGAGTTATAAGTTTTACCAGCCAGAAATAAGTTTGCATGTTGATGACAGCCAGGGACAGGAAAGGAAGAAACGAATTTCCGCTATCATTAACTTCAAGGTCACATTCCTCGAGAGAGTTACCAATTAACGAATTTGAGGAAGGTACAACAAGTTCAGATTTACCACTTTTTGATCTTAGTGTCATAGCTGCGGCAACAAATAATTTCTCAGATGCCAACAAGCTTGGAGAGGGTGGTTTTGGCTCAGTGTATAAGGTAGCCTAGCCTGCCTTGAAGTCCCTCAAACACATAGCATCACTTCAGTTTACATGTTGAACTATGAGATTGATGAATTTGGATTGAGATTTTCAGGGTCTGCTGCATGATGGAAAGGAAATTGCGGTCAAAAGACTAGCAAAGTATTCTGGACAAGGGATTAATGAGTTCAGAAATGAAGTCGAGCTCATTGCAAAACTTCAGCACAGGAATCTTGTGAGGATATTAGGTTGTTGCATCCAAGGAAGAGAGAAGATGTTGATCTATGAATACTTGCCAAACAAAAGTTTGGACTCTTTTATTTTCAGTATGTCATCATCGATCATTATGTCAAATTGTCCCTATATTGTGGATTTTTCAGTTTTTCTCATTCTATAGAAGTTGAAAAATGATTACAAGCCTGCATTGATTTGATGAGATTTATGCTTCTTTGGGTACAGATGAACCAAGAAGGTCACAGTTAGATTGGTCTACTCGCCACAACATTATTTGTGGGATTGCTCGAGGAATTTTGTATCTTCATCAGGACTCCAGATTACGAATCATCCACAGAGATCTTAAGGCAAGCAATGTTCTACTAGATGCCTCAATGAACCCTAAAATTTCAGATTTCGGCATGGCTAGAATATTTGGAGTAGACCAAATTGAAGCCAACACAAACCGTGTTGTTGGAACGTAGTAAGTTTATCCTTATTTAATGAGTTATATTGGAGAGTAATGTAAGCTTATTTTTAGAATTTTATTTAATAATTTAAGTTTTTGAGATAATATCATAAGTTTAATTATTTATATAATTAAATTAATAAAATTAAGAATTTATACAAGTTTCAAATCATGTCAGAAAATAATATAAAATTATTTTTAAAATCTCACAATAATTTATATTTATATTTTTCTGAACAGCTGATTTTTTAAGCTCTTCTTTTCCTATGTTATTGCAGTGGTTATATGTCACCAGAATATGCAATGCAAGGCCTATTTTCAGTAAAATCTGATGTATATAGTTTCGGGGTTTTGCTATTAGAGGTCATCACTGGGAGAAAAAACAATCATTTTTATAATGAAAGTAAATCTTCGAACTTGGTTGGATATGTAAGTGATAAGATCACATGTACGTATATTCCCGATTTTAAAATTTCAACTGCAACTTAGCATATTAATTAATGGGGAATTTCTTTAGGTTTGGGATCTATGGAGAGAAGGCAGGGCCCTGGAACTAGTTGATACATTGATGGGCGACTGGTTTCATGAAGATCAAGTCTTAAGGTGCATCCAAATTGGTCTTTTATGTGTGCAAGAATCTGCGATGGACCGACCATCAATGTCTAATGTTGTTTTCATGTTGAGTAATGACACAACTCTTCCATCTCCCAAGCAACCTGCGTTTATTATGAAGGAGAGTTACTATAGTGGAGATCCATCAACAAGTGAAGGATCGCATTCTATAAATGGAGTGACTATCACCATGCCTGGACCTCGGTAGAGGCTTACATATATCAGACGTGATGCATTCATATGCTAACGTTTCTTTGATATTGTAATAGTTTTTATGATTATGGTTTAAAAAAGTAGGTTTAAAGTGGAATTCAATAAAAATTATAGTGTATATTGATTAGCCAAATATTTTTAAAACTATAATTAAAGCAAGATACAACTTTCATAACAGCATACTGTTATGCCAAGTGGATCCCGGTAGAGGTATCCTTGTAGTGAAATATTATTTATTACATTTCTAAGCATGTGGAACAAAATAGTGTAACAACAGTTATTATAGAATTTACATATATAGAAAATATTATAGGTATACTTTTTATGTTGTAATCTCCATCATTACTATTGTATATTGCCCTACACATATATATAGAAAAGGTTGGCTAACCAATAGGTTAAGCCTCTTAATTATTCTTAACTTAGTATTAGAGCCTTCTGCCGTCAGAACTCTTCTCTCCCTCTCCCTCTTACAGACAACCTTCTCTCTTCCTCTCCTAAATGAATTATGCTGCTGCTGCCATCAACTTCTCCCTTACCACAGATGGGGCAGCCCAGCCGGCCAACCATCTACATGTTGTTGCCAGTGGTGTCCTTCCTCCACAACAGCAGCCTCCACTTGCAAAGCATGTCAATGACTCCTTCTCGCAAGTTTCTATCGTTCCTCTGCATATTATGGGAACACAAACTCCAACTATTGTTGCTCTATCAAACACCCACCAAGTTGTTTCATTGAAACTTGCAAACACAAATTATCTCTATAGGTGAATGCAAATGAAGCCCGATCTCCTTGGTTAAGGTGTTTTTCACTTCTTTGACGGCTTTGTGTCGTGTCCTCCGTCTCATGTTTATGATAGTTATGTTGGTTCTTCCTCTATAATTAGCCCTTCTTTTCTTCATTAGAAGCAACAAGATCAACTTATTTTGAGTGCATTACTCTCCTCTCTCTTCGTGGATGTGTTGTATCTCGTGGTAGATTGTCATACCTCGCAATTTGTTTGGCGCACTCTTGAGAAAGCTCTTATGTCTCCGTCTAATTCTCGTATTATACAACTCATGGTTCCTTCCAAGATCTTCGGCAAGGTGACTTATTGGTAAGTATATACATGCAACAAGCCGAATTATTATTTGATGAATTGGCTGCTACTGGTCGATCCATATCCCTTGAAGACTTTAATATATATATGTTTCGTGGCCTTCGTGGTGAGTTCAAAGACTTGGTAATGAGTCTTATAACCAAGGCAGAACCATTTTCGTATACTGATTTTTATAGCCACCTTCTTACCCATGAATTTTTACACAAGAACACTCTTCAATTTATGGACGCCACTCCTTTCTATTGTCTTTATCTATGTTGCCGCAGCCACCACTACTGTCAACACCGCAGCCCTCTGCTCATCTTGCTATGTCTTATCACAACTTAAAATTCAATCGTAACAAGGATCGTTCTCGTGACAACTGGCTTCCCAACAACAAGAGCTACACTCACCAAAATAGGGGTCAATCTGCTTCAGAATAGAGGCCAAACAATTGGCAGCGGAACAAGTGCAACACATGGGCTGGCCAGTGGTTTGGACAGCAACATATTCGCTTATGGGTAGCAACTCTTTTATGCTTCAACGCCTCATATAGCTATTAAGCTTAGAATTTAAGCTTCGCGACTTGGGTACTGTTCATTTAATTTTTGGGTATTGAGGTTAAGCCTACTGGTATACACCTAACATCCTCACTCGAGCTGGTATATTATATTGCAAACCTGTTGATAATCCTATCTCTATATCCAAAGCTATCATACTGCCAAACCCTTCGTTTTCTGATGCTATAAGTTTTCATCAAATTGTGGGTGCTCTTCAATATCTCACTTTTACGAGATCATATATTTGTTTTGTTGTTATTAGAGTCTGTCAGTTTATGCATACTATTGTTACTCATTTTTGGACCTCACGTGCTGGAGACAGTGTATACCTCTTTTGAGTTGAGTGTAGGAGTTTAGCTTATGTTTGCTGGAAGATTGACAAAAGCAGAGAAAGAAATATTTTTTTGAAACCCTATTTAAGCTGTTTTATGCTCTTTTTATCCTTCCCCTTTGCTGCAAAAATCATCAGGTTTTCTTAGATTGATCATGATTCTTTATAATGCTAAATTCGTTCCTTATTTATCTGGTCTTTAAGGTTGGATAAATCCCTCAGAATTTGCATTAAAAAAAACTGATTTTGTTGTTGTCGTAATTTTTTGTTCCAACTAAGGCTCTGATTCTGACTTGGTTTCATACGATATTTGATCATCCTAGTTATATTCTATCACTCATGCCATGTTGAAAATTTGACCTATACCTTTATTGGGTCCTAGGGATCATTGTTCTTAAGGAAGACTCTCAGTCAGATTTGGATGCTCGGCATTGTCAGATCAAGAACCTTTTTGACCAACTAGATTACTACCAGATTCTGTTCTCTAAAATAATTTTATCTCACTTTAACTCCTCATCAAAGTTGTATTCTTGGACATGTAGATAAATTTGGGCTTTTGAATTGCTTTATTTCAATATCAGAAGCTCAAGATATTCTCGTTTGAATATCTAATGTGAAGCAGAGATTTCTGTCGTGAGAAGGATCATGACCCGATTTTTGCACTAAAAACTCTATTTCCATCACAAATTTTATGATTTTTATTCTTAGGTTATACTCTCAGTCATATCGGGATGCTCGACATTGTTAGTTTCTAAATTAGATCAAGAGACATTTTTTGACCAACCTGATTACTATCAGATTTTGTTCTCTAAAATGATTTTATCTCACTTTGAATCCTTCATCAAAGTTGTAGTCCTGGATGTGTAGATAAATTTGAGATTTTGAATCACTTGATTTCAATATCAAAAGCTTAAGATATTCCTATTTGAATAACTAGTATGAAAGTAGGGATTCTTGCCACGATAAGGATTTTTTTTCTCAAATTTGCAAGGACACAATTGCAAGGTGCTTAAAGTTTGAAGACTAATTGCAAGCCAATTTGAAGCCCTTTTTTGGACCAAAGACCAAATGGAAAAGGTGCTAAAATAAGAAAGATGGTTGAAGATAAAAATTAGAAGGAATTTTTCTGAAAGAAGAAATTGAAGAAACCATGTTTTTACCTACACAGCTAGCCCGTTTTTTTTTTCTTTCCTTTTTATCTGCAATTTCCTGTTTGGTTTTCATGTTTCTCTCACTTGAATGGAGAGCTTCAGAGCATGTTTTTATTGCCTCATTTCAAAGGGAGCAGCTAGCTCTATGGAAGGAAAGAAAGGAGTCGCACCATCCTCTAACTTGGAAAGAAATCACTATTGATCACAGAATCAGAATCAAATATTATGGTTTCCTATTTCTGCTCACCTGAGATTACACCCTAGAGTTAATGTAATATATCTTTCCTAAATAAGAGCTGTGTTTAGGCTACATAAACCATTTACTAACCTAGCAGGAGGGGGAGGAAAAAAAAGAAAAAAGAAGAAAGAACGGAGAAAAAACAGAAAAAAACACAAGAGAGGCAGGCGGTTAGGATAGAAAAAAAAAATGTAAAGAACAGAGGGTTTCTTTCTTTCATCCTTGCGTTGTTGTGAGTTCAATAAGGCTAGCAATAGAAGAGGAGGAGAAGAAAGAGTAGGAAAAACAAGAAAAGAAAGAGAAACCATAAACAAGCAGGGACTCCCTTTCGGTCTTTGCTTTCACATTTTTGCATATAACATCTGCAGAACAGGGAAGAAGAAAGTGCAAGAACCAGGGTGAGAGAGTGACAAAAACGCAAAGGAAAGAAAAACCCATAAAATAGATGTAAATACAGAACAGGAGGAAAAGGCTGGAAACAGACTAACACGCTTTTAACATCGCTATAGCTTCTTCGCTTCCGCCTCTAGCTCTGCTCTCTTCTCCTCTTTGCATGCATTGTTTTTTTTTCTTTGTGTTTGCACTATTCAAGTGAATTTTAATTCACTTGAATAGTAGTGTGGTCTCCTTGCATGCGTTTTATCTTGTGTTTATACTGTTCAAGTGAATTAATTCACTTGAACAGTAACTCGCCATTCTTTGAGAGGACTGCACCCCTTTTGTGTCCAGCCCGGCAAATGACCCGGCCAGACCTACTATTTTTTTAAAAAAAAAAAAAAGAAAGAAAGAGAAAGAGATTTATGATTTTCTGGCATATTTATTTTATGGTCTTTTTTTATGTTGTAAAAAATATCAATCTCGTATTTAGAATACCCGATTTTCGACGCAATGTGACAAATATACATATATATCCAAAAAAAATGTTTTTTTGTGTGTTGCATACAGCCAATACCCTAACATATTTTGAATTTTCTCTTTTAAAAAAACAAATATTTGAAGTTTAAAAGAAAATGTGTTTTAGCATGATTTCTTAAACACATAAAAAATTATTTTCTTGCATTCTGTATTTTACAACATCTTTGTAAAACTCCAAAGGGTGTTGGCCAATATTCTAAAAAATATAAAAATCATATTTTAGGGGGAATTCATCTATTATTCATTGTTAATGTTTGGATAAAGAAATCCCTAAGGGATGAATATCCAAAATATTATTGAAAATAATTTGTTATTATTCGTTGTTAATGTTTGGATAAAGAAACCCAAGTGGTTAATATCCAAAATATTTTTCTAGGAATAACAAGTCTCTACACATCCTTGAAAGAAGCCTTGATTATAATCGAGGACATTTCAATTTTTTACTACACGGTGTACAAGTTGTGAGAGTATAAAACACTATGGCAAAAATAGGTTTTTAAAGCGCACTAGATTTCTAAATATTTGTCTCTCCTCCTTACGATTTATGAGTCGCAAACTCTTGAAATATTAAGAGAAAAATAAGCTTTTAAAGCACATGGAATCTCCTTGGATTTCTATCATAATAAATTTAGTTTGAATCAAACCTAGAAAAACTGATGAGATTAGAAAACACCAACACCATAACAATTATAAAGCAAACCAAACACCAAGCAACTTACCTTAGGTAGGGCGTACTAGGGGTGGTAATACCTTCCCTTTACACAACCAATCCCTTGCCTTAGAATTTTTGAAATACCAGTTAGGGTTTCTAGTGACCAAAATACTAGGTGGTGACTCCCTTATTCACAAAACCAAAATCCCCGAAATCAAACAACATACTAGGGTTGCCGCTCCGCCGCGAGGGTGTGACACATACTCCAACAGATTTTCATTGGGCTGCCGTTAAACGCATCTTGCATTATCTTAAGGGTACAATAACACATAGGATACATATTACTCGTAGTTGTTCTGTTTCCTTACATGGCTTACAAATGCATATTAGGCAGGTAGTATTGATGATAGAAAATCTATAGGTGGTTATCTTGTGTTCTTTAATTAGACACCAATTTTGTGGAAATCAAGTAAGCAATGTATAGTTTCTCTCTCTTCTACTAAAGCTAAGTACAAAGCCTTAGTCAATGGTGCTGCTGAGGTTATCTAGCTTCAGTATTTATTAACAGATCTTCAGATTTCGTCTGTTTCTGCTCCTATCATTTGGTATGATAACCTTAGTACCACTTATTTGTCTGTGAATCCTGTTTTTCATGCTTGCACAAAACATGTTAAAGTTGATTATCATTTTTTCCGAGATAGAGTTGCGAAGAAGGAGATTCAAATTCATTTTATTTCCTCTCAAAATCAACTTGCAGATGTCTTTACTAAGCCACTTCTTACTACTTCGTTTACTGCTTTTCGTTTCAAGCTTCAAGTTAATCCTCCACCCTCAGCTTGAGGGGTCATATTATAGAATGTATCTATATAAGAAATATTGTAGGCATACTCTTATGTTGTAATCTCCATCATTACTATTGTATATTACTCTTCACACACACATATATATATATATATATATATATATATATATATATAATATTGGTTAACCAAGAGGTTAAGCCTCCCAATTATTCTTAACTGCAATGATGTTATTGATCAATAGTGCCACGTAAAGCTTTTTAATCAAGTTTGATTAGATGATTAGTTATTGATCATGCTATCAATCTAATATTGTTTAGGAGACAACAAGCTTAGTTACTTGTCAACACAAAAACATCTTTCTAAAAAAAAAATACCTTTCAAAAAGATAAAACTTACTATATAGTTCTAGTAAGATAATATCTCTTGAGTGGCCTATCATGTGCATATATAAACACATATAATCATTAACGTTGTTTATGAAAACTCCAGTCATATATAAACTATCCAAGCTTCTCGCTTGAGGGCTATGATAATGTTATTAATCCCACATTGATAATAATAATAATAATAATAATAATAATAGCCTTAATTACTTAAAAAAAAAACAAAACAAAACAAAAAGCACCTCTTTTCTTAGAACAAAATGCTTTTAAAAAAAACTCACTTTATGGTTACAATATAATAATATTGTAACATATACTAAAAGGGGTTAGTGTTTTACTGTGGACTACATAGTGCAGTCCATAGTAAAACATTGATCCTATGCTTTAGGTTTTTTTTAATTATTATTAAGTTGTCTGATTTTTTTTAGTTGTTTTTTTTATGCATTTCGGGATTGTTTTTTTGCTTCTTTCTTTGTTTTTTATCTTTTAACAAAAAAAATTTTAATTTATTTTATTAATGTTAATTTATTTTATTTAGTTATCAAACTTTTATGAAATGTTTTTTGAGTTTAACGGGTTAACCTGGTTTGACAAGTTAACCCAAAAATTTGATTTTTGCTTTTTTTTTTTCTTTTTAATTACTTTTTTTTAATTTTAGTTTAGTTTGTTAATATTAAATTTCTTTCTATTTAGTTATTTGACTTTCATGACACGTATCCCGAGTTTTACGACTTAACCTGGTTTTACGAGTAAACCCAGTTAATTCTAGGTTGACCCGTTAATTTTTTTTTGTTTTTTTATTTTTGTCGCACCCTAAAAAAAATCAGCGCGCGGCATCGGCTGGCGATTTAAATCTCGTTTATTGCGTTTGCTTGAATTTGGTTCGTTGGAGTCGCCACCTAGTAATTGATTTCGGGCTACTAGGAAACCGGATGTACTGGTCTTGTCAGAGATTCGCGGGTAAGGGACTGGTTGTGGTTAGGGAAGATATTAGCACCCCTAGCGCACCCTACCTGAGGTAAGCTGCTTCGTGGCTTTGACATGTTAAAGAAGTTTTAATAATTGTCTTTTCTTCGAAAATTAGAAATATCACTTACGTATAAGTTAATAATTCTTAACCGTGATCCGATCAAAATATTAAATTCTTCTTTAATGTATTTGCAATCTCATCCTTAAAAATATATACAAATAAATAAAACAAAATACAAACACACACATACAAGTGTTAAAAAAGTTTTAATAATTGTTTTTTCATCGGAAATTAGAAATATCACTTACGTATAAGTTAATAATTCTTAACCGTGATCCAATCAAAATATTAAATTCTTCTTTAATATATTTGCAATTTTATCACTAAAAATATATACAAATAAATAAAACAAAATACAAACACACACATACACTTTCACTATTTTTATTCTTTTCTTTTCTTTTTCTTTTCTTTTCCTTTTCTTTTACATCCACAAAATACAAATTACAAAAAAACTCAAAACTAAATAAAATATTACATTAAAACAATTTGGAAATTACAAAATGAACCAAAACATTTCGGAACAGTGCTGGAAACCTCTAACTCGCCGGAACAGTGTTGCGAAGCCGCTGGGACAGCAGTGGCAGTGGTGGCGCGTGGATCTCACGCACCCCCGCCACTGGCGGCGCGTGGATCCACGCGCCACCGTGAAAACAAGGCGAAAACAGGGGGGTCTGCAACGACCTCCTCCCTCCTTCTTTCCTCGCCGGCGCCAACCTGCAGATCAATCAAAGAACAACACAGCAGTCGATTTTAATTTTTTTTAGTTTTCCAGATCTGTTTTATTTTCTCCACCGTTCGGGTCTGCTTCCGTTTTATTTTCCATCCGTTGTTCTTCCTTCTTCTTCTGTGGCAGGTCTGGCGGCGACGGCGAAGGGCTGGAGGCTGGAGCTGCTACGGTGGGAGGCCGAAGGTGAGAAGATCTGTGGTGTGAAAAGGGCGGTCTAGCCGTTGATTTCAGTGGTGTCAAGGAAGCTGGAGTGGGCCGACTGATCTGACTCCTTGGGCGCCACCGTGCTCGGCTACTACTGGAGGAAGACGGCGCTGCTGTACTGGGAGGGGCCGTTGCTGCTGGAAGAAGGAGCTGGGTCTGCTGGATCGTGGATGTTGTGAGGCAGATCGGAGGAAGAGACGGTTTGGAGCTGCAGTAAAAAAGCTGGCCGGCGAGAGGGAAAGAGAAGTTGGAGTGAAGGCTTTCGGTTCAGTAAAGAAGAAGAGAAAACTGAAAAATCAAAGTGGTGGGGGGCTGTTGTTTGGAAAAATAGGGGCTGCTCTCGGGTGGAAGAAGAGAAAACTGAAAAATCAAATGGTGGAGGGGCTGTTTGGCCGGTTCTTTGTGAGGAATAAAAAAAATGAGATGGCCGGGGAAGGATGGAGAGGCTACAGGTCGGCTGAGAAGGTCTGTGTGGGGGAAAAAAAAACGTGGGGGCCGGCGGCTGGTTTTTTCAGAGAAGAAAACTAGGGAAACAAAAATTTCAAAACAGGGGGGGCGCCGCCGGCCCCCCCTTTTTTTGAGTGAGGAGTTGTATTTTTTTTCTGAATGTGTCAAAATTGACCTCCTTCCAAAAATGTGTTGAGGAAACCAGTATTTATAGGCAAAATGTTGCTAGGTTTTTCAACTTGGTCCCTCAACTTCTTTCTTTTTTGTAAATTTTGATTTTTCTTATTTTTTTGTATTTTTTGAAAACGAGCAATATCAACGTCGACTTAAATGCGGAAAATCAATGATTTAAAAAAGACGCGTGGAAAGTCGAACGCGTTTGAAAATCTTTTAACAATTTAAATTCTTTTTTAGACGACGTTGAAAATGCTAAAATGATGAAAATATATAAAAAAACATTTTTTGGATTTTCTTTGTTTTTTCTCAAATTGTTTTTGGATTTTTTTGAAAATATATCAAAACATGGGTCAAAAATTGGGTAGCAACAGATGCCCCCTCTTTACAATGCTTACGAAGCAAAGCTCTTCAAAATTTTGCATAGTAAGCTTTGTAAAGAAAACAAAAGGAAAATGATTTCATTATCTTGGGCGACCTGCCCACACACTCACACTGATCTGTTTTCACGGGCGACCTGCCCACGCATACTTACTCTAGTCTATTTTCACGGGCGACCTACCCACACATACTCACTCAAGTCTATTTTCACGGGCGACCTGCCCACACATACTCACTCAAATCTATTTTCACGGGCGACCGACCCACACTCTCCCAATAGTCTATTTTCACGGGCGACCTGCCCACACATTGGGTTTACCTGAGATCCCATCTGGCGACCTCATTCAACTGGAACGAAAATATGTGTAACTCGGTTAACCTGAAATCCCATCTGGCGATTCCCTTTAACCAAAGTTACATGAGATCCCATCTGGCGACCTCATTCAATTGGAACGAAATATGTGTAACTCGGTTAACCTGAAATCCCATCTGGCGATTCCCTTTAACCAAAGCTACATGAGATCCCATCTGGCGACCTCATTCTGGTCTCATTGTACGGGTGACTAACCCTCGAAAAAATGCTGGTCTCATTGTACGGGTGACGAACCCTAGTGCTGCTGGTCTCATTGTACGGGTGACGAACCCTAGTGCTGGTCTCATTGTACGGGTGACGAACCCTAGAAAAATGCTGGTCTCATTGTACGGGTGACGAACCCTAGAAAAATGCTGGTCTCATTGTACGGGTGACGAACCCTAGAAATATGATGGTCTCATTGTATGGGTGACGAACCCCAAATGGAAAAAATGTGAAGTGCGGTCTCATTGTAATGGGTGACCTACCCACGTGGAAAAAATATGAAGTGTGGTCTCATTGTAATGGGTGACCCACCCAGATGGAAAAAAATATGATGACAAGTGTGAAAAATAGGACTTACCTGGCGAAGTCCTGAAGGGATGACAAAAGAAGGGCTGGAAAAACTTGGTGCTTCCTGATAATTCCCGATCATAGGGTTTGAAAACTCGGTGTTTCCTGACTGCAAGGCTTGAAAACTCGAGGCTTCCCAGTTGCAAGGTTGATCTATTCATTTCTTTAGGATTTTCCTAATGGTAGGGTTCATCCCATCATCCTTTTATTCCATGATCAAAACCGATTCTTTATTATCATCATCACAATGCTTCTTTCTCTTTCCACCATCTTGCTGGACCTCATTAAGGATTTTCCTGTAACAATTCAAAAATACGTGCAAATGGTTGTTTTTTTTTTTTTTTTTTAATTGAGGTTAGATGATATGCATGCATCCTTACCTGATTTGAAATAATAGGTCCCCCCTCTTTGATGCTCCATCGTCATAGGGTGCCCTTGTTTGTATCCCAAAGCTTTCTTTGTTCTTCCGATGTATGGCTAATTCATGTGTTAGCCATCCACTCAGCTGTAAATGCAGTGCCCATCCCGGGCTGTCTTCGACAATTACTGCTTGCATCGTTCATGAAGCTTGACCCTGCCCCCAAGTGTGGTACTGCTTGATTCATCATGAAAGATTTTCTCTCCTGGCTTCTTCTGAGAATTATCCTCTGATTGATTGTGTGCATCATGCCAGCACCCGTCACGTTTGTTAATCAGTCATGAACTTGCCTTCGGTTGAAACACCATTCAAGTATGTATGGTCACCAGGCTTCATGTAACTGCCAAGTCATCCAGACATGTATCTCATGCTTTGCAGTAAACAGCTCATCATTGTAAGCGCGATGTATTTCTCTATGGATTCCTCTTAGCTTGTCAAATCAGATCGTGAAAAATACCTGCTTTGGCATCATCAATGATGTTCATGTTATCACCCATATTCATGCGGTGAAGTGCGCATTTGAGCTTTAGAATAGATGTCCCACAATCAGTCTTCGAGGTGGGTGCCTTTCCGATATTCATTCAGTGCAGTTGTGTGATAACATCTGTCTATAACCATATTTCAAAGAATGACAATATGAGATTGTCCTTTAAGTGCAGCATTGTTCCACAGTCAGTCTTGGTGGTATGCATCTTTTTCTCCATTCAATTACATTCATCTGTGTATTCCTCATCGATCGCGAGCCCTGTTTCAAAAAATGATGATAGGAAAGTGCCCTTCAGGTACGTTTTTGTTTCTCCATTGCCGACAGGATTCAACTAAAGCATGGGCCATTTTGGAATGACATTGCCCCCAGTATGATCCGAGTGTGCTCGTTCATTGATTATCTGTCTTTGAACATCATTGTCTTCAGTTCACTAATTCATCATTTAAACATTGCCTCATAGCTGATCTGAGCACTGCTTGTTTTTCCTTTTCAAGGTCTACTGTATTGCCCCAGTTGCTCAACTTTTCAAGGAGTGTCGAGGACTTCAATGTCAATGTCTATCAACGATTTTGCATACTCAATCAATGTTCTTCTGTGTTTGATAATCTTCCTTGTTCTGGAATCAACTCTCATATTTCCAAGATCATGTCTATTCAAAGTCTAGTTTGTTGAAATAAAATCAGAGATGTCTTTTTTTGAAAATCTTTTGAAAATCAAGCTTTTTGATCAAAGGCCCAACACATTTTATTCGAAATATATAGTCCTTTGATTGTCATGCATTTTGAAAACAGAAATTGACCCAATGTAGGATTAAAAATGGCTTTTTCCATGGTTCTTTGTATCAATTTGAATCCTTGATATTGGGTATATCATTTGATAGTTTATGGTGAGGTGACCTTCTGTGAATTTCAAGGAAAACAACAGGCTCAAGTCAAAACTTGAGGATTCATGAAGGAAAAAATGTTTTATTTTTAGCAATAATTTTATCAACATGCATAACGACTAGTAACTTAATTCATGAAGTCATGACTCTTATGGAAAAACTCTTCAAGTTTTGAGAGCGCCACTTATCAGTTCAAGTTGCTTGCTTGATTAAAAAGGGCTTTTAAAAAGCATGTAATGCAGGCTATGGTTCATGGCTATGAAAGAAAGGAATTTCACAGGCTCAAAAGGTGTTTGAGGGTTTCAAAGACCTAGGATCAACATCAACTATTCATCAACTTGTTTTCTATTGTTGTCTTTATAGAGGAAACGACATATAACCTTGTTAATCTCAAATATCAGAATTCTCTTAACATAAGTCATAATCCAAATCCCCCTTTCCTTGATGAATAATCAACCTCAATCATCTGATAGCATCATAGGCTTTATAATAGAAACCAAAAGTTACGTTTACACCCTAGTCTTTTTTTCTGGTATTGACTTTTGTTGTGTCTTTCCTTGATTGAAATTTCTTTTACTCTTCATAGACTTGATAGGCGTTCTCCTTCCTTTATCTTTGACTTGTATTTAAGTGAAGGCAATTTCAACTTCCTTTTTTCATTCTCTTTTTTTTCATAGCCTTCCTCAAAATTTTCTTATATGCCCCCAGTCTATGTGTTTTCTTTTAGCTCTCTCTCAATCATTGGACCTTTGTTCTAAGCCTTCCCCTTTATCCATTAATTATATCAATGTCTCCAAAATATCTCTCATTTACCCCCAATGTGGGGTGTGATCCTAGTCAGGGTTTCTTTTTTTGAAAGAAAATATTTTACCAGGCTCAAAATGGGACTGCAAGGGATATAATCTTTGGAAAGTGAAGGGATATCAAAGATGGCCTTTTCTCATTTCAAGCAAGGTCGGTTATAACCGATAAATTTTGACCTCATCCAGTGTAATGATTGGGACTTGTAAGAATCATGATTCACGAGTCCATGACTACCGAATCCACTACATGTCATTATGCATACTGTTAAAACTTAGCTATATGATGTGTGGTTCAGTTTCAGGAGGTATGAGTTCAAAATTGTTTGGTCACCTCAATGTCATTTTCAAGCATAGAGTCATTTCTGTAATCAAAACACTTTTAATCTTCCGGATTAATTAACCTTTATCGCATGTTGGAGTTTGATCAAAATATTTTGTCAGAATAAAATGCTAAACATCCGTTGATTTCAAAACAACAAAGAGACAAAAGCAAGGCATGTTTCGTTGAAGGATGAGATGTGATCCCAAAACAAAATGCAGAATTCCATAAAAATATGATTGACTGTTCATCACCATTCTCGAATCAGCTTTTCTGGCAATATTTGTGTTTAGCAAAGCATTTTCGATCACATGTGATTCTGAAGTTGTTCGGGGAACAATATAGCCAGTGACACCCTTCTTCAACGACTCCACGTCTCTTGCTCAACAACTTTCAGACTCAATTCTTGCAATTCTTGAAACTGTTCACTTGAAATGGTTGAGGACTCCACCAATGACATCACATCTCTTATTTGGATTGAACCACCCAGAAAATGATGGTTGCATGGGATTTTTCGGAGTCAAGCAAAATTCTGGAATCTGGCAGATGCTGGTCGACAACTTAAGCGGCAGAGGAATGTCCCATCTTGGCAAAGATATTTGAGCAATTGATGCTACTGTGAGACCTAGCTATACCACATAATTAAGGGCTCACACCATCAAAGTCATCTCCTGATTTACCTCTCATCATTGTTCTAGAATCCATGGCAGATCCTTCAATCTTTCTTCTCTTTATAGCTTGTTCAATTCTTCGGTAAATCCTCACAACATTATTTCAATCTTCCAATGTTGCTATGGTTGGTTGAGGATTGTTAGAAAACTTTCTAACAGCTTGGTGATCTTGGCAGCGCCCCGAAACTTGTAGTATCACCACTACCGACGTGTGGAATCACACGTTGTCTCTATTGGAAGAGCACCTGATGAATCTAAAACTCCTTTGTCCCCTCTTCGATTTCTCACTGACAGTGCAGCAAACAAACACCTATAGAGGAAGTCCTGCTCTGTTGAAGTTTCAGTATTCTTCATGTTTTTCAGTCTAGACATGTCTCTTCTCTCTACTTTTGCGTTTTAATACTGACACTGTTGGAGGAAAATCATAGACGACCTGAAACTACTGTATTCCTTTTTTTGACTTCTCACTTGCGGATCCACAAACAGATTCCTGCTGAGTGAGCTCTGCTACGTTGAAGTTTGATGTCTGCTCATATTTTTCAGACCAGGTCTGGCTCTTCGACCTACTAAGAGGTCTTCGTGCTGAAACTGATGAGAGATATTTGCAGCATATGCAACTTATAAATCCCCTCTTGCCTTCCCAATTTGCAGAGCCATAAATTGATTTTTGTAGAGAGAGCTCTGCCACATTGAAGTTCAATGTTCACTCATGGTTTTTCAGACCATCTTGTGCTGCTGAACTGGAATTGAGCTCGTAATCGGGGTAACTTCAAAGCAGATTAATGCACCATGTACAGGAGACCGGTAGTTGTTTGGTTCCATTAGATGATGTGGAGGCAATGAACATTTAACAATGCAACTGGATAAGAACCAGAGTTGTCATTAGTTGATGACTGAAGGCGTTGTTGCTTTTGTTCATGACGAAAAAGGAGAGATGCAGCTTCCATTAGATGTGAACCAGCAGTGTTCCCACAGAAGATTGTGCAGATATTCTCTTTCCATTTGATGCTCAACACTTGTTCGAGAAGATCTGAGTCTAGCTACTTCACCTTTGACGCTCTCAACCTTAATCTGATAATGAGCCTATATCTGACTCCTTTATTCACTTCCCTCATCTTTCTTCAATCACGTGCAGCACAGCTTGTGTGGGGGATCTACCTTTCAGCCCGGTACATGCATGATAAATGTATAAACATGTAGTCTATATGATGAACTCACCCTTCGAGAGGTGACAATATGGTCGTAACTCTTGTATGATGGACAAGAATCGTGATTTTTGCCCAAACTCTACAATGAAAATTTTCGGAGCAACGGCCAATGTGTCACCCACAAGTCTTGAGGTCAAGATGCTTCAAGAAGGGTTTGTCCTTGTGCAAAAAACGATAGCACATACAACCTAAGGACAGGTTCTATTCATTATGTGAACATGGGTAGGTTTTCTATCTGGTCTCAAAAGGGTCTCATATCTGCCCAGTGACGTTCTTCGTAAAGACAGTATGGGAGCGTTGCAAAGAATGGTTAAGGCACGTATACCCACCATTACCAAGCAGGCACTCAGATATGAGTTGGGTTTTTCACGCATCTGAACCCTGACCAATAGTCTTAGGGCAGATCGTTAATTCCCCACCTAACATAGAAGCTTGTGTGTGCTTTCAAAAATAAATACAGGTGATGCATGAGATAATTCTATAAAATGCATGGAAATAAATATTAAAAAAGATAAAAATGCAAAAACTTATACACATCAAATACACAAAGCTTAGTCCAATAATGTTAGAAACAGTACCTTCCCCAATGGAGTCGCCATTCTGTCGCACCCTAAAAAAAATCAGCGCGCGGCATCGGCTGGCGATTTAAATCTCGTTTATTGCGTTTGCTTGAATTTGGTTCGTTGGAGTCGCCACCTAGTAATTGATTTCGGGCTACTAGGAAACCGGATGTACTGGTCTTGTCAGAGATTCGCGGGTAAGGGACTGGTTGTGGTTAGGGAAGATATTAGCACCCCTAGCGCACCCTACCTGAGGTAAGCTGCTTCATGGCTTTGACATGTTAAAGAAGTTTTAATAATTGTCTTTTCTTCGGAAATTAGAAATATCACTTACGTATAAGTTAATAATTCTTAACCATGATCCGATCAAAATATTAAATTCTTCTTTAATGTATTTGCAATCTCATCCTTAAAAATATATACAAATAAATAAAACAAAATACAAACACACACATACAAGTGTTAAAAAAGTTTTAATAATTGTTTTTTCATCGGAAATTAGAAATATCACTTACGTATAAGTTAATAATTCTTAACCGTGATCGAATCAAAATATTAAATTCTTCTTTAATATATTTGCAATTTTATCACTAAAAATATATACAAATAAATAAAACAAAATACAAACACACACATACACTTTCACTATTTTTATTCTTTTCTTTTCTTTTTCTTTTCTTTTCCTTTTCTTTTACATCCACAAAATACAAATTACAAAAAAACTCAAAACTAAATAAAATATTACATTAAAACAATTTGGAAATTACAAAATGAACCAAAACATTTCGGAACAGTGCTGGAAACCTCTAACTCGCCGGAACAGTGTTGCGAAGCCGCTGGGACAGCAGTGGCAGTGGTGGCGCGTGGATCTCACGCACCCCCGCCACTGACGGCGCGTGGATCCACGCGCCACCGTGAAAACAAGGCGAAAACAGGGGGGTCTGCAACGACCTCCTCCCTCCTTCTTTCCTCGCCGGCGCCAACCTGCAGATCAATCAAAGAACAACACAGCAGTCGATTTTAATTTTTTTTAGTTTTCCAGATCTGTTTTATTTTCTCCACCGTTCGGGTCTGCTTCCGTTTTATTTTCCATCCGTTGTTCTTCCTTCTTCTTCTGTGGCAGGTCTGGCGGCGACGGCGAAGGGCTGGAGGCTGGAGCTGCTACGGTGGGAGGCCGAAGGTGAGAAGATCTGTGGTGTGAAAAGGGCGGTCTAGCCGTTGATTTCAGTGGTGTCAAGGAAGCTGGAGTGGGCCGACTGATCTGACTCCTTGGGCGCCACCGTGCTCGGCTGCTACTGGAGGAAGACGGCGCTGCTGTACTGGGAGGGGCCGTTGCTGCTGGAAGAAGGAGCTGGGTCTGCTGGATCGTGGATGTTGTGAGGCAGATCGGAGGAAGAGACGGTTTGGAGCTGCAGTAAAAAGGCTGGCCGGCGAGAGGGAAAGAGAAGTTGGAGTGAAGGCTTTCGGTTCAGTAAAGAAGAAGAGAAAACTGAAAAATCAAAGTGGTGGGGGGCTGTTGTTTGGAAAAATAGGGGCTGCTCTCGGGTGGAAGAAGAGAAAACTGAAAAATCAAATGGTGGAGGGGCTGTTTGGCCGGTTCTTTGTGAGGAATAAAAAAAATGAGATGGCCGGGGAAGGATGGAGAGGCTACAGGTCGGCTGAGAAGGTCTGTGTGGGGGAAAAAAAACGTGGGGGCCGGCGGCTGGTTTTTTCAGAGAAGAAAACTAGGGAAACAAAAATTTCAAAACACGGGGGGCGCCGCCGCCCCCTCCTTTTTTTGAGTGAGGAGAAAGAGTTGGGTTTTAGGGTTTTTGTATTTTTTTTCTGAATGTGTCAAAATTGACCTCCTTCCAAAAATGTGTTGAGGAAACCAGTATTTATAGGCAAAATGTTGCTAGGTTTTTCAACTTGGTCCCTCAACTTCTTTCTTTTTTGTAAATTTTGATTTTTCTTATTTTTTTGTATTTTTTGAAAACGAGCAATATCAACGTCGACTTAAATGCGGAAAATCAATGATTTAAAAAAGACGCGTGGAAAGTCGAACGCGTTTGAAAATCTTTTAACAATTTAAATTCTTTTTTAGACGACGTTGAAAATGCTAAAATGATGAAAATATATAAAAAAACATTTTTTGGATTTTCTTTGTTTTTTCTCAAATTGTTTTTGGATTTTTTTGAAAATATATCAAAACATGGGTCAAAAATTGGGTAGCAACAATTTTCATAAAATTTTTTTTGTTTAATTTAGTTTGTTAATGTTAATTTTTCTATTTATTGATCAGACTTTCATGACACAGATCCTAAATTTAACGGGTTAACATGGTTTGACGAGTTAACCCAGATTTTTTTTGTTTTTTTCTTTTTAATTAATTTTTTTTTGTTTAGTGCAGTTTGTTAACGTTCACTTTTTTTTATTTAGTTATCAAACATTCATGACACGGATCTCGGTTTTAACGGGTTAACCTTGTTTGACGAGTTAACCTGAAATTTATTTTTTTTGCTTTTTTTTTTTAAATTTTTTTTTAATTTAGTTTAGTTTGTTAATGTTAAATTTATTTCTATTTAGTTTTTTTTTTTACTTCTTAGAGGTTTTTTTTCTTTTTAATTAATTTAGTTTATTAATATTAAATTTTTTTCTATGTAGTTCTCGACTGATGCTTTTAGTTTTTCTTTTTCTTTTCTTTTTTGTTGTTTTTTATACCTTTGACTATGGACTGCACAGTGCAATCAACAGTGAAAAGGTTGATGCCTTTTTTCTCTTCTTTTTAATTAATTTTTTGTTTAATTTAAATTGTTAATGTTAATTTTTTTTCTATTTAGTTATCAAACTTTCATGACACGGATTCCAGGTTTGACGAGTTAACCTGGTTTGATGAGTTAGCCCGATTAATTCTAGGTTAACCCATTAATTTGTTTTTTCCGATTTAGTTATCAAACTTTTACAACGCGAATCTAAGGTTTGACGGGTTAACCTGATTTGAAGGGTTAACCCAGTTAATTCATTTTTTTTTCTTTTTCTTTATTTGTTTTTTTCTTCCTGTTGGTTTTTTTTCTTTATTTTTTTCTTTTTAATTAATCTATTTAATTATCACACTTTTATAACAAGACCTTGCAACCAAACCTACGTCCACTGCTATTGGGTCTGGTATTGCAGCCAAACCCACTTAAATTTGGGTCATGCATGTTTAATGTTATTATTAATATTATAGATATTACTCTTGGGTTAGGCGTTGCAACCAAACCTAAGACTCTTGGGTATAACTTTGTAAAAAAACCTAACACTTTTAAATCTTAGTTTTTTCTTGAATGTAAAAAATAATTGACCCGCGGCATCGCGCGGGTCATGTAACTAGTCTCTTATAAAGTTTATCATATGCTCTGTTGTAAAGTTTATCATATGCGAGTGTCTACATCATCAGTTATTTCTTTGTATCCAGGAGCCTTCACTAGCCAAGACTAATTTCATCTCTCCTGACCTACGAGGTTGTGCTGCAATATTTTAAGAAATTTCAGATTTCATAGGAACCTTCACATTTTATAGGAACCCTCACATTATGGGAACTTTATGCTTTCATCTTGGTGGGCATAGGTGGCTCTTCTTAGAGAGAGCTTTCAAATTTATTTTTTATTTTTATCATGGCCAATGAAATGTGGTTATTTATAAAAGGGTAAAATTGAGTTTTCATGTTTTGATTTTTTTTTCCATTTATTATATATTCAGAACTTAAAAACATATTATTTTAATTCAACAATTTTTTATTCATATCCATATTGAATATATGTCACACAACTAATCAACTTTATCAATCTAAAGGATCTCAATATTAATAAAATATAGAGTATAAAAAAACTCAATTAATCATAATGGAAATAGAGTAATAAATAGAGGTCGATATTCACACACAATTTTGCATAGAGTGCACTTTGTTCTTATTTTTGGGCGTGTTTGCTTTAAAAAGTATAAAATTGATATTGTTTTTAATAAAAAAATATTTTTTAAAAAGAAGAAATTGCGACACTATGTTAGAGAATAATATAAATCATATCCTAGGACTTAACCTAATAAGTTAAGCTATTGGGTTGAAATGGTTCTTTAATATGGTATCAAAGCCTTGATAACAAAGCGATCACGAGTTCAAATCTCACCATATCTATTTATTTGATAAAAATTAAGCACAAGATAATGTGAGTTTGTACAGGTTTTAAGTTCAAAGGGCTTTTACTTGAGAGGGTGTATTAGAGAATAATATAACTTATATCCTGAAACCTAATCTAATAACTTAAATTATTAGATTGAAATAGTTTTTTGACACACTATATATAATTAAAAAAAAAACTAAAATAGATCAGACAATCACTGTAGATTGTGTCTAAAATCATTGTGGATTGCACTGTTTACATTTAAAATTCATTGTTGCGGCAAGTCTTAGCCAGTTTTGTTTCACTATTTGCTTTTTTCATTTCTTTGTTTTTTTTGATACAAACACAGAGAATGCCTCCCAAACAAATCAAATAACACATTCACAATTCCAGATCTATCTCTTCCCTGATCTGTTTTAGTTTTTTTTTAATTAAAAAAAATGCTAAAAGGGCTTAAGGAAACATTGTGCCCACTGTGTGTAATTACTATGGGCTGGAGCTTAGTGTTTTCTCGCGCTAAGTTGGAATTCATGGAGGGAAGATCGTCTTGGTTTCACTCCAAGATCTCAGTTTGCATTTCAGTTCTCATCAGGAGGTCTAGGCGGAGCTTGCGTTTCGTTCACTCAAAAAGAATGGGATCCAGATCTGTAAGTGATTTTCTTCCTTACTTTTGTTTGGATGTGAGGTTTTCGGTGGGTTAATCGGAAGCAATGCTTGGCAGCTGGGAGCAATGAAGTCAAGGTGGGAAGAAAGGTATTAAGGTGTGGGTGTAGTCAGGTGGACACATGATAAGGTGTGAGCATAGCTTTCATTAGCTCTCCATTTGATGGAGTCCTACTATTGATTGATTATCTGATTGATGGTCGAGATATGGACAGATTGTTTGTTCTGCTAAGATCGAGAGATCTAGAAAACAATAGGCTTCGTTCGTTAAAGCGCGGGGCCCCTAGCTAACAAACGCCCACTTAAGGTCATTTTGATTACCGAGCGCGTCTAACTGGTAATATACTGGATTTATTCGTGAATGACATATTGTATTTTAAATTGTTACTGAAATATATTAAAATAATTTTATTTTTTAAAATTTATTTTTAATATCATCTTAAAATAATCAAATGATATAAAAAAAATATAAATTTTGTAAAAAAAACACAGTTAAATTGCATGCATGACCATTATAGCATGACATCTTGCCATTATTATTATAGAAAATTATTATAACAAAATCTAAAAGGCATGTGGGATTTATTTTGCAAATCACATTGTGTATTATCTATTCATATGTATTAGTTATTTACGAAGTTTTTTATCCCAAGGCTTTTTTAAAAACAATTTTCCCTTTTTAGACTAAATAGAATGCCAGTTTAAATAAAATCATCAAGGTAGTATAAATTTTTTAAAAAACAAACAAGTGAAAAAAGTGAAAAAAAAAGAAGAAGAAATTAGATGGAGGATTTGAAGTTTGCGGGAAAAAATAAATTGGTTCTTTTTACTGTTTCAATTATGCATTTTTTATTATATCTTTATGATTTTTTTTTAGCAGGTTACAGGTAAAGCTTTTCATCTCTTTGTTTTTTCTGATACAAACACAAAGAACGCCTCCCAAACAAATCAAATAACACATTCACAATTCCAGATCTATCTCTTCCCTGATCTGTTTTAGTTTTTTCTTAATTAAAAAAAATGCTAATAGGGCTTAAGGAAACATTGTGCCCACCGTGTGTAATTACTGTGGGCTGAAGCTTAGTGTTTTCTCATGCTAAGTTAGAATTCATGGAGGGAAGATCGTCTTGGTTTCACTTCAAGATCTCAGTTTTCATTTCAGTTCTCATCAGGAGGTATGGGCGGAGCTTGCGTTTCGTTCACTCAAAAATAATGGAATCCGGATCCGTAAGTTATTTTCTTCCTTACCTTATAGAGCTTTGTTTGATGGGGAATTTTAGCTCCTCGTTTTTCTTGCTTCTTGGGTCCTCACGGGCAGATTTTATAATTGCATAATATAGATCCCAAAAGGAAAGACCAGGAAATGAAGAGTGAACGATGGCTTGGATTTCATGATGGCTTAGGCTAAAAGGGAAAGGGACTTTATTCTGCAGAGACGTCGCCACCACCAGAAAATCTAGCTTGATTTTAGGAGTCCTTTCTTCTGGGTTGTGCGTGTTCTCAATATGCTACATTAAATGCAACGCCCACTTGGTTAGATTTGATTGAGAGAGCAGGTGAGTTTATTTGTGATTAGTAATTTGGTTAGATTTTTATATTATTGCAGTGATTGACTGACCAGTTTTGGTTTTTTAAAAATTAATTTAATTTTTAGTTTGCTTTTTTGCAAAATATCACTTGACAATGAAGCTTTGTTTGTTAGGTGGCTTGGCATGGATTAAAAGTCTTTTTGTGGTTCTTATTTATACGTCTACTTGCATTTCTCTGTGCTGGTATGTTTTTTTTCCAAGAATTAAGGTGTTGACATGCATTTGGATGTCTCAGTTGAGATGGTTGAGAGTGTGTTGGTTCAGCATGCTGATGAAAGGAGAAGAGAGGTATGGTTTTAAGTTGTTTCAGCTGACAGGCATTTAATGCACGTCAAGGTTGGCATGTTGCTGCCATTGTGATGAGCAGTGTTTTTCTTGAGTAGGAAATGTGGAGACAAAGTGAGGGGGCTGATTTGTTAGTTTGATTCTGACTTGGATAGGTGATGGGTTGTCCTATTGGAATATTTTTTAAGAAATCTATTTCATATCTGGTCATTTTTTCTTGAGGGGAAATGTGGAGACAAGGTGGGGGGCTGATTTGTTAGTTTAGTTCTAACTTGGGTAGGTGGTGGGTTGTCCTGTTGGAATATTTTTTAAGGACTCTATTTCATATCTGGTCAGATTAGTAACCTTCCTTTTTCATCATCGGATTTTAAGAAAAGCATAGAACACTGACAAAAAAATTACAATTCCAAAAGGGGATGAAGTTAGAGATTGAGTATTTGTGTATATTTCTACAACAAATGTTAGTAAAGGATAGATGATACAGCTGGTTTTGACTTTAGAAGGTCTTTTGCTGCTATAGACATTGTGTTTTGCAACAATTACACTAGACACGCAGACAGTGGGCTCCCCTTCTTAGCAGGATGAACCGGGTACCATGTTCTGATAGCAGGATCACAACCTATGTTATACTATGAAGTTTGCCAGGATGAAGGGATCAAGCGACATTTTATTGTGCGCAAAACACCACAATAAAATGGAGTAGCAGAACGCATGAACCGCACACTAGTGGAGAAAGTCCGATGTATGCTATCACATTCGGGACTAAGCAAAGTGTTCTAGGGCGAGGCATTAAGCTATGCTCGTCATATTGTTAATTGGTTACCTTCAGCAGCATTAAACGGAAGAACCCCCTTGAAGGTATGGCCAGGCTCTCCTGCAAATGATTATGACTCTATGCGTATATTTGGTTGCTCAGCATATTATCATGTTACTGAGTCCAAACTAGATCCTAGAGCCAAGAAAGCTATATTTTTGGGCTTTAGTGGAGGAGTAAAAGGTTACAGACTCTGGTGTTCTGAATCAAAGAAAGTGATTTTGAGTAGAGATGTCACTTTTGATGAGTCTGGCATGTTACAGTAGGAGAAATCACAGGAGAAGGAAAAACAGTCTGGTGATGCACAACAGGTGGAGTTGGCGACTTAAGTCATCCCTATAAAGACTGTTCAGACAATCCCTACTGAAGGAGATTCAGATGAAAGTTTAGATGAAGAGGATGCAACAACTCCAGCAACCACACAACAAGAATCCATTGCAACGAGTAAACCGAAAAGAGTTATCAAGAAACCTGCTCGGTATTGTGACATGGTGGCTTATGCACTTCCAGTGATTGATGATGGAATCCCCTACACCTACAAAGAAGCAGTACAGAGTGTAGAAAGTGCAAAATGGAAAGAGGCAATGGATGAAGAGATGAAATCTCTCCATAAGAATCAGACTTGGATTTGGTACAACTCCCTAAGGAAAAGAAGACAATTGGTTGCAAGTGGGTATATGCCAAGAAGGAAGGTAATCCTGGAAAAGACAACATCCGATTCAAAGCAAGATTGGTAGCAAAAGGCTATGCTTAGAAGGAGGGGATAGATTATAATGAGGTATTCTCTCCAGTTGTTAAGCATTCATCAATTCGTATTTTGCTAGCCTTAGTTGCACAATTTGATTTGGAGTTAGCCCAACTTGATGTGAAAACTGCCTTCCTACATGGAGATTTGGAAGAGGAAATTTACATATCTCAGCCAGATGGTTTCAAAGTTATTGGGAAAGAGAATTGGGCTTGTAAACTGAAGAAGTCATTATATGGCTTGAAACAATCTCCTCGCCAGTGGTATAAATGATTTGATAAGTTCATGACAGAACATGGATACACACGGAGTTAGTTTGACAACTGTGTATATTTTCGCAGACTTCTTGATGGTTCTTTCATCTATTTGCTCTTATATGTGGATGATATGTTGATTGCATCAAACAGCAAGCTGGAGATTGATAGACTGAAAGCTCAACTGAGAACTGAGTTTGAAATGAAGGACCTTGGAAAAGCTAAGAAGATTCTTGGCATGGAGATTCAGAGAGACAGAAGAAAAGGCATAGTTTGTTTGACACAGACCCAATACTTGAAGAAACTTCTACAGAGATTTGGGGTAGATGGTAAGACTAAGCCGGTAAGCACACCTTTAGCTCTTCATTTTAAGCTAAGTGCTTCAATGTCTCCACGCACAGAGGAAGAGCGCAAACATATGGCTCAAATTCCGTATGCAAATGCAGTTGGTGCATTAATGTATGCAATGGTTTGTACGAGACCAGATATTTCACATGCTGTCAGTATGGTGAGCAGGTATATGCATGATCCAGGAAAGGGTCACTGGCAGGTAGTTAAATGGATTCTACGGTACATTCATGGCACAACTGATATTGGTTTGAAGTTTGAGAGGGATGATAGACTCGAACAAAATTTAGTTGATTATGTGGATTCGGATTATGCTGGTGACTTAGACAAGCATCGTTCCACAACAGGCTATGTGTTTACACTTGCTAAAGGGCCTGTAAGTTGGAGGTCAACTTTACAATCAACAGTAGCTTTGTCAACAACTGAGGCAGAGTACATGGCACTAACAGAAGCTTTCAAGGAAGCTATTTGGTTACATGGGTTGATTGAAGATTTGGGAATTGTTCAAGAGCACGTGGATGTCCATTGTGATAGTCAAAGTGCTATTTGTCTGGCAAAGAATCAGGTTCATCATTCCCGCACCAAGCACATCGATGTTCGATTTCATTTTGTTTGAGAAATTATGGATGAAGGGGATATTCTGCTACAGAAGATTGGTACCGCAGATAATCCAGCTGACATGCTCACAAAATGTGTCTCAGGGATCAAGTTCCAACATTGTTTGGACTTGATCAACATCTCTCGATGTTGAGCACCTTCAAGGTGCAGTGCCATATGGCGCAATGGAGGCGGTATTGAGTAATCATGAGGATTGGATGGAAAAATCTTGCTAAGGTGGAGATTTGTAGCAAATTGTCAACATTTGCAATTGTCAACATTTTTCTCAACAACCCTCTCCTTTACTCAACCACTATCAACCACCCTCTCCTTCTTTTTTACCATTATCAATTCTCATCAAGGTGCTGCCAAAGCTCTCCTATAAAGACAGAGACGAGAGAGTGTAGAGAAAATATAGGAAGTGTCAAGTGCAGAGGAAGTGTGGTGAGTGCAAGTGAGTGCAACTGTGAAAGTGAAAAATACAGATTTGAGAGAAACACCGAGTGTAGCGAAACACTGGGTTTTCTGGGATTGTACTGGGTTGAGTTGAGTGTTTGTATCATTCCTCCAATAATATACAATCTGCTGCCTCCGTGGACGTACCCGGTTTTGGGGAACCACGTAAATCTACATGTTTGTGTTTTATTTATGTTTGTTTTCGGTCCAGTATGCACAACAAAGATTTCCCTTGTCATGTTCTTTCAAGCCGCCCCTTTCAACTACACCACAAATCATTCCAAGACCTCACCAATTTTTGTCTGTTTAAAGTAGCATTTGCTTCTTTACTTGCCGTTGTTACTTTGCATATAGTAAAAGCAAAAAAAAACTAAAAAAATAAGGCATGGGATTGGCTCTGCACCTAGCCTCTGGTCATTTGACATTTTCCTTTTCCTTAATTCTCTACTTGGGGAGAAGAAAACGCGGCTAATTTATAATGTTAATCACAAACCTCAAGCATTCTGGTCCTTCGGTTCGTGCTAAAAGATATGGATCAAGGCTCCTGAAAATGTTTTATAGCATTGTTACTGTTACTATTCTAACTTGCATAACATATAGGAAAACAATCATGTATGCATACTAAATATGTATAGAAATTATATTTAAATAAAGGTAATTTAGGATGCTTATTTATTGAAATTCTTAGAGTATCTATTTAAAATCATCTTGAGATATCTTATTTGCATGCAATTTGTAAGACTTTTTTAAAATTTTCAGAAAAAGATATTAGCTACTAAGTAAATCATGGTTCTGGAAATTCAATGCATTTGTAGTTAATTTATACCAAAACCATGAAAGCAAACATTTCAAGTTTCAACTGATGAAATAATATAATTTCTGCCTGAAATGGTTTAAAACTTTACGCTTAGCCATTATTGTTTTATTGGGTTCTATTTTCTCTCCATAAATATACATTGCTCATTTCAAGACCTTTCAATTCAATTACATATGATTGCTGGCTACTTTTTTTTTCAACAAAACTTGCATAGAGAAAATTCTCTTTCTGAGAATATACTGTTAATTGCCATGACTTTAATTAATTTTAGTTGCATGTAATTGTAATGTGTGAGTTGTATTATGTTATCTCATTCGTTTGTAGCATGATCAGCATAATACATACATTATCTAATAACATTTCTTTGTTGCACTATGTTCACACAAAGCCTTGGGTTGCTTCATTGTTGTTAAATTTCACGTTGTTTTGTTCCCTTTTAAAAAAATTGTTATTTGAGATGAGTCATTTGAAGTTGACTGGTGCTTCAGATATGAGAAAAACAATTTGTTTGTGGTTTTTTTCCATCTTGATTTTGGGTGCTAATTTGGGTGATTAGTGGATTTATGCATTTGAAAATGTTTGTTTTACAGCTTGCTTTATTTTGTGTGGACCTTCTCAGAATGTTTAATGGTGTAGGCTATTGATTTTGCTATCCACTTTCAAGGAATGTTTCACAAGGTATTTTCATGCCTCTTTTTTTTTATTAAACAGTGTTCTGGTTCTTAATTGTTTCATTCTTTCTTACAAGTTATTTCTACTAATTTTTTTAGAATATCTTCATTGTTGTTGAAAGAGCTTAAGTTAAATTAATCAATGCTTATTCTTTGTTTGCATGATAGCTTAAGATTAGGGTGTTGTTTTGGTCTGGTCAAAAATATATGCTTGCTGATATGTGTTCTTTTTTTAAAAGGTGTTGCTTGAACTCATGCTTAGTGATATATGTTTTAAAAAAGAGTTGGTTGAACTCATGTTAGAGGTTATTTAAAGAGATGCATTCTGAAATGAAATATGCTTAAGAATAAGAAATAACAGTATGTTGAAGATTTTTCCATTTGGGTGTTAGTTGCTAGGTTAGCTAATGAAATAATGCAGGCAGTCAATGTTATTTCTTCTATGCTTAAAAACATAAAATTAAATTGTTTATTGGTTTGACATGGTCATTTAAGGTGCTACTGTCGAATAAAGAATTTTTAACATGTTGTTTTATTTTTCCTTGGCCTTTAAATTAAATTATATGTAATTAGCAATTAAATTATCACTTTAAATTTCAGTGCATATAATTTGGGCCTAAAATGGTTTAAAGCTTTGTGTTTAACCATTATTGTTTTATTGGGTTTTATTCTTGCAACAAATATACATTGCTCATATCAAGATTTTTCAATTCAATTACATGTGATTGCTGGCTACTTTTGTTTCCAACAACACTTGCATAAAAAAAAAATTCTCTTTCTAAAATTATGTTGTTAATTGCCATTACTTTAGTTAATTTCGGTTGCATGTAATTGGTGATTGAATTGTCGCTGCTTTGAAGTGGATGCATATAATTAGTGGTTCAATTGGTTTACAACAAGATTTTGGTGGAAAATAGAATAGTTCATTTGGTATCACCTTTGTTTGTTGCAACAAATTCTACTCACTTTCTTTATTGTTGCATTTGCTTCTTTTCATTACAGCAACTATTATTTTTGCAGTAGATTAAACACATTTTTCATAATTTTTTTCTTTTGATTTTCATAATCACACATTTTTTTATTATTGTTGTTGTCCATCTTTAAAGATCAAATTTCCTTGCTAACTTTCTATTTTTCACCATATGTTACAGGCATGTTATTTCAATTGCTGTTGAACTATCTCTAGGTTGCAGGAAGCTGAAACACCACCTTTTTCCTGTTCTCACTCAAGCTATAGGTATACCTTTATTTTCAAACTTCACCTGTTTTTTGCCTGCAACTTTGTCACTGTATTTTTCTTTTCCACTATGTGCTTGCTTTTTTATGGATTAATTTGGATTTTTATATATGTTCATGTTTCCATTATTACATAATTAACTTTTTTTGTGAATTTTTTAATCTTATTCTTTCATTAAATAGTTTTTTTTTAATTGTTTTCCAATGAAATTTTCGATTTTTACCATATTATTAAAATTGCCTTGATTGGAAAATTAGAAACCATTCCCGTACGATTTAGTTTTAGTTAGATTTTGAGTTAAATTGTATTTAAGTGGCAGTTGAATTATCACTTTGGATTTGATTTCATATAATATGGTTGAAATCATTGACAACATTATGCTTGGCCGTTTTTTTTTTTTTGTTCTATTTTCTCCACAACAATATACATTGCACATGTCAAGGCTTTTCAATTCAATTACATATGATGACCTACTAATTTTATTTTGAACAATGCTTGCATGAAGAAAAATTTCTTTGTTATAATTATGTTGTTAATTCCCAAGATTTTAATTTGAGCATGTAATTCGTGGCTGAATTAATGCTTTTAGTTGCATTGCATATAATTAATGACTAAATTGGTTTACAACAAGAATTTGGTGAGAAAAAAGTTTGTTCATTTCGTAACAGCTCTATTTATTAGAACAATTTCCACTCATTTTCTTTATTTTGTTGCATTTCCTTCTTTCTATTGGAACAACTCTAAATTTTGCGGTATAATGAACACGTTTTACGCTTTGAATTGAATTGCATATAATTTGTGGCTTAATTGGTTTACACCGAGAATTTGTTAAGAAAAAAAATGTTCATTTCATACCATCTCTGTTAATTGCAACAAATACCGCACACTTTTTTTATTATTGCATTTGCTTCTTTCCATTGCAATAACTCTGAAATTTGCAGCAGAATAAACATATTTTTCATAATTGTTTGCTTGCAATTTCTATGATCACATGTATTTTTGCTGTTGTTGTTATTGCCCACCTCACAAATTCAAATTTGCTTCGTGGCTTTCTATTTTTCACCATTTGTTACAGGTCTGTTATTCCAATTGTTGTTCAACTATCTCCCCGTTACAGGAAGCTAAAAGACCATATTTTTCCTGTCTCACTGCAGCTACAGGTGCACCTTTTTTTTGAAACCTGGCCTGCATTTTTCATGCTTTCTTTGTTGCTGTATTTGACTTTTCCATTCTATGTTTCATTTTTTTTCAAATCAATATGATTTTTTTTCATATGTTCATGTTTCCTCTATTTCATGATTAAATTTTATGTTCAATTTCTTATTCTTTCATCGAATTTTTATTTCTTTTCCATTTATATTCTCAGTTCTAACCATGTTATTAAAATTGCCTTGATTGACTATCTTTAACCATTTAAATTTATGTTTTAACTTTTAGAAGCAACGATTTTATGACTAGCGATAGACAAAGATTACAACCATTCCATGATGTTGGACCTGGTGTTTCTTCACCATACAACTCAACAATCCATATTTATAGTGAAGGAAATTTGGGTGATGAAAATATTTCATTCACGCAAGCAACGTCGTACAACTCTGATCATCTAACCAATGATCATTCGCTTTTACATACTGCTGATGATGGTGCATCATGTTCTACTTCCTTACAAGGAAATTATTCAATCTCAAATAACAGTACCTCTTCATCAATAGCATCAACAAGTCGGGTACATCTTCCATATGGATTTCCCTTCGATGAAAATGCCACAAACAATACTAGCTTGGAGACTAACACCACACATGGACCAATTGCTTATCAAAGCCTATTGGTTGGCCAATCTGAATACCAAAAAAAACAAAAAAGTGAGTTTACCTTGAAATTTCCCGAACTCTACTTCTTCTTTTTTATACCTTATATCATCCATGTTCTTTTTTTTCATTATCTTTCATTTTCTTTGTAATTTCTAGGGGAAACATGTGAGTATGTTGACTTTGGTGATAAGACTTTTACATGTCGCCATTGTAATGCGCTTTTTTGGCTCCAAGAACGTCTTGCACGTTCATCTAAAAAGAATCCATCTTTCTCACTTTGTTGCCTTAATGGTCGAGTTTCCCTTCCATCTATGCAACCAACTCCTCCAATTCTTGATTTTCTTCTTGATCCCAGCATTGGCTCTGCCTCAAAAACATTTCGAGACAATATACGAGCTTATAACTCTATGTTTGCTTTCACATCGATGGGCGCAAAGATGGATACTTATGTTGATGGAGAATCACCAAAGTTTGCACAACTCTATGTGTTTGACACTGCTCACGAAGTTGCAAATAGACTTTTGTCATTTACAAGAGACTCCAAATCATCATCTCTAGATGAGAATATTGTTGTGGATCTTTTAAGAATGCTTGATGAAACAAACGAGCTTGCCAAATTATTTCGCAAAGCTAGAGACAAAACTCAAATTATCCAATCTATTGATTATAAACTTTGCTTACTTGGAAAGCGAAACCATGATTCACGCCAATATGATGATCCTACATCAAATGACATTGGTGGATTAGTTGTTGGAGATATTGGAGATTTTTTCTCACAACGGGATATAATTATTGAATGCTTTTCAGGTTCTTTAAAAAGGATCTCAAAATTACATCCAAAATTCATGGCATTACAATATCCCCTTTTGTTTCCTTATGGTGAAGATGGCTACTCCTATAATATTATGTTTGTTGATCATGGACATGGAAAAACAAGGAAAAGGTCAAGAGTTTCGATGCGAGCTTATTATGCTTACCTTATTAATGAAAGGCCTGGGTGCGATAATACCATCATTAAAGCAGGTCGTTTGTACCAACAATTCTTGGTCGATGCATTTGTTAATGTTGAAGAAGATCGTCTTGATTATATCAGAGCTAATCAAAAAGATTTACGTGCAGAAGTTTATAAAGGTATCCATGAAGCTGTGCTTAATGGGGATGTTGAAGGTTTCTCAGCTGGGAAAATCATTGTTCCATCTTCTTTAACTGGTAGCCCACGTTATATGATCAATAATTACCAGGATGCAATGGCTATATGTAGAGCCTATGGAAATCCTGACCTATTTATTACATTCACATGTAATGTTAATTGGCCTGAGATACGAAGGGAGCTTACAAAAGGTCGAATTTACAAACATGAAGACAAGCCTGATATCATTACACGTGTTTTTAGATCGAAGGTTATTGATATGTTAGCCTTCATAAAATCAGGCAAGCCTTTTGGTCAGATAATTGCAGGTGCCTTATCTTTTATCTCATTTCTTCTAAACATTACAACTTTCTATTCTTATTAGGATTGTTTGGCTTAGTTTTCTTTTTATTTTGTAGATGTTTGTGCAATTGAATTTCAAAAGAGGGGTTTGCCACACACTCATATATTAATTTGGCTACACTCGAATTTTAAATGTTGTACACCTGAAGATGTTGATTCCATTGTTTCAGCTAAAATCCCTGACAAACTTACAGATCCAAAATGCTATGAAATTGTTTCAAGATTCATGATGCATGGTCCATGTGGTCTTGCAAATCCAAAATCTCAGTGTATGAATGAGGGAGTTTGCTAAAAAAGATTCCCAAAAAAATTCAAGACACATACTGTTTTTGATGATAATGGCTTTGTTTATTACAGGCGTCGTGATCTTAAAGACAATTTTGTTATAAAAAATGGCATTCAGCTCAACAACAGATATGTTGTTCCATATAATAGGGAACTCTTATTACGATATAATGCCCACATAAATATTGAGATCTGTTGTCAGTCAATGTTAATTAAGTATCTTTTTAAGTACGTAAGCAAGGGATCTGACAGATGTAGAGTTGTTGTTGAAAAAGATCATGCTGATGAGATCCATGCGTATATGAATTGTCGTTTTATATGCCCATATGAAGCGGTCTGGCGTCTTCTACAATTTCCAATACATTCAAGATCACCTCCTGTTGAGCGACTTCAAATCCATTTGCCATTGCATCAAAATGTTGTTTACTCAGGAAATGAAATTCTACCATCAATACTTCAAAAACCAGGTATTGAAAAAACAATGCTCACATAATGGTTCACACGTAATAGAATTGATCATGAAGCACGTCAGCTTTACTACTCAGAATTTCCACATAAATATGTTTGGGATCCTGGTCAAAAAGAATGGATTCCAAGATCAAAAGGTTTTAGTCTTGGTCGATTAACATATGTTCACCCTACCTCAGGAGAGCTCTATTTTCTAAGACTACTCCTTAACCATGTAAGAGGAGCATTGAGCTTTGATTATCTAAAAAATGTTTCGGGTGTTGTGCATCCAACATTTCAACTTGCTTGCAAGACCTTGGGACTTTTAGGGGATGATAAAGAATGGGAAGACGTCTTTTGTGAGGCTATGGCTACTGCAACATCTCCTCAAATTAGGAATCTCTTTGTCAGTGTTGTTCTTTTCTGTGATGTTGCTGATCCGGAAGTTTTGCTCAATAAATTCTGGCGCTCAATGTATGATGATATTATCATCTGTTTCAAATCCAGCTTTGCCATGCCTAATCTTAAATTATTCGATGATGAGCTTAAAAACTATGTTCTATACGAGCTTGAGCTTCTCTTCAATGTTGCTGGCACATCTCTTGAAAAGTAGAAGCTTCCAATGCCTGATGGGCGTTTATTGTCAGAAATAAAGAATAAAATTTTGAGAGAAGAGCTTAACTACGATATTGCAGAACTTATATATCAACATTCATCAGCTTTCCCACAAATCAATCAATGTCAACTAAATGTTTTATGATTGTGTTGTTAAATCTATCCTTGAAAAAAGACAAGAATTAATTTTTGTTCATGGCCATGGAGGAACTGGGAAAACATTTTTGTGGCATACAATAATCAATCGGTTGAGATCAGATGGTTTGATTGTCCTTGTTGTTGCATCATCGGGTATTGCATCACTTTTGCTTCCTGGTGGTTGCACAGCTCATTCAAGATTTAAGATCCCCCTTACTGTTTTTGATACTTCATCATGCGAGATTAAGAAAAAAACCGATCTTGCACGACTTCTACAAATGACCTCTCTAATTGTATGGGATGAGGCTCCAATGAATAATCGGTGTTACTTTGAAGCATTAGACCGCTCGCTTCGTGATGTCCTAACAAATGGTAACAACTTGCCCAATGATAAACCATTCGGTGGAAAATCAATTTTATTAGGAGGAGATTTCAGGCAGATTTTACCTGTTATTCCCGGAGGAACAAAGGAAGACATTGTCCATGCATCTCTTTGCAGCTCTAATTTGTGGTCTAAATTTAAAGTTCTCACTCTTACAGAGAATATGAGGCTATCATCCAATGGACTTTCAAATGATCAAAAGTGTCATAACCCAACTCTGGGTTATTCCCCAAAAATCAATTTCTTTTTACAAAATAAAAATCAAAAAATAAAATAAAGGTTGACAATGTGGAGAAGGTAGGTCGGGAAATCAAGCTGTAATATTTAGAAGAATACAATGCAAATTCAAGGTCAAATTAAATGATTATTGGACGAATTTGCATAAAAATTAAGTCCAAGGACATAATTAAATTTTTAATAGGTCAATTTCATTTAATCATGGGCCAAATTGAATTTTAATTATGTTTAAGAATTAATTTGGGTCCAATTGAAGGATTTAATTAAGTGCAAGGACTTAATTATACTTTAAATGGGTCAAATTAATTTTATTTGGGGCTTAATTGGTGAAAAATTAAGTTTGGGAGCTTAATTTGGGCTTAATTGAGAAGATTGGAATTTTAAGAGACCAAATTTAATTTTTACCAAGTTGATTGATTGAAATCAGGGATCAAATTGCAAGAAAATTGAAGTTTTTGGGTCAATTAGGGGTTAAATTGACAAAATCCAAAGACAAGGACCAACTTGCAAAAGGCGCCAAACTATAGGGGTCTAATTGACAAAATCCGGGGGTCAAATTGAAAGACATTGAACGCTGGAGGGCTAAATTGAAAATCAGCAAAAAGCCCTAATTTTTATCCCAAACGGCACCGTTTTTGTGTTGAGGGAAGGGACCAGGCGACGCGTCGCCCGGTTACTGTTCATCATCTTCCTCACAAAGCTGCCCGAGTGGCTGCTTTCCAGGCACGTTTTCTCACTCGTTTGGCCACCAAATTTGACAAGGCGTGCACCAACATGTTCCCCTGAAACATCTTTATCTCGTAGAGTGGTCCGGTCGGGTGTAACAACTTGGGGACAGCTCCGTTTATTGGCCCAAAGTGGCACCCTCGGGCAGTCTGCAGCCTTGGATTGCCAAATTTGGCAGTTCGAGGTGCACACTTTGAACCAACGGCTTGGATTCCTCGAGTCGAATCAAAGGCTGAGACTTTTTCCCAGTTGAACACAAGATTACCCTCTTTCCATCCCTATAAATAGGAGCCAATTTAATGCTCTGGAGGAGGAGAAACCTGAGCTCAAAGTTGGACAAAAATCAGTTTTTCCTGCCCGGTTTTCCTGCAACCAGCCCTCTCTTTCCTTTTCCTCTCCGCCGTGGCCTCTAGCCGCCACCACTGATCTCGCCACCATCCTTCCCACGAAATACCACATCCCATCCATCACCCAGCAACCTCACCGAAGTCTGCAACACCTCTCTCTCTCTCCCTCTCTTCCCTGCAAAACTTCTTTTTTTCTTCACCACCGCAACCCCAGCAGCAGCAGCAGCAGCAGCGAAACCACCCTTTCCAGCGGCTTCCACCTCGACCAGAAGCTTCTGCCTTTCCTAGAGGCCGCCAGGACAACAGCTCTCTCTCCAGCCGCTCCAACAGTTGCAACTGTGAGCTTTCCTTCTCCTCTGCAGGGTCTGTTTCCTTCTTCTTCCAGCCGGGACCAGTGCACGCTGCCGGCCTCGCCGCCTCCAGTCACACCGCGCACCACCAGCCAGGTTGCCGACTCTCTCCACGCCAGGTAACTCTCTCCTCCCTGCTCCTTTTTTTCTTCTTCATTCTTCGTAGTCGCTGCATGCAGAATTCATTTCTGCATGCAGTGGCTAATTAATTAGTCACTTGGGCTGGGCCGGTTCTGGCCCAGCCCGGCCCAAAAAAATAAAAAATAACAAAAAAATAAAAAAATATTCAAAAAAAATCAGGTAAAAATTTGTGGTTTTCTTAAATATTTTTCCACCAAGTTTTGCATAATATCGAGTTGTATATTTACATTGTAAAATAAAAATTCGGTATTAAAATACCTGGTTTTCTCCAAAATATTTCAAAAAAAATCAAAGCATTTTCGAAAAGAAAAAATATTTCATTGCATACGGCCAGATTCTAAAATTTTTCCAAGCATATTTTTCAAAACAAAAAAACAAAAAATTGCATCTTTTCCATGTCTTTAAAAAATAAAATGGATATCGTAACCAGTTTATGATTTATCCATTAGGATTTGGCCAACATGTCAAAAATATTTTTCCAATCCTTTTTAGGATCCAAATGTAGACTTTAATATTTGTGGGGTGTAAATTACACGATAAAGTACACCCTCAGGTATTAAAGATACAAGGTGAAGACATGCGATGCTAAAATTCAGATTTTTAGAACGGTTAGGATATAACCCTATAAGGTAGAGATTTTCTCATGAAGATAGATCTACCTTGAACCTTAGAAAGACCAATGAATAGAGACTCGACCTAGAAAAACAATCAAACAACAATGCAGCTTACCTTAGGTAGGGTGCACTGGGGGTGATGCATCTTCCCCTTGCACAACCAGTCCCTTACTCAGACTCTCGCAGACCATAGGTTCCTAGTAACCATAATACTAGGTGGCGACTCCAACAAACCAAGCAGAACATAAATAAATAAAAAATCGCCAGTTGATGTCGTGCGGAAGTTTTCGACGTGCGACAAAAAGAAAGAACTTGCTATTTTTGCCAACTGGATTCTTGCAATTGGTGATGCAACTCAACAGGATGTTTTATTCCCTGATGATTATGATGCATCCATGATTAAAATACCACAAGATCTTTTGCTTGAACCTAGATCTAACCCTATATTGGCAATTGTTTCAGCAGTGTATCCCTCTATTCGTGATATCAATATTGATCCATGCTATTTTAGAGAAAGAGCAATTGTAACTCCAAGAAATGCTACAGTTTCTGAGATCAACGATTTTATCTTAAACATGTTGCCAGGAATGAAGCGGATTTACCTGAGTATTGATACTGTTTGCAAAACATCGAGCGATGGTGATAATGCAGATATCTTGTATCTCGTTGAATTTATCAATCAACTTGAGTTCAATGGAGTGCCATCCCACACAATTTCCTTGAGAATTGACACACCAATAATGCTTTTACGCAATCTTAATTTATCAGCTGGTTTATGTAACGGAACAAGACTTATTGTTACGCAACTTGCTGAGAGTGTCATAGAAGCTCAAATAATAACAGGCTCTTTTATTGGCAATCGTGTATTTATTCCCAGGATTGTTTTTCCAATAAATGATGCAAAATGTCCATTCATAATTAAACGAAGACAATTTCCTATAAGACCATGTTATGCTATGACAATAAATAAAAGTCAAGGACAATCATTGAAAGTTGTCGGGGTTTTTCTCAAGGATCAAGTTTTCACTCATGGACAATTGTATGTTGCTCTTTCACGGGTTACATCAAGACAAGGACTGAAGATTATTACATGCGATGCCGAAGGAAATCATTCAATCTATGTGAAAAACATTGTGTATAAAGATGTTCTTAGCTCTTTATCAGTGTCTTGATCTCTCAGAAGCACATGCTATTTTTTTGTCAATCTTTTGCTCCCTGTCTTTTTTTCTTTTCTAAGGTGATGTTTTTTACAAAAGAAAAAATTATTCGATTTATCATTTTTAGTTTGGACATGTTTCCATTTGTTGTTTTTCCCCCATTCATTTTAAATTAAATATTTGCAATACATGTCATTCTTTTTATTAATATTAGCTCTACTATTTTTATCATTGCTCCTAATATTTTTTTTATTAATCATTTGCAGGAAAATGGCTCTACCTATAAAAGAGATTAAAAAATACAACTTATACCCTTCATTACGAGCTAGGGCCTATCGAGTTTGGATTGCTAAATTTAATGGTCAGCCAAGCAGTTTTAATTGTGTTTTTGTTGACAATCAGGTATAATTTATCATGAAAATATAACCACTAATGAATCTTATTTTCTATATATTTAAATGTTTGAATAATGCATGTCCACTCATTTCTGAATATTTTCTTTACTTTGGCAATTTAACATTTTTTTTTTACTTAACCAGAGGTACTTATTTGCTCTTAAGATTCTCTATGGAAAACCAAGTTTCCTTTCCTTTTTAATTCATTACTATAGAACTATAGTTAAGTTCACTACTAAACCAGCAATTACTTATTCAACTTATGGAAAAAACTTTTCAATATTGAAATTGTTAAGAAAAACTAACATGATCAATTTTTAGCATCCATTTATGATTTACAATCAACTTTGTTTTCTACATGCTTAAAAAACCAGACAATCCCCAAGCATTGCATTTGATTTATATAATTCATAGAAAATTTCATACAGGTCAAGCAAATTTCATTTATTCTATTACTTGACATGATTTAATATAAGAGTTTGAGAAATTTTACGATGCAATCACTGCTAACTACACCAATTACCATGAAAATCTCAGTTACAATTCCATACTAGAGCCACGGTTTACCAAGTATATTACATCCAATTATAAACAAACATTGAGAAGCAACCAACAAGTATATTTATCTTTTATTCTATACATCTTTTATATGCAGCTTTCATTTATACAATGGTTTACGATAATTAATTATTATATATGTGCATCTTGCTAGAAATAATGTTTCACCTTCACCTCAAGACATGTTTGTTGACTTAGAAAATCTTGCTTCAAATTCATAGACTTTATACATAACAACCAATTTAAACATTTTAAGAAATATTAAGACATAAAATCTCTTAAATTCATTATTAAAACCAGTCTTTTAACTTAATGTTCCAGTAGTACCAATACCTCACTTCCAATGTCATCAAAAATCTTCTTGAAATAATTTACAAAACCTTATTACATATTGCATTCAAAATTCTAAACCTTATTACATATTGCATTAAAAACTCTATTCCATTTGGTTGTTGGCATGGTGAACAATTATTTTTTTCATTCCAACGTTAATCTTTTTTTTTATATAGGGTGGAGCTATTCAAGCTGTAGCTAAAACAAGAGATCTCCCAACATTTGCAGCAACAGTTATTAAAGGAAATCACTATGAAATCAAAGGATTCTATACTTATGAAAACAGAGCAGTAAACACAGTTGTTGCCCATGATGTTGTGATTGATCTCAAATCTAACACAAAGATTACAAGCATTGAAGCTATTACACCTTCTGTTCCTAGATACTACTTTAATTTTATTGATTATGCACATATTATGACCAAGTCAAAAAGCTCCAGAATTCTTACAGGTTTACCATTTATTCATTTAGCCTATTATTAAACATTTCTATTATTGAACTCAGCTTGATAACATCACTTAAAAGTATTCATTCCTGTTTTTTAAGATGTCCTTGGAAGACTTAAAGCATTGCAGCCACTTAAACAAGTTATGGTTCGTGGACAGACACTCAAAAATAAGAGAGAATTCATGCTTGAGAACATTCGGTGAGTTGAAAAATTAAATGCAAATTACCTTACTTTTATCAAGCTTATTGATCAAATTTGTTTTGTATTTTCTTTCAAAGTGGTGAGGAGCTTCGCATAACTCTTTGGGGTGATAGTGCTAGAGATTTTGATGGACTCGCTCTTCATAACCTGCCATCTCCGGTTATCATTGCGTTTGCTGGATTTCGTGTCATGGAATTTAAGGGTAATTTTTACTTCTATTTTTTTTTTCTAAAATTTTTTTTTTAACATTTTTATTATCATTCTGATCCAACTAATTATCCTTTCATTTTATTACAAAAAACTCTTTTGTTCACAAGGAAAACCAAATCTTAACAGTACAGCCGCCTCTCTTTGGTACTTCAATCCAGACATACCAGAATGCTTGGCATATAAACATTTGTAAGTTATTCCAACATCAACCATCTCTCTTATGCTTTACCATTATCAATTTTTTTCTAACTAATTATTTTTTCATCATCTTTTTTAATTGATTGTACACGCAGCTTTGCACAACTACCCGTTGAAATACAACAACTCCCTTCATCATCAAATGTTGTTTTATCGATAAAGGAACAAATCAAAGAAAATAGGAGAACAATACATGAGATTCTTTGCATGAGTCCTTATGAGCACAAGGTTATTTTTTAAACCCTTTTATTATTAGCTTTGATAACATACTTTACCTTCTTCATATAATTAGTTTTTAAAATTTCATCTAACCACACTTCTGAAACATGTATTTCCTTTCCATTACCAGCATCTAAGATTCACATGTCAAGCTTCGATTGTTGACTTTGATTTTCCTAATGGCTAGTGGTATCCAAGTTGTCCAAAATGCAACAAAAAACTTAGTGGGGGCGAAAACAATTACACATGCATGAATCATGATGCTATCACCTCTCTTCCAATTCCATGGTAAGTCATCTAATTTCACAACTAAAGCAATATTAAGTTGTTAAATAAAAAAATCATATTCCTTGGATACATTATCATGCACTTCTTATTAATGAACATGTATTCAATTTTATATTATAGGTTTCGCTTAGAATGCATTGTTACCGATGGAGAAGATGTCACTAATTTTCTTCTATTTGGGAAAACTGCTGAGAACTTTTTTGGATCATCGGCCCACCATTATGTCTATGATAAAAAATTTATTGATCCCTCAGTTCTTCCTCCTGCCATGGCAGCAAAGTTAAACAAAAGCATGATTTTTTAGCTTCGATTTGGTGCTTTCAGATCCATCACCAACAGATGTGAGGTTATCATTACTAATATCTTTGACGACAGCACAAATAAGAGCATCCATCCTCCAGAAACAGCAACTCCAGAAGCTAAATCATCTCCTACATCCAAGACATCTACTCTATTAAGCTATATGAAACAGGTTCTCAAAGCTCCATCAACTCCACAAAATACTATCACACAACTCAGGATTGCTCCTGATTCCTTGGAAACACCACCTCAGAACATATCACCAAACAAGGAAACAAGCATAAACAGTGAAGCACGACGTGCACTTGATTTTGAAGATGCAACACAGTATCTCAGGCAAGTTTACATTTCCCCACACTTTCTTTACATTTTTTTTTCCTTAACACGTGCTAAATTTGATGGTTCTTAACCTGTGATGGTTCTGCCTTGCATCTCTTTAACTTCTTTGGTTACAATAGTCATGAAGATGAGCATGACAAAGCAATTGAAGTCCAAGGAAATAGTCATGAAGATGAGCATGACAAAGCAATTAAAGTCCAAGGAAACCTGGGAAACATAACTACATTTGAGACATTTGATCACTCACTTCCACCTTTGAAAAAACAACGGGCAACATCCTCATCATCCTCGAAGGTTTGATTTTTAGCCTCACATTCTTATAAATCAATTTCTAATTTGTCCAACATGCCTTTTATTTGTTATTTATTTTCTAATTCTATTTTTTTTTATTTTTTTACATTTACCTATTTCTCTTCACTTCACAGCCTATAATTCATGAGTTCTTTTCTTCTTTACATGCTAATTATAACATTGAAAACAATTCTTAAAAGAGAAAAAATCATTCCCTGGAAAATTTATATATCAATATTAATACTTTTCATTAAAACCAAAGAATTAGTAAAGGAAATATGTATATTAACAATGAGAAGAAAACATGTGCATATGTTATTTAAACAATTGCAATAAATATGGTTACTTTCTTGGTGAATGCTGTAAATTAAAGTCATCCCAGAGGTTGGGGAACCATGACACCAATTCCTTATACATGATATGCACAATGGATGATCCACATTTAGGCAGGACTGCAAGCCTTCTTTTAGGTGTTGTAGGCTTTGAAAGCACACTATCCAGGCATACACTGCACTCAATTTCTTCACTATGTTTTAATGCCACAAGAAACTTTTGTTTCGTTTCTTCTCACATGATTTCAAATGCTCCCCTCTTTCATCTTCCCTGAAGGAATAATCACAGCAATGTGATGCTGGAGTTTTTTGAGAAAAAAAGTTTTTCCTTTTTTTTTTTAGTTTAGGATTTTTATTGCTTTGAAAAAGGTTTTATAATGACTACATAAATTGTATATACAATAATGTAAAAAAAAAAAAACATGGTCAATTTTTATATCTTGCTTCATCCACACATTTAACTTCATCTACTACACAAATGTTCACAGAATTTTCAACCTTCAATTGCATCTATAACACAAAACAAAAAAAACCAAAAACATTTTTGTGAAGGCTATTTAACATGTCCAAAAAATACTAACAACAATGACTTGGATTTGTTGTCTTTACATAATTTATTTTATTGTCTTTACATTGCAGAAAAACTAGCAATTCCTCTACAAATGACTTGGATTTAGATTCCTGTAGCAAGAACATGGAGAGGAATCTGGCAGCTTATTTCCACTTTTGATGTTGTTTATAACTTAATCTATATTATCATGACTGTTGCCTCTGTAATTTTGATATAGTTTGAAAACAACAATGTCCTTTAAGTGCTCAGCAATCTAACAGCTTATTTGCATTTTATTATTGTTTATAACTTTATCTATATATATATTATCAAACCTTTGATACTATACCTAACTGCAGTTCTTTTTATTATTGCTTAGCAATTATTATTTTTCATACATGTTATGTTTATTCTGGTAAAAAACTACATTTTCATTCATAACCTAAAATCGCCCTCAGCAAAGCGTGGGCAAAATAATGATAGATATAACTATATAAACGGCCAAGGAATTATTAAAATTAGCCACAATATGAATAGGTGACGAAACTCATGAACCACGTTGGTTCTTTTTATTATTATTATTATTAGTGATTGTCCTTTTTTAATAATGAAAAGGATAAGAATATAGTTGTAATTTTTCTTTCAAGCATGTCGGCTGCAATTTTTCAACTTGTTGTTATCAATTTCCCACCATCACTTTCTTTATCCAGATCAATCTAAGCCATTAATTTCTGTACAACTGTGACAAGATAGCACATGCCCCATCACCTTTCCCTTTCTCTATTTGTGCTTAAGTTTTTTTTTTTTCCATGATTATAGGGCCGCGTTAACCAATGTTGTTTTGTTGATTTTAAAAATTGAAATAAAAAAATTAGAATTATTCATGTGATATCCTACTCAAGTTTATTTAGTTCAATTTAATCAAGAATTGACAACCTACTAAATAACTTGGATTTGACCGAGTCAAAATCTAATTATTATTTAAAAAAAAATATATGACTTAGATAAAATTTTAAATCAATAAATCACTAAATTGGCTTGTCTAATCAAGTAAAATTTAATAATTATGTTTTTTTTAGTGTAGTGATTAACAATATTTAAAGAAAAATAAAATAATGATGGTTAAGCAATGGTGGTTGTTTGGAAATTTTAAATCATTTATTTGAATATTAATGTGAAAGGGCATTTGATATTCTTGTGGTTGTGCTACCAAGTGCATGGGAGGCATTGAATTGGAGCGGAAATAACAAATGATTGGTTTTTTTAGGGGAAAATTAATGGGCTATATAATAATTATTTTTTTGTCTTAATGATGGGTTATGATGATATTTACATATAATTTTGTCAACAAAATCTGAGTATTGTTATTTATTATTATTATTATTATTTATTTCAAATGTGTTTGTGATTAAAAATAAAATGAAGTCAATGTTTTGTTAACCAAGTTTGAATACTACATCAAATTGCATGTGGATTACTAATACAATGTATCCATTTTTTGTTGAGTAATCAACATAAATGCATTGAAAAACCTTTTCACAAACATTTTTAACCAGCTTATTACTAATATATATATAAAAATGATATTGTTGATAAGAAAATTCATGCCAAAATTATATATAATCGCCGTATTAGTTTATATATAACATGATGAGCTTGAACTTTTAAAAAATCTTGAGCTATTTTTAAACTTTGATAAAAATGAGTATTTTCATTAAAACAACAGAAAGGGTGCGAATAATAAAAAAAAAAAAAACTATTGAACTTGCCCTTAAAAAACTATTGAACTTGCCCTTAAAGGTAATATGATTTTTTTTTTCATAGCACGTTAGTCATTTATGAATTGGGCGGGGGAAATACCTTTAAAAACACAAAAAAAAAAAAAATTAAACTAGTATTCAAGGGCTTTTCAAATATTTTAATTTTTCTAAACATAATAAAATAATTCAATTAACTTTAAAATCAAAGAAATATGAACTAGTTTCCACGGGCTTTATCATATTTTCATCATGGTTTAAGATATTTCATTGGCTGCAAGTTTGAAAAATTAACTCAATTTTGAGAAATTTACTTGAGTTTACTTGTATTTTTTTTTAAAAAAAAACTTTTATATTTTAAGTCTCATGCTTTAACATTTATTTAATCGGAGATTGGACTTCATTATTTTTATTTTTTTTATAGAATTTTCATTACTTTTGAAAAATAATTTAGGATATCTTATATTTTTGTAATTTATTGTTCTTTATTAAATTTATTTTTTAAAAAGATTTTTAATTAAATTAAGTCAATTAATTAAATATAAATTTTAAAAACTCACTTTATGATATTTTGATTGATTTGCTAAGGATATGTGCTGTTAAAATTATTACACGCTAATCCAAAACAAATTAATTAGGATAATAGCTTTATTATTTATTAATCTGGATTTGAAGTAATTATATTTATTATATTATCTATAAACAAACTAAATTAACTTTAAGTGAACAAAGATACAAACGAAAATTCAATAAGGATTAAGATGGTGTTCATCCATTCGATCGACAACAACGTTAAGTTATTCAATAAGACCTTAAATATTTATTGTATAAAGGATTAATTGTTATAATATAGCCCGATGTCTATAATAGTATAATAATTATAGTTATTAAACTCAATTTAAATATTGATAATCACAAGGTCTAAGTTACATCCAAGTCATATGTTATGAGTTGGATTAGTTCATTAAAAAAAAAATTCAAAACTACATAGATTTTTTTAAAAAAATCAACAGGATTTTAAATTTAAGTTACGCTAAATTTTTTTTCATCTTTAAATTTAAATTAAATTAATTAATTTTATCCTTAAATATTTAATTAATTAGATTTTAAGTTATAATTAACAATTTAATGGATTATAGATTTGAAAGTTTAACTTAAATTTATAAGATTAATTCAAATTTACAAGATTCACTTTAATTGATTTCAATTTAAAACCTATATTATTAGATTGTATTTGATTAATATTTTAAGATAAGATATAATTATATATTATACTGTGACATAAATTTTTAATCTCTTACACGTTTTCTACTGTTTCCTCTTTAATTATCAGCCATTAGTAAAAGGCAATGGACCGTTTAACAAAGGAGAAAATGCTGTACCTTCCTAAACTGCCCTCATTAAAAGCAGGCCCCCAAATCCCCATTCCACCTTGTTTCCTGATAACTAAACGACAAACCACATAAGATTGCAAAAGGACTTAACCCCATGCTGAATCCCTAATTTGACCCTCTATGTCCAGAAATATTATTTGCCTTTTCTAAGTTGGAAGATAATTACAAAAAGTGCATGTTCGCGATAGAAACTGTTTTTTTAAAAAAATATTTTTTTATATTAATATTAAAAATAAAAATAAATATTATTTTAATATATATTTTAAAAAAATTACTTTAAAAATTAATCATTACTATAACGTTAAACAATCACAAAATCATCATAATTAATTAAAATATATAATCTTATATATGCTAGTTATATTGAAGATAATATATATATATATATATACACCCTCTCTCTCTCTCAAGTATATAAATATAATAATTGTTTCTAAATTGATTTGTTTAACTTATTTAATTACTTGAATTTAAAAATGTTATTTATTGTAAATGAATTTATTTATTTACTGTAAATGAGAAATTTCCATCTAAATATATTGTATATGAATAGGTAAATAAATTGTAAGAAATTCTTACCTTCGTATGATTATAAATCAAAGTAGAAAAAAGTAAAGTAAATAAAAAACACCAAAACCCTCGTGAAAGTTTGGATAAGCTACAAGGGCATTAGAGTCATTCAACAAACCCCACCTTACTCAAGAACCTAAACCTCCAAGCCCCCCCTTCCCTCTCTCCTTTATTAAGAGAAACTCACTGAGTCAACATTTCTAGTGGGAGAAACTAACTCAAAAACCCAACCAAACGCAAACAAAACAAAACCCAGTTTTTTTAGAGACACGAAAACATGGCTACACACTTCCCTGATGATTTCAAGTGTCCAATTTCACTAGAAATCATGTCCGACCCAGTTATTCTCTCTTCGGGTCATACCTTTGACCGCTCCTCAATCCAACGGTGGCTCGACTCCGGCCACCGTACTTGTCCAATCACCAAACTCCCCTTGCCTGAACACCCTCGTCTTATACCCAACCACGCCTTGAGAAGCCTGATTTCCAGCTTTACAATCCAAAAATCACAACCAGACCCGAACCCGTATCGGAATCCGAACCCATCGAAGAAACACCAAACCCAGTTCTTAATCTCCGCTCTCGTTTCCCAATCTTCGACTCTGGAGTCCAGTCTTCACTCACTGAGTCAACTCACTAGACTCACCAAGCTTGACCCCTGTCTCCGCCGCCAAATCACTGAGTCTGGTGCAGTCTCAACGATTCTAAACTGTGTCGACTCGACCGAGTCAGAGATCCAAGAGAAAGCACTGGCCCTCCTCCTTAATCTCTCTCTTGATGATGATAACAAGGTGGGCCTTGTAGCTGAAGGTGTAATTGGTCGGGTCATAAATGTTATCCGAGTCGGGTCGCCAAGTTCCCGAGCCATTGGTTGCACAATGTTGACAAGTTTGGCTGTTGTGGAAGTCAACAAAGCCACAATTGGAGCGTACCCGAATGCGATAAAAACGCTTATTTGGGTTCTATATAATGGAAAAGGGCGTGAAGTGAGAGAAGCAGCCACTGCGTTGTATGCGATTTGTTCATTTGTTGATAATAGAAAGCGTGCAGTGGAGTGTGGAGCTGTGCCAATTTTGATGAAAATTGGTGGGATGGGGCTTGAAAGAGCGGTGGAAGTGTTGAGTTTGTTGGTGAAATGTAAGGAAGGGAGGGAGGAAATAAGGAAGGTTAATGGGTGTTTGGAAGTTTTGGTTAAGGTTATTAGGAATGGGAGCGAAAGAGGGGTGCAATGTGCGCTTTTTACATTGAACTGTTTGTGTAGTTTCGCAGAGGAAATGCGTGTAGAGGCCAAAAAAGATGGGGTGTTGGAGATTTGTGTTGGGTTTTTGGATGATGAAAATGAAAAAATTAGAAGGAATGCAGCTAATTTGGTGCAAAATTTAAGTTGTAGGGGGTAGCATGAAGAGATTATAGATGGAGGGTGAAGAGTGTTGGAGGGATGGAGGTGAATTTTGGGGTTTGTTTTGGGGGCATGGATTTATTTGGGTTGTTGGATAGTTTTGTGTACAAAGAAAAGGATCAGAGATTTGATAGGGAATATGATATATGTTTTTTTTTTTTTTTAATAAGTCAAATCTCTGAAATTTAATGGTTGTAGCTGCAAAGGTTTCAAATTGGAAATTTTTTGTCTCCAATCCGCTTTTACTTTTTAACCTTTTTTCTTTCGCTGAAAGGTTTTTTTTTTTTTTGGAAAAGGAGTATCTGATTCGGTATTGATATGGCAACTGTTTCTGTTCTGTCAAATACTGGGATTGAAGATAGTTGGAATGCAAAAGGAAACAATGGAATACTGTTAGTTTGTTCTAATGTATTAAATACAAATCCTTTTATGTTGAATGAGTGTTTTAGAGGGTAGATATGCTGGTTGTTCGTTAAAATATGTTTAATCGGATCCTTTTAAGCTTGAATGAGTGATTTAGATGGTAGCTATACTGGTTCAGTTCAATGTTAATTGGATTTATTTAATCTTGAATGGTTGATTTAGATGGTATTAGTTAGTATATAAAACTTTGAACTCGTTGGCCATGTTCAACAATTTGCCTCATCTTTGCTGTCATTCCTTCCTACTGTGTCTCCTATTACTTGCTCTATTTTCCTGATCGTACGCTTCAATTTATTCTCTTCTTTGATGTTGCTTGGGTTGCTATTGGTTTTTCACTGAGACTGCAAGTCTATGGGATTGGGATGAACTCTACCTTATATGATAAAATTATTCATTTATGTAGAAAATGACATGTGTTGGTATACTAAGAGTTTGCTCAATACCATAGGTCTTGTGTTACTTTGTTTAATGTATTGTGTAGGTATGAATCTATAGAAAGATTTGATAAGTTGTTATAAAGTTTTAGCTGTGATGTTCGATGTCTTGATTTACAATAGCTCTCTTAGTGATTCTGTTGATTTCGAAGATAGATGTTAAAGTTTTCATGCATTTTTCTTGTGTTCCTAAAGATTTCTGGTTGTTGTAACTTGGTTTTCTCTTAGTCCAAATGTTTTGGTAGAAATGTGGTTATCTGTTGCTCTGCTGTTCATTGATCACTGCCATGCTGTGTTCTAAAGGTGGTCGCTCCAGCATTTCATTCTAGAATTGCTTGCGTTGGGGGAATTGTGTTGTGCTTTTCTCTAATATTGGTTAGCAACTGTTCTTGAAAGTTCTTTTTTTGTCTCACAACTGGTGGTTTAGTTTCCCAGAGCTTGTTTCTAAAGAGTTGCATGCTTTACTCTCCTTGTAATGTGCGATGTACCCTGTTATCTTGGCCAATCAAAGCTATGTGTATATATACTCTTGCATTCATGAGGGAGATGAAGGATCGACAGGCTATCTTAGTGTAGTCAGCCTGAAGGTAAAAAGATTATGTTTGAAAGTGCATTCAATGCCAAAATTATACTGTGGAAGGTGGTCTGGCTGGATCATCTCTGTCAGTTCTAGGATTTATTCCTTCTCAGGTCAGGAGTCAGGATAGTGTTTGCCAGAATATGGTCTGCTAGCCTCAAATGCAGATGAACTCAAGGACCTGTATGTTCTCTTCCTATGTTCAATACAGAAAGCTATGGTACTTTGGCCTGTAAGTTGCAGTTTTGTTTGTGAATCAGACCTGAAACATTTTGGTGAAGTTGGTATCAGTAGGTTGATTGCAGTTTTGATTCCGTTCAAGTCATAAGAAGAATCAGTAAAGCATCTTAAACTATTACATTCATGATACCTAGGAAACTTCTCGGTAGCCAATTTTGACTTGTTTTGGCAATATGTTGCAGTGACAAGAGGCTGTTCTGAGAAGACAGCCGGCATAGAACATTGAACAAGTGATTTGTGTCTTTGCGTGTGAAAAGCTGGTGGGGGATTGGATTTCTTTTTGAATACAAGATGAGAAGCTTTTCTTGTTTTCGTGGTTAATATTTAGGCATGCGTGGATTAAAGTAATTGGTAAAAGAAGCATCAAGCCGAAGTGAATGTCTCCTCCAGCAAGTAAAGTTTAATGCTTTTACTTTGTTTATCTCTCTCTATTGGTGGAATATAAGATAAGGGCCATGGTGTGCTCATCAAAAAACTCCGAACACTATTGTTTTGTCCTAACTTTTCTTTGTCATTGTTAATCTTCTCTTCTTTTTTCTGCCTTGTTCTTGTCCTTACCTGACAAAGACATTCCCCTGACAAAGACATTCCCCAACGAACTACACTGTTAAGACCGATGAAAAAAATAGCAGATTGGATCACAGAAGGGCTTCCCATGGGATTGGAGATTTGAGTGGTCAGTGTCCCCTCAACACGATGAACTACATGATGGTTAAGTGTTTACTGCCCTTTTTGTGTCAGGAGACATAGGACACATGCTATACAGTGAGGATCTGCTGAACTGACACATTGTTTGTGATCTGGAGAATACTAATTAATATGTTGGTATTACTTCTTCAAATATTATAACTTGAAGGGTGTTTGTTTCCAGAAAAATAATCCGCATTTGGAAAAATATTTTATTGAGAAAAATATTTTCCTAAATAATGAGTTTTTCTTTCAATGTTTGGCTATTTTAACAGAAAATCATTTACTAGTTTTTGATATGCGACATCCTCGTCAGATAATAGATCATTTTCCTCTCTCCTTGTTGACAAACAGTGAAAAACTTCTGATCTCTCTAATAAAATCACTATATTTCTCTAACAAAATTACTATTTAAACTGATTTCTTGCATGGATTCGTGTTTGAGCATGGTTGTTTATACTAGGTCACATGTCATGTCCTCAAAGCAGCCTATAGCAAATTAGTTATGAACCTCCTCCTCATGTCTTTGCTTGTTCTCCCTTCTTTCGGTATCCACCTGATAAATTAACCCCATAAATTAATTAAACCACACAAACCCTAATTACATTTCCACTGATCACATCACAAGAAACCATTTTTTACCTCCAGATACTCATAAATATAAGATTCCTATGGTGCACACATTTGGGGATCTTCAGGTCTCCCATCAATATCCCCTTTGAAAATCCCCTCCTTCCTTTAACTTTTCAAAGTTTAAAGAATGTCTCAAGTTGTTTTACTTGACCAATATTTTCAAAACTCACCAACTGAGGAAGATAATTTTTGGAAGGCAAAAAAGTCAAACTTTCTCTCTGTCTCGAACCGATTTCTCTTCAAAGAAAGGAAGAAAAAAGATAGGCTAAAGAACTTATTGTTAGTAAGCATATCCACATTAAATAAATAAAAAAAGAGAACTGAAAGGTATAAAGTTGAGAAAGATATGAAATTTAATATAATAGCCAAGCTTTTAGGTCCACCAATCTTGTAAAGTTCCTAACAACTCTAAAAAGCACCATTTTAAAAAACTTGAGTTGTTAATCCTTTAGCTGCAAATAGCCTTTATCAGAAAGTGACCCCGGCAAGGTTGACAGCCGTGAGCCTACCATACAGTGACGTTCTTGGTTCTAGGATTACTCTGTTCTGGCCTAGAGTTATGTATTTTTTTTTTCCTTCCAAGTGCTTTAAACACTAGATCCGTTGCAGTAATATAAAAAAAAATTAAAAATAAAATATATGAATTATAAAAAATTATATGATATTATTATTAAATATAGCTTGACAAGTTAATTTTAACACTGATATGACCTTTTACTTAGTTTGAGTTGAAAATTAAATTAGTTTGAGTTGAAAATTAAATTGTTTAGGAGTTGATTTTAGTTTGAGTTGAAAATTAAATTATGTGGGAGTTGATCTGAAATAATTCAATCAACTTAGCTAGATTAAAAAAATATAAAAAGAAAAAAATGAAAAAGAATAATGAGATTCATAAAAAAATCTTTTGATTCGATTTTTTATCTAATTTGAATTCAAAATTAAATGATATAAGAGTTGGCCCGACATTACCCAACCAACTTAACCAATCAAATTTAAAGATAATTTGAATGATTATTAAAAAAAATATAAGAATTAATTTGAGAAAAAAAAGAAAAGAAAAAAAAAAGAAACTTAATTGAAAGAAAAGGAGCTTCATTGTTAATATAAAACAGTGAAGCTCGTATATGCACTCAAGTTTTTTAGTTGTGTTAGGTAATAGCTCTCGATCTAATTTGTTATATTATTGGGGTTTGTCCAACACTTTTAGGCACCCGTTGACCATTACCTCCTCTTATAATAAAAATACGCTAATTATAAAAACCAGAAAGGCTATACTTTGGTAATCTTTCTATTTTATAGTGTTACAAGATGACTTATACCTTGTTAATCTTACTATTTTCTAGTGTTATAATACGTGGTCCGTTCAATAAATTAATCCGATGATATAACGATTTAGATCAATAAAATAATTTAGTTGTTTTTATTAAAATAATATTATTTAATTTTTTTTAAAAAAAGTTAAATTTTAATCAAAACAAACTAACTCATTTATCCAATCTCAAGCCGGATTGAACTCCAATCAATTCTTATAACTATGATATTTTGTTCTTTAAGTCTTGCAAAATTTCACCAAATTTTGGTGGCTAACTCTGTCTGTTGCAAAATGGCAGCTCACTAACAACGATGGGCTACTTTTAATACGGCCTGGAATCAGATGCCCAATGCCCATCCATTCTCTTTGGACCTCTGTCAACTTTAGTCATCTCCGTGAGTCGTAACCCAGCGGCCTTACAAGAATTTGTTTTTGCAAAGTTCCAAATTTAACAAAAAGAGGTATGGACGTCATGGCAAATCTAAAGGGAAAAAATAGCTTGACATAGTTGTTGGACATGGTTCAGTTACAGGTTATTTTGGGTTAGATAGGTAAACCCAAAATAATTATAAAAAAGCTGTTTCAGTTTTTTAAAGTTAAAATAATTTTATTTTAGATAAAAAATAAAAATATTTTAGGAATTAACTGGATAAAATCTCACTCGAATTTATCAGGTCAATCAAATCACGAGTTAATATTCTAAGTTATACAGATTTGATTCCTTTAATTCACAGCCTGATTTCGAAAGATTGAACTAGATTCTAAATTTACATGTTATTGGATGGATCCATTTATTTAGATTTACTTTAATTATTTAAAAAATAAAAATTAGACAATCGTAGAGCTATCTTTTGGTTATTTATCAAGATTATGGTTTTCTTCAGGCTTATAATAAATACCCTTATTGCAGCATTCACTTTTTATTAGAACTTAGAAGTGATATAACAATTTGGAGAATGAATCCACCTCTTACATAAACCAACATCTCATAATGTCATAATATCATACATGCGGATTAATCAAATGATTATACAGTTTATGCAAATATGCAAAGAAACTGAGAATTTAAACCAAGATTTTCTTTTCAAATATCATCAATTTACGGGAAAGATCTTAAAATAAAACCCTATCTCCTCTTTTTTTTTTTGGGTGAATATATGCCACCTTGTATCTTCGATAATCAATTGGGTTATAAAATATCCCACCTTCTTTCCTACACCTTGACTGTTTGATGGATCCTTGAAAAGGGTAAAGAGAGTTCCACATGAAGTTCTAGGTGACAATATCATTCCTTGATGACGCCATTTTTTTGATTTCTTGGAAGAAGAGGAGGATCGATCAGTATGGCCAGAGCATGCAAACCAACTATGGTGTGTGTGAGTGGTGAATCCATAAAAGGGCAAGTAAACTTCCATGATGCTATGTTCTCAAAGGCCAACAAATACAATTACAGCCACCCAAAAAAGCAAGATTTAAAGCCATGATGGTGGAGTAGAAGGCTCAAGTTTTTTTGTAAGATAAAAGACATTTGGTCCCACCCTCATCCATTGAAGTAAGCAAATGCTCAAGTGGATATGATGGGAGGGGCCATGCTTTTGAGGCATTCGTGGAGCTAAAGCCATTTCTCTTTACTCAATCCGGGAGTGGGTCCAAACTAAACCAACCTGTGCTTTACAAAAAGTTACTTGTGGATGAACGTGTCGCAGGATTGACATGGTAAAGCTGTTGAAAGTTTTCTTTTTTTGCTCAAAGTTCTTTGAATTGAAAAGTCACTAAAATGATTTTTGAGTGTTTTCTTTTTATGTTTTTAAAATTAAAATATAAAAAAACTGAAAAGTGGAAATATTTATTTTGAAATAAAGAATAAAAATATCTATTACATTATATTATTTATACAATATATTAAAAGACATCAACTTTTTTTGTTTATTATTTACTCTCTCACAAAATATTATGGATTGGAGCAATATTTTTTTAAATTTTTTTTTAATTTGATCCTTAAACTTTTATATTGGTGATTTAGTATTTTTAAGCCCAAATTAGCTCCTAATTGCATATCTTTTAAGGAGGGAGGGTTTAATTGAAAATAAGGGAACTGAAGTGAAAAATACGGGTAAAATAGAAGGCATGCTTAAAGTTTAACAAGGACTGTAATATTTTTTTTATCTTATTTGTTTTTCAATTTCATCGTTCAACATTGTTTTTTACTTCTTTTTTTGTTGCCTCATATTTTTATCATATTATTAAATTAATCAAGATTTAACCTAGTTATCAAATTTATCTTATTCCTTTAAAAACATAAGCGTTTCTTCAACTTTTTTTCTTTTTGGTTAAAATAAATTGGAGCTTGGATGTTTTATAAATAGTATACAAATAAGATCATTGAGATATTTTATATATTTATATATATAGGAAAACATTCATCATTTGCATTGAATGGTTGTTGTTTTTTTCTTTTTTATTTGTTGTTGATATCTTATTTTCTAATCATGTTATTAAATTAACCGAGTTTATTAACCCAGTCCAACTTAAGGATCAAAATCTTAGATTTTTTCCATTTTAAAAAATATTTATATCATTTTGACATATTTTCTACGATGAATAAAATAAGTAGGCCTACAGTGTAACATAGGCCACCAAACTAGTAATAGCAATAAACAAGAAGAAATATATTGTATAGTTTTTAAACTAGGTCTAATTTAACAGGTTGATTTAAGAAATTCAAGATCCAAAGCTTGATTAGAACTAGGATTTTAGTTGAATTAAACCAAATATTGACATGGTAAAATCAAGTTGACCTGACCAAAATTTTAGTATTTTGGTTGACCCAACCAAACCTAACATGGTAAACCTTAAAATTATAAAATTACATATAAAAGGTAGAAAAAGAATTTGATTTAATTAATTTGAATGTAAAAAATTCTTAACTTCTTAAATAATCTCTTCTGGAAATAATCTAAACAAACTTATTTATACTAGTTTTAAACCTAAATCCTTATAATAAAATGAATCTTTATAGCTAGAATATTTCAATTATCATTAGGATTTATAAACTAAATAAGAAAAATAAAATAACTAAGAAAGAAAATGAATAAAAACTTCTAAACCTAATTTAAACATAATCTTGATCTTAATTGATGTTAGCCTGCTAATCCTAAAAAAAAAAAAAAAAACTTGCTCAATAAAACATATTTATAAAATTTCATTCCAACAAAAATCACATAATAACTGTCCCACGTTAAATTAAAAAAAAAACTTAAAGGAAATACTATAATTATGATTTCTCCGTTCATGATAACAACCAATGAAGTGAATACTAGGGGGGTAAAATGATCTTTTTACAAGATTATTTGATATTATCAAATAGGATGGGGATAGATCAGTCTTGTAACATTTTTTGCACAATAAAATAACTTATTTACCTTTGAAAAAAAGATTTAAGCTGATATATATGAGCTTTTTAGTATTTTTTATTTATTTTAAATAGTAAAATATCTAAACTACCTTTAAAAGCAAATTTTGTTGAATTGGCTTTCAAAGGCTTTTTTATATTTTCATCATAATTCCTTTTTGTTATAATCAAGTGCAGTGTGAGACCATTTAGTATTTTAATAAACATTAGTAAAAAACAATTGCAAGCATCCATGTATGAGTATTGTCTAGCTACTTTAGATAGCATTTCTAGCATTACACAATGGCCAAAAATTGGCTTCTAGGGGTAGCGCTAGAAACTCTTTGGCAGCCCCTCCATAACTAGGTGACACATGTATGGAACAAACCTTTGGTTTAGCGTGGACGGTTTTTTTTTAATTTTTTTTCTATTTTTCTTTTTTCCTTAATTCTCTTGCTAAGCCTTCCAACTTTTCAAAGCATCTTTTCAATTTCATTTCCATTCAGATTTAGTCCATGTTCTTTTTATTAATATTTGTTTTATTTGAAATAATTAATACTATTAGAATTGTTTTTTCCATTTCATCCTTTAATCTATCATATTTGATTGTTATTCTTTTGATTTTTTTTGTTTTTTGTTTTTTTATCATTTTATTGATTTATTTATTTTTAATTTCATCCCTTATTATATAATTTCATTTAATTATTATATCAAATTTCATCATCATCATTCTTTTATTGCTATATTTTTATCATTTTCTTAGTTCATTTTATTTTTCAATTTCATCCATGATTGCTTTATTTCATTTAGTTTTTATGCAAGATCCTTATTATTTTGATTACTATTTGATTTGTTTATTTTTATTTTTATTTTGGATGATTGAGGATTTGACTTCGTGAACTTTGCAAGTTTGCCTTCTATGAGATAACTCAGTCTTATATCGCGGTCCACAAGTTTTGAAGAGTAGTCTGATTTGACTTTGGTATTTTTAGTTTTCTTTTTAATTTATTGTTTTAGTTTCATCCTTCGACATTAGGTTATTGGGCATTCAACTTCGTGATTTTTGCCTCTTTCTTTTTATAGGATTATTCTGATATTACATCTCGAGTAGCAAGTAGTTAAGTTAACCTCAGTTGACTCATATGTTTTTTAATGTTTTTTACTTGAATTTTTTTTTCCAGTTTTGTCTTTCATTATTTAGTTTGTTTAGGGCTTGACATCCATTGTTTTTTTTTTTTTTGGGTTTATCTCGACCTCATAAGTGAGCCACCAATTTGACATGCAAATTAGAGTCAGGTTTTTTTAAAAAAAATTGATTTTTTTTCAATTAATCAATTAAAGTTTTATTTACTAGTAATTGAGCTTTATTTATTTTTTTCCCTTTCCATGAGGTTATCTCATTCAATTTCTATCTAGATTATTGAGATCTTTTAAGAATAGAGGGTTTTTTTAAAAAAAATATTGACAAGTATTTTTTTTTATTAATTATTATTGTTGTTGTTTTTTTTTGTTATTTGCTTTATATATATATATATTATTAAATTAATCAAGAATATTTAACCCATTCGAATTAATGACCTGATTCCAAATTCTTTTTATTCTTTTAAAAGTGCTATTATTATTTGAGCATTTTTACTATATTAGTAAATGCTTAAAAGGATTGATTATTTAGTACAAAGCATTTATATTTTTCCCAAACAATAACAATATCTATTAAGTAGATGGTGGTAATGATGAGGACATGCATTGCATGTTATTTTGTTTTCTTTAGAAATTTGTGCTCCGTTCGTTTCCTCAATGCTTTCCCAAGAATTAGATTGTTGAGTTGATGTCCATCTTATCTCCATTCTTCCATGGACCTAATTTATTTCTCTAACACTATCGTCCCTTGGAAATTGGAATACATCATGGTAGAATATGGGAGAAAAAGATTTGTACTCTATATATTAACCATCGAATTTATTAACAACCAATCATGATTTTTTTTTTCTTCTGATTTCAAGACCATGGGGGGTTGCTATCGTGCAAGATAATGTTCAAATTAAATAAAATGGATTTTAAAGAGTGAATACTAACTACTAAGGAGCCATGTTGACAAAAGATGACATAATTATAGTGTTTTTTTTTTTTTTTTGCGTTATAGTTATAATAACAATGGATGGGTTGAGTAAAAGGGATGAAATTGAGGGGGTAATGGAGTGGTATTAATTAAGAAGAGAAGCACGCTTGAAGACAAAGGGCATTGATGATGCTAGTTTAGATTCCTCTAGAGACAGACAAATACATTGTTTCAACAGCTAGTAGCATGATCCCATGTGCCCTCTTGCTAAAACAACATTATCTAATGTTATTTATTCATGCTAAGTCATCTTATGTTTAATAAGTCTCACTTAACTACGTTGTTAATGATTTGAGATGGTAACATGAGACTTCAATTAATGACTTTCTTCTTAATTATATGAAAAATCAAACAAAGAGAGCATATCAAACCAGCTTTTGAAGCCAATTAATGAGAAAAAATTTCTCTTTTTATTAATGATAAATATATATTAAAAAATAATATAAATTATATTTTAAGATTTTACTTAACAATTTAAATTTTTAAATTGAGATGATTTTTTGGCATGATATCAAAATCTTAATAATTAAACGGTTATGAGTTCAAATTTTATTATTTTCATTTATTTGATAAAAAATAAATATATAATAATGTAGACTCATACAAGTTTCAAGTTTAAAGGGCTTTCATTTGAGGGAGTGTATAAAAAAAAATATAAATCATATCTTAAAATCTCACCTAACAATTTAAATTTTTAGATTAAAATCATGATTATTTGGCAAGGCGCAATGTTCTACTCTCTCCCCTTCTATTAGGGTTTAATATGTGTGAAGCTTGTGTGAAAGCAAATTGTTAGAAATGGGTTAATTATATTTGACGTCCCTTTATTGCTAGAAAATGCTAATGTTTTAGCTTGAGAGATCAACTAAGTCAAGGATTTCGTTAATCATATCAGTAACAGAAGCAATAAACTAATTAAGAACTAATTAATAATAGACAGACACCAAACATAATAAATCAATACATTGCAAATGGTAATAAGAGGTTATGCCTATCTCATGAAGTTGATAGTTTAATGAAAATAAGCTTTGTTTCCACCAATAATATCAAGCATGCCCTTGATCGATGACCCTACCTATAAAACCCTAATTATTATCAACTTCTAGACTTAGTTTTGTTTTTCCTTCAAGAAAAGGGAATGGAGGTTTTCAGTTTATCTTATAATACAAGTTGATTTGGTAGCAGATTTCTTTTAGAAACCAAACCAAACCAAGTCGAGTTAGTTAATGATCATCTTGTGTTTTTTATTTCTTGGTGTTTGTACCTCATAACTACACCACTACCTGCATGTTTAAATCATGACCCTCTATCACATGATATGAAATGCCATCCTTTTTAATTACATGCAAATAAATATCAACTTTTATATGAATAAGAAATAGTTGACTTGCTAGAATTAGGGAAGAAATTACTTTATAAAAATTAATATTGTGAGGATACTCGGGGTTGATTTGGAAAAAGTTCTAGATTACTAAATCAACTCAAAAGTCATTAAATACTAAATAATTTTTTATTTTTTTGGTGTTGGGTCTATTAAGTTTGATTAGTTTAACTAAATTACTAAAATTTTATTCAAGTTAATTAAGTTTTACTAAGTTAGTATTTTATCTAGTTAAATTAGAAATTCGATTCAAATTAGACTCTAGATCCTGTATTGTGAGTGTCAACCCACTAGGTTTAACCACTATTTTATAGTTTTATAAAATTATAGTACTAATTATCTGTCCAGTTGAATACTTTTATACAATTGTATGGATAATTGTGATTAATTATATATGAAACAATGAACTAATGTCTCGTATAAAGAGACTGCACGTGACCATTAGTCACAACAACCACATTGGATTATTACCATAATAATAATAAAAAAACCCCAGAGTTATATATATGTACCAAAATATCAACCACGTTTCTCAATTGCATTTTTCAACAACTTTTGTCAAAATTGTCTGTGTAATGTGCATATTCTAGGAAATAAAATTATATCACTTTGAAGGAAATTTGATGGAAATGTTAATTAACATTAACAAAAGGGTTGGGTTGAATAAGGATGAAATTAAAAATTTATGAATAGAGGTTCAAAACATATATTTTCTGTCAATAAACCTTAAAATAAAAAGCATAACTAAAAACCTTTCAAAGTTTTAAGGTTAAAATATAAACTTTCTCCACAATGGCGAATGTCCCACATCATCTTATAATGTAGTTCTTGTTTGATTTTTCAAAACACATAAATGAAATAGAAATAATTTTTTTTTTTAAGAATCTAAAAAAATCCTATTAGACAATCTAGAGTTAATTAAGGTTTGAGTGAATATTGCATTAAAATCATATATTCTTTGTGAGGTTTAATCAACTCTTCAATTGTTTGATTTCTAACAATAATTTACACGAACTACTAGATCATAAATCTTTTAAAACCTTTTCAGAAGAGAGGAATGTTATGTTTTGACTGTTTTTTCTTTTTTTTTTTTGTGTTTGTGGGAGTTTTTCTATCATGTTTTTTTTTAACAAAAATTCTCTATTTATCTATAAAAAAACATAAGGCATAACATTTTATTTGTAGGAAAACCTAATAATCATGTTAGTGGAAAAATATAACTTTACCCATTTAATAATATCACACATATTATTTCAATATAGTTTTAGAAACTTATGCAATCAAGTTCCTGTTTAATTTTTCTAGGTCTAAAATCACAATCCCATGTACAAATACATTCTAGTCTTTAATTTCTAAGACTTATTTATAATCAAGTCTCACTTGATTAATTATCCTAGTTTAATATCTTACCATTGGTTCTTTATGCGTGTAATTCATTAGGTTCTGTAATATATTGATCCAAATATAAATCATAATTCTAAATTAAATGAGATTAAATAAATTAAATAATTTAATTTATTATCAATACAACAATTCATTGAGTTATACTTGAAGATTAAGTGCACTATTTAGCTATGTGTCATGATTCCTAAGTATATTATTTAGCAATGTATCATAATCCCTTAAATATTGGGAAAGTCATAATTGATTTGATTTAAGGACTTGATCTTACTATAAACTCATTAATTAAACATCAATGAATATTAAAGATTAAGGAAGCCATATTAATAATAAATTTATCTATACATGAATAAAGTTAATATCATGTGTAATCAATCAATTAACTACAACTTATATACACTAACAATTATATCCTTAAGGTTGAGAGTTATTTGAAATGTCTGGAATCAAATCAATAAAATGTAAATTAAGATTTTGGATATAACTTAAAACAAGTATATAAATTAAGGGCCAAAATGAGATTTCTTCTAAATAAGGGTTGCAAAATCATACTATAAACTAAAAGAGATGGCTTTTACCATACATCAATCTATAAATTACACACATTCATAAAATACCATTCACCATACTGTTATTTTTACACTTTTTTGCACTTGTATTTTATAACATTTATGATTTGGTCTTGAACTTTTATTTCTATCATGTTTGTATTCTTGAAAGTTAAAAAAGGAGAGAGAGTCATTGAAAATAGATAGAAGAGAGAAAGCTTTTAATTAGTCACATCCCAATTATAAAAAAAAATTGATCTTTATGTCACTAGGTTCACCTTGAAGAGAAGAGTTTAATTGAGGTTGTTTTAGCCTTTGATCATATTAGAAAAAGTAAATTGAAATTTAGATTTTTTTTAATTTGATTTGATCTGGAGTGTTTTGACTAATTGATATGTGTTTAGTGGTTGAAAATTAGATTATAAAGGTTCCTAGAATATATATATATATATATATATATATATATATATATATTATGTTATTAGGTTGAAATTTGAGTTTCAAAGGTCAACAAACCGTTCTCTAAGTTTTTAATCACCAGAGATGGTTGAAAATTATTGTAGAGGATGATACACTATCTCGCTAGGTGGATGATTTGTCATCCACTATATTTTAAAGCTAAGTGTGCAACCCTAAAATTTCAAACCTAGGCACGAATGAATTTTTAATTCTTATAAATATTTATTTTAATTACTAGAAAATTAAATAAATGTAGAATTTGAAAATGAATCTATGACATTAATTACTCAAGTATAGTAGGTAGTAGAATTGTTAAGAGAGAACTAAAGTTATATTTCCACAAGTTAGAAAGAATCCTATTCAATTGCATATTTTTGTGTCAGTTGAAAAGTAAACATGCTAACACACATTTTCATGAAGTTTATGAAAATTTATTTTTTAATTTATTTTCATCCAAAAATATCTAATAAATCTTTTAAAAATTTTTTAAAACCATTTACTAACTTCAAGATAACCTAAAATCACTATAGAAAACCAAAATCAACTAAACCTTAAAAATCAAAACAAGATTAGATCTTTTTATTCATATATGTTTACAAGGAAAACTCACCATCAAACTTATCTTCTTGAATGAAACCTGTTGGTGTCAAGTTTGATAATTTTTTACAACCAATAATTTTCTTTCTTTATTCACCACTCTCCAACTACTTTGTCTCGTTTTTTTTTATAATTAAAAATAGATAAAATTTTGGACCAAAATAAAATTATCGTGAATTTAGAGTGAGTTATGCTTTTTCTTCATGCTTTAATTCAAAGCTTAATTTCATATAATTAGATCATAAAAAGGATATAATTAAAAGAAAAAAGATGAAAATTAAAAAAAAATGGAGTAGGAGGTTCATATGAATACCGGCTGAACTTCAACTTTTTTGGTTTTTTGTTAACATCTTTGTGAACTATTTAAAATGGGTATTTCTTATATTATTTTAATGTACGAAGATGAATAAATCATTTTAATATTAATCCTAAAATTTGAATTTGAAAAATGAAAAAAAAAAAACATCATCCTTTCCTTCTTTTGACAAAGAAAAAAAAACTTCACTTTCTATATCATCACAAATAGTTGAAATAAAAACTTAAGATATATTCTAAAAATATGATTATTACATAAAAAAAATGGTATTTAAGATACCTTCTTCAATGGGAATAATAAAATATGAATATAGTGTTTCATTAATTGAGTAAATTACACACTGAAATTGTGATGTTGATTTCCTGTTACAAATTAATTAATCAATTCATGAAGTACAAAAGGGAAATCAATACTAATAAAAACAAAAATCTAATTATTTTGTAATATGGAGATATGACTTTGACCATGGCATCAATGATAATAAAAAACCCAAATCTCAAATTACAAGGTGGACTTATATATATATATAATGACACTTCTAGCGATACAATTAGTGACCAATCAAAAGTGTCAACTAAGACAACAAATATAAATAAAGGATCCCTTCCAGCGATTCTCCATACCATTCCTTCCCTGCCAACAACACATTTCCTTCATACTTCAAGACAGAAAGACTCTATCAATGGCTGTAAAAATCTATATTATGTAAGCATTACTATGATCTCTTCTTAGATCATCTTCTTTTTGGGTTATTGTTTTTATTGTGTTTCTTTGTGTGTTTTATGATCATGATTCTTGCCGTGCATTAACGTCTGACTGATCATTTCTTGATTGTTGTCGTGATGTTCTTGTCTCTTTTCATTGTTTCTAATGAATCTCTGATTGGTAATGCTATAGCCAGTTGTTTTTTTTTTTCCTTGATGTTATATGGCTCCTGGAAGGCAGTTTTCTTGAGTGTTTTAAGAGATCCAGAATTTTATCTTTGGTCTCTGGGTTGAATGAAATTTGATGAAAGTTTGATCAGGGTATTAAATTTATTTCAAGAATCAAATTCATCCATGGATGATGGCGTTTCTTGTAGGATAAGTTCATGGATTTGTTTTACATTTAGCACTAAATTACGGACGAGTCTCATACGCCATTATCACCTGTGTTTTGAAAATATCTTGTTGATCTTGGCTACAATGCTAAGAAGGTGTGATAGGCTATAAGAGTTGATGGTATGTGTTTCAAGTAGAGAGGCTCTGGTGTTCTTTCCTTTTCATCAATCTCAATCAATGAAACAAGAAATGTAAGCAATAAGACTGGTAAAACTGTGAACACATCAGTCATCATTAGGTATTAGCCAAGAAAAAACAGTTCCTAAGCTGGACCTACCTTTTGAAATTATAATTCAGATCAGAGAGGAATGCTTGCCTTTTTCTTATAAAGAATGTGGTTACTTGATTCACTTATTGAATCTAGTTCTTGGCATTTAATTATATATGCATAATCAACTAATACAAATGGGTTCGTTTTCATGGCCTGGAAGACACTATATGAGCTCTTCAATGATCTTCTGCTTGAAATTCTATTTTGAAAAGATATGCTTGCACGATATGAGATTAAAATTAATAATAGGTTTAATAGCTTTGTTGATCTTATAAATTTATGCACTTAAAATTGTCCCCCTGGTGATGGTTCAGTCCTATCATCCACCGAAATTGATGTTTATTGGTTGGTTACACCACTCCTATGACCTAAGAGCTTTTTGGAATTTTTTTTTCTTTCTTGATGGAGGCCTCCGTATAGTGCATGCTATAGTTTCCCTACAAAGCTTCCTGTCTACATCATGCACTGAGATAACTTATCTATGAATTAATTGCCTTTACGCAAATCACCTTTCCCCTTTTACCATCTTGTAGGGAAGATCATATATATCAATGATGACTGAGAGAACTTTCTTTTATTTTGAGAAAAAAGAAAAGGGAAATGTACAGTTTGGTTCTGTTTGCTTTTCGTGTTCATTAGAATAGCCACACTGATCATGCAAAGTGTATTTTTTTTTATTTCTTCGGCAGTTACTACTCAATGTATGGACATGTTGCAAGGTTAGCTGAAGAAATTAAGAAAGGAGCTGATTCTGTAGAAGGAGTAGAAGTTAAGCTATGGCAGGTATTTGTTTAATTTTGTTCAAAATATCGACCATTTGAACTCTCGAGTCTTAGGCTGAGATAAATAAATGTCATTGAGAAGCATATTTGACTTGTCTTGTACCCCTTGACACTCTAGTTCTTGTACCCCTTGACACTCTAGTTAACGTCAAACAAGTTAGCATCATTGCATTCGAGGGAAGACTTCTAGCAATTTCACAAAAAAATTGAAGAACAGAACATAACAACGCATTCGGAATAAGAGTATTGTTTTCTGTGCTCTGACAGCAGTAATGTCATAAACCTTTTAGACAGACAGGCTACCTTATATGTTACCTTCCTTGCTAAGGTCATATGCTTCATTGGACATAGCTGACTGTACAGCCATGGATCGGTCGAAAATGGGAGCTACAAACACTTAATTTTTTGAATTGTGCTCTACGAAAGGGATATACAGAATTTTAATGTATCTAGTTTTCTACCCCAAAAGTTATAATTTGATTTCCTGATAACCTTGGCACTTTGACAGGTACCTGAAACACTGCCAGAAGAAGTACTTGGAAAGATGGGTGCACAACCAAAGAGTGATGTCCCAATTATTACACCCAGTGATCTTGCTGAGGCTGATGGGTTTCTTCTTGGTTTCCCCACTAGATTTGGAATGATGGCCGCACAATTTAAAGCTTTTATGGATTCAACTGGTGGCCTATGGGGCACACAGCAGCTTGCAGGCAAGCCTGCTGGAATTTTTTACAGCACTGCATCGCAGGGAGGTGGACAGGAGACAACCGCGTAAGTTCCATTTGAAAACGTTGGACTTCGGTTCTGTTTTTCTTTATGAATTCTGAAATACATGTATTTGTTTTTCTTTTCACTACGCAGTTTGACTGCCATCACCCAGCTCGTTCACCATGGAATGATCTTTGTGCCAATTGGATACACATTTGGAGCTGGCATGTTTGAAATTGAGGAGGTGAAGGGTGGCAGTCCATATGGTGCAGGTACCTATGCTGGGGATGGCACCAGACAGCCTACTGAGCTGGAGCTAGGACAAGCTCTCCACCAGGGGAAGTACTTTGCTGGCATTGCAAAGAAATTCAAGGGAACTGCTTAATTTAACTCCAGCAATTGTATTCCCTTCCTAGAAATTTCAGTCTTATGTTCACCTGACGAATAATGTGCTTCTTCTGGTTATATTTGGCGCAAACTTATGTCTTATTCCTTTATAACTAAGGCTTCTTGTAGCGATGAAATTTTTTTCATGCATTTAGTATGAGAATTCATTTTGAAGCTTCACTTATCTCTAATTGCAGAAGTTTTTTCATTGATCATAAGCAACAAGTAGGAGCTTACCCTACTACAAAAGGAAAAATTCTAATCAGATTACATAAAGTCACACCAATCCCCATTCTCTACATATGGTAGAAAGATTAGGATTCAAAACAGCTTCTTGAAGATGCTTGGAATTGTACAGTCTACAATGGACTAACATCCAAATCCATTTCACTGATGCATGAAGAGATATCAGCAGTTCCATGGACCTTCACATTTCTCTGCTTCCATATACCATATATGGTAGCATTCCATGCTATTCTTGTAATCACAGACGTAAAGGTTCTCTTCTACAACAATTCTTTCGCCCACTGAAACTCTAATATGTAGGGCGTTTCGACCGGTGATGTTATGATATTTGCCCATTGGAGGCTAAGCACACTGACACAATATTTAACGTGGTTCGGCAAACCGCCTACATCCACGGGAGAAGCCATTTGATTATATAGGGAGATAACAAGATTTACAACAATAGAGGAGGAGAAATTATTCCCTCTTTAGCAACTCTCAACCTCACTCTATTTCTCTCTTCTTGGTGCTGCAATGGCAGCCCACTCTCTCCTATATTTCTCACATCTTTGGCTCTAATATCTCTCACTCAACTCTCTAATGTATGCCTCTATTTATAGGCATCCATGGTAGCTTCTCATGCTCTTTTGTCAACAATGGTGGTTGCCAAACTTGCCAAACTTCTTCAACAAAGGTGGCTGCCAACTTCTTCTCTTCTTCAACAATGGTGGCTACCAAAGTCAATGGTTGTAGCCACCATTTGTTGCACATGTAATGGCAACAAACCTAACAATCACCCCCTTTGCCATTCATGTGGGGCAATTGTCCACTTGCTTCTTCAGCACATGCTTGCATCTTGCAGCTCTTCCAAGCTTACCATTCTGAGAGCGTATGTGGCCAAGTTTACAGGTACTTGCTAAACCTTTCAATCACCAGAGTCAACCAAGCACCCCTTTGCTCACTTCAAAGGATCACTTCAACCAGATGGTTTGTCACATCTCATCTGAAGAGTGTTTAACGTTTGTCTCTGGAACAACATTCCCCTTCAAGCATATCAACCATGCTCGGTCCGGAATGATTTATCAAGCCTCACACCAAGGCTTACAACACCCCCTCAAACGAATATTCCCAAGTGCGACAGTCATTGAGCATTTTAATGTGATCACAAGCTCACCACTCTTCCAAGAGTCTACTCATCCAGGAGTTGCGTCTGCCCTCTGTTCCACCATAGGAACCACGCCTTACTTCTCTGTGAGTCTCTCGCTCTTAGTCGTAAGAGTCCAGGTAGCTATCCACCTTTACTTATGGGGGCAGTTCATTAAAGGTTGATCCATATCAATCTTTATACTCTGAGTATTACAATGCTTTCACCGAGCTCACCACCTTGACAAGAGTCAACTTGTTCCCGGAACCTGCGCATGCCCTCTGCTCCTTCATAGCAGCCACGTCTTAATGCTCCACAAGTCATCCACTTATTATCCAAGGCAAATATCTTCTAGCTCATTGATCTTTAGCATGGGGGCAATATCCATGAAAGTCAATCTTGCATTTGTCTTCATACTCATCATAGCCTCTTCATTGGCTATACACTTGTCCACTTATATCCAGCCATCATATTGGCTCTGGGGCTGGGCTCTTTTCATAGCCCTCACACCTTCTTCTAAGGTGTCTCCGCTTGTCGTCATGCGGCGGTCTGAATCTGGGCTAATATTGTAGCCCTCACACCTTCCATCCGAGGTGTATCCATTCATCATCATGCGACTTCATGTCCCTCACACCTTCTTCGAAGGTGTCTTCGCCCGTTGTCATGGGGTAGTATGATCTTGGGCTCATATCATGGCCCTCACACCTTCTATCTGAGGTGTCTCTACCTGTCGTCATGGGGCGGTTTGAACCAGGGCTCTAATCTTAGCCCACACACCTTCCATCTGAGGTGTCTATATTCGTCATCATAAGACGACCACATCCTCCTTCATAGCGGATGTCTCTAGTGCCTCCAAGATTCTCTACCATCATGTGGACTTGGGAGAGATCACTACCACTGATCATATAGAAAGAGAAAGTTGCGGTATACTCATCGCAATCCTCCACCTTGATTTCTATGTTTGGAGCTTCTATCCCTTTCTGCTTGATAGCTCCACCCACACCAACTCTCTTTGGTGTCTTCGCCTTTCATCATAGGCGGTCGCACCCCCTTAATTCGGTGCTTTTACAACAGCTCATCTTTCCATCCTTGCATGCATTGGAAAGGTCCTCACTTGTTGCCTTTATCAAGAGCACAAGAGACTTCTTGTTGTACAACTTTTTCACACAGTCTCTGCTCTGAGCTTCATCTGGGAACTCTTCTTCTCCTTGCACCTATTGTCTCATTACAATACCTCGTTGGATCCTACGGGTACTCCTGCACAATCTCCGTGTGCTCTCGTGCAATTCTGGTTCTCCAGATTTCTCCCTATTCTTTGCTTTTATGTTTAACAGCAGCTCATCCTGTCACAACATTTATCCAAGTCAAAATAGGGTGCCAATCTTTATCCCCTTGTTGTATTTCTCTTCCATTATCAGGGTCTTCATCAATTCTCCTCTCGAGAAATCACAGTCACTGAATCTGCCTTCTTTGGAGAAATCACCACTCTATCAGATCCTTGATCATGCGGAACCCAATTGTTCCCCTTGTGCCGTCATCCTGCTAGTCTTCAATCGTTTCATTACAAACTGCTATATATACGAAAATAGTACCGTATGGATAATCCTTCCACTAAGCAAGTTCCCAAGAAAGATTGGAGGGGTCACACTGGTCCCGCTTAAAACCCAATCTCCTAGACAGAACTTCTTAGGCCATATCTATCCATCGTACTGTCTCTCCGTATATACAACCATTTGCTAGCTTTGTTGCGGCTTTCCTTTACAAGTGATCTGGAATACAGGTTTTATATCTGATTTCTCAACATCTGGCGAGACTACCATGCTTAGATTCGCCAAGATTGGTCTTTGTCAAGTTTCACTCTCCACCTCAACTTGTCCACATCTCGGGTGTCCTGAGTGTCCCAATTTTGCCTTCCATCAAGGCAATAAATTTTCCCATTTAACGGTTCAGCACATGTAATTGGGCAAACATGTGCACCTTCTTCTTCTTCATCTCCATCGACCTCAATCCAGACCCTTAGATGCCTCCTGATAGGGCAATCTCTCTTTAATAATTCACCACTGCCATTTTCAGTCTCGAATCTCAATGATCAGACCATACCATTGCATCCGGAATGATCACATTAGCTGGAAACATGTCTTGAATCGTCCAAATCGCACATCAGACGGCTACGATTTGATCAAAACAATTCTGGCCTAATCAACGGCTCAGATTCAATCTCAGATCCGGTTGCACGTAGACTCCGCTGCACAGAATCCTATCCCTCGGCTCGCGGCTCGGCTCAACTTGGCCTGGCTCGTGGCTGATGACATGGCAGGGGTCCCACTATGCTGACATGTCTGTTGACTAGTCAATGGTTTGCTAACTGTGTATGCTGACATCATTCTTGCAGCATGCTGATGTCATCCTTTTGCATGATACTGTTCATGATACCCGTCACTGTTCATGTCTACTATTCACGTGGGTCGGGTCAACTGGTATTCGGGTCGGGTCAACTCATCCGGGTGAAGAAGATGCGTGGGGCGCGGGGGCAGACACCTTGCCGGAGAGTGATAGAGAGTGCGGCCATGTCCGACGTCCGATTTTGACGTGGTTTTCACCAGTGGCTTCGTCTCTTCCTCCTTTACACAGTGGGATGGTCAAAACATAATTTTGACAACTTTCATTTTCGAGCAAAAAATCAAACACCACTTAAACCATATGCTCTGATACCAATTGTAGGGCGTTTCGACCGGTGATGTTATGATATTTGCCCATTGGAGGCTAAGCACACTGACACAATATTTAACGTGGTTCGGCAAACCGCCTACATCCACGGGAGAAGCCATTTGATTATATAGGGAGATAACAAGATTTACAACAATAGAGGAGGAGAAATTATTCCCTCTTTAGCAACTCTCAACCTCACTCTATTTCTCTCTTCTTGGTGCTGCAATGGCAGCCCACTCTCTCCTATATTTCTCACATCTTTGGCTCTAATATCTCTCACTCAACTCTCTAATGTATGCCTCTATTTATAGGCATCCATGGTAGCTTCTCATGCTCTTTTGTCAACAATGGTGGTTGCCAAACTTGCCAAACTTCTTCAACAAAGGTGGCTGCCAACTTCTTCTCTTCTTCAACAATGGTGGCTACCAAAGTCAATGGTTGTAGCCACCATTTGTTGCACATGTAATGGCAACAAACCTAACATAATATGCAGCCACCAGGAGGCCTAGAAAACCCACATTTAAGCAATATATTACCCCTAACTGATTTAGAGTATAAGCTTTGAGAAAATAGGTGATCACGAACCTCATTAGCAGCACCACAAAGAAGGCAATCAGCAATAATATTTCTCCTCATAAGAAACTGTCACGCTCTTGTAGATAACTTGTTAAGAATAACAAGCCAAGATTAAAACTTATACCAATTAACTTTTATACCTGATCAATTCCCAAGACTGTAAAAAAACAATTAGAACACAGCCTGCCAAATCACACTATCATTAACAGAAGGATAAGGCAGCACAGCACTGCATATAGACATCTGGATTTCTATCATGTCATCAGATCCAGAATTGGGCCAACCAGTTACCATCTTTAATCACAGCTTCCAATAATCTTGCTGTAAAAGGAATACCAGAAGCATGAATAAGTCTAGAGGGTGAAGAATATATCAGTCCAATCAAATCAAGTAGATTTCATGTGCTTCTAGAGGAGAGTGATGAATATATTAGGTGTGGTTGTAATTTCAATTCTCAAGTACAATACATTCACCATTGATGCTTGAGGTTAATGCACCTATAAAATATAAAAGTAAAGAGTCGTCAAATTTATATTTCTAATTCAAAAATAGACCTCATAGGATATTGGTCAGAATATTTTTCTTGGCCAGTTTATTATCTATTATTACTGTGTGGTCTTTTCATTTGCTTTTGCCTTTCTGCAATTCTTTTGTTGTTTTGGGCCTTTATTCCTTATTTTTACACCACAGGTTTTTTCCCTTCTGCCCCTTGCCATTGCAGTTGCTACTCCATGTATGGACATGTTGCAAGACTAGCTCAAGGAATTAAAAAAGGAGCTGATTCTGTGGACGGAATGGCGCCTGTGTTGAATTTTGTTCAAAATATCGACCATTTGAACTCTTTAGTCCTAGGCTGCTTTGATAAATTAAAGTCATCCAGAAGCATAGTTGCTCCTCTAGTAAACGTCAACAAGTTTAATTAGCATCATTTTCAACGAATGCTAGAGCAAACAAATACATAGTAAGAGTGCATTTTTTTTCACTGGGCACAATTTAAAATGTACATCAAGGTGTGAGGGTGATGAGTCAGTAATTTTTACCTAAATTTTATAAATTGACTCAAAATACTTGGGTTTGTGATGCAGACCAGGTGGCAAGCTTATATTTGGGGCGTTTAGAGCACCCAAAACAACAAAGTGTTTGACTTTGTTGGGTCATAACTTTCACAACCAGGCATTTTAAGTTTCTTACGTGACAATTGGAGTTTTCTTTCTGTTTCCTCATTTAGCTTTTATTTTCCCAATTAATTCGGGGTTGTTTGTTTTAGGAGTCTAAGAATTTAGTTTTCTTTACGTTTCTTCGTTTAGCTTTTATTTTCCAATTAATGCAGGACTATTTCCTGATTTAATGGAGTTGTTTTAGAAGTTTAAGAATTCAGTTTCTCTATTTATTTGATTGTAATCACTTTGCGATGGGATAGATAGAATAAAACAAAAACTTATTTGAATAGTTAACTTAAAATATCTCTCTTTCTTCTGTTTTCTGCGAAATTATAGATCAAAGAAACCCTTGTGTGTTGGGAACATGTGTGAGTTTTGTTTTGGTCTACATTAGGATGGTATCAGAGTTCGGTCAGTTATCGTCGTTATGGAACCAAAAAGACGTACGAACCTACCGAACCTTCGTGAACAACCGTTGGATGAAGTCTACGAGCGCGATGAGATTGCACGATTACAACAACAAGTCGAGATGTTAACTTGCCAGTTAGCAGCGTCGATGGCTCAACATCAGGATCCGAATCCATAAGATATGGAAGAGGAGTCTGAAAGTGATGAAAATACATTTGTCCCTCAACCAGCACAGAAGAGATCGGTGAATGATGAATCGAGGTGTTGGGAGACAGGCCTCAATGTCGACATACCAAAGTTCCATGATGGTTTGCAAGCGGATGAGTACCTCGACTGAATCAATATGGTAGATAAAGTTTTAGAATTTAAGCAAGTTCTAGAAAATAGACAAGTAGCCCTGGTTGCAACAAGGCTCAAAGGTCGAGTAGGGGCTTGGTGGCAACATATGAAGAAAACAAGGACTCCACAGGGTAAAGGAAAGATCACATGTTGGGACAAGATGAAAAAACACATGCGTTTTGCGTTTTTACCATACAACTACACACGAATGCTTTACCAACGGTTACAAAATTTAAGACAGGGAAACCAATCAGTTGATGACTACACTACGGATTTCTACCAGTTAGTGTCATGAGATGTCATTGTTGAGGACGAGGATTCGCGGGTTGCGCTATATATTGGGGGACTGCGGATTCAATTCTAAGATGTCCTTAATATGTTTGATGTGTTGACTATCTCTGATGCCCACTAGAGAGCAGAACAGTTAAAGAAACATCAGGATGAAAAAACACATGTTTAATATGTTGGAAAAATAGAATGAGAGTCGTCACTTAGTATTTTGGTCACTAAAAACCCTAACTGGTCTTAGAAATCAGGTACGGAGATTAGTTGCGTAAAGAGAATGTATTAGCACCCCAAATACACCCTACCTAATGGGTTTTTGAAAAGTTCATCTATGGTTTAAGAAAAGTCATCATCGGTAAGGAAATCTTATCGGTGAAACCTAATCATTCTAACGTCAACAAAAGAACTACCTTTTAATATTGGGAATACGTTTTATGTATAAATTCATAATCCCTGATATTAAAATAAAATAAAATATTTTTTAGATTTTTTTGAAATATTGGCCAAGTTCTCGTGACTTTAATAAATTGATTATTAAAGTCAAAATGCATGTTAAAACATATTTTGTGAAGTTTTTTTTTTGTATGAAAATACAATATGATTTGATTTTTTTTTTTGAGGGACTTGATGCAAGAAATAAATTTTGTTTTTTTGTTTTTTGTAACAGGCCGGACCCAGCCCAAAATAACATTCAGTCTATTTTATATTGGGCTGGACTCAGCACAGTGCACGTTGCAAGGAAATGAATCGGGAAATGGAGACGAGGGGGAGAGAGTTACCTGGAATGGAGGCGCTCAGGGAGCTGGGCTGACGGTGGCTTGTTGTGGCGGAGGCGCTGTTGTTGCGGTGGACGGCTGTGGTAGCAGACGCTGATTCTTCTTCTTCTCTCCTCTGTTATTTCGTTCGTTCTGTCAACAATATTTTTCCCTCTCTGCAGTGGGTCTCCGACGGTGCAGCTGGTGACGGCCAAGAGGAAGAATGGCGTGGTGGCCGGTGGTTCCAGACGGTGGTTCTCCTTCTTTCTTTGTTTATGCGTGGCTTCCTCTGTCTGTCTCTGTTTTTGCTTCTTCTTGTTTCTCACGGTGCAGGGGCTGTTATCGATGATGGGGAGGACTGTGGCAGCTAGCGGTGATGATGATGGCGGTGGTGCTGCTGCTGCTGCTTCAAATGGCGGAGAGAGAGATGCACAGGTTGCTGCAGTTTCTTCTTTTTATGCAGATGCACAAGTTTCTCCTTTTTTCTTCATGAGTGTTGCAGCGAAACTAGCAGGGGAAGAAGATGGCAAGAGTATGAGGAAGAATGACGGTGGCGTTGGCAGTGCTGGGGCGGTGGCGGCATTGATGTTGCTGCTGCGGTGGACGCTGTTTCAAAGCTGAGGAAGGAGAAACGGTGGGTGGTGAGGAAGGTAGGCGGTGGCGCCCCCCTTTTCTCTTCTTCCTCTGTAATCTTCTCCCTTGTCCCTCTGTTTCTTTGTTGGTTTCGATTTTTTTTTCTGTTCTTTCAATCTCCTTCCACCCTCAAAATCCCCTGGTTCGTTCCTCTCTTTCTCACCAAAATTCCCTCCCTTATCTCTATTCCCCCTCTGTATTTATTGGCGCAGGAAGAGAGGGGCACCTTACCTGCCATGGCGCAGGGTAAGGTGGCTACCCTGCCAATGTCTCTGCACAGGGTAGGGTGGCTGGTCATGGCTTGCATTAATGGTAGCAGGATATGGGATGTGGCTTGTGTTTTTGGGCAAGTGAGGAGAGCAAGACAGATAGGGAGAATAGCGAGAAAAGATTTAAAATCTTCTTCTTCCCTGCATTCTACATGGGCAGGGAAGAAGGAGAACAGTGCCGTTCAAAACGGCACTGTTTTGGTTTTTTTGTTTTGAAGAAAAGGAAATGTAATTGGGAAGAACCCAAAAATGGGTAATGACAAACCTATGATTTATTTATCCTAGATTTTGGAAGATCATCAAAGGGTTCATTTTCTTTCGTAGTTTTCTACTGCAACAACGTCAAAACCTTCTAGACAGAAAGGCTACATTAAGTTTTACTAAGGTGATGTACCTCTCATTTGACCTAGCTTAACTATGAGGCTATGGATTGATCGAAAATGAAATCTCATGCAGGCAAGTGCTAGGTCACTTGTAAGAGTACGAAGAAAAGCTGCTTCATTCCAAACTGCACCCTTTCTGAATTTCTGCCCCTCAAGACCTTGGTTGTTGGTAGAATTTAACCTCAGAACTGTAAAATGATGTTTTCCAACATAATTTTGACACTGCCTTTCCTGTGAAGAACAGAATCGACTGTTCTAGAACTTTAGATAGGGTAACTAATTTATTTCTTTGGATGGGAACATTCTAAGAAGTCAATTTTCTGTTAAAATAGAGATATGAGTTAATTTTGTTGGTTTTGTGGCTGGCTGGCTAAAATAAAATCTCATTTGTAGCTGACTCCATCCATAAATGTGCTCGTCAAAACTATCCAACATGATGAACGTAGCTGATAGTATAAAAATTCAAAATTTAAAGTACACTACATCATTAATCATTGTCATTGGTGCAATTGAAAACGGTAGAATAAAACATTCTGATGTTGTATTTGCCCATGTTCTTGCTTTGAAGAGGATCCTGCTATGAATATTAGGCATACTACTCATGATCGACCAGGTACTAATCAATTCATGATGAGCTAATGAAATGGTTAACAGGTTTGAATTTAGAAGCCCTGTATTTCAGAACTTTAATGCATCAGATAGGATAACAAAGTTTCATTTTTATGTTTTCAGTTTTTAAGAAGGACAATCCTCGAATCTCAATACTCTACAAGGGAGTGTTGGAATGTCCCAAGTCTGAAAAATAAGAGAGAGAAAAAGTAGAATATAAAAATAAAAGGTTGTCAAATTTAAATAACAATTGATCCTCTAATTGTTATAATTTAAAAAATAGATCTACTATTGTTGATTTTACTAACTTCTTTTTAAAATTTATAGTATACTTATTACACTCAGCTTGACGGGTTGATAAACCTAAAAATTTTAGTTATTAGATAAGGTGTAAATATATAATTTATATTAAATTTTTTTAATATAACTATTCAAGTTAAAGTTATTTAGACTTGAAACTTCCACAAACTTATATTATCTTGTGTTTAATTTTTATTAATTAGAATGAGAATAACGAGATTCGAACTCGTGATTGTTTGGTTATCAATACTCTAATACCATGTCAAATAACCATTTCAACCCAAAAACTTAAACTTTTAGATGAAATCTCAATATATAATTTATATTATTTTTTAAAACTAGCAACCCACTTACTTAGAACTTAATCTGAGTCGAGTTTTTTTTTAACCAGTTTGGACAAGCCTGCTAGCTGAACGAGTCAACCCAAGACTTGGTTAACCTAACCAAATTCAAGCTAGCCCCAACTAAGTGAACTCAAATTTTTAAAATTTTTTTAATATAATATAACTTTTAAGATTTATATTGATTGATCTAACAATCCAGTGACCGGCACTTTAACTAAGTCAAGGTTGACAATAGCTTTAAGATAGAGAAAATCTTATGGTGTTAAAGGAGTAACTATCGATATTTTATTAATTATTTTTTGAATCTATATTAAAGAAAAAGACAAAAACATACAAGGAAGAAAATAAAATTCATGTTTTATAAAATAATAATAAGAATATCTTGACTTAAGATTTTTTTTGTCTTTTATATATATATATAAGATGAATCTAATTACTCTCTTATCGCTATAAAATTTTCCATCAGAAGCAATGTGCACTTCTCTCTTTCTCCCTCCCTCTTTTCCATTTTGTTTTTTTTGTGGACTGTTGTGGAATGTCTCTAAGCGGGTGTCCAATTTGATCTCAGACGAGATATGTCCTCACATATATGAAGAAATTTTTTGCAGTTCTAGATTTTCCTTGTCAGTTTATTATCTATTTACTGTATGATCTTTCCAATTACTTTCTGCAATTTTTTTGATGTTTTGGACATCCACCCCATGGCCAAGGTTTTTGGGTACCAGGACAGCAACAACGCACATGACATCACTTGTTTTTGGTCTTTGTGCTGTTCGTCGAAGTCTTAGCCATGGCCCAAATTTTCAGGTAGCCCAAGATCAATGGTAAGACCTAACTATAAGAGAATTGGCTGGGCCTCATCGCTTTCAAAGCGAACTCTTCCAACACCAGAAATGCATTACAGTGAAAAACAAAGGGCTAAAAATCATCATGGTCCCTGTGCTTTGAACATTTGCTTAAACAAAATCATGTAAAATACATTGGATCAAATCAATACCTCCATTTCCTATTAAAGGCGATTTGAGATCGTTAAGTTAATAACAATCTAGTTGGTAGAGAAATAAGGTCAAAGAGATTGACAACTCGATCGAGGACCACACAGAAGTTATTATTAATGAGAAAGCTTACCATCTTGGCCAGTAAAGAACTTTTATATATATAGATATGTATCATCTTTTCAAAGTCTCAAGCCATATGTTTTGATTATTTAACGGCTTGCAAGATTAGACTTAAAGTGGGAAGAAAAGAAATAACCCTTTTAAGCACAAAAGAAAACTTCTAGCATAAGACATCTTGAATTGTTTAAGTTTTCCATTGATTAGCCAAAACAAGAAAAAAGAAAAGTAAGCTATTAAAGTAAAAGAATGTAACTACAGCAGCAGCTGGGAGTCACATACTTTATTAACATCGCAATGATGCCCTAGATGCTTTTCCTTTTTAGTATTCTCTTTATGTTTCTTCTTTTTATTAACCTCACATTAGGGGCCAAAAAAAATAAAATTCAATTCCATTGATGCTATATACCGATCCTAAGGCTTGAAGGTATGCTATGCATGATATACCCCATCAACAAACCGATTGATCAATTCCAAAGTCATGAAAAAAATCAGAAAAAGCAAGTGTAAGAGATACCAATCAAGAAGATATATATTAGCCATTAAAGCACCTTTGTTTCTTATGATTAGTCACTTGTCATCACATGAATTCTTGAATTTTAAGCATATATGAATGTTGCACAGTTGATGATTAGGCTCTTCATGATCAATTTGTATTCCCTACTTATATTTCACAAGCTTTAGCTTTACGGGCTTGATATTTTTATGATTCTATGAAGTTCTAGCATTAAAGATATGTATATATACAGCAATTACTAGTGTTTGAAATGTTGATGGCTTGTTTAGCTAGGGATTCTCATGCCATAAATGCACAAAAAGGATGAGTGATAGGTAAATTACAAACTTTATAGGAATATTGATTGCTTTTCTTAATGAGCTACGAAGTGAGTAGTCATGACTTAATTTATTGTATTTGCTTTATTTGAAAGTGCACAAAACTTTCACATACAGTAAAGATTATTTGCAAAGCCTTCCTGTGAACATCAAGTACTAGCAAAAAGCTTCTTTGAAATGCATGAACATGAATTTTGCAAATTGCAAAGACTCATCACTGTAACCTATTTCTGAGTCCCCATAATAAAATAAAATAAAAAAATAAAAATAAAAATAAAATAATAAATAATAAATAATAATAATAAATAAATATATAGCTGGAAGAAATTAGAAAAAATAATAGAAGGCGGGAGCGCTCAGAAAATGGTCAGAAAAATTAGTTAAGGAGGTTAAAAATACAAAGATTGAAATTTTGACAGTATATTCTTGAATAATGAGAGCCCTGTTGAAAAAGGAAAGTCAATTTGAGGAGAAAATCTCAAAATTAGATGTTTATGGACTCAATTGGATTTTATTGAAGGTTTAATTGAATTTATAGAGGGTTTGATTGCAAGAAAAATTGATTCTTTTTAGTCAATTTGGGCTTTAATTGGAAGAAATTAAAGTTCAGGGGTCAAATTATAATTTTTTAGAGTTGATTTAGTCAAATTAAGAGCTTGATTGCATAAATATTAAAGTTTAATGGCCAATTAGGGACTTAATTAAGAAAATCCGAAACCAAGGACTAAATTGGAAAATGTGCGTAAATAGAGGGTCTGTAATTGATGGATTCAATGACCAAATTGAAAAAATTTAAAGTTTATTAATCAATTAAGGATCAAAATGCACAAATTCAAAACCAAGAACTAAAGTGAAAAAGACGGCCAACTATAGGGGCGACGATTGAAATTAGCAGGGAGGCGATTGAATTAATTTTTAAAATCCAAATTACATTTCGAGGACTTAAAAGAGCAAAGGATAAATTAAGGACTGATTTGAAAATGAATATGCTAGCGCCATATTTAAATGAAACGACGCTTTTTGGTTAAAACGACGTCGTTTCATTTTTTTTTTTAAAAGAACAAAATAATATTGTTTTGAGCGACACTGTTCCTCCTTCTCCTTCCCCTGGACATGCAGCAGGGGAAGGTAGGGAGTTTTTATTTATTTATTATTTTCTTCTTCTTTCTTCATTAACCCCGCGCGCCACATGCCCTGCCAAAGCCCGAAGCCCTACGCACTCTTATGATGAGAAACTGAGGGAGTCGCACCCTGCTAGCCACGCCCACTGGCCAACCAACCTGACGCCTTGGCAGGGCAGCAACGCTCTGCTTTCTATGCGCAGCAATAGGGCAGCAATAGGGACGCTTCCACTCCCTTTGCCCTATAAATACCACCCAACGCAAGCATGCACAAGAGGACAAAACGAGAGAGAACGGGGAAAGGAGAAAAAAGAGAACAAAAAGGAAAGAGACCAAAAGAAAACAAAAAGGAAAGAGACCAAAAGAAAACGGGGAAGCAGGAAACAGGGGAGAGGAATTATGAGGGAAAACAGACCGAGAGGGACTGTAAGAGATAAAATATAGGGACCGTGAGGGCTAAGGAAAAAACGATACTAAAATAGGAAGAGGAACGGTAGTTGAAAAACACACCTAAACAAGAACAAAAAGAAAAGGAAACGTAGCAGAAGAAGAGGAAAGAAAACGGAGGAGAAGGGAAAAGCAGGAACCGCTCTCTCTGCTGCATGAAATAGTAACACCACTGCTTGGAGCCACCGTCCATGAGCAACGATACTGCCACCGGCCTCCACCACAACATCGCTAGGTTGACCAATAAGGCACCGCCTGCTCCGCGCTAGGTAAACTCTTCTTCCCCCTCATTTCTTTCGTTGCCTGCGTTTCCTCCTACATGCAGAACATTCGTTCTACATGCAGGAGGATGGGAGGGGGAAAATAATTCCCCCCTGTTGGTTTTTTTATGCTGGGCCAGGTTGGTTCTGGCCCAGCACTGATGGGTTTCCTTCACTGGGCCAGGCTAGCTCTCACCCAACCTTGATATTTTGTAGGCCAGACTAATTCTGGCCCAGCCCTGCTGTCTAGGCCGGGTCTGGCCTAGACTAAAAAGAAAGAGAACGACCCAACCCTTTTGGGGGTGAGTCTGGCCCAGCCCAACCCATCTAATATTATATATTATATATTATACTGTTTTTATATTATTTTTATATATAGATATATAAAAAACAATTCTGAAAAATCCTTAAAAAATTTGTTGATTTTCCTGCATATTTTTTTTATCAAAATTGCTTAATACTGGTTTATATTTTTATACCGTAAAGATATAAATCCAGTATTAAAACACCCGGTTTTCGTCAAGACATAAAAAAAATATAAAATAAAAAAATGTTTTGTTTTCAAAATTCTGAAAAATCCTTTAAAAAATTGTTGATTTTCCTGTTTTTTTATCAAAATTACTTAATACTAGTTTGTATTTTTATACCAACATGATACAAATCCAGTATTAAAATACTCGGTTTTCGTCAAGACATCAAAAAATTATAAAATAATTTTTTTTTGTTTTAATGCATACGACCTAGTCTCTCCAAAATAAAAGAAAAAAAATCATCACATCATATTTTCATACAACAAAGGAAATTTCAAAAATATATGTATTAGCATGCACTTTGGCTTTAACAACAAGTTTGTTAGAACCATGAGAACTAGGACAATATGTCAAAAATTCTATAAAAAAATTTTTTGTCTTCTTTTATTATCTGGGATTACAAATTTATACGTAAAACGTATTCTTGATATTAAAAATATAGTTTTCATATAAATGTTAGAACGGTTAGGTTTTTACCCGATAAGATAAGGACCTCCTTACTGAGGAAGAATTGTCTTGAACCATAGACAGACCAATAAATAGAAATACAATAACACCTTAGCTTTTTATCAGACAATCAAACAATGCAGATTACCTTAGGTAAGGCGTATTTGGGGTGCTAATACCTTCCTTTTACGCAATCAGTCCCCGTACCCGATTTTTTAGACAAATTAGGGTTCCTAGTGACCAAAATATCAAGTGGCAACTCCCATTCTATTTTCCACCGATAAACGATAAGAATTTCTTGTGTCCCCATATTTGCCATATAAATAGATACATATTTAGATTGAAGTGGAACATTTTCGCCACGACGCCGCACACAAGCGACAATCACCATGATAAAAAAAAAATTAAATAAAGGATAGCCTTACTAAAACTATTTGTTTTGTGTCAAAGAAATTGATGTAAAATGAAATAGCGGCTCCAACCTTATAAACACATATCATGATATTTGAGAATAATAAAAAGCTTAACCTATTAGTTAGTCAACCTTTCTTACTTATATATACATGGCAATGTACACTAGTTAATCTAGAGATTACAACACAAAAAAAATAAATCTTTTTAAAATATATACAAGCTTTTAATATGTTATACACTACAATACGTCCCCTCAAGTTGAGGATGAAGGCATAACTCGAAGGTTGAACCTAAGAGCAGTAAAAGAAGTAGTGGAGAGAGGTTTTGTAAGAGCATTTGCAAGCTAATTCTTAGAAGAAATAAAGCGAATTTGAATGGCTTTTGTAGCAACTCTATCATGTACAAAATAATAATCAACCTCAATATGCTTAGCACGAGCATAGAAGATAGGGTTGGTGGACAAATAAGGAAGCAATTAAATTATCACACTAAATTATAGGCATGTAAAAAAGGAGTAATATGTAGATGTGATAATAAATATTGAAGTCATATGACCTCAGAAGTGTCATTAGCTAAGGCTTTAATTATATTCAACCTCGGTAGAAGAACAAATCATGATGCATTGTTTTCCTGACTTTCAAGATATCTATGTATGTCCATAGAAAAGATAGTCACTTGTAGACTTATGATCGTCAACGCTACTAGTCCAATCGCCATTTGTAAAACCATACAAGGAAAAGAAAGAGCTATGGGTAATTTGAAGACCAAAGGAATTAAACCATATCCTTAAGATAATGCAGAATTCGTTTGTCGACAACCAAATGTGCATCTACAGCAGCAGGGAAAGGTTGCATGGCAATAAGCAGCAAGGAAAGATTCCAAAGTATAGGGAGAATAAGAAGACTGAGGATTCACGACAACAACAGGGAAGCTTCCAAAGCAAAGGGATGAGAAGAAGTGTGCGTCGTAGGCTGAGACGAAGAGTCCATTGAAGAGATGGAAATAGAGTTTTAAAGTGTAATGGTTCTGATAACAAGTAGAGAATAATAAAAGACTTAACCTATTAGTCAATTAACCTTTTCTACTTATATATGTCAGGCAATGTACAGTAATTAATGTTGAGATTATAACATAAGAATAATAAATCTTTTCTAAATGTATACAAGTCTTTAATAAGTAATATCGTTATGTTTATTTTGATTTGTCTGAACAATAGTTAATGTTAAGATTATAAGACAAGATCAGTTAGAGAAGATATCTAGTTTTAATTGATGAACAAACTAGCTAACCGGAAAAAAAAGGTTGTCTAGTGAAATGTTTATTTTATTATTATAAAAATAAATTCCAATTAATTATATGGATCAGATAAATTGTGGAAATCAAAATTCCTATTCAACATTGTAATAGTTATTATTTTCTTATAGTCTGAACAGAAGAAATGGATTAAGACAGCAGTAATTATAACAATATTGCATGCTGGATATTCATGCTGAATAAAGTTGTGCACAAGTACAATTATTACCCTAGAAGCAACACTTTTGATATAAATTAACAGTACAAAGCAGAAATGATTAGGGAGGGATTAACTTTTAATTAAGTGACAACCATTGAGAATGCTTAAGAAGCTAGCGAGAGCTACCTGAAGTAAGGATATATGATGAGATCAAGTCTTGCATTCTCTTTCTCGCTCTCATGTATATGTTCATTCATGTCCAAATAGAAAAAAGTGAATTGTAGTGCCCAATTCTTTCGAAACTATAATTCCCTTGTATATAAAACAATTTATAATAAAATTTCAAATAACTGATATTATTTTGTGTGTGCATGCTTAATGACATTTATATTAAGTGTGTGTTTATTAGTAATACAGTGTAAAATATTTTTGTAAAAGAGTTTTTTAATTAAAAATATATTGAAATTATATTTATTTTTTAAGTCTTGATATTAGTACATCAAGATTATTAAAAAAAAAACACATTTTAAAAAGTAATAATTTAATATTTTTTCAAATAAAAAATAATTTAAAAAACACTTTAAAAAATATATTGAATTGTATTATCAAAAGAGCTTAAGTTTAGACAATTTATTGGATTCTAATGGCGTTTTAATGACTGCATTAAATATTGGTTATAGATATAATATAATGTTTACTAAATTAATATATTTTCCATCAAACTTAGTTAAATGTCCGCAAAACATGTATAGTAAAAATAGTTTTCTTTATATTGTTATATACATTTTATCAAAATGCCAAGGATTTCCATTGAGATATTGTTATTGTTATGTATTTATAATTTATTTACATCTAATAAACATACTTCACGTATGTAAAACACTCAATCATTGAATTCAAAACTTACTCGTAGCAAAAAATTAGAATAATAAATTTTTTCAATCTTGAATTCTCGTGTGCCTTGTATCACAATTGAAAATGAGTGTGTAGGTGAGAATATAGACACCATCATCTCTAACAATCCCAAGGATTTAGCCTTGGTTAAAAATTGATTCAAGATTTATGGAGACGAGACTCTTTTCTTAGATTCAAATCTCATTATTAACAACCTTTAATAATTCATACACAAGCGTGCATGCACATATATCTCTTCATCTGAAAAAAATAAACAAGAACCCTAAAAGCAGGAATAGTGGGCCGCCCTCTGACTTAGCACTATCATGCACAATCCAAACACATAAACAAAAGAAAAAGTTACAAACCAATCAAATAAGCTCCACTCACTCCTCTCTCTCTCTCTCTCTCTATATATATATATATATATATGAATAAAAAACAAGCCAATGAGTACAATGATCCCTTTATTTCTGTTTTTCTTTTTCTTTCATCAATAATAACAATGCCAATATATTGAAAAAGGTGGACTGGTGGTGCCATCCACAACAATCTTAGAGCAACAGGAACAAAAGGCCTTCTATCCCAATCTGCTAACTTCACCCCACTCATATGTAACAATACAACAACATACAATTAATCTCTAATTTCACAACTATTGTTAAATTTAGCTGAATTTAGCAGTTGTTCCTGTGACTAATCCCACCTTTAAACTACTAGTTAATTAACCAGCACTACAACTTGGATTAATTAATAATCCTTATAGATATTTATAATATTCTTGATCTCCAGAGGCTCCTAATGATCATTAGCTAGCCTAACATCATTAATTCTTCTTGCAGCTGGCCCAGCATTGTCTGTCCATCTATGAAGCTTGAGTTCCCTTTTCTCTTTTTTTCATTTGTTTTCTTTAGCTTTTCGTTCAAGACTGATACAGCTAGCTAGCACAGCAATGCAGTAGCTCAGCTCCTAATATAATCTTCTCAATTCCTATATTGAAGTTATGATCATTTCCTTCCATCTTGGTTGGATTGATACAACACTACAGATATTTAGAATCAGTACTTGATCATTGGATAGAAGCTGTACGTTTAGCTAGCTTAACTATATATCATCCTTCTACCTGAAAGTACCACCAAATGTTGGTGTCCAGAAATCAGCTGTGGTCTCATTAGCAACAGGAAATGTGCTGGAGACAGGCACAAGACATAGCCCTCTGCTTCTTAGATCTTGTTTTGGCCCTTCTAGGTCATTCAGTTTGTCAGCTGGAGCCTGTAAATATGAATATATATCAAATCAATTAATTATGCTTCAAAAGAGTCTTTTGATTCATCTAGTGGAAGTGTTGGCCAAAAGTAATCAACATGAAGAAATAAAGAATTGTTATACCTGCTGATGGTGAATGGGGTTGCCGTTTTTCATATATGGAGTACTTAACACCTACATTAACAAAAAAAAAAACATATATTAACAAATAATCCCTCAATTTAAGCACTTAAATATATTTTAATCCTGTCTAGGTTTCCCATTAATTAAAGTATGTAAACATTTACACGGTTCTTAAGAGTAGTACTGGAACTTGTGACCTTTTCCCCTTACTCTACTTAATTTGAATTAAGGAGTGAGAATCAATGGATTAAACACTCGAATACTGGTGTCAGGAAGATAAAAGAACATACACTGACTTGATCATGAAGGAACTTGATGTACTCGATAGCTTCATGGAGAACCGATGCGGTATCAGTCTGGACAAGGTAGAGTACATGGCTAAAGGGTGAGCTTTCAATTGAATCATAAAGCAAAGACTTATTTTGGTATTTGTACTATTTGAAATAAAGTAGAAAAATCCAAAAGCTAACCTTTCCGAAAGGTGAAACCAATTGCTGGAGGGCAGTTATTCGGTCTCCTAGCTTCTCTTTCCGGACCTGATAACAAAGTAACATCTTCACATTCACTTCTTCAAAAGATGAAAAGATAATCAAGCAAGAAAAAAAATGAAAAATATATGTCAAGTACGTTCTAGCACTCATCAAGAGCTCGATGCTTAGAGTTCTCTATACCTTGAACGTTGGTAACGGAGATGGTGTTTCAATTCGAGGTCTCTTGAAAGCTGGCTCGCTTCCTTTCTTAACTACCGAAACCGAGTCTCGAACTTCTTTGCTAGGCTGGAATTTGTGAATACACAGAAAAAATGATGTTTAGTCCGAAACCCTAGTCACTAATTGATGAACAAGGCTAGTTAATGAATGTTTAATCATCATCTTTAATTACCTTTGTAGTGAGGTTGGAGCAACTGGATTTCTCTTCAAAAGCTGGCACAAGAAATTGAGACTGTGATGGGGGTAAAAGGTTTGCTCTAATATCGTTTATTCTAGTTGGCGAGGCATTCCAATAGGGTGTGTTGTTAGTAAAGTGCAAAGTGCTAGGCTGTTGCTTTAGCAAAGAAGATTTTATTAACGGAGATACTTTAGGCCAAGAAGGAGATGACAATTCAGTCATGTTGGTCCCATAATTTGGAGCTGTTGGCGACAAGTAATTCATAAACCTGTTGTTGAAAAGAGACTGTGCTTGTTGTGGATGAGGATGCTCAGGTTCAAATAAACTTTGTATCAATGTTGAAGGGTAGCCATAAGATGCTGATGGCTCCATTGAAAAGCCTGTAGAAAATCCCTGGCAAGTTGGTGGCGAATTGCCGGAACTGTTAACCGGATTGAGCCTCTGTTGATCCAAGGAAAAATCTTCAGCAGTGCTTGTATAGCTCTTTGGACTCCAATCTTTTTGGATTTGAGAAGAGTTTAGTCCTCCTGAATTCATCTCTTCTTGCATCATGGAATTGTAACTCTCAGTTCTTCCATTCCTAGGACTGCAAGAAGATCAAGGATTCTTATCACTGATTTAAAATCTTTACCACTTGATAAAAAAAATGATGATCATTTTGACTTGCTTTTTGTAATAGAAACAATAAACATAGCCATGAATTTCTTTTCTAACTTGTAATTAAAATGAAATTCTTCGGACTTTAAGACCTTCAACTTGGACTTCCACCATAATCTGAATTTAAGAAGGGAAAAAAGAAAAAGAAAAACAAAACAATACAAAACAGGAAAAGGAACATGTTCACCAAACTTACAGTAAAGCTTGGTTCCAATCCGATGATGACGAAGATGACGACGAAAGGCCATACCCCATCATTTGCAAGGTGGAGTCAATCAAAATACTGCTACCGCCACTATCTGAATCAGCCTGTTGAGGTTTCTGAGAATTTAGGAAAGGTATAGAGGCATCGGACACTCTGGTAGTAATATGATTAGACTCCTTGCATGATATTGACCTTGCCTTCAAGTCTACCATATCAGCCGTGGTCCATGATCCATAAGTTCCCATATGATCACTAGCGATGCTCACCGTAGAACATGGTGACAAGCCGCCCATGAACACGCTTTTCGACGAATTCATCCACCAGTTTTCGCCACAAATCCCGGCCTGAAACTCCTCCGCCATGGCCAAAAACTTGTTATATTAATAATCTTCGAGTTCTCTTTGTGGGTGTGTCTTCTTGCAACCTGTGACTTTGAGCTTAGCTTAGCTATGATCTCTCTTTATAGTGAAGCTATATATTGTATGGTTGAGGGAATGTAATCTATGTAATATTATATATGAAACGGTTGAGGGGTACGGGCAAGGGAATTTACCAGAAATAATTGATAGTTGACATATCAAAGGGGGATGATTGGACAAATGAGAGGAAGCATTTTGAATCGAATTTTTTTCTTTTTCCTTACTTTTGTTTCAATTATTTTTTGTTCTCACTTTTTCTTAATTATTTGTGATACAATTTTTTTTAAAAAATTATTTTCCATTATTATTATTATTTCTAAGGCACCAATTTGTTTTTAAGTTTGGAACCGCATATAGCTTAAAAAAAACATGAAATTGATGTTTTTTTATATTTTTTATTATTTAATTTTTTTGGTATTAAAAAATTCTTATATATTTTCAAATAAAAAAATACTATGTGAAAAAGCACTTTGCGTCGTAATATCAAACACACTTTAATATTCTTTATTTATATCTTATATAATATAATCATAAAATCATTTCTCATTAGATTTTGAATTAATTTATAGATTTTGATTCGATCCATTGTGCTAATGTTATAAAACAAATTATAGAAAATTACTACATGAGCACAAATTCAAATTGAATTAATTTTAATATCAAAATAAATAATAATTTTAATCTAAAAGTTTAAAATGTTGCCTAAAATTTCAATTTTTATTAACTCTAACTTACACAACAAAATTATTTAAATATTTTTTGGATGCAAGTTTTTGTTCTTTATGGGCATGGTTATGATTATGATGGGGATGGATCAAGATGACACGTCATAGTTTTCCACGAATAATGTTCTTTCTCTATTAAATCCAACGGTTGGTATTCATTGTTGATTAGTAAACAGAAAAAGAAGTAAAGATAAACCTGAGAAATAGGACCATATAGAACAGACGGTCCCAAATGCATGATGGTGGAGGGTATAGGAGGTTTGGTTTCTACCTGCCATGGATTCTAATCCTTGGCGCGTGAAAACAAAAAACAAAAAAACCACTAAAGTGTTATATAAATCAACTAAAAAATGAGATGATTTTTATTAATTTTCCATAACACAAAAAAAAATATTCTAAAACAATTAATAGTAGTTTCTTTTTATTAGAGAACTTCGTGAGATTTTCATTTATAATTTTCATAAATATTATATATATATGGTCTTTTTTTTATTTTATATTATCCAAAAAATAGGAGTTGATATAAGATTAAAATTGAGTCCCATTAAATTATTTTAGAACAATGTAAATCAGTCTTCTAAAACAATTTATAGTAATTTCATTATTAGAACAAAGGGTTAATTTTTCATAAATCAAAGTCTTTCATAACGGTTTTCATCTTCAGCTTCTTCTCTTTTTTCTTTTCTTTTTTTAATTTCTAAAGCTTTTAGGGACGAGATTTCTACTTTTGGGAATGAAATCAGTCCCCAAAGGACAATTTTGTTTCTAGATTCCATCACGGTACGTGCTCTTAATACATTAGACGGGGATGTATTTTTATTTTTAACATCAACAAATCAAAATAATAAAAAAAACAATATTAAAAAAAATATCAAAATTAAATATATTTTTTTTCAAATTAAAAACACTAAAAAACAAGAGCAGAAACTCTTCCAAGCACACCAAGATCTAAGAACTATTCATCTTGAAATAATTTCTAACCATTATCACAAAACAGTGAAGCGATATCTCAAAAATTATGATTCGTTGGGGGTGTTCCTTAACAGTCTTAATTAAGAGTTATGTCATTGGATATAGAAATTCCTAGTCAATTCCACAGCCATAACCGCTATCATGTTTCCCATTTTCTCGAGACATAACACATGGAAATTCATAGCATAGAAAGAAAACGTAGAAATGATTGAGCAAATCACTTCCCATATATGTCTTAATTGCGTGAAGTCTTTATGCATTATCCAAATTGCCTACCGTAAGGTTTTGAAGAGCACAAATTATTCAATTTGCCCATGCAGTAGACTTGTTCCATGCCATACGGTGTATCTATTTTTCGAAATTGGAAATATTCATTGACTTTCATTAATGTTGATGTTATAACATTTATTCTTTTTACTTATATATATAGATTATATAGCAAGGTTGCTTTCAACAAAAAGAAATTGAAGGAAGACCTGCTAATCACTAGCCATTGTAGGCATTAGGCAGAGCTAAGAAAACAGTGGCACAGTTGATCAAACCATCTGCTGCTCCTAACTTCTTATGTAAAGAGATCAGCACATTGGAATCGATGATCTCATGGCAAAAATCAATTGAGAGTCAATGGGGTAAGTCATCAAATTCGTCAACATATGATCGTTTAAATTAATGAATATTTAGATAAAAAATTAGTGGAAGTACTGTGTAGCAGGGGAGTCAGCTACATTAACTTAATTAATTAACTATATGGACCGCCTTGTTTATATCTCTTTTTATATTATTAACATAAATATTCGTGTTAATTTACGTGTATTTTAATTAATTTTACTGGTTATAAAATTAACGACCATGTAAGCATTCAGTGGCCATCATATTAGCAACTACAGGTCTCGAATTTGAGATCACAGGGGAGCAAACCAAATAAAATTAAAATAAGTATGTTTTAATTAAAAAGTTTATAAATATTAAGGAACAAGATTAAAAAAAAATTGTTATAAAACTCAGACTTTCAAAAATAACCAAATAAAATGGGACAACAAGAAATTAAAAAGAACCTATAAAAATAGGATGAAATAAAAAAAAGATTGAATTTATTAATTTTAAATTTTAAATTTATCCAAAATAGCAATTGAGAGTGGTTCAGCTGAAATTATTGTCCTCTTTCTCTCTTCAAGAGTCTATGAGTCTTTGTAATGAACTCTTTTTAAGAGCAAATTGATCATATATAACAGTTGACTTTGAAAAATTAAAGTATCAAAAGTCCAAAAGACAATTGTTAGGTAAGATTCATATATATTGAGTTCTGATTTTCCCTGAAAACGCAAGAAATTAAAGACTCTAATTTCAACACTTGAAGCTCAGTTGACACTGATATTTTATATTTGTATGAGGTCAATAGTCGGCCATTAGAATCAACTCGAAGAATTTTGTCAGCTGCCACGAGTGAAATATACATGACGGATGATTCTCATTGCTCATGTGAAGCTGTATGCATAGATCCATTGTAATTGATTGTCGCAATTAAATATATGTGTACATGTACATAAGTTATGGACCACTGCCTAATAATGACTAATATACTATATATATATATATATATATATAAGTGGTCACACGGGTCCTATATTCATGAATTTCTAACAATAATATAGAAAATAAAAACGATTGAAAAAATTCAATTTCTTAATTTAATATTGCTTATTATAATATATTAGCTTCTTTCCATTATGATTTACATGATTTTTTTAGCTCCAAATAATTTGAAAAGAAGAGTAAAAAAAAATGAGGAAAAATAATAAAAGCTTGAAAGCACCAAACCGTTGAAATTACTAATTAGGTAGGTAAAAAAAGGGGGTCAAGCTTTTTCAATGGGGAGGTGCCATGTCCCTTTGATGTTAGTTGGAGTCAAAAGTAGGACCCACGCGGTGGCACGCGCGCTTGAGACGGCAGGTGGGTCCTCTTTTGCCATCGCAAAGAGTCAAAAACCCCTTGTATTGTGACCGTACCCTGATTTTCTCCTTAGGGCAATTGCCATGTAGCTTCAAGAGATGCTTACCTTTCAATCTTCTTCCTTCTTTCTTGACCTTTCTCGTAATTCTTCAATCCCCTAAAATGTCAAGAAGATCTAAAATCACAAGAGCTGGAATCCATATTGCAGCCTCCAAATCCAATTTCACACTACTCTTATTTCTTACACAAAATATTATAAAAAAAATAAAAAAAATATAGTTGTGAGGATAAATAAACTCACAGGATAAAAAGTTCATTAAATTTCTAATAACTTAGTTATAAAAAATTATTTGTTATCTCAAATAAATAAAATATAATTTAATTTATTTTGATATAATAGTTACCTTAATCATAGAATTAGTCTCAACGTTCAAAACTTTACTTGAGAATTATACTTTAACTAAAAAAAAATAATTATTTTTCGAGATAATGCTTAAGGTTAAGGTTAGACAATGTTTTAGTGTGGTTTTTCATCATCTTTACTATGCCATTGTACAATGGCATAAATCTCAATTCCGTCTCTCTTAAGTTCAATTCCTTAAGCTATAAAGAACATCATTAAGAGTAATTGGCACCCATTGTACTAATAATTGCACATCAAACTGCATCTTCTTCAAGCACACAACAAACCTAAATGAGTGTATGAATAGAATTAAGTTTTGTAGATTGGTGGTGGGAGCGTAAGCTTTTGAGCGGTAGGGTTTTTGAAATTAAGTAAGAGCATGGATCACTGCTAAACAGAGAAGACATAGACATTTTTGAAGTGTGCAGCTCAAAACGCCAACCTCACCATATTGCCTCATGAGTGCAGGCTGAGGCTCACAGACCACGTTTCCTTGCACAGACCTAGCCAGGTCAGGGAGGCAGCGCGTGGGAGAAAGAAGGCAGTGATCAGGGAAATGTGGCTCTCACATATGTAAAGATAGACTGACCTCTTTGCCATGGCAGACTAGGACGCTATGGTGGTCACTTTCTAGTTCGTATAGACGAAAAATGATATTAGGTCACTCTCCCCATCCACCTCTTGGATTTTCTGCTTGTCTTCTTTCGTTGTAGGAATGTTCCTTCTTCCTTAGAAAATGACCATTTCGTATCCTTGTTGTTTGCTCATGTCATGGCTTATGACTCTTAACCACACCCACACACACACACACGCCCACACACACACACCATGATCGATAGATGTTCATAAATGGTCATTAATTAACTGCTTTCCCTTATATTTTAGTATTATTTACCACTCAAACGTTTTTCATTGCTTTAATTAGACCCTACTTATTGCATTTTCTTAATGTTTGTTTGTTGATCTAGCAATAATAACAAGAGCTTAGCACATGATCACCGTGCCTTTTCAAGTCTCAAATACATGTTTTCTTGATTTTTCACACGATCGAATATGCATAACTCAAGGTTTAAAGAGAGCAATAATTAATATACAAATATTTTCATCATAAAAATAGATCAATTCCATAATACAAATGTGGTAGCAAATTTATTTAATTTTCAAATCTAAGCAGGGTTTTTAATATTATTTTTTTCTAAAACTGATCTATTAGGATATTTGCAAGCAAATTAATAATGTTATAAAAAATTTATTTACCGTTTGAATCAACATTTAAAAGATTAAAATATCAATCGATAATAATTACATTAATGTTGCCTCTCTTGGCATAATAAAAGGGTGAAGAGGGAGGGAGAGACAACTGCACATTGCGACTAGACACATCATGGCCGGCCCATAATCATAATAATGATGGCTTTGTCAATAAAATTGCAATTAGCTTAGTGGCTAATGCTGTGTTCAAACGTTAATGACATAAACAACCTAACACTTGGCTATAAACCATGCATGCGTTTGTGTAGCAAGCTCTAAACCAAATTGAATTTCTCCATTAACAAATTAATTGAACCACAGAATACAAATACAAATACGTGTATATTGCACTTAATTGAGAGTATCTATGTACAAATACTCGTATATAGAAGTGGCTAGGCACAGGTACTGATGTCATTGTGAGGTAACATTGAGGTGTATAAGATGACAAAACTAGGGCGAGCACACATACTTCTGGGGACGTTCTGGGAACACAGAGGGAATGGCCCAGGCATGAGCACCAAGTGTTCGAGCAACAGGAACGTGCTAAAGGGCCCACAGAAAAAATGTAAAGAAAGCATAAAAAACAATTTCTATAAAGAAAATGAAAATAACAAATGATGGAACCACGGAAAATAAATAAATAATAGAGTAGAGAAGTTCTTGTGGGCAAGGGTTGACCATGTGTTTTGCAGATTCAACGTGTACCTAGCTATGTCATTTTTAGTCAAATAAGAGGCTTGGTGAAACACGCACAAGAAGGCCGCCCATTAGCGACCCTTTTTGTTACTTTATGCTAGACGAAACAAGATTTCATGGCTAATTTGTAATCCTTTTGTGGAAGACTAATAAAATTCTCTAATATGATTTTTTTTTCCTCTCAAATTAATCATTTATGTGAATTGAGGTTTTTTTTTTTTTATCATAGATCAATGGAAAAACAAAACGTATTATTAAATTTCATTAATGGATGATTTATATACTCGTTGATCTCATCCCGTTATTGAACAATAAAGTTTTTCGAGTCATGATTTTCAATTCAAACATTTAAGCCTTTTAAATTTAGAAACATGCACTTGTATATAGGAAGATGGTGGTATTTATGAATTAAATCTGAAAAGATTATTTCTTAATATTAGAAAAACAAGTGATAAAAACCCCCACTTGATCGAGAAAATACAGTGAAAACCCATAGAAAAGAGTTTATTGAGAGCTTACTTCAGTCGGTGGTAGCTTAATTTTAATTTCAAGAGGAATGCTTTGTGGAGGAAAGAAGAAGGAGAGGGGATCGGATTTTTCTGATGGAAGATCATTTTACACACACACACACATATAATTCAGGAACTTTAATTTTGTCATCAAATATTTGTATTTTTTAGGCAATTTTTTACATATCAAAAGTACATTCATTTTTTCAATATAGTCAAAAACAAATCATTCATGCTTGAAAAATGAAAATTCATGGTGTGAATTCCTCTTCATCCTATCAAGGGTTTGGTGTTAGTGACTCCATCCTTTTAATTTCTTTTTGAAAAGTCAGTGTACAATCATAAAAAGATGTTACTATATACCTATTATAAATTGAATAACCATCGCATGAAATGTTCGCAAATAATATCTAATTATAACATGTAATCAACTAATTTTTTCCTTCAATTTCTTTTCTTTAGCAATATTTTCTATTGCATCAACCAATTAAACTTTTTATTTTATATAAACTATGTCTACAAAAAAAAATATTGAAACTTTCTCTTTCTCTCTCTCTCTCTCTCTCTCTCTCTCTCTCTATTATTCCGAGTAACCAATGGCACATTTTTTTAGTGTAACATCACGAATATCTTACTTAGAGTGGGATAATTCTAGAGTTAATTATCCTATCATCGTATATATACTTTTAAAGTCATTACACTTTGTATTCTATATTTTAAGGAACTAACATTTTTTACCCTTTGGTTTGCTTGTGATTAGATTTCTCACTTTCTTTTTTATAATAATAATAATAATAATAATTCATGATTATAGTTGAGTTGACTTTTAATTAAAAACATATGAAAATAATATTTTCTTTATATTAGTACATTAAAACTATTGAAAAACATATAAAAACATTAATTTAATGTTTTTCAAGTTAAAAATAATTTTAAAAAAACTTTTAAAAGCAAAAGTTAATAACGAACATGAAATAAAATGGTAACCAAAACAAGTTGAGGTAATTAACTCTTTAAAAAATCCTTGAAACAAAAACAGGAAGAAAACTCACAAGTTCTATAAATTTGATTCAAAGATAACTATGATCACAAGAATAAAAAACTAAATTAAAAAATAAAATAAGCATCAAATTAAGCCTTTAAGACATACGAAGAGATAAAGAAACAAATAAATAAGCTGGATAAAAAAAAAACAGCATAATATACACATGATTTGCACATCGAAACACTCAAAATGTATAGAACAGGTAAATTTTAAGATCCAGAACGGTCTCCATCTACTCACCGGGTATCTTCATGGTTTACAAATCTCAATCAGACATCTCATATCAAAATGCTCATCTACCCTTTCTTCTAAGTTCTTAAGTTTCTATTCATTAATCAATCCAAACCTTCTAGACATCTCACGTCACTACCTCAAGAAAGGCTAAATGTCACTTGCTAGACATCTCATGCCACTACCTAAAGATAGGATTTGTGTTATTGAGGCAGATCAATACACGTTTTATTATTCAGATACTTCTCTTTTATTTTTGTTTTTTTATTTCCCTTCTCTCCCCTCTTGAGATAATAATATCTATGATATAATTTGTTCCACGAGTTAAGGAGTTTTGCAAGACAATCTGAGCTCTGCAACTTGAAGACTTTTTGCATCAAATTTACTATACCAGTCAGCTAATGGATTTTCTTTTTTCCCCTCACTTATGACAAACTAAGAAACGGCAAAATTGAATAAGCTAACGATTAAAAACTAAATGCAACTAAATGCAATCTCAAGAGATATAGTTCAACTGGTCAGGTTTTAGGTTTGCTCTCCAAATGTCACCAGTTCGAGTTCTACAAACATCAAGATCACTAAAAACTTACATGATTATTAACTTCAGAACTCGTGAAATTAGTCGAGGTGCACGCAAACTGACCCGAACATCCATGTTAATTTTTTAAAAAAAACTGAATGCGATCATACTCAATGGCATTAAAAGCTTTGTAATTAATTGGTGGATTACGATCTGATTAAGAAGGCAACCCTATTGCAATATTCTATCTTCTCTCATTGACCAAACAAGACCTTTCCATTATTTATTTCAAGATGTGATTAAGTCAACTCATTTGAAGAAGTTGAGCTATGTACTTAACTTGAAAAATACACGGTGGAACGAACAGGATAACAATTGCTGAGATAACTCGTACAATTATTGTATTCTATTTGACCCGACATCCAAAATTCATTTGTCTAACCAAATACAAAGGTGGGATTTGCATACTTGCACTACTGTTTGTTCCTTTTTCTCTCCCTCTCTCTCTCTCTTTTAACTACATAGTTAAGAAAAAGGAAGATAAGAATGAGCAAATTGTTTAATGAGAATAAAATCCAACTGGTCGGTGAAGCAGTTTAAAAATGGATGTGTGGATAGGGCAGGCTCAGTGGAAAAATGATTAGAGAGCAATGAACTTGCTTTCAGATTGCCGTCCTATTGCTTGATTCTATCATATAGGAGTTATAATTATTGTCTAGGTTTGTGCCATGGCTTATTTGTTCAAATTCTTGTAATTTTCACCTACCCTCTCATTCTCTTTTTCTCACACACACGTACACATTAAGCCAATTGCAATACTTTTTTTAAATTAGGGTTTCGCTCCCTCCATAGCCATCCCCTATCTAGTTTGACTTTTGAAAGTGTGAAATATTTAAATGCAATTAGTATTATTTCCACCAAAGAGAGAGTTCCTAAATTCCAAACAAAGACAACTACTTAATCATTGGTTTTGTGAACTTTATGTGAAATGTCACCAAATTAGTCTTCCCCTTTGTGGGGTTGACATGGATTAATTGACCCATGCTGAAACATTCCTTTTAGTCTTCATGGGGTCCCACATTTCATAACTCCTTCAAAATTATCAGAAAAATTATCAGGAGATAGGTTTTAGGACATCGATTGAAAACATGGGTCATCCTTTGTCATTTTATGTTATTAAGACAAGTCCTTGCTTGCTTATCTCAACACTTGATTTTCGGAATTGTCTTATGTAAATGTATTCAATAACATTTTTGTTTTGTATTCTTATTTTCTTCTGATTCTAGATTTTGAATACACTTTTAGTTCAAGATGCAGATCCTAGGGGCCGGTGTGCATTATTCAGGTCACGAAGGTTTGCTTTTTATATAAATCGTAAGTTAATTTAATTTTTTTTTTAAAAGCAGTTTTTATATATCAAATTAAATATTATTTACATCTGAACTAGTACATGTGGAAATCACTAATTTAGCTGTGACTGTGATTTCTTTCAAGTGTTTGATTATAATTTGAAAATTAATTCAACAGCCCCACTCCCATGTGTTATTTTTAAAAGTTATAATTTGCAACGTTTTTAAAAGCCTCACTATTCTTATTTTCTTATAATTCAACAAAAATAATTTAAGTTTTTAAGTAAGATCTCAATATATAATTTATATTATTCTCTAACACTTCTCATCAAGTGAAAACTCTTTGGACTTGAAATTTGCAAAGACCTATAGTACTTTGTGTTTAATTTTTATCAAATAAATAGAGGATAGAGGATAGTGAGATTCGAACTCGTGATCGCTTGATCATCAAGGCTCTGATACTATGTCAAAAAACTATTTTAATCCAATAACTTAAACGGTTAGATAAAGTTCCAATATATAATTTATATTATTCTCTAACAATTTTCTTCCTTTTTTATCCCTTTTAATTGCCAAAAACCATGTACAAGGTTAAGCAACCAATGTAGTTAGAAAATATTGGATCTTAGTGTTTTTTTTTTTTCCTGATAAGCATACGAATACATGGAAAACACCTATTGGAAGATTGCAAAGTAGCAAACGGAGCTTGTAAACCAGAGAACAGAGAGCCAAGAAACACAAGAACAAAGGAGACAGGATGAACACCCATTCCATGTCATCTTCAGAGCAAGAATCTCCCATCAGTTAGAGATAGACCTTAGTTCATGGGACATTTACCAAAGAATCAGCTAACGTTAATTTTCACTTGCACCATTGATGGCGTCTAGCTAATTCGAAATTCTCTGAGGTTATGATATGGGTCACTCCACAGGCGACCATCCACAACACGAATCATCATTACAAAAAAGAGAAACAGAAACTGAGATGGGTCAATTTTGTTCTTATTAATCGAAGGACCCCAAAAGCTAGCCCAAGGAGTTAAAAATAAGGCTGTATGTTGTATTGTTTCAGGTTTTAATTATGGTAGAGAGAAGTTGTCGAGAGATGAATGAATGGGTTGGACCTACTCTTTTTCGTTCATTTTCTTTATTCTCATAATTACCAAACGAAGAATTCCCTTTCTCTCTTTTTTGTCCACGCAAAAAAAAAATATATCTTCTTTAATTTACTCTCATCTGTATATAATTTTTATACCTCATATGATATAACACTTGGTACCCAAGTTGCAAGTCTCCATGAAGGTTTTTGGGAAAATTGTTTGAGAGCCATTGGTAATTTGAAAAAAACATATTCTATAATTTCTTTTATATATATATATATATATATAATTTCCAATTTGCAAGAAGCCAATATTGTGAAATGCCAATTATAAAAATATACTCATAATATCATTTTGAAGTATTCTTTCATCTACACCAAAAATTTTTTATATATACTTAAATATTATTATTATTTTATTAAACCTATAAAATTAGAAAATAAATACTTGAAACAATAATAATTTCTTTTATAGTATAAAAAATTATATTTTTATATATATTTTATTGGAAATTATATATATATATATATATATATATATAATTTCCAATTTGCAAGAAGCCAATATTGTGAAATGCCAATTATAAAAATATACTCATAATATCATTTTGAAGTATTCTTTCATCTACACCAAAAAAATGATACAACTTAAATATTATTATTATTTTATTAAACCTATAAAATTAGAAAATAAATACTTGAAACAATAATAATTTCTTTTATAGTATAAAAAAATTATATTTTTATATATATTTTTTTGGTAATTGTTAGAGAATAATATAAATCATATATTACATCACCTAACAAGTTAAGTTATTACGTTGAGATGGTTCTTTGATATGATATCAGAGCCTTATGACCAAACGGTCACGAATTCGAATCTTACCATCTTTATTTATTTGATAAAAAATCAAGTACAAGGTAATTTGGGCATATACAAATTTCAAGTTCAAAGGGCTTTCATTTAAAGGGGTGTGTTAGAAAATAATATAAATTATATCTTGGACCTCTAACGGCTTAAGTTATTGGATTAAGATGGTTATTTGACAATAACGAACATTTAATTTTTATTGAAGGAGTTAAAAATTAAAAAAAGTGTGACTAAGAAATATTAATTTTGTTGTAGCATATATTAAAGATGAAATTAACACAAGTCTCCAAATAGGTGGAAAAATACAAGCCAAGTTGAAAATTGAATTTGGACCAGCATCATGAACAGTCTTTTGCAATAACATCGTAATTTTTTACTCTTTATTTTTTTCATTTTCCACATCTTAAAGTGATGAGCACAAAAATTCAAATTAGAAACCTTTGCTTTCACTCAATTTCTTAAAGGAAAGAAAGCCAGTGACTCTTTTTTTTTTTTTAATCATGAAAAGCCACTGACTTGATTTAATATCCATTGATGACTTTTTGACAATTTAAGTAGAAAGTGAGCACTTAAAGAGTTTGGTGAAGTTGGGATGGTTAAGTAACTTGCCCTATATGATAGTACAAACAAAGAGATATAGAAATATCGAAGAGAGAATCACTTAGACAATAGCTTTTTGGATTTATTTGCTGACCAAATTCATAATTATAATTAAGCAAGGGAAACAAGATTAGATAATGTTGTCTCATCTATAACCAGTTTAAGCCAAACAAAACCATACGTAACCTCGTGTCTTGTAAGAGTCAATATGGCTTTCGTCCAAACACTAAATTACGAAAGGAAAGTTAAGCTGCTCCTGTTATTCAAGATAAAAATATCTTATAAGAAATTTGATTATTATGTAGAGTTTAGAATGATGCAAACATTAGCACGCATCTTCTCTTTGTTTTTTTCTTTTTATATATAAAAAATGCTTTTATTTCTCTTAAAAAGTAGAATATGATCGATACTGTTTTCTGAAATATTCACTCTAGAAACAAATGTTTGTCTGGTTTCCGGATCTTCTATTTTTTTTAAAAAAAATTGCTTTTAAGTAAATTCGAGAACGAAGCAAAAACAAGTTTTATTATTTATTTTTGTTTAGAATTGTGTTTGGCTAGTGGCAGAGCTTATCGCACGTGGACATGCAGCGTCTGGAGGTTGTGGGAGTCGCCATCTAGTTATTTAGTACAGGGTCGCTAGGAAACCCGGGTATACTAGTTTTATCAGAGATTCTAAGGGTAAGGGACTCGTTATGACTATATAAGATATTAGCACCTCTACCGACCCTACATGAGGTAAGTTGTATTGTGTGATCTAAATGTCGTTTAAAGGTTTTGATGAGTTTCTAATCGGTGGTCTGTCTATGGCTTGGGGTGAATATTTAATTGTGTTAATAAATTTGGCATTTTGAATTTATTATGAGCCTGTGTACCCAAATGAATTCTTATAGAAATGATCCGTGTAGGTGTCTTGATATAGTTCATCTATCTTGAAAGGAGAAAGAGTTTTCTACAACTCGTGCGTTGTGGTGAAAAATATTCCCGATAAAAATTATTGAATATTCAGAATAATTCTGAGATTTTTTTAGTCAACTCTTGATAGTAGTTCTAACATTTATATCAGAATATTAATCATTAATTCTCATGAATTAAAATTTTATCAGTTATTATAATATTAACCAAATTCTCATGGATTCAATAAAGTAATTATTAAATCCAAAATGCATGCTAAAAAAATAAAATATACCACATATTTTATTTTTTAAACAATATATGATTTTTTCATTTTTGAGAAACTTGATTGTATGCAATTAAATATTTAATTCTTTTTGTCTTTTTGGTTTTTAAACATTCAAAAAATATACAAGAAAATACAAACACACACAGTCTTTTTTTTACTGTAGTTTTTACTCACACACCCCATTATTATATGCTTACAAACAATAACAATTCAAAAATTAAAAATAAATAAAACACACATTAAACTTTTAAATTTTGCAAAAATAAGCCACCCAAAATTCACAAAATAATCTGGGAGAAGTCGCAAGAACTTAGAAACCACACTAGAAGATTTCGGGGCTGGAGGAAAAATGGTGGTGCATGCATCCACGCGCCACTATTGCTGGAAAACATGGTGGATCTGAAGTAATTCTTCTTCTCTTTCGTCTTATGCCAACAGTGAATGTCATTATGGCCTACAAGCAAAGGAAATCACACAGGCAATTCATTTTCATCTTTTTCTGTTCTTTTTTCAAAGATCTGTTTCTCAGTTTCTTTCTTTTTTATAGTTATTTCAACAATCACAGGGGGTAAAGACGCAATGGAAGTTAGGTCTTGCTTGCATCACTAGTTTGAGGGCTTGTTGATTTCAGGTTTTGTCTTATGTGGAGGTAGTGAAGGTTGATTGATGGCTGGTGTTTTGGTGAGTTAAAGAGAAAATGCTAGATAGGGGGAAAGCTTATCATGGTTATGAGGTTGGTGGCTTTGTAGTGTTAATGTTAGGTCTTGGTAACTAGTTGAAGGTTGAAGATAAAGTAGTTGAAGGCTATGGACATGTTAGAAAAGAGATGAAGCATACGGCGACTCACGGTGGGACCAAAAGGTTGTTCACATGACTGGGTTTTCGTTGTTACTAGTAACAACGATGAGCTATGGTGTTGATGACCACCATTGGAATTAAAAGAGAAAGGAAGCTTGAACCACAAGTTTTTTTTGTGTGGGTAAGGTTGTTAGTAATGGTTCGGCCAAGAGGTTGATAGAGAAAAAGGACACCATAGGGGAGGATGGCAACCCATGGAATCTCTCTAGTTAATCGTTATGAAAGGAAAGATGGCTACGGTGGGTGATCTCATGGTGGTTGGCTGGAAGTGGTATTGATGGATCGGTCAAGTGTAGGAAGGTAAGGGATGGGGGCCACATGAATGGTTTGGTTCTCTCTTTTTTTTTATCAGAGAAGGCATATGGTTTTGTTAAAAGTAGGGGTTTTATAGCCTATGCTGATAGTTGATGTGTTTGGAGCTGGAGAGAGCTTTTTGGTATTTTTATTTTCATTTTTTTGTAATGGTCTTCCCTTAACAGCTTTCCCTTAAAATTCCTTCCTTTTTTTAACTGTCGTATAACCACATATTTATAGGTAAATAAGTTTGTTATTGTTAATTGCTTAGTCTCAAAGCAAACTTGGTGACCAAGTAACCCATAAACAATTTAGTCCCTCAACTTCTTTCTTTTCATTTTTAGTCCTTTTATTCACTTTGATTTTTTCTTATATTATTTTTTTTGTATTTTGATTTTTTTGAAAAAGAACAATACCAACGTCGATTCATAAAGCAAGTTAACAACTAAACGCATAGAAAAAGACACTGAAAGTGATGTAAATACATCAAAAATGTATTGTTTTGGGTTTTTCTTTTGTTGTTTTTCAGCTATTTTTGGTATTTTATGAAACTTTTCCAAAAATAGAGTAAAAGACTAGGTAGCAATAAATGTCATATCTTTATAATATTTACAGAGAAAAGACTTGTTAAGTGCTTTCTGTAGTAAGTTTGTAAAGACAAACGAACTGTTCTTTCATAACACATTTTCTCGAACTTCTAGTTTTGTTAACCGAAAACTTTATTTTCATAGCAATCCCCTTCAACCAGAACTATGATCAAATTATGTTCAGCTTGGTTATCTTTAAATATCAATCTAGCGATTCCCTTTAACTAAAACAAAAATCTTGTCCTTCAGCTAGGTTAACTTGAAACCTCAATTCAGTAATCCTCTTTAACCAGAACCAAAGTATAAAACAGCTCAACTAACCTGAAATTCCAATCTGACAATTTCTTTTAATCAGAATCAAAATCTAAAAAATAGCTCAACTAACCTAATATCCTAATTTGAAGATTTTCTTTAACCAAAATCAAAATGTTGTATTTGGTTAGGTTAACATGAAATCTCAATCTAGAGACCCCTTTTAACCATAACCGTGGTAGTTATCTTCAGTTCAGTCAAACATTCTTTCTCATATGCTTATTGACCTAAGCATCAGAGAATCTTTCGTGGCTCATAATCAAGCCCAGGGTCGTAGTTTGTGGAAAGCTCAATTTCTATGTGATGTTTTTCACTACTTCATTAGTGGCATTGTATGTGAGAATTAAATAAAAAGTCAATTCATTCTCTTTCATTACTCACCAAATACTCTTTACATGGTTGATAAAACTCTAGGATATAGAAGAATAACTTATCTACCCACCATTGAGACCCGAGTTCCTCTAAGTCTCCAACAACTATCTTATTAGGTGCATATGCTCAATAATGTTGTCATTGCAATACAACTGCATCTTCACTCTCTTTCTCTTACACAACAACGAGTTCTTATGCTTGCACCACTAAGTATGCAATGATGAATCCAGTCTTTAAGAGACATGGCTAGATAACATGTAAACAAGTAACTCCCGTACTTGTATGCTCAAAAGGAGCTATACCAATTGTTCTCACATAAGATACTCCAAATAAAGATTCAATCACCATCAATCTCCACATGAGTCTTACTTACACATCCCAAAACATTCTAGGCACGAAACAAAATCCATGACTCTACGAGCTTCTAAACACAACCCCTACCAAGTGGGAGAATCTTTAATTTATCATAGAATACTAAACACGTGAGTATTCAAAGATTGTGTCTCTGTAAAGGCCAATTTAAACAACTATAAAGGACTCATAAACCCCAAAAAACACATACAAAATATGAGAAACATCCTTGAGCTTGTCACATGAGAATGTGATGTTATGTGCAAAGTTATTCCAATAATGCTTATAGGTCTCTATGTGTATAATACCATATCCTAAAATGTGGTTTTATTTTTTATTTTTATAATCTCGGCTCTAAACTCATCTCTCCCTTTGGCATAAACATTCTAAGTAAAATGATTATCACTTAATTCTTTAACATCACACAACAAGAAAATGAGAGCACTAAGGCATATCTTCAATGGTTTAACAAAAAAAAAATACTCTACGTTAAAAGACTCATTGAACTAATTACCATAGAAGCTCTGATTAGTGGAGTCTATAATTATTCCCTATGAAAAAAGTTGTATTCTCTCTTTAATGAAAATTCCTTAAAGTTAAACAAGCAATGAAAATTTGTATTATGATGGAATAAGCTAGTGTAACCATATAAAATCGCCCACGTTTCCATCAAGTAAAGTCTCCTTAACATCACTAGTATCCAAATAAAGCATCTAAAAAGAGCATAATGAGACATTCATGATCACTTGACATTCCTTAAAATCTTATCATCTAAATGGTTGAGGTGCAAGCTATTATTAGAGAGAAAGAATTTATGCAATATCCTTCTCCCATGAAAAGTGAAGTGAACACAAAAAACCCTAATAAGTTCTATCTTTTTCATCGTGAGCATAAACATGACACTAAGGAATGTCATGTCCTGAAAAAAGAATACGAAGAAAGATTGATAGCCAGAGGTTTGTTTTATTAGCTCATGAAAAAAGAAACTAAACCTAAACATGAAAGGAAGGAAGTCTACACACATAATGATATACCTAAGATCATATAATCTCCAAATTAGATCTAAGAATTATATCTCTGACTTTTGAACTTTTTAATAAAATCAGTATTTTTTTTATATCTTCAATGTCAAAAAAAAATCTCCAAATATATGTCTATTAAAATCTCCACGGCAAGATCTTTATGAGTCCAAATATTTCTCCATTGAATCTCCATATAAGTCTCCAGGCTCTCTAAAAGGTTAGGGATGTTTCTTTAGGTCTCTACAACCATTTATCTCCAAAAGAATTAGAAATCCTTCTGTAGGTCTTTATGACCATTTATTTCCAAAGGAATCAAGGATCTTTCTCCTTGTCTTAATGATCACTTGTCTTTAAACGGATCAGATCCTTCTCCACTCTTTATGACTACTTATGAAACACTTTTATACGTCTTTAATACATACACAAATCATATTACTTACTTTTACTCTTATTTCTTACTATTACACTCCTTTAAACAAAACAAGAAAATTAAATTCTTCTTTCTCAGGTAGAAACATTGATAAAAAAAAAAACATCAATTATATAAAACAAGTATTTCCTTCTCCCTTTTTTGCTAGTTTAGTCTTTAATTTAAAAAAGTCTATTTAAAAGACTAAGGGGGGCAAATGATAGTGTGTATTTTTTTAAAACAAAAAAAATTAAGAAGATTGAGAGTGTGTTTGGGTTGGTGCCCAAATGGACTACTTTTTTCAAATTGTTTTGGTAGTAGCTCAAACATACCACATGTTTTTCTCTCTCTTATGTGTTTTCACCCTCATGTCGTTTATGGGCACCACCTCCATGTCTTTAATGGTTATAACTCAAATGTTGGATCAAGGGCAAAACGACCAAATGTTTTCCTCCTCCTCCTCCAACCTTTTTCAAATACACTGTCTAATACACACACACTGAACATTTTTCAAGTTACGAATCAAAACGCAACATTGCGCACTGCCCACCCACATAAACTTTTTATGTTTATACTAACAATTTTTTTATCAGTACAAACTTTTATGCAAGTTGGCACTGCATTTTCTAGTTAATGGTTGATAGTGAAACACGTACCATATTCTTTACAATTAGGCACCTCCTTTCCCAATCAGTGGTTATTTCTAGCTAATATGTCACTAATATTCACAAACTACTCTCCCAATAATGTGTCAAATTCACATTCAATGATAGGAATCAATGTTTTTACCAATTAATTTTCATGCAACTCCAAAAATGAATTAACGTGATCAAGATCTATAAATATTTTGGATCGCCAAGTAAATTGAATAAGTCATAACAGGTCTATAAACATGTCTCCAATATCCTAACTATCTCTATTTGTTTTCTCGAGGCAGTAACTAAGCATTAGCTAGTTGTTTATTATTTTTATCAATATTCTGTTGTTTTCATAAGTTATTGATTAACTAAACGCAATCATAAAGTTGTAATTCGATTTTGCAGAGATTTCTATTTCAAATTTGTAATTTATAAGAAATTATGAAAATAAAATTAAAAGAATAATCCTATAAAAATATTTTAAAAAGGAAAATAAAAAGAATATTCCTACAAAACAGAAACCGAAAGAAATCAACAAACTCGTAATTCAAAGTCAATTGCTTCCACACGTTTTTTCAGGTTAATAAACACATCAAGGGCTATACCTACACCGTTTACAAAAGTCAAGCATGTACAAAAGTCACGAGGAGTAAACTTATTGCAACCTAATTCAACACGACTTTTGAGATCAAATGAAAAAGTTAACTAAAGAATTCAGTTCAATTTGTCGAAACTAAAGTAAGTTTCTATTGGCTAGGAGGTTGATCCTCATCAAAGGAATGTTTATTTGATTACCATGAAACCAGCATGCCAAATTAGAATTTGTTGGCATTATTTTATTTGGTAGGCACAAAAAACGTAATAATTATGTATGTGCTAGCAATTTAATTAATAATCTGGAATGACTTGTTAACTTGTAATTATTTTAGCAATCTCATAAATATAATATTCTAACATAATATACAAGTAAATATTGTGCACATAAGTACAAGGTTTGGTTTGCTTTGCTTTGCTTTTCTTCCTGTTTGCTAGTGTTACTTTCTTCCCTAATCTCTGCACACCCTCTCTAAAATAAACAAGTTTTGTTGAACTACTGATGTAAGGGGAAGATTTGGTCAAATAATTATGAAAAAAATATATACTTGTATATTATGTTAGAATATATTTAGGGCTTTTTCTTCAACCGGATTTGATAGTGTCTATGATGTAACATGCACCTAACCTTGTAACATACAGCAAGAGACTCAAACAGCAAATTTTCAATGCACATGAACCCGATAGTCGTTGTACTTGAGACTTATTTCTTCTATTAAGATTCGTTGGATCGATTTTCAAAGGGTCTAAGTCAATTACAGAGAAGAACATGAGGATGCCAGGAAAAATGACTCGAGCTTTCTTAGGAGTGGGGGCACGGGCTCCAAGCTGCTTAGCTGCATGTCACAATTATTATTGAAGAAAAGGAAAAGGGACCTACTAGGATTTGCTAGCTAGGACGGCAAGTTCTAACCCAACCCGAATTTTGTTTGCTCAGCCTAACCGATTGTGTGATTCACAAATGGTTTGAGATCGAACTTCTTGGGAGCCAATGAACCATTTATAATTGGACTGGGCTAGGGTCTAAGAGGGTAGTCGACCCAAGGAGTTATGATACTCTCTTTCAAAAAGATATACACGAATTGGGTTAGACTGAATTGGAATGTGTTTCAATCCATTAGTATTACACAAATTGGGTTAGAGTGGACGATTGCATCAAATATTTTCTTAGATATTTAATCCAAGGTAAACAAAAGTTATCCGAGAAAGGGAAATTGAGGTTGCGTTTTAGAAGTGTACCAAAACATACACAAAAATGGATATAAATAAGATAGAAATATGTTTGATGTAATTAAAAACTAATTGATATTTAAAAAAAATCACAAAGAAAGGGTATTAATTAACATAAAAAAAAAAATTAAGGTCAGACGTTGCTAGGTATGGTAAGTCAGACCAATCGCCTAGTCACATGGCCTTTATTTTTTTTCTTAATTCAATAGAAAGGACAACATGTTATTTGCCCCAATTCTTTTATAAAAAAAAAAAGACATGTCATTTGCCTTGCATAATTTAGAACTCCTAGAATTTGGTAATTTTGAAACCAATTTTTTCATTGGAAAACCTATTTTGACCCAAAATATCTAGAAGACATCTTAGGAACATTATTAAACCAATTCATGGCCTCTAAAAACACAAAAAATCACCCCAAAATAAAAACTATTCCTAAGTTCAAATCTATTTGTCTAGTTGTTTTTATGTTAAAATGATATTTTTTTATATCAACATATCAAAACGATCAAAAAAAAAACACTTAAAAAGCATCAATTTGAAAACAAGTTAAGCAAAATACAATTTGAAAAGTAAAAGTTAACACGAACACTAAGAAAATCTAAAACGAAATGAAATAACACTAATAATCATGTTCTGAAATCCAACCAAACTTATAATCTAGTCTAAGATTCGGGTTAATACCCAAATTACAAGTTAACCTGCTAGTCACCTGAGATGCACTAACTAAAACTTGTTCAGTCCAGTTTGTGGGTCATGGTTTTACAAACATTGCTATTAATCCTTAGTTCATCTAAATTACTTTATATTGTGCGCAGAATTATATATTTCGTTACAGACATTAGCTTTTCTAATGTTGATAACAGCATGATTTAGATAATGGTGGCACCTTTTGTTTTAACTTGGATAGATTAAAAGTGATCTTATTACAGGAAACAATCAATCAATTCCAAAGTACATGCACAAAGGAAAGCTGATACAGTAAAACCAGACAGTTGGAGGAAGAGCCAACAATGTAATGATGGCAGAGGTAAGCCTCAACAGCTTGACAAAGAGACATAAATACTAAACAATAGCAGAACCAAGTTGGAAGAGGTGGTCTTTTGTTTTTGTTAACACAACTTTTCAAGTAGTTGATAATAGTCCTGATGCAACTCATGATTCCCAGAAACTGCTGCAGCTTCACTTGTATTTGTCCTATATTTTTCTCCTTGTTTAGACACCATAGCATTGGCTGTAGCATCCCTGCTAAAAGACCCATCTCTATTTCTGTCTACTTCCACAGCCAAGTCTTTCTCAACTAGAAGCCTTGCATTAAGAGGTTGATCAATGGAGAAAGGTAACACTACAAGACAATGTCGAAATTGCGAAGTCTCTATCACAGATCCCCAACCACTGTGAAACAGAGATCCCCTAATTGATGGGTGCCATAAAGTCTCCATCTGTGGTTCCCATCTCATACGCACAATTCCTTTGTTACTCGTACGCTCAATAAAACCTGAAGGGAGAGCATCAACATCATTATTAATTAACTCCACTAGGTTTCCTGAGAGTCCAGACAAACGGCAATGGCCTGATAGCTCGAGTCCATAAGCTATCTCATGTATTTGGTTTTTATTTAGCTTAGTCTTGCTCCCAAAACCCGCAAACACAACAGAATTTGGTTTCTGTTCACCAAGCCAAATGAACATCTTCCTCCATGACTCGTCATTGACCGTTGCTCCTGTTTCCGGTCTCTCAGAGGGAGTAAACCTACTGGAATCCTGGTTTTCCACATAGTTTTTCATAAAGATTAATGTACTCGCCTTCAAATTCATTGCAAGTACGTATGGCCAATGCTTGACAAACATTAAGAATCTTAGCAGTCCTTTCCGCATCTGATATTCCTGAAGCATTTATCTCCATAGAACCCTGCGTGGAAGCCAGTAGCCTCATTAAGCTTGAAAGCTATGGAGGAGGGAAAGTCAAACCATCCTAGTGGTTTTGTCAAACTTTCAGGTGAGGACCGGAACCTTTTCTGGCCATGTCCAACAAGATAATGTAGAGGCCACATGAATGCAGCTGTTGAAGCTGAGCATGGAGAAAATACCATGAGCGAGACATCATGTGCTTGGGCTATCTCCACCACCCAATGAACAATAACATCAGCTATGATCCAGTCTGCTGATCGATTGGATACAATTTGCCTGAAGGGTTGCTGCAAGAGATATGAAACTTTCAGGTACTGAATTTTCTCAGACGGAATGTCCAGCTTCTGCACCTTCTGGCTAGAGATCTTTGTCGTTTTAAGTTCGGCAATGGAATTTCCACTAGGTCAATAAGTGAAATCAGGTTTGGAAGGATTTTGGGGAGACGTTGGATGCTTTTTGGCGTTGACATGAAGGATATTTTTGATCTTGCTTTGGCCAAGGCAATGGAAAGTTGAAAGAATGGCATGATGTGGCTAAAGGCAGACCATGGAACCATCACTACATGAAGATCTACAGCCATTTTTTATTTCGTTCGCCTTAGTACTGTACTTGAGCTTGAGCTATAAGCCCTTGCCGCCCTCAAATGATATAATTCCATTACCTTGGTGTGTTTGAATATATAAAAGATAGGGCCAACAATACAGCCATACTTGTCAAAATATAGAAATCAAGAGACTTTGACAACAATGAAGTATTGGTCGTTTTATACCTTTTTTCCTTGCCTTTTTTATCACTATATCTGAGTTTCAGCTATATTCACTTGCTCGCCCTCAAATACATACTTCGATACATATTATATATATATAGAAATATGAGAATTTGAAATTAATGGGCTATAGTGTTTTTCCAATGATAATTAGATTCCTTTAATATGAGCTTCTAAGCTAGTCGTAGATGTGGTGTCCTATATATAATTTTGGAATTTCTTATAGAAATGCAGTTTTAATTATGCCTTGCTCTGAACTTGGAAACATGGGCCTTATATGATCACATTATCAAAAGCCAGGAATATAGCTTCTCTATCTTCTCTGTCTCTTTTTTTTAATATTTTATTTATAAGCAATTTTTATTTTAAAAAAAACTAACGAGTCAAGTAATTGATTGTTTCAATTGCAGTAGTTCCTCGCTCAGCTGAACTATGGAATGATAAAGAGAAATTTTTTTTATGCACATATTTTTTTTCATAATTGGGCCCTTCCATGTTTATTGTATTTGAGACTGGTCTTGATGGTTTTTTCTAGTAAACTAGGTGTGGGGTTTTTGCAGAGTCATCATTGAATTGATATTTGATTTTGTAAGAAATTATTTAAATAATTTTTGTTTTTCAAAAGATTAAAACTAAAAGGTCTATAATTGAACATTATGAAAAAATACAACCATTTTTCATCCTTTATGGCAAGAAAAAAAAATCATGGCACATAACCAAATGGAAAAGAGAAAAAAAAAAAGAGAAGAAGAATTGAAACTTGGATTTAAACCGGAGTTCTATAGTTTCTATTCATCGTCTTGGAAGGAAACTCTTATCAAGTGGTTCCAGCGATACCAAAAAAGATTGTTTTTAGATCAAGAAGGAAATTGTTTGTGCCTTTCTAATATGATGACTTCTATTACACCCTACCATGTGTATTAAACATGTCAATCACTTTTTATCTTATTTGTTTAATTTAGTCCTAGATTCTAGAATAACTCTTCAATTATGTTCTGAATTTTTTCATACCTAAGCCCAAACCCTCTTCTCTTGATTTAGTTTATCTTTTTATAAAAACTTTTTAATTTAGTCACAAATTTCATCAAACTCAAATCTAATGAAGGCTCAAACAAGAAGAGAATACAGGAAAGAAAAAAAAAAGAGAGAAATACTTAGCCAATCGAGTTAGTAAATTGTATTTGTGTCCATAACTCAAGTTATGAGCTTGGTAGTTCGCTTAAGTTGATAGGTGGTGATCCAATATGTTCTATCTCAATTATATATTAAAACAAAATGTCAACCTGAAATTGATTTAGAGCTAATCATATTTTTACTAGTCGTATGGGTTGTTTTTGCATCTATCTAATCAATTGAGTCATATTATAGCAATTCATATATGGTTTAATTTTAACCTTAATTTAAAACAAATAATTAGGTTGGGAGATTTCAAAGTTGACCCATTAGAACGAGTTTATAATGATATTATTAAAGACTTCACTATAAATTGTCTATTTTTATGTTTTAAAAAAACGACATTTAGATATTTAAAAAAAAAAACATATAAATAACATTGTCTTATAAATATTTTTTATTAGATCAAGACCTGATATGTTAAGTATATATCTATTATTTTAATTAAAAGTGCTCACAAGAATTTGATTAATATCTCAAATCCATAACAAAGACTTCTATGATTTGGAAGTGGTTGAATCAAGTCACTAATCTTTAACCGACTAAGTCCATATGTGTATATATAAATGGACTTCTAAAAATTCTTTATATAAATTATCTATGATTTGAAAGTGATTGATGGGTTTCTTTTTTCAGGTTTGGTCATTATAGGCAACAAATTTTTATTTAAAAAAAAAAGATAAAGTAATGCTTAAGTTAGAAAAATTAGGGATGAAAGTGATGTATGAGAAGAGAATAATAAAAAATGAAAAAGAATAATTTTATAGAAATCTTTTTATGTGTTTCGATCATTTAAGTTGCCTTATACATAATGATCTTGGGGTATTTATACACTCCCACATCGTTTAAATCATATGAATTTGCCATGAAAGGAGTAGAGTTGCAAGCATAAGAGAAACCAGTGAGTACATTTGCTTTGCCATGGAAACCGTGCATCACACCAAAAAAATAAAATGAATTGCTTATGGAGCGAACTAACTAATGAGGCAAAGTATTACGTAGAAGCCTCGCTGCTAACTAGTGAGCCGGTTTGATTGTGGCCCAATAGCTGGACCAAACAGCCCCCTTGCTGTCTGGTATTTCTCTCTTTTGTAGGCCTTTTAGCTCGGCCCTCTCTCTTGAGCCTTGGGCCTTTTAGTTTGGCCCCAAAATATAAGATTTGAGTTCAAGAGCTGAAATCATGTCTGTAGTCAAGTGCTTACCACTTGTTGTACTTTTGTGGGTTGCCTGTCTTCTCATTACAATGTCTTGTTAAGCTTACAGCATGGATGATACACCAATGAAACTTTCTCAATTCGTCCAGTTGAACTTGGATGAAACTTTCCAGTTGGTTAGGTAACAACGTTCTGTAGGATTAACCAATGATAATGACAGATCAACCAACGAAAAAACAAGTTGCTCCTTGTAGTTTTCCTAGGCTTATGAAGTTGATTCCTTTTCTGTCACATCCATGTCTAACTTTCACACTTGAAAAGCAGACTCGTCAATGATCATATGACCTTGAATTTCTTGTCCTTTTCCATGGACTAAAAGCGTATGCACATGCATCCTTTCTCTAAAATGGCTTGATGGTTTGGTTCACTGCAAATATCTGAATTGCTCCCGCATTTGATAATCACGAAGGAAGATTCAATTAGGTGGGTTATTAATGCCTAACAAATATATCCTCTTTCTTATCAGATAGGGATTGTATGGCTCTTGTACATAGACAATTGCTAGGTTTTGTGAAATGTGCAGATAAGCTTTGTTTCTCTTTTGTTGATATTCTTATAGAGATCTGATTAGCTATGGAAAATGGTTGCTGGAAACACCATAACATGATTGCGTTTCAGTAGCTGAAGATATTATTTGAGGCAGATTGATCATAAATGGCCTACTACGTACAGCTCCTTCTATGATGATGATTATCAGAGTGAGTACTATAACGGTGAGTCTCTCGATCTCCTTACTATAATGCAATGGTTCTGTCCCAGATCATGATATTCAGTGGCTTATTCCAGCTACAACTATAATGAGCACCAAATGTTTGCCCACGATCCGCTTCCTTATTATGCTTTACGATCGTGTCTCAAGTTTACACAAGAATTGCATACTCTGCCTCTACTTTCTGGGAGCCTGTGTGTATTGAGAATGATCCTGGTCCTTGCTATCATGAACAGACGCGGTTCATTGTCTCGTATAAGGTCTCCGACTTTAACGAGACTGAGTTCGAAGAATACGATCCAACTGCTTATATATGGTGGCGGCTATGATCTTGCTGCAAACTTACGGAAAACCTCTTCCTCCCTCGGACAAAATTTGTTACCCTAGTTCAACGCCGGATCCGAATGCCTTATCATTAAATGGTGTCTCCTATGGATCGATTACAGCACCTTGCGGAAAAGATGAAGTCAACGAACCTGCTCCGAAACCTCGAAGTGAAAGGAAACCGCTTAGACTTCCTGCTATTGAAGCAGCGCCTCTGTCCCTTGAACATGGCAATGGCAAAGGAAATTCCCAAGAAAAGTCTCTAGTCTTGCATAAAGGTGAAGAAAGTGAGGAAAACGAGGGTGATCATCACGATTCTTTGCCCGGCTATGATGCTGGATATTGCAATGGATCAAGTGGAGAACTTGGTTATGAGTATGGCCAGGAAGTGCCACAAATTCCATCAGGATATGCCTTGGAAGCAATGGACCTGCAGCTTTGTGAAAGCTATTTGGTTACTGGCCTTGTCTTTCTAGGCATGCTAGGAATGACAATGATCGTCAACAAGCTACTGATTGTGGAAGTTATGGGAACCAACGAAGGGGACTGCTGATTATCTATTTGGAAGCTCAAATCCTTACGCTGAAAGAAGGGATGCAGCAGCAGCTTGAGCATGTTGCGCGGTCATTTGTGCATCTTCTTGAATAATCCATCCATTACAGCCTAAAAGGTGGGTTTTTATGTCGTTTTACAAAAATGGGTCTTCCTTAATAATTTACAAAGGATTAATTATTTTTTAAATATTTTTTATTTAAAAATACATTAAAATAATATATTTTTTATTTTTAAAAAGATATACTTCAAAATCCAATAGTTATTAACCCAAACTTGAGATTCAACCCAACACAAATCTTGTATCATGGTTTGATTATGTTTTCAACTTTTTTTTAACAAAAATAAAAACATCATTATTTTAAAAAACATTTCTTAAAACAATCTTGAAGTTTTAACCACCTTGACTGGATTATGAGTCTACTCAAAATTAATCTTCTTATTTTTTATAAAATTCAGACGAGTTTAACATGCTTTATTGAGGTTACTGTATGGATATTCTTGGGTGGCTTCGATAATTATCGGGGTGGTGATTGCTGTATAGGCAGAGGCCAACCGGTATTTGCATGGGTCACGAGAGAGTTGTCATAAGGGAAGCAGTCATCATTTGAAGTAATTGATGGTTAAACGTAACGGTAAGGACATCAAACGGGTATAATAGTCTGAAACTCAAGCTTTGAGCACGTTACGAGGTAGTCTTACATGGTAAATGGATTCCTTCCTCGGGATAATCTTGAGATATCATTACGAGAAATGCACAGAGAAAAACCTAAGTTGACAATAAGAAAAATTGTATTATATGATGTATGATTATCAGTAACATCAATTTACAATAAAAAAACAAATTAATTTTTCAAAATATAAATAGGGTATTGTAAAACAAAATGTGAAAGTCCAAAAGATCAGATTGAAAACTATTGAGCTGAGAAATCATGGCTTGACCATAATTATTAAAGAGAGAAAGTGTAGGGAAGGCTTGTAAGAAAAATAAGAGGGTGAGGGGGGGGCATGGTAGGGTAAAGTCAAAAAAACAATAGAGACATGAAAATCAAATTCATGTACGAAAATATTATCATTAGAGAGGAAGAAAATGTCATAAAGGAAAGGAAAGTGGATCTTTATCACTATGATTATGAACAGAAACCTTTGTTAATCGATGTGGCAACCAATGGATGGATACTATCATATAATATAACACAATAAAGCTTTAAAGCACTCGATTTGTCTTTTTAACTTGGAGAACATTGGGATGCCCGTGTATTAAAGAAGTCTTAATCTCCCATTTACGGCTGATTGGTTGCCTTAATTTACTCTTAAGGGAGACAATTTGCATATTTTTGAAATATTGAGAGAGATATCCCTTGGGGTTTGCACCAATGGCTAATGAGATGTGGTCTAATATTTAAGCTTTATGTCTATTCTTGTGCAAAAGATGATGTCATTTGGCAGATGAATAGGTTACCAAAGGCCCTTGGTAACAATGATGTTACGTAAATTTCAAACCCTTTAATTAACAAGTCAATGAACTTGCTCGATAAATGAGTGTTGGCTCATGTGGCAATTTGTTAATGATTTTGCTCGATAAATGAGTTGAACTTAAGGAATATGACGGTGAGAAACAAAAAAACTTTGAATGCGTTAATCTAAATGTGAATTTTTGCTTACATCTCGATAAATGAGTGATAACATTAATAAATCAGTTGTTTTAGTTTATAGATGATAAATATTATTTTAAATTTTAAATTAATTTAAATAATATATATAGATATTATTAATATTGATATCCGAGTCAGTTTGTGCCCCTCAACTAATCTCATAAATCATAAAGATAATAACTATATCTTTTACTGGTTATTAACAATCACATAACTTGAACTTAAAACCATAAAAAAAAAAATTAATCTCAAGTTTTTATCATTAAACCACCTATTTTATATTTTATTATGTTATATTATTTTTAATTGTATAACTTATCAAATTGCATTATTGAGAATAACATAATTTACGCAATTCATGATTGGCTCGAGAATATTTTACCACAAGGCAATATATATATATATATATATATATATATATTGTGTTTAATTAATCAAATTAGTCGGAATCTTAATTTGTCAACATTGACTACCAAATTAAAAGATCTTAAGCCAAATTCAATAAAATAAAATAAAAAAGAAATTGACATGAATGATAAATGTTGTCGTTTTCTTAATGTACGATTTTTGGAAAACATGATAAACATGACATGTCACATACACAAGAAGCACCCTTCTTTGTACAGTCTTGATAAATATCTTTCTTATAAAATATTTGTACTGGTAGTTGTAATTTTCACTCAACAAACAACCTGTCTTTTAAAATGTTCTTAAAATTGTTTTTTTTTTGTCTAAAAAATATTAAATTAATATATGTTGTGGATGGTTTTGAGTGATTTTTATGCTATTTCATAACATATATTAAATTAATATATATTTCATAAATCTTTTCTCAAGAGACTCAATTATCGAATTGATACAAACATAAGGACTAAACTATAAGTTTTCCCACAGACCATATTTGCCATAGAGGGAAAAAACCATGGGAGACAAAAGAGAAGTGCTTTTCGAACCTCGTAGTATCCACCATGGTCGAAGCAGCAGTTTCTTCCTCTTTCTTTTCCTCATCATTGCTTGCCCTTTTGCCAAGTGAAAGCTTTCACCTCTCCCGTTGTTAGGCACAACATGCTCTTTGGTCCCAACCTCACTTGACTCGCTACCAAATTTTATGTTTCCCTCATCACCCCTTTGTTCTTTATTACCAATGTTCCTCTTCGTATCCTGTCTTGCTTACTTGACTTATTTACCCTTCTAATATTGTTACCTTAACTAGTCTCCTATTATTTGTTAAAAGATAGGTATGCACTATCATATCCTCCTCGTGTAGCCTTGGTCTCTTGATAAGATTTATATAAAAAATAAAATCTTTACATGATAACGTTAAGAGGGTGTTTGATACCGTTTTTGTATGTTTTTAGGTGCTTTTAAAAATTTAGTTTTGCTTGAAAAATATTAAACTATGATGTTGTTAGTGTTTTCTAATGGTTTTAATGTACTGGTGTCAAAAATAAAAATAAATCTGATAAAAATTCATTTCAATATATTTTCAAGCAAAAAGTTATTTTAAATAGGTTTGACTATAAGGTTAAAACGGAACTTCAACCTTATAAAAAATATTATTTTGATTTTTTTTATAAGTAAACCATGGATTCAAACCTTTGCCAAACATGTACTAAGAGCGTGTTTGCCAAATATGGATAAGCATGCATATTTTACAAGATTCTTCACCTCTGTTTCCATACCTCAAAAGAACGCTATATCACGTTACATAGTGATGAGTGTGCATGATTAAACACTTATTCCCCACCACTTGGTTGTCCACAACGCCTAAATTCTTATAAGTGATGCCTCTCGTCTTTATAGGAACCCAAATACCCATACTCATTAGGATATTTAGCATCAACCAAATAGTATTTGCATGCAAATAAGAACAACATGCTAATTTTTAACAAAACTATATATAAAAAAAAAATGCCTTCAATTACCAAGTCTTCAATTTATTTCAAATCACAACCTTCTAGTGGTTTTGGAAATTTTATACTGCTATTGTCAATAACCTCAAGAAAAATACGTGTATTGTGTGCACTGTCTTCCCATCCTGCCCACACAAACATGAATTGCATGTTGAAACTACAAGTGGCCATGATATTTTGTGTTGGTACACCTTTTTTTCTAATAAATAGAATTTGATTATCATATTGTATGCAGTCACGAACATGTGTGCAATCAATTACACCGACATAATTTTACAGGCCAAAAAAAATTAAGTAATCATAAACATTAATAAAATATTTCATATTCATTTAAACAACTTAATTAAAAATAAATTCATCTTACCTTAAAATGTGGCATATATCTTAGATTCATTGCAAGTTCTCTTGGTGTGCTCATAAATTATGGATCTACTGGTTTTATAACTTCTACACCAAACAAACATAATGATTTAAGGACTTCTTTGAAATATCTGCTAACAATTTCACCTAAATGTTGAAATCTCTCCTGCACTTCTCTATTTGACGGCTCTACTGTTATTGTAAATAAAAATATTGTCATCTTTTCAATAATGTTTATTCTTCTTGAAGGTTTTAAGCCATGTTACGTTTCTAAATCATTACACAGACTCAACAAAATGGTTGTGTCCATCCTAAACACGTTAACATACCGTTTCCAACTACCTCTTAAAACCTCATTCAACCAATGCATCCCTGTAATGTATGAAACCATACATAGTTCTTTGTGCATATAATTAATATAATACATGTTTATAGCTCTAGCCATGCATATAATTAATTTATTCAAAACAAACTCCTCTTTAAAATAAATTCATCATTATCATCACTTTCATCGTCACCGTCACCATCATCATCATTATTGTTGTTGTCATCATAGTTGTTGTTGTTTCCATCACCGTCATCTCCAGCATCAGCAATTGAGGCACCACTACCTTCACAACTAGGATAATTAATGTGGTCTGCAATGCAGTTCATTACATTATCATAAACGTCATCAAAATCTTCATTAAATATGGCATAATGGCATTAAACCATGGATCATCCATATCTTCAATTACATGTAAATAAAAAAAATTGGTATGTTGTTAATAAAATACTTTAAATAATTAAATATCATTCAGTACAAAAAAAAAAACTATCAAAGAGTTGGTGAGAAATAATTTTTTACATACTTATAAAGTAAAAAAAAAAAAAAAAGGTGTTCCACTTGCTTATATCAAATGCAATTGAGAGGTTTATTCTAAAGAAAGTTATGTCATTGGAAAACATGATACAAACAATTAAATAGAAAAAAAAAAGGTTTTCCCTCGTTATATAGAAAAAAAAATTATATGATGTCTACATCTTTTTTGAAATTTGTTGCTTTCAAAAGAATTACATTCTGACATGTATGAGCTTTAAAATTAACATAATTAACATATGGATGTTAATTTTATAGCTCATACATGACATACATTCTGACATGTATGTTCTTTTGTAGCTAAAATGTTGCTACTTTCACGTGATTCTAATAAAATTATTGTCCTCCTTCAATTATTCAATATTCTTTGGCCCCATTTTTTTTGTTTACTCCTCATTCCATGACTCACGAACATAACCAGTGTGGTCATGCTTGATACCCTTATTGAATTCAAGTAATGCCAATATGTCATGTGAAGCCAATTGCCCCACGACAGAAAGGAAAAATAAGAATAACAGTAAAAGCTTTAAAAGCTTCATATTGAATCTATCAAAAACTAAAAAGAAGGTTTGTGGCTTCTAACCATACCAATTAATTCAAAATTTACATGCTCACAGCTAGACCCAACAATGGCAGCTTGAATATTACAAAAAAACAAGTCTTATAACAGGAAGAAACAAACTCAGTTTTGTAAGGAAAAAAATAATCAACTAAATGAACCAAAAATTTCATCCAAGTCTGAACCATTTAGTAGTAAATACAAGAGAGACCTGGAAAGCCTTTTCTTTAAGAAATAAAAGCATTGACGTCTAGAGTGCATAAGACAATACCACTCAACAAAAAATCACCAAATCAGTATTGTTACCTAACAATGGAGCTCCAAGAGACCTTTACTACTACCATTGACAAAACCTCGGCTTCAATAAAGAATTTTTTCTTCAACTAACCATAAGCATTAACTAACATCGAGCTAAACAACACAATAACATGACTGCCATAAAATTCAAAAAGGATCTATTTTGAAACAACGTCTAATCTCTAAAATAACAATTTGAATAAAAAAATACATGTAACTCAATAGTCTGATAACTCACGTAAAATGTACATAAATACAACAACAGTAATAAAATAACTAGAATGGATATGCCCATATCTCTTAACACGGAATGTGGAATAATACAATGATTTAAACAAACTTCGGCAACTAGAAACTACTCTTTTCAAAATTGTCATCACATTATTCTATAAAAATAAAATAAACATGTATAAATAAAGTATCGATCATGTCATATAACATAACACGGTACATTTAGCTAACACTTGAACATAGTTAATTGATTAACAGTTAAGAAAATGAAATCATACCATGTGAGCTCAGCATGTTTACTTCGTGCATACATTTGTTGCAATCATTTCAGCTTATGTTCAAGATCACCCATATTGGACCATATTTCTCTTTTCCTTCTTAAACTCAGATACTCCGTAGCAAAGTCGTAAAAATCATCATCAATTGAAACTCCAGGAATTGAGTGGAGCTCAGCCATCACCTCGGGAATACTACAACCTTGTCGATATATATTCAAAGAAGTGTGGAGTCACTCCTAGTCGACATACTCTCAAGTAACTGATCCTATTTGGACAGCAACTGAACACCAATTCCAAACATTTTTTTTTTCTACCTCAAACCTCAAAATGATCTCGTTCTTTTCTTTTGCTACTGCTTTTTGTGTTGTAGATGCTTGACATATTCACCCCACTAACCATTTAAGACATGTCAATCTCCAAATTTGGAATCACATCCTCCTATGAATCACTTCTTCCTTCTTTCAAATCAGCACAATTAATGTTGGCATTGCTTATGCCAGGATGGACATCATTGCCACTAAGTACTCCTAATAAAGAAGCCCATGTAAACTCTCTAGTTACAACAATGTTGAAAAACATTCTGTCAAATTTAATCCTTAAAGACGATTCAATACCGTTATGCCTAAATTTTTTGGCTCTTCCAATTTTCTACATATAAAAAATAAAAGTAATTGATGAAGGATCATGTATTGAACATTTTTTTCAAAATTTGACAACAATAAATGAAATTGTTAGGATAATGAGGAATTAACCTGAATTTTTTCTTTCCACCACTCATCGTTAGCTGAAATTGTTTTTAATTCACTACTCCAGTTGACACTAGTTTTAAAAATCAGTTTTGTTCATATCCTCCAATCCTTTTAGTGAATGCATGGCTAGTTTGTTCTTTGAATGATTATATAAGAAATTTCCACCTTATTTTATCGAAATGAATATTAGGGTCTCATTCCCATATCAATGGCCTTAATGCATAGATCACAAAATATATGCAATATTTTCTTTGTCCAAGCAGCCTTATCCATAGATTCAAGACCTTTCATGGTATCTTTTGAAACATTTAACAAAAGAAAACAATCAATGTTATCAATTACTCGGAAGGACAAATATAACCATAGATTTAACCAAAACAACAGAAGAATACAAGTTTTTTTTTTCATGCTTCTTGTTGGTGATTCCTCTCTTTAGCTGAAATTGCTCAAGTCAGAATTATTTTGGACATATCTGTTAGTTTTAACTTTATGTTTTGGAAGAAGTTTGAAATTTTATAGTTCAAATAAATGAACAAATGAAACTTCTATTTTATCTTATTATGATTATCTTAAACAAGTGAGATTGGATTCATTTATCAACGATAGAAAACTGAAGCACATGAAAAAATATTCTTTGATTTGGAACTCAATACATCAAATTCAATTAGGTTCTAAAGGGGAAAAAAAACCCTGGCTCATAAGGCAACAGAATTGAAGTAGGTTCCAATTTCGTTGCAATATTCTATCATTTCATTGCAAGCCATGGTTAACTATAATTGATAACTATAATATGAAAATGGTTGTAAAAAGTTTTACTGCAAATCTAAAGTTCAACATTACATGGGAATTTTTGTGGAAAACATAGGATGACAAAAACTAATTTGCTTGTTAACATAAAAGAATCAAGCAAAGCACACATCAAATTACTTTTCCCCTCGACTAATTAGACCACTAATGGGATTACAACAATTTATATATATATATATATATATATATATATATATATAATACTTGTAAAGAACTCTACCATTTTTAGTGTTATATTCAACAATAATCAGCATAAATGAATCATATTGTTTCCAATATATAAAAGAAAAATCAAGCAGCAACAGTGTGAACTATTAAACGACCAAGAAACTGATTTCATTGCAGAACAACATCTAATTAATCACAATAAACAAAATTCATGAAGCAACAAATACAATAAATTTAAAGGTGGAGATAAGACAGAAACTTACGGTTCTCTCTCTCATGTGAGTTTTCCTAGCACAAATTTGCTGCTTTTTTCTGCAAACCATAACAATGGAGACCTCTTGGCAAATTTATATCAGTGAAGGTGACAAATCTTCATATGAAAGAAGAAAGGACATAGGGGAACATGGCGAATGATAATTGCTTGAAAGAAGATGGTTTGAAAGAAGAAGGCACCTTTTTCGTTGTTGTTTAGAAGGAGACGAAAGAAAGGAACTGTAGGGAACAAGGATGAAAACTTTGGGAAATAAAGGCATGATTTTTCTAGATCTGAACAATAGCGCCTCTCGGTTGTTTTGGGAAAGTTTTACAATGTTAATTATTCTGCATTGTCGGTAAGAGAGAGGAGAACACGACCATACGAGAAAAGCAATTGAAAATTGCTTTTTACAAACTAAAGGTCCATCCTCGGTTTTGGGTAGGACCCATGTATAATAAAAATATGGTTAATATTTAACCAAACACTTGTGAACCATATATGTTTGTAGCCGCAGCGCTAAATGTACACTAATAAATCAAGTGAAATCAAAGTTTTTCTCCTTAAATCTCGTACTTGTTTAAATTAACTTTGATTTTTATCAATGGCATATAATTAATGTATACTAAAAACTATTATATGCAATAATGTTTAACAATTTAAAGTATATACATATGAATATGCATAAATATATTACTACTATTTAATCAGATCATGATAGAAAAACGCAACCTATCGTATCTCTTACAGGATAAACATGGTGTTATTTTCAAAAAGGAAAGGGGCAATATCCATCAAATCGGACCAAATCATAATCTAAAAAAAATATAAAACAAAAAAGAGGTCATTTAAGTAATTTTGTATAATTAACGTTGAGCCCACCCAAAGCAAGGTTTATCAAATCAAGGGCAATTTTGACAACAAGTATCGCCAGCACATAATTTGTAAAAGGCCTACTCCCACCAGCCATTCATTCACCATCGTCATCACAAAAACTCACTGCCCCAGACTCGAACTGAAGCGAAAGTCCTAAAGACCTGACTTGAAAAACCTCAGACAACACCCATCCATCTGTTAATCTCTCTGAAACTCTGTACTTCATCTGTACACATAAACCTTAACAATGTCTCTGACACAAGTATCTTTCCTCCCTTTCTTTCTCTCCCTTATCTTCCTCCTCTCCACCATCACCACAACCACATCCACTTTACAGAACCTCCTTCAAATCCACGGCTTACCAGGCGGTCTCTTTCCAAACAATGTCAAGTCCTACAGTCTTGACCAAGATGGTCGCTTGGAGGTGCAGCTAGATGCTCTATGCATGACTAAGTATGAGACAAGAGTGGTCTTTGACAGTGTGGTTAGAGCCAATCTCAGTTATGGTGGGCTTATGGGGTTGGAAGGGCTTATACAAGAAGAGCTTTTTCTTTGGCTTCCAGTCAAAGGTTTTGAAGTAAATGATCCATCTTCTGGGTTGATCTCTGTTGATATTGGTCTTGCTCATAAGCAGCTCTCTCGTTCTCTCTTTGAAGTTCCTCCTGTTTGCAAGCCTCAAGGTAATTAATTAATTAATGGGTTTTGCTCTTCTTTGATTTCTCTTTAATGGGTTTTTCTTAATTTATTTTAGTTTTGCTTGGATTGACTTGAGTTCTGATTAGATTTTGATGAGTATTTTTCTTCAATTTTGCTGTTTTTGTCTCTTTTTTGTTTTTTTAATCTCACTCTAGTCCAGAGAAAGATATAAATGGAAAAAAATGCTGCAATCCTCTCATTCTGGATCACGAAAAAAAATGAATTGTACACACTCAACTTGATATGTTCAAACAATTATTGCAGGGGCTGCAGATCTATTGAAGAACTTTGGAAGGAAAATTGGAGTTCAGTTTCAGAGATGAAAAAAAAAAGAAAAAAGAAGCAAATTAAACTCCTTCGAATTGAGACAGAACTTTCTCTTTCTCTTTCTCTTTTTGTTTTTTGTTTTTTCTTTTCTTTCTTGTTTGGATGCTACATAGAGCCTGTCAAAAAGGAAACTGGGGGATAAATTGAGGAATCAAATGGCAAACTTTTGGAATTCTTAGATTCTTAACTGATAAAAATATTTAATTACTTAAAAAAGATATTCAATGATTGCGCTGGTCAGTTATGTTCTTAATGTTTTGCTGAATTTGAAAGGAAAGGTTGTTCGCATCTGAAGACAGGGAAGCTGATGGGATATTTGAAATTTGGTGTGCTATATTATTCCCAACTAGCTTTGTGAATTATAGCTATAAATTAGGCTAGGAAACATTAAATTCCCTAAAAATTTTGTCAGGGAATGATTAATATAGCTAACTGCATTTACTTCTTTGTAAGATAAGGAAATTTGGTTTCATCTCTCTCTCTCTCCATTCACTAAATCATTGTTATTTTCTTCCTAAATTTGATTTGAAATAGGGACGACAAAAATAATATTTTTTACTTATTTATTGGAAGGTATATTCGACTTTGTGTTATACAATGGAAATTGTTACCTATTGGAATTGTTAGCCTCGAGATTATTATATTATTAAATTTCAAATATCAAGGTACAAGGATTCGCCAACTTATGGCAAAAAAAACATAGATATGGAGGCGTATATGAAATTTCAAGACATGAAAAAAATAATAAATTAAACAAAAGGCTGATTTGGAGGACGATTTCTTGTGGATCCAAGTGGGCACCAGCTTGGTTGAGCTAGAAATCCCAAAACCAATTCACATGCAAACGGCTAAAGATATTATTCTATAGATTTGAATTCTTTTATATATATATATTGAAAGTATATAGTCAAGAACGTACCGTGGCTGCAGTCTTGTCTTGTCTTGTTTTTTAAACTTGCTATCGGGGTGTGGGGGTGGATTGGGAATCTTATTTCCATGATGAACGGCACTGTGTTTTAATTTGTTTTTGATTTAAAGTTTGCTTTAAACCTGCAAATCATCTATGTTTCGACACAAAACTAATGGTTGCTGACAATTTACTTTGGGAAAAAATCACAATTCTTGCTTAGAAAATTGAAAGGGAGACAACAAGGGGATTGATGCACGAGTCAATTTGGGATCTTCTTATATTTGGAAAATCAAAATATTTCAAACATTAATGGAACTCAAATGCTTATTCATGTACTTTGATTTTCAACTCTATTTTTCCTTGATGTTCTCTTGAATATGTGAAATATGAAATTAGCAATCTGAATTAGAAATTTAGTTCCACAACTCGCATCATGGATCCATGTTTATCCAGCACAATTTCATTGTCAATTTGATTTTCCAGCTCATTGCAATTGCATTTTTCGTGTCATTTGCTAGTTGGGAAATTGTCAAGAGCAGTGATTAACGAAGAAAGTATCTATCAATACTTTCTTCCATTTAAGATAAAATAATGTAACGATTTGTACTGTGTAGATCTTACATCACCATCGTCTCAAAATCTCAAGAGTTTCTAGGATTCCTTTTTTCCTGAATCCTGAAGAAAAGATAAGTATACATTAGTTAAGTAAGCTGAATCCAACTAACCAAGAGCTATCTCCCAACTTCAAAATTCTTTGAAGAGAAAGAAGAATTCAGGCATCCTGGATTTGGCTTCGTCTCGTGACACGAATGTACCACAAAACCACTGCAACAATGGCCATCAAGAATCCGCCAAGAATCACATCTCCCCCAGCTTCAGACTTATCAGAATGATGTCTTGCTATCCGCCTGATCCAGGGACCGGCAGGGATTACTACCCCATCTTCAGATGGTGCCGGACTTGGAGCAGGTGGCTGCGGTAATCCTAACATCGACAGATCAGCTAGCACAACGCTGAGGAGAAGAAGCCTAGCCATCAAATTACTTGATTATTTCTGTGGTAATTCTTAAATATGTGAATGGAAGTCTTGATCTCATTATATATCCATGCACCGAGACCGCTTTAGATTTGGTATTGGCTGTCAATATAATAAGAGGATATTAGGTAAGCAATGTTTGGTATGAAAAGTGTGGCAGATGACTCCAAATCTTGGCCTGTGGATCTCTACGCAATATAGGGAAAGTGCTGCTGGGGGAGGTTTATGTAGCGAGATGGATTAATTCAACCAATCGGGGACTTGAATCGTAGGGAGAAGAGGAATTCCACCATTCGAGGACTAAGACAGAATGTCATCTGTAATCTTGGGTTTCGAATCCCATTTTTTATCATGTGGGATTAATTTGAAGACATGGATCTGCATGCTGTCTTGGTTCTTCAATTATTAGCACTTTCTCGAGGCCTATAATTAATTTATTTTCAATCAAGAGACCAATGTCTCTGTGCTCAATAGAAATCCTGTGTTACTTAATCTGTCTGCTGTTCTCTTACATGAGCTTCGACTTGAACCATGTATATGAAAATCAGAAGGAAATGAGTCATGAAACTTGGCTTTGCAATTAAGGCTGCGCTTCTTTTACTTGGGGTTCTTGTATTTGCAGTGCAAAAAACACGGTAATATACTAAATTTTATTTTTTACTGTAAAACTTATTAAAAAATTAAATTTGAAATGTAATTTTTTAAAATCAGTTTTTACATATTTTTATAATTAAATTTTATAAAATTGCTTGTTTTTATATTTTAAAAGCGTTTTTTAAAAAATTTATTTTTTTTATTTCAAATTAATATTTTTTTTGTATTTTCAGATCATTTTGATGCGCTAATATCAAAATTTATTTTTAAAAATAATAAAAAATTATTTTGATGTATTTTCAAGTAAAAATCACTTTGATATGCAATTGTAACCACACAACTACTAAATATTTTATACATGTTTTTTGCTGCACATAAACTTTAACCATAATTTTTACTAAATACATATATAAATCCAACTAACTATACGTTTTTAAAACTTATTTTTTTCAAACCATAACCACAAAAACTACCTAAAAATCAAGTGCACTATAAGGCAGTGTTTACGCTTATCGAGGCGGTCTTTTTAAGTTTTTTTTAATAAATTATTAAAATAATATTATTTATTATTTTTAAATTTTTATTTTTGATATTAATATATTAAAACAATCTAAAAATATATTTATAAAAAATAAATTTTATAAAACAGGTATTTGTGCGGCGTTCCCAAACACTTGCATAACTAATCTTCGGTTTGAAAATTGAGTTCCATTTGTTGGACTGTTAATTTATTTGCAGAAACTAACCACACGGAAGGTGGCGTGTGGAAAAATTTCCACATCCTAGCCTTTAAAAGGGTAAATTTAGGAGTTACATTTGATCTAAACTATCATTTTGAAAATATTTACTTAATTAATATATATTATAATTAGTTTTATATGAGTCTCTTTAACAATTTTATCTTGACAATTTGATAAAAAAAAAACTATAATTTATATTTTTAAAAAATCTTTTTTCTTTTTAAACTGTAATTAACAACAAAAATTACCATAATACAAAATACATATTAAAAGTTTCCACCGGGTTTCTATCATTAAGTGCTTGGGGGCAAATTTAGAGAATCAAGAAAGTTTCAGGGTTGTTTAGAAACAAAATAATATTGGATTTTAAAGAAAAATGGAGTCTGGAAAAACAAAATTAAAACTTTCTTTTCAAATACAATATTTATTGGTTCAGAAAGTTGAAAACCAATTTTTCAAATTTTTAAAATTAGAGATTTTTCACAGTTTTCTCTAATAAGTTTTCCAAGGTTTTTTAAATGAAGAATAGACATTAACGATATAATTGTTTTTCCAATAATTAAGGGTCAAATTTAAAAAATCAACAAAAATTGAGGCTTTGTTTATTCGCTATAAAATATGTTTTTTTTAGAAAATAGTTTTTAGGAAAATAAAAGCTTAAAAAGTTAATTATTTTTCAATATTTGATAGTATCATAAAAAATATATTGGAAAATACTTTTTAGTGCTTGATTATATCATGAAAAATAAGTTGAAAAATAACTTATTAATATTTTTTCAAGTTTATTAAAATAATAAGGAACAAATATTACAAATTAAAAAGTTGAATAAAAATAAAATTGAAAAAAAATCTAATTTTATAAATTATCTCAAATAAAAAAAATAACAATCAAAATAATAAAAACTAAATCTAACAAATAAAAAAGTTGAAAGATGATAAAATTTAAAACAAAATAATTATAATTTCATAAATTATTTCAAATAAAATAAATAACAACAGAAAAAATGAGAATCAAATCTGAGAAATAAAAAAATTCAATTAAGAAAATAATAAGAAAAAAAAATAACAATTATAAAAATAAAGATTAAAGTTGATATAAAAATCAAATTAAATTAAATTTTAATTAAAAAAATTAAAAAAAAAGAGTCAAAACAAGATATATAACAATTAAAAATTTAAGAACTAAATTTGTTATAATCAGTAAATAACATAACATATCTAATTTTTTTATAATTTATAAAAAGTGTTTTCTATCCAAAATTAAAAATAATTAGAAATTAAACTAAATTTTCATTAACTAATTTTTTTTAATAATAAATAAATATTAAAAAATTAAAAATTAATTTTTAAAAAATTAATTTTCATTAAACAAAACAAACAATTATTAGATAAGCAGTAGGCAGTCAATGTTTTCGGCTTTTTTGTTATTATTATTTTTGAGTGCTAGTGAGAACAGCCTTTTCTGCGTCGTCTCAGACACAACAAAAAGCAAAAGCAGTTCTGAAAATATATATATATATATATATATATATATATATATATATATAAAAGATAATTTTGCAATTTATGTTGAACATGCTGACTTGCATTTATATGTTGAACCACACAGTAGATGATACAGAGTGAATTTTCAAACTCTAAACTAATGTTCCTGCAAAAATTAGCTAAATCAACCTTCATAATTTATGAATAATTCTGTAATCAGAAGCACTAGAAGGATCTCTATATGCCTTTGATGATCTGTGTCAACAGTTCCTTGGTCTGCTGAACTGTGAGAGTATCGCCGAAAGCACCCTGAAATCACATAACATTTGAGCTTAGAAGACAGAAAAACTAACGAAAAGTACTTAGAACACAGACAAGGTACATCAGAAACACACAATTATTGGAGCAATCTCTTTCTGTTTTATCCTCTTTTTGTCTGTAAATGCAGGAACCATGGTGGTGTTCTTAGCCTGCTATAACAAGGTAGCCTCACATGTACGTAGCCTTACAAGAACCTCTACCTTGCTATAAAACTAGTCACCTGTCATGGAGGTGCAGAGGGCATCTACTAAAACAAATGACTCTAGATTTTGGTCCATACCTCAACACAGGCTGTAACAAGCATTGCTCCTTTAGAGGTAGTGACATTGCTGTCAATGAGTTCCAAGCCAAAGCAAGCCATTTTCTCCATCAATCTAGCAAACCCGCCTCTCTTCTTCTCCAAGATAATCTTGATCCAGAGCTTATCCCCTTCGATGTTGGTCACCTGAACATCTTCCTGCAAATATCAACAGAACCAAACAAACACAAGTTAAGGCTAGAAAAACTACATTAGCAGCTTTTTTAGACTGGTGAGAAAAGCTGTATTGAAGTTTTTTTCAATAAAACCTTAATCCCGCACTGCTTCATTTCCTCAGAAGCATCAATCTCGTTAACCCTTGTCTTGAATTCTTCTTCCGACGATGATGCTTCCATTTCTTGAAGCATGTCAGTAAGAGCCTCCACATTTTTCTTCAGCTCTTGGATGTAAGTGATTGCATCCTCAATTATTGTGCCTTTGTTCATCTAAAAAACAGCCCAGGATTTCATTAGCAAATCACCATTAACTACACATGATCATGTCAAGAAAATAAAATCAAGATTAGGGTAATTACATTTGTGATAATAGGGACTAGTGCACGCAATGTCAAGAGCCTGTTACTCAGCTTCTCTCTCCTCCTTCTTTCTGCATGAAGGTTCTTTGATTTGTAACCAGCTGTATCATCATAGCTAGTCCTTTTCCGGCCCATCCTCCCCCAACAACCGCCTTCTTGACCAGCTAATCCTAACTCATTCATGGCTAAGTATTTCATTGTCATGACAAGAGGTACTGACCAAGTGAGAGAGAGAGAGAGAGAGGATGAACTTCTGGATCAATACTACAATCTACAACTAAGGACATTAGTCGTGTTCTTGGCTACTTATAAAGCAGTTACTCACACAAGTGAGAAACAGAATCTCTGTTGCTTTAATTGTGTGTGTGTGTGTGAGAGAGAGAGAGAGGGGGGGGGGGAGAATATGGTTAGTTGCATGCAATTTGCCATTCTTTTTGGATTTTTTTTGTTTTAAAAATTCTTTCGACTGATGAATGGTACTTATTTGCAATGCTTGAGAACCAAGAAACATAACAACGTGGTAATTTCAACTCAAGCAAAAATATTCTAGTATTAATCCGAGTTAATTATTTTTACTAAAACCATGTTTTTCTCTTGAAAAAATTATTTATACTAGTAGATTTAATCGAGTTAATCAAATCATTATTATATTTTCAGGTTTAATAACTTACTTTGTAAGGTTTGTAATGTTACAAAAAGTGTGAAGAACGAAGGAGACAATATTGTGTCCTATTGAAGGACAGTTTTGTTGTCAAAAGTGTGCTTGGCCACGCTAAAGATGTGTTAAGGGGTGATGTTGTGTACCAAACAGATGCCAGAAACCAAATATTGTGTCATGTTAAAGCTTTTTATTTATTTATTATTATAATATCAAATATGAACATATAGTTAAAGAACACATGTGCAAAACAGGTAACAAAAATATGTGTAATTTTTTAATTAAAAATCAAATATGAACATATCAATCTATAAAAAAATAAAATTAAATCTTTTATTTAATTAAACTGAACTTACCCGTAATTTTCAATAAGGAAAAAAGACATATAACATTATGTTAAACTTTTATTTATTTATTTAATAATATTTCCTCAACAATTATATTTATTATGCATTAATATATATATGAATTTATTTATTATGATATATTGAATTTTAATATTCTTATATCACTTTTATTATGCCTAATGCAGGCGTTAAAAATACTATTATATTTGAAAAAGAAAAAATAATAATACTCTCAAAACAGAGTCTATGAATATCAGTTGGGTTTGTATAAAATCACACGCCTACTAGTACAGGGCTTAGGCCCAAGAAATCGAACGACAAATCATACCAAGTGCATAAAGAACGACAAGTCATGCATGAATCATAAGGGGACATCTTAAACCCTACGAACCACACAACAGTGTCATTTTCACTTTGACTCCCAGGCCCCAGCCTCTCCATAACCCAAAAACTATGTCGGCTTTATCCCGCCTTTTCCGCAGCACATTCTCCACCGCCACCTCCGCCGCAGCAACCGAAAACACCATCGTCAGATCACTCTCTAACGAAGTTTTCAGAGAACGCAGCCTCAAACGTCTTGTTGAAAAATTCAAAAAAGCTTCCGAAAATGAGAGGTTTCGAACTAAAAGTGCCATTTACAAAGACACCGTTCGCCGCCTCGCAGCTGCCAAAAAGTTTCGCTACGTAGAAGAGATTCTAGAGAACCAGAAGCAGTATCAGGACATGTCGAAAGAAGGTTTTAATGCTCGTTTGATTTCTCTATATGGTTCATCGGCCATGTTCAATAATGCGCGCAAGGTGTTTGATGAAATGCTTGAAAGAAAATGTGCCCGGACGGTGCTGTCTTTCAATGCGCTGTTGGGGGCTTGTGTTAATTCGAAGCAGTTTGATGAAGTTGGTGGTTTATTTAGAGGGTTATCGGAGGAGTTAGAGATTGAACCGGATTTGGTTTCATATAACACGGTCATGAAGGCCTTTTGCGAGATGGGTTCGTTGGATTCGGCTGTTTCGTTGCTAGATGAGATTGAGAAGAAGGGTTTGAAGCCGGATTTGATTACTTTTAATACGCTCTTAAATGGGCTTTATGCGAACGGAAGGTTTGATGCTGGGGAGAGGATTTGGCAGCGAATGAAGGAAAATAATGTTAAGCCTGATGGCAGGAGTTATAATGAGAAGTTGCTTGGATTGGCATTGGTGAAGAGAATGAAAGATGTGACTAAGGTTATTGAAGAAATGAAGAGCGAGGGGATTGGATTTGATATCTTTAGTTACAATGCTTTGATTAGAGGGTTTGTTAATGAGGGTGATTTGGAGGAAGCCAAGGGTTGGTATGGTGAGATAAGGAAATCTGATATTAAACCAGATAAATTGACTTTTAAGACATTGATTCCTTTCGTTGTTGAGAAGGGTGATGTTGCCTTTGCCTTTGATCTTTGCAAGGATGCTCTCTCTAGCAAGTTGGCTGTTAAGGAGGCACTGATACAACCTGTGCTGGATGCATTGGCTAAGGAGTCAAAGATCAACGAAGCAAAGGAGCTTGTGGAACTCAGCAAGGCACGTCGTTCCGATTCTTTAAAGTTGACATTGCCTTCAATATAGGCATGCAATTGCCTCTCTGGTTTCGTTTTTTCATCTGGTATACCTGCAGGTGTTGAGAAAAGAAGGATTTTATGGAGCTTTCGCCGTTAAATCATTCCAAACATCTTATAGCTTGATCAGTGGTACTCCACACTTTCTTTCTTAGTTCGGTTGTCTTTATTTTCTAGTGGTAGTCAATCTATGCTCTAACTTGTCATTGAAATTTTATAGCTTTGCTTTCATTTCTATGTCAAGTTTCTATTGCCGAATTAGTACGTGTTCTTAAGTTTATTCTTAAGTGAGCCAAATTGAAAAATTCCGTCTTCAAAGTTTGAGTTTTTTATTCTTCTTATGGAATCACCTTGTTGTGGGAAAGACTCGTTGTATAAATGGATTTAATCTTGAAAAATTATGCAACCTTTTCACATTTCAAACTGCCTTCATAGATGGTTGCCTGTCAATAACAATATCTTTGCTTATGTGACTCAAATATAGACGGTTAAAAAGTACATGGCAGGTGAGATTCTGCCAGCCTCTGGCAAAGCAACCTCCCTTGTGACTTCACCTGAGGTACATTCAACGGAGATTATGGGTACAAGTCCTACCCTTGATTCTTGGGATAGCTTGTAAATTTCTTACTTACTTTTATAGCACACTTGGTGTAAGGCTTAAATGTTTTTTTTTTTTAATTATTTTAATATATTTCTAGGTAAAAATTACTTCAAATTTTACAATTTAAAAAAATTATAAAAAAAATGCTTCTTAATTATATATATTATGGGCTAAATTATTATTTTTAATGTAGAAAAATAAAAAAGCATATGCTTTTAAACTGTTTTATGAAATAAAAAAATAATAACAAATCAAAATATTAATACATACATTTAATTAAATAAATCATATACATTAAAAAATATAGATTGTAAAAAAAGGTTTTTTATACTTATTAAAAATCAAAATAAAAGTTAAAAGATAGATATCAATTAACATACATGGTCTCGCAAAACTGGTTGAGTTTAAAAACCTTTTTTTAACCAATTTCTTATTATATATATATATATATATATATATAGAAAAGTAACTAATTAAAATATAAGGGAAACAGATATTATGCACAGTAATATTAGAAAAAAAAATATATTATAATTTTACTTGAAAAGCATTTAAAATATATATTTCAATTAGTCTCAATTAAAATTAAAATACGCATCAAACTCATATATTTAATAAATTCATTTAGAAAAGAAAATTCTAAAGCAAAAAACAAAAAACCAGTGTGTTAGCGAAAGCCCCTTGACAGAGGAGTTACTCAACTATGAGAATTAACTTCAATATTAATACATATAAGGATGTTGATAATTTGATTAAAAGGAAGAACTCCCTTCTTAAAATTAATTACTCATTGTAATGATATCCATATTATATTGCAGATTCTTACTGGCTTTTGGAACTCTCAAAGAATCGGTATTCCACTCTAGGTTATCTTTGCAAAGATCCCTTCTTGGTATTTTGTTGCAGGCATTTCCCATTGCTTGGAAATTTACTGGAAGCTTAAGCTATTTATGTGATGTATATTTTGCGACCTTCGGAGAAGAATCTCAATAAGCTGTGAAATCTGTTCACAATACGAACTCAAATTAGAGAATATAGAACAAAGATCTCAGAAAGCTTTCACAATCCAAACATGTTGATAGCTTACCGCATGCAGACCAAGTTCGCTAGATTCAACAAGAACCCATAGCTAGAGGCGAATAGGTCGCTGACCGACTCGGTGATCAATTTACGTCCATCCTTGAAGCAATAACCTTCTATCCCGTCTTCAAAAGAGGAATCGATCGCTGGGATGATGGGCTAGGATTCCTGACCTGGGTTTTCGAGGCTGCTAGAGAAGGTCTTTTAAGGTGTTCGTCTCACGACATGAAGGCTTGTGCAGAGGCCTGTGGCCGCAATGATATGGTTCTAGTTGTCGTCTTGTAGGTCTGGCTGCGACAACATGCTTCCAAGCAAGCGAGGAAGATGAACTTGGAGCTCAACCTTCAAATAAATGAACAAACCGAAGGAGAAATTTTACAGCCTCGATTGTTTGAACAACCAAGCTAGAATTAAAGGGTCTGTGTTTTTTTGTGAATTAGGAAAGGTGGGTTCTCTCTCTCTCGCGTGAGGAAGAGAGAATTGTTAACATTAAGAATCAAGAATGGGATTGATTGATAAGAATCAGAATTGTTGGGGGACTTAATTGGTATGATCGACGGGTAGGGATCCAAATGAGACATGCATATAGTACGAGGGGCAGATTTTTCCTTTCCCCTTTTGGTTTTAAACACCAACCATTACTAGCAGGGAGGTGTTGAACCCCTTTCTCTCAGTAAGCTCAAACAAAACCCAAAATGAGCAAATCGTCCACTGCCTGTGGCCGCCTCCATGGCATCTTCAAAAGATCTCCCTCCTTCAGGCCGCCGGCCGCCGCAACCGCGACCAAAAAAAGAGGCACACTCGAGAAAATGGTAAGCAGGTTCAAGAAATGCTCAGAGTCCAGCTCATTCCGGTCCCGCTACGACATATATGCGATCACCGTCAAACGCTTAATCAAATACAATCGACTCTCCATGATCAACGAGATCCTTGACCACCAAAAGAACTTCCCTGATATGACAGATGAGACCTTCACTGCGCATCTCATTTATTTATATGGGAAAGCCGGCATGTTTGATGACGCCCGCAAACTGTTTGATGAAATGCCCGATTTAAAATGCCCTCGCACAGTTTTCTCATTTAATGCCTTGTTATTGGCGTGTATTAATGCACGCAGGTTTGCTGAGATTAAAAAACTTCTTGCAGATTTTAGATCTGAGCTGGGAATAACTTTTGACGTGGTTTCTTACAGTATTGCTATTAATGGCTTCTGCAAGATGGGTGATTTGGTGTCCGCTGAAATGGTGTTTGATGAAATGATAAAGAGTGATGTAGAGCCCAACTTGATCACGTTTAATACGCTTTTAAATGGGTTTTATTTGAATGGCAAGTTTTCTGACGGAGAGAGGATTTGGAGTCGCATGGTGGAAATGAATGTTGTGCCTGATGTAAGAAGTTATAATGCAAAGTTGCATGCTTTGGCGTTGGAGAACAAAATGAAAGAAGCTGTTGAAGTAGTTGAGGAAATGAGAGATAAGGGGTTTGAGCTAGATGTGTTTAGTTTCAATGCTTTGATTAGAGGATCTATTAATGGTGAGGATTTGGAAGAAGCTAAGCAGTGGTATGGTGAGATGAGGAGGCATGGTTGCGAGCCGAATAGGGTGACTTTCCAGTTTCTGATTCCCTTTCTTTGCGAGAAGGGTGATGTTGGTTTTGCTGTTGAGATTTGTGAGGAAATTTTTGACAAAAAGTGGAATGCAAGAGCAGAAGTATTGCAGCTTGTGGTGAATAGATTGGTCATGGAGGCTAAGATCCAAGATGCAGAAAAGCTCGTGCAAGATGGAAAGAAACACAAATATGAACTTCTCTTGCCATGAAATTGCTTGCAAATGAGCGGTACAACGGTTTCTGTTAGAGCGCCAAAGCTTGCGGTGAGATGCAGAGAAAGATGTCACAATCTCTTTCTGCTATTTCAAGTTCTAGTCGAGAAGAATAGCAATGTTACTGCTATAAATAACTTATCAATCATTGTTGTCATACTATCCAAGTGTTGCATAAGAATCTTCAATTTTATCCAAGTCGGAATGCTTCTTGAAGTTCATCGTCATTTACAAAGCCATCAAATTCATTGTTCGTCAATTTCATTATATATGCGGTTTCTTGGGAGGCTGGTGCCATTACAACCTTGGCTATCAGCTTCTCGGTCATCGAAAATGTTAGTTTTACCAAAATAAAGTACAATTCTATGATTGCCATTCTTTTCCCAGTCAAGAAATGAAAGCCCATTAGAGCATTTCAATAGTTCGGTTCTTCCAATCAGAGAAAATTGATCACGAAAGGTTATTTCGATCTTCAAAAAAAGGCTTTGTTATAATTACATGTACTGCGGGTAAACAAGTCTCAACTGGGTGTAAGATTATCATACAACAAGAAGTAATAAACATCGTAGCAAATGAACAGTATTTTCTTCAAGAAGCTTCTTTATGTTGTTGTATATCACCAGGCACGCATTGTTCTCTTACAAGCTTGCATCTCATGATTTTTCCTCAAAATCAACATCAATGATCTCAGGATCTGACTTTGAACTCCTGGTCCCTCTACCACCTCCTGAAAAGAAATCCCCAGGCCCTCTGCCTGGAAAGCCTCCCTTAGGCTGCCACACGGTGTTACCACAACCACCACAACGAATCACTTGGTTCTTGTAACCAACGAACTGTCTTTTACAAGCTGGACAAGCTCCCTGTCCAAATTTGACATATTTATAGTGGACCTCTATGCTAATTTATAATTTACCGCAAATAAGGGCATAAACAGAAGATGGTGTATTAACTTTTCAGCAGCTTAAGCAAATGTAATAAGCAGTGCAATCAAGAAATCTGCTCAAGATATTTAAATTCTTGATGAATGAAAGATGCATGGATTTAAGCCATTCGATCAAGAATTAAGCATGAAATTAGTAGTTTCAGAAAGTCAGAGTTCTAAAGGCACTTAAGGTGCACCAAGTGTAGAACGGATTTTTTTTAAGAAGAAAGAAAAAGACAAAAGTTGTGCATTTCAATCTTTTTCAAAGACTCCATAGTATTTGTTCAATCATCAAAATATCAGTGCTTTCAATTGAATACAATATGTTGTGTTCAATAATCTTAATCAAATAAGAACCAGCAACTCCTTATCAACTAATATCCCTAACCCAGTTCTACTAAACATTAAACAACATAAATAAGAAGTTTCCTCCGTTACAAAGGATTTTTTAGATTAATATCAACAAAATTAATTAACGACAGAACCAAAATATCCTTTCTATCAATTGTATGACCATAAAACAATAAAGTCAAAAGCAATGTGTCATAGCCAGTGATACCTTGATAACAAGATTATTTGCCAAAGTCCCAATGAGAAGAGGTCCAGCAATCGGCAGAACCCATGTAGCAATTATGAAGAGCCGAAACATCCACCCAGATAATGCAAACCAGAGGAAAAAAATAGTCTAAAAGGCAACAAACAAAGCAAACACACAAGTAATTCTAAATGTGAGACTGAAAACAATTAGATAATTAGAAAAGCACAACCAATGGAAAGGAAATCACTTAATTCAGACTACCGAATCCAGAGATAATCATCTATTAAAACTCCTACAAATTTATATTTACACATTGCATTTTCCCCAAAGAAAAACAAAAAGGAATGGACTACTATTAAACTAGTTTTAATAGGACATGCTAGGTGCAATTTAATGTTTACTTGTTGCATTTTCCCCAGAGAAAAACAAAAAAGGAATGGACCACTATTAAACTAATTTCATTAGGACATGCTTGGTGAAATTTAATGACAATAAAAACATTTTACTTGCAATAACGCATGCAAAGTACAGAGGGATTATACTCACAACAAAACTCCTTCCTATTGGGGTATCGAAAAAGTCACTAATCTGCTTCCTGTACTGAAAAGATAAAATCATTGATCAAACCAAAAGCTCAAATAACTTAGAATGACATTAAAAAAATATGACATCATCAAAAATAATACTATTCCAAACTGTGAAGAGTAAAGGAGACTTGTTTATGCCATTAACTTTATATTAGTGGTAGGCAGAGTTTTTGCCAATAAATTATTAGTGTCCAGCATTAAAATAAATTTTGAATGAAACCAATTAATCAAAACTAAATCTAAAGTCTGTAGGTTTTCCATAATCAATTGCATAATATGGAAAAATTACTATTATAAATTACAAATCCTATAAAAGCCACCTGGGATGGGGCTCAAATCTTGGTTTTAAATCTTAACTGCATCCATGATAGAGGAGTCAAGGGATCGTCACCAGCATTATGTAATGGTTATGTAATGGTTGTGGATGTTTCTGTTAAGAATTATTAGCAACTCTATGCAACATGGTAGCACTGCACACGTTAACACAATACCCACACTTTTAGTACTTTAAGTATAAGAAACTAAATGGTTTAGTAACTTTTTATGGTCCCTTACTATGGCATTTTTAGTGCATTGTATCATTGACTAGTGACTACTAGAATGTTAGACCCTGAATATTCACTATGGTGGCAGCAAATATTCCTCAATCCATCTTTGAAAACATGTCATCAAATCAGCATATCACATAAATCTAACCTCAAAATCTTGTGAAATATGCAGCAACCAATATTTAATACACCTCTGGCTACCTAAAGTAAGAATTTGAAAGTTGCAACAGCAATGCAAAGTATGAAAAGAGCTTTATAATATAGGCTAGATGGGGACCGTGGGATGAGTAGTCACAAGCTTCATTTCCTCCAATTCTTTGAAAATACAAATGAAGTAGCAACTAATTTGCTCCTTCTGTTTCTAGGTGCTTTTCACCAGGTATCATTTTCAAGGCTCTCTCAGGGTTATTAACCTCAGTATGTTTTGATTAATTTCCTTGATTATGAGAAGAAACAGAGAAGGAAATAAATATGTCATATGCATGATCTCATCAACAAGAAACTCAAGCAAAGATTAAACTAACTTATGTTTCTGGTCTCGGCTTCAACACGGGAGCTAAAATGATTGTAGGTTATTATTTTTCATGTTAGTGTCCAAGCAACTGCTCATAATACAGTGAGGAAATAAATATGTCATATGTATGATCTCATCAACAAGAAACTCAAGCAAAAGCACAATTAAAGATTAAAATAACTTATGGTTCTGGTCCCTGCTTCAACACGGGAGCTCAAATGATTGTAGGCTATTATTTTTCATGTTACTGTCCAAGCAACAGCTCATAATACAGCGCAACACTATGCGTAACTATTTCAATTTGTTCTATTTAATGTGCCATGGATCCATTATCCGGGGGGGGGGGCGTTATAATCAACAGTGTCTGCATGTACTATTTTATTTTCATTTAGTTTTGATAGAGATTAGTTTATATCAGACAGTTATGATTGCTCGTTATTAAGGTTACATTATCGAAAACTTATACAAGCTTCATAATGTGTTTTGTTTTTTTCTAACAATTCTTAATAATTTTCGGACGTTTAGTTTCCTGCATGAGGATTTCTACTACGAAGTGATTCATTAAGCTTACTAATGTGAAGTTATTGGTTCTAGAACTAATTTCCTTTTTTCTCACCAAAAAGTCCAGAAACCAAACCACTTTCCCAAAGAATAAACTTCCCAATTCCTATATTAGTAATCCCTTACCATATGCTTATTGCCCGAGAACTTACTGCCCTCTACTCCAATGTCATTGGATCAAGACTTTCTACTTTGTTTCTAGATTTAAGGTCCAGAGTAGTTTAATGTTTCAGTTTTCAAATTATTATATAGGATTGTTAGACTCCATGACTTTCTATGGTCCTCGGTTAGACAAGTATGGATTAAAACTCACTACAACAGCCAAGCTAAACAAGTGTATAACAATTAGATGAGCAGATACCTTTTTCTTTCTTTCTTTCTTTCTTTCTTTCTTTCTTTTTTCCATGTATTAAATTCATATACAGGAACAAGAATCATTTTTCTATTAAAATCACAATATTAGACAGTGCATAAGGAGGGAGAAAGGGAGGAACGAACCCTAGGCCAATTTCTGTTAAAATCCATGGAAAAAGTGCGCCATCGAAGACTAATATCATACTCTCTGTCAATCTCACGGGCACGATCAGAAGCAGATTGTGCTACAGCGCTGAAGCGTCGTGACACTGAGTATCTACGGTCAATACGCTCAGCAGTCTTCTTGGCCTCAAAAAGAAACTGCTCAAATCCATCATTGGCAGTGCGCCAAGCATCTTTTGCAAACCTATCAAAGTCACGTCGGAAAGCAAGTGCCTTGCCTGAATGGATGGAGGAGATTGGACGCCTGTGGATGCGGCATTGGAAAGCATGTCCCGTGCCAGCATCAATAAAGGAGCTTGGGTGTGAAAGCTTGTGCATGCGTGTGGGCAGCTGCGGCTGCCATGACAGAGCTGTAGCCATAATTACCTGGACAGAATCACAAAAACTGAAGCTAACAAGTCTGCCAATTTCTTATCACCACACTTCACAGCAGAAATCCCAACAAACAGCCCCAAAAGATAAAAAAAATTTCATTCAAGAAACTTAACAGTCAAAAGGACCTCTTTCATTTCCACAAAATTTAACTCAAAGAAGCCTCACAAATCATCTTCGAATACATCAACATTTCAACAAAAATAGAGCCCGCCAACCACTCAAATATAAGAAACAAGCCCTTACTTTTCTCAATTTTAATTCAAAGAAACAGGAACCCGTATAAATGCAACAAGACTTAAGAACACGAAAGTAAATAAATTTATACCTTTTAAGTGAACTTGTCGAGAAAAAAGTGCAACACCCAATTGAGGAACTGACCTGAAAAATCAAATCCAACCATCAAAATTAAAACTGTTCATAATTTTAAAAGAATCCTTTTGCCTGGATTATGTGAGAAAAGAGGGAGTAGAGAGGCTGAGACAGTAGAGACTTCTTACGAGCATGAACTAGGAAAACGATAATACCCTGTGCCTGAAGAGAATTTCTGGGGGCGGAGGCAGTTCCTGATTCTTGGGCCAGGAGCTTCCTAGTTATCCATAGCAAAAAACAATTGGATCATTCTGTGTTTGTCAAACCCTTTTCATAAGAGAAATAAATTGAAACAATATTAGTCCAGCCCATAGTTTCCTATAAATCAGTACGGCCCATACAAAAGAGATGCCATTTATTGCCACTGTTAACTTATGCATTCACTTGGGAATTATTTATTATTATTAAAAAAACCTAGAGGAGAGTTTTATTGTATTTCTTCTCATGTAATATTTTTTTAATTTTATTTTTTAATATTTAGTTTATTAGGGATTAAATTTTATAATTATTTTATAATTTATTTTTTAAAAGTTATCTTATACTCATGACCTAAACTACAGATTTAACAGGTTATCTCGGTTGATTTAAGTTTTTTTATTTTAATTTCATCATTTAATATTAGATTTATTAAGAATTAGACTTCATAATTTATTTCAATTTGCTTTTTATGAGGTTATATATTTCATGACTCAAGTCACGAGTTCATCGGGTTAACCATAGTTAACACAAGTTGTTTTTTTACCCTTTTTTAATTATTATTTTAATTTCAACTTTAGATTGATTGATAATTGAGTTTTATAATTTGTTTTTATTTGCTTTATATTGTGTTATTCTAATCTTATGACTCAGGTTACATGTTTGATAAGTTAACCTGAATTGGCTAGGGTTAATTTTTTGGATTTTTTTTCTATTTTATCCTTCAATATTGAGTTATTAGAAATTAAATTTCATAATTTGTTTTAATTTATTTTATATAGGGTTATCATGATCTCGAGTTTTGGTAAGTATATTGATAGGTTAACTTAGATTGACCTAAATCGATCTAATATTTTATCGTTTTAATGTATATTAAAAAAACATCATCATAAATATTTGTTTTAAATTATATTATATTTTTATTAGTTATTCATATTATTTTTAACTTATATAATCGAATTAAACTGAATTAATTCCCAGTAAGCTTTTTTTAACTAAAAGAATTAGCAATGTCAAGATAAAGATAAATACTTTTCCACGTATACACATTAAAGAATTTAAATTTATTTCACAATAGTTTGAAAATCTCATGAACACTACCGTACTTTACAAATATTTTAATCTATCTGTGATGTTCATCACCAACTTTAATTAAAATAGTTTTATCTATTTAATAATTGTTTTCTCTCGTAACATATGAATGCTTTTGATCACGTGAATAAATCTTGTCTTTACAAACCAGAAAACAATAATCAAAGTAAATTTATTAACATATCATTTCACGATTTACAATGAAGAATTTTAACATATTTGACATTAGTTTAAAAATCACTTCACCACTGTCATGTTTTTCAATAACAAAAAAGTCAACTTTTCTATATAAAAATAAAAATAATATCTTTATTTTGCATTTTAACTTTTTTTATTTTATTACTTTAAATTAATTTATTTTGAATGTTTTCGAACTATTTTAATATACTGATATCAAAAATATTTTTTAAAAAATAAAAATAAATATTATTTTAATATATTTTTGATGAAAAATATTAAAAAAATCACTATCACATTTTTAAATATTTTTTAAAAACTAATATTTATTTATAAAAAATGAGAAATTTAGTGATAAATATAAGATATATAAATTGAAAAATACTTCTTATTACCTAAATCAATCTATAAGGAACATGGGTGGAACCCAGTGGTCAAGGTTTAAGCAAGGAAAACGTGGATCGCAATTTATTTATGTGTCAATAGAGAGAAATTGAAGATAGTTTTTGAATTATGAGATTCCTCTTTTATATATATATATATATATATATATATATATATATATATATATATATATATATATATATATATAGACACACACACATGAGATGATAGTTTTTAAAAACAACTAGTTTTTAAGTATGTTTAAAATTGTAATTGTAATGGTAGTTTAAATTTTTTTTGTTTAAAAGTAAATTAAAATAATGTTTTTTAATTTTTTACAAATTATTTTTGACATCAACATATCAAAACAATCTAAAAATATATATAAAAAACATATTTAAAAAAAAATTAAATTTAAAAGAACGCGATGCAACACACTTTTTATCAATACATAAACTACTGATAGAAGGTTATCTTTATTTTCTAAACAATAAATAAATAAAGGTGATACTAACTCATTAATTTGGTTGTTTCGCAACAAATTGTTAGTAAACAATAAGTTTTATATTAAATAGGAAAACTCACCATATATATATTTTATTATAAATAGGGATTTGATTTACGATATTTTAATATATTTTTATACAGAAAAAATAATACTTATAAATATAATGTTAACTACATCATACTTGTTAGGATGCAGGGAATTTAAGATAAATTATTGTAGTACAATCTAGTGAGTTGATTTCATTTAGTTTGATTATATAATTAAAATTTTCAATATCAAACATTATAATTGGATAAATTTTTTTTGTGTATATTCTAACATATTAATTATCTTAGATTCAATACACACACACACATTGTTAATTAGTAATGTCAATTATTTTCTAAAATTGTTGGTACTTTACGTAGCCATGCATCTTCCTGTGGTTTGACCAACCAGGAGATCATTGTAGCCACCTTCATTTGATGATTATAATAAAATGGATAATGATGTAGGTGTAGTGTTCCATGCATGTTTTTCAGCTTGAATATATCAGGAATTGTTGGTCCTTTACACAGCCACGTACACCTCATGTTCTTGAATATTCTTGAGGTTAATTTGTCTTCCTTTCTTTCTTAATTTTTCAAGACATACCTTGAATATTTTGAGATTGCAGATTATAGGCGCGTCTTTTGTTGACGAATTATAGAGTTGGTCTTGAAAACATGGTTTGTCGAAAAAAAATATTTTTAATGTTAATCTCACTCCACAATTACTTTTATTATTTATATAGATCAAATTGTGTTCTTAATTTATATTCTTCAAAAAATGATAAAATCTAGACATAAAATCTTTTCGTAATTAATCTATGTAAAATTTACCAATTTATGTTAGGGAACATCTTCTCAGAGAGATGGATGGGCATGGGCCTTTGTATACGAGATCTTACATACAAATAAATACTATCTTCAACTCAAGATTTTAAATTAATAAGTTATGAGTTCATTATTATATATATAAACATTTATTTCTTTAATATGAAATACATGTATACCCAGTATTCTATTCATTAATTATCAATCATCATATTTATAATAATTTTTTTCTCATTAAAATATTTTTGAAACTTGTAAATTTTAAATTTGAGGGGAGCCAATCCTAAAATTCTGTCCACGCTTCCTTAAATGATTTTTCAATGCTTTCCCAGCTTTCATACAAAACTACAAAGACCAAAACTACATGCTCGTGAGTCGTGTGTATATTCAAATTGCATTTTTTCCACAATCAAATTGCATTTTGCGGTTTCAAACGCGTTTCCATGGGAAAAAGAAAACATTGTGGAGGGAATTTTAGTAGTTTACATATATAGTCAAACAGTCATGGTCGTTGAAGGAATTAATGTTAGTGCTTTTCATAGTCAGAAAGCCATAATTGCTGACAAGAATTTAGCAATTTACAAAGACAGAGCCATAATTGTAGGAAGAAACATATGGAGGAAATTGCATGCATGCCTTTGAAATATCTGCCAAGAAAAGAGACATAAATTTCATTAACATATATACTCTCATAAACATATATATTTTTCTTTTTTTCCTAAAAAATAAAATTATTTTAGATTCTTATAAACAAAGAATAGTTAGTATTGTAAATGTAGATGAACCTCTCAATTTCTTGACAGTAGTTTTTTAATATCCACAATAAAAATTTCAAATTTGTGAAACTTTACACTCTCTTCTCGAGCTACGCACAGAACATTTAGGGCCTGTTTGTTTCTGCGTTTTAAAAGCGCTTTTGAAAAAATTTGAAATTTTTTTATTTTTTTATTAACTTCAAATTAATATGTTTTTAGTGTTTTCAAATCATTTTGATGTGCTGATATCAAAAATGATTTTTAAAAAATCAAAAAATATCATTGGCATGTATTTTGGCACGAAAAGCTATTTAAAAAGCAACCGCAACCACACTGCCAAACAAGCTCTTATAGAATCAGAATTACAAATGATTTTCCAATAACCTCATTTTGTGTGCCCACTCACAACCCATTACTACAGTTTAATATTTACTATATTTATTTTAATCATATTATCAAAATATTATTTCAATTTCTAGTAGATAAAATAATGCAAAATTTAATTTTGGTATAGCTAAAACTTGTTTTGTATGTTTTGAAAACTAAACAAGATAATTTTATTATAAATTATCAAACTTTATATAGAATTATTTAGATTTTTAATTAAAATCAAGTATTTTCACTTAATAAATATTAAAATTTATTAATGTATAAACAATTTAAAATAATATATTAAATTATAAAATGCCATAAAATAATTGAATAATACACGTGCAAAGCAATATTTTAAATACAAACTTTAATATATAAAAAAATAAAAAGAAATCATAGTAACACGTGGGTAATTGGCTAGTTTTATATATGAATGATGACATGTTTTTATTATTGTCGCTCAACGAATATCACAATTAAAAAAATTCAATTAAGGGCCTATTTGTGAATTCAGGTGCGATTACAGTGGCACCTGTGTTTCCAAGCCAAAAAGCATCGAGACATGGACACTTCCCAAACATCCTTGCCCACGAACGCCGAGCTTGCTACTAGTGGGAAAATGCTAAACCTCACTTTTTTCTATCTTTTTTTTTTTTATTTCTTTCTCTCTTTTTTTTTGGTTTTTTATTTGGCACTCTAATTTTTTTTTGTTAGTCACTTGCTTTTAATTTTTTATTTTTACTTTTGATATGGCTCTTAAATATTATTATAATTTTGTATTTGAATTTTAATAATTTTTTCAATTATTATATATCTGATATGAAAATAATAATACTAATAATAAATTGTTCACATCATTTTTTTATTCTTGAAATTTTTAAATAGATTTTGAATATGATTTTATCATATTTATGATTTTTTTAGCTTTCAATCATACAAAATATAAACATACTATTTTGATATTTTTTTTAACTTGCTTTAACAATCATAAAATATATATTTTTAGGAGAAACATTAATGATTCTAATTAAAAATATTGTGTTCACAAAGATAAACAAAAAATATGTTAATAGAAAAATTTATCTTGATAAAAATTCTTAACTATCATATTTTCACTTTTAATAATAATAATAAGGAATTTCTCGAACCTGGATATTATTTTTTTTATTTAATAATTCTTTGGTTCCCCGCAGCAAAGCTCGAGCATACAAACTACTTGAATCTCAACTTTATATATATATTACTTTTATATTGTTTATGTATTTGATGTAGGGTTAGGTTCTTCAACTCTTTCCCCCATTTTTATTTTTTAGGTCTGTTAAGCGATGTGGGGTCCAAGATGTTGGTTGAGTTATTGGGTCTCTTTGATATTTTTATATCAAGAGAGATAACCTTTTTTTTTATATAAATTTAAATTATTGTGTGGGTTCTTGAAATATTCTTACATTAACTCAAAGCAAAAGTTTACATTAAGGCTTGAAGAAAGGTTTGAGATGTTCTTGATTGCAAATGGCATACGGCTCAGCCTAAGATATGTAATTTAAAAAGTATTTCATACTTATAAAATAAATATAAAATTTAGATAAAGCACCCCTATAATAAATATTTATTGATAATTAATAGGTGTAATTTAGGGTTCTGAAAGCAGCACATTCTCTTTCAACCTAGAAAGGGTGTACTGTCTAAATGAGCAGCAAGTGACCTCATGTGCTCCTTGAGACTTGCAAGACTAGGACTGTCATCATAACTGTACATCAAAGGAATCATTCTAGCTACATTTAGACAAGCTTTTGTGAAAGACGATGAAAATGGTGACCGAGACAGACATTCCCGGTTCAGTTTCTTCCACGCGTCACAGATTAAATGGCTAACGTGCTCTCGCGCTCTTTCAACAGTAACGTTTGGATGTTCTCTGATGTAGCACTCCAAGTAGGACCCATCATGACCGTCTTGATTCTCATCCTGAGTTCAATCAAAGAAGGATGTCTCAATCATCGTATAAAAATCATTAATGCTATCCTCTTTGTTTATTGATTTAGTCTTTTTCAGATTACATAGTCTTACCTTAGCGGTGCCCAAGTCATCCCAAAGACGGAGGATGGTTGCTGTGAACGATATAACGGGAGGAAAGCCATCCACAAAATCAACGGTTTCTTTGTTGATGCCCTGGCCCAGGAGAAAGAACATGTGAACCAGCACCACATGCACACCTGAACTAACAATTCCATTCCTCAAATATTCTTCTGGATTTGGCAATTTCCCAGAAGCAAACCACTTTGCTTCTTCTAAAAACGCGTTGCACAGCCTTTTCCACTGCAACAATCAGATAAGAATATGGCAAACATGTATCATAGATGATCCTTGATGACAAATGTTATGCAGAAAATGTAACGTGTGCGAGAGAATTCCTGGTTGGTTCTAGCATATATTGAATTGTAAATAAATGATCCATACCGATTTCTGTAAGGATTCTATAGGGTTCCATCCATGCTTTTCAAAAATCTTGGTGCTAATGCTCTCAGTGATGTCGAAAAGAGCCTTAAGAGAAATCTTCATGCTTTCTGGTAGCTGATTAGCGGCTGTGAGGTCCCATCTTCAGGAAATGATTTGATGGATTAGAAAATCTTAAACAAAACACACACGAAGAATCAAAGAGAGAGATGATAGAGGGTGCATACTCATTGACTGCTTCTGTGAAGATAGAGAGGTCATTGAGCGTCCCATAAAGATCGAAAATGTCGTCGATGATGTACACCAGAGAGATGGGTTTAGTTAATTCAACCCTTTGCTCAGAGAGGTTAGGATCTATGAGGACGGACATGGACCACATGTGCCACTTTAGAGGTTGGTCTCTTGCGAATTTCAACTCCTTGGCCAAGCCTAAGTCTTTCCACCAACTAAAAAAACACAAGATTTTGCATTAGAGGACAATAATTTAATCTTGTTAGTGCATTTCAAACAATATATAGTTCTTACTTTGAAATCTGAAGAATTTCCTTCTGATGTATAGATCGTACAATTTCACAATCGATTTTCGCCAACTCTGAAAAAACCTTGATGTTTTCATTTCGGATATCAATATTGTTTAGGAAGTTTTTGACCATGAACCTTGCCAAGCTCTTGTGATAAGGATGCTTCAATGTATTTGCAACAATTTCAGATTCATGATGATTAAGTAGCTTGGCACTGAATTCTCCAGCTTCATCAAGTATATCTTCACTTTCCATACTCAGCTGTGAAGCTTCATACAATGCCATCAAACCCTTTACGTCATTTTCTTGTATCAAATGAAAATTTCCCTCTTCATTCTTGAAGTTGTTAAACACCTCTATAGCACAGCCACAACAAAAAAAAAAAATTGATGGTAAATAATTTATTTATTTTTCAGATGCACTAATACTAATCTACATCTAGCATTGGAGTATGACTTTGTATTCCTTGACATGGCACTAAAGCAGTGGTGAAGCGTGGACCAAATTGATGGAGGGTCAAGTTAGAAATATCATGAGGCTTTAGAAGAGCTATAAAATATATATTTTGGATATTGTTTTTCTTTTTTTGGTGTCTTAGTAATAACTCTGGGGGAAGTAGGATGTAAGCATGCCTAAAGTTGGTGAACAATAGTATCTTCTGATAATTTGGAGTTCTCATGGCCTCCTCAATCTAGCACGGGGGCTTTTTCCTCCGATGACCGAATGTGGTGACGCGGTCCATTACAAAGTGTTTTTAATTCATCGAATTTTAACATATAACAAAACAAATTTACGTACCAGCTAAACATAAGAGTTAAGTAAATGATTAAAATCTCATTTTATATCATTTTCTAACATTTTAATTCATGTTGCTCACCTTGAGAGACATTATAACCCTCTTGTCTCAGTAATCGAAAGCGAAGAGCAACTCCAAAAACATCAAGAGGAAGATGATTTGGAGAACTAAAGTAGTTCAGATATTGAGTATTTAGAAAAGCTTCAATTTCCTCCCGGAAGTGATAGTCAATGCCTAAGCGTTGAAGTGTATCGATCATTACTAAGCCTTCCAGTTCATCTTTTCCAGCAGTATTGCTGAGAATACACGCAGCTTCCTTCACCATTTTTCCATGTCTGAGGCATAGCTCATTCTGCAGAAGTGAAATATACATTCATTAAGCAATATAAGAAACCAGAAACAAATCAACATGCAACATGCAACATGCGAACCGAAACTCTACCTCATGGCCAGGAAGATGAAAGGATGCTGAGAAGCTGCCATCATTGATGGGAAATGCCATTGATAATATCACCAATACTTAACGAGAAGCAGATGTTGGGAGATTTGAGGGAGTCTTGTGAATTGTGATGGACTATAATTCTGTCTGCGGGGCGATATATATAGAGAGTTATATGTTTAACAAACAAATGCTAGCTAGCTAGGGCCACCCAATGCGTGATTCATATGTTCTTTCATGTTGACTGCACATTCTACAGCAGAAGTCTATAATTATGTTTTTGTTGACTGACTACAGCAAAAGTCTGAAATTAAGTGCTCATATTATTATGCTAAGCTTAATTAGTGAATCTTAACACAAGTAGGATTCTTATCTTAGAACCTGTTTGGCTCTGCGGCTGCGGCTGCGTAAAAATCATTTTACTGTTCACTGGGCCCCATTAAATTTTGCGTTTCTAACGCAGGAAACGGGAAGCTGCTATTTCATGCTTTTTGTGCGCACTGTTCATGTAATTGCACTGTTCAATGAACAGTACAATTGCATGAACAGTGTATGGTGTGTACTGTTCAAGTGAACAGTGCAGGTAACTGCACTGTTCACTTGCCTGCGTGCTTTTTTTTTTTTTTTTTTTAGTGTGTGTTATTTTTTTTAGTGTGTTATTTTTTTAACATTTTTTAAAAAATAAATTAGTTTAGAGTAAAATTTATATTTGATAATATTTGATCTAATTTTATTACATGCTAAAAATATTATAAAAACTGTAGTTTTTGTTTGATATATTTCGTACGTAATGAAATTATAAATGGTTTAATGGAATAATAAAAAAATATTTTATATAAAGTATGATTTATTTCATGATAAAATAGCAATAATTAAATCTACAGTATTTAAATTAAAAATAATAAGTACTAATATATATTTTTAAAATAATTTTATAACCTCAATTTTAAAAGCATTTTTAACCAAACACATTAAATTATTTTTTTTTCAACTTCAATTTCAACCACAGTTTTAACCAAACACCTATTTTTTCAAACCAAACTCAATTAAAAATACTTTTTATAAAACAACTTTTTTTAAACCACAATCACAACAGCTACCGCAATGCCAAACATACTCTTAATCACATGAAATTACTGTCACTATATATATCATGACTGGATGAATCTAACTGCTATAAAAAAATACATTGCATGAAGACTATACGCTATAGAGAAATATCTTTAGAGTTCTATTGTTTGTAAGAAAATAACGAGGATATATTTTTCCTATAATTGTTATTTTAATTTGTTCAAAAACAGTTTTATTTAAATTCTGTGATTTCTCATCTTTTATTCACAATATGAATAATTCAATTTACATTCTTTATTTAGCCTTCTATTGATTAACACTGTATGTGATTAATTAATATAAAAAAAATTATTTTGTTGGTATTCCTTTGTTGGAAAATATCATTTCTTTTAACATTGTATTTGTTCTCACCCGCTTGTAGAAAATGTTTAATAACTAATGAATCCCGGCTCATTAAAAAATATAAAAAAAATTCCTATCCATTGTGAACTCATATCCATTCGTCAGGCAGCGGGGTCATGTCCCTGTCACGCGAGGTCATGTCCTTGTCACGTGAATAGAACTATCTAGGTAACTTCAGACGGCGAGGTTGTTAGTGGGACCCAAATTTTTTTAACATAGAAAAATAATATTTAGATCGCATGAAATTTGTTGGCATTATTAATACACCTGATCTAGCAGGTTACAGTTGAAATTAAACTCCCAACAATAATACACGGTAAATAAAAAAAAAAGCACTAGGATCAACCAAAATAATTTTATATGGTGCACTCAAGTCTTAATTTGAGAGAAAAATAAAAACAATAGAAAAACAATTTAAACACACAAGCCTAGCCTAATTTAGGTAGCCCGGTGCATCAAGACCTATCCCTATTTTATTTTTATTTTTTTTAAGATAAAAAACAAGTTTTTTTATAAAAAAAACAAACGAGGTGTCATTGCTATCGTAGATGACTCCTTGCCTACTGTTGCCTATATTCTAGCCAGTAGTGGTTAAAAATTCAAGGGCTAGATCTATTTGTTGAAAAATTAAATTTTCAATCAAAATTCATAATAAATATCATAAAATTTGTTTTAAATTACCTAACAACTTCAAATCACCTAAAAAATAAAAAATCAACAAAATCAAAAATATAAAACGAAACTTGATCTCTTTTTTCATGTCATGCATATTTACATGAAAAAACTCATCATTACTGAAACTTTTATTGTTAAACAAAATTTTTTAACATAAATATTGAAGTTTTTAATAGTTGAAAATAGAACAATTAACAATTTTCTCTTTTTTCATTAATTTTCCGGCTATAGTCTCTCCCTCTCAAACCATGAACAAAAAAATAAACATAATGAAGTTATGGATCTAAAATAAAGTTATAAAAACTAAAGTGGTTGAAAAGGTAACCAAAGGTAAAAAAAAAAAAAGGATTGAAATCAATTTTTTTGCCCAAAATTTAGAGTTGTCATACATGTTCTTCGTGTTATAAATTCTGGTCCTTGTTTTTTATTTTTTACTTCATAGAACAAATTATAAGAAACTATTGATTAATTTGGTCACAAAAGAATCTAATAAAAAAAAATTCGATGATGAAAATGCAAAAGGCAAAAACTTGTATTGTGAATTCCTGTAGAAAGAGTCGATGCCTTTTAGTTTTTTTTTTTTTAATTGTAATATGAACACTGCTTGAAGATTCGACTGCCATTATATTTTGAGGTCACAAGTCGATCGTACAATCTGATGGATACTTCACCAAAAAAATAATAATCTTATTGATAGCTTTCTAGTGGCGTGCTCCACATTTTTTGTCTGTACAATTGTTCTTTCAATCTATTATTAAATTATAAATTAGTTTCTGGAATTTTATTAAATTTAATAATTTTATTTTTAAAAATTATTTTTTATTTAATAATAATTTATTATATAATTGAATATCAACAAAATATAATAATATTTATTTGAAATTATAATAACCTTATAAAAAGTAAATTAAAATAAATTATGAAAATTAATTTAAAATCAACCAAATATTATATAATAAAATTAATATTAAAAAAAAGACAAAAAGAATTTAATTGAGAGAAAAAAAAATAATAAATGGGGTTTTAACAAAACCTATCTAGTATTGTTATTAAACCTAATTTAATAAGTTAATTTTAAAAACTTTTGACTTTATTTCTTATTTATTATGAGTTTAAAACTAATTCATACGAGAGTTGACTTTATATATTTTAGTAAATGGGTCCAAAATTTAATATAAAAATTCTTTATTCATTAAATCAAAAAATAATTATTAAATGAAATAAAAACATCTCTCTCAAACCACAATTTTTCTCTTTTTAAACAATATTTTCTCTCTCTTCAATATTTTTTTTCTTTTAGATGAAATCAAAATCAAAATCTTAACAACCACGAAATTTAAACATGTTTATATTAACAAATATGAGTTTAAAAATCCATTTAAAAGAAAACAAGTGCACATCAACATCATTCTTGATAGCTATATCACCAAAAAAAAAAAAAGATTGAAATTGTTTTTATATACTTTTTAAAATTATTTTCAGATTAAAAAATATTAAAATAATATTTTTAGTATGTTTTAATAATTTTAATGGGTTGGTATTAAAAATAAAAATAAAATAAATATTATTTTAATATATTTTTAAATAAAAAACTAATTTCTAACTCCCATGCCTCCCGCATAATTCCTAGCACTTCATCGTCTTTTATCAGAAACTAGGAAAATTAGATATTTAAATTATTTTTATAGACGCCAATACTTCAACATCTTAAAATTCTTTTTATATAGGTTAGACATCAATAATTAAAGACGTATTATTTTAAAATAGAAACTCTTATCATATCAACAAATCATAATTACTAACAATAAATATTAAAAAAAAAAAACACAGGAGCACGAAAGTCATTGGCTAGTTTTCCATATCAACAAGGACATCTTTCTTCTATTATTTCTCCACGGATATCACGACGTCCATATGAATGGTGGTGGCTAGTTACCGTCCTTGCACAAAATGTGTTGCACGTTATTACAAGACAAGAGGCGTTGTCTTTTCTAAGAATGATTTTTTTTTTCAGTTTGTTTTTTATTAAAAAAATAATAATTAAAACAAAATATTTTTTAAAAAAATCAAAGTTGGTTTAAACCAATAGATTTCGGTTTAGTTTTTTTAAAAAAAACTGGTTCAAATAGATTTAGCTCAATTTTTTCTAGGTTGTCTTGATTTTTTCAATTTAGCTTGATTTTTTTCTAAATTTTTTTGTTTGGTTCTATTTTTTTAATTTCAACCTTATAAAACATTGATTTTTTATCAAGCTTTTTAATTTCAAGTTGCCTTGAATTTTAATTTGTTTAAACAGGTTTTTTTCATAATTTAATTTTTTTAATTATTATTTTAATTTAATTAATCTTTGAATTTTTTGCTCAACCCTATTCTTTTTCAACACCATCAAAAGGGTGCCACCTTATGTTTTTGTTTCTCCATTTCAATTCTAAGAGTAGTATTTAAATTGAAGTTTTAATATTTTTTTTAAATGTATTAATTTAATATTATAAATATATTCTTAAATAGTAAGATATTTCGAGTAGAATGATAGGTTAACATATAATCTAACTCAAAATTAATCGTTATCATCGATAATTAATTATGGGGTGCGCGAGATAATAGAAAAAGATTGCCGCCATGCATGAAAAGTAAAAGGGCTACAATTAGGAAGTTAACATAAATGGACTGGGAGCATTCAATAAAATGTTGGGTGGAGATGTTCCATCCAAGATCCTCAAGTTAATTGTCCGTTGTAATTTTTCTAGGAACAAATTATTTTCCAAACTAGTATACTCATAAAAAGTAATTCCATGTATAAAAAACAATAATAATTCATATATTATATGCATGATTGTGCATGTGTTACATGTCCCATAATTGATCGCGTGTACAATAAAAACACAATTGAGATTTGAGTGGTCACGCATGTACTACATTTCTAATTATTGGATTAATTATTATATGCATGATTGCCCTCGTATCACATGCATGATAATTGTTCGCGTGTACAGTAAAAACGCATGTACTATATGCTTGATCACTGAATTAATTATTATATGCGTGATTGTTCATGCACCACATGCACAAAAATTGTTCACGATGTACAGTAAAATCACAACCGTGTGGTCACGCGTATACTAAGATTAAAGACATGTAGAAGACATGTTGGATTGCATTTACAATTAATACATTATAATAATGGTAGCTAGGTGATATAAACTGTGACGTACGTGAGAATTAATAATCTGGATAAAGAGTGTGTGTGTTTTAATTCTTGAATGTATTTCTGAAATATGATCATTGAACCACAATGACGTTCATGTTTGATTGAAGTGAAAGGTGTTGCTAATATGTATTTATTCAAATAAAAACTCTACTAGGGATTTAATCAATTTATTAATTTTCTAACAACACTTGTTGCACTACCATAAATTCGTTTAATATCAATAGAATTACTGATATAATTGTTTTCGTTTGTCATTCTATCGATATATACCGGCGGACTACTTCAATCGGTATTTACCGATGAAATGACAGACAAAATATTCAGAATTAAAAAAAAAACGGTTTGTCAACGTGAAAGTTTTTGCGGGTGATTTTACCGACAAAATTATCTAAGAATTCAAAATGACAGCTCCGTACGGTAATATGACCGATTCACCATTCGAATTGCTGACAAAATCACCAAGTAATTCAAACCGGAATCTTCATACAGTGACATGATTTGTTAACCATCAGAAGAACCGACGAACATATTTCATCGGTGAATTCATCAGCAAAAGTTAATATATAACCACCACTATATTGTCCTTTTTTATTTTTTCTTTTTCTTTTTCCATCTCAACTCTCCCAAACTGCAAATATATGTGCTTTTCACATTTGAAATGGCTTGGTTAGAAAAATCTAAGATTAAATCATGTCAAATTACCATCATATCCTATGACTTTTCCTCTTTTCCTTTTCCATTGGGGAACATAGTTTCATATATATATATATATAAAATAATAACCACTGTAGTAGAGTTTCACCAGGAGATATTATTCAAATTCTTAGAAGGGTTACCAGGTTGTATTATAAGTTATTTTTCAATGTAAAAGAAAAGTGCAACCACTATCAAATTATTAAATGAATTAGAAAGTTAAGAGATGGAATCAGATTAAAATATTATCACAAGCTATTATTTAATTTATTTTATTAAATTATATGTCAATTTTTTTTTTAAAAGTACTAACTTAAATTCTATCAAAATAAAATAATTTTATAGTATAATCATTTTTTTCTCTTATTAATATATTTTTCTCATCTAGAAAGTATAGTTTTTTAAGCAATGTACTTCATCTAATAGAACCAAAGGAGATCAGTATAAATATTCAGAAGACTCAAAACTATCCAAAATAAGAATAAAATAGATATCTTTTTAATTAAAACCTTTTTATCTTATCAATGCTATTTTTTTGGCAATTTGTTTATCCAACTATTTATTTGTTAAGGCAAAAAATTATCATAATCATAAAAACAAAATTTAAAAAATAATTTTGTCATTATTATGCCTCAAAAGTAATAAAAACATGTATGAGTAATTCGTCTCATTTGCTTTCCCAATTTTCAACCAAATCAAGTCATATATTTTGGACTAAAAAATCTGTCTTTTAATCTATTCTCATCTAAAAACATCTAATAAATATTTTTATAATATTAATAAACTAATTTCTCAACTCAAAGCATTTATAAATTAGTCTAAAAAACACAAAATCAAATCAAATCACAAATTTTTTAACCCCAATCTTCAAAAACTCTTTTTATTGAGTAGAATTCATTAACATCAAGATCAGAATGTAAAATGAAAAAAAAAAAAACTATTTTATGGTCTCTTTTAAAAATATTTGTAATTTATATAAAATATAAGAGAAAAAAAATTCAAGACACGTCAAACTACTCTCTTCAAAACAACATGCTAAGTTGAAAAAAAATGTAAGAAAATCAATTACTATTAAAAAAAAGAAGTTAATCAATGAAAACAATCAATGAAAAGCTTTTAAAAAAATTAAAAAAAAAGGACCAAATGCGATGTGCAGTGCCACACTTTGGCTTTAATAAAAAACCTCAGCCCCCTCCTTATGCTATTGTGACCAGAAAATCATGGTTATAGTATTCGGACCTTAAAAGTTTAATTTTCAGCTCGAAATAAAAACACTTTCAAAATACAGTATTTGCTATATAACCTGTATTACTCAATTTGTAACCTTACAGAGGAACAGTAGAAGATAGCACCTTTGTTTATCATAGCAGTGAGAATTAGTGTAACTGTGTGTGTGTGTGGGAAAGAAATGATAACTTCAATTACAGGATCCGTATGTGTTCAAAGATGTTCAATTCACAAACCAAAGCTCTTGTTCCTCTTCGTGAAGCTTGAATTCTATAGAAAGACAAGCGGATGAAGATTGAAGAAGAACAAGAAGAAGAGAAGAATAAACCAGGGAACAAAGATGATGAATAAAGGAAAAGATTAAACCACTGGAAAAGGGCAGAAAAGCAACAAGCACTTCAGTTCATGTATTTGAATCTGAAATTAGTAACACAACTCCTCCAAAATTTTCAAATAAAAGGGAAAAAAATGGAGGGGGAATTTCTAAATGTCCTCGTAGAATCTCCAGGGGACTTCACAAAGTTTCTCTTTTTTCACAAAATTCATTGTCAGGCAACAGTTTGTGAAAATTCCCAGAATACCTGTCATTGAAAAATCATTAGTTGCTAGTGATAGAATGGTCAAATCTGCAATATTGTTTAACGTTTGAGCAATTATAACATGCAATCACAGAAACAACTAGAGATGAAGCCAAACAGCTCAAACTGTCGTCGTTTTTTAAAATAAATAAATCAGACATTACAGTAGAGAAGAACCTGCTTGAGAACCATTTGAGAACTCTCTCTCTTACCATAAAGGTATGCAAATTCATGTGGTAGGTACACTGTCCCTCTAGTTTCTCTAATACAAATTCGTACGGATCCAATGTGGGAAAAGGAACTTTATTCATCTCTAATCCAAATGTGTTCCTGAAAACATACTTGGAAGATTCTCAAGCATCCTTAATGATCAAATTCATTCCAAGGAATCTAGTTTCTTTTCATAGAATTTGGCCCGCCGGAGAGCATCCAAAGCTCCTTCTTGCTTCCCTGCACGTTTCAAATTTACTGCCTTCACCTTCTCTGTCTTGATCCGTTCTTCCAACTGATTTCTTTCCTGGCTATTTTTTTCACTCTTGGTAGGACTAACTTTTGCAGGTTCTGGTCTCTCTGAGCTTTGTGATATAATACTGCTATCTTCAATTCCAATTGCTTTCAAGGCAGATAGAAGTTGAGGATCGAGAAGATCTTCAACAACTACATCATCTGCTGGTTCTGCTAGGTTGACAGAAGACTTTCCAGAATCATTAGAAGACATTTCATCCAACTGGGCTTCCAGAGCCTTGGCCAATTCAAACTCAGCTTCTGCTTCTTCCACCTGGCCTTCTCTTCGCAGCTTTAGGGCCTGACGTTTGTGGCTCAGTGACTCCTGTTGCAACTTAAATCGATCACGCCCGGACAGTGGTTTTGGAGAAAATTTTGGGGCACCGAGATCCTTTTGTTTAAAAGGGGGAGCATTTGACACAGATGTTGACCCATCATGGGTACCACTTACAGGCTCAAGGGTCTCGACCTCAAGACTCTTCTCCAACAGCTTTGCCTGCCTAAGTTCCTCTCGAGCCTCTGCCAATTTCCCTTCTCTCTTTAACGCAACTGCCTTCCTCTTACGAGCCAAAACTTCTTGTTGAAGGGCATTTTTGTTGTTCTGAGAAGCCAATCCCTGAGCAGAATCTGTTTTATCAACATGGGGCTTCTTGCCTGAATTAAATGTTTCTTCTCTCTTTCCAGTTCTAACATTTTCTGTGCTTCCAAGATCCATAGGTGAATGTATCATGGAACCCATATGAACAAGGGGATCAGGAAAATGGAAAACATCAGAAATAGAATTGGCTTCTCTGTCCTTGCTTCTGAGATTTTCAAGCCCACTTCTCAAGGAGCCAACATGAACATGAGGCTCAGGCAGGCAGGATATATCAGAACCAAAATCGACTTTATCTTCAAGTTTCCTGGCTGGTATTTGAGGACTACTCCAATCATCACCAGTCAGCAAATCCATCAGATTCATAGACTGATGAGGTGGAGGAAAGAACTCGGCGCCTTGATTTATTCTCGAGTTACTTAAGGATCCCATTTCATCCAATAGATCAAGCTCTCCTACAGATGGACGGTTGGATTCATTGATCTCAAATGGCACTGCATTGACAGTATCAGGACTCCATGAGGGAGGAGCAGTTTTGTCACTTCCCTTTCTTCCTAGACCAGTGAATGACTCAATAACTTTTTCATTAGGATCCACTGCTGCTGCCGCCACCACCAACTTTTCAATCATTTCCACTACATTGTTCACATTATTCTCCTTTACATGGTTATTCAATGATCCAGTACTCTGATATTTTTTTTCTTCAGAAGCATCAGGGAAAAGCTCCTCCTTTGGAGCTTCCAGATCATCTATTTGGGACTCTAGTACCTTGGCTGTTTTCAACAATTCCTCAGCTTCCTGAGTCTCTCCATTATGCCTAAGGGAAAGGGCCTTTCTTTTCAAACCCAAGAGCTCTCTCTGGATTTCACCTTTGCTTCTTGGTCTGGCAGCTGAAATGCTGGAAGAGAGCAGAATTGTGGATGGATCAGTTGAAAGCATCAAATGATCCAAAACTTGTTTAGATGGCTTTGCTTGCACGGTTACAACTTCAACTTCATCATCCTTCCACCCTAAATTCATTAGCATTGAGAGCAGTGATGGGTCATGCATATCTTTTTCTGCAATATCATCTACATCTCCCTCCTCTGCTGCACTGCCAACACGTCTGACCATTTCATCCTTGGGCTTGTTAGACTCAATCTGAATTTCTTTCTTCGGTGTTTCCATCTCTGCAATCTGGGTCTCCAATGCTTTTGCTGCTATAAGCACTTCCCCTGCCTCGTCAATCTTACCTTCACGTCTTAAAGTAAGAGCCTTTCTTTTCAGGCCTAAAAGCTCTCTCTGTATTTCAACTTTGCTTCTTCTTGGTGTCCTCAATGAGATATTTGATGTAGACTGAGTGACTAAAGTATTGATTGTTTGAGTAGAAAGGTTATCACTTTCCTTAGGAGGGTTAAATAGAGAGTTTGCATGCTCATTGTCATCATCTTTCCAACCTAAGTTCCTTAAAACTGAAAGGTATGCTGGGTCATGCATATCTTGATCTGTTACATCCTCCTCCCCTTCTCTAATTGGTGGACTTCCAGAAATACTAGGATGTTCATTTTCCAAATCTGGGTTCTCACTCTCAACAGCCACCTGTTTCCCTTTGACATTTGAAGCATTGTCCATCTCTTCAAGCTGCTGTTCAAGAACTTTGCCTTTCTTCAACTCATCCTCTGCCGCATCCAATCTACCTTCCCTTTTCAAAGCAAGAGCCTTCTTTTTTATAGCCAAGAGCTCTTTCTGAACCATCAATCTACTTTTTGATGCAGGTTTAGAACTCACATTGCTCTTTGCATTAGTATTTTGGGAAGGTGAACTTTTCATCATTCTTGTGGTATCATGTGCAATTAAGCTGCCCACTTCACCTCCCAAGCTTTCAAGGTCCCTCTCAAGCAACTTTGCCTTCTTTAGATGAGCCATAGCCTCTGCAACATTGCCAGCTCGTTTGTGGTTAAGTGCTTCTCTTTTCAGTGAAAGAATTTCACTTTGTAGAGTTTCCCTATCAATTGGGACAGACTGTGTAGCAGTGTTTTCCAAAGTATCAGAATCATCAGTCCAGCCTAATGATTTAAGTGTAGCAGCTAATTCTGGATCCACCAGATCCTCATCTGTCACTTCAAAGTTACCATCAACATGGAGATCATCAGCTGTGCCCACAAGGTGATCAAAATCAAAACCATGACCCTGCTCATCATCAGCAAATAGTTTGTCTTCTTGATCACTGTCCATGCTAGAGATCAAAGCAGATATCTCATCATCAGAATCTTCATTCATACCCAACAACTCCTGTTCTTCAAGCTGCTGTTCTAAAACTTTTGCTTTCTTCAATTCTTCCTTGGCTTCGGCAAGCTTTCCTTCACGTTTCAAAGCTAGCGCCTTTCTTTTAAGTTCAAAAACCTGGGTTTTGTCAATGCCACTGCTTCCCGTGTTCTTATTAGTTCTACCAGAGATTTCTCCGAGAAGAGAAGACAGTTCACCCTCCAAACTCATTTTCACCAGTTTTTTGTCTTTGTCATGGAGATCCATATCAGACCACCCTAGTTCTCTGAGTTCAGCAGTAAAGTTGTCCTTTTCATTGACTTGAGCAAGGCGTTTACTTTTTCTAACAGATTCTTTGGGGCCATCTTCATTCTGAATCTCAACCATGTTGCTAGAAGACAAAACCTCCCGACGATTTTTTCTAGTAGACAATTCCAAAGCATCAGCCTGCCTCTCAAGCTCCTTTCCTCTCTTAAAGGCTTTCATGGCCTCCTCAGACTTCCCCTCAGCTTTCAAAATTTTGTACCTCTTCTTTTCATCCAAAGCTTGTTGATGTAATTCCTCAGGGGTGGTTGATCCCACCTCACTATATACATGATTGCGCTCATCCACAGAATGACTTCGATGTATTTCTCCTCCACCATCCAGAGCATCAACTCGTTGAGTATTTGAGTACGAAGCACAACTACTTGCCCTTTGAATGCTGGAAAACATGTCAGTGTTGGACTGCCGTCCTGATGAAGAAGATTCCTTTCTATCATTGCCTAGAATCTCATTCAAAATTTCATCCTCGTTCTTTGCCATCATTCTTGAACTTCCTACACAAAAATCCATCTGGGTTTAGACAAAGGTACCATTTAAAAAGAAGATGCATTATATCTCACTGTGCACATATTCATGAACATCAGACAGTGTGCATTTGCATCTCCAATCATCATTTCATGAGCTAGAGAAATGAACTTCAACACAAACTAACAGATTTTCCAAAGTGATTATTAAATAAGCCAGGGAAAGAACAAAGGGGGCTAAAAGTAACCTTTCTACAAACTTGAGTAGCCAAACAACAATCCTTAGATATATTGAATGAATGAAGAACTAGAAGGACAAAGAGAATTTTGCAGTGATGCAATGAGTAAAACAGTACATGAATGGGCTATGTAATGTAAGAAACATCAATGATCATAATCAAAAACCAAAAAATACCTTTCCCAGCTCTATTCTTGTGTCCATACCGCATCTCAAAACGTACAGCCTCTTCTAACTTTTTACAAGGATCACAAATACGCACAGAAGAATCACCTTGACCTCGCAAAACCATTCTTTGCTGAGTACAACTGCCACAAAACAAACCTCCACATCTTCGGCAATGATGCTGCAAATCCAATTACACATGAATCAATATTTCATAAAGTCTAGGCAAAATAAAACCCATATGGAAATCAACAGTCATCTCATTATAAAATCCGATAAACAAGCTTGCATGAGTACTAAGAACAATTAATAAACTTATTATAGATTTTTAAGATACAAAATTAAATCAAAAGCTAAAACTTATGACAGTTGATATCTACAACAAGCACAAGTCTAATAATTATGAATAACTTCAACTTATGATCCAAATATTCCTAACCAAGCTATAAGTGATCATCATAACATAGAAATCAAAGAATGAACAAATCATGATCAAGCGATTATACAAAGAGAGAACGGAAAGAAGACATTTTGAGACATGGGTATTGAAGAAAAGATCAAAAAAGAGTGAAAAGGTTCAATTTTTACTTTAATAATAATTAAAAAAAAAAAAACCTTGCGATTGATGAAAGTGAACTGAGAAGAGCATCCCTGACAATGTGAAGCATCAGCTACCCAATCACTCCCTCTCAATGATGGCCTTGCTGGTAATCTAATCTTCTCCAACATCTCTCTTTAAGTATAAATACAAATACAGATCAATCTCTACCTCTTTTCCTCGTTAATAGTCAAGAAAACATCAAAGAAGAAAGAGGTCAAAAGGGCTATCTGGGTCTTATTTATGTGCTGTTTTAATGGAGAAGTAAATGAGGTAATGCAAGTTTTCTTGGTCTGTGAGTGACTTTTTACGTTTCAGACATGGATGAGTTGATAAAGACGACGAGGAAAGGACTTTGTGTTCGGTCGATTAAAAGCAAATACCAGTACGAACTACTCATCTTGTACGGGGATTTTTCATTTTACTGCTTATTAATTATGGTGAACTTTTTTCCTTTTTTTTTTCTTGAGATAGTTGGATAAAATATATATAAAAAAGGATATATATATATATATATATTATTTATCCTGTGAGTTAAACATTAATGAACCTAGTATTTTATAATTACATTTTCAAAATATAGTATTGTTTCTGTGTTTTAATTAAATTATCACAAAAGAATTTCGATATCATCTTTGATAATTCAATAGCTAATGGAGTTAATAGGATTGTTTTATTTTATTTTATTCCCTTTATTTTTATTTTATATATTTAACTTAAGAAATTTGAGACATAATAATCAGCAAAACAATATATCAATTGTTATATCAATAAATATACTAATATAATAATTAATTTCTTAAATTATCCACAACCATGTTAATATTATCAGTTGGTGTACATTTTCTAGAATTACACTGTAGTATTGGAAAAAATATGGTTGAACTCGTTAAAGATTTGATAAAATATCTTATATTATAGTATCTTTAAAAAAGTACTCAAAAATCTTCTTTAAAAAAAAAAAGACTTTGATGAAATTCAAAAAGGTGAATTCACCATTGAAATTCGTTTATTATTCACATAGAAAAATTCCCCTGTTTTGAAAATTATAAAGATAATATGAAAAGGTTTAGAAAGTTATTATTTTTTTCAATTTAATAGCAAAGTAAATTATAGGATTGAACATGGTGGCCACTAGCTTAGGGTTGCTAGTGGTATGATATCCAAACATGTCAAATTTAAATTGATATGGGTTTGAATTTTCAAATGAGCTTTTAAGTTAATCTTAAAGATAGTTACTTCTGTTTTTAAAGCAATTAATATAAAATAAATGTGTAATAATTAAAAAAAAATGATTTATTTCATAAAAGACTTGTTATATTTTGCATTTAAAACGCAGGTTTACAAATAACAGTTTCACGATATTTCTCTCTGTCTCCTCACAATGGAGAGTGAATTATTTCACTCTCCAAAGTTAACAATTGAGACCGAATATTCACTCTCCACTATGTGGAGACAGTGGAGAACACCTTCACTATTCTAGTCGGATCTAAATTTTATTCTTCACTGTTCCGGTCGGACTATATTCGGTAAAAAAAATCTAATTTTTGTTAATCGTGTTTTATTTGAAAAACTAATGTTTAATATTATTCAATGACACTACATAAATTAGAAGGAGATTGCATAATGACGTAGTATTTGGAGAATTTGATCGCAATTCTAATTTTATTCCTGATGATATTTTATCTGATTTTATTGCACGTTCAAAAAATCATAAAACTGTAGTCATTATCGAATGAATTTTGTACGTGATGGAATTGTAGATAGGTTAATAGAACAATAAAAAATATTTGATATAAAAGTATTATTTATTTAATGATATAATAATAGTAGTTAAATTTACAATATTTCAATTAAAAATTATTAATATTAATATATATCTTTTTTAATTATTTTATAACCTTAATTTGAAAAGTATTTTTTACCAAACACCTTAAACTACTTTTTATTTAACCTCAATTTCAATCATAATTTTAACCAAACATATATAAATATCAAATCAATTTCAACTAAAATCATTTTTTATAAAACAATTTATTTCAAACTACAACCACAAAACTACCATAATATAAATACACTTTTGTAACTTTGACAATGAAAGTGGGCTTTTTCTTGGAAACTTAACCATAATAAAAGGGCAAAATGCTTTTTTTTTTTTAATCTTTATCTTTTATAATTTCCTAGAAAAATCAAAGAAATAAAAGAGGACGTTTCTCATTAATATATTAGATATTTATATATAAAGACAGTTTGTTTACGCGGTGAAAATTACGTTTAAAGCAAAACACAGGAGCCAAGCATTTGGTAAAGAAAAAACACTAAGTATTGTTCATGGGCCCTTTTTTTATGTTTGCAACGCAGGATTGGAAGAAACAGTGTAAGGCTGCTTTCACATGCGTTTATTGCACTGTTCATGTTAATTGCCATGTTCAATGAATAATGTAATTAATATGAACAGTGCAAGAACTTGCACTGTTCACTTAAAAAATAGTGAATAGTGCAATTCTCTTGCACTGCGTGAATTTTTTTTAGTGTGTTAATGTTTTTAACATTTTTTTTAAAAAAATTAGTTTTAAAGTGAATTTTATACCTGATAATATTTTATTTAATTTTATTACACGCTAAAAAAATTATGGAAACTATAGTTCTTGTCGGATGTATTTCGTACGTAATGGAATTGTAGATGGTTTCATAGAATAATAAAAAATATTGTATATTAAGTATGATTTATTTCATGATGTAATAACAATAGTTAAATCCACAATATTTAAATTAAAAATCATCAATATATATATATATATATATATATATATATATATATAATGATTTTATAATCTCAGTTTTAAAAGCATTCTTAACCAAATACATTAAATTACTTTTTCTTCAACCTTAATTTCAACAACAATTTTAACCAAACACCTATTTTTTCAAACCAACCTCAACTAAAAATATTTTTTATAAAACAACTTTTATAAAACCATAACCACAACAACTACTGCAATACCAAACATACTCATAAATTTACCATGTTCAATTGAGTATCAAGCAATCTTAAATTGTCATAATATTTGAGTTTAGGATTTGAATTTTATAATTAATTTGGTAATATGAAGTTGAAAACTCAGTGCATCATATATTTTGACACTATGAATTAAGAACTTCTCACATAAGCCAAGTGAAAGTGTTTGTTTATATTAGTTCAACAATTTCAAGTAAGAATTACGTATATGAAGAGAGTGTTAAGTACATTTAAGGTGTGTTTAGTAATAGAAAATGATTATCTTTATTGTTTTTAAGTTTTTTTTCTTTTTTAATTAAAAAAAAGAAAAACGTGTTCATTTGTTGAAAATAAAAATGAGTTCTTTCCACTAAAAAAAAACTAAAAACAATACATCAAAATTACAATTATTATTTTTTTATAAAAAACTCAAAACCATAATTTATAAGAGTCATCTTAATATTTTGTATTTGTTACAATCTCATTATATAATATTAATTTCATTTCATTCAAATTAAAAACTAATATGAAAATGTTATATTGTTCACTCAATAAAAAAAAACTTTATATTAGATTTATAATAAAAGTTAAATTTATAATACTAATTAAATATGAAAATATAAAAAATAATTTTAATATTTTTCATTGCTAAAAAATTGCTTATATATAAAACAAAAATTGTATCATTTATTTTTTTTCTTTATTTGAAAAAAAATGAAAAACTATGAACAACCTGCTTTTTAAACTTGATATAAATTTGGAAAACTAAAAAAATTATTTTTTTAATTTTTGGATGGAGAAATATTATGTTTGAACATAAAGTTTTAATTTTTCAAAAAATTAAAATATTACTCTATTTTTAAACAACTCCTTAATACGTTTATAATATTACTCTTGCACTTCTACATCATAACAATAAGTGGGAAAATTATGATGAGAAGTTTATTAATAGTTGATATAGCGATTAAAAGCAACAAAAGAAAGAAACAGGGTTAGAGTTTCAGGCTCCTTACAACCAAGTTATAACAAATCAACTAAAACAGCTTCTCTCATACGTTTTGTTTATTTTTATATTTTAAAAAATAATTATTTTTATATTTTAAATTAATATTTTTTTTAGTATTTTAAGATTATTTTAATATACTAATATTAAAAATAATATTTAATATATTTTTAAATAAAAAATACTTTTAAAACAAAAACTATAACCACAATTCTAAACCTACAATAACCCTATTACTATTTAATTTTTGAACCAGTTTTTTTAATAAGTTTTTGAAAAAGTAAAAAATAGTAAAAAAAACAACAAAAACCTAAAAATATATATTTTTAATATTTTTAATATTATCTCAAAAGAATTTAAATTTTAAATAATTGATTTTTTTATTAAATTGATGTTGATATTATTTATTTTTTAAAAATTAAAAAAAAATTAAAGATTGCAAAATAAAAAGAAAATTAAGGAATTAAATTTGAACATCTAGGAACATTTTACCGATAAAATATAGGTATATACTATATACAACTCACGTAAGGAGACTACTAGACTAGTAAGTAAAGGGTAACCAGGAAAAACCTAAAAAAGACCTCACTCTATCTTCTCCACACAGAAGCCGCCGCCCCTGCTTTTGCTTTGGAATTTTCGGTTCCCTCTCTCAGCCGCTACTCACCTTTCTTCGTCCCCACAAACCAGAGAGCCCCTCACTGTTCTCTTCGAGCCGCCACCTTCACTCTCATTTTCCCTCTGCCTTATTCCTCCATTTCCCCCGGCCACACCAATCTTCAAACTCCATTTTCCTCACTCTCTCTTCAACTGCAGCCTCCCCACAACCTTCCCCAACCTCTGGTCGCCCTTCCTCTTCCCTGATCTCTCCTCCACCTCCCTTCTCTGTTTAGCCCCCAATTCCCTTTCTTCTTCCTCAGCCGCCTCTGTCTCTTGGCCAAACCAGGACCGCCGCTCGCAAACACAGGAAACCAACCCCACAGGCAGCCCCTTCACTTTCCTCTCTCAGCCGACCCATGGGCCTACCACTCTTGGCCAACACCAACAGACCACCACCCGACCTCTCTTCCCCCGATCTGTCTTCCTCTCTCGCCTGCCAAAACCAGCCACTCTCCCCTCTTCCCTCAGCCGCACACCGTCCCTTTTCCTCTCTCAACCACCCCTCTCACTCTCCTTTTCCCTCGAGTACCAGCCAAGACTTTTCTCTTCCCCATCGCCAGTTGCCTTCATCTCCTTCGACCAGAACCGCAGCCACCTCCCCTCTCTGTCAATTTCCATCCTCTCCCTCACAGACCCATAGCCTCAGCCTCGGGCCACTTCTCCGTCTCCATCATTTCCTGGCCGTCCTTCCTCTCCCCCCTCTCTCAGCCCTCAGCTCCTTCCTCCTGAACCAGCCGCCAACTCGCCAAGGCATCACTCAGCTAAAACCAGAGCCACCTCCCATCTCATCTCCCTCTCCGATCTCCACTTTCTTCCCAGGCCAGCCGCCAGCCCGCCAAAGCCTCTTTCCTCAGATCTGCCAGCTGTGAAAGGAAAGAACAACGAACCAAAAAGAAGAAAACAGATCTCAAAAAAGTGAAGAAAAATTAAAATCATATGCTGTTTGTGCTTTTTTTCTCTTGTTGGTTTTGCTTGTTGCAGCGCATGAACCCACGACCCGCGCTGAAAATTTAAAAGTAAAAGCAGGGGTAGCAACTTTCTGGGTATAGAAAATAGATTTTATTTATTTTTTAGTTTTTTATGGATTTTATTTTTATTTTTCATATGATTTTTTTTTAATAATTTTTAAAAAATTTCATCTTTTTTGTGTGTGTTGTAAATATATATTTATAGATATAATGGTTTTATCTCTAAATATATCAGTTTTTATTTTTTATTTTTTTTTATTTTCAATTGTTTTAAAAATTAAAAATTAAAGCATTAAAAATTGATTTGATAAATTTTTTGAAACATTTAACCAATTAATTTTTTATCAATTAATTTTTAAAATCATTGATTTATTTTATTTTGTTGATGTTTATATTATTTATTTATTTTTAAATCAAAATTTATATAAATAAAAAAATTGTATTGGGATCAAAATCACTTTATCTATAAATAAATGTTTACAACACATAAAAGGGAGAGTGATTTTTAAAAAGAATTGTGGGGAGTTATATGAGAGTGTGGGGAAGTGCAGTAGTCGGGCCTATTCGAGTGGCTAAGTTAGCAAATGGGAAGAGAGTGTGGTGGCTGCCGACAGGGAAAGGGAAGGATAGATCTAGTCTTAGGAGATGATGGTGGGGGTGGGGGATCAGCTGAGAGAGGGGACTGTCCTGATTATTTTTGCGTTTTAAAAGTGATTTTGAAAAAAATTGAATTTTTTTTAATTTTTTATTAACTTCAAATTAATATGTTTTTAGTGTTTTCAAATCATTTTAATGTATTAATGTCAAAAATAATTTTTAAAAATCAAAAAATATCATTGACATGCATTTTGGCACGAAAAGTTATTTGAAAAGCAACCGTAACCACACTATCAAACAAGCTCGAAGGCCGGGGGAGAAGAAAAATCAGGTTTAGGGTTTTTTATGATTCGTTTCCCCTAAATTTCTTAATTTTATGTGTGTTGTAGATACTTATTTATAGGTAAAGTGACTTTGCCTTCAAATACATTATTCCTCAACTTCTTGTTTTTTTTTATATACATAAATTTTAATTTTTTTTAATTTTTTGTGTTTTAAATTTTTTTAAAAAATGAACCATGTCAACATTGATTTATTAAGAAAAATTAATAATTTTAAAAATTGATGTGTTGAAGTCAACTTGATAAATTTTCTAAAAAAATCAAAAATAGTAAAAAATAACGTTTATAATATATTTATATTATTTTTAATATTTTCAAAGTCTTAAAGATCTTTTAAACACGATTGATCTTTAACATGTTAATTTTTAAAATAATTATTTTATCTTATTGAATCAATACTGGTATTGTTTATATTTTAAAAAATTTAAAATAATTAATATTGCTTGTTTTTAATCGTGATTAGCCTTTAACATGTTAATTTTTAAAATAATTAATTTATCTTGTCAATATTGATATTGCTAGCTAAAAAAAATTAAAATAACAAAAAAATTATAATTTATAAAAAAATAAAATTAAGGAACCAATATTTTTTTGAGACAAAATCATTTTATTTATAAATAAGTATTTCCAACAGAAAAAAGAATTGTTAAAAAAAGAATTGAGGGAAGCAATATGGGAAGTCATGAAGGAAACCACAAAAGAAAACCCTAAAAGAAACCTAAATCTATCGCCCCTGCTTTTGCTTTTGAATTTTCAACTTCATATCCCAACTGTTACCCACGTTTCTTCTTCCTCACAAACCGAAGAGCCCCTCACTGTTATCTTCACCACTACCACCTCACTCTCCCCTCCATCTGCCAAAAGCAAACCAAAAACTGGCCCCCGCTCCCAGCTTTTTCCCTTTTCTTTTTCTTCTTCACCGAGCTTCCCCCATCTCCCAAAACCAACCAAACCTCTTCCTGTCATCTTCGCCTCTCCTAGTTGACCTATCGGCCTCCCTCTCCTAGCGAACACCAACAGACCATCATTTGGCCTCTCTTCCCATGATATGTCTTCCTTTATTTTTCTTGTCTCGGCCAAACCCAAACCAGTTCTCCAAGACCAGAACCAACCTCTCCCCGCCAACCGAACCAGGTCTTCATCTCAACCAGTTGTCACCCAACACTCCCTTCTTCTCCACACCAAAGCCTTCAAACACCAGCAGATCCATCACCTTCCTCGTTCAACCGGTAGCTACCCAACCCCCAGATCTGCCACCTACAGAAGAAGAGCAACAAAACGAACCGAGGAAGAGAGAAGGCAAAAAATTAAACAGATCTAAAAACGATTAAAATCAACTTCTTGTTGTGTTTTTTTTTTTCTCATGTTGTAGATCATGGTGAAAGCCACCACGGGCAGGGAAGGGAAGAGAAGAAGAAGTCAATCCAGATCACCCTCGTTCCCTATTTTTTTCTAGCGCAGCGCCTGAAACCACGCGCCACCACTATTCCTGACACCTAGAAATTTCCACCATTGTTCCCGTGTTCAAGCAACTTTTTCCAAATAATTTTTTACCTTTGGAAGGTCCCTTTTGTAATCTTTACATGTTGGCTGGAATATGTTGGAAGGTCCCTTTTGTAATCTTTACATGTTGGCTGGAATATGTATTTACATTATTGTTAGCATTTTAAATTTTTGTGATTGGAAACTTGGAATTATAGGTGTGGGAGTAAATTATAATAAAAAGAGAATGTGTTTGTGTTTGAATATTTTTATGTATGTTTTTTAATGTTAAAATAAAAAATTCAAAAAAAAAATTAAATGTTTTAATTTGGATATGGCTATATCTTTTTTTAAAAAATAAAAAATTATATTATATTTTACATGAAAATCCTAGAATATGTTTTTGCATATATTTTAAGATTTACTAACAAGTTTATTAAAATTTTAAAAATTTATTTTATATTTTAAAAAATATCAAAAAATATTTTTTTAAAATTTAGAATTACAAACTTATATACAAGATACTTTTTGTATTAAATAAAATGGTATTTTCATTTGTTTTCATAACAATTAGATTGTTTTACATGATAAGATAAAGATATTTTTTACTATGAAGAACTTTTATTTTGTTTTCATCTCAATATTAGAATAGTTAGATTTTCTTTATCTAATAAGAATAAAATTTTTTTATTGAGAATAATTTTTTTTTAATAAGTCATTTACAAGACAACCATTAAAAAATTTAGATTACAGAAAAGTTTACTTCTAGTAGGGTGCTCTAGGATGTCAATACATATCCTAATCACAACCAATTTTTTATTCTCGAATCTCTAACAAAACTATTACAATTGAGTTTCCTAGTAACCCTAGACCAAATACTTGTTAGCGAATCTAAAAAACAAACAACAATTCACCTCAACTTGTTAGGTCAAAACATAACCAAAGATCAAGCATAAAAGATGTAATAAAATTATAGCCATTCTACTAATTAGCTTTCCTGTGAACTCCCTACTTGACTAAGTATTTTGCTATATTTTTTATTATTATTTGAACTTGTGTAAAATGTACAGAAAAAAGCTCGCTACTTGCATTTAAAATATCATTAAAATGTCAAAGCATCATGGTTGCATGATATTTCTAAATTAATCCAAGTATTGGCATTGTATAAATCAAACTCTACAATCTGTTTTTAAAAGAAGTGTAACAATAATCAATATCCAATTAAAGAGTTTTGAAATATTAAAATCTCAAATACATTGGACTCCTTAATACTTGTAGAATATGAGAAAATACAAAGAAAACTATCATCGTGATCTTTTAGTACACCAACAATTTTAGAGGGAACTAGTTTGTCATTTACAAAGGCATTTATAATCTACTTTACCTATAATGTCTGTGTTTGCAATCCAGATGCAAAGTCTCTCAAAAATCCAGTTTGATTTGAATTTATAATCAAATCAAAATTCTCGATTACCTCCCAGATCTTCCAAAACAAATAATTAATAGAATGATTTTGAAAATCAAAATCAAATCCCATTATGTTTATAGACTTCAATCTCACTTCACACTCATTAAAGAAAAGTGATATATCATTAATATAATATGAATCGGTTTTAGTTTTTTGCATACCATAGATATAATCATCTTTGTTTGTCTCTATTATATTTGTTGTGGAAAGCACATCACCACCATCAACCTTGGTAAAGGGAGAAGTTTTCATGGTATGCTAATTAACATCTAAAACCCTCCAATATCTTCTTAGAAATAGTAACTTCATAGCTATTCCGGTTATATGTGAAAATAATATCCTTTATGGAAGATCTCTTATGAGAAGTGCTAATTCAAATTTTTACCTTAGATAAATTCTCAAAAGAACTTGTAAAATTATCCACATCAATCACTCAATCACGAGGAGCTATAATAGCTTGAAACTTTTTCTTTGTCTATGTCGATAACAGTGAACTAGCGATCTCAATCCTACAAAAAAAGTCAACAACATTATCTAATGCACTCCAAGGCTTAGCATCATCAGAAAAACAATAATAAGATAGACTTCATGTAGTCTAAGGAGTATCTCATAGATTTAATGCCATCAAAAGTTAAAATAGCCCTTGATGCCTTAAGAAAACCTAGTTTGAGAAAAGATAAACCATAATTGGTTAAGTCTTTTGCCAAGGTAACATAATTCACTCCCTTCAAAAAATATCTCCAACCAAACTGCGATTTAGCTACTCTTTTGTATCATCTAAGGAAATTGCACACACAGACCTTTGATCACAATTAAAAGTTTCTTAAAAAACCTCTACATAAGTTTGTTTGTCTCTTAGTTTTAATGCAGCTGATTCTACAAGTGATATCGTAATAGGTTTTTCTAATGGCTTTGTCACTCAAATAGTCCTAGTAGGTTTTCTTTCCATTTGCCTCCCAAACTTGGCATAATTAGCATTAAGCTTGAAACTTCCATACCAATTCTCATTAAGAGATTTCATAATTGTATCCGTGCTTAACTCCGATGCAATCTTGACAAAGCCAAATCCTTATCCTTTCTTATTTCATTTTTTTAGCAATGTATTGAGGGACCCGCGTGGGGTCCTGAAAAAATATTGAGAGACCCGCGTGGGGTCCTGAAAAAATATTGAGGGACCCGCGTGGGGTCCTGAAAAAATATCGGGCAAGTTTTGGGCTTGGACCCATTAGAGATGAGAAATGGGTTCAAGCGTGTTGTCTGAACCCAAGCATGTTGGGCTCGAGCGCGCTTCTAAGCTTAAATCCACGAGACATGTCACGTCCACGCTAGGTGTACACCTTGTATAGGCTCAAGCTTCTTGCCCTAGCTCATGTCTTATAAGGAGTTGGGCTTGTGCAATAACCTAGGCTTTTTGGGTGTTGAGCTCGGGCTACCATGTTTAATAGGTGTTCTTGAAAAAATAATGACGAACATTATTTATAAATGATTGTGTATGCATTGAACACAATGAATAGTTTTAAAATAAAAGAAGGGAACAAATTGGACTGTTCAGCATACAAGAAGGGAACGTAAATGGCTCCTTGGTTCAAACAAATTGGAAAGCTGAAAAGTGAAGAATTACCATCTTCAAAGATGTTTTTTTTCTCCCTTTGAACCCCTGTTTTATGCTACATATATATTGCAATGGTGATATCAAGAATGTTGGTCCATGAAGCTCCGATGGTAGAAGAGAAGCATCTATCATTCAACTTGCATTTAATGTGCATAAAAAAAAAAAAAAAGGACGTCCAACACTCCATTGTTTTCCCTAAATTTACTACCCCTCTTACTTCAGCTCTCGCTCATTCTTCCCTTCTTTTTTCAAATCAAGTGCACTTGCTCATTGCTCATTATTATTATTATTAAAAAAAAATAACAATCTCAATATACTAAAGAAATTACAATTTGTTTTAAGGGTCAAAATATTATTGAGTCACGGTGAAGTATCAAGATTAATTCCTTTTCAAGAAAGATTTTAAATAGATATGATAGAACTAAATATTGATCAACCATTCTTGAACAGATACATTAAAAAAAAATCTTAAATTCAAACCAACAACAAAATGAGAAATAAAAAGCAGAAAGGAAGGGTTTTTTTTTTTAAAAAAAGGGGGTAGTACTGTAATTGTAATGGAGCTCTATGTAAATAAAAGCATGGGACACCTTTGTTTTTACATTTGTCTTATACAAGAACAAAAATGTATGGCATGGTAAAACACCATGCCTTGGTTTTTGGAACTCCATAAATTAATCTGTCTTGTTTCTCCTGGGCTCTCAAGATTTTTGTTTGTGTAGTGAGCCCCGCAACTCGCATGCTATAAGCCGCACAGGTCGCTGTTGCAGTCCACTCTCACTATTCTTTAGAAACAGCCATTGATTCTCTGTTTAGGAAAGGACATGGATGCCTCCATCATCTTGGTTTGTTCAATAACCTACAAGAAGGGTATTAACCTTGTCTCACATAACTATGATATGAACATTGAATCTTTGATGCACGATGTATTAAACCATCATGACCATTATTCCACATTTTGTTTGGTTTGAAGCTGGTGGCGCCAGATCTCTGTTTGATAGGATAGGCTCACAAAAATCACAATTTTTAAACTATTCAAGAGTCATGATCATCTCTTATATTTTGTTTGGTTTTGGCCTTCTCCTTCTCTCCCGGCTTCTCTTTCCACTGAGCTTGGATGCTACTGCTGCTGGTGCTCAGTGGAGACATGGGTGGTGAGTGGCCGGCGTTGATAGAGATGAGGGTGGCTGGTGTTGATTGATAGAATGTTGGATTCTTCACGGCCTGAACAAATGTGTTTAGGCTAGATTTTGTTCAAGAATATATTGTTTTAACAATCAAGTTTAATTAGGGAAACTGGTCACGGATTAATCCAATAGATCACCCAAATTTAACATGATCAATGTTCAAAATCAAATCAAGTTCTAGTTTGCTAATACGAGACTCGGAGTCCGGAGTTTAATATCTATGCTTCAGCGACCTTCTTCTTCTTATTCCCTGTTTTTTGCGCCTTAAACAGTTAGTCACCACCCTATTTACCTCTTGTGAGGAACTTAATATTGTGGTTTGTTGCCATTCTAATAAACTATGTGGCATGTTAATGATTCAAGTAGCATTATATTATCGAAAGGACAAGCAAATCTCAAGTTACTTTCTAGCATGATGGCTCATGCCTGGCATTACTATGAAATAGCACTGGTATTTGCTTAAAGTTGGATGGGTTCAAGACCTTCAAGTTTGCTTGATTTCAAAGAAGTGCTTTAGAAAACAAATCAAAAGTATAGATTAAGGTGCAATTAGAATTGAACAATTTCCTCACTTTCACTTCGAGGATGCCAAAAGATCAAATTCCAGGTAGGCCAGTGGAAAATGATAGTGCTTACATGTTTTGATAAATTCCCTGCAACATTTTAGTGGTGGTGATGCCAAAGTCTTGTAGGAGGATTGTGCTGTCCTAATGCAGTTCAATTCACTCCCACTCTGCTAAATATGTGCTCTGCACCAAGCTTTGCTAGAGTGAAAGAAAGAAAGAAAGAAAGAAATGCCATATTTACATCAATCCAATTTTCATACTATATACACAATTAGCCAAGGCATAATGTGAAAATCACAAGAATCTTGAGGCCTGATTCCTATCATGAACAAAGTTTCGGCAATGATCTAGCCTTTCCAGGGCCATGCAATCTTGATTTTGTCACACTTGACATCTTCGAATGCATCATTGTACAAACTTTCTCCAATTCTGTCACCTTTTTCTGCATTCCTTGCAATCTGGTCTCAAGATTGTCGATCTCCTTTGAATGTCCATGCTTTCTTGCATAAATAAGGATTTGATCAAAGCCCTCTTGTTCCTCCACGGCATTGCTATGAAACTTCGATTGACTTGAGACTTTGAAATGAGATAAGTGATTATGGATTAAGCTATTGAGCTTGGATTTCTGAGTAATGAAACTTTTGAGTGTTGATCTTGGTGGAAAGTTTGAGTTTTGAGCAAGGTGTTTGGAAGCTTCTGCCGAGAGCTTATCCTGGTTGACAAAAGAACATAGTCTCATCTTTACCTCTTCACATAATTGAACATGGACCTGTGTTAAGCCAAAGTCATTCCAAATTTGAAAAGAACACACATAGATTGGCTCAGACTAAATTTAGATATCTTTATGCTTTTTTGCTTTTTAAATGCCACAAGTTAACTAGCATACCTGGAGATACATGTCAATGGCTTGATAGAGTCTGTCACTGAATTCTCTAGCAGAATCTGGCAGAACCATTATCAATGCTGCAAACTTGGAAGGTTTCAGAAGGATATCTGGAGCTACTTCTATAAGGTACGAATCCATCAAGCTAGCAACCTTCCTCCATTGAGTTTGAGACATCGTTGAACCTTCAAGGAAAAATGCTTTAAAAAGCCTCAAAACTAAATTCACATCATACACATGATGGTTCCTGTGTGGAGATGGAGCAAGTAGATGATCCAAAGTTGCTTGATCTAGCATTGAACCAACCAGACGCTCTAACTTGAGTGCATAAAACTTGCTTATATTTTTCAACCTTGAGACTGCTAGTAGAATATCAAATAAGCCTCTGCAAGAAAGAGAGCTCCTATCAAGCAGTGAAAGCAGATTGATTGCAAGCTCTGTGATTTTGCACTTCTCAGATGCTGTGACACTGAAATATCTCGATTTTAGGCGAAAAACGATGAACTTAAAAATGGTAGCATGATCTAGTTTCTGGGACATCATCATCCTGATTACTTTGTCAAATGAATTAACATTCAAAACCAAAAGATCTTCAAACCACCAAGTTGTTTGAGACCAGTTGTTTCTCATACTACAGGTGCTGCTTGTATCACATGAGAACTGAAAACTGGAATTGTTTGAAGAACATGTAAATGGGCTTGCCATAGTTGGCAAAGTAAGCCTCACAAGGCAATCCAAGACTTTATCAAGCAAAAATGAAGAATTTATAGTAGGAAGTAAATCTTGGCACAGTTTAAGGGCTTGTAGGAGCTCAGACCAAGTCCAGTAGTTGATCCCTTCAAGAAATTTCTCTGTCTGATCTACTAGATTAAGCTTTGCTGAGCTATTACTGCCCATCTCCATGTAATGAGCAGCATGGTTTAGCAGCACAATGTTAGAAGGAGTTATCTCAATGGTGCCATTGTTGTAGCAAAACCTTGCCATGAGCTCAAAACCATATGCTCCTCCTGGAAAGTTGTCAAATATTACTTTCAATTTTCTTGAACCATCAGTCAAATCACCAAATAATTTGCTGAGCCTATCTGAGAAGGATGAAAGAGTTTTCTGCAAAAATTTACACATAATATGACCACATGGTTAAAACAGAACATTTACCAAATTCCTGCAACAAAATGAGAAACGGAAAGTTGAAAACAAAGCAACAACAATTCAATGAAACTTTCCATGACCAAAGTAGGCAAAAAAACTAGAAAACCTGACAAAAAATCACATTGTTCATTGGATCCTTCTAATCCCAAACAGCTACCGACAAGAGAAAGGCATTAAATGCATCAAACAGAACAGTGAAACACTACTCGAGGACATTGTTGAATCTTGCATTTAATGGAAACTACGGCACTGCGTTGCTGTCAGCATTAAATGGTGAAGACCCCATTACAATTTGTGGAAAAGAAACATGAAATATGATGACAAGCCCCACACCATCGGACAGTGGTTTTAGATTAGATAGACGAGAGGCAGGAAGCAGAGATATTTATTGAGCATAAGAATTAGTAGAAAATTCAGTGCATAAACCACCACGAATATGGATAGAGAGACCTTTATAGACGCGAAAGGTAGGCAAGGCGAGGTAAAGCAAAGCGGAGTGTTCTTACCTTGTCCACTATGAAAATTTCTTCTCCATTGACATCAACTTCAAGAATGTAGCAAACTTCCATTGTTGACCAAAAAAAAAAAATGACAGGAACCCTCTCAAATCAGACTGCCATGCAATTGAAAAGATCTTTTGCCTGAAAAAGAGGGACTTTTCAGCTTAATCCAAAAATGATAATTGAGATATGATTATGATTATGAAGAGAGCTCATTCTCTGAGAAGGGAAAGAGGAAAAGTAAAAAGTGGTGCCTTCGAATCTGCTGTTGCTTGGTCAATGTGCACAGAGACAATGTTTTTATAAGACGCAACGAGGCACTTTCAAAAAAAGAAGAAAATCAACCAAGACTTGGAGGAGACAACAGACAATTTGCAAGAAAATGGGAACGATGAACTATCTAGTTCGCTATAAAATAAAAGCTCTCACAACTTTGCATACGCCATGGCGACAAGCTTGCATTACTGTAGTGACTACTGTCATCCTATTTTGCGTCAACTTCATTTGAGATATGACATGAAATATCTTCATTTTGTAGCTCCGACCTTTGTGATTTATGCTTGGTATTAAGTTTATTTGATACATTGAATCGAAAAATTTATGATTTAAAATTTAACCTTAACCTATTTTAATTTAAATTAGAAAAAAGTATTGATAAACTCAGTACATCTAACATGTTGATTGATTAAATTCGTACAGGTCAACTTCGAAGATTTAAAAATATAAAATGATATTGTTTTGATAAAAAATAATCGATTCAAATCTCAATTATATATTTTAATATAATAATCTCAACTATTTTTTTGAGTTAAACTCTAATTGGGTCTCACAACTATATATTTGGTAATTCGATACAACTGTGTAAGATAAAAGATTTGCTATTTTTCATAGCATTATGATATTTTTATTTATTTACCTATTTTTTTATTAAAAAAAACTTGAGGAATTATTTAAACAGTGGCGGACCAAGAAGGAGCCAAGGCTTACGCTCAAGAAACTACTCTCCAAATTTATTTTTCATAAGAATTTAACTGGACTCGAGCTACACAGACTCGTACACATTAAATCCATACTCATAGGATGCTACTTGGATTGCATCAAGCAACAAATACAGAGGACCGGTGATTGGCACTTGACAGTGTCAAAGTTTTGCTAGTGGCATGGTGGATTGGTGGGGATGACCACGCACTTGGAGAAGCTCGAAACCCAAGGTAGTTTTCTTTCTCTTTTTTTTTTTTTTTTTTTCCTGAGTCTGACTTTCCTCGTGGTTCATCATTCATGGTGTTATTTTTATTTTGAATTCTCATGTGATAAATTCTACTCAACCTAATCACCGTCGCCTTTTTCCGTCACTTGCGCCGCCTATCCATGTAGTGGCTTGACTCCAAGAGCAGCATTTCTAGTGGATACTGGAGTCTCACATGAATAAAACAATGGAAGAAGCAGCTGACCGGGATCCATAAAGAAAATCAACCGGAAGCGCAGCACATACGTTTTCTATAGTTCTGTTCATAAAATCCAGAAAATTATCCATTGCATGGAAAGCGAAGACTGAACTGGGCTGAGGTGAAGCTGTGAGCTCCTTCCTCGGCAAGCTTTATATAAAACCCAGTTTATCCAAATTTTCATATACCTTCGTTGTTGACTCTGGTTTATCCAATTTTCCATTAGGTAGCTTTGATACACGAGACTGATAGAAATTGACAAAACAAATTCACTTTTATGCATTGTTATAAAATCTAAGTATAGCACAGCTCAATGATCTGATGAATCCGAAGTCTAGCCTGGTTTTCTTTTACTTATTTTGGTGGTTGATCTAGTTAAATTTAAATGATCTATTAGGTTAATCCATGCCTAAGATTAATTCAGTTAAATTTAAATGAAACTTGACCACATCTAGTTAAAGAATTTTTAAAAAAAATTGTACAAAGCAAAGTTATTTCAATATTTTAATCAAACACTAGACTAGAGCAGACAGCTATGTTTTTGTTGTTCAACCTCTTGATCTCTTGATATGAGACAGTGTTCTCCTCTCCAGTACACCATCCTATCATGTCCAATCCAGTCCTCCATCAGCTCAGCAAGCCCATATTCGTAGTCTATGTAGAGTGTCTGATATGATTTTATAACTTCTGTTTCTATCCATGCAAGAGCAAACCCATAAAAACCAAATCCAGCAGCTGTTAGAAGCTTAGAACATAGGAAAGGGAAGATAAACAAGAATTTCTTTTTCCTGTTAGCTTTTTTTTGTGCATAACAATCTGATCCATGACAAAAGACCAGCACTAAAAATCCCTGGAAGAACAGAGGAAACATGGGAATCTTAAATTTGAACCCCCAAGTTAGACCTTTACAGTTTCTAGATGAAACTCTATGCAGATAAGCACTTGTGCTGAGAAACAAAGTAATAAATAGCCATCGGTCGGGGAAAAGGCATCCTCATGTTTCCAGGGAGGCTCCTTTAGACAGAACATCGATCAGCTAATTTTGTTTATTCTGCCTTTCATATGCCTTTCAGAAATTTGTTTCTTACAAAGTACAAACATCAGGAATCTGTAGTTTGTGGGTGTTGATTGATAGAAATTTTTATTATTGTTATTGTTGTTGTTATAGATATCTATTCATAAAACAAGACAAAATAATTGACGTACTTTATATAAAACCCAGTTTATCCAAATTTTCATATACCTTCGTTGTTGACTCTGGTTTATCCAATTTTCCATTAGGTAGCTTTGATACACGAGACTGATAGAAATTGACAAAAACAAATTCACTTTTATGCATTGTTATAAAATCCAAGTATAGCACAGCTCATTGATATGATGAATCCGAAATCCAGCCTAAACCAGGTTTATTTTTTATGTTTTTTTAGTTTAATGTGAGTGTCCGGGTCAGTTTGCACGTATCTTGACTAATTTCACGGATCCTGAAGTTATTTTTACTTGCTTTGATAGTTTATCTTACTAAATTTAGATGATTTAATGGTCATTTCACAATTCGATTTAATTAATTCAGTTAAATTTAAATAAATCTTATTATATTATCCAAAACAAAGTTATATCAATAATTTTTTTAAAACTTTTTCTATTTAAAACAGAGTTTTTTTACAATATATTTGGGTTAATTTTACAAATCTATAATCATGATATTAAAGCAAGCCAAACCCTAGACTAGAGCTGACAACTATGTTTTTATTGTTCTACCTCTTGATTTCCTGATTCGGGACAAAGTTGTCCTTTCCAGTACACCATCCTATCATCATAGTTATTAAACCCGGCCCGGGGGTTGACCCGGCCAAGGGGCCGGGTCTCGGGTTTCATGGGTCAACCCGGGTTGACCCGGGTTAATTAAAAAAAATTTAATATTTCATATAAAAAAATTCATGTAAATATAGATTATATATATTATAAATAATCAAGTTTAAAATAATATTTTAAAAAGTTTTTTATCCCACGTTAAAAAGATATTATGTTAAGCTTTTAAGTTGAAGTATTTTAAGTTGAATTATATTTTTTCAATGTGAGATTTGAAACCCATTAATATATATACTCTATGTTCCCAAGGAAAAAATCATGTTTTTTCAATGTGGGATAAAAAACCTTTTGGTTTAAATACTTCAACTTAAAGGGATAACATAGTATCTTTTCAATGTGGGATTTGAAGCCCTTTCATATATATACTCTATGTTCCCATGAAAAAAGTTATGTTTTTTCAATGTGGGATTTGAAACCCATTAGTATATATACTCTATGTTCCCAAGGAAAAAATCATGTTTTTTCAATGTGGGATAAAAAACCTTTTGGTTTAAATACTTCAACTTAAAGGGATAACATAATATCTTTTCAATGTGGGATTTGAAGCCCTTTCATATATATACTCTATGTTCCCATGAAAAAATTATGTTTTTTCGATGTGGGATTTGAAACCCATTAGTATATATACTCTATGTTCCTAAAGAAAAAATCATGTTTTTTCAATGTGGGATAAAAAATATTTTGGTTTAAAAAACATAACTTTTTTCATGGGAACATAGAGTATATATATGAAAGGGCTTCAAATCCCACATTGAAAAGATATTATGTTATCCCTTTAAGTTGAAGTATTTAAACCAAAATGTTTTTTATCCCACATTGAAAAAACATGATTTTTTCCTTGGGAACATAGAGTATATAAACTAATGGGTTTTAAATTCCACATTGAAAAAATATAATTTTTTTCATGTGAACATAGAGTATATATATGAAAGGGCTTCAAACCCCACATTGAAAAGATACTATGTTATCATTTTAAGTTGAAATATTTAAACCAAATTTTTTTTTATCCCACATTTAAAAAAAAAAAAAAACCTGGGTCTCGTCCGGGTTTGCCCGGGTCACCCGGGTCCCGGGTCGACCCGCCGGGTCGTCCGGGTTTGGCCGGGCTGTTGCCACAGCCGGTCTTTTATTAAACCCGAACCGGTCCAGCCACCGGGTCGACCGGGTCCCGGGTCGACCCGCCGGGCCGGGTTTAATAACTATGCCTATCATATCCAATCCAGTCCTCCATCAGCTCACCGAGCCCATATTCATAGTCTATGTAGAGTGTCTGATATGATCTATAACTTATGTTTCTATCCATGCAATGAGTTAACCCATAAAAACCAAATCCAACTGCTGTTAGAAGCTTAGAACATAGGAAAAGCTTGGAAGATAAACAAGGATTTCTTTTTCCTATCAGCTTTTTTTTTTCTCGTTTCCAAATTATTTTGAAATATTAATATTAAAATTAATTTTTTTTAAATAAAAAAAAAATATTTTGATGCATTTCCAAACAAAAAGTATTTTAAAAAATATTTGCTACTACGTTCCTAAACATCCTTTAAAATACAAGTCCCTAAAAAAACCTCCATTATAATTATAATAATGGTAAAAAAATGTAAAAGACATAGGTTATTATTATTATTATTATTATTGGAGATCTCTATTGTTAAACAAGACACAAAATAATGGTGGATTGCATTGTTCTCTTGTAGTGCAATTGTTATTGTTCTTAGGATATGGAGAAGTATGCCTTAACCCCTGTATTTTTTTATTCTTATATTTTCAGTTCATGTATTTTTATTGTTGACATTTTAACGTTGAATTTTATTTTTCTTATGTTTCAATCCCTATGAATTAAGAAGAGAGAGAAATTGCTAAAAAATATATCAAAATTCCTAAAGTTTGTTTTTACTTAGTTTTAAGACTGTATAGAGTATTTTGGGATTGAAAATAAAGTTACTGAGGTTTTTAGTATTTTAAGAAAATAATTTAAGTTTAATTTGGAAAATAAAGTTACAGCCTTGTTCCTCTTGCATTGTTCAAAAGATTTGAAAAGTTCGATCTGGTCATTCAAGTTTCATCTTTTATAGATTTGATCCTTTTTGAAAAAAAATTTTATATTTCGATTTTCAATTATAAAACTTTATATGTTTTAACTTAGATGTAGAGTGCGTCTGGCTAAATGGTAGCTACTGCGTTTTTTCCAAACTCAATAAAACTAGTGTTTGGTTATTAATAAGCAGTTGTGGTTTTATTCATGGGACTCACGAAAAATAAGATTTAACCGCAGGTTTTGATGAAGCAACTTTTTCATGTTTTTTGCTGCGTTTTTGTTCCGTACTGGTAATTAAAAAAACAACTATATGGGTGCCACAATCGAGTTTCCTCAAGCCTCTTCCGAATATTGAATGCTTGGTGTCATCATCATCAACGTATAGAAAAAAGAAAATTGTTGTCGTGTTGAAAATCAATATTACTCAGCTATAACCATAAAAATCACAGGAAATAAAACCTAAATCTGTGTGAGGTATGATTAATAAAAGAGAAGAGATAAAGAGAGGCATATAATATCTTGGTGTAGAGGAGGGGAGGGGTGTTAACACAAGGGCAAAATGCTTGGCTTTTCTTTTTATTGTTCTGGCCGAACCGGGTCCGGTTTAAAAATAAATGCATTGAATCGGGTTTGATCAAATTAAAAAAATTTAATTTTTTTAATTGTGTTTTATGCGAAAAGTTAGAAGGAGATCGTTTAATGACATAATATTTGTAGAATTTGATCGAATAATAAAAAATATTTGATATCAATATTATTTATTTTATAATATAATAATAGTAGTTAATTTTACAATATTTAAATTTAAAACCATCAATATTAATATATATTTTTTAAAATTATTTTATAACTTGAATTTCAAAAGCATTCTTAACCAAACACATTAAATTATTTTTTCTTCAACCTCAATTTCAACCACGGTTTTAACCAAACAACTATTTTTTCAAACCAACCTCAACTAAAAGTACTTTTTATAAAATTATTTTTTTCAAACCATAACTACAACAGCTACCACAATACTAAACACACTCGTAGTAAAAGGACCGAAAAAGATGACCGGAAAAAAAGAAAGAAATGAGAAAAAGCTCTTGGATGGGGGCACAAATAACTATGATTTTTTGCTATTTATAGATTTATCTTTTAAGATTAGAATTCAATCAAAGTGGTTGTATACTAACTTGTGATCTTAGTCATGTTTGGAGTGCGATTGCTGATTTTTGTTCCATACAGAGTTCCACCTAGCAACAGTATTCTGGATGCAAAGCGGTAGTATGAAAAATCACGGTTCCTTTTATGTTTTAAAAATATATTTTTAAAAAAATTATTTTTTTTATTTTTTATTTAAAATATTAAATATTAATGTAAAGATATTTTTTAATATATTTTTAAATAAAAATATTTTAAAAAATAATCATTTTCATACTTCTAAACAGGCAAAAACACTCTAAAAAAATAATAAATTTTCAAGCTTGCAAGTCAGTGAAAAATATATCCGTAAGCTTTTTAGCTTTGGACTAGTGCCAATTCTTCTAACTCAGAAAGCCAGAATTTAAACCATTGCCGCAAATGAAATATCCATTTTAATTGTAATATAATTAAATTTAAAAAGAAATAAATAAGTGCTCCAGGGTATGAGGTCAAGTGTTTATGTGTGCATTTATTATTTGCTTTTTATAATAAAAAACAACTTTTCATTTTAGTTTTAAATTAGCATTAATAAATTTTTTATGATTTTCAGTTTTTTTTTTTCAATTTATCTTATTAAATGCATAATTATCCTTTTAGTTCTTAATTAAAAAAAAAAAAAAAACGATACTAGAAAACGCATCAGCAAATTCTAGCTGTGATGCAAGAATAGGATCATTGTTCTTTGATGACGAACAAAAAGGGGAAGGGCCAGACGTTCTGGACTTCAGTTTCGGTATATTCCGGGCAACGTCCGGTATATTCTGAATGGGAACGTGCTGTCTGGAAATAAAACGCTAGATTGCTTCTGCATAATAGCAGTACTACACTTCCTTAATATTAGAGGAATTATTCTTAGACACCAAATACAGCCAAGCTAGAATTTCTCCGCAGTCAAATGCCAATCCTTCTGATGAAGGTGACAAATAACAAGAACTCTTCAATTCAGCAATCCTTTGGCCTTGAAGTATTCCACAGTTTGGTCATAGACCTCTTCAATCCCATACTTGAAACTGAAACCCTCACCGATGAGCTTCTCTGAAGTGATGGCCAACTTGGCCTTGGACGGGAAATCCCCAAAACTGTACATTTTAACAGGAAAAGCTGAGAGAGATTCAGAGGCAGTGTAGTTTCTATGAAATGGAAAATTTAAGGTCTGAAATCCTGAGGCTAGTAGCTTACTCGGTTGGGACTTGGTACTGAGGATATCTTTTATTCAGGAACCCTGCAAGCTCGACAACACTGGTGTTAACAGCACAGCATACGTATCTACCAGAAGCAGATTCCTTCTCAGCTAAAAATATATGGGCTCTACAAACATCCTCTACGTGCGTGATTGAGATCGAGCCTGACAGCATTTGCATACCCTTCAAAGCATTTTTCAGGAATTCATTCCCTGCAATTTGTTGAAAAACCCATAAAAGGGCCACTTATCTGTTAACTTGAACAGATAGAAACAAACAAAGTGACACATATTTTACGTTCTAGACTTCTAGCTGGTTTAGCACCTGTAATCAATGACACTGACAGGTTTACGCTGCTGGGAACATCTAGGGTGAGAGAAGGACCCGTCATGAGGCTAGGGATGACAGTAATGAGATCGATGTTATTTTCTTCAGCAAATTTCCAGGCTGCCTTCTCAGCTAGTGTCTTGGAGACAGGGTAGCCCTGCATATATATATATATATATTCACATGATTTTGTCAGTGATTAAACTTCTAAAATCTGTTCAGGTATATAGGCCTGCCATACACGTGAAGGATAAGCTTGATTTAGACTGCTAATTTTGCTCAAATAGGTCTACTGCTATCATGGAATTATGCAAGTAAATTGTTAATTACCCAGGTGGGTGGTTTCTCAGAAGTCAAGAACTCAACATCTGTCCAGTTCTTCTCATCCATGATCAAGCCTGTGCCATTAAGCGTATTGATTGATATAGCTGCAGCTGAGGATGTCAAAATGACCCTTTTAACTGTTTTTGCTTTTGCACAGGCTTTCAGAACATTCTGTACTCCTTGAATTGCTGGCTTGATCATGTCATTCTATATTCACAGCACAAAAAGTAGAAGCAACCTCAATACCAAAAAAAGCAACATGATTAGAATCTCAAGTGACTGTATAACCAGCGTTGTTCTGAGATTTTTTGTACCTCAGGATCCTCAGAAGCAAAGTTAACTGGTGTTGCAACTTGGAAGACAAGCTCACAGCCTGCTATGGGAGCATTGAAGCTTTCTTCATCAGTCAAATCTGCTCCGAATATGTTTAGGTCCCCCAGCTTTTGTAGCGCTTTTAGGTGAGCAACCTTCTTTTGATTGTCTGCACACACGAAGCACTACATTGTGATTGTGTGTGTAATACAAGTTTTGACAAGTGCCTGAATAATAGCCATAACTTAAGAACCATGAAGCATGCTGGTAGTCCCTACAGCCCACGGGACAGAGTACGAAAGGACTTCTAGATCACCGACCACTATAAAGGGCTCGAATTAGACCAAATTTTAGGTGGAGACTAGCCATTTTCATGGGCTCGATTGACTTGCCCATTCGGCCATCAGGGCCAGGCAATTTAGCAAAAGGGAAAAAAAATTAAAAAAATAAAAAAACTAAAGAAACGTCAGAACAAAACTCTTCATATATCTCCTAGGTCTTCACAAGAACGGAAACAAAGGGCAAGCCAAGGAAAGGGAAGAAGAAGAGAAAAACGAGCACCAACCTGGGTCCCTGACTGTGGTGTTCACTGCATAGCCCTTCTCAAGCAACAATTTCACAAGCGAAGATGCCACAAACCCTGAGCCGCCGATCACACAAGCTGTCTTTTTGGTCAGCTGGGATGCCATGCTTGATGAGAAAAAATTGAATTAGCAGAGATTTCTTTCTTAAAATGTGATCGGGAATTACTCTTATGGTATTTATTTCTCTCATGGAGAGATGTGTCTTCATTTATACTGACGTTTCGTTTCGTTTTCTAGACAGCCGAGCGAACAATCCGGCTTGGAGCTGCTAGGTAGAAGGTGAGCACGTGTAGTCCCACCTACGACTCAAACCAATAACTCTTCCTCTCTTTCTTCTTTATTCATTTATTACTCCTTCAAATTATGAATGTAGTGATGGAGAAAAGTATCTGTCAGGGTTTAAAACACAGGCTTAAATTTTGGAAAGGTTTTGTCTTTTTTCTTTTCTTAAATCTAAACAATTTTTTCTTCTTTTTTTTATTCTATAATGTAATGAAGAACATAAACAGAAAAAAATAGAACATATTTGATAGCAGGAGCAGATCTTGGAGAGAGGGTAGGTGTCCGTCTGCCTTAAGGTTAGGTGCAGCATTTCCATGATCCGTTAGGTGCTTACTTTCAGCTCCCATGAATTTTTTATTTTTTTTTCATAGATGAATTAGCTTATTATATAGATGAAATGGCAGACAGCGACCTAACGGTTCTCATCTAATATTTTAAGAAAAATGAAATCGGCCCCACATATGCAAGGCATCATCCAGTTATATATATACACGTAGGCAGTCCACCCAAATAATTCAAACCCAAGTCCACACAGCAGGATTCATGTTGTGGTTTTGGCCTTGTATGTCAACATGTGTGGAAAGCCATGACTGAAAAGAACATCATATAGGTAACTTTAAAGGACAGTACGTTAATAAGTCGGCACTGGTTACTACTATTTTGTTTTTAAAAATTAATTTTTATTTTTATTTCAAACTAATACATTAATTTAATATTTTTTTCAGATCAAACACACCCAAATATAATCTTTAATGCAAAAACAAACAATATCATAGATTTGTTGTTGATAGAAATCCCCTATTAATCTATAGAATAATCACTATTTATGAAAAGGTAGTTGGATTAAGAAAATATAAGAATTAGATAAAAAATATTAAAAAAGAAACTCAAAAAAATTTGAATAAAACTAAATAGCGAAATTAATATTGTTCGTCCTAAAAACTAATAATGCCCTATTTCTTCTTTTTTTCCCTAACTTTTTCGAGTTTCTAATTTAATTATCTTTTTTAAATGGTAATTAGGGGGGAATTTGGGTACAAAAGGAGGTTTATAATATTTTTTTAAGTTGGGAGTTTTTGACAAATCCTTAAATTCATGAATAATCTCTTCAATTTCACAATATCTTGAGGAGATTATTGTAATTTACCCTTCCTTGTTATTATATATAGTTATCCAAATATATATTATTAGAATCAATGAGGACAATCCTTGAGATGAGGTTTAGTATCTACCCAGGTAAGCTTTTGCTCGAGTGTCATTTATTTTCGAAAATTAATTTATATATAGTTAATGAGTGCAATTAATATGATGAACAAAATTCATGACTAGTGCATTGGATGAGTAGACGAGTTTGCTTAGGAATATGAATATATCTATAACTATAATGTTGTAATCAATAAAATTAAAATATAAAATAGATAATTTTAAAGGATATAATTTAATTAATCAGGCTCTAGCTTTGTTCTTTAAAGATCATCAATTCAAGTTTTATAAATCTTAAAATCACTATAAACTTACATGATCGTTAACTATATATATATATATATATATATAAAAGACAGATCCTTTTATTTTGTTTTAATTGATAATTTTCAATAAACTTACTGATTTTGTATATTTAGATATTTTTCATTCATGTGTGTTTTTTTTTTCTTTTAAAATTATCGATTGATATCAATTTTAAGATCATATATAAATATTGATTTTTATAAGATAATTTTTATTTAATGATTTTTTTTCAATTAACAAAAACAATATATACATAATTCTTTATTTTTTTATTTTTATTTTGAGCTTAGCGCACCACACCTACAAAGAACAGAATTTCATTCGTTCCTTAGCTTGAGATGAAATTGCTTTATATATTGACAAATAAATTAAAAAAGTCGCCCTTTCACTGTGACATTTTTATTCATCCCCTCACATATGACTCTTTGTAAGCACTGTAGCATTTCCTAATTACTACGTAATCCCTTTAGGGTTTTTGTTTTTTCATTTTGATCTTTAAGCTGCAGCTTCTTTTAATTTGGTCCTCATGTTTTTTTTTTTCTTTTTTAATTTTTGTTGTCTTTGATTTTTTTTTATTCTCTTTAGTCTTTGTTTTAGTGTATACCCAAGATATATATCGGAGATTATTTTGAATTTAATGACATGTTGATTTTACATTTTAAAATTTTAAGTTGTTGTAAACAAAAATGAGAGACTTTTCCATTTTTAATGCTTCACAAGCACGTGAATCCCTTTAGGGTTTTTTTTTTCATTTTGATCTTTAAGCTGCAGTTTCTTTTAATTTGGTCCTCATGTTATGTTTTTCTTTTTTAATTTTTGTTGTCTTTGATTTTTTTTTATTCTCTGTAGTCTTTGTTTTAGTGTATACCCAAGATGTATATTGGAGATTATTTTGGATTTAATGACATGTTGATTTTGCATTCTAAAATTTTAAATTGTTGCAAACAACAAGATAGAACAATGATCAAATTTGAAATTGATAAAAATGAGCAGACTTTTCCATTTTTAATAATTGGTAGGCGCGTGAATCTATACTTTTGATCTTTAATTTTAAATTATTTAGAATTTAACCTTTTTTATTTTTGTATTTTTCATCTCGGTCTCAAACTTTACTTAAAATCTTTACAGAGTAGAGAGGGAATCGTAAGAAAATCTTGACAAGAGACAAGACTTTTGAGTGACTAGATCCTCATCACCAATTATTTGGATTTTAATGTATATTGATTCGTTTTCGTGAAGGAATTTAATGGAGATGTTTTTTTACCAATAATGATATAGAAAAAAAAAAATTAGAGCTCAAGAATTGTTTTTAGGCTTATTAGCATGTATTTTGTTGTTAGAAATAGTGTTAGAGAGATTTATGATACATATATTTTTTTGTAGTTTTAGATAAAATAAAATTGTTGGAATTTAGGTATTTGAGATCCAAAAACTTGTACCCCAATTATCCGGTCACCGGATCAACCTCTGCTAATAAAAAAAAAAAGAGATTAAAGGTGGAAAATATGTCATTTGTCATATTTAAAATAATAATAATAAAAAAAAACAAGTGAGGTAAATAACATATTGTTTACGCAATTAAAAAAACTGCAAACCATGCTCATTAAGGGAATTCAAGACCAAGAAAAAGTTGACTTTTTGCTAGCCCAAACACGCCAGAATTTCATGTGGGCTGGGTACATATGTCCAGCCCATGCATGGCCCTTAAGTTCTCCATGCCATTGTTTTTTCTTTTTCCATATTTTTTAATTAAATTATTTAAATGAGGTTTAAATAATCACTCAGTTATGCCATTATTTGTAAATAATATTTAGCTTCTTTTATTATAATATTAAGAATTCTTTCTTAATAGTTATACACGAAGCTAAATGCATAATTTTATAAATGTGGATGGAATATCTTGTTAATATATACACGTCAAAATTATTAATTTATCTTATTTTATTAAAACACTAATATTAAGATTATGATAATATTTTATTTGAAAAAATAAAACCATTAATAAAAAAATATTTTGTTAAAAAAAATAATAGCACAATGCATTGATATGGGAAATAGATTTTGATATACCGTTTTTAGCATCATATGTTTCTACCTTTTATCATTGAAATGATATATATATATATATATATATATATATATATATATATATATATATATATATATATATATTGTTTTGATGTGATGATATTAAAATAATTTTTAAAAAAAAATATATATTATTTTTAATATATTTTCGAATAAAAAATATTTTAAAAAGCAACTGCAATCACAATTACATTTTCAAACTATCATTAAAGAATGTCTTGTATATACCATTTTTTCTCGTTCTAAAAATCTGAAAATTAGAGAAAGAATATTAAAAAAATATCAAAAATTTTGAATAAAACTAAATAGCAAATTTAATATTGTTCGTCCTAAAAACTAATAATGCCCTATTTCTTCTTTTTTTCCCTAACTTTTTCGAGTTTCTAATTTAATTATATTTTTAAATGGTAATTAGGGGGCACTTTGGGTACAAAAGGAGGTTTATATATTTTTTTTAAGTTTGGAGTTTTTGACAAATCCTTAAATTCAGGAATAATCTCTTCAATTTCACAATAGCTTGAGGAGATTATTATAATTTACCCTTTCTTCTTATTATATATAGTCATCCAAATATTATTAGAATCAATTTTTAGGAGAATAAATTAGGGGCGATTATTTTCGGTTCAGTTCAGTTTTTATAAAAAAAAAAAAACAAAAGCAACCAAAATGAATTTTTTTTTTTAAAAAAGCAACCGAAATCGGTTCAAATTGACCAGTTTTGGTTTGGTTTTTTTTTAAAAAAAACCAGTTCAAACCGGTTTGACTCGGATTTTTAGATTTTAACTCGGTTTTTTTCTGGTTTGGCTCGGGTTTTTAGGTTTGGCACAGTTTTTTCAAGTTTGGATTGGTTTTTTCGATTTGAATTTGGTTCAGTTCGGTTTTTTTCGTTTCAAGCTTATAAAACCGAACCGATCAGTTTTTTCAAAATTGTAATCGGTTTAATTGATTTTTTTTACGGTTCGATTTTTTTTTTAATTTTCTTGATTTAATTGATTTTTTTGTTTTTTTCTCACCCCTAGAATGAATGCATCAGAACAAGTTTTTTATAGACATATTTTAATGAGATTATTTTTATATAGTTATAAAAATGGAGGACAATCCTCGAGATGAGGTTTAGTACCTATCCAGGTAAGCTTTTGCTTGAGTGTCATTTATTTTCGAAAATTAATTTATATATAGTTAATGAGTGCAATTAATATGATGAAAAAAAATCAAGACTGGTGCATTGGATGAACAAAATTCATGACATTTTTATCCACCCCCTCACATATGACTCTTTGTAAGCACTGTAGCATTGCCTAATTTACAACGTAATCCCTTGAGGGTTTTTTATTTTTATTTTTTATTTTGATCTTTAAGCTGCAGCTTCTTTTAATTTGGTCCTCATGTTTTGTTTTTCTTTTTTAATTTTTGTTGTCTTTGATTTTTTTTATTCTCTTTAGTCTTTGTTTTAGTGCATACCCAAGATATATATAGGAGATTATTTTGAATTTAATGACATGTTGATTTTACATTTTAAAATTTTAAGTTGTTGTAAACTATAAGATTAATAGAACAATAATCAAATTTCAAATTGTAAAAAATGAGAGACTTTACCATTTTCAATGCTTCACAAGCACGTGAATCTATACTTTTGACCCTTAATTTTAAATTATTTAAAATTTGATCCTTTTTAGCTTTATATTTTTCATCTCGGTCTCGAACTTCATTCTTTTTTCTTTTCAGTCCTTAGAATCTTGACAGAGTAAAGAGGGAGTTGTCAGAAAATCCTGACAAGAAACAAGACTTTTGAGTGACTAGATCTTGATCACCAATTATTTAGATTTTAATGTATATTGATTTGTTTCCGTGAAAGGAATTTAATGGAGATGTTTTTTTTTTTTACCAATAATGATATATAAAAAAAAAATTAGAGCTCAAGAATTGTTTTTATGCTTATTAGCATGTATTTTGTGGTTAGAAATAGTGTTAAAGAGATTTATGATATATATATTTTTTATATTTTTAGATAAAATAAAATGGTTGGAATTTAGGTATTTGAGATCCAAAAACTTGGACCCCAATTATCCGGTCACCGGATCAACCTCTGCGAATCAAAAAAAGATTAAAGGTGAAAAATATGTCATTTTTCATATTTAAAATAAAATAAAATAAAAAAACAAGTGAGGTAAATAACATATTGTTTACGCAATTAAAAAAACTGCAAACCATGCTCATTAAGGGAATTCAAGACCAAGAAAAAGTTGACTTTTTGCTAGCCCAAACACGCCAGAATTTCATGTGGGCTGGGTACATATGTCCAGCCCATGCATGGCCCTTAAGTTCTCCATGCCATTGTTTTTTCTTTTTCCATATTTTTTAATTAAATTATTTAAATGAGGTTTAAATAATCACTCAGTTATGCCATTATTTTAAAATAATATTTAGCTTCTTTTATTATAATATTAACAATTACTTTCTTAATAGCTATATACGAAGCTAAATGCATAATTTTATAAATGTGGATGGAATATCTTTTTAATATATACACGGCAAAATTATTAATTTATCTTATTTTATTAAAGCACTAATATCAAGATTATGATAATACTTTATTTGAAAAAATAAAACCACCGATAAAAAAATATTTTGTTTTTTAAAAAATAGCCAATTGCATTGATAAGAGAAATCGATTTTAATATACTGTTTTTAGCATCACATACCTTTTATTATTAAAATAATTTTTTTTATTTTCAGATTATTTTGATGTGCTGATATTAAAAAAATATATTTTTATAAATATTATTTTAATATATTTTCAAATAAAAAATACTATAAAAAATAACCGCATCAGACTTTCAACTCTCTAAAAAGTGGTTTGTATATACCAATTTTTCTACCCCTTCTTCATCCTTTCACCTAAATTCTACAGTGGTGGTTTAAAGGGTCCTTTTCTAACTCTGTGGTGGTGTTATTACTTGCCTATACAGAGCACATGTCGCGCCACTGCCATGAAAACAACATCTTTCCATGCCATCATGACCCATTGGTTTGAAGCCATCATGATCCATGCATAACCATGTCATCTTCTCTGAAATCCTGTGCAACTACAGAAGAAAGTCTTTTTCTAAATCATGTGAAATCATGACAAACTACACATTTCTCAAGTCTAAGCTTATAATGCGAATTATGCTTACGTTTTTCTTTTTCAAGTACACCCTCAAAATCCTAATGTTTTTTTTTTTAAAAAAAAATTCTATCTTTTAATATTAATAAATTATACTTTGTAATTTTTTTATTGAGCTATATATTAATCTCATGGATTTAATTTTTTTTTCTTTTTAATTTCAACTCAAACATTAGATCTATTGGAAGTGGAGCTTTATAATTTTTTTTTATTTACTTTCTATGAATTTATTTTGATTTTATAATTTAAATCGTCAGTTTAAAAGATTAACCCGAGTTGACTCATGCATTTAAAAGACTATGAGTTTTTTCCCAATTTATTTTAATTTTATAATTGTAATTTTTTTTATTAAAAAAACAAATTACTAATTATTAGAATTTAAAAAAAAAAAAACAATTTCATGCACAGAACACACGACTATGATCTAGTTTCTTGGATTGAATGTGCTAGTGTTAAATTGTAATAATAGGGCATAATTTTGGATATGTTTGTAATTCTAGTTGAGATTCCTTTTTAAAATATATTTTGTTGGAAATTATTAAAATAATATTTTTAATTTTTTAACATTTATTTTTTATATTAGAATTTAAAATCACTAAAAAATTAATTAAAAAAAAATAATTTCCAATGAAAAGCGGGTTGCATCCAAGCTTAAATGTCCGTTTGGGAATTGTGGTGCAAGCCATATTTTTAAAAAAATTAATTTTTTTTTGTTTTTAATTGTTTTGATAATCAAAAATAACTTTTAAAAAATAAAAAATATATTATTTTAATATATTTTTACACGAAAAACACTTTAAACCACAATCATTATCCTTAATTTGAAATACAGTCAGCCGGTGTCTCTGTGTGAGCAGTGGAAAAAACTCAAATTAATGGACTTTTGGAAGTGACCAACCTGTGCAGAGAGAGGATATACAGGGGACCATGCAGTGTTTAATGCACACTGAACCTCCACCAGGGGTGTCGACAGCCTCCAGATAAGCTGATCGGTGGTTACCAGAAAATAAAAATCATGGAAGAAGGGACAAAATCTGCATCTCATGGGGTCGTTTCTGTATAAAAAAGATCTGAATTCCTAGGGTTTTTAACCATTTTTCTCCTCCTTTATAGCAACGAGGGCTCCATGCGGAGCTGCGTCGTATTAAGTATCAATTAACCCATGCCCTCTAAATTTTTAAGACGATGGAAAGAATTGAAAAGGCCGAGACATGGGACAGATGAAGCATTATTCAATGACATAGAATGTATGTGCGCTCATGTGTGTTGGTCTTGACGTGCATTTAAAATAATCCATTATTTCATGGCACATTAAAGTTGAACTGATCACCAAATGTTGTGAGCAGATGCAAGTCATGAACGTTTTTATTTGTTGTTTTTTATTTTAAAATATATTAATTTTTTTTTATTTTTTAGAATTTATTTTTAACATCAGAATATCAAAACGATCAAAAAACATAATAAAAAAAAATAGTATTGTAGTACGAAGTGTTTTAAAAAAATATTTTTCACTTGAAAATACATTAAAATAATTTTTTAGATTTTTTTATATTAATATATCAAATTCATAAAAAACAAAAAAAAACAAGTAAAAATTCAATTTAATAATTTTTCAAGCCAAATATACTTTTAAATCGCATCAAACCACAGTTACAAATGAAAAAAATAAACTGTAACTTAAGATTGTATTTCAAAGTGGGGAGGAAAGAATCAAGAAAAGGAAAGCAAAGAAGAATTTGCATAACTTGTATTTGATCTCTTAACATTCATGATTACAAGTTACCACAAAGCAAGGAAGGAGAGCTTTGGGATTTAGCAGATACAGTTCCTCAAGTAGATGCGAATTTTGACCAGCTTTCCCAGCAAGTGAATCAAAGCCTGATTGACCTGCAATTTCTTGAACATTTTCCAAAGGCCTATGAACCCTACCAGCAATAACTCTACATAGTAACAAAGCCTTTCTTACATCCTGGTTATCTTGAGTACTTACTTCTACAGATTCCAGGGCTCTTCCACTTGTGGAAGTAGTAAAGATTCCGACCCCGACGCCATTGACATCTTTGTCAGTGAACCCATGTCTTAAAATCTGGCATACACCGCATTTCTCCATTCTACAAAGGCTAGAGGAGCCATTCAGACCAAGAGAACAAGCAACAGTTGTGCCATGGAACCTCAAAAGCTCATTGCCGTCGGCGAGACAACGCGGATGTTTCGTAGGCAGTTTGCTGGCTTTGATTTTCACCATTTCTCTATGTTCTTCAAATTGAACAAGGGTCATTTGCATGTTGTGGACCTTCAAAACCCTCTCTATAGTAACACAGTTGTTCTCAGATTGTAACCACCTTGTTCTGCAGATTAATTCTACTATCCTCCTAGATGAGTTCCCTTCCACAAGTTCAGTAACTGCAGAAGGATAATGACAAGTGGATTCTATTGGCCAATTGAACTAAAAAAATTAAATAAAAAGGACTGCTTGCTTCTAAAAAATTGAAACAGTGCTGTCAAATAAGTCTAGTTATAATAAGTTGATAGAAAAGACAACAGAACAGCAGCAATCATAACAATGGCAGTGACATTTCAGAAAACAGAAATCTATAAGACAAACTGACAATAATATTCAAGATTTTGACTTAAAAGGGCTCTAAAGTAGACCTGTTGTCATAATAACTCTAGATTATTTCTCTTGATTTTCATCATAAGAAGATGGATTTGTGCAGAAGAAAACACAAATGCAGGCACCCAAATTAATTTTCTGGAAACCAGCGTATTAAGATGAACCTTCAAACATGTTGATTTGAATGACTCTCTAGAGAGATAAGATTGGTGTTAAAAAAAAAGCAGGAAAAACTTGATTATACACAGATTAAGAGACAGAAGTTGTTGGATTGAGGCCTCTTACCAGCATGGTTTGAAAGATGATGTGCCTCAAAAGCATCCACCTTCTTAAATTTTGCATGACATTTCTTGCAAACTAAAGATGGAGAACCATACGAATCTGCATCATGAGAGCTTTTAGGCTTGGAAGATACACCGTTTCCATTACAATATATAGGAGAATCACCATGTTTCTTCCTTGAATAGCTACTTGACCTTCTGGGGGACACAATTTCATGTCCTCTAGGACGAGGTGTCCGTAGCTTAAGGATATCCTCAAAGGACGAATCACCCTTGTCACAACCTCTGCCACCCGTAATCTTTAGTTCACATTTTGTGTCACAAAGGACTACTTCATGTGCTATGGAGTTGAGAAAATCAGTGCTTTCTAGAGATCTTGGGCTACTAGTTAGTGGCTTCTCTGTATACCTCGTGCTCCCATGAATGATCTCTCGAAGATTTGACAAGGATCTTGAACATCCAGACTTGATTGAGTTTCTTGTCTGAATGTTGCTCAGATCGCTCTTGGCCCCTGGATCATGCACGTCTGATAGCTTTAGTTCGCACTTCAATGATTTCTTCACAGAGAACCAAATTTTGGAAGGCATCCCTTCTGTTTCTCCTCTTTTTAATCTTTATTTAGACTTCAACTCCAAACAATTCTGACGAACTCCATGAGAAAGCGATTTCTGTAACGTTTGAATTGCGAAAGAAAGATGGACTGTCAAGGAAAGACGGTGCTTGCAATGTTGTTTCTCTTTAGTGGACTCCTCGCCATTACTACTAGCTAGTTTCCTTTCTAGGACCAACCACCAGCCACAAAGACAATGACGAGTTAAGAAAGTGCCGGTGCAAATTGAGGATCCATATGACAGCAAATAATGAGAGGTAACGTTGGTGTAACAATATCCATCTGAAATATTGACACAATAAAAAAATTTAAGATGATAATAAATAAAAACTCAAAGATCATTGATTAGTAACTCATTATTAAAAATTTCTTATATTGTCTCTTCGTTTTTTTTTTTTTGTTTCCACTCTCTCTTTAACTCAACAGTCAACAAAACACCCCGTGCAACCTCTTTTTTATTGATTTTTTCTTGTTTTCATTTATATGGATGATATTTTTATCCTCTCTCTCTCTCTGTTTTTTTTTTTTTTTCTACTATCAGGGCTGATATTTTATCTGTAAATATGATTCTTTCTCTAAAGAGTTCTATGTTTCCAGATATGAAAGATTATGATATTTGAATAAAAATTTTAAAATTATATCTTATTATTTGAAAAGGATTTGATATCTATTAGTATTGATAAAAAGACTAAAATGCAACATCCCAACATCTGAATATGAATTTCCTTTATAATAAATCTGAAAACTTTTTTTTTTTCAGTTTGAAACAAAATCAAACCAATTTTATTTTTTTAATCTAAATAGTCGATCAATTCCTATAAATCTTCCTAAAACTTCAACCAACTTCAACTAGTTAATAAAATGGTCAACCAATTCTATCAATCTAATTAGATAAAAATAAATTTTATTATTCATTCTATCTAAAAGGTTGACAGATTTGTTTAGCAAACTAATCAATCAATAACATTCATAATTTCCAGTATAACTTTATACCGACAATTTCATCTACGGTTAAAACATTCTCCCCTTCTTTATAATATTTATTTATTTACCTAATATTTTTATTTTTTGTAGTTAATTCCTTCATAAAAACAATTTATTAACTATAAACTAATAGAGGAGGGATCTTAATATACCCCTCCTCACAAAACACCATTCATTGGAATAGTGCTTTGCTTTGCTTTGCTTTTTTTTTTTAATGTATTTTTAATTAATATTTTTTTAATTTAATTCTTTAATATTCGATTTTTTCTATTTAGTTATCACACTTTCATGACACAGATCATAGATTTGACGGGTTAATCCAGTTGACTTAGATTTTTTTTTAATTAGTTTTTTCCTTCTAATTTTATTCTTTAATATTGATTTGATTGAGAATTAAACTTCATGATTTGTTTTGTTTACTTTTCATTAGATTATCTTGGTCTTATGACATAAAAATAATGCTTAACGGATTAACTTGAGTTAACTCGAGTTGTTTTTTGTGTCTTTTATTTAATTAATTTTTTAAAATTGTATCATTAAACATTGAGTCGATTGAGAATTGAGTTTCATAATCTATTTTGATTTGTTTTTTAAGAGAATATCTTTACTCGAGTTGTTTTTTGTGTTTTTTATTTAATTGATTTTTTTTCAAATTGTATCATTTAACATTGGGTTGGTTGGGAATTGAGTTTCATAATCTATTTTGATTTGCTTTTTATGAGAATATTTTTGTCTTAAGATCGAGGTCACGGGTTTTGACATTTTAATCATGATTAAATCAAGTCGTTTTTTTTATTATTTTCTTTCCAAGAGGTTATATTGGTCTCATTGTCTATGTCACGAGTCATTCAATATTGGACTTGCTTTTAATTGGGTTGTCCCTATCTCATGATCTAGCTAGGTTGCGACTTAACCTAATTGATTCATTTTTTCTCTCTTCTTTCTAATTGATTTCCCCCCCTAATTTCATCAATTAATATTGTGTTTAATTAGGAATTAGGCTTTATGATTTGTTTTGATTTGTTTTTCATTAGGCTATCATAATCTCATGACTCGATAATAGTGCTTAACAGTTAACTCGGGTTAAATTTTTAATTATGATTTTCATAAATTTTATCGTTCAACATTAGATCCGACAGGGATAATTAAGAATCAAGTTTTATAATTTGTTTTGATTTTTTTCTATATGGGGTTATTTCAGTTTTAAAATCAAAATCGTAGATTTTACAGGTAAACACGACAAACGGAGTATTAAGATAACCTTAAATTAATTGTGATTGATTGCGTGTAACATTATTAGATAAGATTCATTAGAATCAATCAAATCTCTAATCAATCTCCATCTCCACTGGTTCCATCAAGCTCAGGGGTTTTGTATTTACTATTAATATGCTGATGATTAAAAGTTTTATAATAATATTATTTATTGTTTTATGAATAATGATATATTGTGCTAGTATGCAAAGAATTTAAAATAGTTTGTAGTGACCTGGGGGCAATAGCCCCCCTCCTCTTCTCATATCCGCCTCTCGTAGGATTCAACAAGGGCTTTTCACGAGGAGAGTTTGCTATCCATATTATGAAAGTGAAAGCATGTAGACTTGTTTGTTTTATGAAAAATAAATTTTTTAAAAAATAAATTTTTTAAAAAATTAATTTGTGTTTGTTTGTTATTAAAAGAGCTGATTAATAAAAAAATATTTTAATCAAAGAAAAATTTAACTTGGTTTTCAGGAAAATATTTTCCTTTTATTTTAGGTGAAAAACACTTTTTAGAAGTTACAAAAAATTTAAAACTATCATGTTATTTGTTGATTATATCAAACTTGATCCTTAATTTTTTTATTATTATATATTTTGTTTTGATTTTTTTTTCAATTTCATCCCCTAGAATTTGATTTAATTTGATTTTTATAACAATTTTACTCCTTATTTTTTTATTATTATTTGTTTTTCTCTTATTATTAATTGAAGTTTTTTATCTATCATATTTAATTTTTATTCTTTTTATTGTTATTTTTTTATTTGAAATAATTTATGAAATTATATATATTTTTTAATTTCATCATCTTTCAACTTTTTTATCTGTTAGATTTAATCTCCATTATTTTGATTGTTATTTATTTTATTTGAGATAATTTATAAAATTAGATTTTTTTTTCAATTTTTTTTCATTTAACTTTTTAATTTGTAAGATTTGTTCCTTATTATTTTAATAAACTTGAGAAAAAATATTAATAATTTATTTTTCAGCTTTTTTTTCATGACATGGTCAAATATAAAAAATATTTTCTAACTTATTTTCCATGATATATACTACCAAATACAAAAAAAATAATTCACTTTTAAAAATTTATTTAAAAAGAAAACTAGTTTTCAAAAGAAAATCAGTAAACAAACATCGTTATTCTGTCCTCATACTTCTTCTGGCTTCAGTTTCAGTACACATTCAGCATTTCTAATATGAACATCACATCACTAAGTTGGAATTATCTATCTCACATTTCTAATAAGAACATCTAAATACTTGGAGTAATTTTCTGTCAATTTTACTTTACAATGGGGATACGGAATCTTTGGGAGGCCGACTTTTCTTGGCATTTAATCAACTTATAATTTGTTTAAGCGATTTCTAAGTAAACTTCCGAATCAAGACCACACAGAAAAAGCAAAGCTTCCATATTCATTTTCCTGTAGTCAACTCTCACACAAAATTTCTCTATAAAAACTCATCAATGAGATCTTCTTCTAACCAACCTTGTTTCACATTACTAGCCATGAAGTTGCTAAAACTCTTCTTTGCTCTATCTGCAACCATAGCTACTGTTGCAGCTCTGCACTCAGATCATTACAAAGAAAACTCAAACACGCAAAGACAACTCTCATTGTCTGAAATTCAAGAAGCTGTAACTTCTTTACGAGGGGCTGGCCGCGTTCTTGCCCAGCAGAACCTGATAGCCAATTCGACATGCAATAAATTGCCTCGCATTTGTCAGTTGATAGAAAAGACAACAGAACAGCAGCAATCATAACAATGGCAGTGACATTTCAGAAAACAGAAATCTATAAGACAAACTGACAATAATATTCAAGATTTTGACTTAAAAGGGCTCTAAAGTAGACCTGTTGTCATAATAACTCTAGATTATTTCTCTTGATTTTCATCATAAGAATATGGATTTGTGCAGAAGAAAACACAAATGCAGGCACCCAAATTAATTTTCTGGAAACCAGCGTATTAAGATGAACCTTCAAACATGTTGATTTGAATGACTCTCTAGAGAGATAAGATTGGTGTTAAAAAAAAAGCAGGAAAAACTTGATTATACACAGATTAAGAGACAGAAGTTGTTGGATTGAGGCCTCTTACCAGCATGGTTTGAAAGATGATGTGACTCAAAAGCATCCAACTTCTTAAATTTTGCATGACATTTCTTGCAAACTAAAGATGGAGAACCATAAGAATCTGCATCATGAGAGCTTTTAGGCTTGGAAGATACACCGTTTTCATTACAATATACAGGAGAATCACCATGTTTCTTCCTTGAATAGCTACTTGACCCTCTGGGGGACACAATTTCATGTCCTATAGGACGAGGTGTCCGTAGCTTAAGGATATCCTCAAAGGACGAATCACCCTTGTCACAACCTCTGCCACCCGTAATCTTTAGTTCACATTTAGTGTCACAAAGGACTACTTCATGTGCTATGGAGTTGAGAAAATCAGTGCTTTCTAGAGATCTTGGGCTACTAGTTAGTGGCTTCTCTGTATACCTCGTGCTCCCATGAATGATCTCCCGTAGATTTGACAAGGATCTTGAACATCCAGACTTGATTGAGTTGCTTGTCTGAATGTTGCTCAGATCGCTCTTGGCCCCTGGATCATGCACGTCTGATAGCTTTAGTTCGCACTTCAATGATTTCTTCACAGAGAACCAAATTTTGGAAGGCATCCCTTCTGTTTCTCCTCTTTTTAATCTTTATTTAGACTTCAACTCCAAACAATTCTGACGAACTCCATGAGAAAGCGATTTCTGTAACGTTTGAATTGCGAAAGAAAGATGGACTGTCAAAGAAAGCCGGTGCTTACAATGTTGTTTCTCTTTAGTGGACTCCTCGCCATTACTACTAGCTAGTTTCCTTTCTAGGACCAACCACCAGCCACAAAGACGATGACAAGTTAAGAAGGTGCCTGTGCAAATTGAGGATCCATATGACAGCAAATAATGAGAGGTAACGTTGGTGTAACAATTTCCATCTGAAATATTGACCCAATAAAAAAATTTAAGATGATAATAAATAAAAACTCAAAGATCATTGATTAGTAACTCATTATTAAAAATTTCTTATATTGTCTCTTCGTTTTTTTTTTTTTGTCTCCACTCTCTCTTTAACTCAACAGTCAACAAAACACCCCGTGCAACCTCTTTTTTATTGATTTTTTCTTGTTTTCATTTATATGGATGATATTTTTATCCTCTCTCTCTGTTTTTTTATTTTTTTATTTTCTACTATCAGGGCTGATATTTTATTTGTAAATATGATTCTTTCTCTAAAGAGTTCTATGTTTCCAGATATGAAAGATTATGATATTTGAATAAAAATTTTAAAATTATATCTTATTATTTGAAAAGGATTTGATATCTATTAGTATTGATGAATAGACTAAAATGCAACATCCCAACATCTGAATATGAATTTCCTTTATAATAAATCTGAAAACTTTTTTTTCTTTTTCAGTTTGAAACAAAATCAAACCAATTTTATTTTTTTAATCTAAATAGTCGATCAATTCCTATAGATCTTCCTAAAACTTCAACTAACTTCAACTAGTTAATAAAATGGTCAACCAATTCTATCAATCTAATTAGACAAAAATAAATTTTATTATTCATTCTATCTAAAAGGTTGACCGATTTGTTTAGCAAACTAATCAATCAATAACATTCATAATTTCCAGTATAACTTTATACCGACAATTTCATCTACGGTTAAAACATTCTCCCCTTCTTTATAATATTTATTTATTTACCTAATATTTTTATTTTTTGTAGTTAATTCCTTCATAAAAACAATTTATTAACTATAAACTAAAAGAGGAGAGATCTTAATATACCCCTCCTCACAAAACACCATTCATTGGAATAGTGCTTTGCTTTGCTTTATTTTTTTTCCCTTTTTTTTAATGTATTTTTAATTAATATTTTTTTAATTTATTCTTTAATATTCGATTTTTTCTATTTAGTTATCATACTTTCATGACACATATTATAGATTTGACGGGTTAATCCAATTGACTTAGATTTTTTTTAATTAGTTTTTTCCTTTTAATTTTATTCTTTAATATTGATTTGATTGAGAATTAAACTTCATGATTTGTTTTGTTTACTTTTCATTAGATTATATTGGTCTTATGACACAAAAATAATGCTTAATGGATTAATTTGAGTTAACTTGAGTTGTTTTTTGTGTCTTTTATTTAATTAATTTTTTAAAATTGTATCATTCAACATTGAGTCGATTGAGAATTGAGTTTCATAATCTATTTTGATTTGTTTTTTTATGAGAATATCTTTACTCGAGTTGTTTTTTGTGTTTTTTATTTAATTGATTTTTTTCAAATTGTATCATTTAACATTGGGTTGGTTGGGAATTGAGTTTCATAATTTATTTTGATTTGCTTTTTATGAGAATATCTTTGTCTTGAGATCAAGGTCACGGGTTTTGACATTTTAATCATGATTAAATCAAGTCATTTTTTTTTATTTTCTTTCCAAGAGGTTATATTGGTCTCATTGTCTATGTCACGAGTCATTCAACATTGGACTTGCTTTTAATTGGGTTGCCCCTATCTCATGATCTAGCAAGGTCGCGACTTAACCTAATTGATTCATTTTTTCTCTCTTCTTTCTAATTGATTTTTCCCCCTAATTTCATCAATTAATATTGTGTTTAATTAGGAATTAGGCTTTATAATTTGTTTTGCTTTGTTTTTCATTAGGCTATCCTAATCTCATGACTCGATAATAGTGCTTAACAGTTAACTTGGGTTAAATTTTGTAATTATGATTTTCATAAATTTCATCGTTCAACATTAGATCCGACATGGATGATTAAGAATCAAGTTTTATAATTTGTTTTGATTTTTTCTATATGGGGTTATCTCAATTTTAAAATCAAAATCATGGATTTTACAGGTAAACTCAACAAACGGAGTATTAAGATAACCTTAAATTAATTGTGATTGATTGCGTGTAACATTATTAGATAAGATTCATTAGAATCAATCAAATCTCTAATCAATCTCCATCTCCACTGGTTCCATCCAGCTCAGGGGTTTTGTATTTACTATTAATATGCTGATTATTAAAAGTTTTTATAATAATATTATTTATTGTTTTATGAATAATGATATATTGTGCTAGTATGCAAAGAATTTAAAATAGTTTGTAGTGACCGGGGGGCAATAGCCCCCCTCCTCTTCTCATATCCGCTTCTCGTAGGATTCAACAAGGGCTTCTCAGGAGGAGAGTTTGCTATCCATATGATGAAAGTGAAAACATACAAGCATGTAGACTTGTTTGTTTTATAAAAAATAATTTTTAAAAAAAATTAATTTGTGTTTGTTTGTTATTAAAAGAGCTGATTAATAAAAAAATATTTTAGAATTTAACTTGGTTTTTAGAAAAATATTTTCCTTTTATTTTAGGTGAAAAACACTTTCTAGAAGTTTCAAAAAATTTAAAACTATCATGTTATTTGCTGATTATATCAAACTTGATCCTCAAATTTTTATTACTATATATTTTGTTTTGATTTTTTTTTCAATTTCATCTTCTAGAATTTGATTTAATTTGATTTTTATAACAATTTTACTCCTTATTTTTTTATTATTATTTGTTTTTCTCTTATCATTAATTGAAGTTTTTTTTCTATCATATTTAATTTTTTTTCTTTTTATTGTTATTTTTTTATTTGAAATAATTTATAAAATTATATATATTTTTTAATTTCATCATCTTTCAACTTTTTTATCTGTTAGATTTAATCTCCATTATTTTGATTGTTATTTAATTTATTTGAGATAATTTATAAAATTAGATTTTTTTTTTCAATTTTTTTTCATTTAACTTTTTAATTTGTAAGATTTGTTCCTTATTATTTTAATAAACTTGAGAAAAAATATTAACAATTTATTTTTCAAGTTATTTTTCATGACATGGTCAAATATGAAAAGTATTTTCTAACTTATTTTCCATGATATATACTACCAAATACAAAAAAATTATTCACTTTTAAAAATTTATTTAAAAAGAAAACTAGTTTTCAAAAGAAAATCAGTAAACAAACATCGTTATTCTGTCCTCATACTTCTTCTGGCTTCAGTTTCAGTACACATTCAGCATTTCTAATATGAACATCACATCACTAAGTTGGAATTATCCATCTCACATTTCTAATATGAACATCTAAATACTTGGAGTAATTTTCTGTCAATTTTACTTTACAATGGGGATACGGAATCTTTGGGAGGCCGACTTTTCTTGGCATTTAATCAACTTATAATTTGTTTAAGCGATTTCTAAGTAAACTTCCGAATCAAGACCACACAGAAAAAGCAAAGCTTCCATATTCATTTTCCTGTAGTCAACTATCACACAAAATTTCTCTATAAAAACTCATCAATGAGATCTTCTTCTAACCAACCTTGTTTCACATTACTAGCCATGAAGTTGCTAAAACTCTTCTTTGCTCTATCTGCAACCATAGCTACTGTTGCAGCTCTGCACTCAGATCATTACAAAGAAAACTCAAACACGCAAAGACAACTGTCATTGTCTGAAATTCAAGAAGCTGTAACTTCTTTACGAGGGGCTGGCCGCGTTCTTGCCCAGCAGAACCTGATAGCCAATTCGACATGCAATAAATTGCCTCGCATTTGTCGGCTGAAGAGAAGTCCAGGGCCAGATTGCTGCAATAAGAAATGCGTTGACGTTAAGACGGATCGCTTCAACTGTGGAATGTGCGGCTACAAGTGCAAGTACACTGAAACATGCTGCAAAGGAAAGTGTGTGAACCCATCATTTGATAAAAGACATTGTGGTGGATGCAGTAAGAAGTGCAAGAAAGGGGAATTTTGTGTTTATGGGATGTGTAGCTATGCATGATTGCTTCCCAAACTGTGTAATTCTCTGATATAGAGTATATTTCCTTTCATGTTTCTGCAAGACTGAGTCTCTTGCTCATAAGAACACCATGGTTCTGTGGTCTTAATGTATATTTCATACCATCAAATTGTGGGAGTGCTTGTTATTTTACTAATCGAAGTGTAAATATGGAGAATTGCCAAAAGCATAGCCTTGAAAATCTCATACTTAGGATCAAACAATGTGAATATAGCCAGCATGTATATATGTATGTCTCGTTATTTGTATTTAATTGCTTTAATTATTTACTTAACAGTTGATATTCTTAACATTAATTTGTAGGAACTCATGCTGTTTTGGACAAAACGAAATTTGTATTCAAAATCAATTACTTTTTGCAGAAAATGTATGAAATGACGGTTGTTCAACACTTAAAATATATACTCAGTCAACTCTCACATGTTTTTGTTGCCTTTCTAAAGTGATTGTTGGCTAACGTATTTGAAAAACTCTATTTTTTAAATATTTTTTAAAATTTTATTTTTTTTATTGTTTTAATGTTTTATATTAAAAATAACTTTTAAAAATTAAAAAAATATATTATTTTAATTTATTTCTAAACAAAAACTCATTTTAAAAACAATCATGAATACATAATTTACTTTCCCTGTAATTCAAAATTAAACTTCGATCTTCCTGCTTTGTTCCAACATCTATAGTTGAAATTGTCAACCTCATTAAAACAAATTAATAGAAAATTGATACTCAATGAATAACAAATTAAATTTGCATTTCCTGAGCCTGATCAACGGCTTCGTATGTCAGGTATTTGTTTAAACTCTTGGTAATTTTGTATAAAGAGATTATTTGTTTTTGTATTTTTTTAAAAAATTCTTTAATTTTTTTTTAAGTAAAAAATACTTTGAAAAACAACCGCTTTCATAATATCAAACAGACTCTAAAACTACCATTCTGTATCATTATTCTAGTCTTATGACTTGGATCAAGGCTTGGTATATTAACTAGAATTGTTTTTCGGTTTACTTTCTATGCGTTTATATCAGTCTCATTACTTGGATCATATATTTAGTGGGTTTACTTGGATCATTTTTTGTGTCCTTTTTTTAAACTGATTTTTTTTAATCTCATCCTTAAATAAATATTGAGTTGATTATAAATTAAGCTTCATAATTTATTTCAATATATTTTCTACAGGTTATCCTGGTCTTATAACCTGAGTCATGGATTTGACAAGTTATTTCGAGTTGACTTTGATCATCTTTTTCTAGTCCTTTTTTTATAATTTTTTTCAATTTCATCTTTCAACATTGAGTTAATTGTGTTGGGCTTTATAATTTGTTTTGATTTGCTTTAGATGAGGTTATCATAGTTTCATGAACCAAATCACAAATTTAGAATGTTGACCCGGGTCGATCCAATATGTTGTTATCTCAATGTTTTTTAAAAAATGGATGTCAACTAGATTTTTTTTTAGTCAACTATATTTTTACCAATCGTGTAAGTTGCTTTTGGATCTGTCAAGTTGACTGAGTCACGTTGAGTCAACTCTCATGTAATTTAATTTTTTTTTTTACTAGGGAAATATTTGCTAAGTGTTGGTGTTTCTTTTTACATTAAAAAACATTAATGGAGAATAAAATAAAATTAATAAGGATATAGCATATTGCATCAGAGTACCTTATACTCGTTTTTTAATGGTAAAGGATGTTTTTGAATTAATTTATGCATTGAGTAAGATTAAGTTTTATATATGAATGATCTTAAAGTATATCTTTTATAGTGGTTTGATATATTTAAAAAAAAAATTAATAAATTCTTCTGCATTAAGTAAGATTAAGTTTTATATATGAATGATCTTAAAGTACATCTTTTTATATTAGTTTGATATATTTTAAAAAATTAATAATTAAGTTCTTCTAATTAAAAAAAATAGCATTCTTAACTATAAAATCAACTCCACACTTGAGTAGTCGGGACCTTGTTGTTCAATAAAAAGGTATTATATTCAAACCAAAACTATGGATGCAATATAGTACTAATATACCATGTAGATACAGAATGCTTGAAATAGAACTAAAAACGCATGGAAGAACTTGCTGTCAAATTTACTTTACAATAATGGGGATACAGAATCAATAGGAGGCCAACTTTTCTTCACTTTTAATCAACTCATTTCTTAATTTAAAGTTTTAAGGTATTTAGTGATTTCTAAGTAATCTCCTGGTCAAGATCACACAGAAAAAGTAGAGCTGCATCTTCATTTTCCTATACGCAGCTCTCATACAAAAATTTATCTACAAGACCCGTCAGTAAGATTTTCTTCCACCAACCTGGCTTCATGATAGTGGCCATGAAGTTGCTAAAACTCTTCTTTGCTCTATCTGCAACCATAGCTACTGTTGCAGCTCTGCATTCAGATCATTACAACGAAAACTCAAACATGCAAAGTCAACTCTCATAATTGTCTGAAATTCAAGAAGCTGTAACTTCTTTACGAGGGGTTGGCCGCGTAAATTCGACATGCAATAAATTGCCTCGCATTTGTCGACTGAAGAGAAGTCCAGGGCCAGATTGCTGCAATGAGAAATGCGCGCGTTGACGTCAAGACAGATCGCTTCAACTGTGGAATGTGAGGGTACAAGTGCAAGTACACTGAATCATGCTGCAAAGGAAAGTGCGTGAACCTATCATTTGATAAAATTAAGACATTGTGGTGGATGCAATAAGAAGTGCAAGAAAGGGAATTTTTTTTATTATTATTCATGTAGGGTATCTGGGTCAGTTTATATGTATCTCTACTATCTCCACGAACTCCAAAGTTAATGATCAGGTAAGCCTCCAGTGACCATCAATATTACCAACCTCAGAACTCGAACCTGAAACCACATGGGAAGCAAACATCTTGATTCTCTTGTCGCTAGGCCTGGTTAAGAAAGGGAAATTTTGTGTTTATGGGATGTGTAGCTATGCATGATTGCTTCACAAACTGTATCATTTTCAGTTTAATTTGATGAATAACCATTGTAATCCACACAAACGAGTGCGACTGGACTATTCAGCTTCTGATTGGCAAGGATATAGGTAAATGTTGTTGCCATACTGAGCTGAGTGTAATAGGTGGCTCGACATCTGCAATTTTCCTTGAGTTTGCAGGTTTTACACATTCCAACGAAGTTCTTTGTGGCCATAACAAGATTAAAGGTTTGCTTTCACTCAATGTGGAGTGTCAAGAGGTCGTAGACTTCAGCGTGTGCCAATAAAAAATGGTTTGAGGTCTCGTCCATGTTAATTCCTTGATGCCTTCATAATTACTGTTCTTGGAATCTATGTGCATTTTACTTTGTTCCATCATTTATGAATCTATTTTTGGTCAAATTAAATTAAGGAAAAAGAGATGGGATGCTTAATGTGTAGTTAAAGGTGCATTTCCTGAGACCTGATTCAATGGTTCAGCATGTCAGGTACTTGCTCTTAAACTCTAGGTATTGCCATAAGGAAGATATTATACTGAAGATATTATACCTAGAGTTCCTAGGTCCAAAAAAAAGCCCGGGCAAGTGGACCTGAAATAACCCTTGTGCCTGGGTCTAATTTTTTTTTTTTTCAAGGGGTGAAAAATAAATTGCCCGCCACTTATTTCTTTGAAAAATAAAATAGTAGGTGACGCGATCCTACCTAAATTTCAGTGACTTCCGTTTGATAAAACATCGAGCAAGCCTATTTCAGACAAAGAAAAACCCATTTCTGTGCAACAAAGATATACCTTGTAAGTTCAGATGCAATTGTCCTGAAGAATTTACATTTCTGTTATAGGCAAATTCATTAATCTCTGGCTCAAGCATCCTTAAAAGACCGCATCTGCCTCTGGATTCAGGTGCTTCATCATCTTGTTGTCACCTCAACCACCAATTTACTAGGGGATACACTAGTCTTTTATCCATAATTGTTTGAACATGTGTGATTTGATGAATGAACATTAACTAAATATTCTCGTCCATTTTCTCCCAAATTAGAATAAGTTCTTTCCACCATCTAGATCTCTCGGATGCTAGTTGTTGGGTTTCCACATGCATAGTGTTCCATACTTCTTCAAATCTGAATGAAGCCAATTTATGAAAGAAAGATTGATATCAAAACTGTCAATGCTATGCAACTGCAGAACATGCGAACATGTGCATGCGCGTAGCTGTAATTGCTTATAAATTAAGCTTAGAGCATTGACTGATTGGAGTATCTCATCAGAATCAATAATCCGATTCCAGTCAACAGTTCAACCTATGTTATGATACCGACAACCTTAATATGATCATTAGCAACAATAATCATTCAGCTGGCATCATATGCTTGTCATGTTCTATCAGAAGCATCCTGCATTACATTTCCAAAATATATCTTGGACGTTTTTATATTCATGGATCGATTATCCATTTGAGCTTTATCTAACCATGGTTCAGCCTCTATGTCCTGTGAATGTGATTAGCAACGTATGACTTAGAGTTAAGGATACACCATATTCCTGAGTTCATCAGTCATCATGCTAGATTCATATCTCTCCATTTTCAAGCAAAGTGTAACCATAGCAAACAAACACCAAGACACGTGCTGCTTCCTTACCAGTGCTTCGAGGTGCTGGAGGTGCATGGGCCCCAAATGCTCTATGACCACCGGTCGGAATGTCTGGCATGTTAAACTTGACTGCAAATTGAGGATTAGCTTTCAAACCACCACTCTTAACCAAGCGCACATATCTCAAAAGTGACTCTTCAGGAACACCAAGCGATCCCACATTCAGCTCAATGGTGTCAAACCCATACTTTTACATTCCTAGAAACGCAAAAGCAAATTACCATCCAATAAAACATAACAAAACAATTACAAAAAAAGAAAAAACCGCTCTTCAATCCCTCACCTCAACTTACTCATTGAAAGCAGAGGGACCTTTACGAAGCAAATGCTCAGCCCAATCACCAGTACTAACATACACATCATGCTTGTGAGCCATGTCAATCACTTCTTTAATTGAAGACTTTGGCATCAAACTATGAGAACCACCGGAGAATTTCAGTCCATCAACAAACTGCCCTATTGTCTCGAAAACATCCTGCCAAGCATTATACGAGTATGCACATGCACAAGTAAGAAGCAAATAAAGACTCAAATGCAATCAATCTGCATTAAGCTTCCTTGACATTACACCACGATTCCACAAATTTACTTGAAGACTCCTTAACGTTCTAAATCGAATAGCCCATTTTCCACAACGGTACCTATAATTATCCGAAATAATAAATAAATAAATCACAGAACATTCTATGAAAATGCCATTGCAGAAACAATCTTTAGATCAAATTATAACAAAAGGCTCAAAACTTATGTTAAGTTCTTAACTTGCAAAATTTCTCTGTACATTTCCCGCTTTTGAAGATACTAGCTAGACTTGGTAATTTCAACCTATTAATTTCTTTATACATGTCCCACTTGGTAACTTTACTTGGGTCATTCAAGAAACACTTCAAATTATCCTTTATCTCCTTCAACTTAACACATCCCCCACCCCACTGTGAAGAAAGAAAGAAAAACGAGAGAGCGCGGCATCATCTAAGCATTAATTTACCAAAAACACAGCATTGTGTTAAACTACATCAAATACATGGTGATTCCTAGCAAAAACACACACACAGCTAGAATTTTATTCCTCTAAAGTTGGTCAATAACTAGTTAGTCCACTAAATGGCAAGATGGGCAACCACCAAAATCAACAAAGAAACCATGTTTGTAAGTTAAAGGAGAGAAAACATGTTCTTTATACATACTTGAAGCATGTTCTGGCTCCATAGAGTGTATTGAGGCCCTCTCATCTCTGTAACTCCAAATCTACGAGGCTTCTCTGGTCGATCTCCATCTTCCTCGAAGCTTTTCCATCGGTAATATACTGAGAATGATGACATCTTTTCCTTTCCTTTCCTTTATCTTGATTGTTAATATGCCAAGGAAAGCGTGTTTGCTTTCTTACAATGATTTTGATTTTGTGGATAAAGGATAGTGATGATGATTCTCATTGGAGAAATGTCCAATGTTACTGCAGTCCAAGTCTTGACAAGTGTAGCTTCTTCTAAAGTTGACTGGATTTTGATTTTTGTTTTCCTCCAAGAGAGGTGAAAACATAGATACGATATTCACCCGGGATTTTGTCCCGTTTGTTACTGAGTTCTAAATAGGCTGGGGTAAAATTTGAAAAAATAATTATTTAAAAATAATTTTTTTATATATTTTTAGATAATTTTAATATGTTGATATTAAAAATAATTTTTTTTTAATATATATATATATATATTATTTTGATGTATTTTTATATGAAAAGTACTTAGAAAAACAATAAATATCATATTTTCAAATTTCTTCAAATTCATTTTATTAAAAACAGTTGGTTGGGTTAATTTATAAGTCATAAATCAATTCAATTTATATTTTAAAATTATATATTTTTTATTTTTTAAATGAAATGATTTTAAATTAAAAATTATAAAAAATAAAATAAAATAATATTCTTTCTAAATAAAAATTTTAAAAAAATAATAAAGATGATTCGATTAGGTTTCATCGGATTTGTAAGGGTTGGGAGTTTTGCATGGGTTGGGAGTGTTTTCAATCAATTTTCAATCTGGTTCTAAAACAAACGGGATTGAATTAAACTTCTAGTTGAAAATTCACCAAATCAACTGTCAAACAAAACTAGAATTGATAATTATAGTTAAAAAAAACATTATATTATATATATTTTTTGTTTAAAGAATTGAGACTCGAGTTTTAATATCAATAGTTTTTTTCATTATATTTATTGTGTAGTTTAAAATATATTAAATGTTTCATTTAATCAAATTAAGAATGATAACTTCTTATATAGTTGCAATATGCTGTGGGATCAGATAAAAAAAAATAATTGAAAATAATAAAAAATGTGTGGGTCATAAAAAAATTATTTTATGTTGTTATTAAATCTCTTGGTGGATCAACCTTAAAAACCTTTTAGCTCGATTTTTTATCTAGCATTAATTTAAAATTAAATTATATAAAAGTTGTCTTAATGTATCCCGATCAATTTAACAAATTCAAATATAACTTGGACAACCTATAAAAAAATATGATTTGGCTTTAATTTTTTTTTTCAAGATATTATTTTTAAAAATTTTTAAAATAATAATATATTAGATCAAAACCGAATCTAATATATTTTTTCCATAGTATTTAAAGAGAAAAACCACATCCAACCTTAACCCGACATGCAAGATAATAATCTGAGTTAAAAGATAAAAATAGAAAAAGAAAAAGAACTTGGCTAATTCTGTCAAAAAAACTTGGATTGACCCTCTGACTTGGTCTAGGGAACCTCACTTGATCAAAACTAAACTCTTGGCATGTTGTATTTTTTTAAAAAAATAATTGATCAAAATAATCATTTAAAAAATTAAAAATTAATGAAGGTTAATCAGTTAAACTTATCTTGTTTGGCTTTGTAACTATGTGTCTATCAATGAGGTTGCTTATAATTGCTTGTCCAAGGAAAATTAAAAGAAATAATAGTTTTCTTTTGCATCAAGGGCGTTAAGACCACGAGGAAAAATAGGTGATATTGTTTCAAAAAGATACTTCAAAACATAAAAATATATATATATATATATATATATCGAAAGATGGGTTAATCATTAGATTTCCTTAGGATGAAATTGAAACTATTCATAATTGTGCAATTAACATTAATAGATTTTAAATTATAAGAGTAAAAACGCCGAAATAAACCAATCTATATTACAAAAATATAGTTTACCCAAAAAAAAAAGTTGACCATGTAAATAATAGGATACAATACTTCCTTTTTTTTTTCTTTTTCTTTTTACTCTTGGTGTATATATCAATTTTTCCACGTTCTTGTAGGCTATCAAATCTCAAAAATTATTTGTAGTAATACTCCACATGAATCAGGGCGTTTTCACCTTTGGTTAGATAAGTATCTATAGCATTGTATGAGTTAAGATTTTGGAATGTGCCGATGTAATTAAGGGAATAATTTCAATTTTGAGGTAGGATCTGTTCTTGGGTGTTCATGAACGCCAATAGTACAACCTTGCTGGTGATACCTCAAACCAGTGATAAAAGACTCGGCTGGCCTGGCGAGCAAATTCGATGACCCATTGATCTCGAGCTTAGTCAATCCCGATTCTTTAAATTTTCCTTGTCTCCCATGAAAAGAATCAGAATTTAGAAAAGAAGCACCAAAAGAAAGAAGAAATATGTCAAGACGAAAAAAGGTATTTACTCGTAATTCACAGCTAATCTAATATCATTTCCTTTATTGATGATCTCAACTTTATTCTTATTCTGTCTTTCGTGAAGCTTGCTTAAAAAGAAAGACAAATTCCCTATAAAGATGTCGCTAGCCTACCTTCTCCTTGTTCACAACCTTCTATAGAACCGTTACCTCTGGTCAACTTGGAAAACAAGAATGGCAAAAAATTTTGGTATTTTGGTTTGTCTCCTGATCATCGCACTGGATGTTGTTGCTGGCATACTTGGGATTGAAGCTGACATGGCTCAAAACAAGGTAAACCAGTTATGAATTGAATTTCTTCAGCTTTTGGTTGCGGATCATTTCATTTGGATCTTGATTTGTTGATGGCAGGTGAGGCATCTAAAGATGTGGGTTTTTGAGTGTAGAGACCCAAGCTATCAAGCTTTCAAGCTAGGTTTGGCTGCAATATTATTTCTTCCCCTTGCTCATATCATTGCTAACTTGCTTGGTGGATGCACTTGCATGTGGTCCAAGGAAGATTTCAGAAAGGCATCCGCTACCAGGAAGCTAGCTGTAGCTTCTCTTTTCTTCTCATGGTATTTACTATCAAAACAACACTGCAAACAAAAACTTGATTCAATCTGACATGCATATACTGCTTTTTTTGGGAAAATCAGGATCATATTGGCCATTGGGTTCACAATGCTGATCCTAGGGACGATGGCAAACTCAAAATCAAGAAAATCATGTGGATTATCGTATCATCACATTCTCTCCATCGGAGGCATTCTGTGCTTCATTCATGGAATCTTCGCGGTTGCCTATTATGTATCTGCCACTGCTTCAGCCAGAGACCATTCCCGGCGTCCAACCCCTGCTAATTCTCGAGCGTAGTCTATTTTTTTTTTTCAATTTCCTTTCATTTCAATTGATCCCATCATACTCTAATCCTCCCCATTAGGCATGCAATCATCATCCAAGTTATCATGTAAAGGTTTTAAGCTCTTGCTTAACGAGCTACCACTTGATTAACTCCCTTCAATGCTAATTACTACTTACAGAATATCTCTTGCCATCAATCATATAGTACCCAACAACGAAGTGGTCAAGGAATTTCTCGACACATAAGAAGGGCAGAAGAAGCAGCGCATTTCATTTAAGAAATCAACAAACTAGAACTACATCAAATCAAAATTAATTTAATAAAGCGGGAGGGGGGGAGAAAGGCGAATAAAACCTAATTAATCCTGCTACTGCAACCTAAATTCTTCTCAGTATTTGCATAAAAGGGCTTCTCTTTGTAACTTCACAATGGACAAAAGTCAATTCTGCCTCGTCTCTCATTCATCATCAACTGGGCCTTTAGAAACCCTTTTTGGTAACAAAGTGTTGTGAATATTAGGCAAGACACCTCCATTAGCAATTGTGACTTGGCCAAGCAGCCTGCTCAGCTCCTCATCGTTCCTCACTGCCAACTGAATGTGCCTTGGGACTATTCTAGTCTTCTTGTTGTCTCTTGCTGCATTCCCAGCCAGTTCCAACACCTGCACAACAAAAAAAAAAAAACACCCAAAATTAATTGAAGCAAACAAAAGAAACGGTCCTGTTGTTGAGCAAATGTAAAATCAGGATAAAGAATCGTGAAAAAAATACAAAAACACCCAGAAGATTTGAATCCCAATTAATAAATAAGAGCCAAAAGTTTCAACCAAATTTTATTTTGATTTTCCCGAATTTTTTTCAGTAACTAAACACCCTGTAATTAATGAAAACCAACTAATTGGCACATTTTTTTAACCAAAATCACTAAAAACCCCCCAAAAAACTTGAAAACAAAGAACACCCATGCACCCAAACTTCACAAAAATCTACAAAAACATAAAATATTCATATTCCCGAATTTCACAAACCTTTCTCAGTACTCACTAACCCCAAAAATAATCACAAAAAATAGGCGAAGGAGAAAAGAAGACAAGAGGGCTAGTTTTATACCTCAGCAGCAAGATACTCAAGAACAGCAGAGAGGTAGACAGGAGCACCAGCGCCAACACGTTCGGCGTATTTCCCCGTCTTCAGGAACCGAGCAATACGTCCCACAGGGAACTGCAAACCCGCCTTGCTACTTCTCGAGGTTGCTTTCTTTGCTACTCCGGACCCCAAAGCCTTTCCTCTTCCTGCCATCTTCCCAAAAGAGACTTGAAATCTACAAAGAAATCGGGATTTTTTAGTTTTTACGAAGAGTTATTGAATGCTAGATGATAGTTTTTTCTTGGCGCCTGATGGAAGTAAACAATACTGGGTTTATGATATAGGAAGGGAGAGTGATTGTGAACCAATCAATGGGAAGGATGCGGATTCTGATCTTTGGCCGCTTGTTTTGGATCTTATAGACGGTTGAGATTGTATGGTGAGGTTTAGTTTTGGATCGTGGACTCATGGTATTTTTTAGAGGCGGGAAATTTTACGGTAGTTTGGGGAGGAGAGCGAATTTTCGACAATACCCATGCTCTCTTTAAAAATCTAAAAAATGGTCTAGAATAATAGTAATGATAATTTCTTCTTCTTCTTTTTGTGAAGATTGTTGATTTAAATAATAATAAAAAAATCATTCTCTTATTAGATCTAAATTTTAGGAGCTAAATAGATAGTAAACCCTCTTGATTGAAAGTTAACCTCCTCACAATTTGGTCCAAACAACCTCTGTACTCTCGGTCAAATCCAATGCAATCCCCCACTTTTTATTTTTTTTAATTCTAACCCCTCAAATTATCAATTCAAAGTTATTAACTAAGGAGACGGTTATGAGAACCTTTCTGGAAGCCTGTTTATCTTTACGGTAATGTAATATTTAAAAATATATATTTTTTTTAAAAATTTTATGTGTGTTTTTAAATTATTTTAATATACTGATATTAAAAATAATTTTTTTAAAAATAATTTGATATATTTTCAAACAGAAATATATTTTAAAAAATAATTATTTTTAAATACCAAATACTATATGAAACCATTAAAATAGCCATTACAACCATTTATTTTTAACAAAGACAGACAATTACTTTCACCCGATAATGTAAAGAACTAAAATTAGAATGATAAAAGATTAGAGGTTAATTTTTTTAGTGTTTTTAAATAGTTTTGATATACTAAGATTAAAAATAAATTTTAATATATATATATATATATATTATTTTAATATATTTCTAAAAAATATATTTTAAAAAATAATTAAAATCAAATACTACGTTATTAGTGTTGATGTTACTAATAATCAGGGCTTTCCCCCACCCCCAGATAAATATGGTCTTCAAAAATGTTCGTTGACGTGCTTCTTTCCCAGAGTTAAAATGTTAAAAAAATAAATAAGGGTGTGTATTGAGGTTTTCTTTTTCATTCATTATCTTACAATTTTGTGTTTTATTTAGGCAGGTATTGTAATAATAGTTTTTTTAAAAAATATTTTTTATTTAAAAATACATTAAATTAATATTTTTTAAAATTTTAATTTTTTATCCATAGACCAAAACAATCTAAAAATAAATAAAAATAATAATTTTATTTCAAAACTATAAAAACAAACACTACCTTAGCTAGCCCGCAGACATCAATACACATGCGTGGAGCTACACCTAAGATAAGGGGCCAATTTCCCCCCTTAATTTTTATAAGAATCTCGTTACAGTCCTTAATAGTTCAAGGATTTTCAATTCACACCCCTCTTTTCTAGACATTTGCTCCCTGTATTTTATGTTTTTTTTTATCTTTCCCATTACTCCATGGAATATCTACTAAAGAGTTATTTGTTTAGAATAATTGTATATGATTATCCTTTGAATGGACAATGATTTTTTTTACAATTTAATTTATTTTGATATAATAATTATGTGAAAATAACAAGGTATCAATATTTGAGTAATAGGACCTGTTTAAGGATTAAAAAGAAAATTTGAGTAATAGACATTTCTTCCCATAAAATTTACATATCCAAACATAAATGAATAATTTCATTCCTAAAAACATCCACACAATAAAAATCAAAACTTCCGCCCATAAAAAATTTTCTCTCTCACAGTTGTTTTGAAGAAAGGTTGAAACGCCTATATTTATTTTGGTCTTTATTTGTTTGCCATTTCACTATCAATTTTTTAAAAAAAAAATTATAATTTTTCTCAATTTATTTTCTTTTTATATGTTCGGGGAAAAAGGAGGTAAGAATTCCTATGTAATAACACAAACCAGATATTTGGTTTACGATACATTGTGGGTGGTATCCAAAAATTTTTAACATACAAAAACAATATTTAAATATTTTTAAAAAATTTCTAGTAAAATCATGTGGAAATTAATTTTATATGATATGATCGGTCTTAATAAGTTTAAAAATAATATAGATGACTAATAAAAATATATTTTGATTTATAAAAATTCAAGATAATATCTTTTTTTTTAATAATATTAAAATGATATTATACTGGATTAATCCAAGCCAACTCGAGTTAACCTACCAAATACATGAATTTAATCATAAGACCTAATAATCCCATATAAAGTAAATAAAAAAAATTGTGAAGTTTAATTTTCAATTAACTCAATGTTGAATAATGAAATTGAAAAAAAATTATTATTATTTGTAAAAAATAACATGAGTTAACTTGTCAACTCGTGACCCGGATCATTAGATCAGGAATACCTCATAGAAAGTAAAAAAATAAAATGATTTGAGTTAACCTAGATTAACCTGCCCAACCTGCGATCAATATCATGAGATTATGATAATCTCATAGAAAACAAATCAAAATACGTTATGAAGTTTAATTTTCAACAAACCTAATGTTGAAGGTTGAAATTGAAAAAACTCTATCTAAAAACAGGACACAATAAAATAACTTGAGTCTATTAGGGTTAACTTGTAAAACACGTAATCCTAGTCATAAAACCGGGATTATCTCATAAAAATCAAATTAAAATAAATCATGAAATTTAATTCCTAATCAATTCAATGTTGAAGAATGAAATTGAAAAAATGCCTAAAAAAAAACTCGAGTTAACTAGATTAACCCGCGATCTAAGTAATGAAACCGAGATAATTTCATAAAAAACAAACCAAAATAAAATCATGAAATCTAATTTCTAATCAACCTAATGGTGAAGGCTGAAATTAAAAAAAAATATATCAATTAAAAAAAAGATAAAAAACTCGAGTCAATCAAGTTAATCCGTCGAATTTATGATATGAGTTATGAGACCGATTTAACAACGTATAAAACAAATCACAATAAATTATGAAGGTTAATATTCAATAAAACAAATATTAAAATATAAAATTAAAAAAATACATAAATTTAAAAAAAAATCAAAGGAATAAAAAACACTATTAACAATGTTTTGTGAGTGCCACCTCCATTAGTTTATTGTTAATTAGACTCATGAAATGGGAGCAATTTCCAATTCATGAATTTAGAAAACAAACCTAAAAAGTTTCATAAAGATGTGATATATATATATATATATATGTTCATATATTAATCTGATGTACACCATTAATTTATTCAAATTAAGATAAATTAACATCTAAAAAGAAGGCTAAATTAACTAGACTCCAAAAAATCATGAAATGGAAACAGTCCCTCACAAAAGAAAAATGCTTCATGTTTCTCTTTTCCCCGCCTAAATTGCCAGTCCAGACCCTCTGAACTTCGCCTTTGTAATCTCATCAAGTCGCTTAATCATCGTAGGCGTCAGACAAGTCTTCGAATCTCCGACGTTACCTCGCCGGAAGAATGCATTGTTGTCCACCTTTGCTTTGGAGCACAGATGAAACGTTCCAGTTTTATTCACCTCCAGATTGCTCAAATTCTCAAGACTACATAGCTTTATTATGTCTTTCACGACACCTTTACTTTTTTCATCCACCGAAAAGGGACGTTCCATGAATTGTGCCAGCTTCTGCACGTAAAAAGTAGTATCCTTCTTCAGATCCTCATACTTGAGAAAAAGTACATTATTCGGACGTTCTAAGCTTGCATTCCAGTACTCCGAATTGTAGTCCCAAAAGGGTCCTGAAAGACAAACTCCTTTACAGAAAAGCTCAAACCCTTCTTCCAGAGGCAGGGGTAGCATGTTCCTTCCAGATCTTATTTTATTGACAAACTTCCACATGGAGACCAAGACATCTTTCGAGTCCCGACAAATACACACAATCTTAGAACCTGAATTTATGATGGATTTCGGCAATGAAGTGTAAGAGACATGTGTGCCAAGTAGCCTAGGTGAGGGGAGAGAATCTAGGTATGTAAAAGGGTCATCTTCATGAGCTTGCAGCTCAAAATAGGGAACACACTTATGGGGGTTTGTAGTGAGTAAAGGGTGAGTTGAATCGTCGAGGCAACGATCATTTCTCTTCTGGATGGCAAACATGAGAGCCTTCAGCCATGTGGTGCCACACTTGGGAAATGAAGCCAAAATAATATCACTAGACCGTGCCTGGAAGTTTTCCTGTGCCCAAAGAACTCCAACAGCCCAAACAGGATCATACCAAAATCCTTCAATCTTGTAATGCTCATCCAACCATCCATGTTGATCCTTAGGAAGGGTTGAAACAATCTCTTCATATTTCTGGGACTGGCTTTTGATCTGTTGTTGTTGTTGTTGATCTTCTTCGTAGTGGTTAGTACTGTTTGAAGGTTTCTGAAGATTAGGAGAGTAAGACTTCATGTGCTTAAGGGTTCGATCGATCGTAAACAACTTGTTTGAACTATGAAGCAGGATTAGTGTGTTTATCTGCTAATTACTTGGAAAGGAAAATTGTTAAAAAACAAGGAGCTAGCGAAGGGATATTAATGACTCGTAGATATATATCCAATCTTCTTCTTGGAATATTAATCGTGAATGAAGGAGATGGTATGGTCTTGCACTCCCTAGAAACAATGCAAGTCTACGAGAGAAATTCGCCAAGATCCTCAATATTCACCTCTACATTATTTTACCCCTTTTAAAACAAATCGATCGGATCATCATTAGAAAATTTGGACCAGATTCAGTATAGAGTGAAACTCAAAGGAACTGAAACCGCACGTTTATATGTAATTAAGTTCATTTTTCAGGATTTTTTTTATCACTAAATATTAAACCTGCTTTTCCCATTTAGTTGATTCGGTAAACTTGTGACAAAGCATAATTCAGAATGAGTTTTAATTTAAATTGATTTTAAAATTAACCTGACTAAATCTTAGTAATTACAAGATATATTGACTTGTAACCTGGTAAAAATCAACCGAGTTAAAATCAAATTTTTTTATTAAAAATTAAAATAAAATTGTTTTAGATAAAACTAATAAACTTGGACAACAAGTTAATCCAATGACTCAATGGATTGAGACCAACATCTATAGAGAAATTAGTTTAATGCAACATTTATTAACCATTCAGTCATTTTGGGGGGACTTTTCTAGTGAGGAGTTGGCCTGGTTTTGCCAGTATTCATATAAATATGATCAGACTAAAGACATGGAGCAATGTTAGTAAAGGAATCCTCTCACGAGCCATGATTTTTCTGTTCTGAACTTGGTTTTCTTGCTGCAGCTTTGATATACCACGAGTTGTCTTTGTTATATATACATGAACAATAACAAGGCCATGGGAAAATTTCTGTAGCCAAAACACACTTTATTATTCACTACAATAATTGGAGTGATGTCTATGGCTTTGACAACAAAAAAATAATTATTTTTTATTCAGGGGTGTTTTGATATTTTTACACAATTTATTTGTTATTACTGATTTTGTTTGGGGTGTTTTCATCGATTTGTCTTTTAATGCAAGGTAAAATAACTACAATGCCCCTAGAATAAAAAAAACTAGCATTGCCAGATAAGGATGTTTTGGTATTTTTACTTTTTAATTGTACAATACACTAACACAATTGTCCTTGGGGTAAGAAAAAAATAGACCATTTAAACAGGGGTATTGATGTCTTTTCCTCAAGGTTTTTTTTTTTTTTTTATAATTACTAGGGTTTTTCTAAGATGATAAAGTAATTTAAAATTTTATTAATATTTATTTATTCAAAAAGTTATTGGCACATAGGAGGCACTGCACACTTTAAGCGGTGAGTGCGGCACCTCCTAGTGGTAGAAAAATATCTTTCGCCATCTCATTCTATGCTTTCCATGTACTTTTCTTTTATGGTCAGCAAGTGTTATCTAAAGATGTACTTTGTATATGTTTTCCCGTTTGCTATTGTTGTCCTTTTTTCCCCATATGATTCAAATAAAGTCAGCTTATTTAGTTGGTCGGGACTATAACTCGAGTTATTAGATTTCTTTTTGTTTTTTAAAACATGCTAGCAACGCTTAAATATTTATCTGGAAAAATAATGCAAACCCACAGCGTAATGAAGTCACCATCCTAGTTAAATATGAATGAATATCCAGATTATTTTACAAAATAAATTGAGATTACGTTAATATCCACTTTTAACACATTGAGTATAAATCTTTGACTCAAAACAAAATGTTAATTATTTAAATTCATTTGGTTTGAATTATTTTCTAACCAACATGAAACTATAGTTCACCTTCTAGTTGAATGAATCAGTTCGACCAATTCAGGCTGGAATTTGAGAAGCCGTACACTTCTAGTTCCAATACTCTTAATAATTTAAAGCTGTGAAAACTATGATGAGATAAGGTAAAAGAACGATCAAGTCCTGACCCTGTAACCCATCTCCACCACTTGAATCAACTCCAATTCACCAGTTCATTATGGTTTCCTCTGCTTTTTTATCGAGTAATCCTCGGGGGAAACACTTGGATGCAAAAAACATTGTTTACAGTAGAATGGGAGATCATTGTAACTTAGTAGAAGCATTCTTCTTAGGCTTGTAAATTGTTCAGCCACTATATATAGGTAGTACCCGACATGGATCTTTGGCAAATCTCACTTGGAAAAAAGGGATATAGCAGGAGAAATTCTTGCCTTTTGCATAACTGGTGCTATGTGAATTGCAATATATTTAGGGTTAGAAGCCATTTGGGAATTACAAGCCATTCCCTGATCATGAACATCAGAGATGCAGGTCCATCTGCTTGCAATGGATTCAGGGAATGGTTAGGATAGTTTGTCAGCAATTAGAGTTGTAAGGACATATTGGAGTCGGTCCTGAAATCTAAGGACAAATTCAGCCATCTAACTCGGTTATCTTGTATTCATGATCCTGACAGGCCCTAGCCTGGTAACTCTTGGAAGGAATGCAACCGGATTGCTGAAATTCACCATCCTTTTGTCATAGGTCTATGGATTGTCAACTTTATCTTGATCCTTTCTTCAGTCTATTTTCTCACAGAATTATTAGGTTTGGTAGGTGCAGTTCACTTGATGATGTTTTACATAGAAATTCTAGATAAATTGGGAAAGAAGAAAAAATCATCATAGAATTTCTGGTCTTTCTAGAAATAATATTCAAGTTCTTGATTCTGCTTTGTATTAGGATGCTGACAGCTACTTTCCTTTGCTTGATTATGTAGAGATTGGATGCAATGCAATGCTGAAAGCTACTTTCCTTTCCCGCATTGGCTGACTGCTTCCTTATCCGGCGCATCAATGTCATGATGTGTCAAAGAACCATCTCAACCCAATAGCTTAAGTTGTTAGGTGAGGTTCAAGATATGATTTATATTATTTTTTAACATACCCTCTCAAGTGTTGCACAGATCCATATTATCTTGTGCTTGATTTTTTTATCAAATAAATAGGGGTGGTGAGATTCGAACTCGTGACCGCTTGGTCATCAAGGCTCTGATACCATGTCAAAGAACCATCTCAATCTAATAGCTTAAGTTGTTAGGTAAGGTTTAAGATATGATTTATATTATTCTCTAACATGATGCATAGTTTATGAAAGCATACGAACACTTCTAGTAAAGAAACCAGATGTCATCGGAAATTTATGAAGTTATTGTGATCTGTTATTGATGTTTCTGCTTTCATGCCCCATGATTTTCGTGCTCCGAACATTATGTTCCTGCCTGAGAAAAGAAATAGCTGTTTTTTTTTCCAGTGATCTATATAGTTACTGTTAGTTCTCTTCTCATGCTTCCATTAGCTACACTGCTTTCTGGCTGGCTTTAACTGGCTATGAAGGCTATACAAGGATAGCCTTCTTTGCCTTCAATAAATTAATTCCTCTGTTTAGCATGCTCATGATTGCCTCATAAACAGAATAGTAAGGCAATGATTATTCTTTTTCACAGCTAGATTCCCTTCAAAGAACATCCAAATGAAGTGTCTCATAAAGTAATTTAACAAAAGCTTAAATCAAATTACATGAGTTTCTCTTAACCAAGCTTAGCAAGAACATCATTCAGAGTAGATACAGTCTGAGCATAGTACTTCTCAGCTTCAGGAGTGCTCTTAATCTTTGCTGCATGGTCCAGCTGAAAAGGGAAAAGGGAAAGAGAAACTAATTCCATTAACAACCGAAAGTGTTTGATGATCAAAACAAACTTAATCAAAATAGTGTATTGCTTACATTGCTGATGGTATCAAAGAGCTTTCCAGTGAGTTCCTTGAGGGATTTCTTCTCGTCCTTGGACTTAGCAGAGATAACAGTGTTGAGGTCAAAACGAAGATATCCTGCCTTAAGACGAAGATCATTTTGGACATAAGGCCATGCCTTCTGGTCTATCAAAGTTTTCACACCAACAATGTCCTTAGCTGACTCCTTAGCCCTTACCGCCGCCTCAGCTGGGGGAAGTGGTTGCAAGAAAAACCTCTGTTTCAGTGGCAGATCAAAGTCTCTTGCTTCATCAGAGTTCAATGTCCCAGCTGCCAACACACAAAATCATCGTACTTGAAAAACAATGACATATACCATTTGTTAGACATCTGAACTTTCTGTTTAACTTGTTAGACGCTCAGACACCCTCGATTTTTCGACATGGGATGTCTGCCCAATTGTCATTGGAATAATCTAATCTTATTTTCACCATCTTTCGATGCATAAAATTAAATTTTCTTACACCAAAAATGTTATGAGCTTAGGGCTAAGCATGGATTCGAACTCGACTCCTACTCCGAAGCAGGAGAGAGCACCACTAGACTAAAGACCATTGACAACTACTAATTCAAGATTGAAAGATTTGGTTTACAAGTAGCAAAATAGCCTAGGAGGACTGATTCATGAACTTACGGAGTCCACCAGAAGGAGGGGGAGGAGGGCCAAGTTTGATGGGAAGAGCATCAGCAAGAACAACTTGAACAAAAGAACCAGAAGCCAAACCAGCAGCAACAAGACCCAACATGGCCCTACGGCTAGTTTCAAGCTCACCGGACACTTGTTGCTGAGCTCTAACAGCAAGCCCAGGGCGTGCCACGGCCACACGAGTGGTGTTGCTAGGCACATTCAACAACCTGTTTGAACCACTTAGCTGGAGGCTACCTTCAAGGACAGCCTGAGATGTTCCACGTAGACCAGCCATCGATGCCATTGCTTGTGCCATGTATGAATTTTCCTTCAACAATCTGTGTGCTCAAGTGGGTGGTTCGCTAATTATATATTTTTTTTGGGGGGGTTGGATTTTCCTGTTAAATTATGTGTGGTATTTGTGATTTAGATTGGTTCTTGAGCTAGCATACCTTATCTGCCAAAATTTCTACTTGGATAAGCTGGATATAGTCTTAGCCAACCATTGGTGTACATGTGTAACTAGATTTCTTGTAATTTGACACGTTGGTTTGGTCTCTCCTTTGGACTAGTAGAATCATGCCAACTGGATTCTGAAAAGATTTTAATTCTAACGTTAAAATTGTTCAATCAATCATTTCCTTTCAACAATAATTGAATTAATAATTGAATTCGATTTCACCAAGATTTTGTCAAGAATTTTCTGTAAAATTGATTTTTTTTTATTAACTTCAAGTCACTAATATATATATATACATACATGTATCTCGATCAATCTTATAAATTCTAAAATTAATAATTATATAAATCTTCAATGATCCTAAGATTTATAAAATTCAAATTATTAATTTTTAAATAACTAATTTAAAACCCAAATTAAATTACACTTTTTAAAGTTGACTTTCTAAATAGAATGTAGTAAAGTAATTTCCCACTCCTTAATTTATGTATAGTACCAACAGAAACAACAAGAGACATTAAGAAACCGTGACTGAAATCATGTTCTTAAAAAATAGAAACCGTGACTGAAATCGTGTTTTTAAAAAATTTAATTTTTATTTATTAAAAATTAATATGATTTGTATATTTTAGATCGGTTAGATGTGCTGATATCAAAAATAGTTTTTTAAAAATAAAAAAAATTATTTATATATATTTCAGCACAAAAAATTATTTGAACATCTTTGACACGTTGGTTTGGTCTCTCCTTTGGACTAGTAGAATCATGCCATCTAGATTCTGAAAAGATTTTAATTCTAAACGTTAAAATTGTTCAATCAAACAGTTCCTTTCAAGAATAATTGAATTGGATTTCACCAAGATTTTGTCGAGAATTATCTGTAAAAATAATTTTTTTATTAATTTCAGTTAATTTATTTATTTCTTAATTAATTTTATAAACCCTAAAATTAATAACTATATAAATTTTTAATAAACTTAAAATTTATGAAACTCAAACAATTAATCTTTAAATAACAAATTTAAAATTTAATTAGTTAAACTATACTCTTTAAAATTGATTTTGTACCAACTGAAACAACAAATTCATGTTTTTTTTTTCTTTGATCATAAGAAAAATAGTAAACAGGAGACATTAAATTAAAGACATGCTCAAGTAGGATCACTTGTAACTTGACTAGCATATCTCATATTATTTTTAAAAAATTGTTTCTTTGATTATAAGATCATATCTCAATTCCCAAAGATTATCAATATTAAATTCACGTATCTTTTGGGTAGAATAGTTTTATAATAAACTATATTTATCCTTTTTTTTAAGAAATTGCTAAACTAAAAATACATTTCTCTTAGTCCAAAATTCTACTTCTCATATTTAAGTGTGTTTAATAATGCAGTAAAAAGTATTTTTTAATTAAAAATATATTAAAATAATATTTATTTAGTTTCTTTTTTATTTAACATTAACACATAAAAAATCATCAATTTAATTTTTTTTAATACAAATAATAATTTAAAAAATAAAATGAACCACAAAAATAACCACTTCCTAAAATTGCAAGTTATTACTGAATGCAACTTCAACAAACTAGTTGATTTTGAACCTAGCTTTATTTTTTAATTAAACTCAATAAGATACAATGAAACCTAATTAATCTGATCAGTATTTTAATAATTTAGTTAAACTTCATTGAATAAACAAAAAAGTTTTAAAAAATTATTTTAATATAAAAATTTGATCCAAATTAACCTAGTGATTAGTTTACACACACTTCATTTTATATTACTCTGAGTCGGATATAATAACTATATCTCCAAGTTACTCTATCCTTTTTATCTATTAGGGGTGCTTGAAATTAAAATAACAATTATTTATCAAAGTGTTTTGTACTCGGAAATGTTTCAAGATAATATTTTTTTTATTTTTAAAAAATTATTTTTAATATCAATATATCAAAATAATCTGAAAATATCAAAATAAAAATTAATTTAAAGCATAAAAAAATAAAAAAATTTAATATTTTTTAAAAATATTTTAAAAATGTAAAAATTAAAAGGCTGTTGTAAATATTTTTAAACCAGGCCTGAACTAATGAGTCGAAAATTTGAATTTTGGTCCGAAAGGTTGCAACGTACACTTTTCTCCAACAAAGGGCAAATCAGTAAACATATATAGCAAACGCCACATCTTCCAGTTTTGAAATCAAAGATTAAATTCAAATTTCACGCTCCGCCCAAAACCCCAACGTTCTCTCTCTCACACCCCTAAAGATCTCAACTTTCTCTCTCTAGCTAATCGAACAATCAACGATCAGAATTCAATCTTGGCACCTTCTAGTACAATATAAGTGAAAACCAACGGATTTGATTGATTCTGCGTTTGGCTCGAGAAAATTTTTTCAGGGTAGTAGCTTCTCATGACTTCTAGGAACCAGAATCGGCCTCCTCGAAGTCCTTCTTCTGTAAGAAGTTTTTAGTTTGTTTCTTGTTCTTGTTTCTGTTGCTGTTTTTGTTTTTATCATCGCTATTGTTCTTCCTTTTGTCTGTTTTAAAGGGGTTGTTTGGTTTCCGGGAAAATAAAAAGGAGGTTCGGATCTTGAAAAATTTAAAGAAAATTTGTTGTTTTTAGGTTTTTCGAAGTAAAATGCTTAGGGTTTTCTGGTTTTTGTGTTTAATGCCTTTTCTAATTGTGTGAACTGATTTTATCTTATAGTGTTGCCCTTAATTAGTTTTAACTAATTGTTGCGTGAATTTCAAAATTTGGGTCTCTGTTATATTAATTAATCTGATTTCTGTTTAAGTTTATTTAAATAGCAGTAAATCCCAGTTTAGCCTGAAATTTGTCCTTCCGGGTTTCGAAATTTGGGCTTCTGTTATATTAATTTGTCTAACTTCTGTTTAATCTGAATTAAATAGTAGTGAATTTCAGTTTAGTCTGTAATTTGCCCTTCTGGGTTTCAAATTTGGGGTTCTGTTAGGTTAATATTTATGAAAGTTATTGGATAATTCGAAGTTTGTTTACTGGGTTGTTGCTGATTTGTGGTTTGTTTTGTGTTGATTAATTGTTCATTTATTGGATGTAATTGTGTTCGTTAGGTTTAATTGAACAATCGTTGCTCTGTTTTTTTGGTCCCATTTCTTTACTTAGTTGAATTTTCTTTTGATGTGATGCTTTGTTGGGGTTTTGTAGAAGAAGGAAGGGGTGGAAAGTATCCCATTAGATAAGCGGAGGAGGATTGGGATGGGAAGAACAGGAGGAGCCACGAACGCAGAACGCAAGCCATTTGGTTCTGTTAACAAAAAGCTGGATGTTGCTGCCACCAGTGATGTGGGAAGCTGTGTTGAGGGTTCGGATTGTGGCAATGTTGAGTTTACTAAAGAAGAAATTGACGCGCTGGTGAATGAGAGATTGAAGATGAAGAAGTTTGATCACAAGGTTTTACTTGGTTATTTTTGTTTTCTGGTGAATTTGGTTTAGTGAAGGGACTGTTTGTTGGTTTTGTTTTGTTTTTGAAAAGTTTGGTACTGTTGTTTTGTTTTGGCAGGGTAATATGGAACTAGTGAGTGAACTTAATGCCAGGCTCAAGGTTTGTATCAAATGGTTCCAGAAGAGGGATGAAGCCCATGTTGAAGGGGAAGGAAAGCTTCAAAATGCTTTAGATGCTTTGGAGAAGAAGTGTGCTGAAACTGGTACTTTTGGTTCTTCAATGTCTCATTCCAGGACTGCATGATCTTATGTTTGTTGACAAGTGATTGACAATCTAATCTATTGCTTGCACCCACATACATTGACTGAGTTGATATAGGATTCATAGGTCAGTGTCATTCTCTATGATAAATTGGTAATCGAGAACCTGCAAATGTAGTTCCCGGCATCCATCATTTGTTTCCATGAATTCCATACCAAGTATAGTGAACCATTGATATAACTCTAGGGGTCTTGTTTATTTGAAATTTCTTGGCTGATCACATAATGTCTGCTGGGAATTGGGATTCCTTTTGTTCTTTTGTAAAATAAGATGGGTTCTACTGATCTTTAGCTTATGTATCGAAGATTAGCCAGTAATTTGTGTCATAGAATGCATTCAAACCGGCCTACCATTTTGATGCACAGAGTACCATAAAATGGTATCCCTTTGGTTGGGTATTTTGTTTGTTATTTGACCAATGTGTACTAACTCAAGTAGACAAAACAAAATTTTTAATGTTGATTCATTTGTGTTCTTCCAGAGGCAGAGATGAAAAACATGGAGGAGAGATTTAGTGCAACTATTAGTGAGCTGAGGCAAGATAATACTTGTGTACAAGAGAGACTTGTAAAAGAAGAATCAGAAAAGCTGGTAAATTTTCAATTTGTTACTTTCTGCTGTGATATTTTCTTCCTGTTTCTTCTTCTTCTTGTTTTTTTTTTTTTTTCTTATTTTGATATTGTTTTTTTTTTTTGCAAATAGGATGCAATTGCTTGTCATAGAAAGGAAAATGAAGCAAGAATTGCATTAGAAGCTTTGCAGGCTTCTCTATCGAAAGATCTTGAGAAAGCACAACAAGATATTTTAGTTGCCAATCAAAGGGTAATTCTTGCATCTTTATTTCTTAATGTCACTTCACCATGTTTTCACTCTATGTTTCTTAAGTCCTTATGTTGCTTAACTTAATGATTGATATCTTTGGTGAATTTTGCAGGCTGCCTCGGTTGATGATATGTACAAGCGATTACAAGAGTACAACTTGAGTTTACAACAGTACAATAGCAAGCTGCATTCTGAACTTGAAGTTGCTCGTGAGTCTCTAAAACGTGTAGAAAAAGAGAAGTCTACTATAATGGAGAACCACAGTACATTAAGGGGTCACTATAGTTCATTGCAGGATCAGTTAAATTTAGCCAGGGTATGTTTCTTTCAACTGTCATCAATTTAACAGCTTGCAAGTGTTCTTATTATTTAAATTGCTATGACACTTTGTATTTTTCTAGACTGCTCAAGATGAAGCTTTGAATCAGAAAGACACATTAGCAAATGAAGTGAAATGTCTCCGAGGAGAGTTGCAGCAGGTTAGAGAGGATCGTGATCGCCAAGTAGCTCAAGTGCAGGTTTTAACTTCTGATGTGGTGAAGTATAAAGAAAGTACCGGTGAATCCTGTGCAAAACTAGAATATCTGATGGAAAAAACAAAATCCTTAGAGGTTGTACATGCGACTCTCTTATTGAAGCCTAGTATTCATTTTTTGAAAACTCTGAGATTAAGGTTTTGTTGCAGGGGACATGCTCTTCTCAGAGGGAGCAGATACGCCTGTTGGAGCATCAGCTCACTGCTACAAATGAAAAGCTAAAGGTATTGGAAGTTGGTTATCTTGTGCATCAACCATTTTTTTAAAGGAAATCTAACAATATCCTTGTTTGTTTGTTTTAGATGTCTGATTTATCTTCTATACAAACAAGGGCAGAATTTGAGGAGCAAAGGAGAAATGTACATGATTTACAGGAGCGCCTAGCAGAGACAGAATATCAACTAGTTGAAGGAGAGAAATTGAGGAAAAAATTGCATAACACTATCTTGGTAAGAGTTTCTTTTGTGCTAATTTGTGAAGCCTTGGATGATGGTACTAACAAAACAAGCCTTGTATTGCAGGAGCTAAAGGGGAATATTCGAGTATTTTGCAGAGTGCGTCCTATGTTGCCAGATGATGTTGCTGGGTCTGAGCAGCCTGTCATTTCATATCCTACCTCAACAGAAGCTCTTGGCAGAGGCATCGATGTAATACAAAGTGGTATAGACATGTTTCCCAGCATAACTGCACATTACATAATTTTATTCTGTTAAATCCATGCTTTCTTATGACAATTTTTTTTTATAAAAATTCTGGCTTTTGTTCTCAGCAGGACAGAAATATCCTTTTAACTTTGACAAGGTGTTCAATCATGATGCTTCTCAGCAAGAAGTTTTTGTGGAAATATCACAGCTTGTGCAGAGTGCCCTTGATGGCTATAAGGTGATTGTACTGTCCCTTTTATACTTGTACATTGGGATATTATAAAAATAGATTTTAAAAAATTAGCCTTGGTGAATTGAAAAGATGAAAAGAATTCAGTAGCAATCATCTAGAGTGAATTGTTCTCTAGGCCATTATTCTTAAAAGTACTTGTAGAGGAATGCAATTGTATTTGGAAAAGAAGTTTTAGGTTATTATTTTGATTAGAAAAATGCATTTCAAAATATTAATCTTAATTGGCTCTCCCAATGATTTCTTGGCTTACATGTTTAAAAATATGCATGAAAGTGAAATTTTAAATTGAAATTAGTCTACCATTTTATGCTGAATTCTGTTTGTCTGATAGATCGTTTTAGCTTTACTCATGGCCCTAATCAGCACCAATGGACTACATTTGGCAGGTATGCATCTTTGCTTATGGTCAAACAGGTTCAGGAAAAACTTATACTATGATGGGCAGACCAGAAGCTCCAGAGCAGAAGGGGCTGATACCACGCTCTTTAGAACAAATATTTCAAACAAGTCAATCCCTTATAGCACAGGGTTGGAAGTACAAAATGCAGGTATGCATCTAAAACTACTGTTCAATGTCTAACACTGACTTGCTAATCTAACTGTCTTTTAATTTGTGATTTAAATTTGCAGGCTTCAATGCTGGAAATATACAATGAAACCATTCGTGATTTGTTGTCAACAAATAAATCGAGTGGTGCAGAAAATGGAGCTCCTGGAAAGCAGTATACCATCAAACACGATGCAAATGGAAATACCAATGTCACTGATCTTACAATTGTGGATGTTTGTAGAATAGAAGAAATTTCTTCTCTTCTTCGGCAAGCTGCACAAAGCAGGTAGAGTAATTTCTTTGATACTTAAAGATGATTTTGTCTTGTCGTGCAAGTTTGTAGAGTTGAATTAATTTTTTTCCCTTCATTTTTGGCTTAACAAATTTTGTTAGGAAATGTTAGTGCTTGTTGCATCGTAGTTAAGATTATATTAGTTTGAAAAGTTTTGCTTGCCTGTTTGTTTTTCTAGGTCCGTTGGTAAGACCCAAATGAATGAACAGTCTTCAAGAAGCCATTTTGTGTTCACATTGCGTATATCAGGAGTAAATGAGGTGCTTATTTGTCCAATGTTTCGTGCAAGTGCTTAAATTTTCTGATCTAAATTGATTAATGTTCAACTTTTTTTCATATGTTGCTAGGGTACTGAACAACAAGTTCAAGGAGTTCTAAACCTCATAGATCTTGCTGGAAGTGAGCGACTCTCAAGGAGTGGGGCTACTGGAGACAGGTTAAAGGAAACTCAGGTTTGCTCCATAATAATCTAGTATTGCAAACTCTTTGTTTCATCTCGATGCTATATGCTAACTTGTTCTACATGATCAGGCCATTAATAGAAGCTTGTCAAGTTTGAGTGACGTGATATTTGCTTTGGCAAAGAAAGAGGACCATGTTCCTTTTAGGAACTCCAAATTGACTTATCTTCTGCAGGTAACACATGAGTTCTAAAGACACCTCCAAACTCTTTGCATCTTTTACTTGAACGAAAATACTTACTCCAATGAGCGGGAATCATTGTGTACATGTTGTTTCTGGTCTCAGACGATTGGATCTATCTAAACTTTAAGATTTTTTCTAAAATTTTATTACAGCCTTGTCTAGGAGGGGATTCCAAAACCCTGATGTTTGTCAATATTTCCCCGGATCCTGCTTCAGTTGGCGAGTCCCTTTGTTCTCTTCGGTTTGCTGCCAGAGTCAATGCTTGCGAAATTGGGATTCCTCGACGCCAAATGACTGCTCAAATGACATCTTGACCTGCAGATTTGCACTTGAGTTATGGCTAATGCTCAATTGCTTCTGTTGTGTGTATCGCCACCTTGATTTGTAACAGAGTAACTTCTATTTAGGGTCATTGATGTGCCATTGGGGTGTTTGCAATGAGTTTGGGTATTCACCTGTAGATGCTAATAATTTGTACTCTTAGAACTACATGGTGAGGTTAGGATCTTTGTATTTGCTCATTGTTATAGGAGTCAATGTTGGCTAATTGATAACTCGAATGAGTTTGCAATGAGTTTGGGTATTCGCCTGTAGATGCTAATTATTTGTACTCTTAGAACTACATGTTGAGGTTAGGATCTTTGTATTAGCTCATTGTTATAGGAGTCATTGTTGGCTAATTCATAAGTCGAATGTCAGAAATCACCAATTGGAGAACACAGGTACAAAGGAGGCTATAGAATCTAACCAGTGATTCTAAAAGATGAGTTTTCATTTTTACAAAGTTATGTATATCACTTTCACAGCCTATCTTTATAAGATATTGTAATGATAGTGGTTTGATTCACTTTGGTTTGAAATTCTGAGGGAGTTTCTGTTTTATTTTACAAAGGTCAATGACACACAAGCATTGTTTTATTTTTGCTAGAGTTCAGGGGTTTGGGGGCCTTGTATTTGTGGTTTGGGGTCCTATATAGATCTGTTGTTAAGGTTTAAGGCCTTGTAATTCGTGTACTAGGCTTGTGTTTTCTCCCAAATGACCTTGACCCAGCCATCAAAAACGTGGACCCGCTTCAACTTGGCATTTTCCCTTAAAAAAGGCTAGATGGATAAAGTAGAAAATATCCAAAATTCGACAAAGATCAACAAGTGGGTCCAAGTGTGGCGTTTACCTTTGTTGTAATCTAGTTGTACAAGGACGCCTGAACTAGCAGTGTCTAGATTCTTAAACAGGATTCGGAAGCAGAAGCAGAAGCCAAGTGGTTATAAAAGAAGAGAAATAGTAAGGAGAAAAAGAAAGTAGGAGACATGGAGAGCCAAGAACAGCAACCTAAGTCAAGAGTTATAAAGGTGGAGTCAGTGGAGTCATGGGATTTCTATATCACCCAAGCCACCAATCAAGCCTGCCCTGTAAGTTTTTTTCTATATCTTTTATGCTTCACAATTGCCATCTTAGGTTTACAGCAAAGTTTCTAAGCGACATGTCTTTAAATTGTTTCTAGCTGATTTTGTGTTCGAGGAACAAAAATACGCCTTTTATAGACCTTGATTGACAACCATCGAGAGGTTTTATAACATCGGTGATGAGTGGAAGAAGTTGTCATTAAAGGGTCTCTTGGGTTTGGAATATTTTGCTTATTGATGATGTTGAGGCCATGTTGTTGTGTAGATCGTTGTTCACTTCACAGCTTTATGGTGTATGCCATCAGTGGCCATGAACCCAGTTTTTGAAGAACTGGCCTCATCTTATCCAGATGGCCTGTTTCTCATTGTTGACGTGGATGCGGTTAAGGTAATCAATTCATTGCTTGAACCAAGAATGATACTACCATGTTTCTCTGCGTACATGCTTACCTTTTCTGCATGCATACATACATAAATACATGTATGTACAAGATATTTGGTAGTGATATCTTTACATATGACTTCAAATATTTGCTGATTTGATTCCTTCACATGAGGTTGAGTACAAGCATCATTTGTTTTTCATAGCAACTTTATTCTTATTTTGATTGATTGGAAGTATCATCACTAAAATATCTCTAGGGGACATATGCTAATTCTCCCACTTAATTTGAGTATTGTAACAATATCTTCTTACAGGATTACAAATTCCCACTGTCATGTAGCCACAAGAACCTTAAGTGAACTCCTCAACTGATCTGAACCATTTCAAGTTTCAACTGTACCATCATTTTTGTTAAAGATCATGATGTTGATTGATTGTTTTTTTGTAGCTAAGCAAATCGGGGTTTTTCAAAACAACCTTGTTTAAAAAAAACAGGGTATTTTCAATGACCTAGCTCGAGTCAGACCCTAGGTCAGTGATTTATTAGGTTGACCCACTAAGTCAAGTCTGGTCTTATAACGAGGCTTTTAACTCTACCCGGGGTGTTAAAGTTTCTACTTTTGTTGATTTGAACCTTTTAGTTTCCAAGTACTGATTGCTTTTCTTGCACAACTTTTAGGCACTTAAATTGATTTCAGCAATGCTTTGGTTAGATTAACACCATTAATCTCAAATTGACATAATTTTGTTAAATCTAAGTTCTTTTAACTGGCAAGATTTTTACTGCATCTGGACATTATTTTGACACTTTTCTACCAAACTGGTAGAGATGTTTTCATAGCCTTGTTGCTATTGAAAATTACAATTTAACAATCATGGTTCTTGATTAAGATGGTTTTTTAATATAGTATCATAGTCTTGCTATTCAAATGATCACAAATCTCACCGCCCTGTCTTTAATAAAATCAAACACAAAGTAGTGGTGAGCTTGTGGAAGTTTTGAGTTTAATTAACTTATATATGCTAGAAAGTAATCATTCATAGAACTTTGTTTAAATTTTTAGATTAAGATCATTCTTTTGAAATGTCATGATCTCTTTGAGAAAGAGAGGGCCCGTGGTTAGATGTTTGATATTTTTCTGTTAAAGTTATTATCATGTGATTTCGCCACATTTTTCTTTATGTTGGTTTGGTCAGGAGGTAGCTACCAAAATGGAGGTGAAGGCGATGCCAACATTTGTGCTGATGAAGGATGGTGCCCAAGTTGACAAGATAGTTGGTGCAAATCCAGAAGAGATAAGGAAAAGGATTGATGGTTTTGTGCAGTCCATTCGTGCGTATAATGCATAGCCTCTGTGATCTTTATACTTTGCTTACGGAACCTGTAAAATGTGTGGTTGTTGTTGTGGTACAGTTTTTTCCAGTGACTTTGGCTTGTAAGTGGGATTACATTCTTAATCGTGTGATTAAAACTGGTTTTGCCTTTTGGTTGACTTCCTAATTACCTTGTTTACTACTAAAGATTTGTTGCTTTAGAGAGCAGTGTGATTAAAATTTTACAATTCCCAATTCTATAAAAAAAGTCATTGTTTTTTATTTGGATATTCTAAAATGTATGCCTTTTTTTTTTGTTAAAAAAATATATAAAAAAATTATATTATTTGCCTCTCCCTTACAATTATTTGAAACAAAAATGTTATAAATGCAATAAAAATTAGATGAGTTGGACACAATCTTTTATGCTTTTCTCTTAATATTAAAAAGATTAAAAGTCAAATAAAAGTGAAATTTATTCTTTAAATTATCATACAAATTGGTTTATGTGAATTAAAATTATGTAATTAATTGGTGCAGATTGGTTTCATCTAAAATTTTAGGCTAGATATTTCATCAATAAAAGTGGTATTGGGGCCAATAATAGGTGATTTGCCCTCATAAATCTCTCAAATATTTTCCTAATATAGCCATCTTAACCTTTAAAATTTAAATTCACACCTTGAATTTAATCTCCAATATTGGTAAGTGGAAGTGCAATCTTTTCCACATGCATTGAATTTAATTTTTAAATTTCTGATAATGGTAAATGCAAACAATCTCAAATTTGGACACCATGGCAGAATTTGATCCTGGCTTTGTTAATACCTAAAATTAAATTTTAATCTTGGAAGGTCCAAACAATTTCCACGATTTGTACACCTTTATAGTTACTAATTTAGTAACTTAATTTTTTTCATTGAGCACTATTTAGAATTGTGTTACTAACCTTAATTTTATAGAAATTAAAATAATATATATTTTTTATTTATAAAGATATACTTTTCATTTATTTTGCGTATGGAAATTTATCTCATAATAATTTTAATTTAACATATTTTTTTCAATTTTATTTTTTTAAATTGTAATTATAAATATATTTTTTTAAAATTATAATTATAAAAATTATTATAATAAATAAACATGAAGAATACCGAGCCAAAAATCTTACCCTACCAAATTTAAAGGCTATAAAGCCCAATATTCCCAAAAGATTTGCAATGATTTTTTTTTTCTTATTATTATTCTTGAACATGATGAGGGCCATCGAGAGAGTTGCTTGCTTGTGTCATGTTGCTTTCTAAATTTGCTTGTTCGCTTCACCTTTTTTCTTGACTTGTGGTGGATATAACATCAAAATGAATATAGCAGAACGTGACACTTGAAAATATATTCTCCACTTTTTCCTCCATTTCTTTTACGTTTCATATCCTAACAAACCACACTAAATTCACTCGTGTCTTTTTCAACATTTTCGTTTCTTTCCACCACGGCAACTCATCGGAGTACAGACCGGGAACCTTGAATTCCGGCGGAGATGGTGTCACCAAATGATAATGCTAACTGGGTTTTTGATTGTGGGTTGATTGAAGACGTTCCTGTCCCTGGTGGTGAACAACTTTGTCTTGAATCTCTTGATGAAACCCCAAACGCTTCTCTCTGGTCTTCTCATTCTTTCAATGATACTGCCTTTTTAAGGTGTCTTTTTATGTATCCTTTTGTTTTATGAACTTTTTGTGATTGGTAAAATTCAATTTCCCTCCCTTTATTACAGCAAGTAGGTAGCTTTGTTGTTGTTGTTGTTGTTTTGTTTAGAAATTTATGTTTGATTTGTGAATTTAGTTTAGTATGCTGTCTGAAAAGACTGAATTCTGTTGCATATTGGACAGTATGACTTGAGATGTCAATAGCAAAATGGGTATTGCAAGTTCTGTTGATTAGCAACCGTGCTAATGTTTGTTGCTAGAATAGAACTTGGTGGATTCGTTGATGAGTTTTTGAGATTTTTTAGCAATATGATTGTTCTTCCACTGTTACAAGTCACCCCCTTTTTGAGGTTTTGATGATAGCATCATCTAATTCCTTCCCCAATATAGTTGGAAGATTGTTAATTTGTTATTCTATTTTCAATAAAAGAGAGATCTTTTTTATTTTTTTATCCAGGCATTGGCTTATTTATTCAGGTTTATTGGTATTACTGTAAGTGGTCTTTTTAGTACTGGGATTTGGATTTACTTCTTATTAGGAATGAGTAGTTAATATGGCTGAATGGTTCCATTTAATTCTTACTAAGTGTGATATTAGGTTTTCATTTTGAATTTAATTACCAATTACCGGCTCTTTAGTATATCTTTCTCGATGCTGCTATAGGATGTTTAGCAACACTGCAACCATTGGAGGGTTTCTGCTAAGTTGTGTGCTCAAGGATGAGGATTTTGATCATAGGAATAGCCGTATATGTCTTATTTGCATGTCTACATTTCACGTGCATGCACACAAAGTTGATGTAAGCGAATCAACTCTATCTGTTTTATAGATGTTCTAATCATTATCTCTCTCTATCCTTTTTGTTTTCAGTGCGGAATTCAATAATTCATTTGAGAATTCAGATGGTCTTAAGGAAATTGGGTTTCGAAAACGGTACAGTGTACACAGATCAATAATAATTTGTTAGTCATTTCTTTGATTTTTTTCCCCATATCTGCTTTTGTTGTGCACAAACTTTTATTTTTGCACAAATTGTATGACAGGGCGAGGCATGGATCAGGTAATGCACCTGGCTCCAAAGCATGCAGAGAGAAAATGCGGCGGGATAGGCTGAATGACAGGCATGCTAAAGAGCCCTTCTAATGCTCATCTCCTTTGTTCTCATTTTCCCTCATGTTTAGTTTGTCATGGACTCCAGATTCATGGAATTGGGTGCTCTTCTAGATCCTGGAAGGCCTCCTAAGGTGGACAAATCTGCTATGCTAGTTGATGCTGCTCGAATGGTGACTCAGTTACGAGATGAATCTCAGAAGCTGAAAGAGTCTAATGAGAGTCTACAGGAGAAGATCGATGAACTAAAGGTGTGCTTTGGATTTGGTATTCAGTAATTTGACATTATCTTTAATCTGGAACACCTAAAAAAGGCTTGAAAAATGCATGCTATAAATTGTATGGAATCTGTTACTATAAATGATTATGCAAAGGAAACCTGGTAAGTTCTGTTGTCGTTTATCTTCTTTAAACTTTGTATATGTAGGCGGAGAAGAACGAACTTCGTGATGAGAAACAGAAGCTAAAGACAGAAAAGGAGAACCTAGAGTGGCAACTGAAAGCCCTGAGTCCTCCACCAACCTACCTACCTCACCCCCCTGCCATTCCAGCTCCATTTTCTGCCCCAGGCCAAGTTGTTGGCAGCAAGCTGATGCCCTTCGTTGGCTATCCTGGAATATCTATGTGGCAGTTCATGCCCCCTGCTTTTGTTGATACTTCTCAGGATCATGTTCTACGCCCTCCAGTCGCTTAAGTTATTCAGGCAGGGATTTGGTGTCTACATTCTCACAGAGCACTGGAAGCCTTTGTTGCCTTGCTAACTAAGATTCTTGTTAATTGTCGCAGATAATGTTTCTGTTCTTTCAATTGTCTTTTGTTCTTGTAGATTTGTAAAGTTTAAGAATGTATGAGTGCAATCACTGATGGGATATCTTGTAATTTTCATTAATCAGACTTGGTGATTTTGGTTTACCGGTTTTTATCTATCAAATCCGTTGCTCATTTCTCTTTTGATACAGGTGTTTATGTGCACTGATGTATTAAGATTGGAAAATATCTTCCGAAAAAACTTCCATATTTTTATTTCGAAGGATTTTAATGTCCTGGTTGCTCTTGATGGCTAATCTGAACATTAGGAGGATTTACAAATTTTTTGAAGTATCCACAAGAATGTATCATAGTAGGGACTAAATTTACATGCATAAGCAAGTGCTTTTGCTAAATCCACAGCTTTTTATTTCAAGCCTGACTCAAAAACTGATTTCTAACCTTCGAACTATTTACTAGTACAAAAACTAGCAACTGCAAATGGCTAAATATCACTACTGTGGTATGTTCAGCACCTGCTGGTTTATAGTTTGATGTTGGCAGCTCTCTTTTCTGTGTAGTATCCATGCTGTGAAAATTATTGCAAGAAGACTTTGGAGGGATGAGACAACCCGATATCCAAATCCACAGGATTCCATTGGTGTAATACCTTGCATATACGTTGAACTGTCACATGTATACAAATATCCCAAGGGATAATACCTATAAAGTTTGAGCTACCTATAACATTTGACAAGGTAAAAACTATGTCTGTGTTATCTTCATCCAAATCTAGAAAATTCTGTTCATCTGTCTAATCATTAGATCGTGACTTGCAAGCTGTGACTTCTGATTTTCAAGTTCAGAAGAAACTTAGTGCATCAAATACATTGATGTTATTGTTTTTTATCAATGACAATCCAATTGGAGTAGTAGCCTAAAAAACCTCATCGTTATGGCAAAATTGCAGGTTTTCTATATGCATGTCCTGTTGCCGATTCTCCCAATTGTAAACTCCAAAATGAAGGAGCTCTGAGCATGTCTTTCGTTATATTCCACTAGAGAGAAACAATTGAAAAATGATATAGCCTGGACTTAACCAGATTTCAGCAGGAACTTCCACAAAATTTCTCTTCCAAAGTTCCTTTAATAGCGAAAAGAATGATGTTTTTCAAGAATAACCTCTAGACTTTTATGGCTTTGATGAGTTGTGTGATTGCATTATGCTTTATTGTTTTGTTCTGATAGTCCTACAGCACATGTGTGAAGTCTGCATCTATAGAGAATCACCACAGTTGTAGAAAAGGCAACACAGAGCTATTGGATGTCCCTAGTTAGATACCAGTGCTACAACTCATTGACCTGGTCATCCATGGGAAGATGCAGAACAATTCCAATCACTAATCTTATGTATAATCTTGCAAAGAAGAGAAAATAAGTCATAACTCTCCATACCGATTGCCACGAATAAGATAGAGGAAGGAGAAGGAGAACCAGATCATGACTAATATCCCCAACTTCATCCATGGAAACCTCAATATGCCACAAGTTAATTCTACAACCCAACAGAGGCTCTCTGACACTCTCCACCTCTCCACTTCCTTTAGTGCTAGTCTCATTTTTAACCAACCATTTCTCAAATTCCCACAACCATTTCTCTTCACTTCTTCTGATTCCAACTTCCAACGAAAAACACCATTCTTACAAGTCTTAAAGGTAGAACAAGAAAAACAGCAAACAAAATTGTGATTAGCCACTCTGGAAAAACAATATTACAAGTAGCCCCTACACTAAACTCCCAAGAACATACATGGTTCTGACAGAAGTGCAATATCATAATCTAACAAGGTCTTACCACCAAATTTATCACTTCCGGTACACAAGTTACACATGACATTAGCTATAGACCCTCCCGTGACCATAAAAGCTGAGAAACTTGAGGCTGTTTTCAGGTCAAAACCTGCCACAATAGTCAGTACAGGAATATACAACCCTCCACCACCAATGCCACTGCACTAGATATATATAGAAGCAGCTACAAACAGAAAACTCCTGCTAGCAACGGTTATGGAGTAAAAACATCTGAATAGAGTTCGGATTAAGGGCTCAGTATTCATAAGACATGCCTTTGCTGTTTGATTATAAGTTGGATGATCAAGGTGTGAGATAATGAACTTGGCATTGAAAATGTATCATGATAGCTAAAATTGATGGGTTAAAGGAAACAAATAGAGGGGAGTTTTGATGGGGTGAGGACAGTGTCGTGGACGTATTCCGGAGGAGAGGGACCAAATTGAAACCTATCTAATAGGTTGAGGGCATACTTGTACTTTTCCTAATACTAATTGTTTCATTTCTATCTATTTAAAATTTTACCTATCTAAGAATTATTTTATACCAATGCTCATTGATACAAGTGAGAAAGGACTTCGAGGGTCAATCCCCTAAGACTTCCCTTACTTTCATGTTGAATTTGGTCCAAGTAGGGGCTTTATTCATGTTGTTGATGACGAGAAAACTTCAAAAGCATCCTTGGTTTGAATGTGATTCTGATGAAGTCGTGGAAATACTTCACATAAAAATTGACTTTTCTTGTTTGATGAGTTTTGAGTTTGTATTAATTCTATAAAAATAAGTTTTTTTAAAAAATAAAAAATAGTTTAATACTTAAATTAATATTTGAGTTTTTTCTTAGATGACAAGTATGTATAAATTCAAGAAGATAAAAATAATATTTTTTTTGTGTAAAGAAAAAAAATATTTGTTATTTTTGGTTCATTGTGTTATTTATATAGTAAAGTTGTATAATAAAGAATGAGCTAAGTGTCAATAATTCATTTTTAATATAGAGTTAAAGTATCAATCTAATACCGTGATATTTATTTAAGATTGTATTAATCTTATAAAAATAAATTAAAATAAATTATAAAATTTAATTTTTATAAAAAGATGCTATTTATGTTTTATAAAATAAATTAAGAAATATATTAATAGGTAAATAAAAAAAGTTGTTAACATGAATTAATTATTAAAACGATAGACTATTTTATAGTTGAAATAAAAAATAGATGAACATATAAATATAAATTAATTGGATAAAAAAAATTATTGACAAAAAACATTATAACCTGTACCCTTGCCATACAACAAAGGGTAGAAATCGAGGAAGAGAGGTGAGAAGCAAATGAACCTTGTATTCTGCCTTAATCTTTACATCAGTTTTTCACTATTGATCTAGAATTCTTATGAGATTTTCATTTTTTCTGTTTCTAGCTTATAAAGTTGCCATTTAAATGTAACTGATTGATCAAACTCCACTAGAAAAAAGATTTTTCAACTTTTTTTCATATCACAGGCATCAAATTTGTATCTATAGCATTATTAATAATTAATGCCACCAGCAATACAAAGTTGAACGTGCTTATATATACAGTTAGATTCGAACTACTCCTTCTCGCCATGCTCTATTTCCTCTAGCTTTCCATCATTTCACCATACATTTTCAAAGAGCAAAACTTTCTTGTCGTTAAACTATTCCATGGTAAGTTGAAGCTTATCGATCGCTAGCAGACTTCTCTCAAGATAAAAACCAAATTAATCTTTCAAAACCGAATCTATAATCCTTCCCATTTTAAATTAAACATATGTCAAGTGTAATTTATATATATATATAAAAACAATTTGTGAGAATTAGTTTTTATTAATTTTCATATGTTTTTTATATGACCTCGTCCATCCGTAACAAATGTTGACATGTGTATTTGACCAATCAAATGATTTCATGTTTCAGATGTTAAATCTTTTTAAAACATTTATCCCAATCCTATCAAGGTTTGAGCAGGGTAATGCTAAGCATATATATATATATATATATTTAAATTATACTTTAAATCTTATAATTTATTTGATAACTCTTTACATAACAGGATCAACAAAAAAAAGGGTAATTGATTTAATGACCATAGTTCCTCTATACGAGCTGCTGCAAAAGCTCTTGCACTGTAGTGGGCACATGCAATGACCAAACAGAACCACTTGAGAATGTTTGATCTCTCATAAGCTGTCCAGCGCAGTGACACTAGGTTATAATGATTCAAGCTCCTCTCAATCATCTTCAGATTTGCTGTTAATTAAAATTAATTAAATAATTAAGCACAAGTTACAGATTTGCTCGTACAACTTTCAATTCTATTAATTATTTCATTAGATTAGGATTTGGTAAATGATAATGATTTCATTCATTACGGGACCTGTTTATTTATTTATCCAAGACAATATACTTACAAATTAAAAATTATAATCTCCCAAAGTCCCATTACTTAGCCTTTTGTGCCTGTCTCCAAGTCCATGGTTTAGGTGATGACTGTAGAAGGCAACAACATGCACTGAACCAGAAGCAACAAGCTACGCTTTGATTGACTTTAATTTTTATATTGCTAAGCATATCTATCTGAAGCGTAATTTAAGCAGATAATTTGAATTACATTAATTTTACACCGCTAAGCATAAGCATTCATGATATAAATAAGTGTAGCTACGTTTCATTGACTTATTCTATTTCATAGTGCTAAACACATTCAAAGCACAAGGAGTTGACTTTACAATAGAAAAAAGGCAAAAGATGCAACGATTTGATAGTTTTGATTATGATATCAACATAAATAGAGAACTTAGCCCGTTCATGACCTTTCCCTTGGATTCAAAAAAAGATGAAGATGTTAATATTCATTATATTTTCAACCTTCTTGTTATCTAGCCCTTGCCATGCTGACACAAATGAGAATACCGGTTCACAGTGTTCTGAATCGGATAGGGCTACCAATAGCAGTGAATACGAAGCCAATATGAGCGGTGTGCTGAATTCGCTGGCTGCAAATGGGCCTATCCACGGTGGCTTCTACACGGCCGAAGCCGGAAAATGTGCAAACAAGATCTATGGCCTTGCACAATGTAGAGGTGATATCTCCGCCGCAGACTGTGCCGCCTGCATCAAGAATGTTACCATGGTACAAGGCTGCTCAAACAGTAGAAATGCTACGTTTTGGTTTACGTGGTGTTTCCTACGATACTCAAACACGAGCTTTTTCGGTGAATGGGATCAATCAGGAATGGCAAGTTACAACGATACCAATTTTGAAGATCCAAAAGTGGTCTCAGAAGCACTTAACTTCACGAACACGCTGGTATCTACAACTCCGAGCCAGCCTTTAATGTACCAGAGTGCAGTCTTGGATGTTGGACAGAACGGAAAGAGGTATGGCATGGCTCAATGCACCAGAGATCTTAGCAAGAGTGATTGTGGCATGTGCTTGGAATTTCAATTGGCGACTTACAAAAACTCAGTTGGAAATAAGAGAAGTTGGGATATTTATGGGTTTAGCTGTAGCTTGTGGCACCGTGATTACCAGTTCTGCAATATTTCAACCCCAGCAAAGGGAGGTGAGTTCAGTGAATTCGTTAAACTATAGTACGTTCTTTTATTTGACGATTAAGGGTATTTTAGATTGATTTATATATGCTTTAATTGAGACTATTTTTTTCTAATTTATTTATTGCAAATGTCGGTCCAAGATCATTTTTATCGTAAGCTGGTATTCACATATGCTTGTCACTTGGCAATACTGCAGGCTCCACAAGATCCTCGCCACATCAAGTTGCAATTGGCATGGCCTTTCCGGTGCTAGTGTTTCTTTTAGTTATTTAGCTATTGAATGCCTCTTTTGTTAATAGAAAAATTGTTTTTTTTTTTCGGTGAAAATCAGCGCTTTAAAAACCTAAAGATTAAACTAAGAGTGTAATACAGGATCCAATCACGTCGTAGTATAAAATTAGCTAATCAATCAACATCTAGATTTGCTTCCCGATAAATATGTTGAATCTTCACCTTCTAGTCTCTGTTGAAGTTTGGTACCTAAACTAAAACATGATTACTTAACTCTAATCTACTGCATGGATATCTAGTTGTTAGCTGAGATTATTATTTAGATTAGGATATGTTTTTGAATTTTTTGTTAAGTTTATCTAGGATTAAACTAGCTTGTAAACATCTCCTTAAATAAAGGAGAAAATGGCTGGTACGTTTCTTGTATTTGTTCTTTTTTAAAATTCTGTTTTCTCTTTTTTTATAAATAAAAGACTTGAGATGACCGTAACTAATAACTCAATTCTGCTCTTTGTTTTTTATACTAAAAACTAAGTTATGTGTTTTTTCTGTTTTTGTTCTTTCCATCGTGGATTTAGTGCATTGTTCTTTTTCTCTTCATCAGCAAAACAAAAGGTTGTTTTATATTTCTACAGTCTCTATCCAACAACCTCTTGGCCTTGTCAATTAAAGCATAGTTTGCATCCACCTTACTTTGATTTCTCGAGATAAAGTCGACGACAAGAGTTGAATCTGACTCAAGAACCAGTTTTCTAATTCCCAAGTTCTAGGCCAACTCTAAACTGCATATCACTGCCCACAATTAAGCCTTAATCGAAGAGCAGTAACCACTGTTGAGCAAAACCTATAATCCAAGATTCCATGCTATCACGAAGAAGGCCTCCTGAACCAGCAGCACCCGGATTTCCTATGCTACATCCATCCATATTAAGTACAATAAATTAGAGTATTTTCATTTAACATAGTGATAAACCAAGTTTTTATCATCAATATATATTTACCAAAAAACACCCACTCAAGAAAAATTTACAAGTATAAATTTTTAGAAAAACAAGCACGCCCTAATAAAGGCGTGCTGGGTCTGTGCCAAGCCCCGGGTTGTTGGGCGTGGTAGTTTACCAATCATCGAGCATGCCAAACACGATTAGGCTTGATAGTGTGCCAAGCATGTACATGCTAGGTCTGACACTAGCTAGAGCCAAACGTGAATGAGTTTGGTAGGGTACCAAGCCCTGGGAATGTTGGGTCTGACATTAACCAGACCCAGACGCGATTGTGATTGATAGTGTGCTAAGCCCCAAGCACGTCTAAGGGAATGATCATCCTCCATTAGCACGCCCAAAGGAATGAGGTAATGTGGGTTTGACAAACATGCCAAAACCAAGGTACATGGACTTGACATTAAGCCAAGTTCAAGGTAACATCAATTTGGCAAACATATTAGACCTAAAGCGTTTGGACTTGGCAGTTAGCCAAATCCAAGGTAATGACCATCCTCCTTTGGCATGCCTTAGGGAATATATAACCATCCTCCCTTGACACATCTAAGGGAATGACCATCCTTTATTGACATGCCCTAGATAATGAAGTAATGTGGGAGTAGTGAAACCCAAGGTACTGGAACTGGAAATTTAGCCAAATTCAAAGTAACCTGAGTTTGACAAACATGCCAAAACCAAGGCATTTGGACTTCGCAGTTAGCAAAGTCAGAGGTAACGACCATTCTCCCTTAACACACCCAAGAGAATGAGGTAATATGTGTTTGGCGAACAAGTCAAACTCAAAGTAACGTGGGTCTGAAAAACCTGTTAGACCCAAAATGCTTGGACTTGGCAGTCCTCCAAGTCCATTGCACTTAGACTTGACAATGAGTCAAGTCCAAGGTAATGTGGGTCCAACAAATATACCAAACTCAAGGCACTTGGACTTGGCAGTTAGTTGAGTCCAAGGTAATGACCATTCTCCCTTGACATGCCCAAGAGAATGAGGTAATATAGGTTTGGCGAACAAGTCAAACCCAAAGTAACTTGAGTCTGAAAAACATGTTACACCCAAGATGCTTGGACTTGGCAGTTCACCAAGTCCATTGCACTTAGACTTGACAATGAGTCAAGTCCAAGGTAATGTGAGTCTAGCAAACATGCTAAACCAAAGGCACTTGGACTTGGTAGTTAGCTGAATTCAAGGTAACGACCATTCTCCCTTGACACACCCAAAAGAATGAGGTAATATGGGTTTGGCGAGCAAGTCAAACCCAAAGTAACATGGGTCTGAAAACCATGTTAGAGCCAAGACGCTTGGACTTGGCAGTCCATGAAGTTCATTGCACTTAGACTTGACAATTAGTCAAGTCCAATGTAATGTAGATCTAGCAAATATGCTAAACTTAAGGCATTTGAACTTGACAGTTAGCTAAGTTCAATGAAACGACCATTTTACCTAGGACATATACAAGGAAATGACCATCCTACATGGAGCATGTGCTCCAAAGCTTTTAATGGTTTAGACACAGACTTTTGATGTGCCCTGCAATGATTGAATGTTTCAAGGAGAAGGTGTTAATTAAACCGGAGACATTATATCAAATAATAATAATAACAATAATAAAAAAAAAAATAATGATAAAGGAAGCACATAAACATGGACATGTTTGAAATTACATTCCAAAATATTTTTTAAAATAATTATTTTACTTCAAAATATATCAAATTTTTTTATATTAATAAATTAAAATATCAAAAAATAATAAAAGAAATAATAATTTAATATTTTTTAAGTTAAAAATATTTTTAAAAAGAAGAATATAAGCCGTGAAAAACATTCCATGAAAACTATATTTAAAGATGATTTGCTCTCAAATCTCCTGGTATAACAACAAATGTCCTCACAAAAGTGGGATCATAATCACTTCACTGTACTACTGGATAATTACGATGAAGTAAATGAAAATGTATATATTTTCTGTTATAACCCATTTTTGGGTCCTCATGAAAAATAAAATAAATAGCAAAAAAAAAAAGGTTAGAAAAAATAACAGGACGCAGAAGCACTCAGAAAACAGTCAGAAAATTGGTCAAGGAATTTAAAAATACAAGGATTGAATTTTTGACAGTATATTCTTGAAGGATGAAAGCCCTATTGAGAAGGAAAATTTGAATTTTGAGGAGAAAAGCCCAAATTTGGATGTTTATGGACTTAATTGGATTTTTATTTGAATTTATAAAGGATTTGGTTGCAAGAAAAATTAATTTTTAAGTCAATTTGGGCTTTAATTAGAAGAAATTTAAGTTCTGGGGCCAAAATATATTTTTTAGGAATTTATTGGGTCAAATCAGGGGTTTAATTGCATAAATATTGAAGTTTAATGGCCAATTAAGGACTTAATTAAGAAAATCCGAAACCAGGGACCAAATTGGAAGAGGCGCGTAAATGGAGGGGCTGCAATTATTCGGTTCAGGGGCCTAATTGAAGAAATTGAAAGTTTATTAATCAATTGAGGGTTAAATTGCATAAATCAGAGACCAAGGACCAAAGTGAAAAAGGCGGCCAACAAGAGGGGCGGGGATCGAATTTGGAGGACTGATTTGAAGTTTGGTCATTTAAATGAAACGGCGCGTTTTATCCAAAACGACGCCGTTTCATATATATATATATATATATATATATATATATATATATATATATAAAGACCAGAACGGTGTCGTTTTGAACGACACTGTTCATCTTCCTCCTTCCCTCCGGTTTAGCAGCAACAGAAGACGAAAATTTTGAAAACCTTCCCGCCTCTCTCTCCTCACCCCCACCGAAGCCCCACAAGACCACCGAACGGGTCACTGGTCGACCAGCCGTTGCATGATTGAAGGCGCACTAGAAAAAGGCACACCGGTTTCCCTTATAAATAGAGAGACCGAAGGAGAGAGAGGGCGACCCGAAGAGAGAGGGAGAAGAGAAATAAGGCACAAAAGAGAGAGAAGAACAGAAACATACCGAGAAGAACGAAACCGAAACCAAAAACCAAAACCAAAACCAAACTGAGAACAGACAGCCACTGAGAACGAAAAAAACGAAGAAGAGGGGAGGAAGAAGAAATTTTTTGCCACTGTTAGAAACAGCAACAACGCTGCCCGGAGCCGCTATCCACGAGCCACGCCACCGCAGCCCCGCCAGCAAACCACCATCTCCAGCCCCGCCAGGTACGCTCTCTCCCTTGCATTCTTTTTTCTCTTCTGCTGTTTAGGTTTCGTCTCCTGCATGCAGAATTGTTTTGCATGCAGGGGACGGGGGGGAAATTAATTCCCCCCGTTCTGTTTTTTCTCTTCTGGGCCAGACGGGTTCTGGCCCAGAAGCATGTATGGGCCAGAAGGATTCTGGCCCAACCCGGCGGTCTGGGCCGGGTTCGGCCCAGACCAAGTTATTTTTCTTGGGCCGAGATCGGCCCAGTCACTTTCTTGGGCCGATCCCGGCCCAATGACTTGTGGGGCTGAGCCCAGCCCAGTTAGTTGGGCCGGCCCAGCCCCTTAATAATTAATATATAATTATATTATTATTATTATTATTATTATATGTGTATATATATATATATATATGTTTTTTTTTTTGAAAAAATCTGAAAAAAATCTTAAAAAAAAAATTGTTGTTATTTTCTTTTCATATAAATATATTTTTGTTTTATACTTTTGGTTTGTATTTTTTATTTTGTGGAGATACAAATTCAGTGTTTAAAATACCCGGTTTTCGTTAAGACATCCGAAATTTTCAAAGATAATTTTTTTTTTTTTGCTTTCAAAAATTTCTAAAATTCCTTAAAAAAATATTGTGGATTTTTCCGCATATTTGTTTTTTATGACTTAATATTAGTTTGTATTTTTATGTTGTGGAGATACAAATTCAGTATTAAAAATACCCGATTTCGCAAAAAAAAAATATTGTTTAAAAAAAAAATATTTTCTTGCGTGTTGCATACGGCCAATACTCTAACATGTTTTGAATGTTCTTTTTATATAAAAAAATATATTGGAAGCTTCGAAAGTGTGTTTTCGCATAGATTTCTTAAACACAAATTATTTTCTTGCATTTCTGGATTTTACAACATGTTTGTAAAACTCCAAAGGGTATTGGCCAATATTCCAAAAACTATAAAAATCTTATTTTTGGAGAGGGAATTTATTTATTATTCACCGCTAATGTTTGGATAAAGAAATCCTTAAAAGGATGAATATCCAAAATAGTGTTGGGAGTAATAAATCCGCACACATTCTTGAAAGAAGCCTTGATTATAATCGAGGATATTTCAAAATTTAAAAAAAATTTTATTCCACGATTTATGAGTCACAAACTTTTGAAATACTAAGGGAAAAATGAGCTTTCAAAGCACATGGAATCTCCTTAGATTTCTATCCAAAATCAATTGACGAGCCTAGAAAATACCAACACCATAGCAATTATAGAGCAAACCAAACACCAAGCAGCTTATCTTAGGTAGAGCGTACTAGGGGTGCTAATACCTTCCTTTTACGCAACCAGTCCCTTGCCTTAGAATCTCTGAAAGACCAGTTAGGGTTCCTAGTGACCAAAATACTAGGTGGCGACTCCCAAAGAACCAAATCAACAAAACAGAATAAAACGAAAGTCGCCAATCGAATGTCGCAAAAACAAACTTTTTTGTGTATTATTATTTTTTTGGGATACGACATTCTCAATCCTCTTCTATCTCAGTATCTATTTCTTCCGAATGCAAACCACACAGGCCTGTATATTCAATTATCCAAGGAAATCTACTTACAAATTAAAAATCATAATCTCCCAAATCCCACTACTTAGCCTTTCGTGCTTGTCTCCATAGACCATAGTCAATAGTTTAGTCATAAAAGTGGAAGGCAACCACATGCATTTTGATGCAAGGGAAGTGTTTTTAAATTTATTAAGCAAGGGAAGCCCTGGATCTGGATCTATGAATTTTCAATAATATTTATAACATTGTCTCAAACCCACCCTTTTCTTAATATAAAACCCCCACTTTGAAATTTGATTATGCAGACAGGAAGATGCGTTCTGGCTAAGCTGGAGCCTGAGGTTTATTTCAGGAAAAGTCCGATTATTTTTATGTTTTAAAATATTTTTTGAAAATGATTTTTTTAAAATAAAAAAATACATTATTTTAATACATTTTTTTTAAAAAAAACTTTTAAAATCAACTTCTTCCACACTCCAAACATCCGGAAAAGTCTTGGCCTTAGCTAAATTCTAGAGTGCATACATGTTTTAATTAGACATTAGTGAAATGTTTAGTCCTCCAGCAATATTATTCTGCTACTTGTCGGCTGTTTAACCTTGCTGTTATACAATTGTTACTGAACTTTTCATAGCTTAGTATTTCAAATTAAAATAAATTTATGTATTGCATCTCCTATAACTATTAGTTATTAGATAAAAAAAATATAAGGAAAAATCACTCTGATTTTAATAAAGTTTGCACGCAATTTCACTTTCCCCTGTAATTTCAGAAATTAAACTTTACGTTAACACCATATTTAAATTTTAATAAAAAAATTAAAGTATACATTCCTTATTTTCTTTTCTTTTGTTTTTTCCTTTTTCCTTTATTCTTTTCCTCTCCATTTCCTTTTTCTCTCCTGATCTCCTCTCTCTCTCTCTCTCTCTCTCTCTCTCTCTACTACTACTAATATTAAAGCAACTAACATAATCCTGAATATACCTATTTGTTTTTGTGTTTTAAAATTTTTTTTATTGATGTTAAAAATAATTTTTTAAAAATAAAAAAAATATCATTATTATATATTTTGACATGAAAATTATTTAAAAAGCAACCGCAACCATACAAGACTTGAACACCTGCTGCGTGAACAGGCTCCCTTGCTTTGGGCACCGTTTCTCATTTTTATGTTGTAATCAAGTACTGTGGCTTTTGCTTGTTCTTGATGTATCCCATTCACCTCTAGTTTGTGAGTGCCTGGAATCTGGCTCTGTTTAGAGCTTTGTAAATGTCACTAGGAAGAGAATGATGTTTTCAGGCTAGACTACATAGATAATTATAGAAGGAAAATATGAATAAATTTGGTGTGATAGTTCATTAATTCTATCATTCACACTGACGAAAGGAGAGTATGTTGTTTGCAATAGTCCTTTTGTTGTTTGTTTGGACTTGATTTTTTTTTTTTCAAGGAAAGAGAAAAAGATACTGATAATATCAGTTGAGTTATAATTCATTGGTTTCTTACTGCTTTTAAGCTAAAGTAATTTGCTGAGAAAGATGCCAAAGACATGGTGGCTAGTGTTTTGTCAAACAAACGCATGCAAGAGCCGAATACGTGTATTTTACCATCAATTACATTAAAATTACTGTATAGTTGTTCCATGAAAAGTGTGTGTGTGTGTGTGTATTTCTGTCTTGAAATGGAACTTCTGACCATGCATGAGAATTGGTCCGCCGACGTCGAGAGAGAGGAAATAGAAAAACTAATGCCAGTTGCAATTCTCAATTACTATATAGTTATATTCTCCACACACACATGTATGTGTGTGTGAACGTGCAATTTTCAATGTTTTTATGATCCCTTTCCGATGAACGGATCACCATTTGAAGTCCCTTCTAATGTGAAAAAAAGAATTTTTTTTTTTTTATGATATTCTAAAATATAAGATATGTAAATAAGTTATTTAGTGTTTTGAATTGGATAATTAACATGTCCATGCATTTGGATTTCATCTCTTTAGTCTCATAAATTTCAGACTTGTGATAAAAACTTGAGTACCTGCAAAGATAGTTCTAAATGGAGGAGGAGGGGGACAATAAATATATTAAAAAAACTTTAAGTTCAAGAAACAAGATGTTTGTTTTTAAATTTTAAGCGGGTCAATGCTCTGAAATCTATAAGAATTTATCTTACAAGATAGAAAGGTATGTCTACAAAAGCTACGTGGTGACTTTAAAAAGTTACACATACTTGAATAAGAGAATATTTCATAATACTTTGTAAGAGTATGCAAGCTATTGGCCATTTACAATCAAATCAAGAGATATGGGAAGAAGATGAAAGGGACATATATTGTATAGAAGATTATATTCTCACTGCAAAAAAAGTTTCATTATATGGTAGTCATGATAAAGGAGTCACAAAATATAGATTTTCTTTTAATACAATGTCTCATGAGAAAATTACAAGCCAATAAAAAAAGAGTAAATGAAATTTAAGAGGATATTAGTACATAGGTACTTTTTCAAAGCAAGATAGTTCTGAATATTCTCAATAGAGTAGAGGATGTGGACAAAGTAAAAACAAGAGGAGCAAAATACAAATTTGAAAGAGAAGATCATGATAGCATCAATAAGTTGATTGGTCGACTAATTACATTAAAAGTGAATCCAAAATCCAGGCTTGATAAATCAAAAGTTATATGCTATAATTTTTAAAATGTAGATTATTATGCTAGGGGTTATTGGAGTCTAAGTAAGAGAGTTGATGAGAATGCAAATCTTATGATAAAAAAAAAAAAAAAAAAACCACCATGTTACTAGTGCATGATAAAAGAATGCAAAATAAAGAGAACATGTGGTATCTAGATAATGAAGTTAGCAACCTCATGTGTGGATACAAAGATAAACTTATGAAGTTGGATGAAGTAATTAGAGGTAATGTCATCTTTGTGGATCATTTAAAAGTTGTCATTAAATAAAAACGCATAAATTTTATTAAATTAAAAGACAGAAGTTTTCAATTTATTGGTGATGCTTATTATATATAACAATGAAAAGCAACATATTGAGCTTATAAAAATTATTGGAGAATGCATATAAGATTAATATGAAAGGCCGTACTTTGACATTACTTGACACTAAATATTTTTCAACAAATGGCGCGTTAACCCAATTTTTTTGAAAAAAACATTGTCGTTTCAAGTTTTTTTTTTTAAATGAAACTTCATTCAAGTTGAAAAAAAAAAATATGTTTCCAAATGAAACATGGATTGGACAAGGTTAGGGATTGAGATGCCCAGTCAAGATTGGTGTTTTTTTTTTAATTAATACCTAGGTATCCCCACACTCTAATGAGTGTGAGACAATCACGTTCGAGTTCATGGCTGCCTCTCCTAACATATACACTTTTCAGGGTTTGAATTTGTGTTTTCATCTTTACAGGGGTTTAGTGGCGCCTTAATCACTAGTTGGGGTGAGCAAAAAAATTAAAAAATCAATTAAACTGGAAAAAAAAATAACCGAAAAAACATAATCATGAAAAAAAAAACAATTAAAAAAATTAAAAAAACAATTCGATTCGGTTCAGTTTTAGTTTTAAAAGGTTAAAACCAAATAAATAGGATCAAACCAAACCAGTTCAAATAAAAATAAAAAAAAACCAGTTGTACTATAAATATCTTCCCCCCATCTACCTTTTAGTTTCTTCCTTTAACCCTAGCAAACCCAGCCGCCCCCTTTGCAAGGCTGACTGCTGAAGAGGAGAGCCTATGAATTAAACAACCAAACGGCAACCCTGGAGCCCCCCTCCCTATGAATCTTTTTGTCCTTTTCTTTAAATCAAACTAATAGATGCAGTCACTCAATATTAGATGCACTAGTTTTGAGAGATTCATCTTAACAAGAGGGAGATTTATTAGATTGCTCAAAGCAACTACTAACTTTTCTTATGATTTCTGTAGATTTATTATATATATTCATTTCTCATATTTACATACGAGGTTGCTGGTTTGCTATAGTATCATACAACTACTATCATGGATGTTGTGAGAATTATTTTTTTCAAATCTTCATCTGACACTTGTTTTTTCTGGCTTTTTAATTTTTAATTTCAGAAAAACCTGCTCGATATATCTGGCCAAGATGAAATCGATTTTTTCTGTTTTTTTCTTTCAATTAACCCAATCAAAACTTGTTGGTTTAAACTAATTTTGATTTTTAAATAAAAATAAATTGATTTAGTTATTTTTTAGGTAAAAACTAGATCAAAAAGAAAATTCTCACCCCTAACCACTAGAAGTACACCTTGACGGTGTCAAGATGGATTTTGTAACAAAGAAGAGTACACTAGGAATCGAAGTAAACTTTCTTATCAACTTTGATAGGTAAAAATGCTGACACTAAGCCAAAATGGTGTCGAGGCAGTAGTGTTTTGACACAAAGTGATATGATTTAAACCAGAGAAATCATGAAGACGAATATTCCATCTCAAAACTAACGGCTACTAAGGCTCCGTTTGTTTGCAGGAAAGTGAATTCCTTTTGGAAAGTGAATTTCGGGGAAAGTAAATTCCTGGAAAGTGAATTCCGGGAAAGTATTTTCCGATGTTTGGTAGTGTTATGGAAAATAAACTGGAAAACACTTTCCAGTGTTTGGTTATGTCATGGAAAATGAGCTGGAAAATAACATATTAATATTTTATTTTTCTCAAGTTTATTAAAATAATGATGAACAAATCTTACAAATTAAAAAGTTGAATGAGAATGAAATTGAAAAAAAATATATAATTTCATAAATTATCTCAAATAAAACAAATAATAATCAAAATAATAGGGATCAAATATAAAAAATTAAAAAAAAAATTAAAAATGAAGAAATTAAAATAATAATAATCAACATTTCATAAATTATTTCAAATAAAATAAGTAACAATCAAAAGAATGAGGATCAAATTTGATAAATAAAAAAATGATAAGAAAAAAGCAAATAGCAATTATAAAAATAAGGACCAAAGTTAATATAAAAATAAAATTTTAAGAGATGAAATTGAAAAATAAATATTCAAAACAAAAAATATATAGCAATCAAAAGTTTGAGGATTTAATTTGATATAATCAGCAAATAATGACATTTCTAAATCTTTCACAACTTCCGGAAAGTGTTTTCCCCTCAAATTTTTCAGGAAAACACTTTCCTGAAAACCAAGCCAAATTTTCCTTTTACTGGAAAGTGTTTTCCATTGACCAACTTTCCTACTGGCAAACAAACACAAGAAAGTTTGGAAAGTGCTTTCCCGGAAACCACTTTCCGAAAAACAAACACAGCTAAAAGGAAAACACTTTCCTGAAAACCAAGTCAATTTTTTTTTTTTTGACTAAAATTGACTGGAAAGTGTTTTCCGTTGACCGAAAAGTGTTTTCCGTTGACTAGAAAGTGTTTTCCGCTGACCGGAAATTGTTTTCCGTTGACCAACTTTCCTAATGACAAACAAACACAGGAAAGTTTGAAAAATGGTTTCCCGGAAACTACTTTCCGGGAAACAAACAAGGCCTAAAGTTAATTATGCTTTTTGACCAAGGTGAATTACAGTTTGAAAAGAAGCCAATCGGAGCATGTGCCATCTCTGTATCAATATTGTTCAATACACAGTGGAATAAATTAACATCAGGATCCTTCATCTTTTAAGCTTCACTGTGGACTTTTCTAGTCCTGTTTGTATGCTCTACAGCTGCAAAGGGGTGTGCTTTTTCTTCTTCTTTTTTTTTTCTTTTTATTTTTTTTACCCATTTGCTAAGCTTAATAGCTTACCCATTTACCCTCTCTAACAGGCAATAATTTTTTTTTTTTTTTTTGTGTGTGACTGTGTGTGCAAGCAGAGAAGAGGCCATATTTCATTAATTGCTGGAATATCAACAGTACTGATGGTGATGACCACCCAGTCCCCAGTTTCATAGGATCCCTTTCTCTTGTTATATTCTGCTGGACCAGACACCCTCAGCTTCTCTTTCCCTACAAGACAATGGCTTGTGGTTAGGGCAAAAAATAATAATTTATTATTTTTTTAAAAGCAAAATATAGTTAAGAAGAAGTCAAGAACAAAAGCTACTGTCCTTTGAAACGTGTAATTGTTATACTGTAGGCCGATCAACGTAGGCCTATGGGGCCTTGGCCCATGTCGAAAACATTTAGGACAGCCTTCACCTTCAGCTACGTGCTGTCTTCTTCGTTCTATCATCCATGGTTTGTTCACGAGTGTACTCTTTATATAAACATTCTCACCGGTCCTTTTGTTGGTGTCGTGATCGCAATCTGCCAAAATATGCTCTTCTGTTTGCCACAAATCTACCTGTTGCTTTCAATTCATTCACAAGCTTGTGTTTTTGTTTTTAAAAAGAAAATTAATTCAGATTAACACAATAAAAATACAAATATATTAAAAAATTATTCTTATTAATCTATTTATTCTAATTAATCTAAATATAAAAAAATCATATATACATTAAACTAAAAATACTGTTTTACTTTTAATAAATAAAATAAAATAAATATATTATTTAATGCTATTAACGTCAACAAATTTTCTCTTTTGTTTTGCATATTAAAACTATGTTAAATTTTTATATTTTTGAAACTCGGCTCGACGGGTTAACTCGAGACTCGGTCCAACTGGAACTGAAACCAGCTCGGGTTGAAGAAAAAATGGAGGAAGGAAAAACCTGGTATGACCGGCTACCCGGTTAATCCAACAAAACTCGGTTGCAAACCCGTTAATTTTTTTCTTGGTTTTTTTACTAAAATAATGTTATTTTAAATTTTTAAAAAAAAAAATTTAACCTGATCAACTTAATGACCTGATTAAAACTTAAAATTCAAGTCTTGAACCGGACCAGTTAATGGACCAAATCTTAAAGCTATGTAAATTTCTCTTTGGAGTTAGTCAAAAAATTTATGTGAAAGATGTGCTATTAGCACGGAATATTTTCTACTTTTTGTACCCTATTGTCAAAGTACCGGCACACTCTTAACTAGGACGTAAATCATGGGACACTTGTTTAAGATGTTTGTTTTATATTTTAATTTTAATTTTATTTTAAATTAAGTTTTTCTTATTGTTTTTTATCATTATTTTATACGGCACAATATTGTAATAGTGATTGTTTAAGGTGTTAATGTTAAAATAAATTTAAAAAGTAAAAAATAAATTATTTAAATGTATTTTTAAATAAAAATAGTTTAAAAAACAATTATTATTAAAATATATTAAAACAAGTTAAAAATAATATTTTAAATTTTAAAATATAATATAAACGCTACCTTAGCTGCCAAACAAACGGGTTCGTCCTCTTATTCTCTCGGCATTATAAACTAGTCCTTGTCCGATTCACGAAACCAAAAAGAATATGAGTCTAACAGAAAATGAGGGCTCATTAACCATAGTCTAAACCCCGAATAAAACAAGGTCAACAACGACCCATAATTTGTATTATAGAAATTATCGTTTTTTTAAAATAATTTTAAAATAATATTAAAATAATATTTTTTTTATTTTTTTAAATTTATTTTTGATATCCGCAAATAAAAAAAAATTCAAATTTTAATAAAAAAAATTAAAACTGACCCTCGAACACTAATGAAAATCCAACTGCTTTCAAGTGTGAAGCACATGAATAGCTTATTTCTTCGACAAAGATACCATAATCTTAAAGAAAGCTACGTGTCTTGTACGTTGTTTTCTTCTCTCTTATCCCCACAAACACATGCACTTGGTTTTGATCCATACAACCACTGCGACTACTACAATTTATTTCCCTCAAAATTCTTGACTGACTTTTTTATTTCTTTATTACATGATTTAATATTCTCCTATGCGTTGACCCAAAAAATGCACTTCATTTCTTGCAGTTTTCAAGTAACAATACATTATCTTGGTAAATATACGTCTCTCTCTCTCTCTGCCACCATGCGAGGGACACAGCAAAACTCCACCCCATAAACAAGAAGCACAAACAAAACTAGAAGTAACATTCAAAGTTGTCTTGTGAGCTTGTCCTTAATTCGTGGTCCCATTCCAACACCCTTCTCGGTACATCCCAAAGATCCCATAAAACCAAATGATTTTTTAATTATTTATTTATTTGATAAGATGGTCTCAATATTGCAAGCAGGAGCAATAATTTTTTCCTTTTTTTTGACACAACCAACTGAGATAGCAATGAGTTTCTATTGCTTGAAAACATAGCTCTTTCTTTACTTTATGCGTTTTGTTTTTTTGTTTTTTTTTTTTGGGTTTTCTGTTGTGGTGGCGACATTGATGATGCTAAGAGATATGGACCGATTACAGAGTCCCAATATTATCAGAACTGAGAAAAACTGAAACAAAATATTGCCATCACTTGCTGCTGTGGCCATTCAATCTTCGCCGCTTGATCTCTGGCACTGTGCTGCCATTGGTGATGCTGGTGATGCTAGTGGTCTCACTTTCTGATCTTGTACATTGCCTATCTAGCACGCTCAATGGGGTTCTTGTGCATGACATTGTATCCAACATTGACTCGTACCATTCCATCTCCACCATTTCTTGCACCGCATTAAAGCAGCTTAACAGCTTCTCCTAAACCATGATTAGTCATTAATTAATTATCATCAATTCTGAGCAGAGGATATAAATATATAGATATACAACCTAAAACATAAAAAAAAATAAAAATAAGTGGGGTGTTGGTTTATTTCTTGCTTACTTTATTTACAAATGCACAGGAGGAGAATGAGCACTTGAACAAAGGGAATTGCAATGGGAGTAGTTCATTGGATGCTACAAGAAGGGCTGATGCTGCAACGATAGATGGCTTGAACTCTAGAAACTTGATTTCTGCAACAAAAACGTAGGGTTAGGCTCTATAAGAAGGATGAAGCTAAAAGTAATTGCACAAAAGTTTGTGAGTGCAATGAGTTACCATTTTGAGCCTTAAAAATAATCTCTGTAGCTCTGTCTTTGAGAGGTTGTGAGGTTGATGGATCTTTGAGTTCAAGTACAGAAATAAAGAAATGCACAAAGGAGAAAGGTGTAATCGATCTCATTCTCCAATTCAAGGCATCAAGAATGAGAAGTTCCATGCGATTAATGGTTTGTGTGTCAAAGATGAAACCAGCTTCCTCTCCCTGTTTCATTGCTTAAACAAGCTATGCACATAAGTTCCCATGGCCAACTTTGTGTTACATTTTTCCAACTAATAATAAATGTGGAGTTACGATGGTTTGTTACCTGAAAATCAGAGACTGAGAAGTGGGCGTTCTTCATCTTGGCAGCTAGAGAAAGGCAAGAGATTACTAGAAGTCTAAGAATCCATGGCTTCCCTTGCTTCAAAGAACCAAGAATTCAGCAAGAATAAATCAAGGATTTTAACAAAACAGCAAAAGATATTTTGTATATCCGAGCTAGCTCGACTGCATACCGGAATTTCTTGTTTGGAAATGAATCGATCCATGTAATTAACAGCAAGGTAAGGTATGAAGGCGTCATAGTTGCAAGAATATTGTGCCTGCCAAAAGCTAAGACAACATTATTACAACACAAAACACAAGATCCATAAAAGTAAGTTACAGTCATTAGTTTTGTGTTTTTACCTGTAAAATGAGAGAAATGGCTTCTTGACGAAAGGAGACATAGAAACCAGAGGTTTTCAAGCAGTGTAGGAAATTTCTTGAAGGCATGTGATCAGATTCAGAGGCAAAGAGATTTGGGACTGTATCAGCTTGGTGTTCTTCCAAGCTTGTCAAAGAGTTCTCAAGATCAAACTCCATTTTTCACCTTTTGTTTCGAGTCTCTGTGAAAGTGTGTTTGTGTTTGTATTTGTATGGAAGTGTGTTTTTGTAAGAAATGAGAAAGAAACAGAGTCAAGAAGAGCAGCGAGGGAGTGTGAGAAAAGTGAGCCAAAGAAGGTGACTAGTAATAATGATGGAAAGAGAAGCTTCGCTTTCTGTGCTTAAAAACAGAAGAAGAGGAAGAAAAAGAAAGACAATATTTTAGTCTTCAGCTTCACTTCTCAGTTTCCTTTACTTTTTATAGCAAAGATGTAAGATTGGGTTCGGGTGGACCTTAAAAAATGTTTGGTTTATTAAGTTATTAGATTAACTTAATGGTTATCATGTAAATTTAGATTAAGTTGTTGTTTTTTTTTTTTAAAAGAAAAAAAAACTGTTGATGTTAACCTAGAAATCTATGTAAACCCTCTTAATTTACCAAATTTATTGGATAAATATCTTTTTCTGTCCAAATTAAAATATGATCCAGAATAGGTTTTGAATAATAATTTTTTTCATGTTAATTTATCACGACAAGTCAAATTAAATTAAAATTAAAAATTTAAAATGAAAGAAAAGAGGCCTTCATGTAGCTCTTGGAATAAACCAATGGAATAGTGATTTGACAAAAATACCCCTAACCTAAAAAAAACCTTTAATCTAGACATTAGGGGCAAGATGGTCTTTTATCATTGTACTATTGTCTTTAACAATTTGTGCTAGGCTAGTAATTTGTTTTTGCACAGTAAAATTACTAATTTAATTATATATTGAAAGACACATAATGTCTTTCAATCATGGGTATTTTGATCTTTTAAAAAAAAAAGTTAAATTACTTTGTTGCTTTTAAAAATAAAATCAACATAATTCTTTCACAAGTTCTATATTTACCTTTTACATTGGTTTGATTATTAATGTGAATGTTACTTAGTGATATTATTGTAATTGACCATATAATTAATATTATTAAAAAAAAAATGATCGCATGTTGTGACCGTGATGTGTGTGGAGCCTTTCAATCAACAAACATCACCTTCCGTGGTGGTATCCTTTTTTTATGGGGTGACACATGCTCCAAACATGCTTTTAGTTTGGAGCTAACAACTATTTTTTTTTTCTTTTTCTTGAATTTCATGTTAGCTCTTTTAAAATTTCAAATCAGCCCTTGTAATTTTTTTCCTTCACATTTGGTCTCTACTTTTTTATTACAATTTTTTAATTTTGAATAATCTATAAAATTACAAATGTTTTACAATTTCATCCCCTTCTATTTTTTAATCTTTTAAATTTGACTATTAATTTCTTGATTGCTATTTTTTTTTGTTTTGTTTGGTATCATTTTTTTAGATTTGTTTTCCTTACAATTTCATCCTTTTTGGGTTTTTTTTTAATCAAATTGATCTTCATTATTTTTATTGCCACCTTTCTTGATTTGACAAGTTTATTAAATTGATATTTTTTTCATGATTTCATCATTTTAAATTAAATTTGTTGAGAATTAAGTTTTTTAATTGAAACCAAAGCTAGGATTTTATGAGTTGTGAGTTTTAAATATTAGATCAAGTTTAATAGATTCATTAAGATTTGCTTGTTTTTTTCCTCTTGTTTTAAGATAATATTTTCTAATTTTTTTAGAGTTATTTTTTTTTGTTATTTTCAAAGGTTAATGAGAGTTGAGTTTTTTTTTTGTTTTTTTTAATTTATTAATTTTAATTTAATCATTCAACAATTGATTTATTAGAATTGGGTTATCTCAATCATAAGCCCATGTTTGCGGGGTTAGCAGTTAATTCAGGTAGACTCATATATTTTTTTTTTTTAACATTGAGTTGTTTGATAATTGAACTTCAAGATTTTATTCAGTGTGTTTTCAAATGATGTTACTGTGGTATCAAGATTGGGTCAAAGATTTTGCATTTTAACCCAAGTGGGCTTGGATCTAGTTTTTTTATTTTTGTTTTCTTAAGTGTTTTTTCTTCAACATTTTATTTTATAGAGATTAAGCTTCAACTTTTTTTTTTTATTTTGTTTTATATAGAGTTATCATATTCAATATAATAAATAGATCTTCAAACTTTTTTTTATTTTTGTTTTTTTTTCTATGAGATTATCTTAATTTTATACTTATAATCATAGAGTTTGTTAGTTAACTTGATTTCACTTAAAAAAATTTTGTAATTATTTTTTAATTTTATTATTCAAAATTTGATTATTTGGTAATATATAGGCTTAGCGCAAGTTCTTTTTGTCTTTTTTTTCATTTTCATTTTTTTATTGTTATTGCATTTTTTTTATTCGTATCATTTTTATTTATTTTATTTGCATTCTCTTTTTAAGTGGAAAAAAAATTAACCGGCCTGTGGTACAGCATTAGCCACAGATATCGTTTAATAACTATGCTTATACTGGTATTGGTCCCAGCCTCGCTCTCTTTGTTATTGGGAAAGAAAACAGTAACATTTATTGAATTCTTTTGTTTTTACAGTATATAGACACTCAGAATAAATGTCAAAATACTGTCAAGTAAATAAGGTCAAAAAAGAAAAGAATTTCCGGTGTAAAGAAGGTCTATTGAAAAGTAATTCCTTGGACCAAAATGAACGAGGACAAAAAAAAAATATTTGGTTAATGATTATGTCTTAAAAAAGAAAAGAAAAACAATTAAAGAATTAATCTTTACTAACCTGTGCTACATTAAAGGTCAGATTAACTTTTTTTATAATATAAAAAATTATTTAGATATTATTAATATTTCTATAGTATAAAAAAATTAAAATAATATAGAGATCGACCCGATATGACCCAATTACCATGACAGGTCTAAAAATAAATCGAATAACAGGTAAAAATATAATTTGACTTAAAATAAATATTTAAGATGAATTACTTTTTATAAATACTGAGACGACAACATATTGGATTGATTCGGGTCTACCCAGGTTAACATGCCAACCCCCATGTCGAGTCATGAGACCATAATAATTTCTTAAAAAATAAATCAAAACAAATTATGAAACTCAATTCTTAATAAACTCAATGTTGAAGGATGAAATTGAAAAAAAAATCAATTAAGAAAATCACTCGAGTCAATTCGATTAACCTACCAAACTCGTGTCCTAAGTCATAGACCGATATAATTAAATAGAAAGCAAATTGAAACAAATCATTAAGCTCAATTCCTAATCAACTTAGTGTTGAAAGATAAAATTAAAAAAAAAATTTAGAAAAATAACACAAAAAAACAACTTGAGTCAACTCTGGTTAACCAACAAAACTCTTGACTGAGGCATGAGAGGGGGGTAAACTCAAAAAAAAACCAAAATAAATCATGAATCTTAATTCCCAATCAACCCAATATTAAATGATGAAATTGATATAAAAAAAATCATTTAGAAAAAGGATTAAAAATGAGTCAAACGAGTTAACTTGTCAAACTCTAGTCCAGATTATAAGACTAGAATAACCCCATAAAAATTAAATTGAAAACAACTGTGAAGCTCAATCCCCATTAAACCTAATGTTGAAGGATGTAATTGAAATTAAAAAATTAATTAAAAAAAGATACAAAAAAAAAATAACTCGAATCAATTTAGGTTAACTTGTCAAAGTCGTAACTCAAGTCATGAGATGAAAATAACCTCATAAAAAGCAAAAATAAATAAATATCAAAATTTAATTTACAATCAATCAAATGTTGAAAGATGATATTTAAACAAAAAAAAAATCAATTGGAAAAAAAAGAAAAAAAACTTGAATCAATTGAGTTAACTCATCAAACCAAGGTTAATTTGGATTAAGAAATGGAGATAACCACATAAAAAGTAAATTCAAAAAATTATGAAGCTCAATCAACCAAGTTAACGTGTCAAACTTATTATTCAGGTTATATGATCGATATAACCACATAAAAAGTAAATTGAAAAAATTATAAAATTTAATTTTTAATAAATTTAATATTAAATGATGGAATTAAAATTAAAAAAAACTTAGATTAAAAAGAAAACTAAAAAAATAAAATAAAACACTATTATGATAATAATATTTTATAAAAAGAAATACAGTAAAATGTCATTTTCATATATAAATATTTGCACAAAAAGCAATACCAAGGGCAGTACTTAGCTCTACCCAATTTGGACTGGTGGTAATTAGCACTACTTGGCACTTGTTGATCTAATCACATGATGGACAGCAATGGTGCCTTGCCATTATCCTAATCAGCCATCTTTCACAAAATGCTTTTAGTGCGAAAAGAGATGCTTAATGCTTTTTTACTCTTTACTAGTAGCATTTTTAAACTAATACCCATTTTAATTTAAGAATTTAAATTGTTATATGGGATTTAAAGAATAATTTTTTATTACTTTTTAGTATATTCTCTTAAATAAACTTAAAATTTGCACAATTTAATTATTATCTTGTATGTAATTTTATTAATTTAATTTATTAAAATAAAAATACTAAAATTCAAAAATTAAAACTTGCATAAGTTTGTTTGTAATTAATTTTATTAATGTAATTAGTTAGAATAAAATAGTGAAATTCAAACCTGTAATAATTCAGTTTTAAAAATTCTAATTAATATTATATTAAAAAACTATTTCAATTAAAAAACTTATGATATTAAATAAGATTTTAAAATAATTTTATATCACTAAATGTATTTAGAAATTAGCTAATCGAGGGTGTTACATTAAACTTGTGGAGTATTATTATCAACAATCGCGTCCTATCGTTTCATATAAAAAGTAAAGAATGTATTAAGGGCCATTTAGTGATCATTTTGAATTCCAAATGAAAGAAAAAGAAATTACTACTTTATTTTATTTTTTGTTGGCTGAAGACGATGAATATGATCAGTAACATATGTATTATATTCAATAAATTCAATCCTAGCTAGGTTTTTATTTTATTATTATAATTATTAGTTTTTTGCAAAAAAAATTATCCATCACATTAACTGTAAATCAATAGATTGCAACATATATTTAAATGTACATTTAAAATATTCATAGCACTGATTGTATTTAAAATTAAATTATCCCATCTGAAACTTTTATTAGGATTAGAATAATGCTAATTAGTAACTCAACGAATTATTAATTAAGCTATTTTAAATACGCACTCTCAAGTGTAGAAATGTTGCGACACCTAACCTAAGTGATCACCCCCCAAGTTTGAATCCTATCCATATACTATTTAACTCAATTAATATTAATTAAGATCTACAGTTAATTTGCTTACTAAAAAGTGGATAGACACAATTAAAGAAACATAATTAGAGGTATTAATTAGAAATTTAAAGCAATTTAAAATATATTTTTTTAATATAGATATTTCAATCAGCTTGCGTTTATTTTAATTAATTTTATAAATCATGAAATTAACAATCATACTAATAATTTATGAATTATTTAAGAAAAGCGCTCCATCACACGCATGATATAAATTTTATTAAAGTTTATTGGACTTGAAATGTGATCAAGCATAAGATCAAGGAAATTTATGTTCTTGCCAAAAGAATTGCTAAGCCAATACAATAGCACCATACCAGGAGGAAGCAACACTAATTAAGATTGTAACATTATCAAAGATTGAAGCTTAACCATTCACTTGGAAATGGTGAGAACAGAATCTCATACGAGTCATTGGAATGAGTTAGCTGAGTTAGCCTTGAGTCATTGGAATGAGTTTAGCTGAGTTAGCGTTGAGTCGGATAAGGATGCAACAGAGACCCATCATACTGCGAGTTCTTTTGCTAATTAAGTTAGTGGGCCATCAGATTGTCCTCCACATGTACCATACCTCAGCATGTCACTCACGTGTGTGTGATAAATGCCAAAGTTGGTACAAGCTTTCCTTGTTTTTTCTTCAGAATTGTTTAATTTTCCTTCGAGGAAAAATGAATTAGACAAGTGAAGATCCTTCGTGAGCAATTTCTCAACACCATATTGCAGGGAACATATTATCTGCAGAACCCCACCACTGTAGCAGCGTCTCAGTGTCACATAAATTTCCTCATTCTAATTAACAGTAGCAAAAATATATAGTTCACCGACAAAAAAAAATATATAATTATGATAACCTCAAATTTAATGAATCTAAGCATACGAGAGTCTTCAAACTTAAAAAAAAAAAAAAATTCTTTTGCAATATCAACTATGAGTGATATTAGTTTGCTTGCTAAACACTATTAACTATTAATCACCTGAACTTTTAGTATCAAGCTATTAAACACTTTAAGTAGTGAAAATATATTAAATTACTTGAACTAAAAGATAAATTAATTATTTATAAATTGCTTGGATCGATATTTTGAAGCCTCATCAATTACATACCTTACCATATGTATATTGGCAATGAAATAGCAAGACATAAAGCATTAAATGTTACCTTCCAGAAAACAATACAAATGTAGATAAAGCTAAAGCAGCCCTGGACACCTCCATTCATAAATATCATTTACGTGGAAGATAAGACAAATGGAATGTCCTCCAACCGCACTACCAACCATATAGGTCATTCCAAGAGAAACCCTCAAACATTTTACTGCAGAATTCCTATATATATATATTCAGTACATTTACAAATACAGTTAACGGTCTTTCCTTGTCATGGCAGGAAGACAGCTTGGTTTCATGTCCTAATGTTTAATGAGAGGTCCCATGCACACAGGTCACGCCTTATTCATTGTGTTTCTTCTTCTTTTTCTCCTTCTTCATTTTATCATGATCATCCTTGCACTCAATTCAAATATCTCTAACATACCCTACATCCCATTTTGTAATGTTTTTACTTTAAATTAATATTAGGGTTCTATTCGTAGCAAAAACTCATTAGTTTGAAATTAACCAGAAGATGGCATTGCAAATAAATTATTTAATATATAGACTTGAGAGCTGCACGGGCTTCTCTACTAATCAAAACAAATTAAATTAAGGGAAAAGAGTTGGACTAATGCTCTTATTAACAAGCACCTCATAGCAATTTCCTCACTTTAATTCTTCATTATATATATTCCATCAATCCCATGACACACACACACACACACACACACAAGCCAGTCCCTATCAATAGTGATAGGACATTGTATCCGTAAATTCTGCATTTATTTTTCGATTGATCCAGTGAAGAAATTCAATGTGTGATAGATATATTAACAACACATATCAAATTCCTGAAAGATTTGAAATGTATGAACCAACAAATCTAGCTACCACATAAATGAGATATAGTTCTTAATTATTGGTTGCTAACATTCTGCACCCCTTAAGCCAAATATTTGTGATTATTCCTTTCCATTGAATAATAAGACATTCATTCATCAATTTGCACAGGCAAGAGTCCCCACTGTATTATGTGTGCATGTCAGTACTCACAAAAAATATCACAATCTAGCTAGCTCCATATTTGTACTGCAATCGAGCCACTTCCAAGAGTATAATACTAGCCAGCTCTCCTCTAGTACAATAATTTGCATGCACGAACAGGGCAATTTATGAGTCTTGCAAGAGATTAATTCCATTATCAATAACCAGGAATTAAACATATGGGATGTCCAACCTTAAACTTTTTTATTAAGACATGCGAAATGAGGACATGATGCCTAGAAAGCAAGAACAATCAGTTCGCTTTAAGAACTAAGCAAAATTATTATAGGGACACATTGCATCACTTGTTAGCTCGAATGCCCCACGTTTTGCAATTGCTTTAAAGCAAAATTGGAATTCAATATCGAAGGAGACACAATTAAACAATGGCTATGAATCTTGGTTGTGAGATGTCGAAATGCATAGCCTCTTTGCTTCTTTTTTCCTCCTCAAATGTACGTATACTGACCAAATCAGATCAAATATCAGAGAATTTCAACGTATCTTTATTCATGATGTTTTTTAGAAGATGCTGTCAGAAATCCTAGATGCATGTTGAGTAATTGAGACAATCATTGTAGGATTTGCAAGGAGTTTTATTTAAGACGGGATTTGAAGAAGAAAATGACAGAAAATCTTGTTTTTAAAAGAAGGAAAACATTAACCACGTATTGAAAAAAGAAGGTAATAATCAGACAGTTTCAACAATCACCTTTTGGCCATTCCCTCTTTGTGGACATTGCCTTGAGGCCTCTTTTATCATTGTATTCTTCAATCATCATTGCCCTATGGTCAAACCATTTGAACAAAGCTTCTGTTCATCTTGAAGACATGCAGAGCATGTCATCTTAATTACAATTGCAATAAAGGTGAACAAATCATTAGTAGCTTTGAAGACAGGAAGACTAAGTGAAGGTCTTCTTTTCGTCAAGACCTTACCCCGGCCCTTTTTTTTTCCTCCATAATCATCAAGACCTTACCTTAAAATCATTCCAATTAATATTCAAATCATCTCATTTCTTTTGGTTCACATGATATCCCTATCATTTTACCATCATTAATTGTACTTTTAAGTCCAATTGGGAAATGTTTAGGTTCTAGTGGTTTAAATGATTGCATATCATAAAAAAATGTTATAAATGATGATTCCATATCATAAAAATTGCTATAAATGATTACATATCATTCATATTTCAGCCATTGAGTCAAATATATCAAAACCAAGAGAAGTGAAGTTTCCTCACAATCAATGGCTAAGACATGTATAGGTGTTCATACTAACCATTCTCTGATATTTTGGCCTAAGAGCTTAAGCCATTGATTATACATCACGAAACCTTTAAGATCACAAAATGCGGATTAATTAGCATCCTCATGTTAATAATCAATTTGCTAATACAAAAGGGAATTTCGTTTAATCTAATATGACATCGTGTTCAGTATTATTCAAACAATAATCAAAGGGCCATGCTATAGCAAAATGACTCAGACACCACGTGATTTAGCAACGTTAGGTGTTGGTATGCGACAATAAATTAAGTAAATCAACTGAGTAATGCAAGAGATCATGTCATTTTCTATATATTTATGAAAACCAAATAAAGTAGGATTGATGAGCAAGACATAAGAAGAAATATAGGGATAGAGAATAATCCAAGATAGCTTAATTTAATTTAATCTTGACCCACCTTAATTTAGCCTAGAGAATGTATACCTTTTGTTACATCTCACCTTTTATTTGTTCTTTCATTACTTTAATTTCTTATAACGTGTCTTTCTACTTTGCGACCCCAATGTATTCTCTTCTGCTCATTGATGCAAGAGAAAGCCCTAAAGCTGGTAAAAATCGCCATTTTATAATCATTGGGAGACCAATACACTTTTGCTTTTACTTTTCTGTGTCTCAGGCGCTCCCCCCGCTCTCTCCATATGCATCTTTCCTAATTATATTCTAATCTTTATGCCTAACTATATATGTATTCATAACTTGCCATGATTTTAGAGAAAAGTATGGTTGGTTAGGGTTTTTGGTCTTGTTGTTTCCAAGGGATTAGAGAAACTTGGTGAGGCTTAGATGGCAGAGACATTCATGTGAGAGTATGAGTGCGAGGTTGCACGCCCTTCACCCCATGCAGATAGCAGCATCATTATTAAGTTCTTGTGTAAGACATGCAGTCAACGAAAAGCCCACTTCATCTGGTCTATGTTTGGGACAAAATCATGGAATTGCCACCATTATTCATGCCCTTTTGGCTAGTCTTGCATGGCATGTTGTGCTGCGTGCGAGAACCGTTTGCTTAATTTTTACTGGATTTTAAAGTCCTGATTTTGCATATGAACACACCTCAAGCTCGTGTGTGAAATTTGAAAGGAATAGATAAGAGAAATACTAGACTAGCTAGTAATTTCAGGACTTTACAAAAATCAAATCAATTCATTCCTGAAATAAGAGGGATTAGGGAGGGTGGGGTCGCATAAACCTCTACCTTGTGCTAAAAAATCTCATTTTAGTTTAGAAAAACAATGGAATGATATGTTTGATCGATGATCATATAGTAATTTAAGAGTTTAATGATTAACCTCTTAAATGAGCCAAAACAAAGGAAAAGCAATGGCAAATTAATCAATGGATTGATTAAATAAGATTTACATTACCGATATATGACATAATGGAAAAGGGTAAATCCATAGATAATGTGTTCATGTAATTTTATTGTACCAATAAAGAACAAAAGCAGGTTTAATTAAAGGATTGTATATCTAATAACTTTTTTTAATAAAGGAAGATACGAGATGACATAAGTTTTGACGACTGTAAATTTTTTCTCTTATATACATAGGGATGAGAAAAATAACAAAGTTGTCTAGAGTAATTAACCGAAAAATTGATTAGAAAATTTTTTAAAAATTCAGTTTGGTTTTGTTTTTTAAAACTTAAAAAGATCAAACCGAGCAATCAAACAAAAAAAAAATCAAACTAAAAAACCCGAGATTATTTATCTTAGTTTTTATCTAAACATAACCAAAGCTCTCATGGAAATAGCCTAATTTGTTTTGTTCTATCCACTTGGACTTGTTTTGTTTTAACATAAATAAAACAGAGATGACCGGTTTAGTTTTATATTTGATTCGGTTTGGTTAGCAATTTTTCATTGAATCTAAAGCAAATGGTTGGAGCCGGGGCTCACCTCTAAACCATCTTCAATTGGGTAGGTCAAGGCCTTTCCGGCCTTCTAATGAAAGAACAAGAGGATCTGCGCGTGTGGCTAAGTGGTTCCATTGATTGAGAGAATAATTAGGGAGCCAATTTTCCTGATGAAGATGAGGGCCGATATTCAGAGACCAAAACTGTTCGTGCAACTACAAGCCTTCTATTGTAGATCTATCTGGACAAGAAACTGAAGACTTCTGTTCTCACACAAGGATTTTGTTGTCAGCCCACTCGTGCTGCTAGACTATGAGTTAGAGGGTTCTTTTTAGGTCAGAACTGGCCTGCTCGATCCGACTTTCATTTAATAATTGGCAGCCCGAAGTCCTGATTCCGAAACTTATAAACCTTGACCATGCTTCAAATATATTCCTTATTCATTTTGATTTATGCAAATCCCCAGGATTCTGTATTTAACTATACCTTTACTGGGAATTTTATGGTGATCATCGAAGGGAAATAAAATAAAGAGGTGAAAGAAATTTATATTCGGTTTCATCAAAGAGTGATAAAATATATATAATTTTCATGTCTAGGGTATTTATCTTGCCCAGATCAGGATAATGATTATTTTGTGGAGGATTTCACCGAGTAGATGGCCTGGAACTCCTCGCAGGTACATATAACCCACCATTTGAATAGCCTAGGGTTTTTGGGCCATCGGTTTCCAGGTGAAATCTGCATGAATTTTAGCTGTGTACTTATCATGTTTGTTTGTTTTTACATTACACTTTTTTAAAAAAAATTAAAATTTTGTATTTTTTTATTTAAATTAATTTTTTTTCTCTTTTCAGACTATTTTAATATACTAATTTAAAAATATTTTTTTAATATATTTCCGAACAAAAAATATTTTTAAAAACAAATTTTCGTAATCTATCCATATCTTTTCTTCTTCATTTTTCAGGCTAGCTGTAATTTAACTGATGATGGTCGTCAAGATCTTGGACACGAAAAAATAAAACAGCTGGGCTAGAACTCAGTTACTTCCCTTGTAAAATGATAAAATTAAGAGAAAGAATATATATATATATATATATATCCTCCACTTCCCTAAAATGGGAGAATCGTATAGTCTGGTGCGAGAGGGACTGCCCTCCACCGCAATGCCCAATAATTGAAGCCCATAAACTATGTTTAAACCCAGCTGTCAATTATTCTCTTTTGAATGTACATGCATTTCTCTCTCCTGTCATCTCTACAAAAATATTAAAAACAAAATATTACAAGCAGCAATAATTCAATTATAGTCATTAAATCCCGTCTGTGATTTGAAAATCTGTAACATGAAAACTTACGTTAGTGAAATTTTAAAATTTAAATTAAATTAATAAAATTCAAGAAATTCAATTGACATGACTGATTTTTTAATACCTCGATAAACCTAGTTAAATTTAGTAATAATCTTATTATATTAACTTTTAAAAAATAAAACAACACTATTTTAAATTAAATTATTGATTTCGATAGTATGAGTTTTTTAGATATATCCTTGAAATGAATATGAAAAATATAAATAAAATGGAAAAAGTGATAGAAAAAAAAAAGTGATTTTATATAGAAAATTTATAAATCTCACCCACACACAACCCATTCAAAACCATTCATGTTTCTTGATACAAAACGAACCAAATATAGCAAAAAAAAATGCTAATTACAAGCCCAATTATCTGTAGTTTATGATCACCGAAACACAAAATTTACACAAAAAAAGACTAGTCGAAATACCACATATACCAGGATTACTGGGATACCCGACCCGGATTTACATCGGATGCGGTCCTTTTCAAATCCTCCCCACCCGGGATCACCATGCCCGGATACCCTTGAACCATACCCGTGCTTGCATTCCGAACTCCGTAATAAACCTGTTGATTCACCGCATCAGAAACCACTCTAACACCATCATACGGATCCATTGCCGCAACGGGCCTCATTGTCATTCCACTATACACTTGACCCATTCCTTGCACAGCTTGGTGGTATCGGATTGGCATTTGCCCAGTTGCAATCGGGTATTGCTGAGCATATGAGGAGCGAATTTGAACATTCCCTGGTGGAATTGTACCCTGAACATAATAAACCGGCATTTGTTGTACTGGAGCACCAGAATAACGAGAATCCGGAATATAATGCATGACTGGGTTACCCGGATACCCGGTTGGTTGTGTCATCGGTGGTGGCTCCATTGGTTCAGAATAACCCTCAACGGGTGTCTGCTTCACCTGTAATGTTATCGGATCTAGGTAATCGGGTTTGGTCTTAACAGGTGGAAGATCCGGAATTGAAGGCACAGTAGGCAAAACCGATGAAGTTGAGCAATACGGGGAAGAAACAACCGGGGCAGGAGAACCCGGATCGGAAGCTGAAACATTATCGTTCATAACGAAACGGGACTTCTGTTTGGTCTCATCCGAGTTCTCCAACCCGAATAGATAATCTGGTACTTCAGAAATAATTGAAGAAGCCTCAGACCTTCCACGTTCAAGCCTCCTAGCGCCGGAATTAAGAGCATCAAAAAACCAGTTTTCACGGTTAGTTGATCCGTCAAGAAGTGAACTGATACTACTTGCTCTTGATGACTCCTCATTTGCTGTAGAGAACAAGAATAGCCTAAGCCGAGCCGAACGTGGGTTTTGATTTTGTAAAACACGATCATATTCATCCATCATGTTCTCAACATCCTCGTCAGTTGTTACAGATATCAAAGCATCAAGATCTTCATTTGGTAGTTGATACTTGACACTCAAGTTAACAATTCCTGAGACAAATAGTATTATAAACGAATCAGATCAACGTATAAGTACTGAATGTTTATTTAGTTATGAATTAGGTTTTTTTTAATTCACAGTACCTGACAATTTTGATAATTTAGTGATGAGAGTAGAGAAAGTTGTGGAGCGATGGACAGCAACTATGCGAGTGTCACCACCAACATATCGGAGCTGATTGTCGTGAGGGCGGGGGAGAATTTTGCCTCCGGAGCTGCACATGAAGCGCACGCGTGGATCATGCGACGAGTGATAATCGGACCGAGGAGAGGAGGCTACAGAATCTGTGGCGACTGAATCCAGCTCTGATGGATGCAGGGACGACATGTCTGAATATTACAGTGGTTTCGTTAGAAAACCAAGAACCATGTAAATATTGTAAACGAGGGAGAAAGTTTTGCTGCTTCGAATTTATTTAGGATGTTTGTCTCAGCAACGCAGAAGAGGCTGACATGGATAGGGGACCCACTTACTTTATATAATCATGATTTAGTATTTATTTATTTATTTACTTGCTTGTTGATAGCTGAAAATCAACATCTTGATGATGATGATGATGATGTACCCTACCTTGCAGGGAAAGTGGTTTTTATTGCACAACGGGACTCGAACATGGATTTGCATTTTCTTTTATAGTGTTTGTGGTGGTGGGAGTTTGGGCGGTGAGATTGCTGTTTGATTGGTCATCGCTTGAATAAAGTTTTGTCAAACAATAACAATAATGATGCAAAGGAATCTATCTCATATATATGTTTTGATTTTTGTCAAGATTCATATGAACATCGATCAAAAGTCTGCCTTGCCGAAGTAGGTACTTGGTCACCACTACAATCAAGCAACGGACGGACATTTTCCTAATCCAAATTACTTAAATTGATCTCATCACGCGCGATATATAGAAATATAAATAATTCAGGAAATATTTAAATAGTTTGTTTCTATATATATATATATATATATATATATCCATTAGTGTATATAATAAAAAGGGAGTTGATTGGTAGGTCCATATGGGGCTTGATGTACTGAATATTTTATTTAAAACCACCATGAATGATCTTGATATAAGTTTCATTTTGCATATATATTGAGATCAATCATTTTATTCGACGGACGATGCTTCAGATAAGATGAAGGCGCCTCTCTTGCCTTATTAATTCACTAATTTACTGCGTGAGCAAATTAAGGAAAGGTCCAAATTAAGAATACATATCACCCTTGAATTCGATGAAAACAAACCATATGTATATATATATATATATATATATATATATGTCCTTATGATCATGGAAAGATCATGTATATGCTTGGCATCGACGAACAAGATTTTGACCGGGTCAAGAAATATAAAATAAATGGCATTTTCAATGAATGCTGGATTAGTTGATAAAAGGTCTTGTTTTTTACAAACTAGAGACTGAATTGTCGATGGTGAAATGAAGGCTTCAAATAATCCACCGGAGTTTTCTGCTCTTTGGCAGAAAGGACTTTTTCCCTTTGGCTTTTGGTGTTAGGTTGGGCACTTGGAAGAGGCAAGCAGAGCTCCACCAAATCTAGACCGACTCGGTTCGGTTAGGTCCCACATGTGTAACTGACAGGCCTTGTCTGAATGGGTGTTTTAACGTGGTGGCGAGTCACCATTTTTTGTCCCTGAGGATAATGCTAGCCCCACTCGATTGCTTCCACTATGCAACTTACTGTCCAATCACATAGCAGTGATCGGTGTGTCTTGTAGCATAGCATTGCATACTGTGGGTCGAGGCCCCTTTTGGCAAGTTTGTAATTCGTCATTAGGGTTGGGAACACGTTCATCGTTTCTAGTGCCTCAAGTACTGGAAAATTGGTCGTGAATTACTCACGTGTGATATATATATATATATATATATATATATATATATATATATAACCCATTGTAAATAAATGCCCATTGTAAAATTATTATTCATTGCATAAAGGTCTAAATAAATGCCCTATCGTTCTATTTACCTACCACCTCAACCCTTAATTAAAAGCTTTTTTGGGTTGGGAATAAAATGGAAATAAGGGGCCGAAAAGGAAAGAAAAGGAGGTGAAAGGAAAACTATTTTTCTTCTTCTCTTTCTTTTTTCGTTTGAGCAGGTGAAAATAAAGAAAGAGAAAACAGAGACAGGAGATAAAGTAGACATTATTTTTTTCTTGAAAATGAAATTTTCTTGAAAGATGAGTTTAGAGGTTAGAGTTCTAACTGCAAAATAAATTCTCGGTGGAACGAGACATTTCAACGAAGCATTAAGTTTGGAGTTCGGTTTGGCTTAGCGCAACCAAGCTATATTTTTCCTATTTATATTATTACATACTAATTATGGTATTTATCATTAATATTATACATTTAGTTCATAAACTTTGAATTGTGAATTGTGCTAGCTAACATATTTTTAACCATATCCTAATATACTAAAATCCTTATAAATCAATTTTTATATTCATAAAAATTATTCTTGAAATAATTACTCATCTATCAGTTCATCTCTATTTTTTTTTTAACCTTATACTAAAAGTGACAGTTATTGATACATCATATCAAACATTGTAACACCACACCTCACTAGCAAGATATTGTCTGCTTTAGGTCCCACAGGCCCGCACGGGTTTGTCCTTGCAGAAGCGAGCCCACTGTGGGGCCTGACTTCCCAAAACGCGTTTTACTAGTCAAGGTGAGCATGCACTTATAAGGCCCTAGCTCTGGACACTCGCTTCCGATGTGGGATCTTACAATCCCCTCATCTTAAGACGAGTCGTCCTCGGCTCTGATACCAAATGTAACACCCCACCTCACTAGCAAGATATTGTCCGCTTTGGGTCCCACAGGCCCGCACGGGTTTGTCCTTGCAGAAGCGAGCCCACCGTGGGGCCTGACTTCCCAAAACGCGCCTTACTAGTCAAGGTGAGCATGCACTTATAAGGCCCTAGCTCTGGACACTCGTTTCCGATGTGGGATCTTACAATCCCCCCATCTTAAGACGAGTCGTCCTCGGCTCTGATACCAAATGTAACACCCCACCTCACTAGCAAGATATTGTCCGCTTTGGGTCCCACAGGCCCGCTTGGGTTTGTCCTTGTAGAAGCGAGCCCACCGTGGGGCCTGACTTTCCAAAGCGCGTCTTACTAGTCAAGGTGAGCATGCACTTATAAGGCCCTGGCTCTGGACACTCGTTTCCGATGTGGGATCTTACAAATATAATATATCATCATTTTGTGCTATTATTATTCATATACCGACCTAATCATTGTGCACCTTTCTATGGAGTTCATCCAAATTGTACACAATCAATGCTATTTTAAACAAAACTTGATATTTTACACATGTTTAAAATGAAAGATTCCATTTAGAATTTTTGTAAGCTATGGAGATTTATTGTAAATAATTTTTTTATATAATTAAACTGAGATTTATGTTCTATTTCAAGGGTTAAGTTTACCCTAAAAGAATTATAATTTAAAAACTAAGGATAAATTAGAAAATATATAACTTTTATTAAATTGTTATTTCGATAAATATTTTATCTAAAGAATCTATTTTCTATCTGGAATGATATCCTTTCTCTTTTCCAAGTAGATGTTATAAAAAATGATTTTTTGACATGACATGAAAAATACAAAAAAAACTCGGATTGTAAAAATAGATTGTAAAATTATAAAATCAAAAGTAAGTATTTTTTTTCATTCACAGTTCATAAAACACATTAAGCAATTTCATCAATAAAGATGTGGTATGCTTGTTCTTGCATGATAAAATTCTACCATATAAGATCTAAAGAAAAAAAATTTGGAAGTGGTTTGTAAGATTCTGTGCTAAAAAAAAAACATTGAAAACAAACCATGTTTTGATAATTGTACTACCTTGTTGACTAACACTAGTTTCAATGTTCCCTCCAAATCGGTAGTGTTTTAGCTTGTATAATGCATTTTGCCTTGATGAATAATACATTACTTTTATATGTTGTTATGTTTACTTTTAGACATTGTTATATTTTCATAAGTTTTAAATATTTTTTTGTTATATACTATAAATCTCAATAAGTGGATCAATAAAGAATTGTAGACTTTGTATGAACTTAAACGAATGAATTAAACAATTCAAAGTATGATTTTTTTTTTAATCATGAAGTCTAGTTTCTTGTTAGATCATATCTTAGATAAATTATGGGATTTTCTATAGAGAAATCATAACGTTGTAAACTTATTTAAAAGACTATATTATTTAGGCATAAATACATGGTGGATCAGACTTTAAAGTATCTAATATATAAAAATATCTTTGTAAAATGAGAAGTTTCAAAGTTTTGTTCCATAATAGATAATTTTTTTATTTGTTAAGAAGTGTTTAATCAATATTATATTTTTTTCATTCTTGCACTATTGATTGAAAAAAGAATCAATGGAAACAACTATTTGTGAGACTTATGCATTAGTGAATAAACATAAGGGTATGCAATGAGGAAAATAACAATTAAAAATTTAAAATTATTGTAAAATCTTAAAATCAATAGTAAAATCATGATTTTATCGATTTTACACTAATTTACATAATTTCATTCTAATTTTTTTTATGATAAATATACATTAAACTTATAAAATCATATGATTTTACAAGTAAACTTACAACTTTAACATCCCATGTTATTTCCTAACCAATAAAGAGGAAAACAATAAACCAAGAAAAGCCACTTTGTTTTTTTGTGGCCTAACTTTTATCGCCAACACTATAATATGGATACCAAATCATTTTGTAATTAGAATATTGTATGCGCATGCAATGACCATTTTAATTCAAAACAACTTTGAGTTAATTTCTAATCGATTTTTTTTTTCATCTAAAATTGCATGATGTCTCCTTTTGATTGACGTTGAAGTGCATGCATAGAGTATTAGTTTGTTAGAACAAGTTGAGAGAGGGTAGTTATAAGAAAGAAAGAAAAAAAAAGGGACTGCTAGGGCTAGGCTCATGTTGGTCGGTGACTAGCTGAAATGCCATTGGATCAGAAACCAAAGTTTAAAGTGCATTGGGCCAATGAAAGCAGAGAAAAAATTAAAGCAAGCTAGTACAAAAGTGATAAAGAAACGTAGAAAGCAACCTGCTGATCCTTTTTTAATCTTAAGAAGATAGCATTGTTATTGTTATAAAGCAGAAGTTACCACACATTAGTGCTGTTTATATATATATATATATATATATATATATATTCTTAATTAGTTACTTTGGCAACCAACTTATGTGATCATTGTTTTAAGATTTGTTATGTAAGTTAATCCGGATAAAGTCTTGATGAATAGGTCAAGTTAATTTTATTTTATTTTTTAAATGATTATTCTAATATTATTTTGACCAAAATTTTTCTCAAAGGTTTTTTATTCAAGTGTTTTCTTGGGTTAACTAAGTAACAAGAATCAATCTAAATTTATTCAGGTTAATCTGCATTAATATTTCTTTTATTATTTTAAAATTTAAATCAATCTCTATCTTGACTGATTCAATAAAGTTTTGAATTATTCTATTTGTCTGAATTTTTTTTAACATGAATATTTGAACCAGCTTTCACGTACCTTAACTAATTTCACAGATATTATTAAATAAATTTTAAAATTATTTTAAAATAATATCCTTTATTGTTTTAAAATTTAAATTTAAATCAGTCGATATCCTGACTGATTCAATAAAATCCCAAATTATTTTATTTGCCTAGATTTGTTTTTAACATGGATATTCGGGTCAGCTTTCGCGCACTTTGACTAATCTCACAGACCCTAAAGTTAACGACTATATAAGCCTCTAGTAACCCTGAAATTTATAAAACTGAAACTAGTAATTTTTAAAAAACAAATCTAAAACCTACCGGTTAAAATATACAGCTGAAGATTAACTTTTCCCATCTTATAACCTGATGTTATAACCTTGGCTTGTGATGATTAAAAAAAGAAAAGGAAAAAGAGGAGCTGAGCTTATTTGACTTTGAGGATGGGCTTTTCTCAATCTTATTCGTTTCTTCTCTGAGCTAAAAGAGGAACCAACTCATCGTATCTTTGTAAAGTAAGGAATGGGCTCAAAAGCTTCGGCCCACGTAAAAGAAACTCTAAAGCCCATTTTGTGGAGTGTGTTGTTGAGATGTCAAATCTTACTTTGGACTTCACCCGGCTCGAACTTTTAATCAAGAAATTACGGCTGTGTAAATATACGAGAATTTTGTGTTTTTATGTACTGTTTCTCTTCCAAAAAAGAAAATTGTTTACACAAAAAAGTTTAATATATCGATTAGACAGTGAAACAAGGTAATTTCTTGATTAATTTATACAGTGAAACAAGGTAATTTCTTGATTAATTTATACAGTGAAACAAAGTAATTTCTTGAGTGATTAATTTGTAGTACGAGACTGTGTTTGTTTAAAAAATACGCGCCACGCACTTTTCAAATAAACACTTTCCTTACCAAGCTTCTATTATGAATTATGAAAATTTTAAATTTAATAATGTGAATCCGTATGTATTTTATGTTGTTATTGGTGTCACTCTACGTGTTTGGTATTATGATAGCTATTATGGTTGTAGTTTGAAAAAAAATTATTTTATAAAAAATGTTTTTGGTTGATGTTAATTTGATAATTATATATGTTTGGTTAAAATTATGATTGAAATTGAGGTTGAACAAAAAGTTATTTAATGTATTTGGTTAATAATGCTTTTAAAATTGAGGTTATAAAATAATTTTAAAATATATATATTAATATTGATGGTTTTTAATTTAAATATTGTAAATTTAACTATTGTTATTATATCATGAAATAAATAATATTTTATGTAAAATATTTTTTATTGTTCCATTAAACTATTTATAATTCCATCACGTATGAAATACATCCGACAAGGACTATAATTTTTTTGGTTTCTTAAGCGCGCAACAACATTAAGGAAAATATAATTAGGAACGAAATTGAAATTGCGATCAAATTCTACAAATGCTACGTCATCACGCGATCTCTATCTAATTTATGTATTGTCATTGAATAATGTTAAACACTAATTTTTTAAATAAAACATAATTAAAAATTTAAAAATAATTTTTATTTTTTATTTTATTGGGTTGGACCCGGTTCAATGCATATAGAGCTTTGAACCGGACCCAGTCTGACAAGTCTGACTGGAACAGTGTAGCCTACTCACTTTTCAGTACATCATGCTACACCTTTTATATTAATTGCACTGTTCTCTGAACATTGCAATGTTAATTAACATGAAAATTGAATAGAAAGTAGGTAAGATTCACTTGTACTGTTCACTTTAATGGGCAATGCGAGTGAAAAAGTAGCACAGAGCTGCTTCTATTTTCTTGCATTCCGAATACAATATATAGTGGGCCCCGTCAAGATTTAAATTACATTTTTATATTTACCAAACAATTGTTTGGCTGTGGTTGCTTCAAACACAGAAGTAACCACGCAAACAAACAGACTATGACTCAAGATTTGATTTAGAAAATAGTCAAAGTACTTGGAGATCAATTTGTCGGTCACCAGGTAAATTTTGATATATTATTTTATTTAAAATTTAGTTTTTTAAATTGTTTTTAAAAAATATTGGTATTGACCCAGTAAATATTAGGTCAGTATTAATATAAATTTAAAATCATGAATTTTCATGTCGGAAACTATGCTTCGAGTTTTGCAATGGACTTTTGATGATAAATAATTCTAGACTTGTAGTTTGTGGCATATAGTAATTTTTAATATTTGTGTCCATGTAATTTCACAAATTAAAACCCAAAATGCCACTTCGTGTAATCAATCAAAAAAAAAAAAAAACAGAGTGAAATAATACATGTTGCTTTCAAGTTGAGATTACCCTTTAACTAGTTAATCACTTAGCTTAAGATGTCGGCATCTCTCGTCATGCAAAGGCAGCCTTGCACTCTTGGTAGTTGACTTGTTCGAGAAACCGGCTTTAGATTATTTCTAATTTAGGAGTCAGCATAATAGACTATTTTACATTCTCAATGAATTTAAAAATATGTTTTATATTAAATAATATTAATTTAATATATTTTTTTAATAATTTTGATGTGTTTGTATTAAAAATAAACACATTTTAAAAAAATTATTTTAATATATATATTAAAAATTATTTTATAAAAATACCCACCAACTACAGTAACAAATATATTATAAAACGTGGGCAGTATCTTCCAAATAAAAAATCACGATATGGTCCGTGCATGATGGAAACAACTGCTCCGATAAGAGTGACTCCTCACCAATCATTGCCGTTTATTTGAAGATATTAATTGATAAAATACTTTCCGCCAGCTTTCGCCACCGTCAATGAGACCACACACAAAGGATAGGCTAACGTCGGCGCTTCTTCTTGAATTTCGTTTTATACCGTGTTTTATGAAAAATTATTTTTTTATTTAAAATTAATTTTTATATTTTTAGATCAATATGAAAAATAATTTTTAAAAAATAAAAATATATTATTTTAATCAATTTTCAATTAAAAATCTATTTCAAAAAATAACTGTTAATATATTCTCGAATATTTCTTTCTCTATATAGTGTGATCTTTTACTGAATTAAGTTAGTTTTAATTTATAAAAAAGATTAAAAGAGGAAATAACATGTTCTTGGCCATTAAAAGTACATTTTTTAGAGGCAAGTTGATCATATGATCATTTCATATCCTATATATATATAGAGGATATGATATGATCAACTTGACTCTAAAGAATGTACCTTTTAAAGATTTCAAAGTTGAGGAACGCATCCTGTTCACATTCGGCCTTTTATAAGAGGTGTGGATGCTAATTATTATAGGAAAGCACAAAATTCAACGATGAATCACGAACAAATATATTAGTAAGGTCGGAGGATCCTTTCTTTTGATTCCTTGCTACGTAAATAACAGCTAAAATCAATATTCTAACATTGAATTTTAATTACTTCTTAACTAATTCAGCATTTGAGATTATAAACCAACCAATATTGTTATCTTATTTAAGTACTATATTATGAAATAAAATAGTTTTCTATCTTAATGTTAATTTATTAAATCATGGTTTTTGTTGGTTTTTGTTAGTTTATTAAAGATTTATAATGTGATTAAATTGGATGATGTCTTTGAATAACTGGTGTCGCACCCCAAAAACAAATCCTGGCGCGCGCGGCATCGGACTGGCGATTTTTTGTTTCGTTTTGCTGATTTGGTTCTTTGGAGTCGCCACCTAGTAATTCATTGAGGGCTACTAGGAAACCTGATGTACTGGTCTTTGTCAGAGATCGCGGATAAGGGACTGGTTGTGGTTAGAGAAGGTATTAGCACCCCTAACGCACCCTACCTGAGGTAAGCTGCTTTGTGGACTTGATGTGTTAAAGAAGTTTTAAAAATTCTGTTCTTTCATCGAATTTTAGAAAATACAACTTACATGTAAGTTCATGATTCTTTATCCGTGATTAAATCAGAATATTAAATTCTTCTTTATTCTTGCAATTTTATCATAATAAAAAAAAACATTTATAAACAAAAAAAAACACAACATTCACTTTTAAGCTTCATGGACTTGATGTGATTTAAAAAATAAAATTTTAGCTCAATTCTAAGGCTTTGATAAATCAGTTATTACTTTTCCAGACTATTATGTAGATACATGTTCTACATTTCCATGGAAAATTCAACATGATTTTTATCTGTCCTTTAGATATTTGTGCATAAAAAATAAATAAATAAATATATATATATATACATATAATAAATAGCTTGGGCTGGGCCTGTATTCCCAGCCACAAGGCTGGACTGAGCCCAGCCGCATGGACTGGGCTGGTGTTCCAGCCCTCTGGTAACAGGGCTGGACTCAGCCCAGCCGCATGGGCTGGGCTGGTGTTCCAGCCCTCTGGTAACAGGGCTGGACTCAGCCCAGCCGCATGGGCTGGGCTGGTGTTCCGGCCCAAAAGAGGAAAAAATATGGACTCAGCCCAGCCGCATGGGCTGGGCTGATGTTCCAGCCCGCCCAAAACAAAACAAAAAAAACATTTAAATTCCTTTTTTTGTTTTTTATTCAATAACATACATAAAAAAAATACAAACACACACAAACATTTCTTTTTTTTATTATTATTATTATTACTTATCACTTCCTCTTTTCTTTTCTTTTTTGTTCTTTTTTTTTTTTTACATCCACATTTACATAAAATACAAACTAAAAAAAAATTACACAAATATTACATTAAACAATTACAATTACAAAAATTAACCCAAAAAACCGACTGAAATTACAGGGATAGCCTTCTGCCGCCGGAACAGTGTCCAGCTTGATTTCTGTGAGCAGGAACAGAGGCGGCGCGTGGTTCCACGCGCCGCCGCCACCAGAAAAAAAATCCAACAGCAGGGGGGTCCGGATCGCCTTCTTCCCCTCGTCCTTTCCTCGCCGGCGGTGTGAAGTAAAGCCACCTGCAAAGTCCAGAAAACGCAACAACAGTAGATTTTAATTTTTCTTGCTCCTTCCCGGATCTGTTCTCAAGTCTTCTTCTCCGTTTCGGATCTACAAATGGGTCTGCTGTGTTCTTTTTCTCCTCTGCTTCGGGTGCGGACGGCGCTGCTGGAGGCCGATCTGGTTTGTGGCGGCGTTGATGATCACGGGTCTGCGGGGAGAAGCAGTTGCGGTTGGCGGACGGCGTTGATGGTTTGGCAGGTTGGAGAAGAAACAGGGGCCGGCGTGCAGGGGAGGTTGGTGTCGGCTGGGAGAAGAAAAAAAATGGCTTCGGGGTGGAGCTGGGGGTTGCTGTGCTTGCTGGCGAGAAGAAGGAAAAAAAATCTGATGAGGGGGGGGCTGGTCTCGTTGATCAGCCGGGAAGAGGAAGAAAAAAAAAGAATCAGAAGATGGGGGTTGGTTGGCCGGATGCAGAGGGAAATGGGGTTTAGGCGATTTTGTATTTTTGGCCGAGAGGAAGACTAAGGAGACGGGGAGGGGCTGCCTGGCTTCTCTGGTTTCGGCCTTGAAAATGAGTGAAAAATGGGGAAAATCTGGCGATGGCTTCGGTCGGGAGAAAAAAAAAAAAAATCCCCAGGGGGGCGGCGGCCTTTTTTTGGTCAGGGAGAGCTAAATGTTAAGGTTTTTTAGGGTTTTCTTTTTTTTGTGTTGCCTCTCACTAATTGCAAAATCCCCCCCCCTTTTTTTTTGAGTTTTCAACCTATATTTATAGGTAAAAGTTTGTTCAAACCTCCAAATTGGTCCCTCAACTTTTTTTTTGTAAATTTTGAGTTTTCTTGTTTTTTTTCTTGTATTTTTAAAACGAGCAAAATCAACGTCAATTCTATGAGAAAAATTGCGATTTTAAAATGACGCGTGAAAACTCGAACGCGTTCGAAAAAACAATTGAAAATTAAAATTCTTTTTTTAAAAAGACGTTGAAAATGCTAAAAACATTGCAAATATAATAAAAATATATTTTTTTGGATTTTTGTTGTTTTTCATTATTTTTGGATTTTTTGAAAAAATTTATAAAAAAGGTGGGTCAAAAATTGGGTAACAACAGATGCTCCCTCTTTATAATGCTTACGAAGCAAAACTCCTTAATGTTTTGCATAGTAAGCTTTGTAAAGAAAAGAAAAAGAAAATGATCTTATTATCTTGGGCGACATGCCCCTTTTGAAGAAAAGTGGTCTATTTTCAGGGGCGACCGGCCCACACAATCACACTGGTCTACTTTCAGGGGCGACCTGCCCACACATACTCACTCTGGTCTATTTTCAGGGGCGACCTGCCCACACATACTCACTCTGGTCTATTTTCAGGGGCGACCTGCCCTTTTGATTGGGTTTACCTGAGATCCCATCTAGCGATCTAACAAGAACAAAAATCGGTGTAGCTCGATCAACCTGAAATCCCATCTAGTGATTCTGCGTGATTAGGCTAAACTTAGATCCCTTCGTCGATCCCCTTTAACCATAACCAAGGTCTGTGTGGTTAGACTGAACTGAGATCCCTTCGCCGATCCCCTTCAACCAGAACCAAAATCCTTTCCAATTAGGTTAAACTGAGATCACTTCGCCGATCCCCTTTAACCATAACCAAGGTCTGTGTAGTTAGACTGAACTGAGATCCCTTCGCCGATCCCCTTCAACCAGAACCAAAATCCTTTCCAATTAGGTTAAACTGAGATCACTTCGTCGATCCCCTTTAACCATAACCAAGGTCTGTGTAGTTAGACTGAACTGAGATCCCTTCGCCGATCTCCTTCAACCAGAACCAAAATCCTTTCCAATTAGGTTAAACTGAAATCCCTTCGTCGATCCCCTTTAACCATAACCAAGGAATGTGTAGGGTTGGGCTAGACTGAGATTCCTTTCGGCAATCCCCTCTAACCAGAACCAAAATCCTTTCCAATTAGGTTAAACTGAGTTCCTTTCGTCGATCCCCTTTAACCATAACCAAGGAATGTGTAGGGTTGGGCTGGACTGAGATTCCTTTCGGCAATCCCCTCTAACCAGAACCAAAATCCTTTCCAATTAGGTTAAACTAAGATCCCTTCGTCAATCCCCTTTAACCATAACCAAGGAATGTGTAGGGTTGGGCTAGACTGAGATTCCTTTCGGCAATCCCCTCTAACCAGAACCAAAATCCTTTCCAATTAGGTTAAACTGAGATCACTTCGTCGATCCCCTTTAACCATAACCAAGGTCTGTGTAGTTAGACTGAACTGAGATCCCTTCGCCGATCTCCTTCAACCAGAACCAAAATCCTTTCCAATTAGGTTAAACTAAGATCCCTTCGTCAATCCCCTTTAACCATAACCAAGGAATGTGTAAAAAGTGGTCTCATTATAATGGGTGACCTACCCAGGGGGGAAAAATATGAAGTGTGGTCTCATTGTAATGGGTGACCTACCCAGATGGACAAAATATGATGAAGTGGTCTCGTTGTGATGGGCGACCTACCCAAATAGAAAGAATGTGAAGTGCGGTCTCATTGTAATGGGTGACCTACCCAAAAATGGAAAAAGTATGAAGTGTGGTCTCATTATAATGGGTGACCTACCCAGATGGAAAAAATATGATGAAGTGCGGTCTCATTGTCATGGGTGACCTACCCGGATGGAAAAAATGTGAAAGAGTGCGATCTCATTGTCATGGGTGACCTACCCGGATGAAAAAAATGTGAAAGAGTGCGATCTCATTGTCATGGGTGACCTACCCGGATGGAAAAAATATGAAGTGTGGTCTCATTGTAATGGGTGACCTACCCAGATGGAAGATGTGATATGACAAGTGTGAAAAATAGGACTTACCTGGCGAAGTCCTGAGGGGATGATAGGAGAAGGGCTAGAAAACTTGGTGCTTCCTGCTAATTCCAGATCATAGGTTTTAAAAACTCAGTGTTTCCTGATTGCAATAGTTGGAAATTCGAGGCTTCCCGATTGCAAAGTTGATCTTTTCATTTCTTTGGGATTTCCCTAATGGTAGGGTTCATCCCATCTTCCCTTTTATTCTATGATCAAAACTGATTCTTTATTATCATCACCACAATGCTTCTTTCTTTTTCCACCATCTTGCTGGACCTCATTAAGGATTTTCCTGTAACAATTCAAAAATATGTGCAAATGTTTTTTTTTTTTTTAGGTTAGATGACATGCATGCATCCTTACCTGATTTGAAATATAGGTCCCCCCCTCTTTGATGCTCCATCGTCATAGGGTGCCTTTGTTTGCATTCCAAAGCTTTTCTTGTTCTTTCGATGTATTGGCTCATTCATGTGCTAGCCATCCACTCAGCTGTAAATGCAGTGCCCATCCCGGGCTGTCTTCGACAATTACTGCTCGCATCGTTCATCAAATTTGACCCTGCTTGCAAGTGTGGTGTTGCTCGATTCATCCTGAAGGAATGGAACAAATCATTCATCTCCCATATTCTCTCAAGAATTGTCCTTTGATTTGGTTGTGCGTGCCAACGCCCATTAAAATTTTCAATCAGTCATGATCTTGCCTCCAGTTGAAACAGTACTCTTCAAGTACATGTTATCATCAACCTTCTTGGAAATCATCCAGTCATCCAGACATGCATCTCATAGCTTGCAGTACAAAGGCTCATGGTTGTATGCTCAGTGTTCTTCTTAATAGATTCACTTCAACTCTTTTAATCAGTTTGTGAAAAGAAATGTCTCGGCCTCATCAATGATGCTGCTTTTATCACCCATACTCATGCGGTGAAGTGCTCATCTGGCTTCAAAACAAATTGTCCCACACAGTCAGTCTTCGGGGTGGGTGCCTTTCTGACATTCATTCAATGCAGTTGCGTGATAACGTCTGTTGATAACCATGTTTCAAAGGATGATAATATGAGATTGTCCTTCAAGTGCAGCATTGTTCCACAGTCAGTCTTGGTGGTGTGCATATATTCGATGTTCATTCAAATGCACTCACCCGATAACATCTGTCAGGAGTCATAGCCATGTTTCAAAAGGGTGACCCAAGATGAAGATATGAAAATATCCTTCAAGTGCAGCGTTGCTCATCAATTGCTGCTGAAGTTCACTAAATCATGGATTGTCTTTGAACAACATTGCCCCTAGTTGATCTGAAAATGCTCATTCTTCTGTTTACAACCAAATGGCTTTTGTGAATGCCAGGAATGACTTTGATGGACTTTGATGACTCATCATGTGATTCTTTCTTTGCCCCCAGTTGATCTGGATACTGTTTGTTTTTCCTTTTCAAGGTCTACTGTATTGCCCCCAGCTGCTCAACTTTTCAAGGAGTGTCGAGGACTTCAATGTCATTTCATTTCTATCAATGATTTTGCATACTCAATCAATGTTCTTCTGTGTTTGATAATCTTCCTTGTTCTGAAATCAACTCTCATATTTCAAAGATCATGTCTATTCAAAGTCTAGTTTGTTAAAATGAAATCAGAGATGTCCTTTTTGAAAATCTTTTGAAAATCAAGTTTTTTTTTTTTTTTTTTTTATCAAAGACCCAACACGCGTTATTCGAAATATATAGTCCTTTGATTGTCATGTATTTTGAAAACAGAAATTGACCCAATGTAGGATTAAAAATGACTTTTTTCCATGGTTCTTTGTATCAATTTGAATCCTTGATATTGGGTATATCATTTGATAGTCTATGATGAGGTGACCTTTGCATGAATTTAAAAAAAAACAAAAATGCTCAAGTCAAAAACTCAGGCTTTATCAAGAAATGTTATTTCTTAGCATTTATTTTATCAGTATGCATAATAACTCATAGCTTAATTCATGAAGTCACGACCCTTATGGAAAATCTCTTCAAGTTTTGAGAGCGCCATTTATCGGTTCAAATTGCTTGCTTGATTAAAAAGGGCTTTTAAAAGCACGTAATGCAGGCTATGGTTCATGGCTATGAAAGAAAAGAAATTCACAGGCTCAAATGGTGTTTGAGGGTTTCAAAGACCTAGGATCAACATCAATTATTCATCAACTCGTTTTCTATTGTTCTTTGTAGAGGAAATGACATATAACCTTGTTAACCTCAAAGTTCAGACTTTTCTTAACATAAGTCATAATCCAAATCCCCCTTTCCTTGATGAATAATCAACCTCAATCATCTGATACACCTTAGTCTTTTTTTCTGGTATTGACTTTTGTTGTGCCTTTCCTTGATTGAAATTTCTTTTTTTTTTTGCTCTTCATAGACTTGATAGGCGTTCTCCTTCCTTTATCTTTGACTTGTCTTTAAGTGAAGGTAATTTCAACTTCTTCTTTTTTCATTGTTTTTTTTTTTCATCATAGCCTTCCTCAAAATTTTCTTATATGCCCCCAGTCTATGTGTTTTCTTCTAGCGCTTTCTCAATCATTGGACTTTTATTCTAAGCCTTCCCCTTTATCTATTAATTATATCAATGTCTCCAACATATCTCTCATCTGCCCCAGTGTGGGGTGTGATCCTAGTCAGGGTTTCTTTTTGAAAGAAAAATATTTCACCAGGCTCAAGATGGGACTGCAAAGGATATAATTTTTTTAAAAAGTGAAGGGATATCAAAGATGGCCTTTTCTCATTTCAAGCAAGGTCGGTTAGAACCGATAAATTTTGACCCCATTCGGTGTAATGATTTGGACTTGTAAGAATCATGATTCACGAGTCCATAACTACCGAATCCACTACATGCCATTATGCATACTGCTAAAACTTAGCTATATGATGTGTGGTTTAGTTTCATGTAAGGGCTCAAAATTTGTTTGGTCACCTCATGTCATTTCAACAAGCATCGAGTCATTTCTGTAATCAAAACAACTTTGAATCTTAAGGATTGATTAACCTTTGTCGCATGTTGAAGTTTGATCAAAATATTTTGTCAGAAAAAATGCTAAACATCTGTTGATTTCAAAACAACAAAGAGACAAAAGCAAGGCATGTTTCGTTGAAGGATGAGATGTGATCCCAAAACAAAAGTGCAGAATTCCATAACAATATGATTGACTGTTCATCACCATTCTTGAATCAGCTTTTCTGGCAATATCTGTGTTTTGCCAAGCACTTTTGATCACATGTCATTCTGAAGATGTTCGGGGAACAATATAGCCAATGACAACCTCCTTCACCGACTCCACTTGTCTCTTGCTCACCAACTTTTGAACTCAATTCTTGCAATTCTTGAAACTGTTCACTTGAAATGGTTGAGGACCCTACCATGACATCACATCTCTTATCTGGATTATACCACCTAGAAATTGGTGGTTGCATGGGATTTGTCGGCGTCTAGCAAAAATCTAGAATCTGGCAGATTCTGGTCGACAAACTTAAATGGCAGAGGAATGTCAATCTTGGCAAAGACATTTGAGCAATTGATGCTACCGTGAGACCTGGCTAGACCCCATAATTAAGGTTTCACACTATCAAAGTCATCTCCTGATTCACCTCTCATCATTGTTCTGGAATCCATGGCAGATCCTTCAATCTTTCCTCTCTTCATAGCTTGTTCAATTCTTTGGCAAATCCTCACAACATCATTTCAATCTTCCAATGTTGTTGTGGTTGGTTGAGGATTGTTAGAAAATTTTCCCACAGCTTGGTAATCTTGGCAGCGCCCAGAAACTTGTAGTATCGCCACTACCGACACGTGGAATCATGCCTTATCTCTTCTATGGGAAAGAAAATCTATGGGAATGATGAACATGAATCTCCTCTATTTCTTCTTCGATTCCTCTTGAACGGTGCAGCAAACAAGCACCAATAGAGGGAGTTCTGCGATGTGGAAGTTTCAGTCTTCTTCATGTTTTTCAGTCTAGACATGTCTCTTCTCTCTACTTTTGTGTTTTAATACTGACACTGTTGGAGGAAAATCATAGATGATCTGAAACTACTGTATTCCTTCTTGGATTTCCCACTTGCGGATCCACAAACAGATTCCTGCCGAGAGAGCTCTGCTACGTTGAATTTTGATGTCTGCTCATATTTTTCAGACCAAATCTAGCTCTTCAACATGCTACAGTTTCTTCGTGCTGAAACTGATGAGAGAAATATTTGTAGCATATGCAATTAGTAAATCCTCTCTTGCACTCTCAACTTGCAGCATCATAAACAGATTTTTATAGAGAGAGCTCTGCCACATTGAAGTTCGACGACTACTCATATTTTCAGACCAGGCCTGACTCCTCTGCCTAGTACAATGTTTTGCTTGTGTCACTGGTGGGAAAACGTTTCAAAGCATATGTAATTAATACATCCCCTTTTGCATTTCCCATTGGCAGATCCACAAATAAATCTCTACAGAGAGAACTTTACCACGTACAAGTTTAGTGTCTAATCATGTTTTTTCAGACTAATTGCTGAACTGGAATTGAGCTCATAATCGGGGTAACTTCAAAGCAGACTAATGCACCATGAACTGGAGGCTAGTAGTCGTTTGGTTCCATTAGATGATGTGGAGGCAATGAACACTTAACAGTGCAACTGGACCAGAACTAGAGTTGTCATTAGTTGATGGCTGAAGGCATTGTTGCTGTTGTTCATGACTGAAAAAGAGAGGCAGCTTCAATTGGACGTGGACAAGCAGTGTTCCCACAAAAGACTGTGCAGACATTCTCTTTTCATTTAATACTCAACACTTGTTCAAGCAAATCTGAGTCTAGCTATTTCACCTTTGATGCTCTCAACCTTAATCTGATAATGAGCCTCTATCTGACTCCTTTGTTCACTTCCCTCATCTTTTCAATCACGTGCAACACAGCTTGTGCGGGGGACCTACCTTTCAACCCGGTACATGCATGATAAATGTATGAATATATAATCTATATGACGAACTCGCCCTTCGAGGGGTGACATATGGTCGCAACTCTTGTATGATGAAAACAAGAATCTTGATTCTTACACAAACTCTACAATGAAAATTTTCTGAGCGACGGTCATTGTGTCACCCATAAGTCTGGAGTTCAAGATGCTTAAGAAGGGCTTGCTCGGATGCAAAACAATGTATACGGAGCATACATCCTAAAGGCAGGTTCTAATCTTTTTAAGTGAGACAAAAGGTAGGTTTACTATTCGGTCTCTAAAAAGGGTCTCTCGTTGTCCCAGTGATTACCCTCTTGAAGGCAATATAAGGGCCAGTAGGCAGTGAGATGGCACATGTCCAACTTTTACCAATCTTGGCACTCAACGAAGAGTTGGGGTTTACACAAACTTAAACCTTGACTAAAAGTCGTAAGGTAAGCTGCTAGTCCCCCTCCTAACCTGAAGCTTGTGTGTGCTTTAAAAATTACAATATATAATGCATGAGACAATTCTACAAAATGCATGGGGAAAACAAAAATAAAATAAGACAAAAATGCAAAAACAATAAACACATCAAATATGCAAAGCTTAGTCCAATAATGTTGAAAACAATACCGTCCCCAGTGGAGTCGCCATTCTGTCGCACCCCAAAAACAAATCCTGGCGCGCGCGGCATCGGGCTGGCGATTTTTTGTTTCGTTTTGCTGATTTGGTTCTTTGGAGTCGCCACCTAGTAATTCATTGAGGGCTACTAGGAAACCTGATGTACTGGTCTTTGTCAGAGATCGCGGATAAGGGACTGGTTGTGGTTAGAGAAGGTATTAGCACCCCTAACGCACCCTACCTGAGGTAAGCTGCTTTGTGGACTTGATGTGTTAAAGAAGTTTTAAAAATTCTGTTCTTTCATCGAATTTTAGAAAATACAACTTACATGTAAGTTCATGATTCTTTATCCGTGATTAAATCAGAATATTAAATTCTTCTTTATTCTTGCAATTTTATCATAATAAAAAAAAACATTTATAAACAAAAAAAAACACAACATTCACTTTTAAGCTTCATGGACTTGATGTGATTTAAAAAATAAAATTTTAGCTCAATTCTAAGGCTTTGATAAATCAGTTATTACTTTTCCAGACTATTATGTAGATACATGTTCTACATTTCCATGGAAAATTCAACATGATTTTTATCTGTCCTTTAGATATTTGTGCATAAAAAATAAATAAATAAATATATATATATATACATATAATAAATAGCTTGGGCTGGGCCTGTATTCCCAGCCACAAGGCTGGACTGAGCCCAGCCGCATGGACTGGGCTGGTGTTCCAGCCCTCTGGTAACAGGGCTGGACTCAGCCCAGCCGCATGGGCTGGGCTGGTGTTCCAGCCCTCTGGTAACAGGGCTGGACTCAGCCCAGCCGCATGGGCTGGGCTGGTGTTCCGGCCCAAAAGAGGAAAAAATATGGACTCAGCCCAGCCGCATGGGCTGGGCTGATGTTCCAGCCCGCCCAAAACAAAACAAAAAAAACATTTAAATTCCTTTTTTTGTTTTTTATTCAATAACATACATAAAAAAAATACAAACACACACAAACATTTCTTTTTTTTATTATTATTATTATTACTTATCACTTCCTCTTTTCTTTTCTTTTTTGTTCTTTTTTTTTTTTTACATCCACATTTACATAAAATACAAACTAAAAAAAAATTACACAAATATTACATTAAACAATTACAATTACAAAAATTAACCCAAAAAACCGACTGAAATTACAGGGATAGCCTTCTGCCGCCGGAACAGTGTCCAGCTTGATTTCTGTGAGCAGGAACAGAGGCGGCGCGTGGTTCCACGCGCCGCCGCCACCAGAAAAAAAATCCAACAGCAGGGGGGTCCGGATCGCCTTCTTCCCCTCGTCCTTTCCTCGCCGGCGGTGTGAAGTAAAGCCACCTGCAAAGTCCAGAAAACGCAACAACAGTAGATTTTAATTTTTCTTGCTCCTTCCCGGATCTGTTCTCAAGTCTTCTTCTCCGTTTCGGATCTACAAATGGGTCTGCTGTGTTCTTTTTCTCCTCTGCTTCGGGTGCGGACGGCGCTGCTGGAGGCCGATCTGGTTTGTGGCGGCGTTGATGATCACGGGTCTGCGGGGAGAAGCAGTTGCGGTTGGCGGACGGCGTTGATGGTTTGGCAGGTTGGAGAAGAAACAGGGGCCGGCGTGCAGGGGAGGTTGGTGTCGGCTGGGAGAAGAAAAAAAATGGCTTCGGGGTGGAGCTGGGGGTTGCTGTGCTTGCTGGCGAGAAGAAGGAAAAAAAATCTGATGAGGGGGGGGCTGGTCTCGTTGATCAGCCGGGAAGAGGAAGAAAAAAAAAGAATCAGAAGATGGGGGTTGGTTGGCCGGATGCAGAGGGAAATGGGGTTTAGGCGATTTTGTATTTTTGGCCGAGAGGAAGACTAAGGAGACGGGGAGGGGCTGCCTGGCTTCTCTGGTTTCGGCCTTGAAAATGAGTGAAAAATGGGGAAAATCTGGCGATGGCTTCGGTCGGGAGAAAAAAAAAAAAAATCCCCAGGGGGGCGGCGGCCTTTTTTTGGTCAGGGAGAGCTAAATGTTAAGGTTTTTTAGGGTTTTCTTTTTTTTGTGTTGCCTCTCACTAATTGCAAAATTCCCCCCCCCCTTTTTTTTGAGTTTTCAACCTATATTTATAGGTAAAAGTTTGTTCAAACCTCCAAATTGGTCCCTCAACTTTTTTTTTGTAAATTTTGAGTTTTCTTGTTTTTTTTCTTGTATTTTTAAAACGAGCAAAATCAACGTCAATTCTATGAGAAAAATTGCGATTTTAAAATGACGCGTGAAAACTCGAACGCGTTCGAAAAAACAATTGAAAATTAAAATTCTTTTTTTAAAAAGACGTTGAAAATGCTAAAAACATTGCAAATATAATAAAAATATATTTTTTTGGATTTTTGTTGTTTTTCATTATTTTTGGATTTTTTGAAAAAATTTATAAAAAAGGTGGGTCAAAAATTGGGTAACAACAACTGGTTAACTCAAAGTCAAAAATGCAATGGCGGAGGTCGAGGAGGTAGGGAAGGGTTCACACTTCACAGGGATCCAATCCCTGCAAGGAAATATTTTTTCTAACCCTCTCCTTAACTGTTTACAATTTTAAAAATAAAATAGCTGAAATTTTAACTTTTTAAAATAATTCTTTTAATTTAGCCCTTTTAATTTTATTTTCTTGCTCTGTCCTGCATGTATTGATGTATGTGAGAAGTAATCAGTTTTCATATAGGTAGCCTCCATTTAAAATTTTTTGAGATTTTTTGTTTTTCGTTAAAATTATTAAAAAGATTAGGTATTGTATAGAAAACTATTTTACACTATTTGTGCTGTCAATTATTCCTCAAATAGCTAGTAATTTATGTGAGTATATGAAAACAATAATTATTTATTTATATCTTATTTAATATTAATGAAATTCCCATTTTCTCAATAAAAAAATTATCCATTATGAAACAAATATACGTTTTTATTTACTACACATGTATTTATTATGCCACGCACTCCAAGGCACACGAATGTTAGAAATTTATTTTTTCAAGAAAAATCAACAAAACCTAAAAAAATCTAGCTAGCTAGATAAGATAAAAGTGTGTGATTGGTATTGTGAATATTTTATAAAATTAAATTTTCCTTAAAAATATATTAAAATACTTTTTAACTTTAACATTGATATATTAAGACTATTTAAAAACACTAATAATATATTAAAATACGAAGTAATGGTTATATATATAGCCATAAGTTGCAGCAAGACGGGAACCCCTGCGATAAGGCGATTCGTCAACTTGCAAGGGCTGATAAGATTTGCTTTCACATCAACAGCTTGTTTGTTTTTTTATATTTAGCCGTTCTCTCTATTTTTATTCAATTAGGGCATCTCTAATTTTGGAGGGTAACACCTACATGGACACAACCGCTTATTTATGTACATCCACATTGGTCCTATGAACAGCCACCTCTTCCTTCCACATTCCAAATTTGTCTAAAATTTTGGAGTATCTTAAAGAATATTTTCATCTCCTGATTTGTTTCTTAATTATAGCAACCTTTTATGTTAACCCAATCATATTCCGACACAACCTTAAAGATTTGCTTGATGTCAGCATTTATTTTCAGTGCTCAGAGCGGATAATGGGGTCAAACCAATCAATTTTGTTTTGGATACAGAGAACTTTGCTCTGGCAACACCACCTCCACACTCGAAGATTTGAAAGTGATCAAGATTCTTTGGGTTCCCTTTCTTATCTTTCCTAGCTTTATAAGGAATCTTGAAGGGCAAAAGCAAGGCAACATTGCTATCTTAATCTGCTTTAACGCTGCAGTCCTCCATTTCATTAACAGCAGTAGGAGTTTGCTTTGCAGACCATAATACAGCTCTCTTCAAAGATAAAGAAGGAAGGTTAGCCCGTCACTTCTTTTACGTGCTAATCTTGATACGGTATCTTCTTCTATTGATATTATATGTGTGTAGATATTACATGCATCCATGTATGTATTCAAAGTGGTTTCTTGAATTGACATTGGCTACCAAGGATTCCAGATTCCGAATCGCAGGGAAATGCACTATTTTCATGTTCTTCTGTTAAGATTCCAGATTGATAGTTCTTGTTTACTCGTGCCTTTATGCTTCAAGATACATGATATTAACGTTGGCTTATAATCTTGTGTAGGGGCTAGCCATGACTACTGCTAATGCAAAAATTGATGCTCCTCCTCCAACAAGACCTGGGGTTTGTGTCAATATTTCTTTGCTTGCCTAATCATGGGATAGTGAATTTCTTACAATCAATGAAGTTAAAAATGATGCTGACTCTTTCTGTGATGGCCAGGGAAAAGCTAAAGGAATTGTAGTTTGCTGGTTTCTTGGACTAGGGTCTCTAATCTCATGGAACAGTATGCTGACCATAGGAGATTACTACTATACTTTGTTCCCGGTAGGTTTCTCATAAACATTAATTCACTAATTAATTTTTGAAAATTGCATAAGTTATATTTGTCCTTGTTCTTAAGAGTATGGTAGCGTTTAAGGTTTTGAGATTCATTGTTTAAACATTCATGGAGCCTAAACAAGGTAATATGGTCACTTGGAGTAGCAAAACTATCTATTTGATGATCCTTTTCTTCGTGTTTGAAGAAATACCATCCTTCAAGGGTGCTTACCCTTGTTTATCAACCATTTGCAATCGGAACAATGGCAATACTGGCATATAACGAGGCAAAAATCAATACTAGAAAGCGGAACATAGCCGGTTACATACTCTTTACTACAAGTACTCTGATGCTTATGGTTGTAAGTAACATGAACAACTCCTATCTATTACGGTTTAATTTATTTCCCATCAATTTCAATTCATGACTCATTGATTCTGATAATCGTGACAGGTGGATTTGGCCACATCAGGAAGAGGAGGCGTTGGACCTTTTATTGGTATATGTGCAATTGTTGCTGCTTTTGGAGTTGCAGATGCTCATGTTCAAGGTGGGATGGTTGGAGACATGGCTTTCATGTGTCCAGAATTCATGCAGGTTAGATTCTTGGAATTCGTTTTCAATTGGTCTTACACTCTAAAATGCAAAGAACTTTCCATCTTACCACACCTTGGATGTCTTTTCCTGCAGTCTTTCTTTGCTGGGTTGGCTGCATCAGGAGCTCTGACCTCTGGTCTGAGATTGATCACAAAAGCAGCATTTGATAAATCTAAAAATGGTCCTCGCAAGGGAGTTAGTATGTCACTTTTCTTTGAGCAATAGAGAAACTTGCTGTCTTATACTGCTATTTCTTTTATTGATCAGCTGGAATTTCTACTCGACACTTACACTGGTCATATGACTGCAATTAGAAGAGATTGACCCTTCTCCTATGCTGTTGTGGTTTGTAGTCTCATAGTGATTAGTTTGTAATTCCTGAAAATGGAACTAGGACTTTAGCAGAAAAAGTAAAAGGAGAATAAACAAGTTATATAACTTGAGCAGAATAAAAATAATAGCCACACAACTTCAGATCAGTTGGCAAATCCGATTCGATTTTTTTCTTAGGACTTCTCGTTTTGTGCTGCAGACTTGATTGATGAGTATTTCTTGATTGCCAATGTTTGCAGTGCTATTTCTAGGAATTTCCACTTTCGCGGAGTTCCTATGCGTGTTGCTGTATGCATATCTCTTTCCTAAACTGCCAATAGTGAAGTACTACCGCTCAAAGGCAGCCTCTGAAGGATCAAAGACTGTTTCAGCTGATCTTGCTGCTGCTGGCATCCAAACACCAGCAGACCATCAAGTATTTCCACAATTTTTATTTTTTATTTTTCTTTGGTGTTCATTTTCTTGAAAAGATGACCATTATTTCTCATATTGCATGCTGCTCAAGGATAAGTTCCATGCCCTTGTCTAAAATTTATTTTCTTCCGTTCTTGCAGGCTTCTGATGTTGCCAAATCTCCGGAGCGATTAAGCAACAAACAACTATTGTTCCAGAATATAGATTATGCACTTGACCTATATTTGATATACGTGCTGACATTGTCGATTTTCCCGGGATTCTTGTATGAAAATACTGGTGAACACCAGTTGGGAACATGGTGAGTTCTCATTTGTCAAGCAAGATTCATTGCCATTATACTTTTCTACGTGGCATGTCATTTCTGTTTGATACTCCTAGGTGCATCCATTATACTTTTCTAGAACTGCATTTTGAGTTTCCTTTCTGATTTTTTAATTAAAGACCTCTACATGTCCAAACTTTGATCATGTTATGCTAGAAAATTCATGATTTGATCTATAACTTTCTTACTTATCATGATCAATGATGTTTCAGGTACCCTCTTGTTCTAATTGCAATGTACAATGTGCTGGATCTCATCTCAAGATACCTCCCCCTTGCTCCATGGTTGAAGTTGGAGTCAAGAAAGGGCCTCATGATTGCAATTCTCTCTCGTTTCCTACTCGTTCCCGCATTCTACTTCACTGCGAAATATGGTGATCAAGGATGGATGATCTTTCTCGTTTCTTTCTTGGGACTAACAAATGGCTACCTCACTGTCTGTGTCCTAACAATTGCACCAAGAGGCTACAAGGTTGGTTACCATATACCATGATTTTCAGTGCTTCAAATGCAATATCTTTGTTTTGCTTACACATGACAATCTGTTGATGGCTTTGGTTTTGCAGGGGCCCGAGGCAAATGCATTGGGCAATTTACTTGTGCTATGGTTATTGGGTGGCATATTTTCAGGGGTTTCCCTCGATTGGCTTTGGCTCATAGGCAAAAAGAATGCCTTCTAGAGAGCCAAATCTATCTGCGACTGATAAAGAAAGTCGGCTCCTTTCCATCGATGCTATGTTCATATTCGATAGCCATTCCTCAAATTGTCACAGCCACAAAGTCACCTGACGAAAACCAGACATTAGGATGGTGGTAGTGATTTATCAAGGAATTTGATTACTGCTCTGTTAGTTCTAAGCATGTTTTAGCCAACATGTCTCAATGCTGAACCACATCTAAATACCAAGCACAATTATGAAATTATATTTAGAGGTTAATTATGATATTGTTTTATTTTACATGTAGTTATTTCTCGTTCTGTCTAGTAATGAACCAGCTTACTCAAAGCATGTTCCGAGTCGGTTTTTTTAGAACGAAAATGGATATTAACTTATTTAAATTTAAGTGATACAATAAATGATTTGCTATTTGAATAACCAAACCAACCCCATGCAAGACCCAACAAAGTCAACTCAAATTAGTATAAAAACCACTTTGGATATTTACATGGATGCATGTGATATCTACGCACATATAATATCAATAAAAGAAGATACCGTATCAAGATCAGCACATAAAAGAGGTGATGGGCTCTCCTTAATTCCTTCTTTATATTTGAAGAGAGCTGTATTATGGTCAGCAAAGCAATCTCCAACTCTATTAATCGAGGTATATGCAAGCTCACCCGGACACTCACGTTAAACTAAAAAAGAAATATACTGCAAATCAACTTTATGGTTGTAATTCAATTAGTCAAACTCTATATTTATTCCTTAGATATCATCACTTTAAGTCTTATAAACATCAGGGCTGTTAGAATTTTACATGGTCGTTAAATATTTTAGGACCCATGAGATTGGTCGAAGTACGCACAAGCTAACCTGAACATCTACTTTTATAAAAAAATAAAAAAATAAAAAAAGAAGTTCTATGTTTCAAAAGCGCTTTTGAAAAAATTTAAATTTTTTTTTAATTTTTTTTTAATTTCAAATTAATAAGTTTTTAGTGTTTTCAAATCATTTTGATGTGTTGATGTCAAAAATGATTTTTAAAAAATGAAAAAAATATTATTAGCATGCATTTTAGCACAAAAAGTTATTTGAGAAACAACAACAACCACACTATCAAACAAGCTCTTGAAAGACTGCAGAGTTAAAGCAAATTAATATAGCAATGTTGCTTTGCTTTTTCCCTTGAAGATTCCTTAAAAAAGCTATGAAAGATGATAAAGGGAATCCAAAGAATAATAAGAAAAGTTTAATAAGATCATATTCTCAAATGAATTTAAAATTAATAGAGTTGATAAATATATTTATTTAAAAACAGAAATAAATTTTATATCATTGCTTGTCTTTATGTGAATAATATACTAATTTTAAGGAGTAATAATCATATAATCAAGTTTATTAAAAAAATATCAACTATCATGTTTAACATAAAAAACCTTGAGTGTTATAGATATCATACAAGAAATACAGATTTCCAATATATTTAATATATTTCTATTGTTTCAATTTCATTATATTGAGAAAATTATCAATAAAATTTTTACAAATAATAATAACACTGTTAAAATATAAATTAATATAAATATACATCTATTCAAGCCTTTTACAATTCATAACATATATTACACTTTCAATTACTCAAATATTTATATTTTGGTTTTGCTTACACATGACAATCTGTTTATTGTTTTGCTGGTGCTGGGGCTGAGGCAAATGCTTTTGGGTGGCGTTGTTTTCAGGGTCGCTCTTGATTGACTTTGACTTATAATGATAAATGTTAAAGAAACATTTTAATTTAATAATTTAAGTTGTTAAGTAAGATTATAAAATATAATTTATATTATTTTTTAATGTACCTTCTCAAGTGAAAGTTTTTGGGTTTGAAGCTTGCACATACCCACATTATCTTGTGCTTAATTTTTATCAAATAAATAGGGATGGTGAGATTCGAACTTGAGACCACTTGGTCATCAAAGTTCTGATACCATGTCAAAGAATCATCTCAACCTAATAACTTAAGCTGTTAGATGAGGTTTAAGATATGCATAGGCGGAGGCATGTCAAAGGCTATGGTAGGCTTTAGCCTAGGTCAAGATTTTATCAATATTTTTTAACTAGTTTTATGTAAAAAAAAATTATAATTTTCAATTAAGTTATCAAAAAAATTCTGAAAAATTGCGTGGAGCCTTCTAATATGATGCTTTAGCCTGGGCTAAAATTTCAGAATTTTTGAAGAAATTTAGAAATTTGATGAAAAATTTGATCAGTTTTATGTTATTGGTAGTAATTTTTAATCCGACCATTAGATCGAGTTGAAATTTTACGAGGGATCTTAAAATATATTGAATAAAATCTAGTTAAGAGTTTAGGATGAACGAAGCTTAGTAGTGCTAACAAAAAGAAAAGAACAGTCAAATAAAAGTAAAATGACTCATTAAGAGTAAAATGATTATTTGCCATTAAAAAATAAAACAAATCAGCTCTTTCTTCTTTTTATATGTTGCCGTCTGAGCAAAAGTAGAATAGAAGAAGAAAGAAAAGAAAAGGCAAAAGAGAAATAGAAAAAAGTAAGGGAAAAACATAAAAAAAATTCCAAGGAAAAAAAAAAAAAGTGAAAGAATAACCTTGTAAATTTACAAAGTCCAACTTATAAAACACTAATTTAGGGAAGAATCAAGTGAAGGAAGAAGGAATTAAAAGAGGAAAAAAAATTAATTATTTTATTTTCCAGTTGACATGAGATTGTTATTTTATCCCAGTTGAGGGGTTGTTATAATATTGATTCAGATTCGATTATAGATGAATTATATTCCACAAGACATCGAAAGATGTATCTTTAATAGTGAGTTTATTTTTACTTTCGCTTTAATTTTATGTACTTTCAAATTTATTTTTTAATATTTTGGATAGTGTATTTGAATTAAAACTTTATTATTAATTTTAAAAATTCATGTACATAAGTTAATAATCGATCTTAAAAAATATTTATATATTTATTTAATAGCCCCGGACAAAAACAATTCCTGGCTCCGCCCTTGAAAATATGATTTATATTATTTTTTAATAAAAAGAAAAGCCTTCCAGAGAGCCAAATCTATCTGCAACTGATAGAAGAAGAAGAAAAAAAAGAAGAAAAAGAAGACGATGACGCCGCCGCCGCCGCCTAAGAAAGTCGGTTCCTTTCAATTGATACAATGGTTACATTCTATGGTAGCCATTCCTTAACTTGTGATAGCAACGAAGTCACCTGCCAAAAGCCATAGACATTAGGATGGTACTGATTTGTGAAGGAATTTGATTATTACTCTGTTAGTAGTTATAAGCATGTTTTAGCTAACATGTCTTCGAGTTAATCCGTGTGATCTCTGATTGGTTGAATTAAATCCATGTCAACTCAAATAATTTTATTTTTTATTATCTAAAATGATATAATTTTGTGATAGATTTATATTGATCTATTTATAATTCGGATCTTAAACCAGATTTGGTCATAGATAAGATATGAAATCTATGATTTTGTGTTCAGGAATAACATAAAAAAAAAATGTGTATTTCAAGGGAGCAATGTTTCTCATCTATCGAAGCACTTATTTATTTATCTTGAAATATATTTAGGTGTGTTTGATATTGTATTTTGGAAGTAATTTTTTAAAAAATTAAAATTATTTTTTTAATTTTATTTTTGCTTCAAATTAATATATTTTTAATATTTTTATATCATTTTGATGTATTGATATCTAAAATAATTTATTTTTTAAAAAAAATTTATTTTAATATATTTTAAAATAAAAAAACATTTTAAAAACAACTAATATTACACTTTCGAATACACTCAAAGTGTGACCATGTAAACAAATAAAAACAATAGAATAAATAGCAAACCATAATTCAGAAACGAAAATTAGATTCTTGGACATATTTTTAGAGGAAGATTTTCAGAAAAGCAAATTTAGGTATGAGCACTCCAATACGATTAAAATCAATGTAATGAAGTTCATAGGATACATTTAATTTGGTACTTCCGGCGGAAAGGAACCATCAACTATAATAATATCTCGAATTTTCTGGTTTTGGGCTTTTAGGTATTCTGGTCACAGGCCTGGAATTGAAATTCCACCTTCTGTTTTCGGCTTGAGGGATTTGGGTCTTGGTTTGGGATTTTTCGTAAGACCTTTTGTTTTTTGTTTTTCATTCAAGGGCTTTAGGGAATTTCGATCTTAGTTGAGTACTATTTGACTGGAATAAAAAATAACCAAAATAATAATAATAATAATAATAATAATAAGAAGAAGAAGAACAATAACAACAAAAACTTTATGCAATTTTTTGGTCCGTTATATATGTGTGTGTGTGTGATTTTCCTTTCAATTTTCTTCTCATTTTAATTTATGATAACATTTCTTTGATCAAGAGTTTAAAGGTAGTTTCGAAGCCCTGTATCCCTTAAGGAAGTACTCTGTCTTTTGTTTTTCTTTTTACACTTATAAAATGTCTAATTTCCTACACTATCCTTCTATAAGCTCATAGTGTTGTACGTTTGGAAACTACTGAATTGGGGAAGTTTACGTCTTTTTGCTGAACGCTGGTTAATTATACATATTTTTAAGTGTAGGAAGTGTTGTAGTTTTTATGTTTTTTTTACTTGGAAAAAAATTAAATTTTTGTTTTTTTAATGATTTTAATGTGTTAATTTAAAAATTAAAAAGAAATATTTTAAAAAATAAAATTACTTTTAAAAATCACATCTTACCATAATATGAAAACACACTTATCTTTCAAAGTATGGTTTATGCTTAGAAGCCAGTTCGAAGCAGCATGGATCTTAATTGATTCAAACTCCGAGTACCGATTCTGTCTCTTTCTAAGTTTGAGATACACTCAATCGCATTGGCACATGATTTTAATTAATTAATTAATTCATTCATTCATGTTTTATTTATTTATTTTATTTTTGGGTTTTGCTTAGAAGCAACATCCAATTCACGAATTGACTTGTGAATGTACAATTCATGCAATTATTATTATTATTATTATAATATAAAATCAATCTTATATCATTATTACAATCACTACTTACCCTCTTGTTTTGGGGATGGAATTGGGACTGCAAAGTGCAAACTGCAAACTGCAGAGTAATGGGAGCTAATAATTGGCCATGTCCCTTTGGACTTTTATGTTTTTTTTTTTAATTTTTTATTAACATTGGTATTCAAGTAATTTACACGTACCTCGATTAATGACCATATAAATCTTTACTGACCCTAAAATTTATAAAACTCGAGTCGATAAGCTCTAAAAAACCATCTTAAAACCTAACCAATCTATCAACACTTTCAGGATTTGGCTTTTACATTCCTTGAAATGCTAGCCAGGCTAAAAGAGGCACTGTTGACGAATCTACATCGTTTTCAAATCTTTGAAGAATGGGACGTGTATTATCAGGACTTTGTTTTTGTTTTTTGTGTTTTTTTTTTTATATAATATTAAGGAAAATTGTTCGTGGTGCCTGCTGTCTTGAAGAAAAGAAAAACTTGTTGGTGAATGCTTCAACTTGTGTTAAACGTTTTTAGATCAATTATCTATGACACCCTTTCCTTCAATTGCCAGATTAGTTAGAAAAACAAATTTAATAAATTATGCAAAAATTATTGTAGCTCTCTTGTTTCACGCATGTGATTCATTCAGATAGTCAAAGTGATCAACACTGTCTTGAAACCCCAGAGTTAGATTTGTTTTCTTGATCATCCGCTAGAATTCAAGATTGGTAAGTTAAGTTTGCTCATGCTTCTCTGCTCCAGGAAACATGGTAAGTTGATCATGTTTGTTTCTTTTGAACATTGACTGATTCCTGGTATTCAGTAAGAGCTCGTCATGACCATTCCTAGTGGAAGCAGGGTGCCGGCACCAATGCTTACGGCTCTCAAGTTTTGTTTCATTGATATAATAATGATGGGTTGATGGGATTTCTTCCAAGTAATGAAGTAAAACATGGCATTGACTCAATTTATGTGATATTGGCCAGGGAAAACATAAAGCCATTGTAGTTTGTTGGTTTCTTGGACTTGGATCTCTTGTCTCATGAACAGTATTCTAACCATTGAAGATTACTACTATGATTTGTTCCCCGTAGGTATCTCACTGTTATCTTCTAGTATTTGTTTTTGAAGCTAAATTTTCTGACATTAGTTATATTCATCCTGTCTTTACTGGTGTGCTAGATTTTTCAATCCTGTTAAAGCTAGAAAAGCTTATATGTTCACTTAGGAATGCATTGAAAGGGTTTGATTTTAAGGCTGACTGTTTCTTTTCTACCCTTCAAAATTTAGGGAAAATCTTCAGCAAATAGTTAACTAGATTCAGTGTAGGATAGATTTGACTTTCTATCTCGTCCATATTAGATTGTTATGCTTGCTAGTGGGGGATTAGCATATTCTTTGATTTTGTGATAACTGAGCGAAGATTGATGGTCTGACTGATCATCCATCTGAGTATTTAGTAGCTGAAGTCTTATGTCTCTCCACAATCTCAATATTTTGGATGGCAAAAGTGTCTATCTGACAGTGCTTTACTTTCTGTTTGAAGATATACCATCCTTCAAGGGTACTTACCCTTGTTTATCAACCGTTTGCCCTTGGAACAATGGCGTTACTGACATATAATGAGGCAAAGATCAATACTAGAAAGCGGAACATAGCAGGGTACATGCTCTTTACTGCAAGTACGCTGATGCTCATTGTTGTAAGTGCTGTACATGTCATCTTCTCTTTTTATAGTTTACTTTGTGTCATCCAATCCAATTCATCTTTCGGTTCTGGTAATATCCGTGACAGGTGGATTTAGTCACTTCAGGGAAAGGAGGAGTTGGACCTTATATTGGTATATGTGCAGTCGTCGCTGCTTTAGGAGTTGCAGATGCTCATGTTCAAGGTGGAATGGTTGGAGACTTGTCTTTCATGTGCCCTGAATTCGTCCAGGTAATAACACCTCGTAGAATTCTTGTAATGTTGTTCAAGAGCTTATAACGCTATTCTGGATTTTGAAAGAATTTTCCGAAATTAAACCATGTTGTTTTTTGTACTGCAGTCTTTCTTTGCTGGGTTGGCAGCATCGGGGGCTCTGACTTCTGCTTTGAGGCTACTGACGAAAGCAGTGTTTGAGAAGTCTAAAAATGGTCTACGAAAGGGAGTTAGTATGTCACATTTTCTTTAACCAATACGAGACTCATTGGCTTTCACTGCTCTTTCATAAATATCATTTGCAGCAGAGCTTCAGATTTTTAGGTTTACATATCTAGTCTACATGAATGTAATATGAATCTTGGTATATGACCTGCCTTTGATGCTAGAGACTCGATTGATATATTACTTGATTACCAATTCTTGCAGTGTTATTTTTGGCAATATCTACTTTCTTGGAGTTTCTATCTGTTCTGCTGTATGCATTTCTCTTCCCTAGACTACCGATAGTGAAGTACTATCGTGCAAAGGCAGCTTCAGAAGGATCAAAGACTGTTTCAGCTGACCTTGCAGCTGCTGGCATCCTAAAACCTGAAAACCAGGAGGAGGTGCTGCATTTTCCTTTTAATGTTTTTACCTGGTCTGTTTGGTGTTCAAAGAAATTTGTTTCTGATCCTTGAGGCCTATCAGTTTAGGGCACTCTTGCACGCTGCAGACGATGACAAACCCCCGGAACGGTTGAGTAACAAAGAACTATTCCTCCAAAATACAGATTATGCACTCGACCTGTTTCTCATTTATGTGCTGATACTGTCGATTTTTCCGGGGTTCTTATATGAAGACACTGGTAAACACCAGTTGGGCTCATGGTAAGTGCTCATCCATGGCATAGCATAATTCATTTAAAAAGACCTTGAAAACAATTTTTCTCCCTTCTTCTTCTTCTTCAATTTCCTTGTTGTCCCGCATCAAGCAGGTGACTGTATCCAATGCTCCTTGCTATATCCATGCTTCAACTGCAATTTCAGTTTCCTTTCTGAGATTTCTTTCAACGCAGAATGCATACTTGGCCAAACTTGATAACAAAGAATGATCTAGAAGTAAATTCTCATGATTGGTGATTTTCCAGGTATTCTCTTGTTCTGGTTGCAATGTTCAATATTGTGTGGGATCTTATATCAAGATATATTCCTCTTGTGGAATGCTTGAAGCTGGAGTCTAGAAACGGCCTCATGATTGCTAGTCTTTCTCGTTTTCTGCTCGTTCCTGCCTTCTTCTTCACAGCAAAATATGGAGATCAGGGATGGATGATCATGCTAACCTTTTTCCTGGGATTAACAAACGGTTATCTCTAGTTGGGCTTGATATGCTTGTTTAGCTACATTTTCAGTCATACCACGAGCATCTTATGCTAATAATTATGATATTGGTCTGTCTTGCAAGAACCAACACACCTACTTTTATGATACATAACTAAGAAAGAAAGATAAATTCATTTACAATATGAAAGGACAATTAAAAAAAAAGTTAAAGAGAAAAAAAATAGATTGGAGTTATGTAAAATCTGCAATATTTTTCATTAATCATCAAAACTCCCCAATATTTTAAAAAATAAGATATAAATACTAAAATCCTAACTAGAACAAGCAATTGAGCTTATGGCTCACTAAATAAAATATTTAATAATAATTAAATCAAACCCAACAAATAAAGTCTAATTAATAAAAAATAATTAAAGATTTATATAAAATGAACTAAAACATAAGTTAAAATCCAATATCTTAATAATTTAAACTATTTTCCATTATTATAATTAATAGATGTATGTAAACAATGTTTTGATGCGTAAACAATATTTTAGGTTCAGTGTCCCTTCAAAAACTGAAAGAAAATTAGATTTGTAAACAGTTTTCTTACATAACCATTCTCGGATAGGACAAATCCCTTCAGATGGGCCGAATAAGATTTCTGTCATAGAACTCAATCTTTCCTCCTTGAGGGTTCAAATTTCAGTCCATTCTGGTGAATTCCCTAATTTAATGATAGATAGTAATGGATTATTGACCCGCTATTTCTCTTAATGTAAAAGAAATATAAATATTATTAATAAAATAATAATAATTATGAACTCAAAATATGATATATATTGAATAATATTTGTTTTAAAAAAATATTATTATAGTAATATATTAGATGATACTGTTTTTGAAATATTGAAATGATAATATATTAGATTGGCCCAAGTTAACTTGTTAAATTTATGACTTGAGTTATGATAATATGATAATTTTATAAAAAATAAATTAAAATAAATTATGAAGGTTAAATACTAAACAATTTAATGTTGAGAGATGAAACTTAAAAAAAAATTAAATTAAAAAAGGAAAAAAAAACTACATCTGTTAATTCGGGTTAACCTGTTAAACTCGCAACTCAAGTCATGAGATCAAGATAACCCCATAGAAAGTAAATAAAAAAAATTACAAACCCCAGTATCCAACCATATTAGGTGACATCTTTTTAAAATATTGATATGGTGACATATTAGATTGTATTTTTTTAAAATACTAAGATGATGACATATTAGATCGACTTGGTTAACATATTAAATATTTGATTCGAGTCATGAGACTGTGATAACCCTATAGAAAATAAATCAAAAAAATTCTGAAGGCCAATTCCTAATCATCCTAATATTGAAGGATAAAAAAAAAAAAAAAGGAACAAATAAAATAAACTACCCATATCGACTCAGGTTAACATGTCAAACCTGTGACTCAAGTTATGAGATCAGGATAACCCCACAAAAAGCAAATAAAAAAATTATGAAGTCTAAATTTTAATCAACTTCATGTTAAAGGGTGAAAAAAATAATTAATTGAAAAAAAAGTCAAAGAAAAAAACAAACCGATTATCTGAGCTAACTTGTTAAACCTACGACCTGGGTCATGAGACTAGTATAACTTCATAAAAAGTAAATAAAAAAATTATAAAGCTTTATTTTCAATATATCTAAAGTTGAAGGCTGAAATCGAGAAAAAAAGCTAAATTCATAAGACTCAAATGACTCCACAAAAAGCAAATTGAGAAAAAATCGAAGGATCGAAATCGAAAAAAAAAAGGATTGTTGGAGAGTGAAACTAAAAAAATCAATTACAAAAGAGGTAAAAAAATTGAACCAAGTCAACCTGCTAAACCTGCAACTTGGATCATAAGATCGGGATAACCCCACAAAAAAATATATTATAGAACCTTAGTTCTAACAAATTTAATGTTGAAAATTAAAATTGAAAAAAAAATTAAATTTATGAAACTAGTATATAACCCAATAGAAAAAAATAAAATAAAAAATAAAAAACAAAATAGATCATTATAAGATAAATTTGAAAACATAAACTAAAAAAAAAAACACAAGCACTATTGGATGGAGTAATATTTCATTATCGTGACTACAATAATTTAACCACACTGTTTAGTGATTTTGTTAATATTTTGTGATCCGAGATGAACTTAAATTTGAATGCAGAAGCACTGATGTGAAGCCCATAATAGTAATAACTAGTCCATGGTTGGGGAGAGCCAGCATGGTTCCTTGGCATTGCAAGCACGGTGGTCCGATCATTAATATCCGGTCGAGCCACGAGGAGGCTCTGATATAAGATATTTTGAGGCCAGTCCTCCTCCATAGCAACCATAAGGACAACCAAAGGCGCAGCAACAATGCCAAAACATACCACTCTATATGACTAGTGCCACACCCACACCCACTTGAATCATTCCTAAAACGTAGACCTTCGAAATCGAAATGTTTGAAGTGAAAGCTGAATATTAGCACATTGATTCCATCTACCGGTATATTTATTTTTATATTTTAAAAGTATTTTTAAAAAAATTAAATTTTTTTATTTTTTTTTATTTTTTTTAGTATTTTCATATTATTTTAATGTCAAAAATAATTTTTAAAAAATAAAAATATATAAATTATTTTAATATATTTTTAAATAAAAAAATTTTAAAAAATAATTATTGTTAGTTTTACAAATATCCTAAAAAAAACCTGTTTAGTTGGAAGAGATCTTGAGCTGGAAGGTTTGATGAGGGGCCGGGTGTTAGGTTTGACCGTTCGGTTTGATGATTTGTACATGGGCAACTGATGTGACTAATTATCAGGATTTTCATAAAATTGCGAGAGGTAAGACAATTGATGCAATGTCCCTTGAATTATTAAAAGGAATTTTTTTTTTAATTTGGAAAACATTACGGTGTTGCACTTTTTATATCAACAACAACGAAGCTCCTCAATTTTTTTTTTTTTTAATTTCTAGACTTTGTTTTCTTCCAATTAGACCCTTTTACAAACTAATTTGATGAAATTAGGCTCTTCCTATTCTTCTTCTCTTTTTTTTTTTTTTCAATTTAGCCCCCTTTTCTTTTCCATTCCCCCCTTTTTTATTTCAATTTTTTTCTTCTCAATTTCATTGTTGTTACTAATTTTTGGACTCCATATGCTAAAGATGGTGTGTACCCCTTTTAAACCAAGTGCAGGAGTGTAGCTCATGTTTGATGGAAAATTGACAAAAGCGGAGGAGAAAGAAATATTTTTTTTCGAACCCTGTTTGAGCTGTTTTCTACTCTTTTTATCCCCCCTTGTTGCCAAAAGCATCAGGTTTTTTTAAGTTTATAAGGAGTTTTTATATAAATCCCTTAGAATATGCATTTTTTTTTAAATGATTCTGCTGCTGTCGCAATTTTTTGTTCCAACTTAAGCTCTGATTTCAAATTGGTTTGGTACGATATTTGACCATCATAGCTATATTTTGTCACTCATGACCTGTTGAAAAATTGACCTACACCTTTATTGGGTCCTAGTGATCACTGTTCTTAGGGCTGACTCTCAGTCAGATTTGGATGCTCGGCATTGTCAGATCAAGAACCTTTTTGACCAACCAGATTCCTGTAAGATTCTGTTATCTAAAAAGATTTTATCTCACTTTGAATCCTTCATCAAAGTTGTAGTCCGGGACACATAGATGAATTTGGCCTTTTGAATTGCTTGATTTCGATATTAGAAACTCAAGATATTCATGTTTGAAATCTAGCATGAAAACATAGAATCCTACCGCAAGGTTTCTAACCGTGTTTGGTTGCAATTCTGTTATTCAAAACGAATTTATCTCATTTTTTATCCTTCCTTAAAGTTGTAGCTTTAGAAGTGTAGATGAATTTGGGACTTTTGAATCGCTTGATTTCGATATCAAAAGCTCATAATATTCATGTTTGAATATCTAATGTGAAAGCAGAGAATTCTACCGGGAGAAGGATCCTGACCCGAGTTTTGCACTAAAGACTCTATTTCCATCACAAATTTTTTTGATTTGTTCTTAGTTCATACTCTCAGTCATATCGGTATGCTCGACATTGTCAGTTTCTGAAGTAGATCAGGAGACCTTTTTTGACCAACCAGATTACTGCTAGATTTTGTTCTCCAAAACGATTTTATCTCACTTCAAATCCTTCATCAAAATTGTAGTCCTGGACATGTAGATAAATTTGAACTTTTAAATCACTTGATTTCGATATCAGAAGCTCAAGATATTCCTATTTGAATATCTAGTGTGAAAGCAGGGATTCCTGCTGCGAGAAGGATTTTTGCTCGAGTTTGTAAGGATATAATTGCAAGATGCTTAAAGTTTGAAGACCAATTGCAAGCCAATTTGAAGCCTTTTTTTTTTCTTAACCAAGAACCAAATGGAAAAGACGCTAAAATAAGAAAGTTGATTGAAGATAAAATTACAAGGAAGAAAATGAAGAACCACATTTTTTTTCTGCACATCTATCCCAATTTTTCTTTCCTTTTATCTACAATTTCCTGTTTGGTTTCCATGTTTCTCTTGCTGGATTGGAGAGTTCCAGACCACGTTTTTATTGCCTTATTTCAAAGGAAACAGCTGGTGCCTCATGGTCCTAGCTGTGGAATAAAAAGAAAGGAGCTGTGTCACCCTTTGATCAATGGAAACTAAGTGCTGAAAATCAGAATAGGAATCAGAATATTTCAATTTCTTTTTGCATTTTATTTACTGCAAATCAGCAAGGATTTGCATCCTAGAATTAATGCATTGAATCTTTCCTAAATAGAGATATATTAGACTATATATAAGCTCCTCTAATGACCTAGCGAAGAGAGGAGAGAAAAAAGGGGAGAAAGCGCAGGAAAGAGAAACCATAAACAAGAAAGGACTGCCTTTTGGTCTTTGCTTTCATTTTTCTTTTTTTGCATATAAAAAGGGGAGAAAGAGCTGAAGCATACGACAACACTGATAGACTAGCCAGCAAGCCTTCAAACATCGTCGTTGTCCTTTCGTTCCCTGCATTGTTTTTGCTTTGTGTTTGCAATGTTCAAGTGAATTTTAATTCATATGAAAAGTAACGTGGTCTCTTTGCATGCATTTTGCTTTGTTCATTGAGAGGGCTGCACCCCTTTTTGTGTCCAGCCGGGTCATTTGCTTAGGCAAGTGACCCGACTGGACCTACTGTTTCCTCTTTTTTTTTTTTCAAGAAAATAAAAGAAAGAAAAAGAGATTTATGATTTTCTGGCATATTTATTTTAAGGTCTGAATTTTTTTTATGTTGTAAAAAAATATATCAATCTCATATTTAGAATGCCTGGTTTTCAACACAATGTGACAAATATAAATATATATCAAAAAAAATATTTTCACTCATACGACCAATACCCTAACATGTTTTGAACGCTCTTTTTTTATATAAAAAATATTGGAGGTTTCGAAATGTGTTTTCCAATGGATTTCTTAAATACAACTAAAATTATTTTTTTGCATTTCTGAATTTTACAATATGTTTGTAAAACTCCAAAGGGTATTGGCAAATATTCTAAAAAAAATAAAAAAATCTTATTTTGGGGGGAATTCATCTATTATTCACCCTTAATGTTTGGATAAAGAAATCTCAAAGGGATGAATATCCAAAATATTGTTGGGAATAACTTGTTATTATTCACTGTTACTATTTGGATAAAGAAACCCTAAGTGTTAAATATCAAAAATAATTTTCTAGGAATAATAAGTTATCACACATGCTTGAAAGAAGCCTTGATTATAATCGAGGACATTTCAATTTTTTAACAGTCATCCAAATTATTTTTAGATCAATTAGGTTAACCGGATCATGCTGGGACAACTCTTATACGATTTCACTTTAAACTTGGGTTAGACAAGGAGTCGGGTCAAGAGTTTTTTTCTTTTAATTTCATCATTTTTCTTTTTGAAAATTTTATTCTCAAACTTTTTATAACAGTCAACAAATTGTCTTTGGATTGACCAAGTTGGTTAGATCACGTCAAAACAACTCCCACACTATTTAATTTTAAATCGAGGTTAGACAAGAAGTTGGGTCATGATTTTTTTTTCTATCAATTTCAACCTCAAGATTTTTTTTATCGGTCAACCAGATTGTTTTTAGATTGACCAAGTCAACTAGTTTTAAAAGGTTTAAATTTAAAATCATGTTAGACAAAGATTTGAATTGAAAGGTTTAAAAGTTAATTTACCGGATCAAGTTTAATAATAATATTAAATAGTTTTTTATGACCTGAATATTGTTTTATTAAATTCTTAAAAAAAAATAATCCGACTGCCGCACAGCATACTCCAGTAAACAAGTTTGTATGCTCACAAAATATACAAAATAATCCGCCTGCATGACTACTACTGTCAAGGGCATTGAGACTTCAACAAGGCTTGAGGTTTGTGCTCAAACCTTGTCATAATCAGTAAAAGAACTATATCTATTCAATTTCTTGGAGTCCAGGGAAAAAAAATAAAGCGTTGTAAGTTTGCTGGATTGTTGAACTTGCGGCCCTTGTAGCATGGAACAGATTGTTAACCATAGAAAAATTCTAGCACAGGGCATCTAAAACAATCTCTAGCTGGTCGGAGATATTTCAGGTCTGCACTTGTTCTGGTTGCAGTGTACAAGGTGAGGGATCTTATATCAAGATACATTCCCCTTGTGAAATATGGTACTGATCATCGGGATAACAAATGGTTGCCCTCGCCGGGAGCATCCTTGCAGTGGCCCCGAAGGTTACACGATTAGTCAATACACTAGTTATGATGATGTGCAACAAAAGCATGTCTTTTTAGTGTTTTTGGTGATTAATGCTCTTGTTTTTTTGGTTTTGTAGAGACCTGAGCAAGATTCTTGGGGTAATCTGCTTATGGTTTTCCTTTTAGGAGGCTTATATGCTGGAGTTTGCCTTGATTGGTTGTGGCTCATAGGTGAAGGCAGCTTCTGAAGATCCAAGTTTATGTCACCGGTGATGAAAGTGGGTTCCTTTCTCTCCAATTCAATGTTGATCAATGAGAACATCAATTACCAATAGCATGACAGAATTGATCGGATAAAGGAACAACACTTTCACTTATGGGAGAAGCAACAGCAACAGAGCCACCGGCGACACACCGAAAATATCAGAGGAATCTTATCGCTGCTCTATGATTTTCTTACATGATTTTGACAGAGTGTCATGCTAGATGATCATCCCACAAAGAGATCCGCTAGGGAATGTTGTCATGCTGACGTAAATTCAGAAGGCCTTTTGGCAAGTGATACCAAAAGAGAGGCCAAACATGATGATCTCACGCGCTAATACCACCGAAATGAATCAAATCACATCCAAGACTAAGGGCACAACCTGACACGACTTGGTGCTCAGTACAAATCTTCTAATACAGTTCCAAAATATCTACTTCGAATATGGTTTTAAATTGGATTGTACAGTTTAATAGTAAGAGGACTGCTTGGATATTCTTACCGGAGTAATCACTATTTTGAGAAAGAGAATGAATCACACCAAGGCGTTTTTTTTTTTTAAAGCTCAATTTTTTTATTTTTTTTTGGAGGTGTTGTATAGTTTTACTAGTAGCAAATAATAATTGCGACACGTGAGTCGCAGATAATATCTGCAATTTTTATTTTGCATATGTAATCCTTGACACGCGAGTTGCAGATGGTATCTTTCACTTTATTTGAAATTTATACCTAGAAACCCTTTCTTTCCCTTTCTCTCATTCTTTCATCCTTTCTCTCTCTTTCTTTCCCCTATAGCCACCCAACCCTTCCCTCTTACCACCGTCAACAACCTTCCTCTCTCTCTCTCTCTTTCCACCGTGAAACACTCTCATAAAAGCACGAGATCACCCATCTCTCTCTCTAACCCCAGATCACTGACTATATATATCTCTCTCTCCACTACAGCCCATCCATTTTCATGCCAAAATAGCCACTATCGGTCACCATCACCACTCACATTCTACATTTAGAAGTATATTAACACTTTTCTTTTATCAATTTGATGTAATTTATGTTAATATGTGTTAATTTCATTTTATAGAATGTTAGGGTTTTGAATTAGGTATTAAGTTAATTAGATATAATTTGAGTTGATAATTAAGTTATTTTGTAAAATAATCAATGATTTTGGATTGTTGTTGATTGTGAATTAACAAAATTATTTTGGAAGAGTTAGCATTGATTTACGTTAAATTATGGATTATACCGAATTATATATAAATTAATAATATTAGCTATGAAATATAAGAATTTGATTGATAATTTTGTTATGGTAATAAAATCTGATTAATGTAGGTGTTCAGCGATTAATTTGATGAATTTAAGTTTTAGCCAATTGTATTATCGTTATAGTTTTGTTGATAAATTATACACTTTAATTAATCTCAAGATATTAATAAATTAGAATTGTTTTTGTTATGTTGTTTAACAGAATGTCTTATAATTTAGGAATATTATGCTTTTATGATGGTATCATTGTCAATATCGACAATGATATCATTTATAATGAAGGAAGCCATGAATTTCTAACAGCTACATTAGACATGTTTCTTAATGAGTTATGTAGAATATTATGTGATCGACTTTGCTAAAATATTTTTGAAATAGAAATTGAAATTACTTAGAGGATGCTGTAAGCCAATGTTAGTCAAGCTCCTTATATCGGTGTGCCAATCTGTAGTGACATGAGTGTGAATTTAATATTTGGGTTTGTGATGATTAATGAGACTAGTATGCTGAAGCTCTATTTAAATTGTAGACTTGAACGAGGAAACTCTTCTACTATGGATTTGACTTTGATTCCAAGTAACTCTCAGAAAACCACACAGACATCATGAGCAACCGGTCTATCTAGGTTAAGTGGTAATACAACTAGATAAATATCGGTGCAAAAAATTATTAATATGGAACCGTATTTGTGTATGATATATGCTTCATATTTCTATGGAAAATCCGAACCAAGTGATGACGAAGATGATTGTCATATTAATAAAGTTGAGGTTGAAGAGGAAGATGAAGAAGATAAGTATAATGGGGATGTTGAGTTAGTTGAGTCTATTAATCAATACATGACTCCTTCTACTCTTTTTACATAAAACATTTATTAAATACCAGATTAATGTTATTATGAATGATGACTACTAATTGGTTTCTAATGTATATATATATATATTCATTATTTAGTACGAGAGGCTCGGAAAGCAACAAAAGTTATCTGTGAAGGTGTAGATGAGATAAGATGTATTATGGCCAACACTACACTTAATTTATATCGTGGTGGATTTCAAGAGGTTGAGAAGACTGAGCATTTTAAAGTGGCATTAACGAAAGATGAGATTTTTTATTGTGGGAGTGTTAAGGATGTTGGTTTGTCCACTAGCATCCCAGGCTCATCCATGAGTGTCCTGGGCCCGTCATTGAGCATCTTAGGCTCATTCTCGAGAGTCTTAGGCCCATCCACGAGTTGAGATAATATTGGTCCTTCTCACACCTACATGGATATTACAGACCCATTTTCAAGTTAGATGAGTTAGGGTGGTGTTGTAAACTTGTCCACGAGTGTTCTAGACCCTTCTACAAGCTGAGACAATTATTAGAAATAGTTTCATATTATTATATGATATAAGTATTCTGAATAGATGTATATTTAGTTTAATTTTAATAAAATATTATGTTAATTATCGATTTAATTTTATTATTTATAATTGAAGATGTTATGTGCTGTTTATTTGAATTGTGTTTTGATGCTAGAAAAGTAGTTATTTTATTTTATGAATTGTGGGTTTTTTTTTTAGGGAGTTAATGGCAAAAAAAATTGTCCTAGAGAGAGTCTTATAGTTGAATTGCAAATCATATCTGCATTTTAAGTGCTGCAATTTACATCTATGACTCTTGAGTCGCAAATAAAGAATATAATTATCAAGTTGCAAACTATTATTTGGGATTGATCGATCAAATATACTAAATCACTAAATATTTTTTTTGCTTATGCTATTGTACTAATTTTTTTACAACTGTTCTAAGTATCCTAAATAGTATACTCAATCGTGTAGAGAGTACATATACAATCACAAAATAATAGTCATATCTTGCAGGAATCCTTAACATAACAAAGACTTTTCTCTTTTCAACAAAAAAACAAAAACTTTTCCTTAAAGCATGTCAAGGTCCCCCACAACTCCGTATCACCGATTGCACCTCACTCCTACGATACTCTCCTGGCTTATTCTAAATTGTGGTTGAAATTCCCAGCCTCCAGACATCAATGGTTCTACGAATACAAACCTCTCAACTTTCAAGAATCTTTTCAAGTAAAAGATAACCCTGTTCTTTTCCTCAACTCCAAACTCACTATGGCGTTTCGGCTTCTTAGTCCATCCACGTTTGGAAAATTGGTAAGATCAACTTGCTTGCTGATCTTGCCGTGTAATCTTCTACCTAATAAATGTGAATATCTTCTTTCATCCATGTAAAAAATTGGTAAGATCACATTGTCTGCTGATCTTGAAAAATCTTTATTGCAGAAAATGGTTTGCTAATATCCTAGCCATCTTACAACTATTTCTTCAAGTTTATAAATATTCGGTGTTGTAGTTGTTCTTAGAAAAGCAACCGACCAGTTTGTAACTGCTGGAAAAAAAACAACATCACATCACGTTTACTAAGTATTTTCGGTGGAGTAGCCATGGAAGGTTCCAGTCAAAGTGAGGCTCCAAGAAGACTCGAGGTTTGTGTTCAAGCATTGATTGGTAGTTGATTAACAGAAATGTGAAAGATTTTCCAATTAATTGTAGCTTTAATGTCCTATTGATAACCAGGGAAAGTATTTAGGGATGGCATGTTGTTGGGCTCTTGGACTTGCAACACTTGTCGCATGGAACTGCATGCTGACAATCGAAGATTACTACTATAAATTGTTCCCGGTAGGTAGTTCAAAGGCTACTTTTCAGTTCAATTTGGATGGAAGATGGTTTGGTTTGGCTGCCTGTGATTTTGGTTTTTATATTTAAAAATGCATAGGTTTGTCTGAACTGAAAGAAGAAGTGGAACTTCTCCATGTTCGAGTGATAAACATTGATTAGTGTGACTCAATAACTGATGCACTGAACTTTTTTTCTGGTTTACGAAATTGTACGATTTCTCTGCTTGAAATGTTACATATTGCTAAAGTGAACTGATGCATTGAACTTTTATGAGTCAAAGATTAGTTGTTTGACAGTGTTTTCCCATCTTTTGAAGAAATACCATCCTGCGAGGCTGCTCACTCTCATTTACATGTCATTTGCTGTTGTATCTATGGCTATACTGACATATTATGAGTCCAAGATCGATACTCGAAAGCGCAACCTATCTGGCCTCGTACTTTTCTTTTTGAGTTCGTTGTTGCTTCTACTTGTAAGTACCACTGATAATCTTTTGGTTTTTTTCAATTCACTAATTATTGCTTCTAACAAATTTGTTTCCCAAATTACTGTCATTTTGAAACAGTTGGATTTAGCTTCATCAGGTAAAGGTGGAATTGGAAATTTCGTTGGTATAGGTGCAATTGCAGGTTCTTTCGGTGTTGCAGATGCCCTCCTTCAAGGTGGGATGGTTGGAGACCTGTTTTTTATGTGCCCTGAATTCCTTCAGGCAAGTCTTTTTTTCCACATTTCATTCAATGTTAGTTGATTTCCATATGCATCCTTAGATTTTCAATGTAATCTGATGACTTGAAACCTGTTGTTTAATTTTCTACAGTCCTACCTCGCTGGTATTGCTGCAGCAGGTTTTCTAATCTCTGCTCTGAGACTACTAACAAAAGCAGCGTTTGAAAAATTCCCTAATGGTCTTCGCAAAGGAGTTAGTATGTGACTTCTCCTTCGCTGATATATGACAACTTTTTGCTTTATATTACAAGTTTCTTTTCCATTTTCACAGGAAATTTTGATCCCTTTTAGCCTGCCCTAGCTTCCCAAAAAGATCAAATTTTATCACAGTGTCTAGTTAGTTCAATTGCTTTAGTCCTAAAAATGAACCGGCTAAGACAAAAGTAATGATTTGTCCAAATGCTTCTGGATTTCACAAATTTCCCCTCCAGTTTTCTACCATTTGATTGACTGCTCCATTGATCATTACTTATCTTACTATCTTTTGCAGTACTATTTTTAGTGATCTCCACTTTCTTTGAGTTTCTCTGCATTCTGGTATATGCATTTCTCTTCCCCAAACTGCCAATAGTGAAGTACTACCGCCTGAAGGCATCCACTGAAGGATCAAACACTGTCTCAGCTGACCTTGCAGCTGGTGGCATACACATAAACCAAGGGGTATAGCAGCTTTATTTTACCTCAAAATACATTACTCTGAAAGGAGCTTTGAGAATCCATCAACCTTATTGGTTTTGGCATTTTGACAGGATGAAAATGAAGCGAAACGCCATGAGAGGTTGAGCAACAAGGAATTATTCTTTGAGAACATAGACTATGCAGTTGACCTAACTCTTATATTTGTGCTGACATTATCAATAGTTCCTGGCTTTATATATGAAGATACTGGATCACACCAATTACATTCATGGTATGTGCCCGATTTGTGTCTAAGCTGCATTTATTTTATTTCAGAGCCATTTTTTTAAAATGTAGCTTTAAAATGATCGGTTGTTTTTTACCAATTGGTAAGTTCATTTTTGAATTCATGTTAGCATCAGATTAATGTTCATGAAAACTTGAACAATCAAAGATCAAACAGTCAAAGAACAAGCTGAAGTACTTGTGTTTCCATGCTATGAAGGCCTCTCCTTGTTAACTTTCATCTTGATGGTGAATTTTCAGGTATCCAATTGTTCTGATTACAGTGTTCAATGCATGCGATATGATATCAAGATACATTCCTCTTGTGGAATTCCTGAAGCTGAAGTCCAGAAAGGGCCTTATGATCGCAGTACTCTCTCGTTTTCTTCTCATTCCAGCATTTTCCTTCACGGCAAAGTACAGTGATCAGGGATGGATGATCCTCCTAATTTCCTTCTTGGGATTAACCACTGGCTATCTCACAGTCTGTGTTGTTACAGAAGCACCCAAAGGTTACAAGGCAAGTTCATATCTGATGCAGCCATACTAATGTATCAATCTGCAAATAAGTTTTCTCAGTAGTAATAATAATATCCTGTTTTCTATCTTGCAGGGACCTGAACAAAATGCCTTGGGTAATTTGCTGGTGCTATGTGTATTATGTGGTGTTTTTGCAGGGGTAGCGCTTGATTGGTTGTGGCTTGTAGGGAAAAAGAAGTTCTAAAGTTTCATGTCTATACACTCTCAGGAACTCTAAACAGGCAAACAGTCAATTCTGTAATCATATGTTACAACTACATTACATAATTCCATCCATTACCTGGCTGTTATTAAAGCTCAAGCTTGAGTGACTTAACTAATGCACAAGGAAACAATTAGTAACCTTTTTGTACGTAATCCGCTTTGATTTTGTAAAAACAAGTCAGGCTCTAACCTTACCACTCTCTTCTTCCATAGCTTGATCATCCTTTGTACCCAGAAAATGATGATTGCAGTCAACTCCATCTGACCAATTCCTTAAGAGGTCAAACTTCACGTTCTACTTCCCTTTTTGGCCCCCCGTGTTGAGCAAATGTGAGCCTAAGCTAACTGACAGGCATCCCAAAATACTTGGATGGACTCGCAGAAGCAGACAAATAAAGCGATGATTCGTTTTTGTCTATGAATAAAAAACTGTGTATTGATGACGGTTAACATGGAATCGTTCTTTTCTTCTCATGCAATGCAAACCCTCTTTGTATATAACTAGTATTCATGCACGCAACCCTTCTTAAAGACTCCATTGACAGAACATGTTTGATAGTTGAAGAAACCTCTCTGGCAATTTTCGTTGTCTATTAGTATTGCTTCCAAAATGTGCCTTGTCCTCGTGAATTTGGAATATTCTACGTTGATTTCTCTCCACGCCAACTTCATAAATTCAAGGTTCAAGTAACCATGCAAACGTTGGTTTGGATTCAACACTTCTGTTGGGAGATTGTTGGGTTTAAACTTTTCATAAATTCCTTGAAATTCTAAACTATGTTGTCATTTACTAACATTTCGAGGTGCCAAATAAGAATATTAGAAAGCCCAGTTCGCAGTTTCATTAGGAATTTGCACAGGGGTCCTATTCCGGTGTCATGGAAGAAACCTCAGATAGGTTGGACTAAATTAAACTTCGATGGTTCTTGCAAAGGCACGGCAGGCAAAGCCAGCATTGGAGGTGTTTTCAGGAACCACGACGCCGAATTCTTACTCGGTTATGCTGAATCCATAGGAGGAGCCACCAGCACCGTCGCAGAATTGGCTGCGCTCCGAAGAGGCCTAGAGTTGGTGTTAGAAAATGGTTGGAGCAACGTATGGCTTGAAGGAGATTCCAAGTCATTAGTGGATATTATTGCGAAAAGGCAACATGTTAGATGCAAGGAAGCTCAAAGACAAGTTAGCCACATAAACTTGATAATGCCAGAGCTTCAAAATTGCGTTGTGACTCATGTTTTTAGGGAAGGAAAAAGAGCTGCCGATAAGTTAGCCCGAATAGGCCATCAGTTGCAGAAACCTAAGATTTGGAGGCACATTCCTCCTGATGACATTTTGCAGATTGTACATGAAGATGCCAAGGGTAAGATTGTTTTTCGAAGAAGATAAGTCGATTGTAGATATTGTTTAATTTTATGTAATTCTTTGCATTGGACAGACATTCTCATTCCTAAATGTATTATATTTATTAACAATTGAATTGGAGATTGCGAGATTTTTCATTTTCTTTCAAGAAGCATAAATCTCAGTCGAAATGATCACACCCATGGGAGCTATGATACTGTTAGCCCGCATAAGAAAATACTTCAGCAAGGTCTTTATACAAGATCAAGAATCGACAAAATGTCATCATTTTATTTTAGGTATAATAAATTAAAAGCATAGTTTAGGCTCTTCTTAATAACAAATTGAAAAACTCCATTATTGATATATGGAAATTAGTCGACTCAAGAAGAAGACAAGCATCATTTGAAAATTAGGCATCTAACTTGTCACATACCTATCAAAAGATCAACATCAAGAGTTATAGCATGAAAATCTCAATATTATGCCCACCTAAAAGGACCAAATAGGCAAATCTTGTTAGAACAAAAATAACCAATATATCAAAAACAGTGAAATAATTATTTTATCCTTAAATTATATAACATGTCATCTAATTGATGGGGGTAATGAGGTCTTTTGGCTTTTTAATGAACAATATAAATAAAAAAAATACCTTTAAAGATAAAAAAAAAAATATAGGTTTAAATGGTATCTTTACTATAGCATCAAATTTATTTTACTGTGGATTACAACATTAAAACAACTATTTCCCTCCTAAATCAAATAATATTTGGCTTGGCTGATATGGATAACATGGTCTTTTTGCTTTTTAATGAATAATAAAAATACTAAAATATCTTTAGAGACATAAAAATATGCCTAATATCTAGGGGCAGTTTTAATTTTTCAGTTTTGAATGATTAGTCAGATTACTTAAATACCCTTTATAGTAAAAAGAAAAACATTTGATCAATGACTATTTTTTACTTTCCAAGTTAGTCTTTTTACCCAAATTAATTAATATTAAATTTTAAAAAGTTATCAACGCTTGTGTTATAGGTGCCAGCACATGAAACACATCCATGCACTTTGATTGGTGCGTGTCATGCCTCTCGATGGCGCAACTTGTCCTTTTCAGCTATGTCATTGGATGCAACGTTGTGTCCTTTTTGTCACCGGTTTTTTTCTTTTCACTATCCTCCTCTATAAATTGCATATTGGTCTTCTTGGTTTTTAATATTTCTACTTTGGTAATTTTTCTCTTAATTTCTAATTTTTACCCATGGTTCATTAATTTGTAAGAGTTTTATTTCTTTTTAATTTAGACCTTAAATTCAAATTTATATATATATATATATATATATATATATATTATTTTTTAAAATTTTCTCCTTATTCTCCTTATTCTTTTTATTTTTTTTCCTTGGCCATTTTATAAAAGTATTATTAGTTTTCAATTTCACCATTCAATCCAAGTTTATCTTGTGTTATTATTTTTAATTTGATCCTAATTCTTTTTTTTTTTTGAAGTTATTTTTCTTTGCAACTTAACCATCTAATAAATTTTTTTTGTTATTTTTCTTTTAATTTCTTAGTTTTTTCCTTAGTCCTTTTGTAATAGTTTTATTTCATATCAATTTAGTAGTTCAATTCCAATTTGTAATGTATTATTTTTTTCAATTTGATCCTTATTTTTTTAATTTATTGATTTTTTTCCTTAACTCTATTATATAAAAAAAATTATTGGTTTTTAATTTCATCATTCAATCCAAGTTTGTGGCGTGTTATATTTTTTAATATGAATCTTATTCTTTTATTTTATTTTATTTTACTTTTTTGTTGGAATTATTTTTCTTTTCAACTTAACCCTCTAATAAAAAATCCTTAATTGCCATCTAATTTGTTTTTTTTTTTTTGAAGCTTCATTCTTTAGTATTTGATTTGCTATGAATTATGCCTCACCATTTCCCCATGTATGATACTTGTAGTTTAATGACTTGGGTTATGGGTTTGAAAAGTCAGTGTAAATTGATATTCCTTTTATTTATTTATTTATTTTATTTTTTGATTTCATTGTTTATTAGTTTTTTCTTTTAAAATTGACTTTATAATTTTATTTTTTTATTAGATTATCTTAATTTCATGAACTAACCTAGATTAGCCTATAACATATTGCCTTTTATTAACTAAATTACTTATTTATAACATCACAAGTTAACTTAAGGTTTTTTTTTGTCCCTTTATTTTTATCCATTTTCATGTCAAGTTTGTTCATATTAATGTTTTTACCATTTAAATTAAAATCTAACCAAAGTGAAGTTTCAAGTTGCTATTTTCGGATTTAACCTATCATACCTAGTCTAATTCTATAATTATATTATTGTTTTTATTTTTGTATTTTAAAAAAAAAATTAATTTTTTTTTATTTCAAATTAATAATTTTTTAAAATTATTTTGATATGTTAATTTTAAAAATAAAATAAAAATTATTTTATATTTTTTTAAATAAAAAACAACCAAGATTTGATAATCACATTCTCAGACAGCTATGAAGGGTGACAGGTGATAAATGTAGTACAAATAAAGCAGTGGTGAAAAGCAGTGGTGCACATGCAATTGCATGTCATTTATTTGTACTCATAGCCGCCAGCCAACATGAGAACACCAAGGTAGGATCAAAACCTTGTACTACAAACAAACACGTGTATTGTAACTGTACTCCATTCTACGTGCCTAGTTACTATTTAGACATGTGCATCAAGAGTTCCAGATCCATAGCAATGGAAAGTAAGCTTGGGGAGGGAGAGGCTAAACATCATTGAGTGCAGCGTTGATGAAGTTCTCTTGTTATCATACTATTTTCTCATGATGTCGTGGAATCATTTCACCAGCGCTGCATTCAACCATGTTTTCCCCCCTTCCGGGCACGGTGGTTTTGTATTGTGTATCAAGAGATTGTCGAGAAATTTGGTTGCGTTTTCAAGAACACCGCCATGGCAGAGGTGTAACCTAGAGAACCGACCATTATGCGTGGCTTGCATGGTCGGCTAGAATCTTGCTGAGTCCATGCCCTTGCGACTGTTCTTGGTATATGAGAAGGTAAATTCTAGAAAAAAGGCATTCCCTGTTCTTTATTTTTTGTGCTAATATGCTATTTACAGGCTTTTAAATTCAGATTATTTCTGCAATACTTCTGAGAGGGAAGCCAAGAATATTTACACCAATGACAGTGATTCACAGCCTCATTTCCCAGAAAATGCATAACCATTCTTCATTTTCTTTTGCGCAAATCTCAGATCAGTCTCCAAACTATGTGCTGATCTCATACGGGTCCCCAAACTGTACATTTTCTTAATTGAATCTGCAAAACATTATACATTCCTCAGCTAAGTCCCCCTAATCTCTGTGTTAATGCTTTTCATCTGAACTGCGTGGATTAAACAATAAAACAGTGCCGTTGAAAGGAAAAATTAAGGTTTTTTCATAAAAAAAGGGAGGAATTTAAAGGGAAACCCCGATTGAAAAATGTATGATACTTTAAAAAAATTCCTTTCCAATGAACGCAGATCAACTCAGGACTCCCTGCCGGCTGCCCCTACACAGCAAAGGGTCCGGCGAGCCACAAAGGCAATAAACACTCTCGGAATGTCCGATTGATAGTGGGGTCAAGTATATAGGTGGCCATGTTATTGTTGAGGGTTCATCATGTAGCTGGCCGCGAAGCCTTATTTTCCAGGGCTGACGGTGTTCTTGCTGCCATAATGATGACTTCACATAAATCAGATAAACTTCTTCTTTGCTGTGATCATTTCCAATTGAAAAGTCCCAAAAAGCTGGAAAAATTGCAAGCAATTTCTTTTTTCTTCACAGAAGAACAACGAACTAGTCTACCACCACTGTTCTATTTAGTGTTAGAAACTTGTAAAAGCATCATGAAACATTGGAATCAGGGATACGAAGGGCCCCATGCTACAGACAAATCAAGTCTCTACGTATTTTTAGTTCATTTTTTTTAATTTTTTTCGAGACCTGCGTATGCTTTCCTCAAGCATGGCAGAGGGTGCAAGGCACCACATTATGCCACCACACATTATTATCAGTTGGCATGCCTAACTGCTACTACTATTACTACGCCTCTCTAACAGTTGCAAAATGCAATGACTGGTCGGAATTTAGGTTTAATGTCTCAACAAGAAACATCTAAAGATCCCTTTTGGTTATTAGAATATGGTAAGACCCACATTACATGAAATTGAACTAGGTTATGCTCCTACTATTACTGAGCCTCTCTAACAGTTAACAAATGCATTGGCTAGTTCCTTATATATCACAGCTGCTATAAAATTAAAAAAAAAAATGCAGCAAAATTTCCTTGCAAAAGCTGCTGTCCTGCTTTCTCAATAAATAATTCAAAAACCAGAACCCAACCGCCACTCTGAAATTGCCAAATTCCGAGAAATATTCAAAGGAACAAGCGTAAACTAAGATCAAATCACAGAATCCAACTATAAACTAAGATCAAATCACTAAATCCCACTTAATTATATGTCATTGCACAATGACAGAAACCTGAATCCTGAAACTGTTAAATTCTGAAACATTAGCAACTCTCACTCAATTCTTACATCAAGGATAAAATCTTGAAGAAACCTAAGATAGCACGAACATAGACTAAAACCAGATCCCATGAACTAAAATTTCATGCAAACAAATAGGGAAGCGCTACAATAAAAGCAGGAAACAAGTACAGAAACAGAAAGTCACTGCAGATATCCTATGTTGTAAGGGAAAAAAAACACTTTGAAAAGATTGTTTTACATAAATACAATCAGTTCAAAAAGATAACACCTATTTATCAGAGTCCATTACTTGTCAATCTCTCTCTTTCTTGTGACCATAATTCAAGATTTCCTTTTCCTTATCCCAAAATCCTCCTATCCTTTTCTTCATAATTACACCACTTGCCACTCCCACACTCCCATGATAAAAAATCCCTTCTCGCTCTCATTCCCTCACTTCACTCTCTCTAATAAATCCAAACTTTCTGTCACTTTCCCGAGAAAATCAGGATTTTTCCGGGAAAATTTCCAAACTTTCTCTTTTAATGGAGCCGCTACCGGACCATCTCCGGTGCAAGAGGACAGACGGCCGGCAATGGCGGTGCAACCGGCGGGTGATGGAGGATAAGAAGCTCTGTGAAATTCATCACCTTCAGGGCCGCCATAGGCAGTATAGGAGGAAAGTGCCCGAGACTTTGAAGTTGAAGAGAAAGAACAAGAAATCATCAGCATCAAGTTCTAATTTTGAAGCCCTAAGTAGGGTTTCTTTGAAAGAGGGCAAATTAGGGAAATTTAAGAAGAAAGGAAAGAAATTGAAGAGGGGAGATTTACAGTTGGATTTGATAAGGATGGTTTTACAGAGAGAGATGGAGAAGAGAAAGAATAAGAAAACGAAAGGGTTTTCAGAGAAAGAGAGTGTTAATAATGGTGATGGTAATGATAATGTGAATGACTGTAGTGGCAGTGATAGTGAAGAAGAAGGTGAAGGGGAAGAGTTAATGAGAGATTTGCCAAATGGGTTCATGGCAATATCACCTGCCAAGAGTTTTGGGAATGGCAATGTGGGTTCTTGTTCTGGTTCACATGTTGACGTTAAGGTTGGACGGGGTGCTTTCAATGGGGTTAATACTGCTAGAAGATGTTTTAGGTCTAAAAATATTGAGCCAATGCCAATTGGGAAATTACAGGTTGGTTTTGTTGTTTGTTTGCTATTCGAGTTGTGTTTTGAAAGTTTTTGTGTTTGAGTTTTCGATTGATTGGTCTTTGTAGGTTTTGCCAAATAAGAGGGATGCAGTGAGATTGAGGAAGGGGAAGAGGAAGTGCCATTGGTGTAGGAGTGGATCAAGGACATTGATTAGGTGTTTGAGTTGTCGAAAAGAGTTTTATTGCTTGTGTTGCATCAAAGAGCAGTATGTTGTTTTCTCCATGTTAATTTGTTTAAATTGGCTTGTATTCTTTGTTGGGTGTCTGAAGGCTTATCCCTTTGGAGCTTGTGTGATAAAAGTTGTCATTTTTGTATAGAACAGTCATTATAATACGTGGATTGTTAATTAATAATTGTATCTTGTAGGCCAGCTGTTTTCTAGATATATCTCTGGCTTGTGCTCAAAACAGTAACTATAAGCGCACAATCATGTCTCTCTGATTACAGCTTAGTGCTCCAGTCTTTAGGATTAAACTCTGACTTTTGATTCTTTATTTTTTAAATGAATTTAGGTATTTAGAGACACAAGAAGATGTTAGGATGAAATGTCCAGTGTGTCGTAGAACTTGCAGCTGTAAGGCCTGCTCAGCAATTCAATGTAGGGACATTGAATGTAAGGTCTGACTTCTAATTTTTCCAAGCGAACTAGTGCTTTCATATTTCTTACTGAACCATGTTGTCTCTAAATAAATTCAAAAACTATGTTTCAGGACCTGTCCAAGGAGAGAAGTAAAGTTGACAAGGTTCTGCATTTCCATTATTTAATCTGTATGCTTCTTCCTATTCTGAAACAAATAAATCAAGATCAGAGCATTGAGATAGAAATAGAAGCAAAAATAAAAGGTAGTCATCACAGTTACGCTTGTTGGCATTCTGCAATTAACTTGCCGTTATGATAGCTTATTGTACAATATCAATATAAGTTAATTTTCTAATATCCCTCACTCTGCAATAGGCCTGAAGCCTACAGAAGTTCAAATCCAGCAGGCTGAAATCAGCTGCAATAAGCAATGTTGTTGGTATATAATCCGACTCTGAAAAAGCTATGATGATTTACCACTATTTAACATAGCTTATTTAATTTGTTTTGTTGCTCTCTGGTGCATGATTTGACTTCCGGATCAGCAATAACTGCAAGGCTTCCATAGTGGATTTCCATAGGACCTGCCCTGATTGTTCCTATAGCCTTTGCTTAAGTTGTTGTCAGGATATTTTTCATGGGAGCTTACATGGAAGTGTTAAAGGTCTTTTATGCAAATGCCCAAATGGAAGGAAAGCTTGTATATCTGGCAAGCAACTTTCAGAAATGAAATCACTGTGTGCCACAAAGCTGAGTTATGGCAGCAGATTTCTTGGTTCTACATTCTCACCATGTCAGGGTGCTACGCATTGTAATGGAAGTATTCCTTGTCCCCCTAGAGAGTTTGGTGGTTGTGGCGGTAGCCTTCTTGATTTAAGTTGCATATTCCCCTTAAGTTGGACCAAAGAGCTGGAAGTTAGTGCAGAAGAATTAGTTGGCTGCTACGAGTTGCCAGAAACCTTGGATGTTTGCTCAAGTTGTTCATTATGTGTTGGGTTGGATTGTGAAACAAATGGGATTGAGCAGTTGCAAGAAGCAGCTGCAAGAGAAGATTCTAGCGATAACCTTTTATATTATCCAACCATTATGGATATTCGTGGTGATAACCTTGAACACTTTCAGAAGCACTGGGGCAGAGGTCAACCTGTAATTGTTCGTAATGTGCTTCAGAGTACATCTGATCTGAGCTGGGATCCAATGGTCATGTTCTGCAATTATCTTAAGAATAATGCTGCCAGATCTCAAAATGGGCAAGCTACAGATTGTTTGGACTGGTTTGAGGTTGGAGTTTTCTCTCAGCCCTGTGCTGTATCATTATGCAGTTTGATTGTTCAAGTGCCTATTATGTTTCCTTCTTAAATGTCGATTATTAGATATTGTCAATATTTTGTACCATGAAACCAGCATATTTTAAAATAATATCAAGGCTCTCTTCTACTTCTGGTGAACATATGAGTTATTAGAAGATGAAGTAGTCTCATGTACATTACTTGGTCATTACCTGTTGATTTTTCTGGAGTGGGAATTGAAAATTGAAAAGTGGCTAAATTATGAATTTGGGATGTTTAATGTTATGTACATGCAGATATGAAAAGAAATCTCTGTGCTATATGTTTGTGAGTTGTAAAAAAATTAAGAGGAATAGAAATGTGCTGGTATGATATTTGTTGAAAACAGCAATCCATTGTTTGTGGTTGGAAGGTCCCTTGTCCAATTCTTTGATTTTCAAAAGTTTGATGCTAGGACCTTAAGAAATGTTGCTTCTACCCATGGAAGATTCCTAGATGATGCTACAGAATCTCGGATATTTCTCAGAGTATTTTAGCTTTTGTCTTGAGTTTGGCTTCTAACCACTCCAAACAAGCAGAATTTAGCATCCAAGCCTCTGTTTTTTTTTGGGTGTTATTAAACCTTTCTCTTTTACTTTATCCTCCTTACGGACATTTTCTTTTTCTAGTTGCAAAATGCCAATGTTCTTCCTCTTGATTTGACTGTGATTGAAACACTGCTAATAATGGAAAATGTTCATGTACATTCTATTTACTTCATGAAATAAAGTGAAACTGATTTGAACTCTTAGCTCGGCACTGCATTCACCTAAATATGATCTATATTTCTGGGAACAGCTGAGTGTTTTCCATTTATCTTCTTTTCTTCTTTCTTTTTTTTTCCTTTTTCACAATTGCGAGCATTTGCAATTCTGATTTCCTGCTGTGTTTTGCTCCTTTTTTTGAGTCAAGACCACAACTCTATTTCTCAACTATTTTTCTATGGCATGACAGGTAGAAATTGGTGTAAAACAGATGTTTATGGGGTCTTTTAAGGGTCTGACAAATGGCAACATATGGCATGAGAAGTTAAAATTGAAGGGTTGGCTTTCTTCTAATTTATTCCAAGAACATTTTCCTGCCCATTACAGTGACATCCTTCAGGCTCTACCACTTCCAGAATACATGGACCCCATCTCTGGTGTTCTAAACATTGCTGCAGAGTTGCCGCAGGAAACCTTGAAGCCTGATCTGGGTCCTTGTCTCTATTTATCATATGGAAGTGGTGAGAGTCTTGCACAGGCCGATTCTGTGACAAAATTGCGTTATAATTCATATGATGTGGTATGTCTAGTTCTATTCTTTAGATTTTTCCATAAACTTTAATTTCAATTTACATTGTGATTTTCTTTTCCTATTTTTTTTCTTGATTGGCACGACATGTGCAAGATGTATGCACGGTACAGAATTGCTGCTCAAATCATTTTAGAAAGCATGCAACATTTTGAGAAGCAAACATCAGAAACTGTTACGCTTCCAAATCTGAAATGAACCATCACCGTGAATTCTTTTTTATGCAATGTGTGTATGTCACAGTGTTCAAGTAATATGTTAGCATTGCGTGTTTTTCTCATTGATGCCTATTTGTAAACTTTTTTTCTAAAATAAAAAATAAAAAACATATGCTCATTTTTAGTTCGAGAAGCAATGTCAATTATTGGTATTATCATCTAGGTGGGTTAGCCAAGGAAAGACAAAAGATCACTGTAATTAGTTTTATTCTGGAATTGGTACATGCAGTGACTTGCATTTTTCCTTCTCATTTAGCACCTCTTGAACCTTTAGCCCGTCACAGCCCCTTGCTTCTCGCCCCACAATTTAGCATGTTTTGTAATGGTTTCTGCATAGTCTTGTTCTGGAGAGTTTCTGAAAAGACAAGAAGGTTTTCACCATTCATTTTGTCTTTCTAATTTCAGGTTAATATTTTGGCACATACAACTGATGTCCCTGTATCTACAAAACAGCTTAATTACATAAGAAAGTTGATGACAAAGCACAAGGAACAGAATAAAGAGAGCAGTGAAGCAACTTTAAATGAGGAAAATATTGAAGTGGAATTGCATGACATGTTCAGAGAAGATATGCAAGTAAACAAGAAAGTTGCTAGAATATCTTGGTTCTCTGCTGCAACACATGAAGCTCATGCTTCGAGTCTGAAAGATCAAGAAATGTTTCATGATGGGCATTCAGATTCTGATTCTGACACTGATACGGATACTGAAGTCTCGAAATTTTTCTTTGGACCTGTTAAAAGTTCAAGGACATCAGATAATCTTAAGTTTTATGGGAAGCACTCCGAGAGCTCCAATCATTTCAGAATGAAAAAACTCTCTGAGTCTTGTGGTGCCCAATGGGATGTCTTTCGTAGACAGGATGTTCCCAAGCTTGCAGAATACCTTAGAAGGCACTTTAATGAGTTCACTTACACATATGGCTTACAAAAGCATGTAAGTTCGGAATAAGATTTCAGCCTCTATTAGCAAGACGTAGTGGATTGCTGACTAGTCTCTCTCTTGCAGATGGTTCATCCAATACTTGATCAGAATTTCTTTCTTGATGCATCTCATAAAATGAGACTTAAGGAGGAATTCAGTAAGTAATCAATCTATTGTCCCTTTTTTATTAAACGATGACTAATTTGCATCTATGTTTAAATTTCCACCTTGCCTGATGCTTCCAGAAATTGAACCCTGGAGTTTTGAGCAGCATGTTGGAGAAGCAGTGATTATTCCTGCTGGATGCCCTTACCAAATTAGGAATCTTAAGGTAACATGTGCAACACTATTGAATTAGTTTTCAGAAATGTTGTTTAATCATTGCCCTGATTTTCTTGAATCCTTTGATAACCCATTGTTGGCTTTTTTATTCATTGTAATGTCTCAATCTAAAGCTCTTTTTACCAAAGTTTCAAATATATTTTTCAAAGTTTCCTAAAGGTTTCTTTCTCATCAAACTTCTACCAATTTTCCCACATTTTTTTAAGCTGACATTGTTTACTAGGAATCTGAAAAGGAGAAAGGGAGATAAAGAGCCTGTAACATACTTGATTTTGTCATTTTCAAATTGATTTATTGTGAAAAAATTATGATTCTGTTTCTCAGGATCTGCATAAACTCCATTTGCAATATTGATAACTAATTTTATTCATTTGACTTGCCATGTTAATTGCAGTCATGCGTCAGTGTGGTTTTGGACTTCCTCTCACCAGAAAATGTTACTGAATGCATCCAGCTGATTGATGAGTTACGACAACTTCCAGAGAACCATAAAGCCAAAGTAGACAGTTTAGAGGTAAATTACACATGAAGGTTGACGTGTTTCTTCTCCACACTTGTCCATGTGATGAATATGGCTTTGCTTTTGTTGCAAAAACCAGGTGAAGAAAATGGCATTGCACAGTATTAGTAGAGCAGTCAAAGAAATTCGTGAGCTTACATGTGCAGAGTGAATCCTCATTGAAATACATGAATTCAGGTCTTTTTATTGTCTTTTATCAGATTGGCGATCATGAAAGAATTCAAGATATCCACACCATTTCATGATTGCTGTGTTACTTTGTGCATGAAATTTGTCAAGTTTCAATGGTGTGAATCAGATGCAGTGTCGTTATATATTTAAAACAAACATCTTCAAGAATGGGAAACATAGCTTGTATATATGTTTAGGAGAATGAAAAAGAGCCTGAATTTGCATGAATAGCTATGTTTGTTGCTAATACATGGGACACCCTTTATAGAGACATGATATCAAAATTCTTGGGACAGACAAGAATTACGGAATCATGAAACTTCTATATGATAAGCAATCAAAATATTCCATGTGAGTGGTGTCATTATCGACCTATATTTGAATCACTTTACACCTACAATGGAAGGTTTTAACCATGGCATAGTGGCTCTGCTTTTCTAGTGAAGTTTAAAAAGAAAAAAAAAAGAATCACTAGCTACATTAGCTACATGCATTAAGAGAAAATGATCAAAGTAATATATTGAAGGAGTTTTTGTTGTTGTTGTTGTTGTTGTTATAATGTATATACGTGAAAATGTTGTTGTGGCATCCAAAGAACTTAATGTTGTCTTGGTTGGGATCTTTGCTGCCTCCAGTGTCTCTTTGGAAATTGTTGCCTAGAATGTTCCTAGGAACAGCTTAGAGGCCAACTAATCTGCTTAGGACTTAGGAAATCCAACCACAAGAGGCTTACTCATAGATTAAGGAGTTGGAAAAACATAGCTGCAGAAAATCCAGATACAGCCAAAAGAATTTCCCACCAAGGTTGGCTTGAAAAAGAACAAGTAAAGATAACCAGCAAACAAAAAGAAAGCGGTGCTGGCAAACCAACACTGCTTTCTCCAACTCAAACAAATCTGGTGATCCATTCTCAATAAAAAAACGAGGTGTCAGTTTTTCTCCTAGCTTTGTCCCATGCAATTATTTCCATCCCTTTTCTTAAACTTCCGGATGGACAGCTGATGTACTGCATCTTACACCAAAAGTCTTACCAGAAAACCAAATTGAATGAGCTTTTATCTTCTATATACTTTTATGTTGACTGACGAGTGCCAATCATGTTTTCTGTGTGTTTGTAAGCATGATAGTTTATCTTCTAACACATACTGAATTATATGTGATGATGTTCTGTGGATATATTCTGAACATGTTATAGCTTGTCTTAGTTATTTGCTTCAAGTGGATGTTGAGTTTTTAGTTAGCGTGCATTGCAAGACTTTCCTGTCCAGGCAATTTATACATGCTACATGATCCAGGGCCAGCATGGATCTCAAAGACTAACTGCAAGGACTAAAAATGGATAGATAATCATAGCAGGGAAGGATCTGACATGGTGGCATTTGAGCTTCTGCTGTTATTTCTAGATGATTGTGCAGGGTATTTTGGTTTCTGCATCAGCATGTTTTTTTGCATCCAGAAATTTTGATAGATTCCTCCTCCTTGGTCATTAAAAAGTTAATTTTATCTCGTGGTGCAAAACACCAATTTTTCCAGATATCAAAGATTGGCATTCGTGGTCATTTCAGCAACAGCTTGTACATGTGTTCATTAAGATTAGCTTTTTTTCCCTCCTTACTGCAACAGCATGTATATATGATATATCCATTTGGCTGTATATGATGATTAATCCATTTGTTTTTAATAGTGATTGATCCTTTCGGGTTTTTTATACAACGTTGAGATGGTTTCTGCTGTCATATTATTATAATTTAATTTTGACCCCCTATTTTTTTGAAAAAATAGAAAGAAATCAAAAAAATATTTCCAGGAATATTTTCTTTTCGTCTTCCCATTTTTTCTTTTCTCGGTATTTGGATATCCAAGAATCACAATAACTTCACCTAGCCTCAGCAGCAATTCCAAGAAACAACAGTAGTGTCTTCAAGCTAGGATCAGTGTTGGATTTCTTGACAATTTCCTCAGCCCCAGCCTGGATCTTCTCCCAGGCTCTAACTGTCAAACCAGTAAATCTTTGGTGACCAGAAAGTTTTGTTCCCAGGTTTTGGTAACAAGAAGATCTTGAGTCTTAAAGAGGAACAAGAGAGGAGACACGGGGGGGCTAGTTGATTTTTAAAATGGCCTGGAGACAAGAATAGAGAGGAAAAAAAAAAGGAGACAGAGATTAAAAGACGATACAGAGGGAAACACCAGGGAAAGAGAGAGAGAGAGAGAGAGAAGGCAAGTTCCAGAAGCAGATGCTGTAGAGGCCAAGGAGCAACATCTTTCCAGATAGTGGTATATGTTTCTGTAGGCCTCTTTGCTATGGTTTGTAGCTATAGAAAGAACAAAGATGATGATTGCTTTCGCATGTAAAGGAGCTCCTTTTAACCACCAGGATGCATTTCTTTTCTTTGGAACGTTCACTGTTTAGCTATCACAAGGACATGGGCATATGAACATTGTGTTTAAAGCTACGCTTACCAGAGAGTGCATGGGAACAATTTTTTTTGTTTTGTTTTACATCCCTTCGTAGGGTTTAGCTGTCTTTTGAAGACAGTATTTCCTTCTGGTCTCTATTAGATAGCTTGCCTGTGATTTGCCGTAGGTTATTTTGAAGTGTAAAAATATAATGATCAAGTGTTACAAGTGTATTTCAAAAAAAAAAAATTAACTATTCAACATCGTATACAGATAACTGAAAATAAAAATGATTGTTAATATCCAAGAATTAAAACGATGAAAAATGAAATAAAAAAAAAATTAATGAACAAAACAAAGTAAAAAGAAAAAGAAGAAGAAAGAATACCAACAAACATGGGTGATAAAATAAATATATATATATATAGATTATAAATCCCATGAGAAATTAAAAATAAATTAAAATTTAATAAAATGACTAAGAATAAAAATCAAAATCAAAACATTAAAACCTCAAATGTCATCAAATATTGAATTAAAAATTCTTATGGCCATAAATTCATAAAAAAATCCAAAATAAAAATAAAAATAAAAAGAATGAGAATGAGAATCAAATCTAAAAAAAATTAAAATCAAAATATATTATTTTAAAGTTATGCTCAACCCGATAGGCTGACTTGTGACCTAGTGGATCCGGGGCTTATATCGGCTCGAGTTTAAAAGAAATTAAAATAGAGTAAGAAAAACATTTGATGCTTATACTTAATTCTAAAGAAAAAAATCCTCATAAAAAATAAAATTGGACAAAGCTATATATATATATATATATATATCTTAAGCTTTTGACTTGATATGGTTCTTTAATATGGTATCAGAACCTTAATAACCAAATGATTACGAGTTCGAATCTCATAATTTCTATTTATTTGATAAAAATTAAACAAAAAATAATATGTGTTTGTGCAAGTTTCAAGCTCAAAAAACTTTCATTTGAAGTTGTGTGTTAAAAAATAATATAAATTATTTTTTGGAACCTCACCTAACAATTTTAATTTTTAAATTAAGATGCTTTTTTGATAATATTCTTGAGCTAACTTGAAAGTCAGATAAAAAAACATTAAACAAAAATGAATATTTTCTTAGTATAGAGAAGATTTTTTTGCGTGCGGCATTGGCGATGTCTCCTTGACTTTTAATTCCAGTAATTTCCCTGTGGTTTCATTTGTAAAATGTAACAAGGAAGGGGAGAAGGAAAGAGTGGTTGAGTGAGCGGACTTGCTGGCGGTGGACTTTCTTTTCACCTAATTTATTTGCATATCAAATTGAGGAAATATTGTCATTTTTTTATTTTTTATTTTTTAATACTGTTGAGTTTTTACTGTTATGAAAACAAACTTTTTCAACAAGCTTTTACTGTTGTGAATTTCATTATTTATTTTTATTTAATCTACAGATAGTGTAAGAAAGTTCAAGATTTATTACACCTGCAAAACAACAAATTTGATAAAAATATCAAACTAGAAATATCACTCTTGAGTGTTTAGAAATATGGTAGTGTTTGTTTTTTAAAGTGTGTTTTATTCTAAAATATATTAAAATAATATTTTTTTAAAACATATTTTGGACATTAGCATATCAAAATAATATAAAATTATAAAAAATTAATTTTTTTAAAATAAAATACTTTTAAAATACAAAAACAAATAAACTCTTTATAACACTGACCCAACACTTTCTTGTTGCTGTCTTCCAAGGAAACATTGAAACCTGTATTTCGAACTTATACTTTGATTCTTACAGTTTTTTTCAAATGTTTCATCATTTTCATTATTGTTTTTTTGAAGAAAAAATCTAGACATCAATCCTTTATTTTTTTTTTCAATTCTCACTCTAATTTTTCTGTAGAACTGGAACTCATTATAATTTGAGGTGTTATGGTACTTTTTGTTTTATAAAATATTTTTTTGTTTAAATTTTATATTTTTAAGTTTTTATTATTATTTTAATGTGCTACGTTGAAAATATTAAAATATAAAAAATATAAAAATATTTTTTTTTAATATTTTTTTTTCAAAAAGCACCATTACAAAACTCACACTTAATCATTCTCTTTCCAACTTCATCCTGGCTCTTCTCTTTTAATTCCAGTAATTTCCCTGTGGTTTCATTTGTAAAATGCAACGAAGGAAGGGGAAAAGGAAAGAGTGGTTGAGTGAGCGGACTTGCTGGCGGGGGACTTTCTTTTCACCTAATTAATTTGCATATCAAATTGAGGAAATATTGTCATTTTTTTATTTTTTATTTTTTAATTCTGTTGAGTTTTTATTTTAATGTGTGCTACGTCGAAAATAATATACACACACACACAAAACTCACACTTAATCATTCTCTCTCCAACTTCATCCTGGCTCTTCTCTCTTTTTTTTTAATCTTTCCCTCCAAAAACTCCAACTATGTGACAAAAATTCATAGAATTAATTAGAAAAAGTTTAGCAAATTATATAATTCACGCGTAGCTTCCCGTGTCTGCTCGGTTAATTTGCGAGGAAATTCCTAATAGCCTAGGAGGAAATTAATGTTTTTTCATTCTTTTATTTTTGATTTTATTAAAATAATCTTTAATATCCTAATTCTTACTCTTTTCCTTGAACGTATAAAATAATAAATAAAAAAAAAAAGAAGAAGAAAGTAATTCCGTATCCGTGGTTGGTATTTCATCAATGGGGTGGAGAGTAATAGCTAAGAACTTTCATGGCAAACACACTGCCGGCCTTTTTCTAAAAGAACGCGGATAGGGCACCAATTTCCTTCCTATTTAAAGGAACGTCTCCTTCTAGTTCGACATGCAAAGAGGAGGAGGATCTACTTCTGGTGTGCATGTTCCTCGGTCTCAGTGCTTGTGCCCTTTTCATGGATGGGATCAGCAAGGGACAAAGATGCACAAGAGAAATGTACAAGGGTAGGGAAGGGGAAGAGAAAGATCGATCTCGACTACCCTTCTTTTTCTCTTATGCATTTTTGTCCCTCGCTAGTCTCACCCGTATTGTTAATTTTTTGTTTTTTTAATGGGGGTGTTCGGAGTCCTGAAGTTAACGATCATGTAAGCTTCCGGTGGCTCCGAGGTTTGTGAAACTCGAACCAGTGACTTTTAAAAAATAAACTCAAGGTCTGATCAGTTGAGCTACACCTCTCAGGATTGTTCATATTGTTAATTTGCTCTAATAAGTCCATGGTGCAATTCACTGAAATTAATAAGGTATGTTCTGGTTTTCTTTTTTAAAGATGTTTATAATTTGCTCCCTCTCTGAAAAAGGGGAGGGGTTCTTTGTTAGGTGGAAAGAGTTTGCAAAAACAGTATGGAAGGGGCAAGAAGGAAGCATGTCGGATTGGAGTGGAGAAGGATGCCATGGGAAGCTGAGGTTGTTGCACATCTTGGAGAATGTTTGGTCTTGTGTTAGCTTGTGTTTTTTACTTTGATCATGGATAAAAAAATCATTTGTTCAACTAAATAATTTTTGTTTTTAATGTTTTAAATATTAGTTTTGTAGAAGTCATATTTTTCATTATACATGATGTATTTTTGTTTATTTATTTTGTATGTAAAAATCTATGTTATATCAGTTTTAATCAAATATGTATTTTTTAAATTTAATTTTTTAAAACTATGATTAAAAATATATTTTTAAAATCTTAATGTTTAAACCAGCGACAATTAAGAGAACTCTTTTTTTAATGTTACTTGATTTATTTTTACTTTTTTTAGATCAATATATGAGTATACCTTGATGCAAAGGCTTATATAATTATAGTGGGTAGTTACGTACTGTCTTGTCTTTTCATGAGAATTGAAGCCGTCGACATATCCTCACTTATTATTGTTTAGCCATCATTTTCCAGGCCATGATTTACAGTTTGGAAGTGTGGTGGTAGAAAATCAAATAAATATATGCATGTATATTTAGATTTAATAACAAGTTTTTCAAGTTCATTAAAACTTGGCCAAAATAAATTGGCTTATTGGCCTACATACCAAAAAAATAATCAAAAACCCATATTTCTTTTCAAACGAATAAAAAATAAAAAATAAATAAACAATGATTCTCAATTTACAAGATTTTTTTGAACAAAAGGACCAAAGTTGATGTTCGCCACTCTTGGGGTCCAAAGCCCAATTATTATCATTCATATGGATTTAACGTTCCTTTTTTAGTAACCTGGACAAAATCTCTCCTTTTAAGGATAAGCATTATTTTTCACACATTTCATTTTAGAAAGGGATCATGTCTTGATTTCAAAAAAAAATATATGGGTTATGTCTATTTTTAGCAATTTCAATGAAAAATATTTTAAGATTTAATGTCAACATCTTTGACGAGTTTTTTATTTTTAAAAATTAATATTATTTTCTAACATGTCTAAATACCAACATCAAACTTTTCACATAATTAAAAAAAAAACTTAAAATAATAAGGATAATTAATGGCAATCATAAAAATTAATTTAGAAGAAAAGCACCTAATAAATATAACCTTTCATAATATTGGAAGGATGACATTTTCCCCTTAGACATAATTAATCATTACCTTAATCTCTAGAACCAATACTAACTTTTAAGATCCCTAATTATTAAATAACAACTCCAATATTTATTTCAACGATGCACATTTTGAACCCCCCACCCAGGCGCAACACATGACGCTTGACAAACTGTGTACCACCATTGTTGAATGACTATGTTTCGTCTGCTTGAAAATAGCTATTGATGTTCTTGCAAATATTGTCATTGGTTGGAGTGATTAACCATGAATAAGTATATGAAGGTATCTTGAGACTCTGGTGATACTTATTTAAACAATCTAACTGCGGCATCAATGAAGAGAAGAGAGATTGGAAAAGGGAGGGAGAAGAAAACTCTTTTTCTAGTAGCCCGTGAGGCAGCTTGATGGACTCTCTTTTAACTAAGTACGATAATTGCCCTTAGATGAATTCGACTTGCTGCTGCAAATTAGTATTATAAGGAAATGAGAAGGGAAACACTATCAAGAAACCAGATACCATGATCCGTTAATTTTATACTCGGATATATTTCTATGATTGAAGAAATGCCCAGGCAACCATGGGTTATAATATGGACATCAACCAGTTAAATGCATGCCACTACAGGTTCCACCCATAAAAAGCCCTTTGCCAAGAAGACGGTCAATATAACTTGTCTCCTGCCATGTCTACATTCACCATCAAAATGCCATAATGAGATCAAGAACCAATTCGAGCAGCATGGCCATTACACAAACGAAAGTGATGAACAGAAATAATGAATAATTGTTCATGAGATCTACCCTATGATTGCACTCCTGTTTTGTTTTAGTTCCTCGTGAGGGAAGGAAAAAAGCTAAATGTACAAAATAATATAAAATAAAAAACAAAAGGAAAGAATACAATAGAATGTCAAGACTTTATTACATCCCTCCGCCCCATCCTCGTCACCATTTTGCGTGTTTTGAGAAATGACATGTTAAATTCAGCACAATGAATACAAAAGGGTAAAATTTCACCTAAAAAATGGAAATGCAGGAGATTTCAAGGGGGGGGACAAAAACTGAATTTTGTTATTTCTTAAAAACCGGTATAATTTCCGAGTCCTCGGACTGTCAAAATTGTTTTTTCATAAACAGTAACGTAAAAAGAAAAAAAAACAAAACCTTCTTATGGGCCCATCAACCCATCAATTGTATAGGAAAGAGACTTAGCCCAGTCAGCTCGAAGAAGCAGTGTTTGTAATGTCTGCATCACATTGTATCCTGGATCGAGCTTCCGTTGCCAGCCCTAAAGGAATCGGAAAACCACCAAAAGAAATGATATTGAATTACATCCCCTGTTAATGATAACAAGCACTAATATATGGAATAGGTTCCCTTATAGCCAGTAAGCTAGCTACTTCATAACATATCACCATGTAGCTACTTCTGGGCCTCTTTTAGCAAACATCAAATTTACTTTCATTTTGCAGACATCAATAAACAAAACTACAATCTTTAAGAAGCAGGAAATAAAAAATTAGAAGAGTGAAGAAAAAAATCGAACTTTTTGCAGTAGGATCACTTGTATATTACAATTAGAAGTTGCAAATCTGACCCCAATTCAAATCTATACAGTTTCAAATCTATACAGTTTAACCAACAAAGAAAAAGTTTATAGCCATGATCACCCATTCAAATCTTAACCCAATTTTCAAACATTGTATTCGTCAATTCCCAAGTTCCACAAATCTGAACCTGATCTCAACTGACCAATGGTTTCCCCCATTTGTCTTAGATTTTTATTTTTTTTTGTCTTTTAACAAGTCTTGGATAAATTCAGTTCCCAAATAATTAACATGTAAATGCAGAATGCCATTTTACTCCACATTTTGTCTTTCCTCATAAAAAGCACTTTATGTTTTGCCTATGAGTTCTTGTCCCTACCCTGTTGCTAAAAACATCAAGAACCCAGGCTATTGTCCTTGTAATGAAACATTAAGCCTTAAGGTAAAAGGAAAGAACTAGGTTACCTCAAGAACCAAGGTTGTGACCATGACGGTGCAAACATTGCCATCAATATTAACTCTATGACGCCTGACTTTCTCAAGTAATTGTTGCATGCAATCTGCAGGATGGACTAGATCACCCTCAGGAGTACCCCAGAAAGTGAATGACTCTTCCACTTCCTGTTAGAAAAGGAAGTTATGTATTGCAAATTAAGATATAAAGTCAAAGTTATTTTTAATACAGAAACCCCAAATGAAAAGAAGCACGGGAAGGATATCAAAATGTTCACAACTCTGTTATGAAACCATTAGTCCACCTTTTTTTCTCCAAAAAATACAACCCAGAGGAATAAATTACATGCATACTAAAAACTTTCAGTTCACTAAACAGATTAAAATTTGAAAACACTGCAAAGTTCCCAATAACCTTAATAGACTATTTTATTCTCTTCTATTCACAATAGCTCTTTGCTTAGAGAGATTCAACTTTCAAGCCCACGTGTTTTACCACCTAACCAAATAACAATGGAAAAGCAATTAATAACACAAGAAATAATATACCATCTTCTGATTTGTCACCACAACCTAAAACTAATGTAAAATTCCACTATCCTAATAGAGAAGGTAACTCATTGCATTTTTAACACAATTATTCCCAGAAAAGCAGAAAAAACCTATGCACCCCATATCTTACTTCAATAAAGGCCTTCGGATTTGGGCAGTTTTGTCGCTTTGACAAGCTTAGTGCAGATTCTGCTGCAGTTCGGCCATCCCGGGTGGCTACTGCTTTAAAAAAATTGATCAAATTAATGCGATCACCCTGAGAAAGTTCAGCAGTCATGCCAACATCAAGGAAAATGACATGAGGCTTTGATTTAAAGAGCCGTTTCCGTGAAGAACTGTTCTGAGAAAGCCGGACAAGGATATTTCCAGGATGCATGTCTGCATGTATAAAGTTGTCCACCTGAAATAAGAAATACCCCATTTTCTAAATGAAAAACACTTAACAATTTTCCACTCATAATTGAGAACTTCAAGACAAAACATTGATGGCGGCACCTAAACAAAGTATGAAAAAAACTTACCAGAAGCATTTTCAGAAGTGCATGAGTTCCAATGTGAGCAAGGGCACTTTTAATTCGATTCTGACCTTCAAGGTCATCTACATAGTGCGAGACACTTTCTCCTTGCTCATATGATTCCACCAAAACAGCAGGATGCACAAGTGGATACACAGGCTTGGGAAAAGAAACATCCTTCCACCTTCGGAAGTTATATATAAAGCGGCTTAATTGCGCAGCTTCCCTTGCAAGATCCACTTGAGACATCATGAAAACACCAAACTGTTGCAGGCTCTCATCCAGTCTCAGCCAATTCAAAGTTGGAATAAATGTTGATATCTTTGCAACCAAGTTTATTATCATAAAGTCTCTTCTAATTGATTCACCAACACCAGGATGTCTAACCTTTACAGCAACTACGGTAGGCTTTGTCTGTTTTTTACCAGGGTAACGAAATCTCAGAGTGGCCCGATGCACTTGAGCAATACTTCCAGATGCTACAGGAACTTCTTCAAAACCCTCAAAGATTTCAGAAAGCTTGCGACCAAATGCTCTTTCAATAGTTTTCTTCGTGTAGGCAAAACTATGTTCAGGAGCTTTGGAATGCAGCTCTGAAAGCTTGGTGCATAAATCTCTAGGGAATAGATCTGGCCGGGTAGCTGCCCATTGACCCCATTTTATAAATGCTGGACCTGCTTTCTCCAGTGTCCGATGAACAACATGAAGCCATATTTTCCTAAACTCTGGTCCACAAGAATCGGCAAATGGAGCCATCATCATGCTGGGCGAGAACAAAATTGCTAAGTAAATAGCTCTCACTAACACCACAAATGCATCTACAACAGCAGATACTAACAACGTGACATAAGCATGCCCATCTTGTGCACGCATATACAAAGAATTCGGATAAAAATCCGATTCCACCAACGTTCTTTGTGCCCATGCCACCTGCCCACATGTCAACGCTAAAGCACTGGGAACCACCAAATGAGACCGTGTCAAAGCCAAGCTAACTGCTTGAGCTATCCTACTTATCCGAGGAAAACTCCAGCCATTAGCAGAACCTTTCCTGCATAGCCTTTTCCAAGCAAGCTGGGCATTGCGTGTCACCACATCACTTGTAGATGAATAACAACTTGTAAAATACTTCCGTCCAAACTGCTCTTTAACATTGTACAATGCAAAAGACGAATGCCCTCTCGGAAAGCTATATTGCGAGTAATATCTAAATTGCGGTAAATGCAAACCAACTGAAACTACTGTCCCATACTTTTTTACTTCCAATAATCGATCACTACTACTTTTCTGTTTACTGAAAATCAACCGTGCCACTTTTTTAATATTTCCAATCGTCAAAAACCTGCAATTCAAATCAAAGATTTCAATAATAAAATCTAAAATACTTAAAACTGTAAAACAGAATTATAACTTACATACTCAATAAAAGACCTTAAGTAAAACAATCATATTTTAGGCTCTGTATGTAATATCTACGAAATACACAAATAAATACCATATACCAAGCACCCACGATGCTTAAAGTTGTAGCTAAAGATAAATTAAATATAAAGATCATAAATTTCCTATAATTTCTAAATCCTAGACATGGAATTACAAGTTCATTTAAAATTAATCAAAATCAATAGCTCAAAATCTAAAAACGAATTTGCTCAGAGAGGAGGGCGGGGATCAACCAACCTGGACATAGCGATCGAGAAGCAAGACGATTAGCAGATGAAGCTAACGTGCGCGGGAGGTGAAAAATGGAAGCTCTGTTGATGATTGTTGTTGATGCAAGCATTTTCTCATGGATTCTCCTCCTTTTGAGCTGCTTTATGGATTTTTGTTTACCTGCCGACCTTGGTGAAACGCATCGACTTAGGGGGCTTTTTGTGTTTTGGGAGGTGGAGGGCGAGGAGGCAACGTATTGAATTTGAGACCTAAAGATTGGAGGGCAAAAAAGAAGGAGAAGGGAGAGACAGGAGAAACGTTGGGCCTGTTATTGGGCCCATCGTATCAGCGCTATTTTACGCGGTTCATTTTGTATCCACGTCTATTATTAATTAACTAGATCTACGCTATTATTTTTTTAATAAAATATTTAGACGCTTCAAGGATTTTTATTTTAAAAAATAAATTTAATAATTGGTGTTATAGTCCGAATAATTAAATAATTTGGATTTATTTAAATTACACAGAAAAATAGAAAATAATATCAAATGAGAAAACTTATATATAAAAAAAACTGATAAATAAGGATTAAAATTAATATAAAAAAAAAAAGAAGAAGAGAAAACAATGAACTATCAACTTGGAGTAAAATAAAAAACAATAAAATATTTATAAAAGAGTTAATAAAAACAAATCATAAATATAAAAATCAAATTGAAAACACAAATATATGATGAACTTAAATATTGCTTAAAAAAAGTTCACACTTTAAAGGATATTGAAGATATGTTGACAACACAAATAAGTTCATGCATTACTTAAATTTAATTAATGTCTTGATATGCTAGCAAGACATTCTAACCTATTTTTCCAAGTAGAGTTTTCTCTACTTTTGTAGCTCATAGATAGATGCCAAAGCAGAATAGAAAGACGTTAAATCTTGGATGGTTAGGGAAAAAAATTTAATGTGCGAAAAATAATTTAAACAGATTGATATGATAAAAGAGTATTAGAAAAAAAAATTATGAATACTCCTTGAACGATTATAATTTTTTGGGTGACTAGATTTTCTTAGACAGTTTAAGGTATGTTATATATATATATATAGCATGTAATCCTGTTTTTCTATAGTGAAAAATAAAAGTTCATCGCTCCCAGTAAATATAAACATATTACCGAACCATGTCAAATCCTATATTTTTTTTTCTATTTTCTCTCATGTTGCAATATTATTGCTACAACTTTTTCATAACAATAAAAATATATATATCAATAATGTATTAAAAACATAGTTGTTATTAATCAGAGCATATCCACAATTTGAAAAGAATAATCAAACTTGGTTCTGGACATTATAACACCTATTTCATCGTTTCTTAATAACTAATAAAGATGATATTATAACTGAACAAAAGTGGTAAGCCAATGTTACATAAGCTGTTTTAAATGTATTTCATTTCAGCTTCAAACCAATACAATAAACTCAATATTATACAAATCATGATGCATCATTTGAAATCCAATTTTAAGACCTCTTTGTTAATTTTACATTTCAAAATTGTTTTTTGTTAATATTTTTTAATATTATATTTATTTCAAATCAATATTTTTTAATGTTTTCAAATCATTTTGATATGTTGATATAAAAAATATTTTAAAAAAATAAAAAAATATTATTTTAATATATTTTTTTAAAAAATATATTTTCAAAAACAACTATTACTACATTTTTAAACACCCAAAAAAGCAAAAACAAAACTGTTTTTAAGAGTTGCAAAGAAGAAGGAAATCGTCAAAGATGGCAATCAATCCATATTTAGCCATGTTGGAAAGCTTTGACAGATAGCAGATCTTAAGGAATGATCAAAACAACATCAATAACATGACTAATGTGAAACTAGAGTCACCAAGGTTGGAAAGCCAGCGAGCTTGTAACATCAAGAAATGGAATTGGAAGGATGAGAAATGTGTGTGCCACGTTGCAAAAGGTCTTAGAAGATTGACACGCACAAGAAGTTCAATGATTTGATAACGGGACACGTTTTGGTCTTTGTCATTTCTGTCGGTTATGGAGATTGATGGATTCCTTTACCATGGACGGGTGATTTTTTTTTCTCTTTTTCTTCCTTTTCTGAGGAACAATGTACTTTATTTATGGTTTGTTGAATTATAAAAAGTAAATTATTTTTTATTTTAAATAAAAATGAAAAATATCTTAATAGCAATAATAATACTAAATTATTATTATTATTATTATATGATTGTGTCGTGACTTTACTTTTACCAAAGGAAAATCAAACGTATTGTTGTTTACCTGGTCATAATAAAATAGAACGCTCTCCTTTGATGGACTACCATACTGATTAATTTTTTTTTTAAAATAACACAGTTGTTTTGAAAATAAAAATAAAAATAAATTGTGTTCAGAAAAGTATTGTGAAATAATAATTCCTTTCAAAGTTTCATAATTAGTTTTAAAAAGTTTTAGATAAAAAGCTAATTATGCTAAATAAAACATGAAAATTACCCTAAAACATTATATCAAAAGTAAGTTGTTTTACATTTATTTTTAATGATAAAATATACATATTGTGTTTACACATTGAGAATTTATCTAAATTTACATATGTGAACTTGTTATTGATATTAAAAGATTATATGAATTTAAAATAGTGATTTAAAAGTAGACCATAATTATATAGCCTAAACTTTACTTTTGAAATACATGCGATATATGGACTTGAGGAGAACATAATGGTTACTTAGGATTTGACCCATTCAACTTGATTATGATCACAATGAGCTAAAAGATCGTCACTCACACTTGACAACTTTATATAAAATCATGTTAATCTAGCACAAATTATCTTGTTACGTTAAAGAATAACATCACCTAAAATAATTTTGCACGTATCACTTGAACATAACAAAAAAAATACATATTCAAATAACAAATGAATTATCACTTTTCTATTTTATTTTTTAAAAAAATAAGAAGTTGCGTATTAATATCTTTTATCATCCACTTGCATGTCCTTGAACAATAATTAATGATGGTTTATTTATTCCATATTGACTTTACATATAATAAAAACAATAATTATGCAATAACATTACAAAAAAGAGAAAAATATGACATTTAAAAATAATTTGGATACACTAAAGTCCAACCATATACCAAGCAATTTTTTATCTCTTATTTATCAACATTCTTGAACAACGCTTAATAATAATTCATTTATCCTAGACTTTATGAATAACAAAAACAATCAATAGACAACTAAATAAATCAACATCGTATATACAAAAACAAGTGCACACAAAAGTTATACAAGTCGTCGACGCATATAAAATTTACACCGAGATCAAATAATTGCACCTTGGATAAATCGGTTGTGACTTATTCTCCCAATCTCCCCATCAAGTACGTGGTATTGATTTTAATCTTACCGCACCTTCAAGAATAAATTTCTTATGATTTTATATTTTTGGGGTTGCCATGACATGGACACCAGCACTCCAAATATATGAACACGCTTAAAAAACTAGTACTGTGAAAATTATTTAAAATTAAAAAAATAATCATTCAAGGTTTGAAAATGACCTTCAGGAACTACTCGAGATGGCCAAAAGCTGTCGAAAGTGAACTGGGTAGAGGTAGCAGATGAGAATGACACGGGGGTAGCGGACAGACGTGTGGAGACAGCAGCGCATTGGCTGCACACACCGATAAGGATGAGATCCTTAAACCAGTTGAATCGAGTTCGCTCGCTCCTCCTCTTCCATTCTACACTGACAATGAATTTCACCGTCACTCGAGGAGGGGGATAGATGCCAGGAAAACTTTGAGTTTCTTTCTCTATCGGTTTTCTCTCTCTTCACGAGTTCTTGGCCGCTGCTGCTGCTACAGCTACTGCTGTTGTCGTTGTCTATTGATGGTCGTCGGGTGGCTGATGCGTGGAGAAGATGGAGGAGGGACTGTGGCGGTTTTATGTGTAGATCGATGCTGACAATGGCTATGGGTCAGCTGGATGTTTCGGCAGGGATGAGGGAGACAATGGTCGTGGTCTGTGGTGACGCTGAGATAGGCTATCATGTAGAGCTTTTACTGGCGTAGAGCGGAACTGCTGTTTGGTGAAGAAGATTTTTACATAGAATAATATAAATTATATTATAGTTATTTTTATTTACTAGTTTAAGATTTTATAAAATTAAGATAGTTTTTTAATATAATATTAGAGTTTTGTTGACCAATCGATTATAAATTTAAATTTTATTGTCTTTATTTATCCGATAAATATTACATATAAAATAATGTGAATTTATACAAGTTTCAGGCTCAAATTTTTTTTACCTGAAGAAATATGTTATGAAAAATAATATAAATTATATTATGATCTCACTTATCTTTTACATTGAGATAATTAATTTTTTAACAGAAAAAAAATGAATAGCTTGTAATTAGTTGCTAAGAAGAGGGAGGTTTTTATTTTTTAAACTTGGAAAAAATGAGAATGTTATAAGTTAAAAAAATAAAAGAGAAAGTCACAAAAGAAAAAAAGTAAAAAAAAAGTTATTGGATGAAAAAATTATATCCAATAATAACTTTCATTTTGTTATTTTTTGATTGGTCTGGAGAACTCGATGAAGGTGATTTTAGTTTTTAATGATGCCCCTGCAATATAGATCAAGGCTTGAAAAATGCTATTTTAGTTTGATTTTTAGTTTTTTGTATAATGAAAATATGTTTTGTAGTTAATAATAAGTTTCAAATGTTCATATGATATTATTTTTTGTCTTGTTTTTAGTGAAAAATAAATTTTAAATTTAGGTTTTCAATTCAATCATTAGAGCTGGTTTTGATGGTCAAGAAAATGTTTTAAGTGAACAACGCGCTTGTTTGCAATATTCTAAAAAAACAAATATATATCAATGTCATCCACTCCTTTTGAAAAATATTTAAATCCAGGATTGCGGGCCTTGATTTTTAGGCCTGAGCACCAGCGCCGGGGGGGGGGGGGGTGTTATAGATTGGGCCCAGTTTTCGGGTTAATATCTCAATATATATATATATATATATATATATATATATATATATATATTATAATAGAATTGACTTTTGAAAAATTTATTTAAATGATATTTAAATAATTATAAAATTGTGATATATTTTATAAATAATATTATATCTTTTAATTATAATATTAATAATTATATATATTTATAAAAGTTTTTCCTCATTAACATTCAATACATATAAAATATGTATGTAATTATTTTTAATTTTATATATTTTTTATGTTTTTCTCATATTTTTTATATTTCACATGGAAATTATCTATTTATGATTTTTTTCAAATGTTTTTTAAAGACAATAATAAGTTTTAATTTAAAAACACGATACTTCTTAATAAATTACATGTTTTTGTGGGAAAAAAAACATTCATAAGAAAATAGAGTTTTGATTAGAAAGATACATTTTTCTTCTTATTTAAAACCAATATAAATTTTTTCTAGTTTTTTTTATTTTCTTTATTTTTTATTCAATAAATCATATTGTTATTAGAAAAGATATGTTTTTTAAATAAAAAAATTTAAATATTAAAATAAAATTTGACAAAAAAAAATACTTTTCCCTTAATTGAAATATTCATTATATTTCTTATGAATATCTATTATTATCGCCACACAATTAAATAAAAACAATACATTTGTATTTGCTTTTTAAAATGAAGATTAATTTTTTGTTTTAATTTTTAAGTAGCGTTAACAGCATATTATGCAATTTATCGAATCATATATTTTCAATTCTTTTTATGAAATACAAACACCAATTGGAAGAAATTGGAATGGAATATTTCCACGCATGCATAGACATCAACTGGAATGAATTAAAGCCAGCCCACATCAATGGGAACAAAAAATGATCAAAGCTGGCCGGAAAGGTAGACATGATTATTTTACAGTTAATGAACGTAGTTTAATTAGTTGATATATTAAAGAAGTGAGTAGGAGTAGGTGAGTTTACAAAGTCAACTTCGAGTCCCTTAAAGAAGGGGTCGTCCCTGAAAGAACAGGATTGGAGCTGGCCAATGATCACGATACGGTGCAGGTTGTCATATATAAATACTTATATAAATCAAAATCAACGTCACTAATTAAATTAATAGCAACTAGAAAATTATTATGAGACCCCGGCCGCCAGTCCAATAATTAAGGGATGATCATGGGTTGGTAGCTAGGTTTTGTTTTGTTTTTTGATTTGGTAAACGAAGGAAAGTTGGATGCATGAACTGTTCACCAATTGATCGTCCCCTCAAACCTATATAAATCTACTGATCTGCATCAAATTTCTCATCATCTCATCCAATTCCTTAATTTACACTGATTTCTTTAAATCTTTTGCTTCACATAACAACCATGGTTTCTGGAACCATTTTGGGAGAGTACACCTCCGCAGTCCCAGCAGATAGGCTATGGAAAGCATCATTCTGTGATGGCCATAACCTCATCCCTAAAGTAATGCCCGGAGTCATCTCAAGCATTGATATACTTGAAGGAGATGGTGCCGGGGTTGGCTCCGTCAAGAAATTCAACTTCACCGATGGTTTGTTTGAGCTTACAATTCCTAATTACTCATTATGCATAGAAAACAACTATACATGCATCCATACATGTACATGCTGGAGTTGCACTATTTTGTTTTTGACAATAAGATTCACTTTGTGCAGTTATCAAGGACTATAGCTACGTCAAGGATCGTGTGGTGGTGATGGACCAAGAGAATCACATAGTCAAGTATTCCACCCTTGAAGGCGGTGTTCTTGGTGTCAAAGTGAAGTCCTACAGTGTTGAGGCTAGTTTGACATCAACAAGTGAAGGAGGATGCTTGTCCAAGATGAAGATTGAATATGAATCAATGGGGGACAGCTTACTATCCGAGGAAGATGCCAATAATATGCAGCAAGGAATCTTTGCTATGGTGAAGTCTATTGATGCTTACCTGGTGGAAAACCCTACTGCTTATGCGTGACCAAATATGAAGTCTTGTGGGCATCTTTAATGGGTTCAGAATTCTGGTGTTTGCTACGACGTTTGTGTGTATTTGATGTTTTATCGCAAATGAAATAAATTACTTCTGTCATGGAGATCCATAAATATTATGCAAGCAATTCTACTATCCTTGAGTGTTTAATACAAAAAGAACGAAATTAGTGAACAATTGTCAACTTCCCTTCAGCGAAGAATGGGAAGGGGGGGTCACATTCCATAACTTGAATGAGCTTTAATCTGTTTTTATTTCTGCATGCTGACTGGACAACGACTGAGAAAACTGTCCACTCCAATAAAAAATAAATGCTTATAATTAATATTTATTACAGCACAAACCTATAGGTGGATAGATCATATCATGGAAATGGCCGGCGATCTGAGGAAGATGAGCAAGAACAACTTATGTATATTAGTTTGTATAGCATGTATATGATGTCGAGACGATTATCTTTGCGGATCAGGATAGTCAGGACCGATGTGAGTGGAAAGGATAATAAATAAATTTTTATTTTTTATCAATAGAAAAAAAAAATGAGAGTCACCACCTAATATTTTAATCACTAAAAACCATAACTAGTATTAGAGTATGAAAAAAAAAAAAAGGTTGATTTTGTAACTAGAAAGTATTAACACCCATAATATAACTTACCTGAGGTAAGTTGTATTGTTTATCTGTCTGATATAAACTAAGAAAAAGTTATGTGTTTCTAATTGTTGACCTGTATAAGATTTAAGAAAAATCATTCTCAGTAAGGATGTATTTATCTTATCACATTAAAAACTTAATTGTTATAATACCAGCAAAAAAATAAATTGTCTTGTTACTTAATATTAGGAATATGACTTATATATAAGTTCATAATATCGCATATTAAAATAAATAAAATAATTTTTTTTATATATATATTTTTGAAATATAGGCCAAAATCCTGTAGAAATTTACATATTTATTGTGCAATCCATGCAATATTTTTTAAAAACATGTTAAAGTATTTTAGATTAAAAAAAATACATAAATAACTTTAGGATTTTTAGCCATATGCAAGAAATATATATATATATTTCTTGCATATGGCTAAAAATCCTAAAGTTATTTATGTATTTTTTTTAATCTAAAATACTTTAACATGTTTTTTAAATATATATAAAATTTATCTGACCCGACTGGGTTGACCTGAAATTTTTGGTTTGACCATAAATTGAACCAAAAATTCTGGTATGACTCAAAAAACAACCCAAAAACAAAAAAAAACAAAAAAAAAAGATTAAACACCAAAAACACATAAAACTAAAAAAATCTTGAACAAAACGGATCATACACAAAAAAATGAATGCCAAGAACACCCGAAACAACCAGCAACATGAACTCAAATCTAGACCAGATTTCATGAAGTCAAAAGCTTAGAAAGGTTGTAAATCATTTAAGGATAAAGAATTAAGAGTTTATTCACTTTGATTATCATTAAATCATCATGATTTGGCCAAAATGAGTTTCGGTTCAAAACCAAAACTCTAGAATTAAAAATCATTATAAACGTGTTATTAGTGCAAGTAATTACTAGATTATTGGTTAATCATGCATAAAAAAGGGTTTTGTGCAAACAAATGAACCAATATTGATCCCAATCAAGGGTCTAAGGCAAAGTTCTTTTCAAAAACACGAAGAACATTGCCTAGAACCCAGCAAAAAACTCAGTCATGAGGCAACCATTGTCAAGCCCAAAAATGAGCATTTTCTTGCCTCTAAAACATGTTTTTTTATCCCAACAAATCACGATATTATATATAAACATGTTTGAATCTAAAACTAATAAAAAAAACATCGAAAGCAAGCATGAGATACCAAATCAAAAAACAAACAACCTAAAACATCATACTGCTTGTCGCACGTGTGCGACGTCGCGGCGGTGGAGAGGAAGCCCGGTGGCAGCTGTGGCTGTTCTTCTTCTCTGGTATTTTTTTTTCTTCCTCTGTCACTTCCCGTTCTTTCCCCGCTTCTTTGATGGCTTCCCTTTCTCTTTCAAAAGAATTGTCTCTTCTCTCGGTTTCTCCTCCCTTCCTTCTCTCTCACTGTCTTTTTTCTTTTTTTCTTCCCCCCCCGTTCTGTTCGGTTTTCCCCTCTCTCTTTCACATTCGTTCTCCCCTTTTTTTTCTCCTCCCTCTTTCTTCCTTTTGGAAGAGTATTTAAAGGGGCAGGGGGAGCGGGGTCAACCCTGCCTCGTCCCATCATTGCCCATGCATGGGGAGCACCTGTCTCCTACTCTATCGCGACGTTGGTAGAGGTGTCCAATGGAGGCGTCGCTTGCGGGGCACGACTAGCTTCTCTGTCTTCTCATCATGAAGAGGTGTGGGTGGCGTCCGGTTTTGGTTTTAACAGGGCACGTGGGGAGGGAGAGAAGAAAAAACAAAACTTCTTTTCCCCTGCTGCATGTCCAGGGGAATAAGAAGAAGAAGAAACAGTACCGCCTCAAAACAACATTGTTTCGTCTCTTTCTCTCTTTTTTTTGGAAACTCATGAAAATGCGTCTTTTTGCTTAAAACGTGTTGTTTCATTTAAATGAAAATTGGCGCCAAAGCGCCAGATTTCAATTTAATCCTTCAATTTGCACATATTTTACATTTTGGTCCTTGGTCGCGAATTTCTTCAATTAAGTCCCCGATTGGCCATCAAACTTCAATATTTATGTAATTAAGCCCTTGATTTGACCAAATCAACTCTAAAAAATTATAATTTGATCCTAGAACTTTAATTCCTTCCAATTAAAACCCAAATTGACTTAAAAATATATATTTTTTTTGCAATCAACCTTCCATAAATTCAATTAAACCTTCAATAAAATTTAATTAAGTCCATCAACATTTGATTTTGTACTTTTCTTCCTCAAATAAAATTTTATTAATCAATAGGGCTCTCACCGGTCAATGATATACTGTCAAATTTCAATATTTGTATTTTCGAACCTCCTCAACAAATTTTGATCATTTGTTTTGGGCGCTCTGGCATCTTCTTTTCACTAATATATTTTTTGATATATTATATATATTTATTTTTTATTTTTTTATTTTTTCTCTTTTCTTGTGCGGGGACCCAAAAATGGGTTACAACAATGCTCATGTAACATGGATTCAAAATTGGTTTCTTGAACCCATTTTGAGCAAGAATAAGTTTAACAGGCTAGGGATAAACATTCTTACTTTAACATGTATAGCTTAAGCTAAACCAAAGCTAAAACAACATTTATATATCAAAATGAAAAATTGAATAACAACTTTAATACATAAAAAATATGAAAAAAAAACATTTAAAAAATTTCATTAAATAGAAATCAGAGCAAGAAAGAGGTGAACGCAACATCATTTGGAAAACGTTTCAGACCTCTTTTCTATACTTGTAACTATAAATGTAAGCCAAAACCAATATGAAAACAAAAAATGCAAGCTATAAATGACCTCTTTATGGGTCTGCAATATATACCTAGAACAATTATTATCTTTTAGCTTTCATTTGTAAAATTTTACATCTCACAAACTTACAAAACTTTTCTTTATGCTTTTAGACCTCTACCCTTATATTTTTTATTGATATTTCTCTCATCTTTCTTATCTTTTCTTACCTTTTTTTTTCTTTTTTTTTTCAACCCTATTCTTGATCTTGAGGGGTTATTTATAGAGTTTTATTAGGATTTTGGAATGTTTTAAATTCATTTCTAACCTCTTGATCTTAAAAAGAGTGTAGTGAACCTTAATAAGAACATATTGATACGCCTTTGTGTGTCAATACACGAAAATCAAACTATTTTTTGCATGATAGTTGTAATATTAAGATTAATTGAGTTGTCTATTTTCGAGGTTTTATTATAGCAATACTAATGTTATCATTGTCTAAAATCATTTGAAGTTGATAAAGAAAAGAATATTTTTTATTTAGATCCAATCTTATTTAATTTGAAGATTTATATCTTCACGTTCATTCATATGAAGTTTTCAATGTATATATATATATATATATATAAAGAAGTGAGTAGGAGTAGGTGAGTTTACAAAGTCAGCTTCGAGGATCCCACGTCCCATCAAGAATAGGTCGTCCCTAAAAGAAGAGGTGATTAATCACAGACTTGGAGCTGGCCACAGATCATGGTACGGTGCTGGTTGTCATATATAAATATTTATATAAATCAAAATCAAGGTAATTAATTAAATTAATAGCAACTAGAAAATTATTATGAGACCCCACCAGTCCATTAATTAAGGGATGGTCATGGGTTGGTAAGGTTTGTTTTTGTTTTGTTTTTTGATTTGGTGAACGAAGGAAAGTTGGATGCATGAACTGTTCACCAATTGATCGTCCCCTCAAACCTATATAAATGTACAGATCTGCATCCATTTCTCATCATCTCATCCCATTCCTTAATTTACACTGATTTCTTTAAATCTTTTGCTTCGCTTAACAACCATGGTTTCTGGAACCATTTTGGGAGAGTACACCTCTGCAGTCCCAGCAGAGAGGCTATGGAAAGCATCATTCTGTGATGGCCATAACCTCATCCCTAAAGTTATGCCCGTAATCATCTCAAGCATTGATATACTTGAAGGAGATGGTGCCGGGGTTGGCTCCGTCAAGAAGTTCAACTTCACCGATGGTTTGTTTGAGCTTACAATTCCTAGTTACTCATTATGCATAGTAAACAACTATACATACATGCATCATGTACATGCGGGAGTTGCTCTATTTTGTTTTTGACAATAAGATTCACTTTGTGCAGTTATCAAGGACTATAGCTACGTCAAGGATCGTGTGGTGGTGATGGACCAAGAGAATCACATAGTCAAGTATTCCACCCTTGAAGGCGGCGTTCTTGGTGTCAAAGTGAAGTCCTACAGTGTTGAGGTTAGTTTGACATCAACCAGTGAAGGAGGATGCTTGTCCAAGATGAAGATTGAATATGAATCAATGGGGGACAGCTTACTATCCGAGGAAGATGCCAATAATATGCAGCAAGGAATCTTTGCTATGGTGAAGGCTATTGATGCTTACCTGGTGGAAAACCCTACTGCTTATGCGTGACCAAATATGAAGTCTTGTGGGCATATTTAATGGGTTCAGAATTCTGGTGTTTGCTACGACGTTTGTGTGTATTTGATGTTTTATCTCAAATGAAATAAACTACTCCTGTCATGGAGATCCATAAATATGCAAGAAATTCTACTATCCTTGAGTTTTTACCACAAAAAGAACGAAATTAACACCCCATTTATCAGATCATGTCCAATAAGAAGAGAATTACTGCACATTAACACCCCATTTATTAGATCATATCCAACAGCTGCCAGCGTACGTCTCCAGCAAATCAATTCAATTGATCAATATATTGATTTCGAATGAAGAAAGAAAGTAGATCAGTGCTGCTTTCATTAAAGTAAAAAATCGAAGCATTACGAATTTGCTAAAGTTTAGTAATGGGTTCTCAAAGAAGCAGTTCGAACACCCTCTTCGACTCATCCGTAAGGGAACAAATAGGGGGCCTATGCTTAGTCTCCTGTAACATCGATCGATTCTAAGAATAAGTATGAGAGTATGCTAATAGCAAGAGCAGCATGTTCGTTATGATTTTTTTTTTTATACCACTAATTGTTTCCAGCCACATTCTTGCTTGACTAATGGTAAGAACGGTAAAAGAATCATTTTAATTTAAAAATTTAAATTATTTAGTGAGATTTTAAAATATAATTTATATTATTTTTTAATATATTCTTCAAATAAAAACCCTTTAAAATTAAAATTTGTATAGGCTAATATTATTTTGTGTTTAATTTTTATTAGATAAATAAAAAATATATATAAATTATATCTTGAGATATCACTTAACAAAAATAATTCATTAATGAATATTATGCCTCATTATTATATGCTATGGAATTATATTAAGCTATCTCTATCAGATTATTAATATTTCTTTGTTGATAATTATTAAGAACCAAACTTAAAACATCAATTATTCCTATGCTTACGTTCAATAAGCACAAAAGGAGCTAGAATTTGGAGAGTTTATATCTAGATGAATGAAGGACTTTTGTCGATAGCCTAGGAAATATAAGAAGAATGGAGAAACACATAATCAGCAGATTCTCTTGACTTCGCAACAATCCAAATTCTCATGTGCAATCAATTCAATAACTTTTTAAACTTCCATTGCTTCTCTTTCTCTGTAATTTCATGAATTTCAGGATCACAAGTGGAAGAGGGTGGTTTCCTATGCCCGAACCGTGGCACCACGAGACTCTAAACCCGGATCCATTACAGCCCGTTTAGAAGCATTTGTCATCCATGATATATAAAGATGATTGAGAATCGTCATCTCTTGTTCTCTTTATACACAATTGATGACCCAAAATGCTAAATTGCTCATCTTTTGTTCTATGTTCTTCATTATCGATGTGGGTTTCTTGTTTTTTTATCTTGTAATTGTAGTTGAATCATATCTTGTTGGATGTCGCTGCAGGAACAAAATATATTAAGGGAAAATAAAGAGTCACCGTTTAGTAATTAAAAAAAAAACTTAAAATTCTAAAATATACTTTGTTTCAAAATTTTAAATTTAAAGTAAATGGTTAGCTATCTTTCCTGTGTTTTAATTTTTTAATATTTATTTTTTTTAATTTCAAATTAAGTCTTTAAATACATTTAAAAATAACATTAGTTCTTATAAATAATAAAAGACTCGTTAAAAATACTAAAATTAGATCCTAAAAAAAATTAGGCTTTTAAAATAAGAAAAAAAATCAATACATACAAAATTCAAACACACAAAACAAAAAATTTCATTCAGAATTCGATCAAAAACACCAAAATTAAAGGCAAGATCGTGGGTTGTGGTGACAGGTGGATAGTGATAGGTGGGTTGGGGGTTGCGAGGGTGAGGCTGTGTTTGGCTGGGTTTATTACAACACCCCCAAACATAGCATGGCATGTCTGATTTGTATATCATCACTATCGTATTTTTTACATTAAAAATAAAAATAAAAATAAAAGTCGTAAGATTTCCCTATTTCTTCTCTTAGTTTGAGCCATTCGCTGCTGCTTGGATGTCAAGAAGGGTTACCTAAGAATTCTCATAGGCCCATGTGTTTCTAGACTTCATTATCCTTATTATGAATCCTATGTTGGGCTTTGATCTACACAGCTCAAGTTAGGTTATGATTTAGGCCCTTATTTCTCAACAGCACAACTTTCTTCACCATAGGCCCAACACAGGATAAATTGCAACTTGAAGAAACTGAAGGAAGATGATAAGAACATATATAAATCAAGAATCAAGACCGGAAACTAATAACTAGACCTAGTAAGGCCAAGTTTGACAGGGAAATCCTGCTTCTGCACAGCACTTGTAAATTTATATCTAGTTTGTTTTTGTATTTTAAAAATATTTTTTAAAAAAGTTAAAATTATTTGATTCTTTTTATATTTTAAATTAATATATTTTTTTATATTTTTAGATATTTTAATGTACTGGTATCAAGAATAATTTTTAAATTATAAAAAAAATTATTTTAATATATTAATAAATCAAAAATATTTTAAAAAGTTATCACAATCTAAATATCTAAATAGATTTGATAAGCCAAATCTCACACCCACTAATTAGATAGTGACAAAAGTCAGTTTCCAAAACATAAACCGCGAAAAAGCTACAATCACGACATAACAAGTTGATCACAAACATGATTTAGTCCAAAAAGAATTCTTGACTCCAAAGACATGAGAGGCGCTGTTTTGTTTTTTTTTCAAAAACCAAAGTTCCATCACTCAGCCGAAAGTTTAATTAAGATGACCTTTTCCGTTGGAGAACATGACGGGAAGAAGAAATTTTGTAACATATTTTTTATCGATTAACTTGAATACAAAAATAATGAAGACTCTTTTGTAATTAAGAAGAAATTATTTAAAGAAAAACGAGACCCGCAACATTCAATGTACTCTTCATGTTGGAGCTATGGCTGTGAAGGATCACATGACTTTGTGTTATATGGATTGCCAAGATTACAATAGAGCATATATCATTATACAAATTAATGGAGAATAATATAGTATCAAACTTCGATGATTTATTTTAAAACTTTTAATTTTTAATTTACAAAATTAAGCACACTCAAATAAGCATTTTTAATAATAATAATAATAATTATTATTATATTATTATTACCACCACCAATATATTTGTAACTTTTCTTTGAGTAAAAAAAACAAAAATAAAAACTTAAACCAATTTTTAAAAGTCATATCAAACATTAGTTAATGTTATAAGAAATAACTTGAACTTATTTATAAAAATCATTTCAAACGGAATATAAATATCTATCATTTTGCATTTTGATTATATTGGGGATGACGGGTACTGATTATACATGAGAGAGATAAATGCAAAGAAAAAAATAAAAAAGAAAGAATTAAGAAAATATATTTTTAAATCTTGATAAAACTATTCCTATCACTTTTACTTTTACCGGGTTAGAATAATTTTCTGTATACTTCTTCTATTCGTTTCTGTCTTCATTATACATTGCTAATTAACATTGATATTATAGAATTCAAGCGACTTCAAATAGCTAGTAGCCTTAATGTATGTTTGGTAAGGTGAAAAATGTTTTTTAATTTAAAATATATTAAAATAATATTTTTTTTAAAAATACTTTTTTATTTTTAACATTAGTATTTAAAAAAAAAACTTTAAAAATATCGAAGTAAAAAAATTTAAAAGTACTTTAAAAAGTAAAGAGTATCACAATATTAAACCAGCAGTTAAAGAGTATTTGATATTATAATTTAAACGTTATTTATCTAAAATCTAAATTTTAAAAATTAAAAATAAAATATTATTTTAATATATTTTAAAAAATAACTATTATTTAGCTATAAGAACACCTCGCAGCATTTCGAGGAATGCGATTTAAAAGGGATGAAGCAGTAAATTTACCATGGGTAAGTCAAATCTTACCCCACTATAATTAGTTAATTGATAGTTGTGCCTTGATGGCAATAATTACAAGTTAATCACAAACGTAATCAAAATTTCTTTGACTCAAATAGTTGTAGATGTGGCATCTCGATCTTGACATGAGAGGTGCTAAACACACTATCATTATGAACTTTGTTTTCTAAATAAAATAATTACTGCAATTAATTTCACCTAATTATCTTGAAATCAACTATATATTATTAAACTTGGAACTCGAATATATATCGAGTGTCGGACTTTTTTCACCATGCATGTTGCTTTATATGAACAAATTACCTAGATAATTAATTAATTCATGCTGACTATGGAACTTTGGACTTTGGTGGATAAGCTATGTAACATATCAAGTTAACAAGTAAAAGTAAACACCCTCAAAGTTTACCATCTTTTATCCTAAGCTTGACACGTGGATAAATTAAGGTTACAATTCAGCTTCTTGCCTGCTTTTCGACCCCACAGTCCCCCAAAGCAAACACCTGTTCTTTCTATTCCAGCAAAAAAAACAAATTGACTCTAACCCACAATTTCTAACCTGGAAATTAACTTTCTAATCTGAAGAATTCCCGAAAAGAAAGACAAATCTAGGTCAATAAGGCCATGAGTTCTAAGATAAGTCTATTTATGATCATATTGAGGCCCCCCTTTCCCCATTTTCACATACATTTTCTTTAGTGAAAGCTAGCTTCAATATCCTCAAAGCATTGAAACACATGCAAAACAAAGAAAACAAAACCACAGCCAAAGACATCAAAACACTTTCAAGTTTCAAGTGTCTACTTTATTCAAAACCATCAAGGAGGGCTTTTTCTTTGGACGGTCGATCAAGAAAGTGAAACCTGTCTCTCCTAATTAGGTCGGTTTATAGTCAAATACATACAAGCAATTAAAGTGTCATAAATTGTCCTGTATATATTTTCTTGACACGTCGAGACCTAAACTCTACACAAAATCAAGCATTTTGATGTATAAATGACGCAGAGCTTACGTACGTACATGGGAGTTTGGGAGCTTTGACTTAGTGAGTCGGTAACTAGATGTGGATTTAATCGTACGAGTAGCAGACTCTTGTATGATGTTGCTTGGCAATCAACATGGTGATCTTTTGACATTATGGTTTCCTGTGGTCCGAAGTGCTCTAAATATTCAGGGATTGACCATGTATAGCTGAACATAACTTTTCATCCATGTTGTGAGGCTACATTTGATCCAAAAAATTTGCTCCAAACCCTACTTAATAATTTTCCCTCTATATATTTTCATTGTTTTAAACAACTACTGCTTGTAAATGATATAGTCAATCCCTATACAAAACATGAATTGGATTCAATTGATAATATTTTTGTCAAAGAACCATCTCAACCTCAAAGTTTAAGCCGTTAGGTGAGGTCCCGATAAATGATTTATATTATTTTCTAAAACACCCCTCAAGTAAAAACTCTTTGAGCTTGAAACTTGCACATGTTCACATTATCTTGTGTTTAATTTTTATCAAATAAATAGGGAAGGTGAGATTCGAACTCGTGACTACTTAGTCATCAAGGCTCTGATACCATATCAAATAACTATCTTAACCTAAAAACTTAAACTATTAAACGATGTCTTAAAAATTAATTTATATTATTCTCTAACAGTTTTGGCATATTATAAGATCAAGGAGTCTAAGAGCATCTCCAATGGGAGATGCTATTTTAAAGAGGCAAATTGATAAAATAACATTTTAAATAGTATAAATATAGCTTTTTTTACCATACATATTCCAATGGAAAAAAGCCATTTGAAAAGCCAATTCTATTAGAATAGAATAAAGAAGTGTTTTATTTTTTTTTAATGATTTTGATGTTTTTTTTTTTTCACATGGCTAGATTTAATTGGCTTATTCTTTTGTTGGCCCCACTTGATTAGTTTTGGCTCTTTTGAGAGATATGTAGGAATAACATTTGTGGGAGAGAAAAGACATTTTAGCATTTTGTTTGGCTTTTCCCTTGGAGTATGCAAAACAAGTAAAGAAAAGCTAAAATATTAGTTTTTTATTTTTGGCTATCCATTTAGCTTTTCATTGGAGATGCTCTAAGAGCATAATAATACTCTTTTCGATGCTTAAAGTTTCACAATCTCTCCTAATTAAGCCTAATTAAGATTTGATCTTAGAATTCTCAATCTCTCTGAAATGTTTCCATGAATTAAACAAGTAAAGAAAAAAACGAAATGTTTTCTGTAATTTTTTGCGCGTACAATTGAGTCTCAAGTTCAATTATACAATTTGAGAAATAATCTCCCAGCTAATTTTTATGTGGATGTGTAATGAATACACTGTTATTGTTTGTGGATACCAATGTGAATAAATAAATAAAAATCACTATCTGGGACCAGGACGCCAAGTTCTTCAATTTGGGGAAAATAATTATAAAAGTTAAATAAAGAAAAAGGTTCTGTCTCTCGTAAAGAAGGGAGCATGATAAGTTTTCATTTAGGGTGGCCAATGTAAAATATTAAGAAAGAAATGAAAAAAAAAATAATTATTATTATCTGGATCTTTGGGGTCAAGATTCCCAGCTGTCCCCTTTGACCCGTTCTCCTCGTAGAAAATCCTGTAGGCTTCCTACCAACTAGATCGATTTATTTGAAACTCCTCCTTTTCATTTACGCGTAAGGAAAACCAAATATACTAATTAAACCTATGCCTCTACTTAATTGAATTTTTTATGTATACTAATTTAATTTAATCTAAAAAATTTAAATTACTAGGTGATATTTTAATATATAATTTATATTATTTTTTAAAGTATATTCTAAAGTAAAAAAAAATTAAGCTTAAAACTTACATATATTTACAGTACCTTATATTTATTTTTTTATAAAATAAATAAAAATACTGAGATTTAAATTTATGATTGCTTGATCATTAAAATTTTGATATCATGTCAAAAAACTAATTAATTTAATTTAATAACTTAAATTATTAAATAAGATTTCAAGATATAATTTATATTATTTTTTAATCTTACCTAAAAAATTTAAAGAAATTTGATAGAAATTTCATGTTCTCAGTAATATCACTTAACATGAACAGCATCTATCTCAAGATGACACTTGGTTCGTGTTTAGTCAGAAAAAAAAAAAAAAAATATAGAGTTCAAGTTAATTTCCATGTTTTTCTTTTTTTAAAATAATAAAAAGTGTATTATAAAACGTTTCTAAAGATATATTTATTTATATATCTCTATTTTCATTCCCTTAAGCAATACTTTTATAAACATACTTTCTATATAAAAAATTAACTAAACACAACTTGAAATGTTGGATAGAGGCAAAAAGGGAAGGAGACACCTTTTGCTCACTTCAAGAAACCATTCAAAGGCTATTCACTTTGAGGTTAGAGATTGCCTTTCTGCCCTGGCATGCATGCATCCTTGCCTAAAAGCCTGAAGTGGTCCAGCATAATTGACCATGGATCTTAGGCATGTGCATGGAGAGAACACTAAGCTAGCACGGAAAGACAAGAAAATACAATCCAGCTAGCCTGACATTGTATTTTATTTTCTGGTGATTGGTTGGTTGACTTTGTCATTAGGTGTCGTGATAGAGGTTGCAATCAGGGAATGGTTTGAATGAAATCCGATTCATCTTCCAAGCAATATACCGAACTTTGAACCAACCTGCGCGCAGGAGTACTTTCTTTTACAGTCTGGGCAAACGAACATCGTAGTATGCTGCAAGCTTTACATGTAACAAATTATGTATAAATCTGTCATGTTTTATGTTCTTATGTGAGGTTAATCTTAATTTTGTAAAACAAGGTGCGGATAAAAAATTATGGTAAAGAATAATAATTTTGGAATCTTATCATATTTAATTTTTTAAATTAAATCGATTTTTTGATATGATATCAGAATCTTGATGATTAAATAGTTACGAGTTCAAATCTTATAATATTTATTTATTTGATAAAAAAACAAGCATAAAATAATATAGGTCTATATAAATTTTAAATTTAAAGAGCTTTTACTTAAGAGGATATGTTAGAGAATAATATAAATTATATGTTAAAATCTCAATTAACAACTTAAATTTTTTATTTAAATTAATTTTTTTGATAAAATATAACTTTATGGTTTGGATTTGAGTGTTTCTATGAATGCATTTCCTCCTGTCGTGATGCAATGTTTCCCCTAATATCTATAAAGTTTTGATGTATAGTATTATTTTTCTTAACGTTCTCATTTGTATTTTTCTTGGTTTTTTTATATGATCATTTTGATATCTACTGATATATCTTTTATTTTATTTCTTCCGCTTATTAAAAAAAAAATGTATAACCCTCTAATTTTCGTTATTGAAAACAATAAAAAGCACGTTTTACTTTACATGACTCTTGACTCTTGAGACTTCACATTAATGGCTAGGCTTAGGCTTAACCATATTGAAGTTTTCTTCTTCAAAGTCTAAGAAACTAATATTGGAATCAGACTATATCTTGTTGTTGTCGGTTGGTTGAAATTTGCTCTAAACGGCCATGGAAACATTGGAGGATCCTCGCTGATAGTTCTGCTCTTCTCTCCTTGGTATCGTATATATTATTTTTGCCACTTTGGGTTTATCAATTATATTGTATATAGCCATATTGTTGATTAATAATTTATAAATTAAATTCACTATTAAATAAACAGGGAGATAAAAAAATAAAAAAATATTTTTTTAACAAGAAAATTCTGACCGTACATAACTCTCTTTTTTAAAGTATATATATATATAAATCCTCTAAGCCTTAACCTTAGAAAAACGATAAAACCCTAATAATTATTACCAGGTCAACCAGTAACTAAAACCAAGACCTTAATCAGTGGGACCCATTCTCCTATAATTGAGTCCACATGTAAATGACGTCATTATAACATCTCTGGTTTGAAGATAATAAAGAGACAAAAGCAGCACAAGAGCCACGCCACGGTTTTCAATAAAGCAAGCCGTGGTCCCCACTTTTAAAAAACATAAGTCACCGCTAAAGCATTGACACGTGCACACTTTTATTCGTCAAAGCTTACATTATCCCCATGCATTTATGTAAATTACTACTTTAATAGTGCGTTAAAGGACAGTTAATCCTACAGGTGGCAGGGACACTTGTACACTTTACATGCTCCGGCTGTTACTCGCCGGAAAGTTCGCCGGATTTTGACTATTGTCGGGATCTTTGGAGCCGTATCTTACTTCCCTACGATTGCTTGATTGTACAATTTTGTGATCTTTCCTTTTGTTTTTAGTGGTCAGATTATTTTTTGGTTAATTTTTACTCACAGAAAACTTGTTTTTCTCGAGCATGAGATAAGGCCATTTTTATTTTCGATTTACAGTGGATTCACAAAAGAAATCTTATTACACAATCTCTTTTTGAATTTAATTCTGAAGTAATATTAATATGGAAACAAATTATTAACTTCAACTTGAAAATTACCAACATCTCAAAAATGGTGTTTTCCTTGTTCTTGTTTGATAAGACACAAGTGTGTGTGTGTCTATATATATATATATATAGACAAAGAGAGTATTAAATAGAATTCTTTTTTTTTTCGAATATCAATATAAATCTTATGTGTATAGAAATTCAATAATTAAAATTGTTATATTAATTAAGTAATGGGTACGTACGTGATAGGAAGAGAGACATTTTCTTTTTATAATCATTAATAGAAGTAATTAAATCCAAGAAATGCTAATGTGATTATAATAAGATGGCATGTTAATTAATGGGATAAAAGAAGTGGATGGAGTGATCAACAATGGAAACTTCTGCTTAATATAGTCAGGAAAGAAAACATGGGTAGCTCGCTTAATTGCTGATAAAGTAATTAAGGTAAGCAAATTCAAATTAGTACGTAATTATTCTTTGGATGGGAAACTTAGAAAAGAAAACTATTCTGATCAATTTCATTGATTTCCAATACATTACATTAGATTACATGAAGTTAATAGCATCCAAAATATCTGGGATTTCGAATTTCAAGATGTTGCTGCAGTAGCTCTCCCTCTCATCTTCAGCGCTGCTGCCATTGATGTAGGTTGAATTCGAGTTCAATGGCGCGGGACTTGAAGAAGGAGTTGATAAAACTGAAGCAAAACCAAAGTTCTGGTTGCTGCTGTTGGAGATAAAAGTCGAGGTCTCGGAAGAAGGGTCCATAAGGTCAGACCCGTAGTAGCCGTTGCTGTTGTAACTTGATACAGCAGGCAGATAATAATCTTCAGCTAAATTGGAGCCCATTCCATTGCTTTGCCACTGATCATGAGTACTTAACTGAGAATTTGGAGAGCTAAAGTTGGTAATGGTACTTGACTGGTATTGGTCCACATTAGGGTCCATAATTCGTGCTTCGTTAGAAAAGGAAACGCAAGGGCTGGTAGTCAATGTGGTGCAAGTAGGCATTTCTTGACCTGCGGTTTGAAACTGGATGTTAGCTTGATGAATCATCGATTGGTATTGGCTTTGTTCGACTTGTGGGTTGGGAAGATGGTTTTCTTCTTGACCACTTTGGATGACGAAGCTTTGGGTTTCGTCACGTTGAGAAGATAAGAGAGATGTGGCTAGCCTTAGAAGTGATCCTGGGTTCACTAAAGGTTGGACACCGAGCATTCTTGACATGTTCATGTGATCAGAGGAACTGTAAAGAGATGAGCTCAGGATTGAGGAGAGGTCAAGAAGATCAAGTCTTGGACTATGAGTCACCGGATCAATTCCCATTCTTAGAAGCCTCTTCCTAATGTGTGTGTTCCAGTAGTTCTTGATCTCGTTGTCTGTTCTTCCAGGCAATCGAGCAGCAATGGCAGACCACCTATAATCAATACATCAAACAAAAACAAAAAAGAAGAAGTTAAGTTAGAATCAAACTATGAAAAAAGTAGCCATGCATGTATGCTTGTGAATACAAGACTTACTTGTTTCCCCATATACTATGCAGCTGAATTATTGTCTCCTCTTCTTCGAAAGAAAACCGACCTCTCTTGATATCAGGCCTCAGATAGTTAGTCCAGCGAAGACGACAACTCTTTCCACACCTTTGCAACCCTAAACAGAACAAGAAAAACCAATCAACACCAACTCCACAAAATCTGACAGTATCAAACCGATATACAAATTAACCAGTAATTAACATACCAGCATTCTTTGGAAGTGTCCTCCAGTTGCCACAGCCATGTTTTTGGATGAAATCGACCAGCTTCTGATCCTCCTCCGGGGTCCATGGCCCTTTCTTTAGCCCATTTTTGTCACAACAAGGTGCTCTACCCATGCTGCAGTAGTCTCAACGGCTAGGTATAGTAAGTAATTATAGAGAGAAATTATACGGAGGTAGAGAAGGAGAGATTTATCCTTTAGTTTTCGAACAAGGAAATCGAAGTAGCGTTCGTATGGGCATCATATACTTGTGTCTGTGTACTATAAATAGTAATCCAAGCGAAGGGTAGGAAACAAAATGAAGTCAACAGGATTTGGTGCCGTCCTCTGCTTATCAATAATGCCACCTGTCCCTTCTCTTTGAAAATAAAAATAAAATATAATATAATATAAAGTCCAATCTTTCTCTCTACGTACATAATAGTAGCAGGAGCAATAATAATAATAATAATAATAATTTTGTTATGCAAGATCTTACTATATATTAATAAGGGGTCTCAAGTCTTATTCATAATAATAATAATAATAATATATATCATTTTCAGGCTGAAAGTGCAATCCCTGCTTTCTAGATTCATATTAGCTGTCACCAACGTGAAAAAGGCCACGTACTCCAATTTCTTAAACATTACCTTTGCTACAGGGTTTCTTCTCGATCTTCTTAATTCAATTCATGCATGGCTTCATTTTACAAGTTCAGATGGCTCGCTTGAGCTTGTAGTGTGTGCTTGATTTAATATATATTTTTTTATAGTGGAAATACTCTTTTTGTCCCTTTTTAAATTAACATTCATCATGTTTCTAGATTTTAGCACATTTATGAATCATTTTTCTATCATTTTTTTAGTTTGTTCAGGGACTGCCCTGATCAGGGGAACATACTTTGCTCAAGGCCAAACTAGAAAAAAATTTATTGGGTTAATTATTTTTATTAAAATAATATATATTTTTTTTAAATAATTTTAATATGATTAAGTTTGAATTGGATTTGACAACGTCACTATAATTTCTCCAATTCAACTAAAAACATGGTTGAGATCATGCCTGAATTCCAAATTTTTTGGATTAACCCAGCTAGCATGACTGAATTTGGGCGTAATAAACAAAGGGAAGTGTATTTAATTCACTACGGCAATAATAGAGTTAGGTTTTTTCGCCGAAATACAGGAGCATTTATGATGATATATATAAAGGAGTTCTCCTCCAATCATTTTCCAAATAAGATTTTTACTTGAGTTTATATATTTTTTCTCTTTATCTGATTTTGATGAGAAAAACAAATTTTATATATATACGTGGCCTACTTCACGTCAACGATATGCTTTTTTTCATGAAAAAAAAATGTGGTAAGGTAATTTTTAATATTTTGTTTATTTTTGTATTTTAAAAATATTTAAGTTTTTTTAATTTTTTCTTTACTTTGAATTAATATTTTTTTTAGTGTTTTTAGATCATTTTGATATACTGATATCAAAAATAATTTTTTAAAAATAAAAAATATATTATTTTGATACATTTCTAAGTGAAAAATACTTTGAAAAATAATCATAACCACACTCCCAATATATTGTAATACATGAATTTGGCATTCACATTTGAAAGAAAATCTTTCTTTAGAACTTGAAAAAGGGGGCTTAAAACCTGGACATTTCAATGAGTTTAGGCTTTTAGCTCATTTTCTACATTCATGGGTACATGGATTATTAATTTAATGACATAAGAAATGATTTTTAAATTTTCCATTATAAGATGCAGCTTATCAGAAAATCAAGCATCAGAACGAAAGTAGATTTTTATTCTTTTATAAAATTGTGAAATTTGTCAAGAAGGCTCAAGCTTGGAGCTTTTTTCAGCATCACAGTTACAACAATCAATTCAGATCAAAATCTAGATCAAGGGTTGACCTGTATTTATATGAGATAATGAGTCCATCAAAAGCATAATTTAAAAAAAATATATTGTTTCATTAAAAACAATAAAATTCAAAATAAAACGAAACCAAAATCAATTTCAAGCCAATAAATTATTAAGTTAATCTATCAAACCAAGCTTTTATATTCATGTTTAGTAAAAAAAAAAAAAAAGACCAACGAAAACAAGCTTGATTAGTGTGAATACAAAGGACTATAACACGTAGCCTGACTGGCTTGGACGTAGGAATTATAGTTGGTCCGCCCAACCTTTGATTTTTTGTGTTCATGTTTCAGCATTAATGCAAATGCCAAGAGCCAACTAATCAAAAGGTAGGGTTTATCTATTTTTCATGCACTCATCATCATCGTCTTCCTTCATTATCAACGTTATCACAACTTCCATTATTCTCTTTCTTCCTTACCCACAAGTACTAGAGTGGTTTCTCTGTCGAGCAAAAATGTCAAGAACTCAACTCCATTGACTTTCGACAAATTGATTGAGCAATTATTTTCAGGGATCATAGCTTCTCTTCATGAGTAGACTAAGAACAGCTAGCACCTCAGCAAATTAAATTAAAGAATTATAGACCTAGCTAGGAACACTTCCAATATATTTTCTTGGGCATAATTTTTTGTTTATGCACTACTTTCCAACAGTACGTAGTTCATAAATCTCTGTCTAAATTTATTATAACCATATATTTCATGATCGGTTCTTGCATGCGTGTGTGTTTCTAGATTATCTCCCCTTAAATTATATCGTATAATAAGATAATAGCATGATTTGTTTATGTCACCAAAGGGATATATAAATTTCATAACTAACCCACTCATGAGTTTAAATTAAAAGGTTCATCAAAAATGTAATACAGTAAATTATGAGAAATGTAACGTAATTAATTAGATATTAAATTTATATTTTAGAGTTTATCAGTTTAAATACTATAAATCTCAGGAGTATTAAAAATTTATATAATTATTAATTTCAAGATTTCAAGGAATTAATGAAAGTGTACATAACCAATATGAACACATATTAGAATGGCATCTAACTGTAAGTAATTAAAGTCTTGAAAAAAAAAAGTGAAAAAAACTGCAAAAAGATCATGTTAAAGGAAGCCGAAAAGAAAGAAAATTTTGAGAAAGAAAAGTGTTTATTTGGGACTTATTAGCAGCTGGTCTAAGCTAAGACTAATGATGCCCAGCTTTTTAATATGGTCCTGCAACTTTCCATACTCAAATAGTTGTAAAACCTTTTTTATTCCTTCCTTTCTTTCTTTTCTCATCTCCCCACCTTTTTGTTCTTCTCAATAAAGTCATGAAAAGAGTTAAGATTTATAGCACTAAATATATGGATTGATTTGAAATTGTGAAGACTTTTATGTGATCCATCTCTCATTTTCAATTTTTATGGCCATATACAATGTAATAAATAATAATTGAAATTAAGAAAAAAGGTACTTCATTTAATTAAAGCTTTCTTTCATCAGAAGTACTTGCCTCCAATTCATATGGTGTCGACAAAACTTGAAGTAAGAAAATATTTTTTTATTTATTTCATAGTCGAGGGATTTCTTTGGTTAGGTTTTTCGCATTTAGTTCGACTAGACAAATCCTCTATAATATAATTAAAAAGTTCATTAAGAAAATTTCTCCGCAGACAATGTAATTAGAGATTAGAAACTACATTACTAACAAAGAAGAAAGCATGTCTCTCGTCAATCATGCATTATTTCACCAACTCCTTGCGTGGAAATTAAATTATAAACAAAATGATTATCCAATATTCATCGTATAATAATCTCTTGTTTGATATTGTGTTCCATACTGATTAAATTTTAAAATTTTTTATTTTAAATTAATTTTTTATATTTTTAAATTATATATTTTGATGTACTGATATCAAAAATAATTTTTTAAAAATAAAAATATATATATATATATATTTAATATATTTTGAAGTAAAAAACATACAACTCACATTTATTCATCAGTAAAAACATTTTTTCCTTACTATATCCTAAAATCAAACTATAAAACAAGGGGATAATCATCCAAATTAAAATCATATTTGCATGAATGACGTCGACCTCTTTACATATAATATTATTAGTAGTCAGTAGTTTCTATAAATAGCTTTTGCATAATACTTTATTCTAATTAAAAAAAAAAATCTGGTGATTGATTAGCCTTAAACGTGTAATCATACTCTCCAAGTTGAGGACCGCGCACAGGAAACATAGGTTTCCAAGATTTAACCATCAATAGGCTGCCACGTTTATATTTCCTGACGACTCATGTCTGGCGCCCTCGACAACAAGAAGTCTTTGCGTCCTTTTTTATTTTCCCTTGACATCAACGAATTATCTATGGATGCAATATAATATTTTGTTGATTATTGTAGCCAGTAGCCACCAACTATGCCATATCTCTAGTGGGATAATCAAGCAGTGTGTGTATATATATATATACACAACAATACAACAGTGCTTTCGTGATTGTGAAGTATTTTGAATTAATAATTGAAGAAAAATTTATTGTATGAACCAAGCATATATATTGGATAAAAAACAGGATTAATTCCTCCCTCTTGAGTTCAATTTTCATCATCTTATTGTACAATTATCATATATATATATATATATATATATATATATATATGATAAGATTAGCTTTCATGTGGAAAATTACTATTCTTCACCGTTTGAAAAATCGTGAAAAAATGTCTTATTCACCTCCAGCTAGCCATCAATGTAAATGGTCAAATATTATTATATCCATCTTATATTATTGTTATATTTCTACCAAATTTTCTCTATAAAGCTTGACCCTGCTATCCCTCATCCTCATTGGCTTGCTTGTGCACCCTTCTAACCTTGATGTATCAATTATTATTAATCTCTATGATCATTTGTTTAGAATTAATTAACCCCTTCGCTTAGCTTCCCATAAAAAACTCAAGCTAGGACAATAAAAATATTCATCTTCATAGAATGAAGGCACCACTATATATATATAGTAAAGCTTTTAATTAACTAAAATATACTGATAAAATTGATGAAGATTAACACGCCCGTCATCTCAGGCTTGCTCAACGTCGCCGTGCTTGTTGTCATGGAGACACCCCGTGTCAAAAAAACTAATTAAAATGGCCTAATCACCATATTAGTGGATTAACAGGTAGGGATTATTGCTTAATCATTTAAAACATCGATCGTGATTACATCTCCTGCTTGATATGGTAATTACTTGTCCAATTTTCAGGGTTTGCTTTGTGCACGGGTTCCCCAAAGAAGTTGCATACGTGTTACGCTTAATGTATGTATTCTCAACGACCGTATAATTTATTTAGAGCTATTTTTAGATACGAGATCCCAAACATCTGTGGATGCTGTGCCACCTTGTTACTATTTTAAGCTTAGCCATAAACTTAATTTAATGTATGTATTCTCAACGACCGTATAATTTATTTAGAGCTATTTTTAGATACAAGATCCAAAACATCTGTGGATGCTGTGCCACCTTGTTACTATTTTAAGCTTAGCCATAAACTTAATTAAATATTTAGCACGTAGCTAGTCCCTATCTGGGTGACTGAGCCTGAGCTTCTTTTTAATTCTAATTATCTATCATATTCATGGCGATGAGCGAAGGTTTAGTGTTTTGTTAATAGAGAGAAGAACACATCTGGCCCTAGAGAAGTATCGAGAAATATTTTCCCGTGATTTGTGTGCTTTTATTATCCGTCCAACCTAAGCATCCTGGCGTTCGTGGGGTAAATTAGCAGTGAATCATGATAAGTTCTTGGAACGGTGATTGAGAGAAGCCATGATTTCTGAGCTAAAATTAACGTGGCCAAAGAAGATTGGTTTGAAACCTGAAGGTTCTTATGTACAACTTCACATGTTTGACTTTACATTTATTGGTACAACAAAACAATGATATACGAGACACACTTGTACATTTTACTCGTGATAGGTTATAGCTTGGGTTACATTTTTTTAGTATAAAAAATATTTAGGTATTATTAATTATTTTAATAGAAATAAATTTAGATAATGTAAGAATTGATTTGATGTAATCCAGTTAACTTTACGGATCTAAAAACAATTTATATAATCTGTAAAAACATAATTTGACTAAAACAAATTCAAGATGACATCTTTTTTTAATATTAAGATAACAATATGTTATATTGATTTGGGTCGGCCCGAGTTAACATGTCAAATTCATAATTCAGATTATAAGACTATGATAACTCTATGGAAAGTAAATCAAAATAAATTATAAAACTTAATTATCAATTAATCCAACGTTGAATGATGAAATTAAAACAAAAATAATTAAAAAAGGACCTTCAAAAGCAGCCAAAGTTAACTTGTAAAACTTGCGCCCCATGTCATAAAACTGAAATAACTTCATGGAAAGCAAATGAAAACAAATTACAAATTTCAATCTCCAATCAGTCTAATATTGAAAGATGAGATTAAAAAACAGAAATCAATTAAAAAAGAACATAAAAACAAACCAAGTCAATCAACCAAACTTACGATCCAAGTCATCAGATCGAGATAACCTCATAGAAAAAAAAAATGACCTCATTTAACTCGGGTTAACCTATCAAATCTGCTACTTTGGTCATAAGACTAAAATAACCTCATAGAGAGCAGATTAAAAAAATTTATGAAGCTCAATTCTTTATCGCCCATGAAGGACCAAATGTTAAACTATGAAATTAAAAAAAAAATTAATTAAAAAATGACATAAAAAAATAAACCAAATCAACCCAGATTAACTTGTTAAGCACTAACCTTAGATTACGAGATCGAGATAATCTAATTAAAAATAAACCAAAAAAAATTATAAAGTCTATTTCCAATCAAACACAATATTAAATTATGAATTTGGAAAAAAAGTCAATTAAAAATAAAAAAAAATTGAGTCAATTGGGTTAACCAAACAAACTTGCGATCTAGGATATGAGATGGGAACAATCCAATAAAAAGAAAATTCATTGTTGAAGGACTGATGACATGGAACATGAAATCAAAATAATAACATCTTAGAAATAAAATAAAAAATGAATCAATTTAACTATGATTAAAATGTCAAAACTCACGACCTTAATCGTGATACTAAGATATCCTCATAAAAAGTAAATCAAAACAGATTATATATCTCAATTCTCAACCGATCTAGTATTGAATGATGAAATTGGGGGGAAAAATGATTCAAATAAAAAAAAGGATACAAAAAATAACTCGAGTCAACTCAGATTAACCCGTTAATTACTATTCCTAAGTCATGAAACTAAAATAACATAATTGAAAGTAAACAAAATAAATCATGAAATCTAATTCTCAATCAATCTAATATTAAAACATGAAATTGAAAAAAAAAGGTTAATTAAGAAAAAAAATCTTAGTTAACCGAGTTAATCCACCAAACTGAAGATCATTGTCATGAGGATGTGAGAACTCAATAAAAAAATAAATCTAATATATATATATATATATATATATATATATATAAGCATTGATCAAAAACAAAACAAAGAAGAAAAGAAAATGGAGAAAAAAAGAGAGAAAATCACTATTCAAACAAATAGCACTTTGTGAGGAGGGTTATAATAAAACCCCTGCTCTTTTAGTTCATAATTAACTAGTTTTGTACTAGAGTTTTGCAACTAACTGTTTTTTTTTTCAATAAAATAAATAATTATGCAGGCTTTTCTTATGTATTTTTAGATACAAAAAACTTCTTAATCACAAATTGAAATGTTTATACACACATCTAATTAATTAAATTAATATTTGATCAAAAGATAACTACGATTAAAATATTTGATCTTGCAACACAGATCATGTACTTAGTTATGTTTAACAACTATGTTTCTTATAACATTATTTTTATTTGGTGAAACAATAATCTGCTCTAATAAAAAATATAAAAAAAGTCATAATTCAATGTTGAATGGTGAAACTGGAAAAAAAATTAATTTAAAAAAGAGAAAAAAAAAAAAAAGACTTAGGTGAACCTCTATACCAACGCTAATCCCACAACCCTGAGCACATGATTGGGATAAATCTATAGAAAGAAAAATGAGAAAAGAAAACATGAGGATTAATTTTGAAAAAAATTAAATGTTAAAGGATGAAATTGAAAAATAAATATTATGATATTTGATCTCACAACACAAGTCTTGTTCTAAGTTGTGTTTTAACAACTATGTATCCTAGAATTTTTTTAATATATATAATCAAATGATTATATGGGCAAATAAAAGGTTAAAAAAATAGCAAATGAAAGTGAACTGAATCAACCCATAAAGGTCAACTATAAAACAACCCAATGTTGAATATTAAAATTGAAAAAAGTAAATTCAGGTCAACCATGTTAACCCGTTAATCTCGTGACTAAAGATATATGATTGAGATAACCCTATAGAAAAAAAAAAGCGAAAAAAAAAGCATGAAGACTAAATCCTAAAAAATTAAATGTTGAAAGATGAAATTGAAAGAAAAACTAAAAAGAACCAATGTCAACCCGTGGTAATCATTAAAACTCCTGGTCATGATCATGAGACCAAGACTTAACGTGTAGAAGGAAAATCCAAAAAACACAACGAAAATAAATTCTCAATAAAAAAATATCGAGGCATGAAACATTTTAAAAAATTATTCTAAAAAAACTAAGGAAAAAAAAAGATTTGAGTCAACCACAGTTAACCCGCTAACCCGGTGATCATGAGAACAAAATTGGGATAACCACGTAGAAAGAAAAGTGAGAAAAAAAAAAAACAAAGACCACCTCTCATAACAATAAATGTTGGATGATAAAATTGAAAAAACAAATTAAAAATAACTTAAAAAAGGATAAAAGTTAACTAATGTAAACTTTCAAAACTCATGATCATAGTTATGAGGTCTGGTTTGACTATATAGAAGATAAACCCAAAAAAACAACAAGGCAAAATTATCAATAAAAAAATATTGAGGCATGAAACTAAAAAAATAATAATAAAAAAGCAACAAAAAAAAATTCAAATCAACCCGGGTTAACTCACCAACCACACGGCCATGGGCATTGGATTTGGATAATCCTATGGAAAGCGAAAAAAAAACATGAAAAAATAAAATATTAAAGAATGAAATTGAGAAAAAATCAAATTTATAAAAAGACCAAAGTCAACCCATGTTAACCTACAAAGCTCATGGCTCAATAAAAAAAAATTCAAGGGATGAAATCTAAAAAAAAAATACAGTAAAAAAGATTCAAAATAAATAAACATTAGTGAAAAAAAGGGGGGGCAAATTCAACATAAAAAAAAATTGAAATCAAATTACAAGGGATGAAATTGAAAAAATAAATAATTAGTGGAAGGATTTAAAAATATCAAATGAATGAGGATCAAATTTGATAAAAATGTCAAATAAAAACAAAATACAATAAAAAAGATTCAAAATAAATAAACATCAGTAAAAAAAAGGGGGGGCAAATTCAACATCAGAAAAAATTGAAATCAAATTACAAGGGATGAAATTGAAAAAATAAATAATTAGTGGAAGGATTTAAAAATATCAAATGAATGAGAATCAAATTTGATAAAAATATCAAATAAAATATGATGATTAGGGATGAAATCAAAGAAAAAAATCAATCAAAAGAAGATTAAAAAACAAGATAAATAATAATTAAAATAATAATAACTAAATTAAATATGAAATATAAATGGTAGGACGCTCTCATGCTTTGATCAACAACTTTTTTTTATTAATATTCTTTATTTGTGAAAGTCTAAATTATTACTAAGTCAACTTAATTATATATAAAAAAAAACTAAAAAGAAAAAAAAACCTTTTAAGGAAGCTTTATTTTTGTCTCTTCCTAGGAAAAATAAGTAATTTAAATATGCTTAGAAGTTAAAATATCCTTGGATGCAAGTTAATGTTTGCATGGCATATGATAGCAAAAGCTTAGAGGTTAGTGGACCTACAGTGTATTTGGTATTGCGATAACTGTTGTGGTTATATTTTGAAAAAAATTATTTTATAAAAAGTACTTTTAGTTAAAATAGGTGTTTGATTAAAACTGTGGTTGAAATTGAGGTTGAAGAAAAAATAGTTTAATGTGTTTTGTTAAAAATGCTTTTAAAATTGAGGTTATAAAATAATTTAAAAAATATATATTAATATTGATGATTTTTAATTTAAATATTGTGTATTTAACTATTGCTATTACATCATGAAATAAATCATACTTAATATAAAATATTTTTTATTATTCTATGAAACCATCTACAATTCCATTACGTACGAAATATATCCGACAAGAACTACAGTTTTCATAATTTTTTTTATCGTGTAATAAAATTAGATAAAATATTATCATGTAAAAAATTCACTCTAAACTAATTTTTTTAAAAAAAAATGTTAAAAAAAATTAATACTAAAAAAAAAAAAAAGTTCACACAGTGCAAGTGAATTCCATTGTTCACTATTTTTTTAAGTGAACAGTGTAATTCTCTTGTACTGTTCACATGAACGTGTATCAATATACATTATTCATGTTAATTGCACTATTCATTAAACATTGCAAGAAAAGCATGTGATAGTTGTTTCTTCCAATCCTGCGTTGCAAATATAAAAAATAATGAGGCCCATAAACAGTAATTAGTGGTTTTTTCTTTACCAAATGCTTGACTCTTGCGTTTTGCTTTAAACATAATCGCTACCGTATAAACAAACGGCCTCGTAATCTCGAGATGTGTTAGTGTTACAGAAGTGCTTAACCCTATCATTAGAGATAAATTAGGCCGGTGTTTAAAAAAAAAAAAAAAAAAGGAGACAATTGCATGCAATTGAGAGCTCAGAGGCGGTAAAAAAAACCACTCCTATGTATCAAGGCATGGTCCCTCCCCTCCCTCAATAGGCCATAGAAAATTGTCAGCGTGTGAAACTGTTGTAGCTGCCAATACAGAAGGAACTACAAAAACGAAATTCAACAGTCGACAGAGAGAAGTAGCCGCCGTAGCTAGAACGAGTTTTCACTTTCCAACAGGAAACAATAACTTCGTATTTTGCATGTGGTGACAATTAATATGAATTGACAATACTGTAGCGAAAAAAACGCATAAAGAAAGCTGCACCAAAGTTTTTTCCGCCGATTTACGTCATGATACCTTGATTGTGTGGATAAATGTTGACCAAGAACAAAACAAATCGTTGATGAGTTCAGTTCTGGCAACAAGTGTCTGAAGAATTTCTCGTCAAATTTTGAAAATCAGTAATCCATAGTACCATGAACATTTAAAAGCTTGTGCAAGGTTCAAACCACTCACGTGCATCCACAGATTATTCATCTTGGAACACTCTAGTATTAGCATGATGAATACAGTGACTCACACAACATTAATTAATGTACTGTAAAATGGGTTCCTTCCTCTTTTCCTAACCCTACAAATCAACACTCAATCATCACTTCACGAGACGTCATGCATTGCGTTGCTAATTTAGAGAGAAAAGAAATGAGCAAAATCGACCACGACATGCTTCCCACCGGACCACATGAAAACCACTAGTTCCTTAGACGTGCATTAATTTAGGTCTCCCTTTCACATGTACGTCAAGATGTCATGCTGCGTTACCAATCCTATAGGTCATTCACATATAAAAAATGACAGGGATTCATCCGCCTGGAAAAAATAGGAAATACAGCAGTGACTTCTGGTTCTCCATTTCATAATTTCATGGAGTTCTACTTCTAATGGCTGGTTAACTCAACCTAAGAAACTTTGAAGAAAATGAACTTTGAATGGTCTAGCATGATAATTCACATGTGCACTTTTGTGAACTGAGATTAAGATCATCTAAAGAATTGTGGGTTTCCAGAATGAACTGAATTTCTAACCAGAATGATGGTATTCACCGTTAAAAAATCATGAAGTAGAAGAAATCATCTCCAGGATCTGGTTGTGTATAGTGCCATTAGACACAAGAACGCCCATTGAAGGGAATAAGATTCTTCTTTCAACTTGATCTGCAGTAAGATCAATATCACTGCCTTTCCAGTCAGTCACCTAATCAAACATAAGCATGTTGTTAGAATCAAGAAAAGTTATTATATACTAAATCACCAAAATTTTGTTCCAGCTCATTTATGCGAGAGTTGGTTTTTTTTTTTTTTTTATGAAAGCAGGGTAAAAAAAAGATAAGACCAAGCTTGAACATGATCAGCAAATGGAGTCTTTTAGCTTATTGAGTCAACAAAGTGAACAGCCAGGAGTGGACAAACTGAAAGTGAAAAGAAAGCAGATCCCCAATAAACAAGGATCAACATAGCAGTATTTGATTGATCTGTGAAGAAAAAAGGACGGAAGAGGAAAATTTTCAGTTTGACAGATTTAGGAAACTTTAGGAATTAGTGTATCCAGCAGCTTGTTTATCTTTCAAAATAACAACCTAAATTAACTCATCAACAGACCAACAAAGCCAATAATTCAATCCAAAGAGTAAGTCGCATGCACACAAAGACAAAAATCATGCAACTTCACAAGAGTTCAGTGAAGATGTTTTTACCTTCCCCCCTGCTTCATGGACACATATTATGCCAACAGCATGATCCCAAACCTATAGCATAAATTTAGTTGAAGAATTAGGTAATGCTACAGCAATTTTGGTATTCATTTCTCTTCAGATTAAGCAGCATTATACCTTGATAAGTGTCTGAGCTCTTGCTCGAAGAATGAAGACTGATGCTCTACCTGAAGCCACCATCAAGTACTTGCACAAACTGCATAGAACATAACTTTTATCATGGAAATGACATGGAAAACGATCCAAAATTGATGTGATGGACCTGAAAAATAACTTGAAAAATAAAAGGAAGGAGATGGAAAGCAGAAATGTAGAGCTGAAGCACAAACAAAAGGGTAAAGTATTGAAGCACAGATGCCTAAGTTAAAAATTAAATGCACAAAAGTAGGGGGCTGAAACACAAAGGTTGGGAGATGAAGAACTAAAGCATGAACATAAACATCATATTGCTTTTTTTAAGAAAAAAATCTCACCTTCTATTCTAAAGGTGTTTTGACAGATGCTTCAAAATTAGTATTTCAAGAGGCAAAGTTGAGGACTGAATTGTATTAAATAAACAGAGAAAAGCTTCATTCATCACTAGAGATTATGTGATGAAAAAGTTTTTAAACAACTTTTCATGAAATAGAAATGTCTATAAAAGTGCAGAAAACTCATTGCCAAGAATTTTTAGCTTTTGGAAAATATAAAATTGAAGAATGCTACGTATTATTCTATATGCTGGTTAAAGAGTTAAATTGAAGGATGCTGCCTATTATTCTAGATACTTTCACAACTAGATTTAAACCAAATACTTGATTTGGAGATCCACTTTAGTAATTTGGTAACCACCATGGTTAACAATATGAAACTTTGAGACTGATGAGAGAAAGAGATAAGGGAGTTGAGGGATTGACCAGAGCAAAAACAAGATTAAAATCTGAAACAAACTTGCCATGGAAAGAAGGATATGTAAATGGATGGAACAGAGCATAAGTGCAACATGATAGAGGTGCAAGAGTTTGTACAGAACATAACACAGAAAAAGATGTGACCACTGATAAAATATAAGACACGCTCCAAACAGATAATAAAAAATAGAAGAACTCTTAAAATCAGCGAACTCTATATCACAACACCATGGCAATTAAACTAGGCATATATAAGTAGAGCATGATTTAGCTAAACAGCAGGTGAATAAGACCAAACCTTCCACAACATGTCGGCAAAAGGAGAATCTCTTTATCACTCACACCATCAGCATCACTTGTTGCGCTGAAAAATGCTGATAGTGGCACTGACTCCCATGTCTGACTATCTGAAATGCAAAAACGTGCTTTGGGTACTATATGGCATCCATCAACAAAGCACCTAGTCCAACCATTAGGCACTTTGGCAGAAACACCCATCAGATCTGATAGCTGCCTTGCCCATGTTCCGCGGCCAACATGGGCCACCATTAAAATCCCTGATCTGGAGGGCACACTTTCAGATCCTTGAACATCAATGGTGGAATTGTAGGAACTAGCCTCCTTCCAGTTAGGGCAGCCCATGACACCTAATACAATGTCTCCTTCAACTACAAGAGCCAAACCTACCTGAAAAAGTTGCAGTTTTCATTAGCCAAAGGAGACAGCTAAGGGGATAGCTCAAACAACAAAAGTGAATATAGTGGAAAGAAATTTTATTTTAAGGAATATACCAAAGAAGCCGGAGAAGACGCGTACATGCAACTTAAATTGTTTCCTTGGAAACCAGGGACTTGGCTTCAATTTTTTTGTTTCTGTTAAAGGCTCAATCCAGAAACTACAAATTACAACAGAATATACACATAGCACTTGGCGTTGTTCAATATAACAGGCCATATAAAGGGTAGTCACTTAGCTTAACTGGTTTTCCTTGAACAGAAAGCTTTATCTAGGATCTTTGAGGGTGGGCAATCATGTAAGGCTCATTTCATACAAGGATGCCAGCATCTAGATATTAAAATTAAGAATTTGGATGACAGAAAAAGCCTGCATACAGAACAATCATTGGAAGCTATAAAACAATCTATCTTCCTACCCAATAAGATAATTCGTCCACAAGAATAACAGCTCCAGCAACAGTAAAAGATTATGTGTTCATGCAGGAAACCTTCCATCAGGTTATGTAACTATAAATGTGTATTCCAGTCAGCATGCCTTAATTCAAAATAAAGCATCATTCAGGTGTTTTAAATTACATTTACTATATTTAGTCTCGACAATATATGATAGACCCCTCCATTGTCAACTGTATGCAGCCTACAACTGTAAGTTCCAACTAAATCATATCTTCCTTAGGAGATCAAATGCTTGGATGAACAGATATTCATCAGGAACCAGTTCTGTCAGTATCTGAAACCTTTATATTAACACTAGTCATTACTTTAAACATAGTGATAATAGGATCAAGATATTCCAGACTGTCAAATGTAGCTGCTAGAACAAGCCTGTCTAATTTGTTGACAAGAAGGCACTTTTTGTGGTAGACAAAAAATTATTATCATTGTCACACCTTCTGAATTTAACAATTGTTATCGTACTGTGCTATGCAAACCTTTCCAATTTCATAAAAGTTCTAAAACAAAAGACAGCAAACATAATGCTTACCACATACAAGGCCTCACTTCCTTTCAAAAACCCTTTGGTTCCATCAATTGGATCCAGTACCTGCATTGAGTTTAGATTAAGTGATAATCAAAGTGGTAAAGACCAGCTGCAAGCCTTGATGCAAACACAAGAGAAAATCTATGATACTGAACACCAAGTAATAAGATGCTAGCAGCAGACCACTCCCACAACTATATTGTCGAAAAAGAGATATGCTCAACTTACTACATCTACTCTGTCCAAAAAATTAATAAAGACATGCAAATAATTTGAATGGTTAGATCCCACTATACAAATAATAAATAGCTTGACTGAAAATTTTCACTTTAGTAACTGGGAGCTTGCTTAGACTTACCCAATATGTGGCTGGCCTGGTTCCATAGACAATAGCATTCTTTCCTCCTCTATCAATTGCTTCCAAAACATCAGCATTTGTCAATGGCTTATCATTGGAGCTTGCCTTATCAGTAACCACACTCACAACAGAATCCACCAGATTATTAGAACGGACAAAATCAGAATCCTCTTCAGCCACCAATGGAATAGAAGGGAACACTTTACTCAATTCTTTCAACAAAAACACAAACCAAAAGTTCCAGTTAGCAAAAACAAAAATTATAAAGCATATCCATTGAGAATAACTAAATATGGCAATAGTTCTTTTCAGAAAGAAATTTTCTATCTGGGACTAGCCTCAAATGACTAAAGAAGAATGCCAATCACCGAACCCCATGGAGATACATAGCAATATTACAAAGAGGTGCTACTTACACATGAAAATCCAACACGAAATGAAACACACACATAAATCACAGCCATTAAGTGATGCAACTGTCATGAGGCAGCCCCCTAATTCAATGGCACTGATTTTTTATGTGATGCGTTCGTTCTTTTATTTTCAAGCAAAAAAGTCATTTCCCTACTCAACATGAACCTGATGTTTTTACTGATGTTCAGTCAACTCAAACCAATTCTTGCTCTGCGTGACTGAATATCCGATCAGTCAAACCAGCATTGCACAATGCAAGAGCAAATGTTGGCAATACATTGAACCTACAGATATTTGATCATGAATTATGAATAACTATTCCAGCATGACCTAATGTCAGCTCAATTTTGATGGAACGAGAGGAGACAGCAAATTTGCCGAATGTAATGAAAATAATACGAGAAAGTATTTCTTAAACTTACAAAAATAAATTCTGCCAAAAAGGCATTCCAACACTTAAGAAATCTAATCGAAAATTGATCCATAAGTAAGCGAATTTTAGTTAATCTCTAACATAATTAACTAGCACGGTGCCTGTAATTTCATCATATAACATAAAATTGGATACAATTTAATCGAAATGAAATTTAAAACATAGTAAAATTACCCAAACTGACTAAAGCCTGCACTCCAAAATCAGCAACTGTAACAGGAGTGTTATCATTCTTCTCAACAATACGTCCTTCACTAGAATACAAAGACTTTTTCACCTGCATTATAAAATAAGAAACATCAAATTTTCTTCTCCTCTCTCTCACATTTTCTCGGAAACCAAACAGAATAAAAAAAAATTACGTCAACGCAGATACGACACGCTCTCTCTACAACATCCACTGCAGCTTCGAGTTCTCTATGGTACTTGGCGTTTTGATTTGTGAATGGAAGAAGACTCGACCTGAAGAAAAATAATTATTAACAATTAATTACGAATTTTTAAATTGGAAAGGGAATCTTGATTGGATGGAGTGGAGGAGAGACCTCACAGGGAAGAATCGTGTGCGGCGAGGTGTGGGGGGAGAAGGATGGAGGTGAAGGAATCGGACGGTGGAAAACTGGGAGGATGATTGAAGGAGATTCATTGATGATAGATAGAGCTCAGCTACTGGAGCTCCAGTGGTTCATGTGGATGGAAGCCGAAACTCCCGAGTTTGTGGAGATAATTCAGTTGCACTAAGCATAGTTGTCAGAATCTGAAATGATTTTTGATGAAGCTGAAAAAACTTCAGCAAGAAATTTGGGCTTTTCATGGGCTAGACTAAGAGGTTTTGGGTTGGTATTTAGGCTCGAGGCTGATGGATCCTTCAATATTTAATAGAGGCTAGAGAAACAATATATAAGAAAATTAATAGAAAATGCTGGTTAAACAAAATAGTCATTCTTGTATTACCCGTTGACCAAGATATTTACAAGTCTTTTTCACATTGCTCGCCTTTGTTTGTACTTGTACAGAGAATTTACAAGGAGACGCATGCATGCTTTGTACTCGCCAAGAGAATCTATCAATAAAGCATAAGTTTGTGTGCATGGGGCGATGCGATGTGTGAGCCAATTGGAGCATGCGCTCCTTGTTGTTACGAATGGATAATTATATATACCAGTGGTGTTTTATTTTTAAAAGAGTATTAAAATAATATTTTTTATTTTAAAATTTAATTTTTGATGTTGGTATATTAAAATGATTTAAAAATATAAAAAAATATTAATTTAAAATAAAAAATATTTTTTTTCAAAAACACTTTTAAAATATAAAAATAAATAAAAAAATTTTAGATGACCTTCATCTAGAAGATGGTCTAATAAAAAGAATTTGAAATTAAAGGATTTACTTTTCTAAGTTCGAGTCTTGTGGTTGCTAATATAATAATTACTAAAATCTTATATTATTGTTAATTTTAGAACCTATAAAATTAGTCATTAATCATTAATAAAAAAAAATTAAACTCTTAATCATTAATCATCGTATTTTTATGTAAATTTATGGCTTTTATAGGTCACTAGACCAAGATTCAAACAGCCATTGTTTGGGCCAAGACCGAATAGTGTGTGGCCCGAGGCTTGAAAGATGTGCTTTGTTGCCATTTGGGTCAAGGCCCAAATGGCTTAGAAATTTTTTTTTTTTAAAAGTGTATTATTAATTCTTAATTTTTATATTTTGAAAAGCATAACTATTAGAATAATTTTTTGACACTAGAAATTTCCATGTACAATGATGAAAGTTTCTACACATTATCATTGGCTCGGAAACAAAACAGAAAAGATTATCATGCAAACAAATAAGATCCACCTCCACTACAAAACGAATGAGGATTATTTTTCTAATAAACTCTAATTTTCTTTTCACATCAAGTCCCTGGAAGAAAATATCTTAATCGGAATCAGAATATTATAATCATAAACAAGACTTAATCAGCGGAAAATAAAATATCCAATCAACATAAGCTTTCGACATCCCGCGTGGACATTGCCGTGTCCTCATCTGCTTATCCCAATGTCCCTCTCGTAATACCGACACGTGTCACCAGCCCACAGGTTCAGACCCCACGCCCGCAGTTTCCTTAGCAATCTCCTCTGAAATTTACCCGTCACAGCCAGTTGTTTTCCAGAACCCCGGTCTTAACCGCCTTTCTCTATAAAATACGTGACAGATCAAGAGCCTTGTAGCTTTCTTCACAGATCACCATATTTATTAGCCTGAGCAAGCCTTAATTGTTTTTATTTATTCTGGGTATTCAAGAATCTGGGTTCTTGTTTCGTTAAATACATGAGCTTGAGGTACGCGAGCAGGGTGTTGTACCAATCAGGAGTGAGAATGGTTCAAGGGATGAAAGACCAAGCATCAAAGTGTGATTCAAGTGCTATCAAGTCCTTGAGGGATTCTGCTTGCTCTTCTTCTTCAAAGCAGGCAAGGCGTTTCTCTGGTTCTGTTGATTCGAGCGCTTACATGAACGCCAAGAACGAGAAGTTTAAGCAGGCTGAGGAGTCTCTAAGGACAGTCATGTTCTTGAGCTGCTGGGGTCCTAATTGAGCATCGTCAAGAAGCAGCCACCTCTCGATGTTTGTCTTCTTAGCTGTTAGGAAAATAGTTTAGTGCTACCTAGAAGTCTTAAGTTATTGATCAACTTTTGTACATGTGTAAGCACAATATATGTGCAATCTTTGATGAATATTATGCTACTCTCTTCTGAAATGGACAAATGGTCTGGTGTATATTCAATCGCGAAGTAATAATTTTGTATGGGTTATTCAGTGATTTTGATAGAGTATTTCGTCTTCCTTGCCATTAATCTCTTCTACTTTTTCTTGTTATGGTAACTTACTAAACCCCGCCTGATAATTCTGTCTTATCCGATGCTTTGCAGATCCGGAGTTTAGTAGGGCTAGGTTTTATTTTCAACGGTTAACAAAATTGATTTAGGGGGGGTTTTTAATGTATTAAATTAATTGTTTTTTTCATATTATTTTAATATAAAAATAGATTTTTAAGCTCACCATCTCGAGATTTAAATTTTTTTGTTGTAGTTAAATTATCTAAGTTGTTACTAATTCGATTTATTTCTTAAATTTATTAATTTGAATGTTATAAATTTTGAGATTAAAATTCATTCTAGAGTTGCCCTGCTGATCGGAACACTTGGGAGTTAGGGGAGCTCCCGTGTCAATCACTTACATTCCTCTTATTAGATCATCTATAGCACAACTCGATTATTTTCTAATAATTACTGTACTTCAGTATCTCGACATTTAACTATCAGAGCATTGTAAATATAACGTATCTTGTCGGGGAAAAAACTACATCTAGCATTGAACCAATGATTTGAGCGATATGTCCCATGTTTTTCGGAAACTCCAGGACCAGAAGTAGTAGATACTCATTAATTTCAGAATATTCTCACACTTAACTAATTTCAGAATCACAGAAAATTAATCAAAGTAAGGACATCCATTATTAAAAACAAAAATTCTTTCAGTTGGATTACGATTGATATTTGATAATCGTTCTAATATTCTCACACTTACCTTGATGGGCAAGTTCACTTGGACTTGAACAGTTGCATGGAAGCCCAAAATCAAATTTGAATATGCACTTCTAGATTCCAAAATGGCCCAGTTATGGGAGGAAGCAGGATGATTTTTTTTCTTGGCAATAATCTACATTCCAATCTCTATCTCCACCACATAAAAGAGAAGGGAACTGATAAGCTAGCTTGTTCTGTTTTCTTCTGCCATTAGCTCCAAATTCTATTAGCCATCGCTCGGGAATTCTCAACTGAAACCTGAAAAACTATGAGTTCACTTAAACTTTATAGGAGTTATCATCAATCACCGTTTCTCCCAAACGTCCACAAAAAGATGGTAAAGCAAACCACTTTTGCTCCAAATAAGTTGGTTCATAGAAGAAAGCTAGCAGTGAGAGGATGCAGTGGTCAAGAATCTGAGAAGAAGACTGGAAGCAGAAGTTTCTTGAGTCTTGAAGAAGCTGGTCTGGTTGAAATTTCCGGCTTGAGCACCCATGAAAGGTTCCTTTGCCGTTTAACGGTATTTCCTTCTCTCTAGACTTCGTTCAACACATAAATTAATAACATGCATGTGTTGAGATATTAATGAATAGTTTCTTTTTTATTTTGAGTACGCTTTCAGATATCATCATTAAACCTTTTAAGAGTTGTATCAGAGCAAGAAGGGTGTACAATTGAGGAGCTGAACGCTGGGAGGGTATGCGACTGGTTTTTGAAGGATAAGCTGAAAAGAGAGCAGAATATAGAGTCTGCAGTGCTTCAATGGGATGATTCTGAACTCCAATTTTGAGATTTTGATCCTTTTCTCTTTATTTGATTAACAAAAGGCACATTTAGGCCTGTCTTGGGATTTAGTTGCAGTATTGTTTAGGATCATACATGCTTCTTGCCTAATTATCTTCTTCTCTGATAATGAGCATGCACCATATTGGTCCATAAATCCTGTTTCTATTAGTGATTTCACATAAGAACATTGGAAGCAATTTAGACTCGTAATCCCAGAAACCCACATCATCCAACTAAAATCAAATCATAATTGTAAGATTGCCTTGCTTTGAAGCCCCCTCCTGTAAAGTTAGGACTGAAGACACTGAAAAATTCCTAAAAAGGATAAAATTATGCGATGTTATTCCTGCATTTTATTTGTAATTTCTTCAAAAATTTGTTCGGTGCATAACCTTCCTGATCACAGTGATGGACTCTCTGGGTGTTCTCTGAAATATTTTCGAGAACCATAGCATTCTTGACCAAATGTACTGGTGAGTTTATGAGCTCGCCAGAGTTACGAGGCACAGTGATCTTAACAGTCTTGAAATGTGACGCTGACCAAACACTGAAAATCTCTCAACGGAGGATTCCAATGTTGCTTCTCATCTGGTGGGTGTTTTTCATCATCCATGTCTCTTGGAAAAGATAACATTAAATTTTCATGAAAGCAGTTTCTCCTCCCACAACAACAAATTAATCAACAATTCTAGTAGATCTTTCATCAAGTAAATGTCTTTCTGGTCAGGCGAGTCTTCCCCGTTTTTTTCCCTCCGAAGCCCCTCCCCCGGCCACTGCATTTTACATGCAGTGGTCAAAATAATTAGCCCCATGGTCACTGGGCTGGGCCAGCGACCATGCGGGCCTGGGTCTATACCAAAACCAAAAGGAGCCTAGGAATGCTGGGCCGATGCCGGCCCAGCCCATATAATTTATAATATATTTAATTATAATAATATAATCATATATATTATAAGATTAGATATTGAAAAAAAATTAAAAATCCTTTAAAAAAAGTTGTGATTTTCTTAAATATTTTTTACTAATTTTGTATAATATCGGATTGTATATTTACATTATAAGATATAGATTCGGTATTAAAATACCCGATTTTCTCTGAAATATTTCTAGAAAAATATTCATAGGAAAAAACTCAAAACTTAAATTAATTTCCCCTTTCAAACAAAAAAATAAAAAAAAAATATTTTATTTTTATACATATGGCCAAATCCAAAAGAGTTTTCCAAGCATATTTTTATAAAAAAACAAAAAACAAAATATTCCACCTTTCTCATGTTTTTAAAAAGTAAAGCATGGATATCGTAACTAATTTATGATTATCTATTAGGATTTGATCAAAATATCAAAAGCTCTTTACCAATTATTTTTAAAATTTAATATTATGATTTAGATGTGGACTTTAATATATGTGGAGTGTAAAACTACATAATAGATTACATTCTCATACATTAAAGATACAAAGTGTAAAATAAATACGATGCTAAAATTCAGATTTTTAAACGGTTATAATTTAACCCGATAAGATAGAGACTTTCTCATAAAGAAATATCTACTTTGAATTGTAGATGAGACTAGCAAATAGAAACTTCGTCTAGAAAAACAATCAAATAACAATGCAACTTACTTTAAATATGGTGCATTAGAGATGATGCATCTTCTCCTTATACAACCAACTTATTACCTAAACTCTCACAAATCATAGATTCTTAGTAATTATAATATTAGATGATGACTTCTGAACTTTAATCATAATTTTGTAATTACACCTAAAACTTTTTCCTTCTCAACAATAATATCTTCTTAAAAGACACAATAACTCGCCAGCACCCGACGTGTTGTAGCCCAACGCATCCAAGAATTTAGAAAAATTTATACTTATATATTTTTTTTATTTAATATTTATAAATAAAGATATATCAATAAAATCTTCTTCGATGAATTTTGCTTCCAAAACATGAAATTTCTTCTTCCACACAAGCTCCGTAATCCACAAAGATTGGAGATTAGGTGCTGAAATTTCAAATGCTCTCTGCCTTAGTCCGGATAAGCAGCATGACCATTTTTTTTCTTTCAAATTCCTATTAGCAAAATTCAACACACTGATTTGGAGAAGATTGCAGAGTTTTGAAAATTCCAACAAAGAGCATCCCTCAATCAGATCACCATCCGACCGAGTGCTTGCAATGAAAATCGAACCGATTGTCAGACTTGACCATACGGAATTACAAATTAAAGTGTTCTTAAGAGATTTCTGACTCGGATGCGTATCGACTCGTCTAAGAAAAAACAAGTAAAAGCTTCGACACGTTAAATGATTTTTTTAACAAAAAAAAGACAGTTTTTTTATTTAACTGTTAGATGACAAAGCAATGAGCATGTACAGTTGGAAGCAGGATTCTGGATGGGCGTGAATGGAAGCTAAGAAACCGTGTTTGGGAACATATATAAATTGTGTTTTTAAAAAAATTAAAATTTTAATATTTTATATATTTTAGATTATTTGGATATGCTAATCTTAAAAATAATTTTTAAAAATAATAAAAATATTATTTTAATATATTTTAACATGAAAAATATTTTAAAACACATTCACAGTTATACTTCTAAACAGCCAAACAATCAAATTAGCAGCAGAGTTTAGGATGGCCCCAAGCGTGCAAGAATTCCTATTATTCGATGATTTTCAAAGTCATGGACTTATTATAATTCATAGCTTCATGATTTAGTTGATTCTCTTCCTCCCTAATAATAATAATAATAATAATAATATCAGTCACCAATTCTGCCTTGACCTGAGCCGTGATTGACTGGTCATATGAAAAGGAAAGGAACACTGATTTCAATTATTCCAGGGAGACTCCAGGTCTCAACAATCCAATTATTGTTTCATGAACTTATGGGTAAAACAAATCATAACTATGGTTTCGGGCCAGGTTTCATTTCCAAGTATTTTTGAGGTCCATCTAGTTAAAACAAAATTGACCAGGTTAAATTTGACAGATTTAATGGGTCAATTCCGATGGTTTTTTTTTTTGTTTAAAATAATGTTGCTTCAATATTCTATCCAAAATAACTTTGATTTATTTTATAAAATTAGAAGATATTATCTTAAAATTGATTTAAATTACCCCAACAAAACTATAATTTGAGCCTCGTACCATATTTGATAGTTTTTTGTGATTATTTAAAAATTTTCAATTAATAAAATCAAATAAAAAAATTGAATTTTATTTTAAATAAGGTTAATTTGATAAATTCCATGTTAATCCAATCAAATTCAATGATTTGTTTAGTCAATTATAAAGATAATTAAAACAAAAACTAATCTAAAACAATATTATTTTGATATTCTAACCAATAAATTTATGGTTTAAAACTTGTATCTTATCCAATAAAAATTCTATTTATTTTTGTATTTTAAAAATGATTTTAAAAAAATTTAAAATTTTTTTATTTTAAATTAATATTTTTTTGATGTTTTTAAATCATTTTAATATATTGATGTTAAAAATAATTTTTTTAAAAAAATATATTATTTTAATATATTTTAAAATAAAAAATACTTTAAAAAACAATTATAATTATATTTTTAAAATAATCAGGTAAGAATAGTGAAACCACATGGGCACTTAAAAACAAAATCTCCCGCGTGTATCAGTGATTAATAATAAAATCAAAGTTGAAAAGTATGGTGTTTAATCAACTAATCCCACCATCTAAAGTGAAAGAAAATTCCAAAGAAGCCAGAAATGAGAAAACACTCCGAAGATCCAACAACCTCACTTTTTTCAAAGTCAACATACAACGTCAACGCGAAGTTTACCGAAAAGCCAACTTGTTTCCATCATCAATCAGTGAGTGGGCCTAGAAAATCGAAGTTACAAGGAAAGGAGTAGATGGAAAACACTCTGTCAAGGAAGAGGGCTCCCGTTCTTCATGAATTAGCACCATTTTTTATTTTCAATCATTATTATTTTAAAACACAAGCAATAGAAGTGGCAATCATGAAGAGATAATTCCTTAAAAAAAAAAAAGAAATATGTACTTCTATATTAAAATCAGATTAATTTTCTTTGTTTTTGGTGTTTAATAGCAATATTATTTACAATGAAGGTAAGAAATTAGGTAGAATTGTTTTTATAAAAATCAGAAATCTTGCTCACGAATAATAATTAGGATTTGGGATTTTTCATTTTTCATTTTTCATTTTTCACTAATTGTTTTTTTTTTAATTTTTTTCTCCAATATACATATAAGTTTAAGTAAAAAAAATATACCAAAATCACAATTTTCAATATAAGAAAATTATAAAAATACCTTTTTAAGGTATTGATTTGGACATGAACGCAAATAATAAAACCCAATTAAATCCCCCCTCCAAATCCATTCTCCCATCCTCGCCCTCCCTCCCTCCCTCTCCATCCCACTTTACTCCCTTCACCACAGCTCCCCCCCCCCCCCTCCATTTTCCTTGGGAGAAACCACCAGCAAAACGAGACCGTTCCACATGCTGTGATATGGCCATAGCGGACCAGAGATCACCAACCGATAACACTCACAGCAACAACAACAGTAAAGTGTGGGGATTCTTAAAGCTGCCGTTTTTAGGAGGAAGCAACACCAATACGACGCCCTCTTCTTCTACTACTAACACTACTACTTCAACGATGATGATGATGCAGCAGCAACAGCAGCACCACCACCACCATAATCACCAGCCCAACTCCCTAATCGAAGGATCTAATCCTCCTCTTGCTTCCAATTCTGTCTCTTCTGTTGCTAGATCGCTGTTGCCGACACGTCGTCGTCTTAAACTCGATCCTTCTTCCAAGCTTTACTTTCCATGTAAGTCTTAGTGTTTTGTTGATCTGATTGGTTTTTTAGCTGGATTTCTGTATTTTTAGGATGATTTTTTGGATTAAGTTGTGTTTTTGTTGCTAATATTCTTGGTAATTTTGAAGAAAAATTAAAGATTTGAGATCATTAATGCTTATCATTTCTCCTTAAGGAGGAATTTGAAATTTCAAGTTTCTTTTTATTTATTTGTATTGGTGGCTAGAAAATTGAAAATTTAATTGTTAATAATTTGATAATATTTAAGAAAAGAGAGATAAAGTGAATTGCATTAGCTAATCCGCGTAGCATCATCCTATTTACTTTTAAAAATCATCCAATCAAGTAATCAATGTCAAGAATCAATCAACCTTTTGGGATTAGTGATAATTACGATTAATTTGGTTACGGGGACTTTTATTTTCGTAATTTCGTGCTTGGTACTGATTATGGATTTTGCCACTGATTTCTGATGGAATTAATTGATGTATTTATGTTTTGTATGCTATTTTTAGATGAACCTGGCAAGCAGGTTCGCAGTGCCATCAGGATTAAAAACACTTGCAAGTCACATGTAGCTTTTAAGGTACATTTCAATTTCTTCTTCATTGTTCTTTCTGTGGTTTCATAGAGTCCAGCCATGTAACCTATATACTCATTTTGGGTCACCCCATTTCTTTTTGTAATTGATATTTTTGTTATTGTATCAAGTACATGACTGGATTTTTTTTTAAGATAGTTGCCTTTTCTTTCCTTTTCTTGATTTAGTTTCAAACAACTGCACCGAAAAGCTGTTTCATGCGTCCTCCGGGGGCTATTCTTGCACCTGGGGAAATTATCATAGCTACAGGTAATTAATTACTGTTGCATTTTCTGTTCATATTATTGTGCTTTGAGAAGGATGTAACTTAGCTATTTTATGTGTTTTTTTTTTTTACCCAATTAATACGAAATTATTTTCTTGATTTTGGATGTCAGTCTTCAAGTTTGTTGAACAACCAGAAAATAACGAGAAACCAATGGAGCAGAAGAGCAGGGATAAATTTAAAATCATGAGCCTGAAGGTGAAAGGGGTCATGGACTATGTACCTGAGCTGGTGTGTAGAATGGTTCCTTTAACCTTTTCTTTTCATTAGTTTTAGTGTTTTAGTGTGAGCCTATGTTGGTCAACAATAGTCTGATGATAAATGATCTTGGTGCTATGCTTTTATTTTGATTTATTTGGGTCCGATACATATTCTACTTGGAATGAGCATCATGTTGTATTTCGAATTTCTTCAAATACAACAGACAAGTATCTTGGTTAATGAGGAGGTCGATAGACACAATGAGACAGATAGCTATCTTAGGCGTCCATATTACCATTAGTATTGTTGTTTCTGAAGAATGCACAATCATTTCATTTAGTTTCATCTTTGTTAGGGGCTTTTTCTGGTATAATAGATGTTATTTGGCTATTGCCAGGCTGCTCACTGTAATGTAAAGCTAGCAAGCATGGGGGGTGGGGGGGTGTGTGTGTTTCATGATGTCAAAGTCTCTAGTGTACCGACACTTCTAACCCTTAATGGATGTGCACTGGATGCCAACGGTCATCTTACACTTGCTGGTTCTGGAGAATCTGTGCCTGTTTTTTTTTTTTTTTTTTGGCAGAATAATTATGATAGATTTTGGATTCAATTACATCTTGTGTTGGCTGGGTGCTTTTGTTTGATGGACACTCCTGAATATCCTTACAAACTGCTTTGGTCTATTTGGAACTTTATTTTGGTGTTTGAGTCTTCTGTTGCAACTTCATGAAGTGACTTTGGATGCTTTGTCCATGCAGTTCGATGAGCAGAAAGATCAAGTAGCAATAGAGCAAATATTGCGGGTTGTTTTTCTAGATCCAGAGCGTCCTGGTCCTGTAAGTATCAATAGTATGACAATAATCATGGAATCAAATTTATGTGCTTTAGGATCCATCATTGTCTGTCTTCGCATATGGTACATGCATTTCTTTTGTTTCACACGTATGCCATACAAGCTCATAGAACTACGTGTGATGCTATTTTTACAGGCTTTGGAAAAGTTGAAGCGCCAATTGGCTGATGCTGATGCAGCTCTCGAGGCTCGCAAGAAACCTCCAGAAGACGCAGGTCCGAGGATTATTGGTGAAGGACTAGTGATAGATGAATGGGTGAGTTATTAAGTGTTGCACTTTTCAACTTCTCCCTGCGAGTTTCTCTGTACGATGCCTAATCTTTGTTTATTCATTTTGTACAGAAAGAGCGAAGGGAAAGATACCTTGCTCGGCAGCAGGTTGAAGGAGTAGACTCCGTATAGAGGGGCAGTTGTCTTCAAGGTGCGTTTGTATGATGAATGGATACAATCCACCATTCAGTAAATTCCTTCAACCTTTTCATGTAATTCAAAGGATATTTTGTGTTCAGTGAATCATGTAGGAAACTTCAGCATGGTGTGTAAAATGGAAAAAAATGTGAGATGAATTCTGTGATTTGAGAAATTGAAACTTTTTCGCTCAACATCTTACTGTAGATAATTGTGATTTTGTTTTCCCATTTCAGAAATAAACTGATCTTTACTCAAATGTAATGCGCATAATTTCAAGTTTAATGAGTGTTCTTATGAGGGAAAAACTTTCTTCAAGGCAGAAATCAGATCTCGATGCTTAATTTTTTCTCTGCTATTTCTCTTGGCAGCAGTCTTCCATGGTTGATCCATTGAGATACCATGGAATCTTCACTGCTGTTAGTCTGTGATTTGCATGATTAATCCTCATTGCCTGGAATTCGGTGGTCTCCTATTGATCACCATAGTTGAAACACACCCTGGTCCATGAACAGCTTGTGGTACCCACACCCTGGACAGGACCCCGGAAAGACAGGAAAATCTTGTGGCCCGCAACTGGGTGTCTCCAAACTCTGAGCTGATTCCAAGCATTCCTTGCTTTTTTTTAATTCCCCCTTCCTTTCTCGGTGGTGATGGCGGACGCCGCACCCCTTGAATTAAATAGAACCACGGTAAAATTGACTTATTTCTCGTAGTTTCTTTATTCTTTTTCCAAAAGTGGGTCACAATAGGAAAGAAATTGCAAAGTTGAAGTTAGATTGTGAGGGTATTATAAAGGTATTGCATGTAAAGTTTCAAATTAAAGACAAGTTTATCCACCCAGCAAACCGTGTAGACAAGCCATAGTTTTTAAGCTTTTATTCCGGTGCTCGACCTGGTTATCATGAGTTTTAATTGGTTAATCTAGGTTTGATTTTTAATTTTTTGTTATATAAAAAATGATGTTATTTTTATAAAAAATAAATAGTGGGTCAATCCATGTTTTTAACCGGGTTATTTAAGTTTTTCACTTTTTATTTTTTTATTTAAACTATACCTGATTTTAATCTTAAATCGACCAACCAGACCACCAGGCTGGATTTTTAAATAATGAGAGGAACCACAATAAGAGTTGAGGGGGATGGTTGCTTCAATTTACTTGCGCTCCTAGAATCTGTCGACTTTAGGCTGGAGGGTTGGCCCCTGATTTAAGGAGAAATCCTACTCTCGTAGCCTCCCAGTTCAGCTTCTTTTTCTTTTTCCTTTTCTTGTTTTTTTCTTTTTCTTTTTCTAATGAAAATGTGTTCTAATCTGTAGTTATTTTTTAAGGAGACAACTAGTCTGATCCGACAGTGAGGTTGTTTGCATGCTCAAAGTACCTTACCTGGATTCATGGGCCCTATTACTTTCGGATGGGCTTATCTCACTACCTCCATATAAGTTTTCGAGAAAGAGGTCCTATTCTGTACATTACATACCCAATTGGGCCAGACACAAAGTCTTTGGATACTGAATTAGCTCGGATAGTTTTATTTTATTCCAAGAAAAGGTTCAAATTAGAGATCCATAGAGTTGGATTATTGCTCGATGCAGAAGTGACAAAGATAGTAAAATTAGAAGAGTTGTACTTATTATTTTTTAAAAAATAAAAATTTACTTTAAATTTGTTTATAAAACAAATTTATTTTATGGTGTCTGTTTTTCCAACTGAATATATTTTTTTCCCTTTTTATTTATTTATTTTTATCCTGAAACATGCAATCTAAATGATATTTTATTGGCTGACAATATAAATAGTAAATCCCTCCGATGCATTATAATATTTGTCTCAATAAATCGTACTCTTCTATGATAGGTTATGGTGTCTTTAGGAATGTGATTTCAACTGTATTTTTTAAAAGCTTAATTTTTTTGTTTAAAATTAATTCTTTTTATGTTTTCATCTCATTTTAAGTTTTGATATAAAAAAATTAAAAAAAATTAATATATTTATAAATAAAAAATATTTTAAACCATAACCGCTATTATATTTCTAAACATACTAGACTACTCCCATCTAAAAAAAAGTAGTTGTATTTGCGGTGATGCTTCCAATACGAATCCAAGTTGATCTCTACGACAACATGAGGGCTGTAACTATACAACCAAAATGCATGTCCGTGGCAGCAGCTGCTCATGGAAATGGCATGCAAGAGGTGGGTTAATTGCCCTTGTGAATGTCTCAAGAAGACATCCCAACGAATTTGAAGATTACTTGTAAATCTTGAGCTCAGTTATTTTCAGATGATGAGTATAACAATTTAAATACGCAACTTGCTATAAAAGTCCTATAATGGCAATCGAATTTTATGCAATTTCTCGTCATTATTTCGAGTATTGAATAGGAATGGAAGCCAAGCACAATAGATCGGTAAGACACCAAAGCTTTATTCCCCTTGTAATAAAATTAATAAAACAAGTACATATAACTATTTAGGTGGTGGTCCAGTGGTAAGAGCTTGGGATTAAGAGGTTTGTTTCATCTGTGGTCTCAGGTTCGAACCCTGAGTTGCTTATATGATGGCCACTGGAGGCTTACATGGTCGTTAACTTCAGAAACCGTGAGATTAGTTGAGGTACGCACAAACTAACCCGGATACCCATGTTAAACTAAAAAAAAAAAAAAAACAAGCACATATGGATCCTACGCATAAGTTGATCCTATGCAAAGTATCTATATATCAAAACTAAATCTAGGATAGTCTAAATAGTTATTCACGTCAATGAGAAAATTTATCCTTATAATTTTTTCTTAAACTCGAATATGGAATACAATATAAAAGCAAATGTATTTATAAATATTGATTGATAAACAAATCAAGATAGTATATTTTGAATTGAAATCTAATTAATAAATGAAGGATTCTGAATAATTAGAGATTAAAATTTCATTTCTATATTTGTAATCATACATATATATATATATATATATGTCATCGATAAACTTATCCAACACATGTAATAAGAACCAACATTGAGAAAAAGGAGAGTAAGCATATGATTCCCAAGTTCTTTATCTCTCTCAAATTGAGACAAGTAACCAAGAAATAAATTCCCTATCCATTATCTATCCTATCCAAAAACTAACATATCCGTCGAGGGATTTTAGAGAAGAGAGGCAAAAGTGCCCGAGTACAATTAAAGAGTAGCTAGTCATGCGATTCTCCTTTCGTTTCATTGCAAGACCGTGACTAAATTCATTGTAACCTCTCCCTTTTCCTCGAAAGTTCTTGCTTGTGTTATCCATTTAGGGCATCATGCATTCAACCTCTCCCTTTTCCTCGAAAGTTCTTGCTTGTGTTATCCATTTGGTGCATGATTATGCATTCAATTCACCATTACGTTTGTCACCGAAAGATGTTACAGGCTAGTGGTTAGTGATGAGAAAAGGGGAAATGCTACTCATAAAGCATGTGAAACTTGATTCTCCACTTGCAATAAAGCGGTGGGTTTTGGCATTTTTTCATCCATTCATTTGTTGTGATATGCCACCCATCTTTATATATATATATATATATATATATATATATATATATATATATATATATATATATATATATATATATTGTAGTAATCATTGATAAATCCACATTTATTTTAAAGTGGGTGAGAGGTTCGATAGTGGGCAAACTAACTCAAATTAGTTTAGAAACTATAGCTCGAATCTCAATTGAGTTCTTGATGAAAACTCAATTGCAAGATTTCCCTAGTTTTTAATCTAGTGTCGAGTGCCTATAAAATGGTATCATTTTTATGCATAAATTAACAATTTGGATGAAAATGCATTAACAAATATGGATGGGCGAATCACTTAAGGATTTTATCAACTTTTAGAGACTTAATTGATTTAGAAATAAATTATTTGGGGATTCAAGCGAGAATCCCCCTATAGTTAGTAGTTATGTAGGTTGTGATTGGTTAGAGTTTTTTTTTTTTTTTTAAATAAAAATATATTTAGTTGGAGGGATGAAAGCACACACATAAAATAAAATTATTTATGAAACATTTATGGAGCTAACTTTTATCATTTTAAAATATTTTTAAACATGAATTATATAAAAACATATTTTTATTATTTATGTTTCTGGACAGTATCTAAACACTATAAAAATTACCCTTCAATTTTTATCTTAGTGAACGGAAAAACAATAAGGGTGGAAGATTTCTTGTGATCAGTGGAAATCTATTGAGGAAAAAAAAAAAACAGAGAAGAACTTTGGCATATAGCTTTCAAATATTGTATTTAATAAACTAAAGAGATTAATTTTGGAGAAAAAGTAATCTCCGCTGCATTTGGACCCTTCTCTAGAGGTTGCTTAAAATACCATAGAAGTCAATATCCATCATGTGTATGTATCCATTGTTTAACTCAAAAAATGGGCGACACTCTGTTTTCAAATTCATGGCATTTACAAGCAAATAGGCAAGAGGACAAGCATCATGACATAAACTCAATTTGACTCTACACCAATCACTCCCTTCCCGCCGGCCGATGTGGTTAATCTAGATGAAATTTCCAACTTGGAAATATAATCCTCTCAAAATCTGCTCAAGTAGTACATAGACTTTGACGAGATAAGGCCCTTCATGCCATGGACACTCTTTGGCATCAGTCATCTCCACGCATTGAACATTTGTTGTCTAGCTTGGAGTAATTATGAAGGTATCATGATTTTGCAAAATTCACGAGGGTTGACGAGGACAACGAGAGGTGTGTCATCTATTAGAGTAGAAAACAACACATAATAATAGAATAGAATTTCTTGAAATCACGGATGAAGCAAAAGAAAAGAAACAAATTGAAGGGGATCACGGAAAGGAGGTTTAACGTGGGTGTCCGGGCTAGTTTGCGCGTACCTCGACTAATCCCACGAGTCCTAAAATTAATGACCATATAAGCTTCCAGTGACCATCATATAAACAACCCAGGGCTCGAATCTGAAACCACAGAGAAAACAAATCTCTTGATCCCAAGCTCTTATTATTTAAAACTATAGGTTGAAAGATGCATAGTTGAATAATTGATGCAAAATAAGCAACAAATTGCAATGGAAGAAATTATTTGTGCATTGAAATCGGTTTAAATAAGGTTTTCCACACAGTAGATTCTTGTCTATACATTAGTATTTTTGCTGACATAAAGCTCAAGACCCTTTTAATTCGAGATAAATTGGAGAACAATTTCATACAATTCTTGACATTGAAATCAGTAGAGTGGTATGTACTGCTACCAAAAATCAAAAGAGCCGACTGCTACACATTCTTCGGACCTTGCCCTCCCTTGGTCATCTCATAGCCTCGTGCTTTGGGGTAATCTTCATCGGTGACATACCTTGACCAGAACCAGTGAGTCTTCCATACCTGTCCCATCTCTTCGATTGGAATGCCCTTTGTCTCAGGCAAGAAGTAGTAGACAAAGATGGACATCAACACCACAAAGAAGGCAAAGAAGAGGAATAGCCCAAACTTCAAGTGGCAAAGCATCGTCAGAAAAATCTGGGCAACTATGAATGTGAAAAGCATGTTGACAGAGACATTGATACTCTGTGCAGCTGATCGGATTTCCAGTGGGAAAATCTCACTCGGTACCAACCACCCAAGAGGGCCCCAAGACCAAGCAAATCCGGCGACGTATATGCAAATGAAAAGCACCACAACAATAGCATACCACTTGGGCAATTCACCAGGGCTCCCGTTGACTCCAAACTTGGCACCGATACAAGCTGCTACGACTGCCTGGACATACGCAAAAGTTGACCCGGAAAAATGCATCAGAGATTCGTAGGTGTAATAAGAGAAACAATACAAAGAGAGCTAATTTCTTCTGCAACCAAGAAAATTACCTGGCAGATCAACATCTGAAAACCACCCTCAAGGAAAAGAAACCTTCTCCCCCACTTGTCGACGCCATAGATTGAAACCATGGTAGCAACAACATTAACAACACCAGTGATCACAGCGGACATGAGGGCAGCATTGCTACCAAAACCAATTGTGTTGAACAAAACAGGAGCGTAGAACATGATGACATTAATGCCAGTAAGTTGCTGAAAGAATGGAATCATTATTGCCATGGTTATGTGAGGCCTGTACTTTCTTTGCAACAAATTTCTCCATGGATTTTCTATTTTCATTGAAGCTTCACTAGCAGCAACAAGGTCGTTAAACTCCTCCTCAACATCATCAACACCACGAACTCTTCTCAATTTTTCTCTAGCCTCATCATGCTGGCCACGTTCGATCATGGAGTTTGGAGTATCAGGAAGGACTAGTGATCCAACTGTGATTATAAGGGCAGGAACCATAGCACCACCCAAACTCAATCTCCATCCCCAACCACCATGGATTTTAGCAAAGAAATAGTTTAACACATTGGCAACAAGGATACCAATTGTGATTGATAATTGAAAACCAATGTTGAGTGCACCTCTGAACTTGTATGGAGCCATCTCAGAGAGGTAGAGTGGCACAGACTGTAATTACAAACAAGAATGAAAATCATTAAATCTCTAATCACCTTCTCTAATTAAACCAATTAGTAAATAATCAAATCAGAGGTCTTGAACAGAACTTTTGTCTTTCTTGGGACCATACGTTCTTATCTTCTTGTTCATGTTTCTTGGATTAAGAACAAATACTACTTTAAACAGACAAATCAGTCAAACAAATAAACAAAAAAGAAAGCAGAAAATACAGTTTTCCATACTTAATTAAGAGTTTAAATAACAATTAAGCAGCTATCAACTTACAATTTTTCTATTCAAAGCTGTAGCATAAACAAGTGAACTTTTTGTGGAAAAAACAGGTGCCAGCGATGTCATGCTAAAGAAAAACAAGGCAACTATGACTTCCAAAAAATGATAAAATAACATATTATCTCCCTTTATCTTATTCCTAATCATTCAGTCGAATTCTTTGACTTGTCTTGCTGTAGACTATAGTAGCGGAAAATTTGGATCCCCTTTTTTTTCCTTTTTCTCATGAACCAAACACGACATTAAATCCTATTCAACTTTAAAGGACTGGGAGCTCATGTCCGGATCAGAAACAACTGGGTATAAGAAACGTGATTTTGTCATTTTCCAAGAAACCCACTTGTTCTCTCTCCAAGAAAATAACAAAAAGAGTCCCCCCCTTATCTGACCTAAAACTTAAAACCATCAAAGCAAAATAATAGATCTACTAAGGTAAAAAATAAATAACAAAGATGAGATGCTTTGAAACTCAAAACCCAGAACGATTCCATTGAAAACTATGAAATTATGCACAGAAAGAGTAAAAAATGAAGCACATTTTATTGTTTTTCTTCTTTATATACTTAAAATAGAAAAAAGAATAATAAATAATCCCAACATATACCCATCTCCAGATCCAAATAAAATAACCTCATACTCAAAAGCAACTAAAAATGAAAACAAGAATCATCAAAACAGAAAAAGAAATATTTAGTACCTGATTGGCAAAACCTATACCAAAACCAAGCAAGATTCTACCGAGAATCAACATCCATACAGCTTGAGCAAAACCATTGATGATGGCACCAGCACAAAAGAGAACACCTCCAAACAACATGGAGAGTTTCCTTCCAAATTTACGAGTAACTATGGATGCCGCAAGTGATGCCAATAAAGCAGCCAAGTACAGAGAAGAAGTGAACATGGTTAGTGTTTGACTGTCATATTGGCAGTACTGATTTGTTGTGGCGTCTTCTTGCTGTTTGCGGTAAACAGATGGAAAAAACTTCTTCAAGAATGATGGCATGGCCGTAACTCCACCTGAAAAATCACAAAGCCACTTAACAAAATCAATATTTGTATATATACAACAAAAGAAACATTCCTTAAAGTAATATTGGTAGAGAATGCATTCAAGAATGAATCAAGAAAAGAAAAGCATTCTTGAATGCTAGCTTCTGCTGTATATTTGGTTTCTTCGAGAAGAAATAATAATCCTGATGTGACAAATCAAGATTTAAAGCATTAAACTTGATCTGAGAAGAATTACCAGAAATCCCAATATCGTAACCAAAGATCAAACCACCCATGGCAGCAACAATACATGTTACAGTGACAAAAGGAGTAAGGTTGCCCGGATACTCCTTTTTGTTGTCACCGACAGCTATCCCTACTGCAGGCATTTTTGCTCGTTCTTTGCTTCAATTCACAAAGAAACTAATGATATAAAAAGATCAAGAACTAAATTATCAGAGTGACAGCAACAAGAAACCAAGAAATGGTAGCTAGTGTTTATAAGAAAGAAGATAGAGGCTTTGGACAAAGCTTGGCCAGCTTATTTATAGAGGGAGATTGTCAAATTGTCTTTGATTAAGAAGAATTGTTGAGCTGTCAAAAACTAATTTCTTATTTATGAATCAAGTTTATTAATATTTTTTATGGTTTAGATCTTGAAGATAAGATTATAAGTGGGAAATGGAGTAAGGTCTAAAAACATCAGCTAAAATATATATTTTTTCCCACTTTGTTTTCAAGTCTTGTTAGCTATATCTTACGTTGCCTCGTTGATATGCAATTAAAAAAAAAATATAATCGTTTAATAATTTCTCTTAAATACATCAAACTAATGTATAGATATGTTCTTAAAATAGTTTTAATAAAATTAATTTTAATTAACGAGTAACTAATTTAAAAATACACCGTTGTATCATATTAAAAAAAAAATATCTATAGTTGATTCTATGATCCTACAAAATTGATTTCACACGAATTTTAATATCCATTTAACAGGGTGGAGGTGGGGTGGGGACATTTTGTGGGGGCATATATAAAAAATTTCAAAATTGTAATTATTATAACTTCATTAAATACAAAAGAAACGGATACACAAGATCTATTGCCGATTCCACTTGTTTGTCTATAATACATGTAGGCTACATGTCCATGTTACATGGTACAAAAAATAAAATCAAAATAGATGTTTTTCATGGCTCTTAATGTTTGTTTTTGTTTTATATATAATCATATAGTATTTTCCAAGTTAATTATCGCATATTAATTGAATTTACAATTCTGTCTAAAGAAAATTACCCCCACCAAAACTAGAAAATCCATGAAATTTTTACAATTTATAATCTTGGTGCTCAGAAGAGATGCATCCCTTACTTGTCCAGATTCACGATAGTCTCTTGAAAAAAGAAATTGTTACTGTTTTTATGACATCATTCACAGAAGTCGTCAAGAACAGTATGTAAGAGAAGAGAAATGGGTGAAGGCTGGTCAGAAAAAATGGTCATTAAGCTGAGTCAACAAATTTTGCAAGTTCACCTAATTAACCTTATCAATATTTGGATAATGCTGTGGGTACACGTCGGCCAGACTTTCTTAACATTGTCAAATAGAAAGTGGAGAAAACGTTATTTTTAAGCAATTTACAGCAAAGTTTATACCCATGTGATACCTAGTCATATACTACTAGTATATATACACTAATTTATACACCCTTCTATGGTATTCTTTTTCTTAAAATGCAACGGGCCTTGCCTAGGCGTGGTAAATTTGTAGTATAAAGGGTATTTATGTCTTCAAATTGTATGGAGTTTTTTAAGCTTTGATTGTAGCTGTTAGAACTGGTCATTGGAAAGAAAATCTTAGTCACTTGGTTATAGGATCAACCACATATCTTTTTGTTTTCTTTTTAAATTCTATCGAGTTGATCCCGTTAAATTTATATAGGATTTGATGGAATCATTAAATATTTGGTTAGATGAACTAAATCTTACCAAATTAATATTTTTCTTGTTAATTTAAAACTCAATCTAAGTTAGATTATGTGTCATCAATTCTTTAAAAGTTTTTGGTATTGTATAGCGATTGTTTTTCTAAATTTTTTTTATTTAAAAACATATCAAAATAATATTTTTTATTTTTTAAAATTTGTTTTTTAATCATATCAAAATGATTTAAAATCACAAAAAAATAATTTAACTAAAAAAATTAATTTTTTTCAGTTTTTTGAAACTAAAAATAAACATGTTTAAATTAATCCTACCGGAGACACTGTTTTAACAACTGTGGTTTTATGTGAAATGATGTCACTTGGTTTCCAAAAGAATTATGCTGTCAGATTTCCTGAAGTAAAGGAGCACAGTGACGACGGAAAGCAACTCCTGAACTGAAAATCTTGCTTCTTGTTTTCTTTTTCTTTTTTTCTCCTGACAACACCATCTTCTCTTCTTCATAAACTAATTATTGATTTCCAGTTTCACAGCCAAGCTTCTCTCTGTAGCCCATCAGGCATGATCCTATTTCCCATCGATTTCAAATCTTATTATAGGAATGATGATCTGCACCTTTCAGATTCTACATGGAAAAAAAAAAAAATTATCCCTAATTCTTAATTTCGAATCTTGTACCAGCCAGGAAGGATAGCTCCAACTAACTCCATTATAATGTTAACTAACCATGTGAAGGTTTTAACGTTAGAGTTGTCGTTGCTAGTGAGGTGTTCAATGACAGGAAAATGGCTTTGTAAATTGATATATAATTATCATTTTTTAAAAAAAATATTTATAGCTCGTTGGTATCTTTACATGTCATAATTAATTTATTAAACTCGGGCTGATGATGTTTTTTTTGTTTTCATATGGAATATTTTAAGAATCCAAGTTAGAGTCCAATTTTTGTACTGTTCTACCGTGACCATACGAGGGAGACAAGAGTTCAGACACTATAAAACGACCCACTTTCAAGAAATGATTTTGATGCTTGTCCGTATCCTAGCTTGATCTTCATTAATTATCAGATTAATTCTAATTTATAAATCTTGTCGTAAAATCTTGATATATATAGAGTTATTTTTATTCATGTGGAGATGAATTCCAAAGAAAGAACATTCTCACCTGGCAACTTCTTCAAAACCCTCGAGTTCCACTCAATTGAAACATGTGATCTCTAAAAATGTGCTGTAAATTCACATGGGAACAGCGAGTTTCATTAAATGGTAGTTCAATTTCCATGGCCAAGGAAGTCTCTGCGTGACGATGGCTGCCTCTCTACTTCTTCAAATTTAGTAGGCTTTGTGCTACTTAAAATTATAAAATACAAAAGGCCTAGTCTACTTATTTAGGGATTTGGGATTTGTTTCAGTAAGGAAATAGTAATTTCCATGTGATTTGAACCGCATTCCATCATGGAATGTTTGACGAGAATTATATATCTACTAATTACCAAGAACAATTCACTAGAGAAAATTGAGGAAACTTGCCCTAGCTACTCAATAGATGTAGCTCTCATAATTTTTATCCTTGTCCCCCTTGGTGACTAATCATGGTGTATTGCTTTGATTTTTCCAAAAAAAAAATTAAAGTAATATAATTGCCTATGATGAGACCATGGATGCGACCGTTTCTAGTTACCTCCTTTCCCTCAATGTTTTACCTTGGAATCATGTGGCATTTTCGTTGCTTTAACAAAAGGTAGGAGAAGCACTTTATTGTTCACTTTGGAACCTTCCTGTTGTCAAAAAGCTAAAAAAAAGAAGACGAACTAACTCAAAGACGGAGAATAAAACAAATTAAAGGAAAAGAAAAAGGAGTGAATAAAATCATGATTTTTCACTTTTAATTTTTGCTCTCATCTCGAAGTAACAAGGAACCATCCACGAGTTTAGCTCTCCTCTTATTGAAAACCCTTTTTCCTTTTTGGTGAATTTGATTCTTATAAGTTAAAGAGTACTTTTGGCTATAATTGTTCAATTAATTCTAACTCCATTGGTTATGTCAATTACTCGTACTTTTTATTCATCATTTCCATGTACCTGGCTTAAAAACTAGCCGTAGCATTAGTGACGTAAGCTTTTAAAACGATAAAGTTTTAAAAATAGCGGTAAAAAATTAGAGAGATATTTTTTTTTTATTAATGTAGATGTACGAGTTAGGTTATGTGTATTTTAATAAATTTTATGAGCTCTAAAATTAACGATTATGTAAATTTATAATGATTCTAAGATTTGTAAAATTTAAATTGATGATTTTTAAAGAATAAATTTAATATCTAACTAGATGAATTGTATAATTAGATAAACTTAATTATTTGCAGTTAAAAAAAAATTAAAGATATTTAGTTGAATGAGAGGTTGAGATTATGTTTGTATTGAAATAATTAAAAGAAATACAAATATTTTAAGTCACACATGTAATTTATATAATAAAAAAATGTATCAAATACTTTGTACGTACATAATGTAAAAAGTTATTCGAATATATATTTGAGTTTTCAAGTGTAAGGTCCATATAGGTCCCACTCCAAAATTTTCTAGAACCAAATGATATGCGGTGTTTGGTGCGTTTGAAGCTTAAAAAAGCCCACATGCAACTTTTAACCTCCATCCTCTTACTCACTAGGGAGTAAATTAACTGAATTATTTAAAATATCTATAAAAATTAATTCAATCAAATAAGTTTCTAATTGTTTTGGATAGTTTTAGTTAAAAGATTTTAAACACTCGTTAGTTTGGTTAATTTGGATATTTGATACATAATTTAAAAATTCATTTGGAATATTCTTATACAAATCAAACGGCTTCAATTAACTATCATTCCTAAACTTAATGGCTAGAAGAAAACAGGGATGAAATAATATATTGTTGGTAAATGAAAATAAATAAAAAATTGGTGTGGAAACTTAAAAATAATAATATTATTTTTAAAATGTTTATTTATTTTGGTGTGGAAACCTAAAAGAAATTATAAATGTTAATAAGTTTAGTCTCCAACCACCTTTAGACTTTTTTTTTTTTGACTTTCTTCGTGAGGAAGGCTTATGTCAATTTAAAATTGTAATAGCGATAATAGTTTAATATATATATATATTTTTAAAATATATTAAAATAATATTTTTTTATTTTTTAAAAATTATTTTTGATATCAATACATTAAAACATAAAAATTTTTATTTTAAACAAAAAAATTGAAAACTTTTAGGAACACGTTCCAAACACATTTTTTTTAGAGTTAAAATATTTCATTAAACGCCAGAAGCTGGTGGGAAAAATAAATACAAAGTCTGTAAAATATCAATTTACAGCAAATCTAACAAAAGAGTTAAGTAACCAGACCAAGAAAACGAAAAGCATAAATAGCCAAAAGCAACATTTAGCTCTGCACAAATTAGGCATTCAATGTTTCTGTAACGTGTGTTAATTAGTGTTTATTGTGGGATTTTGCATGCTTTGGGATTTTTTTCCTAGTCTTTATAAGTTGAAACGGTAAGGAATTAATTAGCTATAAAATGTATTAAGAATCTTATTTTTTTCCAATTATTGTCGAACTTGCTTGGAATGACCGGCACCCATTGAAGTCATCATCGATTCGAGCCCGGGCTCAACATGATCACCCAACTACAAGTCTAAAACCCTCATACGTACGTAGCTCGACAAAGAAAAAGCTAATATTTCCAAAACCAATAAAGACCCAATGAAGCATATATGTGAGAGGTCAGTGCCACTTGCGCTTGTAGAAACACAATTAGTAAGATCAACTCTTTGGCCCGCCGATTACCACACAAAACCTAAAAGGAGGATAACTTTTTAGACGTTCAAAATTGGCTGGCGAGCTTGGGATGGACCATACATGACACAATTGGCTTGACAGGATGGTCTGTACGTACGCCCCCCCATGCTCGTGGTTTGACTATTCAAAGTCAAGGAAGGAAGAACGCACCCCCGGGCCACAGTGGGCTCCGAGGTGGTCATCTAGTCATCATCTACTAGGTCTGGTCTTTAACTTAATCAGATTGAGTGGGTCCATTTTAGCTTGGAAGTGTGAACACGTGTGAAAACAAGGTAAAATTCACTCAAATACTTTGCGTGCCTGATCCCATGTGCTACAGTGTTCTCAGTGATACAGTGCCATCGTAGACAACTCCATGTCGTCACACCTGCGTCTTAATTAGGTGCACATAAATTGTCATGCATGTAATTGTTTATTAAGTGGTGATTAGATCAAAACATGACACCCTAAATCATTCAATTGTGTGTTTTACTCTGTTTTAAACTCCTATAATACACTCGTTTTGAAGAGAAATTGAAAAGAGGGATGGAATTCCCCATTCGATTTGTTAATGGGTTGGACAGTAGGCAATAGAATGCATGCCATGATGACTCTTCTTTATTGGATAAATTATATTTAGTATCTCTATTCTTCGATAGTTTTATAACTTAGTGCTCTTGTTTTTGAAAAGCATAATCTAGTCCATTGACCAAAGTTGATTGTATTATTATTTTTTTTAAAAAAAAAACTCCTAATTCACCCTTTTTAAATGCTTTTTTACTGTAGCATGTAAGATTGGAAATTTTGATTGCATTTAAATATTGATACATTAAGCGAATAAACAATTTAATTATGATAAATTAAAAATCAATAAAAAAATATTCAAGTTATGATCATATATGAAAACATAAACTTAATATTAGGATTTTTAACTAATTATTTTATTATTTTATACTACTGTTCATATTTTTGCGATAGCGTTTATATTTGATATACCAACAAATGTTTTTTAGAGCCACAGGCCACGAGGTAAAGCATAATGTGTGATCAAGATCCTGTTTGTTTTTGTATTTTAAAACTATTTTTGAAAAAATTTAAAATTTTTAAATTTTTTTATATCATTTTGATGAGTTGATGTCAAAATTTTTTTTTTAAATAAAATTATTTTGATACATTTCCGAATAAAAAACACCTTAAAAAATAACAATAACTACACTTTCAAACACGTTGATCTGGTGTGTGAAAGCAGATCCAGAATAGAAAAAACTTAAATGATATAAAATATGATTTATGATTTATGTATATATTTTAAAAGTTAATGAATATGACATAAACTCAATTAAATATTAGGCTAATTAACACGTCAAAGTATAAAAGCTTACACCACTAATAAGCTTTTCTTTCAACTCATTTTCCAGCACAATTAAATATTTGAAAACTAATTTACAATTCATTTTTATGATACAAACAGACATAAAATAATAATATATATTTTTTTAGAATCCACTTTCATAATGGCGAATGGCAACCAACTTGGCAAGTCCAACGTTTTTTACTTCAACGATATTCTATGCAGCTATTTTTAATTCTCAAGCATGCTTTATAATACGTTATTGATGAGAATATATTATAATAATAATAAATAAATAAAAACTTAGTGATTTTGGATTATGCTTATCCGAAGCCTAAAATTCAACACCTGATATACATCATGAGGTCAACTTCAATCTATGTGCCTTTTATGGCCGGTGAACGCATCCTTAATTTCGGGTTTCTCCATAACCTCTGGATAAACATAGATCTATCTGTGATGGAGATGAACATGCAAAAACCTTTTGCATTCCCACCATGCTAATTGTTTTTGATTCGTCAGAATTCTTTGATTTTTAAACTATATACAGCTGCTAAATTCAAACCTGCGTGTGTTTCTTAAGGCTAATAATAAGGTGGGAATATATGGTGAAGAAATGTGAATGCATAGTACTGTAGGTGAGGTCATAAACAATGGATCCAATATTGGAATCCCTTTCTCCATGGTCAAAGCCTAAAAAGTCTCTGAGAAGTCTCTTTGCCCATGCTTGTGTAGGTAACAGAATGCCCATTTTGGCGATGAACACCTGTATGAATATTGCTGGCTGAAGAACATTAATGAGTCAAGGCAGAGATAAGCATCCATAGATTGTGGTGCATTAATGCAGTATCTGCCTTCTCTTCCTCATTGAATTCAAAGAGAAAACATTAAATACTGCTGCAACAACGCGTAAATTGATAAGAACTACAAAAGGATAATGAAGAAGAGGAGCCATACCATATGTCTATGAGAATCAACAAGGCAACAACAGATAATTAATCCCAAATATACCAAAGTCAACCAAGTTTAATAAATTAAAGTTCCTAACGTTACGGTCGTTACCTGTCTGTGTGTTCCCATGTTTCTTAGCACAAACCATGGCTAGGATCCATGACGAGGATGAGGATTTACAACGAAGCAGGGTTTTGCAAACATCACCTCTCGAGTCATAGGGCACATCCCCGACAACGTATAAAGAATCATTTGTGTACGTGCATCACCCAACGGACACATTACCTAGAACCCTAAAGCAAATTCAGGAGCTGTTGCAACAGCACTGGTTAATCTTGCATGTCTTTAATTTTTTAAATACAAATGTCTTTAATTAATTTACAGGAGCTCATAAGAGGGTTTTTCTTTTTTCTTTTTTTCTTTTCCAGTGAAGTCAGGCACGGTACTCCAATTTAAGTACTAATTAAATCCAGGATCAGAATGTACGTAAATTGATCCGAGAATAACTAATTAAGTTTAATCTTTTGATATTTGGGTTAATAAAATCTGAGGCGAGAAGAAATTCAGTTTCAATATATGTAAATTGATTCTAGAGGGGTTAAAGTATATATATATATATAGAGAGAGAGAGAGAGAGAGTCCAGAACACGATGAACTTTGTCTTAAAACAATTTGCACTGTGATTCAGGAAGATAAAATTATATTTTGGAATTCCCTATCAGGATTTTGCCTTTCAAATTGATGATTGAGTACTGCCTCGTCTCTCATTTTGCTCTATGCATGCTTGCATGTCTTCTCTGATCATACATAATATGTGGGTAAGTAATTTATACAGTGCATGAGGAAGTAGAAATGTTCTATATTTAATCAATCATGTCTAACATAAATTGACCTGGCTATGAACTCTACGGGCACAAGAATGTTTATCTATCATATATCGTTGAAAATCTATAAACATATATTTATTAATTACTGAGTTGATGGCGTAGAAGGATAAGCAGGAATCATCTACAAATAAGATAGACTTTGCTTGACTTTTGGCATCCATTTCTTGATCACATGATCTCAGCTATATTGCATATGCAAATTTATAAATCCTAATTAATTTCATGACTTTGCGATATTCATGCATGATTTTCTCTAGGCTTTTCAAAATGTTAATTATATGACCGTTATGGTTGGATTTAATGTCAAAATAATCACATGATATACCATCTTGTGAACAGAATAAAAAGAAACAGATTATACCGCACGATAATATTTCTTCCTCTTCTTTTAAATTAGTTATTCTGCTTTAATACATATAACGTATAGTTTCTGTATACTTCAACATTTGAAGATACATTATATATATATGTATATATATATATCCTTTGTTAATTAATTAAACCATGGAAAATTTGAATTCTTCACTAAGATTTTGAACGTTTGAACCGTTGAGCGTGACGAACGAATTTCATTTGTTTATTACAGTCAACATTTTCTTTGTTTATTTTACTAGCATGCATGATTGGTTGTTTCTATATTGATTAACAATTCTTTACTTCGATTATAACCAACATATTGTTTATCTTTATTCTAAGTTTCTGGTTCCAGCAATGAACTTTGTTGTTTAGTGATATATTATTGATGGATATATGAGCATAGCTTTTATTTTCTTATGCAAGAATTAATAAGCAACAACATGGGTTGATCCTTTCTCTAATACAAAGTCGGGTTTGATCTGTTTCTCTGCTATACATGTTCTTTTGTTAACATGTTTTTGTTCGATGTCACCTAGAAGATAACTAAACATTCTAAAAACTTTTTTAATTAATCATCCATCCATGCATAACGATTAGGCACGAGCACTAATATAAATTATATTTTAAAAATTTATTTAATAATTTAAATTTTTTAATTAAATTAGCTTTTTAATATAATATTATATTTTTGTTGACTAAATAATTATGAGTTCAAATCTCATTATTTATTTGTTATTTAATAAAATCAATAACATAAAATAATCTTTCACTTAAATAGAAAGGTATATATTTTAGAAAATAATATAATAAAAAATAACATAAATTCTATTTTAAAGATTACTTAAGATGATTTTGGATGGAGATAGTTCTAAATAATTATTTGAGCTATATTCCATAACATCAATTCCAAAGGAAGAAGACAACCAAAACATGTTGTACACATTTTACATGGTTAATTATTTATTCTTCAGAGAATTGCTATCTTTTGCTGCATTGAAATTCTCTTAACAAATTTGAAATCTGTGACTATAAAAACTGAATAAAGCATATGTATACAGCATGGTTGTTGGCACTCAAAGTTGGGATTAAAAATTGACCTGTGACCAGACTATGCAGCAAGTTACGAGAGAGGAGGCTCATGTAGAAGACATCAATCTTATTCTTTTATAAAGTGTTGGACCGCATCTTGAAAACTCGAACCCAATATTTTAAATAAGCAGCTTCCTAGAGCTTACATGGGGCACAGGATGATCCATGCATGTTTACTTTCACTTGAGAGTCTACTGTCTGAACTTGTTTTACTCACTTGACCCTCACTGATCAGAAAAGTGCCTCCTCACAAAGAACATGGAGAGCCAACACTGCTAGGAAAACTGAATTTTCACTTCCCACGTCACCAAGTTGCATGTTGTGTGGTTTTTATTTAAGTTTTTTTTTTTGTTTATAATAACTTTTTATTTTACTTCAAGTTGTTTCTTGGATGGTAGATAGCGAGCTGTAAAGATTCTGCATTAAACTACCAAGTTGGCAAGACCCAGATGATGTTAAATTTTGAATCAATCTTGACGGATAAAACGTCTGTATGATCTTTGGATCTGCCATGAACAACATAATTAAGAACTAATGAGAATAACCCTACAGATATTCATGGATTAATCACTAATATGAAAAGTTAAAGAGAGCTTCAAAAAGGAAAAAGACAAGAGGGATCACTACCTGGAAACCTAACTAGAGCTCATTAATTAAAGAAACAAAGACCAACTTAATACAAGTGGATCAGAGAGCTGTGGTGGTGAAGAGGACAGCTTAATTAATTTTTTTTTTAAAAGTGCTTGACTTAACCATGGATGGCAATGGCATCCCAACTATCAGACAGAAAACGATCTATCATTTTCATGCTCATACACCATCACATGTTCTAGGCATTGGTGGGTCTATTAATGCCTCTGGTCCATTTTTAATGGACTGGCAACTTGTATTACCAGTTCTACAATCCTTGGATAGGCAATACACTGAAGTTTCCAGTTTCTGCGCATTAAAGGCTTGTCATGATCATACTTTTTTCTTCTCTCTGGATCTTTTTTTCCCGAGGGCTTGTGAGTTGTGATGTTCATAAACAGTTGGCATAAGTGCATGTGTTTGAACAAATCTTGTGCATCCTCCTAGTCCAGGTGTGTATCTCAGTACCAGGTATTAGGTTTGAAATGTGCACTATATGTGGTCCCCTTATTAGGTTCACCGCAAATACTAATAAATTATAAATCTAATAAGAAACCCCAATTTAGGGTTTTTCAAATAGGGTTAATATTCAACCATTCTTTGAAATAAGATTAAATATTACAAGTGTGCCTATCAAAATGGTTATGAGATGCCCTTGAGTTGCTGTCTTGCTGATACCCAACCCAGAAGTCATGGTGCAATTTGCAATATAGAAAGCTAAAAAGAAGCATTTTCTATAGCTTGATAATGGTCTATTATTATTTTATGATACTATACAGTGTATATGACAAAACAAGGCAGCCAAAGCATAGACAAGGAGGGGGGAAAGGAGTGAATGACAAGGAATACTTTTAAAACACATTATATGGTGAGAGTCCATGAATGTGGAACCCATAATATTAATACAAACAGCAAACTAGATTAGCAGATTATGAGATAGCTAATCAATAATCATACAAAAAATAACAAGAATGATGAGGAAGAAATTGTATATATATTTTTTATTATTATTAATGTGATGTCTGGACGATCTTGCGTGTATCTCAATTAATTTCACGAACTCTAGAGTTAACAATCATACCCTAAAAGGACTTGAACTCGTAAATTATTAAAAATCAAACCCAATACTTAAACAATTAAACTACTTTTCAGGATTGAAATTTTATACTCTTTAAGTCTTAATTACAAGAGAAGATGATGAGTAAACAGCACCTCATTTTGGGGAATGAACTTCAACTCCTAGAATTTGTACTCTCTCTCTGTCTCTCTCTCTCTCTCGCTGGGGGCATCTGCAAAGATTTTAGAAACCTTATGTAATGAAGCACCATGGGCTTATGATTTATGTTCTGAGAGTTTATCCAATGGGCCACATTAATGTAATGGCTTCATAAAATAATTTATGTTCTGAGAGTTTATCAATGGGCTTTTGTTTTAATGGACTTTCCCTGAAATATATACACACACAAGCCCAACCTTAAAATGTGACAATTCTTGTATTTGTGATTAATCAAATTTTTTTTAGGGGCCGATTTTCAATGGGTTTCGGGATTAAGTCATTTTCACCTTTTAGTGGGCTTGTAATCTTAGGTTATTAGATTAAGTGAGTCAAGGCTCAGTATTCAATAAACAAATAATTATATAAAAATTACAAAATTACAAAAACAAATTAAAGATTTACAATGGCAAACATTATTTTCTTTTCGCCTCCAAATTGTTTCAATAACCATAAACAAAATATTTTTAAAAATTATTTTTTTAATTAGCTATATCCTAACTGGTATTAATATATTTTTTTGTTTTTAAAAACAAAAAATTTAAATAATATCTTTAAAATATTATAAAAATACAAATTAATTATAAAAAACTACTTGAAAAAATAATTTAAGAGATCAAAGAGAGAGGGTATTAATTAAAATTTAAATTAAAAAATTAATATAAAGTAAAAATATATAAAATATAAGGAGGCTATCAAGAAACTGTTTTTCAAAAAAATAATTAAAATAGAATAAAATAAAAAGACCACGAGTTGATGTGCTAGCCCTGCATGCCATGCCTTAAGAAAAATAACCTAGGTAGGCCTAGGCTTTATTATTTTATTTTTTTTCATGGGATCCTGTTTTATTTTTTAAGGCGAGCAACCTATCGTTGCTGTATACTTATTGGAAAATAAGGTTTACATTTTGTACTAAAAAACTTAATATTTAGCTTGTTTTATTTAAAAATACCTCCAAAACACAATATAAATCTATATCAGCACTTAACCACCCTTAAATCATTCTAAAATCACTCTATAAAGCAAAAATTAATTGAATCAAAATAAATCAAATGAAATTGAATATATTTTTTTCTGCCATGTGTAGAGAAAAAAAAACCATTTCTCTCAAAAAGATCAACTCATTCTCATAAATATCCTTATTATTTGTGGTTGAAATGTATCCACCCAACAACTTTCTTTTTTATTTTGATGTTTTTTTGCCGATGAGTTTTTCTCTTCTCTTTTAAAATCAGGAATTAAAAAATAAACAAAATGGGTTTTTTTATCAAAATAAAAATTATAAAAAGTTTGAGTTTGGTCATGAATTTTCTGTATTCTACAATGTGGTCCTCTTTCTTTTATATTTGTCTTAATATCTACTATAATTTAATGATTATTTCATGGAATTAGGCGATAAAAAGGAGAAAAAATATATATAAAAAAGGAAAGGTAATTCACTGTTCATAACCATCAAAATCCCCCAAATTTTGTAGTGTTTTAGTTAATAATAATTAATTAATTATCCAACATTGCTTATGAATTCATATTTCTTAAAAATGCCACAAACATACATCGAACATGGTCCCAAATAACGAGAGAGGGGGGGAAAAACCTCCCCTTTTAGCGTAGCATTACCTTCCTAAATAATATGATTCATAAATTCCAATTCAAGAATGAAATAACGTTGTTCTAGGAAAGTGCTCTACCAAGAAATTGGAAATCAATGAGTCCATGGGAATTTGTTTGTTTCTTTCAAAAATTTGAAAGTGATCTCCATAGTCTACAACCTGGCATTTAGAGAACTCCTGGACAGTGTTAATTAATTGGAGAATTAAGACAAAATTTAACGATTTGTTTTCTCTTTTTGGAGAGGATTTAAAGATCAGTGATCCATTTACCTTAATTGAGAATTATTTTAATATTTAGAAAAAAAGGAGAACAATTCAACTTTGCAATCTAATCTCATCTATCATTCTTAAAACAGCAGCATGACAAGAATATATGACCATGAATATTGTCCTAAGGTGCGCAATATTCTAAGATTTTATAGCTCTTTCGCTCTTCCATTTTACCTAAAAATACAGCGTTCTCCATTTGTTTTCGTCATCACTTTGTTTATGACCATTTTTTTGGGTGTCTCTCAAGATGTAAATTGTATACCAGGAACAGGTGGGTCAAAAGTTGCAAGGACCATAGTTGTTGATCCATCCGGCAAAGGGAATTTCAAAACAATTCAAGGTGCCATTGACTCCATTCCAAAAAATAACAACAATTGGATCAAAGTTCAAGTCAATGCAGGCATCTACATGTAGTATATTCTCTCCCTAACTTTGCAAATTTTCTTTTTATGAAGAAACTTTGTGAATTTTTCTACTGAAAGAATAGGTCACGGATTATGATACTGATGTGCAGAGAGCAAGTGAACATTCCGATCGAGAAACCATGTATTTTTCTCGAAGGAAACGGTGGCGGCCAAACCACAGTTACTTACAACGCACACCAAGACACTGCTGATAGCGCTACATTTACCTCATCGCCAAGCAATATTGTAGTGAAGGGGATAACCTTCGAGGTAAGAATTTTGCTTCCTGTTCCTCTTTTTTCCATTGTTTTTGGGTTGATCATATACATTTTTTTTCTTTAAAACATTCAGAGGTTATGTCTTGGATTTTACTTTAAAACATTATTGTCATTTTTAATTTTTTTAAAAAAAAAACTCTCAACCAGAATTTACTCAATTGAACTGTTTTAGGAGGTAAGAAAAAGGATAAATTAAGCAACATTCATAGAGTCTTCAGTGTAACACTTCGAAATCTCGGTTTGATTTCCCTTCACTAAACTATATTATAATAATAAATTAGACAACAACTTTTTTTTCCCATGGATTTCTCTCCTCCATCCTTGTATATCATGAAATAGTATTTCACAATCGAATATCAATCATCAACGCCTTTTAATTATAAGGTGAGAAATTATTCATTGTGAAATTTCAGTAAAAATATCTTGTATATAGAAGCTCTAACAATAATTTCACCCTTTCTCAAAACCATAAAAATTTTACAATCACTACTCAACCCACACTGAACTGTACAAACAAAACTTCTATGTTCAAACTTTTAAGGGTATAATTTAATTGATCATATTATAGATTTATTCGTTAAAGATTTCTAGTTTGAATTTTACAAACTTCAAGCTTACATAATAATTAATTTCAGGACTCATGAGATTAGTTAAGGTACATGCAAGCTGATTAAAACACCCACATTAATCATAAAAAAAAAAAAAAAAGCTCATAGGTTCAAGCCCACCATCCGTCTATTATCAACCATCCATAATCTTCCATCATAATCTTTTTTCTATAATAACTATAGTTTATAAGATGCATGCAATTTATATGAATACACAAAGAAATATACAAATCCCTGGATATTAAGACTTTACCCATATTTTACTTAATCTAAACAACACGAGCTTAAACATACTAAATTAATTACAATTCATAATTACTTAAAGATAGCATACACTTTTACTTAAATTTTTCATCCGACGTAGTTAATGGCTTACAAATCCTAAAGCATCAACTCAGGCTATATATTGGTTTAATTACATGACATACATAGAATTTGAAAAATTCTACCCAGGCATAAAAACTATGAGATGTTGTCGAAATGTCATCGTCATGATGAAGGAGAAGAAGAACATGAAATATAAGGTTAAATAACACTGAATAACACTAACATTTACCTCTTTTATAAAAACCCCACTTCTATGGCGAGCTTATCATACATTATATAAAATAAAATAGCTCCCCGCTCTTGCAGCTGACTAATATATTACCAAACTATTTATTTGTTTCTTTTTCTTTTTGCTTTTAAGATCCATTTTATAATATAAAAAATTAATTAACATCAAAGTGGAAAGATAAAGTGACAAACATCTACTTGCTTCTCTAGCAGGTCTAACTCCGCTCACTTATGGTACCACTCTCAAAACCTCTCCTGCATCTATAAGATACAATTCATTAATAAGTCATTTCATTCATTAGCTCAAGAAACTCTCACTTTAATTTCCTTTTAACTTCTTTTTACTAAATAATATTCCTTGCTTTTTTTCTTTAAATTTCAACATCACACGTGCAAATCAAAATCTTATCCTTCACAGGCATGCATCTCAAGCACACGTTTATATTTTTTTAAAGAGTACAATCAATATATATTTATTTAATACACACACGAATACACACAATCATTCGTATTATTATTTTCCACCCATACAAATCATCATCCCTCTCCATTTATCTAATTTCAACCTATTATATTTATAAACCCTTCTCATGAATATACTAACAATTTCTTGATTCCTACTAACAAGTTCCAAAATCATTCCCACATGTTATCTCTTCCATTTACATGCAAGAATATTTAATCCATGCAATTATTCAATAAATCAACTAAACCTCCCTTAAAGTTCTTAGTCCAATAACATTGGAAACTCAACTATTAAACACAATAATTAAATTCATTTCAAAGCATTATTCACACGCCATCACAAACCAAACACACATAAGTCAATAAGGATTTATTTGGTGGTTTTCCACCCTTTCCTATTTTGCCTAATATGGTTGGTCATTAATGCTCACAGAACACCAAATTCTCTTTGTCAAGTATGCATCATTTAAGGTCATTTACATCTTATTTCATCCAAAAAATATCACACTATCCCAATTTCTCATTTCCCTGATTTTTCTCATCTAAGAACCCCAATTTAAAATTTAAAAATTTTGCATAAAGTTCATTAATCTTCATTTAGACTTGTACAAATGAGTTTATAACATTTTAATCGATAATAATATAAACTTTGAATGCTAACCAGTCGAGAATTTCAACTTATAACAAATTATTCCTAGCCACCAGTTGATATAAATTATTAGTGTATTCATTAATAGTTCTCCTACATTATCTCAATGTATGGAGTTATTGGTATAAAGTTTGAGTATACCTGAATGGAAAAAAGTGCTCTTTCATCTTCTCCTAATAATTAGTCTTACATTTTCTTTGTCACTCCTTACGATCCTTTAGTCTTATCATCTCTACCAACTTTAAGGTTAATTCTATAATTTGTCTCAACTTGTCTTCTATCATCAGTTCTTAAAAATCTCTTTCCTAAAAAAGAACCTCCTCATCCTCTCTTGCTTGAGTATATCATATTATGCGATCTCTTTTAGTCATGGTTGTTTAGTAGCACACAATAAAAAAAATAACTACTAAGCATTGTTAGGTTATGAAACCAATAGACATAGACAAAAACAACTTGAAAAAGACAATAAAAACAAGTAATACAAAATCATGTAGAATAGGGATCCATCATAAACCCTAATTTAAAATATTATTATTCAATATTTCACCATGTAAACATTCTAATCAAGAACTTCTAGGCTACTTATATAGTAGTAAAAAGTCCTAAACAAACTAGAAAAATAATAAAAGAGTTCTACTCCAGATAAAAAAAAAACTTAAATCAATTAGAAAAAATCTAACAAATCTTAAATAGTAATTTATGGCCTTATTCGAAGGCTTTTTCAAACTCCTATTGGTATGAGATTTTAATTTTAAAGGAAATAAGGTCTCTAAATACTTCTAGCAAAAATTTAGCTTAATACAATAGTTGGATCAAAATTTATGCTTATTAACATAAAACTATATGTTAAAAAAATTCTTCTACATTATCTTCTCTCCTTATTAGTGCTAATCATTATTTTTATAAGATTGTTATAAAAAACACAATGGGTAGAATGAATGATTATAAAATAGTTAAGATGTTTGGTAAGTTAGCTAATAAAAAGAAGATGATTATTAGGAAGAGTATAGTTGAGTAAAATATAAGACATGGAAAGTGTGGGAGAGAGTGAGAAATTATTGACCCTAATAATTAGACCCTCACTCCCTCATTATCTTGCCTATAATTTTTGTTTCTCTCAAGGAGTTATATAATGGATGCTCTCACAATTTTATTTTTTTTGTTTCATCCTTTCTTTTCCCAATTTTGGTTGCTAGTTATAGGAGAAAAGGAAGCTAATTTTTCAGTTTTCCAGCTTATTTATGAAATTACCATTAATGAACACATATATTATTTTATGTTTGCCTATTGGCATTCTCGTACAACCTTCTTGCACTCGAATTGCCCTAATATTTTAACCTAATATAGAGCAATATTTCAGAAGGCTCCTTATAAAATTTCAACCCGATCTGAAAATGAAAATATAATTTTAATCAATAACATAAAATTGGTTGGTAGGTGATTTTACACCAAAAATCTGAATTTTCTCGTTTCATCCTTTTTCATGGATTGTACTGATTATTCCACTAAATTGTCGGGATCATTTTATTATTTCATATATATTTATTTTTATTTTTCACCATTTAATTTGTTTATAGGCTTATTACCGTTTCACAATACTATTATCGATTTTTCAACCAGGGTTTACACCAACACTTTTTCATATCATTCCTTCTTTTTTAATACTATTTATCATATATGTAAACTCAATTTAATTTTATTTACTCATTTTCTATTTATTTTATCTTCAAATTTATAGGGGTTTATAATTTTGTCACATTAATACCCCATCTAGACTCATTAAAACATCTTCCACTTCTTCTTAAAATTTTACCATGGGTTTTACACAAACTATTAAAAGATTTCATTCCCAATCGTGGGAAGTTTCCCTTTGAATTTATATTTTTTTGTGAAAATACTTTGTTTAACTTGGGTTGATAAAACTTCAAGCTGGGATTTACATCTAGTGTGTATTTTAGGTGTTTTTGCGTAAAAAATGAGTTAAAAATGATTTTTTATGTATATAATATCACTTTCGTATTCTTTAACGATCATCTGGTTGCTAAAATTTAGAATAGCAAACGATACATCGTCTACACTATTTTTTTTAAAATTAAAACGTGGACGAGGTCTCTTCCAACCTTTAGTATATAAAAAAAGGTTTTGTCATCGTCCACCCTCTAGTATAAAAAAATTATGCATGTTGTGTTAGCCATGCCTCTTTTTAATGGGTCAGGCATGCAGATCCACTCATTTAGCCTGCTTTGTTGTTGTTCTTCTTCTTCTTTTTATTTTTATTTTTTACTTTTGGGACCATTCAAATAAAAAGGTTCTTATTACATACCATTAAATTTTCAATCTTTTTTTTTAAATCATATTTTTTAAAAAATTATATTAGAAAGTACTTCTTTTGTGCAACACCTTTTATTTTATAAAGTTTTATTCAATTGCCAAAAAAAAAACTTTGGTGTTGTTCCATCAAATATCGTTTGGTTTTGTTATTCTTTTGAAAAAAATTATCAATGTAATAGATCCACATTGCCCCACTCTTTGACCTGCCATTCAAGCCCTGCAAACCTGTCCATTGTTATAGGTTAGAAGTAGGCCCACGATACCACCACTCTCGAGCTCTTTATTAAGCCCTGAATCACCTTTTCTCTAAATTCATTTAAATAAAATAACTAAATTTATTTTCAGCTTTGATTTTGAATGAGATCATTACTTTTTTATCTATATTAGCGGGCCCATTTTTGTTATGTTCTTGGTGATTTTTTTTCTCTTTAAATTTAATCAAAATTAATTATGATTTATTAAATGATATTTTATTTAATATATTTCTTAATTAGATAATCAATTTAATCAGTTGGCGTCAATAACCTTTTTTAGCGATTCATGGTACATATGATTTTTATTTATTAAACATGCGCATCATCTTTTCGGTTCACAATTACAATTTTTCTTAATGGTTTTAAAAACATTGACAATGCATGTATTTTTCTTTAGTTGAGAAAAAAAAAAGGGAAATTTTGTGCAAGCCACAGTGGAGAGCGGGGACAACGCTAGCTAGTATGATCTATATCCACAACAATATTATGTTCTTTAAATAGCTAAATTCCTGGGTTTTTTTTTATAACGCAGAATTCATTTAATCGTCGGTTGATACAAAAAACCTACAATGGAATCAAATCACCTAGTGTACTACCAGCACTTTCAGCACGAATTTATGGTGATAAGTCTGCTTTCTATGATTGTGCTTTTTTGGGTGTTCAAGATACATTATGGGATGCCAATGGCCGCCATCACTTCTCTAATTGCTACATTGAAGGATCAGTAGATTTTATATATGGTGCTGGCCAATCTTTTTATGAGGTAACTAAGACTTGTCATGCACTAATCTTTCTACAATAAGTTATGCATGAAAATCATTTTGTATTTTCTAGGTCCTCACGTAAATAAATTTACCTTTTTTTCATTGTTAGATGGTTAGATGTGAATATTATGTCACTAAACTACTACACTACAATGGGTTGTGCACTCAAACCTTGCACTGAAACCTTACCATATATATATAGACACACACACACACACACACACACTTACGTAGGACTTTTTTTTGGTAATCGTGGGTGTCAAGACCAGTTTACGCGCACCTCAACCAATCCCTTAATACCTCGAAATTAACGACCATGTATGCCTCCAATAGCCCTGAGATTTGTGGCACTTGAACTGGTAACCTCTAAGGAACAAACCTAGGACCCGATTAGTTAAGCTACACCTCTTACTATTTTTAATTTGTTGTGAAATGTATCTTATGCTTGATGCAGGGTTGTATAATAAATGTTACCAGTGAAGGTTTTATAACAGCTCAAGGCAAGGAGTTTCCTAATGATACCAATGGTTTTGTATTTTCTCATTGCTATGTTATTGGAGTTAAGGGTGCTAAAGCTTACCTTGGGAGGGCATACAGAGGATATTCAACCGTAATATATAACGATGCATATTTATCTGACGTTGTACAGCCTGAAGGGTGGTTTGCTTGGGATTATATGGGGCATGAGTAAGTTATGCATAACTTCAAATTTATATATCCACCATTTCCTAATTTATATTAATATCTTGATTTTCATTTTGATTTTCATGTTTTCAAGGGGTAATATAACCTATGTGGAGGCTAATTGTAAAGGACCAGGAGCAAACACTTTGAATCGTGTGAAATGAGAAAAGAAGCTTACAGGACAACAACTCAATGGATTCTCAAAGTCATCCTTCATTGATCAAGATGGATGGATTGCCAAACTACCTCTTTGATATTCTTCACGGCAATTTCCTTTGTACTTTGAATTATAATCCAATCAATATAGTCATCAATTATGAAGAAAATTAGTGCCATATCAAATTGTAAAATCAAGAATTTTGAATAATCAAAATGTTATCAGAGCAAGCAATCCTTTTATATTAAATTTTATATCATTTTTCACCTTATTGGTGGGCAAAACTATTGCTTATTATTGTCTGCCAACCATTAGTTCCGTTTGATCTTTATTTACTTTTAAAAAAATCCTTTTTATTTTTGCCATTTTTTTTCCTATCACTATACATCTCTCACAAGAAAATCCTAGTATTGTCAACCTATATTTGATCAAGTGATTTAAACTCTAATCTTATGATTTATTAGCTTTGGTTTTTATTTTTATGAGAATCACAATTTGAAAACCATTTTTTTTATTATGCCTTTTATGGCATTTCTCTTGTTTATGAAGTATTGATTTCTTGTTATATTTTCCAGGTTATAAACTCTAGTAAAGTTTAACCTGGATTTTTTATCATTTTCTGAGAGTTTAACATTGTCGTGTAGGAAAACAAAATCTTTAGTTTTTATTGGCTTGCATAGCCCTGGCTTATTGATGTCATTTTTAAAAATGATTATCAAAATTCTAATATTATCTTTAAATATAAATATCAAACCCATGAATATTTTTATTTAAAATCTCTAAAATTTGAAGGGGTATGTTTGAGAAAACAAATTAAGGCAGTATATTATGGATTGTAATCCAATCAATATAATCACCAATTATAGAAAAAATAAAGTACAACATCAAAGGTGAAATCAAGGATTTTGAATAATTAAATATTGTAATATATTTCCATGATTGTTTTGTTGTATTTCTATATATATCTTTTAATTGGTTGATTATAATCACACATCCTATTAATAAAGTTTCTCATTTAAAAAAATTAAAGCATGAAGTTGATTAGACATGCATTTCATGTTATTATAAAAGTAACTGTGGTTGAAACTAAATTGTTTTACATGTCAAAAACAAAATAACTATCAATTTATTTTGACTACACGAGTCAAAACAATATTTCACTTTTCAAGAATCCTTTAATATTATGTAATATTGATAAAGATATGTTTGTGCTAGGATGTGTCTCTTCTCACTTGCAATTATTTAGCTTTTGTGTGTGTGTGTTATATCACCTTGGGAAAAAAGAAATCTCCAAATAAGGATAGTGGAGATAGCATGTCAAATTATCAGAAATTATTCTCACAATTTGATTTTTTAATTTTTTTTCTTTTCCATGCAATATAGTCAACCTAACATCCAAGAAGTTTAACAACTAGAATGATACAAATTGTGTGAGGTAGAATGAGATTCTACCAAATCATTAACCTGTTTATTTTAAAAATAAACAAAAATTAATACAAAAAATGACTACATTCATGTTAAGTAGTATATTTACTAAATAAAATATCTCAATTCATTGTAGTTAAATAGCATATAATTATATGCTTGTCTGTAATTCTATTTCAGATAAATATCTTCCCCTCACAATATTTTTGGTATATGTCGTCCATAATGGAAGAATATTGACAAGTTTCACTTGAAGGCACTTCTCTATCATCGTCATGCCTTAGAACGTGGTTGATTTTTGTTCTCAATTAAGGCTCAAAATAGTACAAGATAAATGTTAAAATCTCTTTAATAATATAGGTCTCGCATATCGAAGTCTCAACACGCACCTTGTTTTTTACTTTTCTTTTAAGATTGAACAAGTACCTACATGGAATTAAACAAATATTTTGAATTATACAAAAAAAAGACAAAATAAATTAATTACGATGCATGTGTAATCTCTAACCTCTTGAATGGATACACCCATCTATATTAGAATGAGCCTCCAATATTTGCCTTAAATAGTAAATATATGGGTAAATGTTACATTGAGTAGAAAAACAATAAAAGGAATATCATCTTAAGTTTATATATTATCTGGATGATATTCATTTCAAGCCTCTCCATGTGTTGTGTTTGCAGCTTATTGGAGCATATATCTCTAAAAAAATGACTGATCTCTGTGAGTGCTTCTCATATCCCTTTTGACAATAAATCCTGGTAAGCTAATAGAATAAATGTTTACATAAACATGTGGAAGTCATGGATCTTCATTCCATACAATTTAAAATCCTTCAAATTCACCAACTATTATATGTTTGAGGCATGTCCATCATAAAAGCACATATTTTTAAGTCATTAATAGACAAGTAATTGTGCATTCTTGTCTAAAATGAAGCAAGCTTTGAGCTTTACGACCCGTGACCCAACATAAACCAACTCTATATTTTTACGGTGACAAAATAAAGTTATATCCATTATAGCCTTGATGTTTTCCTTTGTGTTCCCCTTCACGTCCATAACTGTGTTGAAAATATTCTCAAATACATTTTTTTCTATATGCATAAACATCAAGGTTATAGCAGAGGAGATTAGTCTTCCAATAAAAAAACTCTAAAAAAATAATTCGTTTAACCTAATTATAAGTCAAACCAAAACTAGAAAACTTTTACTTACCAAATTAAAAATCAAACACAATGTCACCGTACTCTAACTCCACATCATACAATTTCTCATCCGGAAAAAGTGGCAATGTAACATCCCTTTCAATTCTGCCAATAAAAAAAATCATTCTTGTTCTTTTTGTACTTGTGATCCATTGGCAAAAATCGTTAGTGGCAGTCAAAAAAAAATATTTTACTGCTATTTGTTAACGTGAATGTCTTGTCACTTTCTATACAATATGAACATGTTAGTTTTTCTTGCGTGCTCCAACCAGAAACCATTTCATAAGCAAGAAAATCATTGATAATTCACATCAAAATTGCCTTCATCATAAAATTTTGTTTCCTCGATACATCATAAGTCAAAGCCCAGGATGACCATAATTGCTTTAACTTATCAACCAATGGTCGAAGACAAACATTTATATTCTGACTAAGACTATTAAAATCGGGTATGACCGTAAATAGAAACATGAACTTCAATCTCATACATATCTATGGTGGCAAGTTATAAACCATACATATCACCAGCCAAAAAAAAATAAGGAGCAAAAAGACCCAAATGGATTGATATCATTTATACATAATCCAAGATGCATGTTCCTTGATTTTGCTAAAAACTAACACACAATGTTTAAGTGTTTCTAGGCTTGACCATTAGAAGGGTGCATCATCACTCCATCCACCGTATCATATAATTGGTGTTGTGTCATGTGCTTAGCAGTCTTTGGTGATATGAATAATCTCTACAATCTAAGTGTGATCGGAAAGTATCTAAGTTTTCTATATGTGATAAAAGCCCTTCCCCTACCAATTCTAAGTTTATAATAAGAATGCCAACATGTTATACACTCGATCAACTCTATATTTTCTAGGTAGTACAACATGCAGAAGTTTAGATACATATCAATTTTCTGGTATCCTAGACCGAGGGGTTTCATCATAGACTTAGTAGCGTAGAAGTTCTTTATCAGTCTGTTCCCTTGAGGTAAAATGGTTCTTACCTATTTGACAATTCTATCATTATCGACTTCACACAAACTATAATCCAACTTGATGGTGAACACCTCTGCAACGACCAATAATTTATTGTGATTTGTGCAACTATCTCATAATGGTTGGTCAGAATTTTACAAAAAGTTAAAAATTTTGATCACATCTGCATTAGGCTCTTCATATATGATTACATTGATCGGTGTCATGACATGCACGACGTCGAATGGCTACCTCCTGGAAATGGTAAAAATGGGTTTTTAGGTTTAATCATAATATTATAATTATAAGGTTCAGAAGTCATCACCTAGTATTATCATCACTAAAAAACCTAATGGTCTGCGAGAGTTTGGGTAAGACGATTAGTTGTGCAAGGAAAAGACGCATCACCCCTAGTGCATCATATCTAAGATAAGTTGTATTGTTGTTTGATTGTTATTCTAGGTCATGTTTTTATCCGTTGGTCTTATCTAAGGTACAAGAAAGATCTCCCTTCAAAAGAAAATATCTACCTTATTAAGTTAATTCTTAACAGTTCTAAGGCTCAGACTTATTTATTTCTTGGATATAGCTAAGTCCTAGCGTTCTGATAACAAACTAATTATAATGGGATATTTTGTATTTTGATCAAACCCTAATAGATAATCATAAACCGATTACGATATCCGTTTTTGCATTTCTTAAAACATGATAAAAAGGTGATTTTATCCTTTTTTATAGAAAATATACATGAAAAACCTTTAGAATTTGGTTGTCTGCATGAAAACCAAACACATTTTTTGTTTTTTAAATGAAAGTTTATTTTTAAATTTTTGGATTTTTTTTTAAGTTTCGAAAAAAACAGGTACTTTTAATACCAAATCCGTATCTTATAATGTAAGTCTACAACTCGATATTATATAAAATTATTGAAAAAAACATGTAAGGGACCCACAAATATTATTAAAATACACTTTGAAAATTTTGGATTTTTTTTTATTTTCTTTTAATATGATTTTATTATTATTAAATATATTGAGCTGGACCCGGCCTTGCTATCTAGGATCTGAAACGGGTCCATCCTGACTCACGTGGAATGGGTTAGGTCGACTAACAACCCAACAATTATTTCTTTGTTTTAGAAAATATATTTCTTTCTTTTTTAATCCAAGACTCGGATGTTTCAAGTATACCAAAATCTTATTTTGGTAATGTTTGCTCTTAACACAGTTCGACTTATACTTGATATAATTCAATTAAAAGAATACGAAAATATCATAACTCAAAACTTACAGAAAAAGAACATATGGTTGTAAATCTTAAAGTTTAGATTGTTTTTACATTTTAGGAATAATTTTGTAATATTTCTTAATTTTCCTTGAATTGTTATAAATTTTTATAGAATAAATTAATATATTTTATTATAATTTATAAATCAATACTAGAAGCAATTAACAAAATCCTATAAGGAAATGCATCACAAAATCGCAGAAAGACTACAAAAAGGACCAAGTACATCTGATACAGATAAATAAACCACAGAATCTTAAGTACTTGTTAATTTTGAATCCTAGATGTGAAAAAAAAAAATTAAAAACTTGTTTATTTTTATGTTTTAAAAATACTTAAAAAATTTTATTTTTTTTGTTATTTCTAATTTTAATATATTTTCAAGTAAAAAATACTTTAAAAAATAATTACTATCTAGGAGTAATCATTTTCGATTCGGTTCGGTTTTTTTAAAAAAAAATTATCAAACAAAATTTAAAAAAAAAATCATAACCAGTTCAAACCGACCGGTTTCGGCTCGATTTATTTTTATAATAGAAACTAGGTCAAACTGGTTTGGCTTAATTTTTTTGGTTTGGCTCGATTCTTTTTTGTCTCTGTTTTTTCAGTTTGGCTTAATTTTTTTTTATTTGAATCCAGTTTGGTTTTAGGCTTATAAAACTAAACTAAACTAGTTGATTTTTAAAAAAACTTAATCGATTTTTTTTTATTATTTTTTTTTTAATTTTCTTAAAAACATTTTGCTCAACCCTACTTCTACCATACAATACAGACTCTAAATCCCAACAAAACCTAGAAGGCTAGGACACAAGACACAATGTACTATTGGACCATTCTTAATAGGCCAAGCCTAATCCTCTCCTAGGCTAATTGTAAACCCCCCCTACGCCATTTTTCCTCATTGCCAACCCATCATTCATTGCTTCTCCGCAAAGAGAAACATCGATATTTATGCCTCAAATGATGGTTGGTTGGATTTGAGATGTGGAAGATAAGGTTTGTTCATTTGAGCTGTCAAAGCCATTTTTCACACCCATGAGAAAATCCATTCCATGGTAGAGCGCGTGGAGCATATGAAATTTAATGTTTTGATTGATAACACTAAGCAACAACCTGTCAACGATCAAACAAGGTTTCAGTGGTCCACTCTCCTTGCTATCAACAAAGTTTTGCTAGCCAAAATTAAGTCTGCATACCCTACGATTGCCAAGTCCCTTACTGTTAAGACATGAGACCAACTCACCATGTCTGCTTGATAACTCAGCTATCCAAATTAATACAAACCAACAGTTCTGCAACCCAAACTGTCTCATGCAGTTAAGGTGTTGTCATCTGCGGTAAAAGAGGTAACCTGGACGCATTTTACTGCATATGATACTGATTTTCTTAGCATAATCTCAAAGCATCAGACAAGGTCTTTTAATATGAAAGTTCCATAACAAGAGGAAATGGATGGGAAAAGACAAAAGCAAACAAGTCAAGAGACTCATGTACTCACATGCCTCTCTGGGTTTCTTGGCATTCCCATGTGCTTCATCACAAATGCGTACAAAAAAAAAAAATTTGTGCAGACAGCAATTGTATATCTTAAATAACTGTAATTGCATTCTGTTTCGATAGTTTATTCAACTAACAGCAAATCAACAATGCCAGAATTTCTATAACAGCTTTTTATAAGATATGTATCTGCTTATGGTTACAAATTCAATAGAAAGCTGCTCTAAAGCTGATTTTGCAGATGGGAAAAATTAATAAAGAAGTAAAAAAGAAGAAGAAAGAAACAGAGAGAAAGACTCGTGTGAGATTAAGAAACAAAAAGAAGAAGAAAACTTTGAAACCACTCTTTTACATATACAGTGAAAGAAAGAGAATTGCAATCAAGAATGCCAGATTCCATTTAACATACTACGGAATCTATTTGTAGATAGCTTCCTGACAAGTCTTTTAGCATCAGAAACTTCAGCTTCAGCAAGTTTTTCTATGTTCTTCAAATAACCAGAATTGGCAATCTTTTTTCTTCCACTATTGCAACTTGTTAAGGACAATAATATAGAGATCAAGAACTTTTTGCTACCTGAATTTGTCTCTTCTTGGTCAAGCAATTGAAGAAGAAAACCCACGTTGCGATCGTCCTGCACGAATATTTTACGATTTTTAGGCACTGAGACCAGGCTGTTGAGTGCCACAGCTGCCATTTCTCTAACTTCAAATGACTTTGCATCAAGAAATTTTACAAACTCTGACATAAATCCAGCATCTCCCATTGCCTTTTTAGTCTCCTCTGATGTTCCAGAGAGCCTAAATGCTGCTTTCAGTGCCAATTCCTGGACCAAAACATCTCCATTCCGAAGGAAGAAAAGAAGCTGATCCATAAATCCATAACTCATCAACACACTGATATAACTAGCTGAAGAGAAACATAGATTCTCAATTGCCCTTAATGCCATCTCTCTAGATTTTGAAGAACACGCGATTTTCGGATCAAAAACGCGTACTAGTGCCCGAATTCCGCCTTCTTTGACCACCGATTGCCTCACTGATTCGTCTCCAGATGCAATATTTTGAAGGAATTCAATGGAACTTATCTGCAGACCTTCATCTTTTGATCTTGCCAGCTTGATAAATGTGGAAACTGCACCTTCTTCCATCATAAATCTCTTTATTTCATCAACACCAACAAGATTTCTCAATACCCCACAAGCAGGGCTAATAAGTTCTGCTGTGGAATCAGCACTAGCACATATTTTCAATAAAGCTGTAACACCACCATATGCTGAAACTGACCAGGCATTATCAGAATTCTGGGTCAATTTTTGCAAACTTCTTGCAGCACCCTCCTTGCTTATTTCACTGCGACTCTCCAAAACCCTGATCAAAGGCCCTATAATCCCAGCTCCAATCAAAATAGACTTGTAAGAATCAAAACCTGAAATCACTGCCACAACTTTTACAGCATCTTGTTGAAGTTCCATTTCCATTGAATCAAGAAGACTAACCAATATATTCACTAAGTCACCAACTTCAACAATTATCTTCACATACTTCTCATCTTCAACAACAACATCATACAAATTGACCAAAGCTTGTCTCTTCATTTCTAAGTCACCAATTTTCATTCTTGTCAACAGATCTCTAACGTAAAACCTCATATCATCCTTGCAAGCATTGACTCCAGGTCTAGACACAACAATGGCAAAACCCTGACTCAAAATACCTGCAGTAAAAATCCCAGATAGATTCTTTACATGTCTATCAAACTTTGCAACCATTACATCCAAATCACTCTGCATCAAGAGCTTGCCGCTGTATGAAAGATCCACACATCTCCTAGCAAGATCATAGCAGTCACTAGCAGAGGCTAAGACAGCAGACACCATGCCTGAAAGTATTGGATTCTGGCTTGAATCACAATCCTCTATGGCAATTAAGCTTGAGTTTAGCTCTTCTAGCTTGTTTCTAATTAGTTGCCATTTCACTGCAAAAACTTTAATTGGAAGAGAGTAGGAGATCAAAGAAGAAATAACCTCAATAGCTTGCCTGAGACTGCGCTTTGGTGTTGAAGATTCTTGAAAGATCTGGTCTTGTTTTGGATTTTCTTGTCCCATGTTTTTGTTTATCAATGATCTTGCAAAAACCCCATTCAGTATCTATCTAGAGAAGGGAATCTAAGCAGTGAAGTTTTTCATAAAGAGAGCCAGATAGAAAGAGAGAGAGAGAGAGACCGCCTCTGCATATCTATCCATCATGTTATCTATCTAAATGTGCTTATCTCCTGGCTTCTGTTAAGAAGCTGAAACTGAATGGTGTGCTGGTGGATGCTTGCAAGACTGACATTAGTATTCGAAGGGCAATCTTGTCATTTTGAATGAATTAGCAGCAGTGGTGGGTTTTGGGAAGGGACAGGCAGGAAGTGGGAACTTTACCTCAACAAGAAAGGATGTACTTGTAATGTTTTCAGTTCTTCATTGTCTTAACCTATGTGGAAATACATATAATATAGTGTGGTGAATGCAAAATAATAATAAATCACACATTGTATTTCTTAATTATTCTTTTCTTGTACTTTATAGTAGAAGTTATTAATCACTTAACAGTTACTTTCATCATACCATGCCATATGAGCTTAGCAAATGTGTTTATTGGCATTATTATACATTCTATTGTCCTTCAATTCGGAGAGAGGGGTTATTAATTGATAACACTATCAAAAACATGATGACTTGCTATTTTATTAATTGTGTGTTTGTTATTATGATTTATGTTGTTTTTTATTAAAAATACATTAAAATAATTTTTTATTTATTTTTAACATGAATACATTAACATTATCAAAAAATATCAAAAAAATTTGATATTTTTTCAAGTCAAATATATTTCTAAAACGTATTGAAAAACAGTGTCAAATGTAAAAACAGAGGATTTGGAATTAGATTTTTCCAAAAATAAATTCATTTTAATATTATTCTGCCTTGCTTCTCCCAAATCTCATTCATAAATTAGGATCTTGAACACACTACTCTCTTAGAGTGAAGAGATAACAAAAGGAACATGTGAGGTCTTGGTCCAGTGGTTAAAGGAGCTTGTTCCTTTTCTCTGTATCCTGGGTTCAAACCTCATCGTGCATGCATGTCACCTCCGCGGTGCCTTACATACTCACTGGATTTGCAAGATGTTCAGTAAGCCGTGGGATTAGTCGTGGTGCGCGCAAGCGGGCCGGACACCCATATAAATCAAAAAAAAAAAAAGGATAACAAGAGGAATAGACAAAGCTGAGGGATTAGGGGGCTTGATAGAAAACAAAGCCCTTTTGGACCACTCTCCGAGTATGGACACCCCTTTCGAGTTTCGATTGGGTGAAAAAAAAGAAAAAAGAGTAGCTCTCATCTCTCTCGGAATGGAGATGACAAAACCCCCCACCCCACCACGTGAAGCCCTGTGGAGATGAACCTGCAAATCAATACAGCCACCGAGAGAAAGGTGGTAGATAGTATCTCTTTTATAATCTTTTGTGTGAGTGAAAGATAGTGAGAGGAGCAAAAGAAAAAGGCCAAAAGCTACTCTGGTCCAAAACAATTTGCTAAAGGAAGCACAAAGTATATTGCCCTTTATGCAAATTAACTCGAGGGATAAGCTCTGGAGGGATTTATGGGAATTGTTCGAAGGACACAAGATGATCATGCGTATTAAAAAACCAGGAAGATGACAAACGGAGATTTAACAAAAAAAAACGACCCATGATGTCTAATGTTGTGCTGATTCTGTCTTAATGCATATGACAAAATTATCCATTATTCTGCTTGTCACGGATCTATTGTTAATTTCATGTTAACTTTAGGATATATGTATATATTTATGCAGAATTTCTCGGATGGATTGGTTTTGATTCTTGGCTAATGTGCTTGTGATTAGTTCTAATAGTCACTGTGAAAAGGTTTTTTACATGTGGGGAAGAAGGCCATGATCTTTCTGATTGTATTCAGAATTGAACTTTCTGTATGTAGGCCAATGTGCTGGCTGAGTGACTCCATCAGAAAATGTTTGTTACCCTCATCAAGTCAATTTCACAGTATAATTTGACCTGCACATGCCCAAAATTCTATTTTTAGGGACCCCAAATCACTTTCTAGTATTTTCTTTGTCATTGTAATAACTTCTGAATTTTAAAATGTTTTTCAAATTATTTTATCTTGAAAAACATTGATTTGGTGTTTTTTTAAAAAAAATTCAATGATCTTAACATGTTGATATCAAAACATTAATAAAAATCTAAAAAAATATTATTTTAATGTATTTTTATTTCTAAAATACTTTTAAAAAACATCATACACCACATTACTAACTATATCATAGGATTTACATTAATGTATTTATGCTTCTACTTGTCGATTTCATGTGTCTTTTAAGTTTTTTAGAAATCAAAAAGATCATAGGATGATCATGCCTAGGGATCTTTATATTTTTTTGTTGGTTGTGAGATGGGTATAATTTATTGTTGGACATAGTAGGGCTGGTGTGTGCCTAGCTAGCATGAGCCCTGGAAGCAATGGTGTTTTTGTTGATCAATGCACTATTGCAATGTTAGGTGCAAATGGGATTTGTGTGCAAAAGCAAGGAGTGTTATCTTTAGACAGAACTTGGAGTAGAAAAGAAGTGAGATTCAAGACACAAACAAGCATAGCTACAATATACCTTGGCTTTGAAGAGAAAGATACATACATCAAAAAAAATTTCCATGTTCATCTACATTAGGGATAAAAGACAAAATGACCAAAATAATGAGAGCAAAGATTGCTTGATGGGGATATATAGATTTGGTGTCCCAAAACCTGTTACATGTTCACCATCATTTCAACTATGTGATATTAAAGTGAAATGCAATTAGAAGTTTTAAATTAATCTCTCAAGATTTTCACAATTGAACAGGACAATATCTTAGAGACAATCTCCTTGATTAAAGAGGGTACAATGTATAAAGCATTGCTTAAGCTCCTTGGTTGCTTATAAACAAAATATGTTGATGTTAGAGTGTTGAGATATGATATTTGATCTGGTGATGCAAGATATTTTTTAAAATAATTTTTACTTGAAAATATATTAAAATAATTTTTATTTTATTTTTAACATTAGCATATCAAAACTATGAAAAAAAACTAAAAAATTAAATTTAATGTTTTTTCAAAAAAAATACACTTTTACAAAATATTTAAAAATAAAAAAAAATGTACTTCTAAATAGATACTTAAGCTCAATATTAAGATTTGACAAATCTATTAGTTTGGACGTTTGATATGATATACTAAATTAAAGTGTGAAAATGACCTTCACAACAAAATAATATAGCCCTAATCTTTTCATTGGACCCCTTATCTTTGACTAAAAATCTTTAAGCTTACAATGGGGCGGAGCGCCGGAGCCAACACTTTAAAAAGTCCAATGTTTAAATTATATGGTCTATCACCTAACTAGTCATTCATGCCACAGCCATTGAATAAGAATAACACATTTCTTCTTCTTTTTTCTCTCTTTTCAAGTGCAAGAACGTGTAGACAAGTCAATGTCAAAGCAAAGCAAAAGGAACACACAATGTGGTTTGTTCCAGCAAATCACCAACTAAAACAAGTTTTCATGAACATATTGTGCCTTGCCAAAGAGGATAGGTTTCAGTTTTTCAGCTCTATGCTTCCTCATTTTCACACACAAATCAAGCATGGCTTCTAACTAGGAAAAGCTTGAGGCTCATCTAAGTTCGTGGTCTGCAAATCTGTCTCGTGATGATGAACATTTCAGAGCTCCATCAGCTTTCACTGTCTTTACTATGAATTATTAGAAAAATTGATGGAGTTGGAGTGGCTTGTTTCTTACAACTTACCCAGCAAGAAAATGATGTGTCCTGAAGGCATCGAGCATGGTAATGAATCTTGGCCTAAAGAATGATATGGTTATCATTAGGTTCTTATTTGAAGGAGACAGCTTACCAAAATGTTAATGGCTGAAAAGAGTTCCATAAGAGAGTCAATTAGAGCACGAGATTCTAATTATCACAGCAAGATCAAGTTTTAATTTGTTCAGAAGTCTTGTGTTCATTCTACAGTAGCTCACAAGTTACATGAGTTGGTTTAAGTGCGTGCGACTTGGTTTAATGCGGTGGAGAGTCGTTTTTTAAAAGTGTTTTTTCATTAAAAATGTATTAAAATAGTTTGTTTTAGATTTTTTTTACTTTTTTATATTAGTATATCAAAACTATTAAAAAAACCATCATCAAAATATTAATTCGATGTCCCTCGTAAACAAACACAAATACGGTGTCTAATTAAATCATCAAAGGAGTCGAATATGTATCTGCAAACAAGCAATTTTCAATGAGCAGGGAGTCGAAAAGAATCCAACCTTCTATGTCGAATGCACTAAACAACAATCAACATGCTGCTGCACATCTTAATCGATCGAGAATGGTGAGGCAAATGTTCTTCAATTGAGCTCCAATCCAAAATTAAGGACAAACAGTGGACAAGCCAAGATCTTCTAGGAGTGGAATGAAATTGGACTCCACCTTGTATGGGAAGATCCATCTTGGTGGGCCACAGTTCACAGAAACAAGGTGACTGGACCCCACCCATAAGAAAATTATGAATCATGAATGGTAAAAAGTAAAAAAAGTGAGCACTTCTCTTTTGTAGCAGTGGAAATCTTAGAAGCAACTCAAAAATGCAAACGGTCATGATGACTTTTTCTTGAAGTCCCAAGAGGAAACCTGTGAATTCACAGTGATCAAAGCGATGGGTTCCTCAAGGAAATAGCTTTTAAGACAATTGAGGGTAGGGTACAGCTGTGAAGTCACTAGGGTTCCGTGACAGACAATGCTCCGAGCATTTATCATCCCGACGAGAGTGTGCACCGGTCAGGCGAAGGAATCTGCTAATCTGGCTGTGGCCTGCAAACTCCAGCCCATCTTAGTGAGGAAGCCCTTAAATCCATAGCCATTTCAAAACCCAATTTCTGGCTTGAATTTGAAGCTTGGAAGGAAACTGGAAACCACGCGTCAGGACATAGGAACCAGGCAAGAGTGCCTGCTTTTGAGCTTTTGTATACCAGTTCTCGCTTGCTAACTCGGCCTTGAGAAATGCCGCATTATTTGATATGTTCGAGAAATGCTCGCATTATTTGTTGAGTTTCCCTCCCTGATACCAAGTAGATTCCTCTTGCGTACTCCTTCAGAAGTTAATTGGTTTCTTCAGTTTCAAATGAGAAGGAAGATGCTAGGGGATGAGGATAGCATTAGCTTCTAAAACCTAACCTAACCTAAAAAAAGCTGGATTTCAACAAAAAAATAAAAAGAGAATTAACTATTAATAAACCCCGTAAAAAACCTGGATTGACCTACAACCAAGTTAACCTAGAAAAAACTAGTCAAACCAGTTCACTTTTTTCCTTCTTTTCTTTTTTTCAAAGGATAGACATCAGAAATTTACTGCAGAAATGCTGTGCTCAGTCATGGAAACCACTAAGAAGTCATCATTCCTTAAGAAAATAAAACTGACACAAAATGATATCGAAGCTTTCAGGAAGCTTTGAATCCGAAACATTAAAGACTAAAAGCCAAGGCCTGTAATTTACAGCATTAAAAATATTCTTGCAACTTTTACTGGGAAATGTAATAGGTTGGGTCTAAAATGCCTTCGTTTTGGGCTAGTTCCGTTCTAGGCCGCCGGATTAGAATACAAAATCAGAAACGGTGGCGTACGGTGCACAAGACAATCAGGCACTGTGCCTGTGCCAAAATACAAGCCCTGTAGCAACCCCTATAGTTTGGACCCAAGAATTTTTGTGCAGTGTTGGTAAGAGAACCTGTAAGGCAAGGAATGGAATAGGTTTGGCACGGAAAGCTACCCCGTTCTGCAAGTCCAAGTCCCAAATTCATAGGAAAGAATAGCTATCAGTTGATGCGAATGAACAGGCCAGAGAGCTCAAAAAGGTTTGGAGTCGTTTAAAAAGTATGCAATGATGTAGAGACACGAGCAACAGGACAAGAAATTATGAACCTTTCAACATTCTCCAGCAAAATCATGGCAAATACTAGTCATACAACCACAAACATCCAACATCTCAAAGATAACGTGGACCTAGAAAGAACATCCCCCTTCCACACTAAGCAACCATGAGCCATTGATCAGAATTGATCCCAGATCAAATCACCGATATGCATCAGGCCCCAGCAGACTATGTCTGCCATACTTGGCATTCTTCTATTGCACCAGTTGATGCAACCTGCCAACACAGTGTAGGACTAAGCACCAGCACCCACTGGCCACTCCTTTATCAACAGGTCTATATAATCCTTGCAGAAGCCATACCTCTAACACCACTGCTTTTTCTTTTCAACTCTTACTGCCATACCCAGTAACAAAGCATCCTTCAACCATGTTAGAAGGCAAAGCTGTTGTTGGCGAGACTGACATGCTTCAAACCATGCAGCAGGATGCACTTCACTTAGCTGCGAAGGCCCTTGATATCTTTGATGTTACCGAGTCCACTGATATTGCCCGCTTCATAAAGAAGGTAACCTCCTGGAAAGTAACTAGATGATTATTTGGAATTAAATAATTGAAGAAAGCCAATTTTGGGGGTTCTTGTTTTTGCAGGACTTTGACAGGGTGCATGGATCAGGATGGCAATGCATTGTGGGGATGGATTTTGGTTCATTTGTGACCCATTACCATGGCTGCTTCATCCATTTCTGCATAGGAAACCTTGCAATCTTGCTTTTCAAAGGTTTGGGAAGAGAAGTTGTATCCAGCCCTGGAGATTGTTGATGCATAAGCTTTGTAGTATATTTAGCTTCCATATTTTCATATTTGCTGTGTCAGTAAAGGGAAACAGCAGTAGAAGAACAAATACAAGTTTCATGCAGTCCATCTTTCTTCTTTTTAACCATCCACATCATCCAGTTATATAAACTGTGTCCCAATCCCTGCACCCCGTGGCTTGTCTTGTTATTTAAACAAGATCCTGTGATGATAAAGAAATGCAATATTAACACAGCAAAGCTTCAAGAATGTAAACTCGAGAAAATTCAAATCACTCCTAAGTTGATGAAGAGCAAGAAAAATCTAACACCAGGTGCCCCTGTGAGCCCACCTAACAGGATCATTAAACTGGGTAGAAAAGGTTTTTACCAATATACATAACTATACTACGCAAGTAGAAGAATTGAGCAACAATTTCCAGGTAAATAGTTTCACTCAACCAGACACAGAAGACATGTAGCTCTTTCTGATCAAAGAGAAAAAAGGGTCATCAAATGGGACCTCCACGTTCTGAAAGAAAGGAGGCATCAGTATGCAACTGTGCCACTTACACACCATGTAGTTAAATTCCTTGGTGTGTCACTCTGCACATGTGCATGCCCTGTGTGTGTGTGTGTGTGTGTGTGAGAGAGAGAGAGAGAGAGAGAGAAGATTACCTGCATATTTTATAAACCTGAGAGAGTAGTGAGTACACAAGGTGGAGCATCTCTTCTTGGCCCCGCAACAGAACGGTAAACATAAACTTTATCAGCCTGAGAGTCATCACTTCCATCCTCTTTCATTACTTCAACATTCAATCTGGGCATCTCCCTTGCCAATAACCGACAGCCATTCATTGTCACATTGCAGGCTGACATCCAAAGTGACCTCATAGACTCATACTTCTCCAAACCTGAAAGAAGTGCTGCATTTCCAAATGGACAGTCCCTTATCTCAAGTTTCCTCAACTTTGGACAACCTTCTAGCACACACTGCATCCCCCTATCACTACTGCCCGCAAAAGCCACAGACAGAGTTTCCAGATTTTTGGCATACTGCCCAATATATTCAAATGTCAGGTCTGTCAAAAGACCTGAAACAGATAGCCTCTGTAGTTTAGTGCAAGTCCTCACCACCGCCCCAAAAGCCTCGTCCATAGGTTCATTTGTCAAGTAATCCGGTTGGCCTGGATTCATTATGCAAAGACGAAAGTGGGTGAAATCAGGGCAGTTCTGCACAATGGTTGCTACTGCAGCATTAGTCATCTGCCGGCAAAAGTAGAGAACATAGTGGAGCCTTCGGCATCCATAAGAGACAGCAACAAACCCTGCTTCAGTCACCCCATGGATAATTTCCTCATCAAAGGGATCAGCAGGGAAGACACGGAGCTCCTCAAGCAATGGACAGTTGGATCCAACAGCCTCCAGCCCTTTGTCCCCCACAGTGTCCAGGACCTGCATTAATGATGTGATTAAATATCCAAGCAGTTAATCTTAAGACTAAGATTTAATGTTTGGTGTGATTAACTGCACTAAACAGTTGAGCCTTTTTTCTTAGTATGTGTTTTTGGGGGGGCTCTAGGCTGCAGATGAAAGGGTGCTACAGTGGTTGATGATTTGAAATGTAGCACTCAGACCTTCAACCATTTAAGGATTCATCTCTCAGCACTAAAATCCTAGGTTGTATAAAACTCTCATTAAAGCACATGGTAAAACAAACATAGTCAACTTGATGTATAAAACTCTTCAATATAACTAGTAACAGCATGCAGGAAAATACAAAATCAGAAATTTTACTCCACATGGAACCTTTGAAACAAAAGGAGCATCAGATGAATCAACTCCAAGAGAATTAACTGCCAAAATACCAGAAATAAAAGGTTGAGAGCTTGATAATATCCATTGTGCAAAATGAGACAATCTATATCACAGAGGTGTTAATTAACTGGAGAAAGTATATCACCTCTCAGGAGAGTTAAACAATTAAGTCATAAATCTTAGGCTCTATGCCACAAAACTTGGAAGCAAAGACGATTTACTAAATTATGCAGGTAAAAATTAACAAATTGTTTCCAAGAAAGAAATAGGAAAGATTAAAAACAAAGATTCATACCCAGAGGCGTCTAAGTCGTGGACATTGACGGAGAAGACTAGCAAGTTCCAGACTTTGCAGAAAAGTATAGCTCAGGTTTAAGAAAGTCAAGTTTGAACAGACAGGGTACAGAACTGGTAGATATAGTGCTGTTGCCTCCCATAAACCAGAAAGAGTATTTAAATTCTTGCACTGGTTAAATGCACTTTCAAGCTCTGCATACTGACGAGTTGTAAGCTCTGGTGTGAATGAACCAGTACCAAGCTCTGTCAATTGTGGAGCACAAACTAGCAGCCTTTGTAGGTGTTCCAAGGAAATACTTTTGTTGACCTTCAGAACCTTTAGTGACTTGCACCTACTTACAAGTCTCTCAAGTGCATCAAAATTGACATCAGTATTCAGATTGGCAAAGTTTAGCACTTCCAATGATGTGAAGTTTTCAGGGAAGCAGCTTAACCAACCACCACTCTTGTCATCAATGCCATTCTCTTGTATGTCAAGCTGAGTCAAACTCCTGTACCAAGAAAAAATAAGTTTTCTTGTGCAAGTGAAAATAATATAACACATAAATGTCCACAAAGCACAAACAGAGGTCATAAATCATGAAATTAAGGGTTATTAACCAGTAAGAGAATGCTCAGAAACGTATAGAAAATGAAAGAAAATAGCAGCTGCATGCAAAGCAATACACCTTTTTTTCCCATCATAGTTTTTACCCATGAGTACAAGAGAACGCGTTACATTTCAACTAAAATGAACACATTACAGAAAAATAATTGCAGATAGAGCTGATAACCAACTAAGCAAATACGTGAAACAGCACAGAGAAACCAGATCAATGAAATAAATTATAAACATAAGCTACACAAAGAATACATAACATGTAATGTGCGAGTCTAATCAAGTCTTCACTGCAAACAAAGGTGCTATTGTCATAGGGAAATAGTTTTTAGGTATTTCAACCTTTGCTACAATCAGTATTATTAGATTTCTCCTTTTCTCAAGTTAAAGCCACGTTTCCAACAAAACAAAGGAACATCTCCACTGGACTCTTTTGATATGATTCTCATGAAGGAAATGGCATCCAGGAGCACCATCAATCAAATAACAAAGTGAATCACAGACTGCAAATAAGTATGGATCACTAGCACTCACAGTCGAATGAATGAAATCCACACACTCCATACTTGCATAAAATCCAAAAATTCTTTTATGCCAATATTCTGGACACCAGCCTTTTCATTTATTCCCACTCCTTTCTAATACACAAGGCATCAACCACTGTAGCATACTGCCACCCAGAAAACATTGCAGCATCTCGATGACCATACAGCATTTTCCATGGTCATCGCTATCTAAACCAACAACCCAACACAAAAATGCATTTGCCCGGGCAGATGAAAAGTTGACAGCAATATTATGACACCAATAAAATGCACCTCTAACAGGTAAAATGTCACATCAATAAAAAAAAAACAGAGAAATTAAGCACAGAACAAAATAAATGAAAAGATAGAACCACTTGCAAACACGTTAAACTCTACTTTTCAGGTGGATTCTTCCCATCCAAAGACGGGTGCATTTGTTTTACAGCACCCCCCATATATTTCTGATTAATCATCAGATCTATAAAGATTTCAAGGAAATACAAAGTCATGGACAGCTAAAACCAGCATGACTCAAGAAACCTTACATGTATCACTCAGTGTTAATTGTGGTACAAAAACTGAGTTTGTTACAGAAACTATACTTTTCCTTCTTTTTTCCCCTGTTTTTTGTTCATCCAGGCCGATTGATCAACAGGATAACTATCCTCCTCACTTAACCCTCCCATTTCAGGTTGAGTATAATCGGATCCAATGTCACTTGAGATGAAACCAAATAACTTTATCATCTAAGCTAGCGAGCACCCACCCTAGAACACCACAACATAATTGTATCCATTCATCAAACCCACTCGCTACCAAGACTATCATCCATGAAAATAACTGATCCAACAATGCATACAATGGATTACACACAAAAAAAAATAGTTACATTTTTCACATACGATAAAAAAAAAAAAAGATTTATTCTGGAGGAAAATGACATCAATCACATGCCATGATCCATTAAATCATCATTAATAGGTCAAAAGTCATATCAAGTAAAAGAAACCATATATTAGAAAAAGAAAGTAAACAAACAACAGTAGAACCACTTCCGTTACTGTTTAAACTCTGCGAACATAGATTTCCAAGCATAAACCAGAAAACTGCCAGTTTCCTTCATAACTCACAAATCAAAAACCAAAGAACAGAAAAAAAGTTCATCACTTTCTCTAAAACTGAATTAATCACTGACAATTTGTGTTAGATCTAACCCCTAACAGTTAACATTAAAACAACAAAAACCCAAGATTTTATGACAAACAGTGTAAGTGACTAACAAAAATCCTTACTTGCAATGAGTGGCAATAGCAGCAAGCCCATCAGTACTAAACCCATCACAGCTCAACAAAGAAAGAACCTTAAAATTAGGAAAATTAACAGCCAAAAACTCCAAACTTTCATCACTAACAGCCATTCTCTTAAGCCGCAGCTCTTCCAAAAACGGATACTTTGTTGCAAAAACTACAAGCCAAGGATGAACATCAGCTCCCCAATTTTCAGGCACTAGATTAAAATCAGAAAATCTTGGCTTCCCTTTAAGTGTAACACTCTTAATTATTGGAAATCTACGTGCAACAATTTCAGGAGAGACTGAATAACAGTTTCCTATAAAAACATGAGTTCTTGACCAGCTTTCTGCGTTGTACCAGTCCTTGCACACTAAAGACACTGCGCTGCGATCTTTGTGTGATTTCAAGAGTGAAAGAACTCGTTCCAGTACTTCATCTGGGAATGGTGATGACCTTGTTGAGTCAAGAAATTCCCTTTTCATCTTTGGATTTGGACCCATCAAAGAAAAAACTCAGAACTCAGTCTCGGTATTTAGGATGGTGAAAGATTTTTCATGAAAACAAATTATATTCATCAAATCCCATTTTGAAATTTGAAAGATGGAGATGAAAGCAAAGAAAAAGAGGGCGTTTTACTATTGAAAATTTTTCTGCAGGCCCATTTGGAAAATTTTGAAAGATGGAGATGACAAGATGATAATTACTTTTTTTTCTGCAAAATCTGAAAGGAGAATGCAGTGAGGATGAAGTTGTGATTGGAGAGGGGATTAAAGAGGGAAATAATTGGAGATTTGGAATCACTCTCTCGTTGGTTTCTTCTGACCCTATTTTGTACCGTGGTATCGCTTACTGCTTACTTTCTAAAGTGTTTTTTTTTAATAAATTAAAATAATATTTTTTTATTTTTTAAATTTTATTTTTAATATTATATCATCAAAATATTTAAAAAATAATTGTTTCAAAAATAATTTTAAAAACCGAAAACAAATGATATCTTCTTCATGGAGGTTGAATGGCCAAACAAGAAAGTAGAAACAAAACAGAGAGGTGCGGTGTAATATAATAGGAAAAGCGTACAAGTACAGAGATGATAGAAAGAATGTACTACTGGAGAGATATAATATTATTATAATTATTAATTACTTAATACTACTAATTATCATCTATATTCATTCTAGATTTTTGGATTAATTTTCACTTTAATAAAAATTTTGTTTAAATTAACTTCTAGTGACTTTTTCTTTATTTTGTATTTTTTATAATTTTTTTATTTCATAAATTAATAAAACATGTTTTTTAAATTTATGAAAGTTATCTTGAATGTTGGTCATGTGTGGTACTGAAGGTTTTTTGTTTTTAAATGTTTTTTTTAATAAATTAAATTAATATTTTTTATGATTTTATGTATTAATGTTAAAAATATAAAAAATATTTTAATATATTTTTAAACAAATCATATTTAAAAAAAAAAACATTATACACCTAAACACATTGACAAGAATTTGAAGGTTTTATCTTTTATTTTTTGCTTTTTGAACCTTATTATCATCATTTTGTTATTTTCAACCACACGAGATGACATGTTTGCGCGTTGCCGCAGGCTTATAAAACAAATACACTTGATAGTGTTATAACTGTAAACCAGTGCTAGATAAGTAATAGAAATTAAAGGTATGACGGAGCAAATATTTCATGACGGGAAAAAATGTTGTGTTGGTCATCAAAAACTTAGAGACTCAACAAAATGATTTGTAGCAATTTATAGTGTTTTGTGAGGAAAGATACAGTGCTTTCGCCACATGATTTAGCTTTTTAGTTAATAAAAAGAAAAAAAATTACAAAGCTAAATTCTCTACCAACTTAATATTAAAAAAAAAAAAACAAAGATAATTTTGGAAGGAAAAAAAACCATGAGAAAAAACATTGTAGTAATTGACAATGTTATGTGAGGAAAACTATAACGTTTTTCCCAATAAAATAAAATAAAAAACCATTTAAAGAAATATTGTAGCAATCCACAGTGTTTTGTGAGAAAAACTACAACGCTTTCCTCATATGATTTAATTTTATTGTAATTATAATTTTTAACTAACTCAATATTTAAAAAAAAATCAACAAAGATAATTTTGAAAAAAATCATAAAACAAATCACATGGAAAAACACTGTAACAATTCACAATGCTTTAAAGAAAAAAAATTACAAAACTAAATTCTTAATCAGCTCAATATTTAAAAAATAAAATTGACAGAGACAATTTAAAAAAAAACACCAAAAAAAGAGAAAAAAATCATGTTGGAAACACTGTAGCAATTCACAGTGTTTTGTGATGAAAGCTACAGTGCTTCTCCACATGATTTAACCTTATTTGTAATGACTTATAATTGTAATTCACAAACAACTCAATATTCAAAAAAATAAAAATAAAAAGGATAATTTGAAAAAAAGTATATATAAAAAAATCATGCGGAGAGACATTATAGCAATCCACAATATTACAAAAAAAAAACACAAAAGAAACTAAAAAAAAAACATGTAAGGAAAGCTACAATGCTTTCCCCACATAATTAAGCTTTATTAAAAGTTAAAGTCTAACCAATTCAATATTAAAAAAAATAAAATCAACGAAGATAATTTTGGAAAAAAATATTATAAAAAAGAAAACACAAAAGAAACTGGAAAAAAACCATGTAAGGAAAAACTGTATCAATCTATAGTGTTTTGTGAGGAAAAACTTGTCTTTACTTATAATTGCAATTCTTAACCAGCTTAATAATTAAAAAATAAAATTGATAGATAATTTTAGGAAAAACATAACAAAAACAGGAAAAAACCATGTGGAAAAAAACATCGTAGCAATCAACAGTAATTTTCGAGGAAAGTTACAGTTCTTTCCTCACATATTGCAACTGTAATTTTTAACCAGCTCTATATTAAAAAATAAAAAAAAATAAAAAGATAATTTCGGAGAAAATCATAAAAAAAACCATACGGAGAAACATTGTTGCAATCAATAATGTTTTAAAGAAAAAAATTACAAAACTAAACTCTCAATCAGCTTAATATTAAAAAAAAATCGACAAATATAATTTTGAAAAATAAAAAAATAAAATAAAAAAACTATGTAGAAAAACATCACAGCAATACACAGTATTTTAAAGAAAAAAATTACAAAGTAAAATTTTAACCAGGTCAATATTTAAAAAGTAAAATTAATAAAAAATAATTTTGGAAAAAAAAATGAAAAGAAAAAAGAAAAAATAGAAAAGCTGAAAAAAAAAGTAAATTTATATATAAAAAAAAAAAGTTAAGAAAAAAGAAGAAGGAGGGAAGCACTGTGGATTACTGTTGTAATCCACAGTGCTTTGTATGTGGGGGAACAGTGATTCCCCGTACCATTTAGATATTGTTAATTAACAATTTAAAATTCAAAATTTTCTTTATATTTGAAATTATATGATTGGAATATTCATTATGACTATATATAAAAAAAATTCTTTATATTCCTAGTACGAGTGAAGACATAGAAATTCAGATGTTTATATCTTTTTTTATTAAATATATTTTTAATTTTTTCTTGGTGCCATTTTTTAATAATGAAACCAACACTTAAAATAATAATTGAATCAATTAAAGGGTCAAAAAAAGTCTCAAAAGCTAGTGATTATTATCTATTATTGATGTGTTTCTATTCGTTTAGTGGGCTTGACATTACAGTTCAATTATATTTTTAAATTTTAATTATTTTAATACAATAATATCAATAATAAATTATAAAATTAAAAATACATTATTTTAATATATTTTTAAATAAAATATATTTTAAAAAATGACATCTGTAGTACAACACTACAACCCATAAAGCTGAAGCTGACACGGACATGGCTAGAATGGAGAGAAGAAGAAGATAACCCACAGCAACACCTAACCTGTAAGGTATCATGACACGTACGCAAGAAGGACATCGGGGTGCGTATTGCGCACACGATGTAGGTTAGAGTGGGCTGTAAGGACTATAGGCCTGTTTGGGTAAGGAAGGGGTAGTTATACGGGTAGAAGCTTTGAAAAATTAAAGCTAACTACAAATGGTAAAATTCGTTTTTGCCTTTTTTACTCTTGCGAATACTTTTTACTGCTCATGCATGTAATCATTTGGAGAATTACCGTTCTGATTATAAGGTTCATTCATTCTCGATTTTTGGGTCTTTTGTAATTCTAGTACAGTTTAACAAAAATTTCGAGAAAATAAAACATATTAAAAAAGTATTTAAAAATAACATATTTTAAATACAGTTATTATTGAAAATAATGGTTAAAATCAATTGTTATTAAAAATAGCAACTACAGACAACTACAATTAAGAATAGCAGTTGTTTCAACATTTATTTTTGAATCAAATTAATTAATAATTATAAAAATTAATTTAAATTTTCATGAAAATCCAATGGCTAAAAATAAAATTCAAGGTCTAATAGTCAAGAAAAAATATATCACTAGAAACATATCAGAGCTCCATTTTCAAGACTCATAATATTATTAAAAAAATCTCAATGAAACGATTCTAACAACACCTTGAAAAATCATCAAATATAATTTTAATATGTTGATGATTTTATTTGGAGTTAATTTAGGGTCAATTATAACCTTGTTTAGTGGTCTTTCAATATCTTGTCGAAATCTTTCTAACAGTACTGAATATGTAAAAAATAGATATTTGGTGTGTCACTGGAGATCCATTTTTCTTTCTATTTTTTTCTTTCCTCGTTTATCTTTTCTACCATATTACATTATCTCTTTACTCATTGGATCTTGAATCTTATCTTTTAACTATTGGATCTTCATAAATTTTTAAATTGATTTTTGATAGGGTTAATTATTATTATTAAAAAAAAACATTATTGTACAACTATTATTCTTAATAGTGACTATATACAAAGAGTGTGTTTGACAATGTGGTAGCGATTGCTTTTCAAATAACTTTTCGTGCCGAAATGCATGCCAATGATATTTTTTTATTTTTTAAAAATCATTTTTGATATAAGCACATCAAAATGATCTAAAACATACAAACTATATTAAATTTTAGCAAAAAAAAATTTGAATTTTTTGGGAACGTGATTTCAACCGCGTTCCCAAACGGTTTCAAAATTGATATTAGAAAACATGGTTGTCCTCAGCAATTATTCTCACGAGTAATTTTATATATAACCGAAATTGGGAAATATGGTTGTATTTAAACTATTTTATTTTCCAAATATTTTTCAAAACTATATAATTCTCCCAAACAATTTACTAAACTATGTCATTTTTCAAAAAAAACAAATCCCTAGTTTTTTTGGTTGCTAATGTGAAGCCATTACAAAATTATTTTTTATTTAATTTTAATATATTTTTAAAAATATTATAAATTTTAAAATCTAGAATAAAAATATTTCTTTTCAGTCAGAATTCTCTCTTTTTAGTTGTACATTTCTTTTTATTATTATTTGACAAGGTCCTGATTTTTTTATCAACACCATGGTTTTTAAAATAAAAACTTAAAGGAATTCAAATAAGAATTCAACTAATTTAAAGCGAGAAGAAATGATATGCTTATTTAGTCAAAACTCCATTTTCGTTCGTTTATTTTAAATTTTTAATAAAAAAATATATTTTGTTATAATAAGTGTGGTTTTTCATGTAAAAACGTATAACCAATTTTTTTAAAAAAATAAAAAATAATGTCTTGGTTATTTTTATACAACTATATGAAAAAAAAAGAATAATTAATTTTAAAAACAATAAAAATATTGACAATAAAAAAAATTTATTCCTGTCAAATATTCATGTTCAGTTAGAAAAACATATTGTGAGTTTTAGTTTTATGTAAAACTATTCAATAAAACACAAATATAACCATGAACACCGTCTAATCTTATTTAGAAAAAATATGGCATAATTAAATGATTGTTTTTTAACATCACTATAATTATTTATTTAAAGAGGTTTTGTTTTAAGATATATACATATATAAAAAAAAAGGAAGTTTAGAAGGGGTTAGACATTCGAGAGTCTAGGTTGTCAGGCTTACATGTTTGGCCCATAAAAATACCTAACCATGTTTAGACTTAAAAGGCCAAGCTCGCCCACTTGATTTCCCTTAGAAAAACTCAAGTGAGCGACTTTTTTTTTATAAAAAAAACATGTTGTCTACTTGGTAGGAAATGACATGTTGTTCGCTACAATTGAAAGAAAAGGTTTTCAAGGTATTTGAATTCCAAACCCCTTCAATTTTAAACTTATTTTCACAATAAAAAAAAAAAAACTAGGAACCTTAGTGACCCCATTTACAAACCCAAAATATCATTTAATTAGTCTAAAAACTAAAAATCACACTAGATTAAAATGAAATATTTATGAATCTGATTTACTTTCTTCAATATGATTAAATATTTAAAGCACCTTCATTGGATACTTTTCTTCAATACGAACCCACCGACACCAAGATTGAGTTTTTTTTATCATCGAAACATGATCGATCAAAATCTCTCTTTCTCTTTCCTATTTTTAAAAATTTTATCTTTCCTCTCTTAACAATCAAATACTTGAACATAACAATAAAAAAGAAAGTTTGTATTATAAATATTTAAAAATCCATGAACCAATTATGTAAAAAGAAAAAAAAAAGGTATCAAGTTGTAATTCACAGTTAAATTGTGAGCAGGTTTGTATCAACTAAAAAAGTAAAACACCTCTTTCTTTTAGCTTGTTGTAGCACGGATACATTCTAGCAATAAATTATGAACGAGTTTACAATAATTGGAATAATTTATAGTGAAATTGTGAGTGAATCTACAACAATTGGGATAGTAAAATTTATTATTGTTTTGGTTTGTCTTGTAAATGTAATAGGTATCAATGTTTATTGAATCATTAAGGTTGAAACATATTCATTACTTTATCCAAACCTGTTTAGTTTAGTTAGTACCGTTATTTTTTTTTGTTTGATTTTTTTTAATGAAGGACAATTATTTTGAAGGGAAATTTTTAGTGAATTTTCCTTTCCACTCTCTTTTTTTCTTCTCTTTTCATTCTTTTTCTTAGTTGGCAATGATCAACTTCTACATCAAAGAATTCTATCAATAAATCATTTAAAATGTCAACCATAATATTAGTAATTACAAAAAATAACAATCCCCGTCTCTTAACAAAGTTAATGTTTTATTTTTATTGCTTGAATATACAAGTCTCACAATACAAAGGAAAAAGGTCTAGTGCTAAGTTTGTCGAAAAATATTTGGATTTTATTGATTTGGAATAACCATGGCTTAAAGGACCAATTTCAATGTTGAAACAAATATGGAAGGTTGTCGTTATCTGACATTGTTTCCATGGCCGGTGCATGCAACACACGTGTTAGAGGGTAAAGGAGGTCGCAATGCTATAATAGCTTATGTGACCTTCCTTGGTGGCTCTAAATGTGACATCTTTCCTTTTCATGTGGGATGACGCGTTAGGGTTGCTCATGATGGTTTATTGCTAGTAGCGTTTTTTTTCTTTCTTTCCTCCCTCATCTCCTCAGAATTCACGTTGTTCTATCAAAAAATTTGAATTGTACTTTTGTTTTATTATTATTTCAGATTTGATCCTTAATATTTGATAGAATTTGTATTAGGGGCCTTTTTGTGAAATTAAAAGGTTTTTTCAATTTCACTTTTCAATTAAAAAATTAAAAGCTGTGCTCTTATTTTATTTTTCAGATTGTGTCTATATTCTTTTAATTTTATTTTTTTTGTTTTTGATCATATTGTGATTGATTTTATTTTTTAATTTTACCATATAATCAAAAAATTATAAGTTGCCATCTCATCTGTTTTTATTTCAAACTTAGTCACTTTCTTGATTGATATTTTTTGTGTTTGGTCCTTTTGTAAAGTTGAATTTTTTTATTTTATCATTCAACACGTGGTTTGTTAGAAATTTAGTTGCGTTTTTCTTAATAGGATGATCTTGGTTACATGATCTAAGTCATGAGTTTGAAAACTTAATTCGGATTAACATGGGTCTTTTTTTTTAAGGTTTTGGTTTTTTTACGCTAGTTTTGCCCCTTTCAATTATGTCACTCCATGTTAGTGGTTCTTTTTTTTTTTTTTTGCAAATGAACTTTGTGGTTTTCTTTGAAAATTTTTTTATACATGTTTATCCGAATTCAAATACTTGGATTACAAGTTTTGCAGGTTAATATGAGTTTTTTTTTTATCATTTTTTTTTAATATTTTTTTTATTTCATCATTTGGTGTTGAGTTATTTTAGATTTGATCTTCATAATTTTTTCTATTTCTATTAGGTTATCTCAATAACATGAACCAAGTCGTGGAGTTTGGTTGGTTTGTCTAATTTATGAAATTGTTTTTGTCTTTTTTGTTAATTTTATTAATTTACATTGGATTTGTTAAGAATTGAATTTTCATTATTTTATTTTATTTGTTTTACCTTACTCTCGTGATACTGTTTGTACATTAAGTATACTCACTTAGTTGCGTGGCTGACTTTTTTTTTTAAATTGCTCTATTTACCATGTTTTTATATTATCTAATTAAATTATACTAGTTTTTTTTTTTTTTTTAAATATCCAATCTACATCTTGGGTAGCAAATTGTTTTCTACTTGTTTAAAATATGCTTACGTTGCCTAAACATTTATTTTATTGATAAAATACTTTTGGTGTGTAGGGTGGACCTATATATCTAGTGTGTGTGTCTATATATATATCCTTTAACGATCATATGAATGCAATAACTAACATGATAATCAACACATATTTCTCAAAGAATTTCTAGGATGAATAGGCTCGAAGAGTTTTTGGTTTCTTTTCTCCAATCAAAGACGGTTAAAAAGACAACTCGATGCCAACAGGTCAAACCTAACAAGGACACACATGTGTGTCTTATGTAGCTTGTATTCGACAAAAACTCATCCCACAACGAATCTCCTTGACTAGAACTTTCGTTTTCAATCATCACCTGTCCATTTTTTCCCTTCCACAGACCAAAAGTCCAAAGTAAAAGGTCAATAGTTATCCCAAAAATGTTCCAACAATAACTCCGTGAATTTACCGCCATTGCCTCGTTTCAGAATATATATATTGTAAAAATTTATTTTTTATAGTATTTTTATATTGTTTTAATAAGTTGATAATAAAAATAAATTTAAAAAAATAAAAAAATTATTTTAATAACACTTAAAAAAATAACTATTATTATATTATCAAATGAAACTTGATAGCTAACTATTAACTCGATACTGAAATGCTTCTGATAAATGGTAGTAATAGGGGGAGTTTAAGAGTATAGATAAAATGTTATTTGTTTAAAAATTAATTTTTTAATGTTTTTAGATTATTTAATGTTATGAAAAATAAAATTTAAAAACTAAAATATTATTATTTTAATATAATTTTAAATGAATATATTTTTATTTTAAAATACAACTTTCAATGCAGGAGGACTGTAGTATTTTCTGCACAAATTTCGAGCTTTTCACATTAAAATAGAAAACCCTTTTGAGATAATAAAAAAACAGAGAAAGGACCTAACCAGATCTCCAAGAACATGGCCTCCCCTTCTCACTGCCATTAATTATTTCCCTGACCTATCGCTTTTCTTGGAAATCCACATCCCCAATTATCCAGTGCCCAAATTGCCCATGCTCCTCAAAAGAGCTACGTGGGTGATATTGTCATTTTAAGCAGCGGATCCCACAAATGGGTCTGCGGTTGAGTTTATTTACCTTGGTGCCACTAGTCTTGTCAGCTCTCACTTTGTAAGAAATCTCTGGTAAGAGAGCTCACTGTCTAAATCAGCCTAAAAAGAGAGGAGCAGATGCTGCCATGTGAAAGCTTCAGCTTTTGTCAGCGTGGAAGCAGGGAAGACACTACCTTGAATACGGTGACCATTTTTGCATGCTCAGGGCCAGGTATTTTTGTAATATTGAAGAACATGATGGGGCTTAAAGTCATTTTGGTTTTGCATGGACAGACTTGACCCTGTCTCTTTGATCCATGATTGGGCCAATGTGAAGAAGAAAAGGTAGCGTGTTTTATCCAGTAAATAATTGCGGCACGATGCATTACAGTTGAATTATGCTGTGTGCTAGGTACTACGGGGTAAATTATATTTTTTAAAAAATATTTTTTTATTTTCAATATTAACATATCTAAATTATTAAAAGCACTAAAATTTTAATTTAATATATTTTAAAATTAAATGTATTTTTAAAACACAATAATAAAACAAAAGTCCCCATTATCTCATTTACCTTGCCAAAGTCGCAGTTATTATGTGACAATGATGCCCATGTGCACGTCTCAAATGTCTTAAAACTCCTTGTTTTTCTCGCCAATTTTTCTTGTTCTGGTTGATTTTTTGGGGGGGTGATTTGGAGGCTTCAATCTGTAGTTATGGTGTGATCATGGAGATTCTCATCTATAATAAGCAAATTTAGCGCTATGATTAGGGTTAATTATCTTGTATGATGGCATGATGGCCACCATGGCTCAAACTTCAAGCTATGCTATTAATAATAAATACACTCCTTGCCCTCTAATTTTGTAATCTTAGTATGTGAAAATTAATATAAAATTTCTATCAGACCTTGGGAAAAAAAATAGTAATAAAAGAAAATATGTTTATGTAAACAATAAAATAAAATTCATTTATTTTTAACATTAACACATTAAAATAATTTTAAAATAAAAAAAATCAAATTTTAACATTAAACCTCAATTCTGAACCGACCCTGAACCCATGATTAAGCATTGTAGTTTAAGATTAATCTGACACAAAACACTGTCATGTGGAAGATCACGTGATGCCCTCCTCAACCGCACGAGTCCACGTTTTTGGTGGCACAGCACGAGCAAAAAATTAGAGCATCTTCACAGCTAATGTTCTCGAATCTCTATAATTAAAGATAATCTTGGAACAATTAACATCTTAATAATTAATAATTTTAATTATAAATAAAGGGTATATTATCTTACTGTTAAGAAACTATTTAAAACCAGCTTCTTCTGCTAAGAAGCAGCTGGCAGGTCAATCTCCCACCCAGTTTAGCTCGAGACACGTGGCCCTCCTGTTTTTGTAATTTAAAATAAAATTAACCTTAATCTCTTGCAAACCTTGGGAATAGAAAAGAATATTGTCTATCTTGTGAAATGAGTTTCCGTCGTTGACCTTTTAAAATTTAATAATGTGGTAACTAAGTGTTTTTTTAAAATATTTTTTTAATTAAAATAATATTTTTTATATTTTTATTTAAATTTTCTATGCCAACACATCAAAATAATATAAATCACTGAAATTGAAAAAATAATATTTATTAATTTTTCTGGGTTTGTGTGAGTATGCTGGTCTGTAACCTCTCGAAAAAATTGAAAACTGTTCTTGAATATAAAACCAGTCACCTGAAGTTATTATACCTGTAAGAAAGGAATAATTGAAGAGACAAGGTTAACACTGTCAATCATGCAAACCACTGGAATGCTATATAAAAAACCAACGTTAATTCTTTGCAAGAAATTATCTCGAAATTAACCTGTAAAATAATTATAATCATGGGATATTTTTTTAATAAGTCTCTCAATATGTATTTTTGTGTACTATATAGATTAGGAGAATTTCAAAAAGCTTTTTTTATATATTATTTAAAGTCTTATACGATGTATAAATAATATTAACTTAATTTTTTGGATTATATTGATGTTTTAGCCCATTTCTTAATTAAAATAGAGTTACGCGCGCGCGCATATTTTGTATTGTTATATATATATATATGGAGCAAAAGTCTTCTTAATTTTGATATTTAAAAGTTTCTTAAAATATGAAAATATATTTAATATTTACTAATAAAATCATCTTAATATACATATATACACGTGTGTGTGTATGATGATTTTTATTAAATTAAGTATTCCAGCATAAAATCCATGCTTTTATATATAGTCATGGATTTTTAAATATTAAAATTTAAGTTTAATAGTCTCACTTTACTGTCATGTTCATATTGAACATGATAAACTCATAATTTTATTTTATTTTAACTCGATAAATAAATAAAATATCAAGGCATCAAAATATTTTCAACATCACCAGAATTAAGACACTAATAATTTGAATCCAATCATAAAATGGACGTGTCGCATTTATTATTAAATTAATTTTATGCATATTCTTTTACCAACCATCTTCCTTCCTACCCTTCACAAAAAGGAGCCCGTGGGCCATGTAACCAATAGAGGTGAGGCTTCCACGTCATATTTTGAGTAGATTATTAGGGCACAGTTCTTCTAATAAATGCAACAATGGCATATCAACTGTGTTCTCATGTGAGGGGAGTTTTGTGGGCCATAATGCCCATTACCCTGACTAGTGGGCCCCCCATTTAAGGTGGGTATGGTGATGGTGATGCAATAATATTACAAAAGTAGTCGTGAATAGCCATGGCTAGGCTGTAGAAAACACAAGCTCCAAACCTGTACTTGGCCTTGATCTTCAATTTAAAATGGGCAAGTGCTGAAATAATTATGTTGTTGATCATGCTCCTCGCCAATCTAATTGGTGTTTATGAGCATGAAAAGATACATGATTATTAAATTGAGTTGAAATAAATCTGTGTGTGGTGTTATCAAATGATCTTAAACCTACTTGATGTAAGGTTTGACTTAAAAAAATATAAAACAATATTATTAGCAGAGATTTTAATTTAATAGAAAAAATTGATAGGTTTTTCATCGGGTATTAACTAGATAATGAATTAACTTAAGTTTTTTATCAGGTTTTAACTAGATATTGATTTAATTCAAAATTTTTATTTGATTATATCAGGTGAACTATTCTTATTTATTACAAAACTCATTCAAGATCAACCTATTAAATTATACCAAGTTTAATAATAAACATAAGGAATATATCCATCTTCATTAGCCACCACCCCTTGATTTCCCGGGTGCATGTGCATCGCACCATTGGTACTAAATCTCTAAAAAAAAGAAGTAATTAGCATGTATTTTAGGTTTAATAATAGTGTCATTAACTTAATTGCCTTTATTAGATGACTTTGTGTACCCATGAAAATTCTACTAATATTCTCTCATAAAGAGAATCGTAACTCATGGCCACTTTAAGGGGTTTGCATCAAAAACTATATATATATATATATAAAAGTACATGAAATTAGGTTGGGCTGACGTGCACAAAATACATTCCAAGGAAAAATGGCTGTCAATTAGGTGCTCATTTATTGGACATGAGGTGAGGACCTTGGTATGCGATAAGTACACGAGATTACTCTTTTCTTTTTTCTATTTTTTTTTATGTCCATTATTGCTGGATTGAAAGAGTGTCCCATCCTCTATAGTTGGATAATTGAGCCGGTAATTATTTTTATTATTTGAAACAAGTTGGAAAAAAATGTCTCAATCACATAAATCTGAGATCTAGATTATTGGTTGACCATGTCAACCCCAAACCAACGCCATTTCAGTAATTTTTTTTTAAATAAAATAATTTTAAATAAAAATAAAAATAAAAATTCATTTAAGTATAACTAGGTTAATCAGTCACAAATTAATTTATTAAATTACTCAAATTAAATTTTATCAGATCCAATTATTAAAAAAGAAAACTCAACTATATTATACTTTAGATTTGCTGATCATCGATGAACATGCAATAGTTTAATAATCAGATTTCTCATGACAATAAGTGAGAATTATTATTTTTTTTTTTTGACAAAATGAAAGGATACCATGCTAATTCACTAAACCATCATGGATCATCAAAGTAGATAAAATCTCTTGTTTATTTTTGTATTTCAAATGTGATTTAAATTTTTTTTTTTTAAATTTTAAATTAATATTTTTTTGATATTTTTAGATAATTTTGATGTACTAGTAACAAAAATAATTTTTTAAAAATAATAACAAAAAATATTATTTTAATATATTTTCAAATAAAAATACTTAAAAAAACAATTACAACCTCTGCTACACTGATTTAATCAAATAATTCAGCAATGAACATCGGCTCAAAGCAAGCCATTTCGCTCTCTTATCCTTTCATGCTCGAGGACGCAGCTGAGATGAAAGGCTAGCCCTGTCTACACGAGTCTTCTCCTCTCTCTCGAGCCAGGAGAGCCTATGGAGCCTCGAAGATAAAAAAAAACAGCTAATCCTACCTCTTCTGGTCAAGAACAAAGGCCTCTACTCAGCTTCTAGCAATAGAATAGACTCCCTACCCTTCTTGTCTCCCTGAGATTAAGAACCCCATGTTCTACCGACCATCTCTTCCTTTCAATGTCTACATCATCGTCCGATCCATGTATCTTGTCTACCACACCCATACAAGAGAACCTGGTGGGGGTTTTACACGTGGCTGTCTTGCTGCTGTCTAAAGTGGGGCCAATTTGTTAGATAATCTTTGTCCTCTAGACTTCAGAATAATACTTTGTTTTTTTTAAGAAATCAAAGTTAGAAAATAAAAATAAAATTTAATTTAAAAACACATTTTAGAGTTTCCTTGACAAGTTTTCCATTATTTAATTCTAAATGAAGAAAACGCAAACAATGTTCATTTTTACTTTATTTTATATACAATTAGTTCTTAGCAGCGAAAAATATTAAAACTACGTTTTTATATTATTATGATGTAGTTAGTATGATATATTTAGATTTTATTATAAACATAATATAATTTCTCTTGAGTTAACGTTATAACCTTTCGGGATAATTATTAACTTCGAGTGGATTAAAATCAACATTCTATAGTTAAATTATAAAGAATATAAAATATTTAGAAGAGGAATATTATAAATTTTATTTTTTTATGAAAAACAATTATAATCTTGATGTACATTTCATTCTTTTTTATAAAGAATTTTGTTGTTTTTTATTCTTTATAAAAAATTGAATTTTTCTATTCAAATATAATATTTTTTTATTTCAAAAGCTAGAAAGCTAAATTTACACGTTTTAAAAATATATTTTAAAGGTTCCTTCTAGTTTTTTTTAACAAGATTTTCACTGTATTTTATATAAAATAACATAAAATATATATATTCCCCTCTCTTTTATAGACAACCACTTTTTAATAATATAATATAAAAAAATTTCTTTTTTATATTTTCACATAAAGACTTATTGTTAATTTATAATTTCCGCATTAGGATAATAAATTTAAAACTTACTGTGGATTTAACATAAAGACTTTTTTCAGTTAACAATATATATTTCTATGATAACTTCTAATTGAAGTGAGTTAAAAATAACATTTTATAGTCAAATTATCATGAATATAAAATATTAAGATGAATATTATAAATTATGTTTTTGATTTTTATAAAAAACAACTATAACTTAGATGCGTTTTTTAATTAAAAAAAATATCATTTTCATTCTAAAAATCGAACACATTTTCTAACCCTTCATTTAAAAAAAAAAACAGAAAAAATAATTTTCTTAACAATGAACATCCCCGAGTTTTTAATTTCCCATGCCCACTAACGATAACGATAAGGTAACGAATCAGAAGACTTTGATGGCGTAAGCCACAGTTCTGCCCAATTGCTTCAACTTATTTGCTCTGATTGTTTGTATAAGAAACAAGATGGTCATGCAATTATGTGGGGGACATGTTCTTGGCTTCTTGTTCACAAAGTTGCTCCATCACTCCTTCATTTTTCTCGGGGCAATATATATATATATATTAAATAACGAAAACATGAATGTTACATGCATGTGCATTATAGCACAACATTGATGTATGTATAGATTATATTTGATAAAAAACAGATTAATGTATTGTTTGGTTTGAATTTTTAATACCGTTTGACAGTATTAATACTTTATTTATTAATGAAATCATAACCTCCTCATTTTTTTATTTCTTTTTATTTAATTTGAATTGTCTAAGAAACCCATCATTCTATTCTATTTTAAAGGGTCTCTTGAAATAACTATTAAAATAATATTTTTTAAAATTTATATTTGATATTAATAATAAAAAATAAATATAAAAAACATAACATCGTTTAACCCTATAGTTAAAAAATATGTTTGATATTTTAATGTATAATACTTTTAAAAATATATATTTTTTAGATATATATCAAAATTATTTTATTTTTAACATCACATGTCAAAACTATAAATTTCTTTTTTAAGAATTCATTAATTTAATGTTTTTTAAAATAAAATTTATTTAAAAACAAAAAATACAGCACTCTTGAACCAGCACCGAATTGTCATCTCTGTATTGAGCAAAAGCTCCTGACAAAATAGTTTTTTTCACCACCTTCCTCCCTGAACTGTCACGAAAAAAACTTGATCCTAAATAACTACTACATAGAGTAGGGCATTTATTAAGGCTTCCACTAGTTTCTTTTGAAACAGGAATTTGAGTACACTGCCTGGATAAGAACTGAAACCTAAAACGATCTGCTCGAGGCTGAGGATCTCCACTCAACGAGAGATGACGAGTGACAGTTCATGTCCGAATTGCCAATTTCTTGGACAAGAGAGGAAAAAAAGCTTTCGTTCAAAGCTGTGGTTCAGAGGCTTCAATGCCGACTTATCAGTGGTTACATAGTATAGTCATTGTCAAATTCAAACTCGCTGCCAAAACACTCTCGAACTGTCCAGGTTCGAATTTATTGGTGACCATGCTATGAATCCACCTGTTTCTCTCAAATCTATTCTTGCTTGCTGAGAAAAATAAAAATAAAAATATCTATAAAAAAGAAAAAAAAGAAATTTTTTTTTCTTTAATTTTTCAAAATTTAGGGTTTTCTAGATTGAGCATGAGAGAAACCCAATCATTTGACAAGATATGATTTTATGGACGATGAGCCCAAACCCATGATCCCAAGGCCGCTGTAACACCTGTTGGAGCCCACCAGAATTCTGCTTTGATCTGTGGTGGCCGCCAAGATTTTAATATTTTATTAATGGAAAATGGTGTTTTAATTTACACCTACGAAATAAAATAAAAAAACAAATCACCAAATCAACGCGCAAATTGAGAGGATAAAATATGCAAGAATCTCAAGAGCAATTTAGACTTGTGCTTATTTGATGATTTTCAGAGGAATTTAATGGGTGAAGATATAATTAACTCTTATTAATTTCTACACATTATTCGGATGATTTTTTTTTCAAAAAAATTAGAGCCGGCCTCCGATCCTTAACCCAGACCTTCCTCGGAATCTTTCCCGAGTAACAGGAAGCACGAAAATTTAACTGAAAAGGTCAATTCGATTCCCAGCCTCAACTTTCCGTTACCCAATCCTCACTACAAGGCTGGATAGAGATTGGAAAAACTTGGTTAGAATACCTGATAAATGAATTTACGAGCTTGGAAAAACAAATGGCAAGCAGTAACTATAACAAAACAACAACTATAGTAGAAGAAAGAATTTGAGCAAGCCATAAAGATTGGTATAGCACAAAAAAAAAAAAAAGACGAAGAAAACATCTCAATTTCTAAGTAATTTTGGCCACAAAACGTGGCACTCGCTAATGCCAAAACTGTGGTACCACCAAGGGTAATGTCGAGATCTTCAGACGCAAATTATACAATTCACCTCTCCAGATTTGATAAATTGTAAGCGGTATGGGCTTTGTTTATTCAACAGTTTGGTTAATGAAAGATGATCTGAAAGCAAAAAAATTTATGACTGCCAAAGTATGCAATATAATTCTGCCAAATGGGAACCTTGCGACCTGTTGATAGCTGCTCAAATGCGACTGGAATCTCTTCCAAAGACGAAACGCCGTGTCCAGTCTGTGATCACCAACGCCCTGGTGCGCCAACTGACTAGCTTGCTGATCGAGACAAAGACCAAAACCATTTAAGTACACACGTGTATCTACTCAATTTGATATCTCTATGTGATCCTGGAGCCAAGGAGAGAGACGATACCTTGCATAGACAGAATACCAAAGCCACTGAGAGCTGTGGCCAATTGAAACCCAATCACCAGGAAGCTGTGCTGCTGTTTGTTCTCCTCCCAATGGAGCAAATTGCCCCAAGTGCTTGTATCTGAAACATTATACGCCATAAAGCAAATGACTGAGATCCTAGCTGCTTTGCAAGTCTCAAAGTAGACATTCATATACTAATCTGGCATTCAAGAAGTGGTCTGTAACTTGAATTCATAGATGGCCAAGCTAAACAGCTAGCTCTGCAATAGACATGCTGGGAGGAAACTATGTGTTTTGCTTGGGAACAGATGCATCATGCATGGAGGAATGCTAAGCACCAGTACAGAGATAGTGGAGAAATCGCTGCTATGATATAATCTTTGCTATATCAAATTTATACAGGATTAAGATGTACCTAAAGGGACGGAATCGATGGCGACCTTCTTCCCTGAACCTGATAGGACCTTCAGGATTTTTTTCAGCCTCTTCCATTCGGTTGAAGCAATTAGCAAGATAAGTGCCTTGCTGAGCTGCAACCTGAAGCCAGGCACATGAGAATAGATAATTAGTAGATATTTCTTAAAGAATCATAATTCATAGACCGGAGAATCACAGAATCAACGCGAGACCTGAGCTGTGGCTGGAAGATTCTTCATCTGGGAATCAACTTCAGAAAGGGCTTTCTTAAACTCTTCAATATTCAGTTCAATTGCTTCTTTTGCAACATCTCCTTTAGCCATCTTCAAGAGATCAGCAATGTCACGCATTTTCTTGTTCTTCAAATATAGCTCCACTTGAGGATATCTTTCACAAATGTCATCAATGACTTCTTGAAATTCTTTTACTGTTAGGGTTCCAGAATTGTCCTTGTCTGCCTTCTTAAATATAGCAGCAATATCCTCCTACAAGCATGGCAGTATACGAAAGAGAACATAAATCAACAGATTAGGTGATTAAATTCTAAACGTAAAATTGACATCAAATATCATTTTGGTGTGAAAAATTTCTATCAATCAGCGGTCTTCGTATTTCTGGTGTGTGTCATACATCATCTTGGATTATTAACAGTAGCCATGACAACAGATATAGACCAGGAAATTAGTAGTTATTTTTCAGCTATGCGTTTGTGAGTTTACGGATATGATTTCAATGTGCAATGTGTTTCGAATGACAAGAAGTTCAAGCATATACTCCTTAAAAGAAAACATTTTGTTGTTTGCTGTAAGAATGAGCAGTTCTGTATGTGTGCCATTAGAAAGTTAGATACTTAATGCCTGAGAGAGTCTAACAGAGAGGTAGAAACTTCCTTTTTAGTCTCATTAAGCAGGAACAATGTCAAGGAAGAATGACGAGCGCATTAGATGGATAATAATTGATAGAAGAACAATAAATGTAACACAGACGTAACAAAACAGGGGATGCCATGCACACAAATGTAACAGAAAAGTAATGAGAGTAGTACCATGACTTTGCGTTGGTTAATTGTAGCACAATCACCAAGTGCATATATGCTATTGCATCCCTCAACTCGCAGCCATTCATCAGTTGCTAAAGCACGCCTATTAGTCTGTGTTCACAGGAGCAGGTGTGTTTTTCAATTGATACATTGAATTAAGAGTGTTCACTTTGGATGAAATATAACTAAAGGATCATAGAAAATACATTGAAGACTCTGAAACAACAATAAATCAGTTTTTATAAGCCAGTAACATACCTGACCAATTTGCTGCATAAAACTCCTAATGACAGGATGAGTTCCAATTCCAGTGGACCAGACGACCATTCCATATGGTATGGCAGTAATTTCACCACCATTCCCCCTTACTTTAGTAGAGATTTCTTTATCAGATACTTTCACAACCATCGACCCTAGCTTCACATCGATGCCATCTCTATGGAACTTCTTTTCTGCAAAATCTGTGATTCTTTTGTCAAACCTGCATGCAAGACCCCCAAAAGCATGAGTTCATATATTGGAACTTTTCCAAGTATATGTATGTGATCAATGTAGTTGCACAGAGACTGTAATTGATCTGTGTAGTTGTATCAAGTGTAGCATCTCAGGGAGTCCATGGAATTTAAACAGATTGGCACCCAACATCAAATTTCAAACTTTATTGCCAATGAAATCTTTCCTCACCAAGTCATGATCTATTATGAGCCAATACAGACTTCATAAAACAGGAAAAATAAAGCCAAGGGACCAAAAACAAAAGAAAAGAAAGCTCCACGAGCATATATTTTATACGAGCATACGTTCTATCATATAAATGAGTCCCCGAGGTTTTCACTGCAACTGCTATTACCTGAGCCCAGTTCTTTTTTTTTCCCCGATCCAATCTCAAGTCTGGCTTAAATTTCTAATGTAATCATTCTGAACTATATGCAAATCCAAAAGGATCAAAGTGAACTGCAGCACATCTTAATTAGATTTAAGAAAACACTAGCATTCATTGTATCTTAAGTTAATAACAGAAACAAAACTAATGAGGCATCAATTACCATGAGCAAGAGGTAGGTACTTACATGTTCAAAATATGATCTGCTGCTTCAAGAATTGTTATTTGTACGAGATCTTTGGCTGCAGGATATAGTTTGACTAAATCATCATTGACAAAATCATGAAGCTCAGCAGCAAACTCCACTCCTGTTGGTCCACCACCAACAACTACAAAATGAAGAATTCTCTTCCTCTCTTCATCACTTAGAGTCGGCAAACTTGCCCTCTCAAACGAATCAATAACAGAACGACGGATCCGCTGAGCATCTTCAACTTCCTACAGAAGATATTCATTTCCTTGTACATATTAGCTGTGCATGAGCGAAGTGATTCAATTCTTAATTTCCTATCACCCAAATCCAACACCAGATCAGCATTACTTTCCCTTAAGAAGTTTTTTGGTCATCCTGCTATATAAGATGTGTGTATTGAGGAAAATGAATGAAAATTGAAATGACAAGGAAGCGATTCAATTCCTAATTTCCTGTCACCCAAATCCGACACCAGAGCAGCATTACTTTACCATAAGAATTTTTTTGGTCATTCTGCTATATAAGATGTGTGTGCAAGGGGGAATTAATAAAAATTGAAAATGACAAGGGTAACATGTCAGTAAGTTCCAAGGAAGTTACCTTCAGGAAATTGCAATGCTCTACTACACCGGGTGTGTTGAATGTGTTCGGACGGGCTCCCATGGCTATTACGAGATAGTCGTAATCCACAGCAAATTCTTCTTTCCCATTCATACTGGAGTCCGGATTAGGTCGACAATAAACTTTCTTATTTTCTGCATCAATCTTGAAACATTCAGCTTCACAGTAACTAACGCTAACACTTTTCTGCAAGAGGAAGCAACAAGGGCTGGTTACTACATTAGCATCATATCTGAATTCTATTCTAAAGTCAAGGTCTATGCACAATCACCTACATAAATCCAGTCCACCCTAGGATCCAAACATGGTGAACAGACAGGATTTATGCACATAGACTGCCGAAAGTCAAGCTCATCAGTAATCTTTTTCTCATTACCTTCCTGACAATGCTACGAATTGGTTCGACAATGCTACGAGCCTCCACCGTACCACACGTAACACTTGGTAACAAAGGAGTGAATGCAAAGTAGTTCCGAGGTGATATCACCTGAACATCATACGAGGGATTATTCAGTTTCTTCAAGAAACTGGTTCCGGCCCAACCAGTTCCAATCACCACCACCTTCTTTTTCCTGATCTCCGATACAGGTGGTGCAACAGCATGTGCACCATTTGATGAATTTGCATCTGCATATGCTACATAGCCCCCACCACTGCAACCGGATAAAAAAAAGATAGCAATGAGATTTTTTTATCCCAAATAATCATTTTGATCCAAAAGCTTAAATTAAAATAACGAGATTCAAACTTATAATTATTTAATCAACCAAACCATGATATCATCTCAAAAAATCATTTCAACACCAAAATTTAATAACTAATCTATGTTACATGATTTATATTATTCTGTATATTTGATCCAAATTGCTTAATACCACACCAAGCAATTTTAAGATATTAATATTTATACTGTTTAATTACAAGTTACAACAGAACGGAACAGAGTGGAGTGGATCTCTGTAATAGCAACAACAGGCTTCAAAAATTTATAAAATCTAATTCTAGAAACATCCTTGGAAACAACAAAAAACACATTTAACCGCAACAAAAAGGTGATCAAATGCTAATCACAAAATTACAAAACCACTAATCACCTACTTAACACAAACAACCATAAAAGCAGCTTCATTTAGATTATTTCAATAAAAAAATAAAAAAAAATCCGAAAATTGAAAGAAAAGTAACGGTAAAACTTAATTATGAGAAATGAAGCCAAAAAAAAGGAGAAGAAAAAGAAACAGAGGAGGGAATATTACCTGACGGTGCAAACGACAATGAGTTTAGCGAGTGAAGGATAGTCATCGAAAGCTCTAGAAGCTCTCTTAAATAAACTCAAGCCGTTCATTTTCACTCACTTTAGATTCTCTTCAGAAATTTTCTCAAAAAACAATCAGTCCTTAGGCGCCTCCTTTTGGTTAAACGTGAACAGAGAAAGTTTTTTTAAAAAAAAATAGAGAGAAAATGAGAATTTAGAGAGAGAGAGAACGAGGGACGTGTAGTGTTTTGATTGTTTGGAAAGGAGGAAATGTAAAGAGCCCGAAAAGGTGGGAGAAGAGAGGGAGGCGTGGTTGTTGGCGTTGTGTGTGAGCTGTTGTGGAGACTTTTTTTATGGTTGACTCGACTGGCTTGAAGGAAAAGGCGGCACGTGATTTGCGGTGGCGTATCTGCCAAGAAAAAAAAATGAAAAAAAAAATACTTGAAATTTGTTGTTTTTAGCTTGAATTGACACGTGGCAGTTTGGTGGAGAGGGTAGGTTTTTTATTTTATTTTATTATTATTACTGTAATTTTTTTAATAATAATTTTTAAATATGTGTTTGTATTGAAAAAATATAATTTTTAATAATTTTAACATATCAAACCATCCTCTTTGAAAAGGAAAACTTATCACTAAATAAGAAAATTTGAAGTATATAGAAAAACAAAAGGCAAAAATTCATTACTAAATAAAAAAACATATTTTAGATCTACTTTGAGCATTTTATTTATTTTGAACATAGTTTAAAACCCGGTCCAGCGAGTTAATCTGGAACCCGATTAACCCGGGGTTGGAACCGGATTGGATTGAATAAAAACAGGGAAAGAAAAACCTAGTATGACCCGGCAAAACCCGGTTGCAACCCGTTGATTTTTATTTTTTTTAAAACAATATCATTTTGATTTTTTTTTTTTAAAAAAATTGATCCAAATAATCTAATGAACCTATTAAAATTTAAAACTCGTGTCTTAAACCGAATCAAGTTTAAAAAGTAGATTTTAACTGGTTAGTGTTACTGGGATATATATATATATAAAATTTAAGTACAGTCTGGAAAGTTATTATTATTTTTATCGAACAAAGTATGTGACGCGTTCAATATTTCACCTTGTCCAATTAAAATACATTTGTATTTTTCGGAGCTTCCAGAACCTCTGAATTACGAATGAGAACGGCGAGGTCCAGCAGGAAGGTTCCTGAAGAAACGAATTAATAATGTTCGTGGAGATGCTTAGAAAAGGCAAAGGACGTCACAACTCACATGGCTGCCAATACTATTGGAGTGTTCAAATCTCACGCACATTCTTGCCGTTTGTACGAATGTTCCTCATTGAAATGACTAGTCGTTGGCCATGATTTTCTTAGAATAATCAGTGCTCTTTATTTGTTTTTTTTTGTTTTTAAAATAAAAATAAAAATAAAAATCGAGACTCTGGATTCTGTACAGCCTGGATGAGCATGATTTAGGCATTTCACGCTTTAACATCAACGACGATTACGGGAGGAGTGTTGCATGAGCAAACACATGCTGACTTCACATGCCAAAAAAATATTTATAGTTTTATGCTTGTGATTTTTTTTATCAAGTTTCATGTCCATTTATCAAAATAAAGTTTTTATCGTAGCACCCTTTCTAAATTGTTAGCATTTTTATACAATAATTTTGTCAAAATATCATGTTAATTGATACAATTATTTTTACAATAACCATTTTAAATTTAAATTGTGATTTTATCGGTAACATCGTCCGTAAAACTTATATATTATTGTACTATTTAATTTTTTTAAGTTGTTTTTTTATTGTGATTTTCTTGGTATATATCATGAGAAAATTCTTGATTGTGTTTACTAAAATATTTAACGACAATAAAAGTTCAATTGATAAATATTACCGTAATATATTTGTTGATATTATTATTTGAATTTGTCAATTTTTTAATAGTGGATGAAAGATGCTTATTGACTTGAATTTAAGAAAATATTACGCTAGAACAAACGAGGCAAGATTTAAAAGAAAGCTACACTTTGTATTTGCTGCAAAATAATTAACCGATAATTCCCTCTTTCAGTTTCATTTCATCCTCTGTTTCCTTCTTGCTTGGGTTCAATGGCTGAGCTCCTACCGAACTTTCATCGCAACAAACAGCCTCCTAATGGTTTGGGCTCGTTAGTAAAGGTCCATTGCTGAGCTCTACGAACACTTGCTAATAAAGAAAAGATGGGTTCGAAGATGTGATTTCTTGTTGGTTTGGGCCTACTGCTCACTCAATTACTCGATCTTGAAAGGTGGACGCATGAAGTTTTCTGGTTCTGAACAAGGATCTATAAATTAAAATATGGAGTCCTCCCCTTACCACATCAAGAACAATTAAAAAAATAAAAAGAGAAAACCCCTTCACTTGCATTATTGGATTTGGATGAATTACAGGAACTGGATGAAAACGGAATGAAGACGATCAATCACCTTAGGTTGGCGGTTATGATATGAAATCTACCCTGTAAAAATCCTGGGTTATTGGATGATCAGGTTAATGTGTATCTATTTTTTTATTAAAAAATTATTTTTATAAAAATTTTCTTGATATTGATTCAACTGGTTTTGATCATATAAATCAAATTATTAAAAATTCAATCGGATCAATTAGATCAACATCTTATCCAATTCAATTAAAAATTTAATTTAAATTAGACTTTGAGTTCTAGATTTTTCAAGTTTTTCAAGTTAATCTATCCAACGAGACAAAGATTAATAATTATGATATTAATACCTGGATACTCAGTATATATATTATAAAATGATTTTAATTTCAATACATGCTAGCTAATAAAAAAATAAATGGTTTCATTTTATTATTTTTTATCTCATACAAAAGATTCCAAGATGCATCAAATAAGAAAATAGGTAGATCCATTTCCTCTGATTTCACAAACATTCTGAAGGGCCTAATTAGTAATTGTTTAGGGGCATAATTGAATAACTTATATAATTATAAGTACAAAAAACAATTTTATAAACTTCTGGATTACAAATATTTTCAACCACCGTGCTATATCGGAAACAAAAGGCCAGTGTCCACACACATATTAGACCAGAGACATTGCAAATCAAAGCCATATCAGGTGAGAAAGATATTAGTTAAATCTGAAGGATCTTCCAAAAAAGAAGTCCCTTTCAACATTATTGATCAAGTCATTGTTAACAGTGGATCCAGAAGGGGAAAACCTGTTTGAGATGGCCTCTAGGTCAAGCTATTAAGGGCTACCATCTAATCTATCTGTCTTATAAGCTGAAAAGACTCGAGCTTCCATTATTCTCTACTCCCACAATTTCTTATGGTTTTGTTCTGATTGGGAGGAAAGTCAAACAGTATTTCTGGATTTGTTTTCGAGCAAAAAAACACGTAATTTGTATCACACTGCTGATATTGGCAGGTTATCCACTGCTGATCAATTCTGGAGTGTAGCAGAACTGAACTGCCACATGTCTTTGCATTATCTGTGTTAGAAAATAATATAAATTATATCCTGAAATTTTATCTAATAATTTAAATTATTGGGTTGAGATGATTTTTTAAAATGATATAAGAGCTTTGATGACCAAGCAGTCACGAGTTCGAATCTCACCATCCTCATTTATTTGATAAAAATTAAGCACAAGGTAACGTAAACCTGTACAAGTTTAAAGCTCAAATGGTTTTTACTTAAAGGGGGTGTTAGAGAATAATATAAATCATATCATGTAACCTTATTTAACAACTTAAGCTATTAAATTGATATGGTTCTTTGATAACCTGACACAGTTCGTCGTCGGAATTTGGCATGAATCTAATCCATTTCAGCAATGGAACAGTCTCATAGAGCGATTCTTTTCATCGAGGAAGACAGGGATGCTGTGATTCATAAATTGTTGCTTTTGGAAGTTCTTTCAAGGGTTGGTTCGTGTCAAAACGATCAATTACAGGCCTAATTCAATAGTGTTTTAGCAGGAAAAACGTTGTGCGATTGTCTTCAGAGCACTTTCACATCAAGTTATGGAACTAAACCTGTTTCAATGCTTAAACATTGCCGAGACGACTTGACTTCAAGTCCCTAATTTTTTCACATCATACATGCACTCTACATTCACCACATTTGCTTGCGTTATATATTGAAAAAAATAATCAATGAAATTTACTTTCTAATTAAAAAAAAAACCCATGTTTTAAAGCGAGGAAAATATTTTCTAATTTAAAAAAACGCAACACATTTTCTATGAATGACTCAATATACACAATATTATATATATAATAATAATAATAATAATAAATGAATACATGTAGATAGATTTAGAAAATAACTTGTAAGAATATATATCCCCTCATCTCTCTATCACTCCCATGTTCACGCATTATTCAACTTTGGGTGGCACACCATACCCTCCCTTTATCAAAGTGCTCTTTTGAAACCAAAAATCTTTCCCTTTCCAACAATAAATAATGACCCTTTTTCCATATCTTTCTAAGGCAAATCCATATAGGGTAGTGTATAATAATCATCTCATCTCATGTCAACTTAATTAAATCCTTGGATTTAGTGATTAACTGTACTTAATCATCGGTATAATACAACGTTAATTCACTAACAAACATTCAAAAACCCAAAAGAAGAAGAAGAAAAAGAAGACTCAAAACCCTCAAGAAACTGCCTCTCATTACCAGCTTTAATTAATCAAAATTAACTGGACCTAACCCTCTTGAGTCTAGAGCTTAAACCCTTTTTTAAGCACTAATTAATCACACTTCACCGGGAAACAGCTTGCGTTTTTGGCCGGAGATATATCAATCTCTATCAGGTTATCCTCTTCAACGTGAAAATCCAAACCCGGATCCAGGCCCAAACCCATATCCTTCTTGGTATCACTGTGATCAAGAGCTATCTCTATCAATTGCCCTTCTCTATCCTCCTCTTCCCATTTAAAGCAACACCTCTCCGGCATGTCCCACTCTCCGGCAACTGAAAACTCACCGTCAGAATCCGAATCAGAATCTGTTTCCGGGTAATACATAGCCAAAGACGGATATCTTTCCAAACCACCAAACCGAGTCGGATCCTGAACCGCGTCCTTCTCATTCGGATTCTCCTCCTCTTCTCCTTCATACCCCTCGTATATAACCTCCAATGGAGCTCTGACATACCATTCAACTGACGACCCTTTAAGTTCCAGGTTCGGATCCGGGTCAAAATGACCCTTTTCAGCACATTGGGTAGCGCCCCATTTGTCTGCAGGAGTCAAAGAGCAAGAATTTGAAGCTCTACCGAAATGGGTGTCTTTGTTTTGCTTGATTTCAATGGTTTCATCGCCTTCAGTGACTGAAAGTTGGAGTCTTTGAATTGCACCAAGGCGTAAGAGCAAGAGCAAGAGAGTTAAAGTAATGATCAGTATTGAAGAGATTGGGTGTTTGTGTGCTTGAGGGAAGTATATGAGAATTAGCGTGTAGAGAGTGATGATGCAGGAGAATAGAGGATTATGAGAAAGATTAATGGAAGTCATGATTTCAATGATGAGAAAAGAGATGGAATTAGAATTCAGTTCCCATGAAAGATTTTCCATTTTCTTCCATAAAAAAGGAACTAAAAGGAGAGAATTTGGTTTAGAGAAGTCTAGGAGTTGAGATTTTGGACTACCATTTGAGAGTCAATGGATTTAACAAGACATGCGAGAGAAGGAGAGAAACAGCAGTGGGGTTTAAAGGAGATTGCTCTGTGGGGTTTATATGCTTTTGTGTGTGTGTCTGAGAGAGCGAGAGAGAGAGAGAGGTAAAGTGTGCGTAAGAGAGAGGCATGGAATATATTAAAAGGGTTCCATGGTGTCTTTGGTCACTCCACTATAAAATTTGTTGATTTTGATCCCTTTAAATTTATTGTCCAAATCTCATCCTCTTATTCTCTATTTCATAAACATTTGATCCTTCTATCAATAATGAAGCTAAATTAGACTGTTAAGGGTCCGTTTGAGAACGTGGTGCAAACTGTATTTTCTTAAATTTTAAATTTATTTTGCTATTTTTTATATACGTTTTCATAATGTTTTAATGTGTTGATCTTAAAAATAAAAAAATATCATTTTAATACATTTCTAATTGAAAAGCATTTTAAACCGCAATTGCTACGATAATCTTAAGCATGCCCTAAGTATGAAGGGAATATTGTGGAATGAAGAAAAAATTTTATACCGATCTTGCCCAATTAATTAAAAATATTATATGTGAGATACAAATAACTACAATATTAGCAAGATAAATATGGGTTTTTTTTAAAAAAAAAATTAAAATTCATTTTTCCTTTTTCTATTTTAACAAATACATTCATGTTCTCCTATAAACATGTCTTTTTTTTTTTCCCAGTATTCAAGTATAATTGGTGGGACATCTTAAAAATATATATTCTTTATTTTAAAAAACACATCCATGTTCTTCTATAAACAAACATGTCTTTTTTTCTGCATTTGAGTGTAACGGATACAATTTCTTAAAAAATATATTTTTTTTATTTTAACAAATGCATCCATGTTCTCAAATAAACTTTTTTCTTTCTCGGTGGAATTTCTAATTTAATCATATTGAGTTGGAGAGGCAAGAGTAGCGTAGAAAAACCTAAAAAAGAGAGTGGTAGGATTATAATAATTAGATAAATAAAACTAAGGGAGTAATCTAAGATAAATTAAGAGTAGAGGGATTATACACACCTTTTATCAATATCAAAGGGCTGTTAGGTCTGTCTCACTGTTCAAGCACAAAGATGGGCTTCAATGGAGCATCTAACCAGATATGGCATCACAGTATCCGCAAAATCCACCGTCAACTCCTTCGATTGTTGCATTAAATTATGGATTTAATTACTACTTTTGATTGATTTTTGTGCAGAGGTTTTTTAAGCACACATATAGTTTCAAGATAGAATCCAACTTGATTTCATGTGTTCCTTTGTTTCTATGGTTGTTTGATTAGTTCTTAATTCATGAATCTAAACCCCCCTCCTTCCATTTCTCAATTCAAGTTTCAAGGCAATTCATTCATTAGAATTATTTTAGAGGAGAAAGAATTAACCTGGAAAGTAATTACCTTTTGATATGCTGCTATAATTTCTTGGTTTAAAATAGTTTTTGTATTTAGATGTTTTTTAAAATACTTTTGTCTTGAAGAAGCATTAAATTAATTTTTTTTGTATATATATTTTTTATAATTTTAATGTATTTATAATTAAACAATTAAATAAAAAATACTTTACAAATTCAACAATAACATTAGAAAACCAACGAAGTGTTGGTTTAGCACTGATGAAGGCACTGCTATATCTCTGCACAGATGAGAACACAAGTTCGATCTCCATGAAACGTACTTTTTTTTTTTTTGGATTAGAGGAAACCCCACCCCCCGGAAAGCGCACTTTGTGGGCCCAGGTGAGTGAGTAAAACTCCGGCTGTCCCAGGCTCTTACAAGAAGTGCACGCCCTGACTCGAACTCGAGACCTGCTGTGCAGATCTCAAGCCCTTTGCCACCACGCTACACCCCTTGGGGACTCATGAAACGTACTTGTTGAGAAGGGCAACCACAAACTCAAAACGAGATTAATTTTATCATTTAAAAAGATATGAAGATATCCAAATAAAAAAAAAATAACATAAAAAAACTTGGAGTCACAATAAAATATATAAATGGACATTTGGGACAATGTGGATTGAAAAACTTTTTTTGGGCGGGTGGACATTGCATTATTTTGGTGGGCACAATTAACTTTCGAGAGAATTATTTCTTCCTTTTTCTTGCATCTACTTTAAGTCGAACAAAATCCTTACCTTTGGCCATTCTTTTTTTTTTTCTTTCTTTCTTTCATGGCCTTTGTAGGTACCCATCTCCTTTTCCATGAGACAGCATTTGTCTTGAAATTTTGGTAAATTTTCTTTTCCTTTTCCCTCTCTACACAATTCATCGTGGACTTTTCAAGTTCGGACATCTTGCTATATCCCTCGATGAAATTATGGCTATGGTTTTCGATCGAATAGTCCAAGAGAACTTGTCAATTTCTTCGGAAGTGAAGCAATTCTTTAATTTTGGCCTTGCAAGTGGCTTCGGAAGTGCATCTCTTGGAATCAATACGGCCAAAGCTCGGAATTAAGTTAAATAATTAAGTAATGAACGTAGAAAATAATTTTCTTTTAGCTTTAGACTTCAATGCAGAGCTCGAGAGAGGATGGCCTTAATTATCTCTTAAAAAGAAAGGAAATATGTTCAATACCGTAGAAGCGTGCACTCACTATTTCATATTTCATCCATTTAAATTGAATCATATATGATAATTAAAAATGATGTATTTTATATGATTTAGAAGAAAGGAAATAACATATAAGAGTGAAAATACATCCATTTTAATACATGATTGTCAATATTTTATGCAACTCAATTTAAATGGATGGAGTATAAAGAGATCGGTATTCTTGAGATAATAGAAATATTTTCCTCAAGGGGTTGGGTGTACACTTTTTTCGGCCATCGATCATGGTTCAAGTCTCAAGCTAATTGATTGTGAAATTTAAAACCTCAGAGAATAATTTATCCTTAATCAAATAATGTTTGAAATCTCGATGTAAAAGTTGATTTGAAAATATTACATCATAATCATTATAAATAATAATAAAAACAATAATAACAATAACAATAAAACCTGAGTAGTGTAGTTTAATTGATTAGATATGAATTTGTTCATCAGAGATCACCAATTCAACTGGTATAAATCTCAAGAGAATTAGAAATTTACACAATTATTAATTTCAAGATTCCGAATAATTAATCGAGATATGTATAAACTGACTTAAATACCTATAATTTTTTTTTTTAAAAAAAATAATAACAACAATAACATCAACACCAGCAGCAAACCGATGGAGTGTAGAGAGGGTGGTAGGCTCGTAGCGACGAGAGGTTCAAATGCGCCTATCGAATGAGTTAATTGTGAAGCGATCAACAGGCAAGGATGTGTCATAGCAACCCATTTTTGCTTAGCATGCACGTGGTGATCTCCATTAAAGCTAAGGTCTCCTCCATCAACAAAAGCATTTTATTGCTCATTGAAAACCTACTCCAAGAAAGAATTAAGGGAAAAAAAAAAAAAAGAGGGTTCTGCATGCCTCCATGGATTGATCTATACTCAAAGGAATATAATTTTCTCTTTAAAGTTTAGGAATTGTGGTGATTTTTGTTTTTTAGTGTTTTTTAAAAATATATTTACCTTGTAAAGAAATTAAATTAATATTTTTATTGATTTTCAATAATTTTGATATATTAATATAAATTTTTTAAAAACAATATGATTTTTTTAATTAATATATTTTTAAATAAAAATCATTTTTAAAAAGCACTCTACAACATAATACTAAACATGTTATTTCTCTACCATTATATATATATATATATATATATATATATATATATATATATTTTCCTGGTCCACCACTATAAAACCCTAACTTGGCTTCTAAGAAAATGCAAAGAAGTGAATGGACATCAAAGAAACATTGAATTTCATTGCAGGGTCCCCTGTGGACTTTTGCATGCCTATTTATCGGTTATGGTAGAGTTTTGATATTTCAAAAGAAAAGGCTGTTCTTTTAGGTGTTAGATCTCACTCCCACAAAAACTTTTTCCTTTGTTCTTAGAATTATTTCCTTGATCAAAATAATTTACAATTATTAGGGTATTTTTTTTATAACATGAATCTACAAATATTTGTTAAGTGGTCACAAGGCTTTTGCCAATCATTATGAATCATGCTCTTGGTGTCCTAATACATATATAGTATTTTTACTATAGGAAGATAACATGTGGACTTATGAAAAATAAATTAAGTTTGTGATCAATTGAATTTATTTTTCATATTTCTCCAAACTATTTTTTTTACTATTTCATACAATATCATTTTTGCTGAGTAGAGTAGAATTAATATTTGTTTAGCAATGTGGTTACGGTTATTTTTTAAAATATTTTTCACTTAGAAATGTATTAAAATAATAATTTTTTTTATTTTTAAAAAATTATTTTGATATCAGTGCATCAAAATGATCTAAAAATACTAAAAACAAATTAATTTAAAATAATTTTTTAAAAAAAAAACGTTTTTAAAACGCAAAAATAAATAGATAAAAATGATTATTTTCCAAAAATACATGAAGCTATATTTTGTATCACGATTAAAAAAAATTCTATCCGCACATTATTTCTTATAATCTCCTTTTGATTAAAGCAAACTAACTCAACTTCTATCTTGAATCAAATCAAAGAATTTCTAAACTAAAAATGAATCGAGCATATTTATGAGCTGCTTGTTGTCGGAAACCATGCCAAATAGCTGTGTAGATTTTTCATTTTAAAAATGCGTTTTTTTACGATGGTTTTTTTACGGTGCTTAGCTATCTTGATAATTTCTATTTTTAAATTTCTATTTTTATTTTTATCTAAATATTTTTTAGATGGTTGTTTTTTTTATAATATTAGAGTGTTGATATCATGCATCTGCTTGATATTATAATAAATTTTTTAAAAAAATGTTTTTAATCTGGAAAAAATAAATTTTGATAATTTTAATATGATGATATTAAATATAAAAAATATTATTTTAATATATTTTTAATTCAAAAAATATATTTTTAAAAAAAGAAAACCGAGTAGACTGTGGTTATAAGTTGAGGCAGACAAGAAATCTAGGCCGTCAATTCAATGCTGTAACGGAAAACCGTGGCTAGAAGGTTTCTTTCTGTAGTAGATATCTTGGATGATATAATAGCAGAGAGATAGACAGGTGGATCAGGGAGAGGGGTTTATGGTGGGGTTCAAAGCATGGATTAGCTACAAGGAATCTGCAGCTTTAGAGAGGCTTATCACATGGTCTGGAGCTCAGCTGCAAAACATATGGGACCTAAGCCTTTCCTTCCAGCACTTCCATTACTTCTCGCTCTCTCAAGTTTGATCATTTCTGTGTAGATTTAGCATACAGTTCTTCAAAAACTTGGAAGCTAGCAGCCAAACTCATAAAAGACCTAAACTCCAACTACTTCCAGTCATGTCACGGATTTTATATGGACGTTTCTCTGAACTTCGATCCCAATTATAGTCTCCCATAAAGTTGTAAACAAAAAATCTTGAAATATGTGGTAGTATTTACAAAAATCTAGAAATTATCTTTGAAGGGGGCCCCTTTGTGGTAGTATTTACAAAAATCAAGAAATTATCTTTGAAGGGGGGCCCTTTTAACTCTCTTCATTAAGTTCATGTTTGCAAAATATCTGCAGTTCAGCATGAACCAGAACCTGGCCTTCTCAATTTTCCAGTCTTTAGTTTGGAGGTAAGATCTCCGAGGTCTTGAGGAATGGATGGCAAGACTATACGGAAGTTAGCAGTTTCTCTGAGGAGGAGGGTTATATCCTCCAGAATGCTGCTGCATGCCAGCAGGAAAATTGGAATACGGGGACCTTGGTGATGGAGCAAGAGATGCAGGTAGTGGAATGCGACGAGTTCCACAAGGCAAACCTGAAGAAAAAAAGAAACCAATTAAAAGACAATTTATGGTATCTTATACCAATGGAAATTGAAAATGCAAGAAAAAGATCCCTGTTGCTGAAACTGCTAGTTGAGATTGAGGCTTTTGTTGAATAACAAATACCAATAGACAATATAGGATGCAAGGGCCACAAACTATAAATCATCACTAGATAACTATCATAAATCTCAAAGTTTAAGACTGGCAGTATTTCAAGGGGTAAACTGAGTTGAACTTTCTGGTCACACTGTTCATGCTTGGTCATACATGGTAAAAAGCATAAAATAGCATCCAAATATCCGCAAACAGCTAATAAGAGATTGAAATTGGCACGGTTGGGTTGCAATTCACTAGGTAGTCCAGCTTCTTCAATCGTCCAAGCTATAAAGATTCTCATGAACAGATCTATATGCACATGCACATGCACATGCACATGCGAAATAACATGTTATAATAGCTACCATATGAAGAAGGGGAAGGACTGGGAAAATATGTATTGGAGCCTGCAGGTTGGTGGGGAGACCTCCAATATTATCGCATGTAAAGGAAGATGTCCTTGCAGCTCCCCCTTTGAAGGGTTCTGCCATATTGCTCCAGTAGGGTTTGGGAGTAGCAGCAGCACCAACAACACTATTCTCACCAACAGTGTTTGATCTGCCATATGGATCAACAAATCCATAGTTTTGGCAAGATTCAGCTCTACCACCAGAAATGGAACCAGAGCTCCAAGAGCAACCACAGTTATTTCTTGGTACAGAACTTGCACAAGCTCTATGAGGAATGACACCGTGACACTACCTTGCAGAAATTTGAAAATGGTCTCAATTTGTGTGTCCATGCATTTTTGAAAATATTGGTTTGATTGATAAATGATTTCAAGGAGTCTGCAATCGAATTGTTCACATAGCCGTGCTTACAAAATAGCCCAGGAACCTATTAAAAAAAAAATAGCATCGTTCACTATGCTAAAGAATATAAGTGCAGAGAGAGGAAAATCTTTTCTGCAAGAAGGACAAAGAATGTAAAAGGAAAAAATTGGAACCTTCATTTCATCCAGAATAAGGTTTCTTCCAAGTAACACAAAACGCTTCTCAGGGTACTCTTCTGCCCATTTCTCTGCCCATGTAGTTTTACCAGAAGCAGGCAACCCCACCATCATCATTACTTCACAATCACTAATGTCAGAAGAATTAGGTCCCATTATTGCATTCCCATCATCAAGAGCTGAAGCCCAGGGCTTACAGCCTTGTTCAGGAACAAGTCCGTCTTCAACACAACTGCACCACGACATTCCTCAATAGAACATTAGGAAATAGAGCTGACTCCCATTATAGCTCTTTTACTGGAGAATACACCACTTCAAGACCCCTTGGGCCAGCATTAATCCCTTTGCAAATCCCAACCATTTTCCATTCTCAGATAATCCTATAAAAGCCAAAGGTTTACTTTCAAGCTCAACACAGCACTAGAGACTTTTCCTGTGCCTTCAAACCCAAAGCTAAGCAGCATCTCCCCTAGGTTTCACATGGCATCATCGCCCCTAGAAATGCCTAAATGACAAACATACTGCTGGTCAGGAGGCGAGTATTCCATATTAACCCATTGAACCAAAACAATCTTTCAACCGAAACAATACTTCCATCTTGTTATTCCAGCATTGGCACGAGCAACAGACCAACAGTAAGCAAATGCCTCCTCATTGAAGACCATCTGGTTCAATATCAAAATATAAAAAATGGCAAACTAAAAGGTTCAGCATAGCTTTCAGGTTTGTGCACACAGAATGGAATGGAGAGGCCATCTTCCTATCTACCACAATGTCCTTTTCTTTCACTGATAAAATAATCAATCAATATTGTTCCAATATTGCAGGTGGAATAGAATAAAATTCTGTGGTAAAAGAAAATTTTTTTTGTTAATTCTTCCTCCAAAATCACATTATCTTTGAGGGTTTATAAACATTTTAATTTTTAGGGTTTGAGATTCTTTAACTCAAAGTTTCAGTTGTTAAAGAAATAAAATTCTCTCTTTAGCCTTCACCTTTTTAAGTTTTTATGGGGTCTAGCAGTTATGTTGTGAAAAACCTGCTGCATTAATTAAAAATGAATATTATAATAGAAGATAAATTAATAAAAACACAAGATTTAATATGGTTCGATAATGTCCGCATCTGCAGTAATGAGAAGCTTTTATTTTCACTATATCGAAATAGAATTACATTATGTGTATTTATACTAAACCTCAACCACCTAATAAACCGCTACCTCCCTAGCATCTATCTATTAGCCACAAACTACATCAAGTTCTTTCTTATAACAGTTATTGAGTGGCACCCACACTTCAATTAAACAATATAATCTAAATTAAAGAAATTTTCTTTTATTATTTAATTCACAAATTACTCAATCAAAACCTCCAGTTCTCAAATATAGCAAAAAAACTTTAATTGTGAATTGAACCCAATTTATATTAATCTAGGGTTTTAAACATCAAATTAAAATACAGAGAAGAGTGTTAAAAAAGGGCCCTGTTACCTAAATCACAACCAGCGGGATTGAGCATCACGCGCAGCTGGTTCGACGTGGTTCTTAGAGAATCGGGTCCAGAGACATCAAGCTCTGCCCTTTTGGATTCTGGCCGGGGTGAGAGCTCGCGTTTCGTGAAAGCCATTGAGAGAGTGAATGAGGGAGTGAGAGGGGAAGAAGAGAAGCGTCAAAGGCGCGAAATGGAACGGCATAATGGTGCGGGTTCTGTTTATATATACGGAATCCTGAGAGATGTGTGGGCTGTTTCTTAAAGCTCGAGTAAGGCCATTATTGGGCTTGTGTGAGAGTTTGGTGGGCTGTATCAGGGCTCGGCTTTATTGATGCCATTTGAATATTATGAAATACTTTTAGAAGCGTTGGATCAAGCAGGAAGTGATTTTGTTCTCTGCCTTGCCATTTTGAGTTTGAATCCAAATAAAAGTAAGCAAATTGTTTTTTTTTTTTGAAATACATCATTTTATATTTATATATAGATGGATTGGGATATAATAAATGGCCAACACTTATAATATGATTTTATTTATTTATTTATTGCTATAAGAATATTATTTTTAGTGAATGTGCCTGTTAGTTTCTCCTTCTTCTTTTTTTTAACAAAAATAAAGATGAGAAACAAATTATATTTTCTTTTCTATTTACTATAATGGTAAAGAATTAAATTATCATTAAATTTATTTCTTTTTTCACTTTTTTTTCCAAGTGTTCAATAATCCCAAAGAGTTACTGTTTTTTTATTAAGAAAATACAGCTTGGGAATATACTAACAATTAAAACTAAAATTAAAAAAGAAATAAAGATAAAATTAAGCCTTTTTTAAATTGTTCAAATTTATCGCACTTCAAATTGTTCAAGAATACATGAACTCAAATTTTAAATTATATAAATTATATTATTATTACCTAAAAAACTAAATGGCGTGGGTGTTTTCCTGTAGCGCAATCCACACTAGAATGTGTTTTGGGCTTCAATAAGATTACCTTTGTGCCTTTTGGTCCAAAAAAATTAAGCTTTTTTGGTGAGGGTGTTAATGTCTTTTTTTGTTTCACAATAAAACTAATGTTTTACCCTCAAAGTTAATAAAATATAGAACTGCTGGCCAAATACTTTCTTAACATTAAAAATATATATATTTTCCTCCATTATCTAAAAAACTAAATGGCATGGGTGTTTTACCGCAACCCAATCCATGACAAAATGTGTTTTGGGCTATAAAAACATTACCTTTGTATCATTTGATCCAAAAACATTAAGCTTTTTGGGAGGGGGTGTTAATGTCTTTTTCTTCTCTCTTTTTGGACAATAAAACTATTATTTTGCCTCTAAAATTAACAAAATATAGAATTGTTGATCGAGGGCTTTTTTGATTTTGCATAAGCTTCTAAACAATAAAAATATATATTTGCCCTGAGAGTCAAAAACATATTATACTACTAGGTAAAAGTGTTTTGGGGTTTTTAAATTTTAATGTACAATGCAATTACATCTTTAACCTTGGAAGAGACAAAATATAACTTAGCATTTGAGAGTATTTTTATAATTTTATATGGTTATTTTTTTTTGTAATTGTTGAGGTCGTGGGGGCATTGTGATATCTTCATATTATTTTAAATTTTTTAATATTTAAAGCTACTGAAGCGTGCTCGACACTCCCCAATATGTTGGTGGCGTCCTCGCCATTCAGGTGGCGTCACAATCTAGTGGTCATCACTAGCCTTCCATTGTTTTCCTAGATGTTGCATCATATCCTCTTCCATATGTCAGCTTATGGTGGTTAGATTGCCATTGATGGTCTTTCAAGTTTTTTCCTCTCCTAACAGGTAATGTACACTTTTGTAATCTTTATTTCAATTAACATTCTATTAATTTCTTATTTCGTGTCTTTTTCATTCTTTGTTTTATTTTTGGAAGTCTCTACTAAAACGACGATGGGTTTTGTTGATCCAGGTCGTACTTTATTGATTCAAGGAAAGTAGGTTTAGAAGGTGACACCTCCGCTAATTGTCAAATTGCGTTTATCGGATAACTACTGTAATCTTATTTCTTATGTTCCTCAATGCTGACAAAAAAGCTTTTAGAAGTTTTTATTCTTTGTAATTTCTCATGTGATTGGTTTCTCATTTGAATCCTTATTTTTTAAAATTTTTAATTTTGTTCTTGTTATTTTTGTTGAAGTTTTTTTCTTTCAATTTAATCTTTTAATCAAATTTGCTATTGTTTTTTTTTTTTTTTTTTTTCAGTTTGATCTTCATTCTTTTGATTTTTTTTTCTTTTTATTAAAGCTATTTTTCAATTCAATTAAACCCTCAAATTGAAAATTTGTATCTCTTTATTTAATATTTTTCTTCACCCTTATTTGTTTTGATCTTTTTGTGTAATTAATTCTTTTCCATGATTTCATCTCTCAACATTTAATTTGTTGGGAATTTAGTTTCGTACAATCTTATTGTTTCACATTAGTTTTTTATATATATTAATTTTATAATTACTTTCAAGTTTTTTCTAAGAATTTATCTTAATCTCATGATCTAAATCATGATTTTTGCATGTCTTTTTCAAGTACAAGTTTTTTTAATTGTTCTGTTTCTATTTTATTTTTTAAGATATTATTTTAATAATATTTTTTTATACAAATAAAGTTTATTTTTTTAAATAAAAAATATTTATTTTTAAATTATATTGGTTTTTTTTTTTACTGAAATATCAATGCCTCTCAACCCCAAATCCCCATATCAACACATTATCCAAAGCTAAAGGAAAATTCTAGAACCATCAGAAGTAGTACCCTACCCTCTCCTTCCTCTGTTACGACCCAGTCAACACTGAGAGAGAGAGAGAGAGAGAGAGAGAGAGAGCTGAGGAGTGTAAATTCTACGAAAAGGGCATATGACAACCAAGAGTGAAGACCAAACCTTGACAAATGTCATCACAGTAGGAGGATAAGTGTTTTCTGATGAGTTAATTTTTAATCCTGACCTTGTGGATTACTGAGAATAATTGCCTACCTAGGAGGACGTTGATCATAACATGGAAATAGCTTAATCATAGAGCTCCACAGGATCCAGGTAGATTCAGTTTACTATCCTCTTTTATAGCTAAAATCTACTGCTCCCTTGATTCAAGTTGAGCACAGCTTGATATTGCCTTTTCCATGGCATCCATCAAAACATCAACCTTGTTCGCAAGCTAAGAACCTCCCCCACACCAACAGCTGTCCCTGTCTAGATCTCCCCCGCGACAGAAAAGAAACTGTCCCCAAACTTCTGCCCAAATTTGCTGTCTCCTAAATGCCAGGGGCTTCTTCTGGAAAATCAATCTCTCCCCACCTGTCAGGGCTGAAATTATGCTAGATTTGCTTTTACTTTACATAACTGTCTTCGGCACATTTGCCAGTTATAATTCATGGGTCTCATGACCTCCTCATTACACGTTTCTAAGCTATAAACAGAAACTATGTTTTTTTCCTCTTTAATCAAATGCAACACACAGAACCAGATCGTAAAAAGTAAAAACAGTATCAGTTTGCCACATCCCATAAGAGTTAAGCAGTGCATAGATGGGAAATAAAATTAAAAGGTAAGCAAAGAAGGCAAAAAAGATATTGGATTTGAGGTCTGGTTTTGGTATGTTGAAGAACACAAACAGAGAATTAATGAGGAAAGATTCCATCTTTATTCTATTCAAACAAAACGAGTAAGTAAATGTACACAACAATTCTCATTCTTTATCCCAAATGAAAGGTCCAAGACCTCCTCTCAAATAAATATCCCATATTCCCTCCCTAACTTGCGCATGCTAATAACTTGAAGAGATACAAAACAGGCCAAAAATCCTATCTTCAATGAAAGCTGTTGAAGAATCTACAATGGTCTGTGTCAAAGTGTAACCTGTAAAGAATATTGCCATGTACAGAACCCGAATTGAGATCTGATCAAATCCGAATACCCAAAACCCTCCTTTCACCCTTTATCTACAACAACAATTTAATCTCCTCCTTTTAACTTGTATTTACAAAACCCCTGCCTCTCACATTTCTGTTTCCATGAATAGCCCCTTCTTTGGCGAAGCGAACAATGCCACTGATACATCAGCAATGCTCTTACGATTTAACCGTGACTTGTAAGACCTTCGCTGCTTTGGCGCATTTGGAGCTTCAATTTCATCCAATTCACTTGGATTCTCGAGATCAAATGGAGTTCGAAAACCTTGAGACTTCCTTGGGGTGCTATAGGCAAAATGACTTTCTTTTGCAATCAAAGTCTATGAACACGAAAGAACAAAAAATCTTAATCAATAACTAATTAGAAAACAACTAATTGCTAATCTAGTGCAGCAAAATAAAAATAGATTTAATCACTTACAGCTTCTCTAATCACTTTAGACACATGAAAAAGCTGCTTCAAATCATCATGATCCACACGACACAAAACCCTGATCTGCAAAACCCAAAGATAGAAACTTTCAATAACTAAAACCCTTCAATCAAAAACCCAAAAGCAAAAATCACTAATTCAAGAAATTTCAAACTAGGTATACATGTAAAACTTACCAAGATATCTTGAGGCAGGCTTTCAAGATTAGACTTTTCAGGCTCTAAACTGCGGAGCCTCTTCAATTGAGACTTAAAAGTGGAGTCAATATTCAACAGATCTTCAGTGTTAACATTATTCTTAGTACTTAAAACCCTTTTCCTTCCAAATGAATATGACCTAACAAACTTGAACCCTAACCCCTCTTCTTCTCCGCTCACTAAAGCACCACCACTAACCCTTTTTGCCTTCATTGAACTACACCTCTTCCCCAATGCCATCTTTACAAAATATCACTTCTTTAAATCACCAAATATTTGTCACTAAATCTGCACCCCCAAGAAAAAAAATGGTTAGATTAGGCTTAATTATAAAACCCTTTAACTACAAGGCAAACAATATCAAGAAAATATCGGGAAAATCTTCAAAAAGATAGAGAAACGAACCCTTTTGTTTGCTAAGGTTGCAAATGAGATACAAAACCCTAAATTCTTTGAGTGTGAAAGATATAGAACGTCTACAAGTCTTTGAAGTGGAAATTAGTTTGGTCTGCTTTCAAAAATGGTAAAGTTTTGCTTATATAGCGTGAAAAAGATTTGCTTTTTATTTTATGTTCTTTTTTTAAATTCGAGGTGTAACAGTAGAAACAATTCTTAAAATATACCTGGTTAACGCTAGAAAAAACTGGAGGCTTCCAGTGCATAGAAGATTTTGGACAAATCATAAGATATTGCCCTCCATTTATAATTAATATTTCATTTTGGTTCCTCTTTGTTTTACCACCATTTATCTCAATGGCTTTTATTCCCCATTAGAGAAGTATGATATTTACATGTTTATTACCCTCATGTGTTTGCATTCCTTAACATTTTGGACAGGATGCTTTATATATATATATATATATATATATATATATATATATATATATATATATATATATAAGATTTATCATTATTGGATTAGTAAAGAAACAATCCAATAATGTGGATTGAGATTCCTTGATGAATACGAGAGGTAGGGTTTTCAAAGAAAAAATCAATACTTTTTTTATATTATTTTTTTATATAATCTTTATTTAAATTTAAAATATTTACAATCATATATGATGGACTTCATTTTATTAGTGATGCTAAATATTTTACCGATTTAAAAATAGAAAAATCAAAATATATATGCTTTAACATATATATTATATAGTTATATAAGATTGCATATGATTAACACCTCATAATAGAAGGGATAAATATAAAAGAAATAAAAACTTGTTTGGTTGAAAAGATAAATATATTGTCATAAAATATATGTTTATGTGATAATTTTAGCACTTTAAAAATATAAAATATAAGGAAACATGTACTAATAGTCCCACTATTTCTATCTCTTCTGTTTCTAGATAGTACATTGCAACAATTAGGATAGGGAGGGTTACTATTGGTGCAATTAGGAGAAAAGGATTAAATTGAAATTTTAGATATACTCAGAGGGTACGTTTATAGTTTCCCGAAGATAAACATCTTCTCGCCGTGTGCGTGTTTCTTTAAAAAATTACTGTACTTATCCTTTTGGCGGTTAAAATGAAACTAGCCGTTGTAGAGGGACACGTGGCGAGATATGAGTCGATTTAGGAAGCAAGTTGGGAGTTGCTAACCGATGACGATGCTATTTGGTCGGTCTAAGTCGGCTGCTTCGTCGGTCCCTTCTTCAACACGTTTTGTCCAGTGTTTTTAATTTTTGGTGGGCTGGGTGTTTGTCTAAGACGACAGCTGGCCCATCTGTAACATATAATTTTTCGGGTTTCTATGTTACGTGGAGGAGTGTTATTGGTTAGTTGATGTGGTGATTCTATGATGGGTGATGGATGAGTGGTGGAGATTTGGTGAGGAAGTACACAAGAGAAGGTGTTGAGTAGTTGAGCGGTGGCCAATGGTTTGTTTGACTGGAGTGTTCTAAGAGGGCGGCTGTCTGATGATGGTCAGTTGCAGGTTTTGCACGATAGAAATCTGTTGTGAGTCAACGACACGTCAATCCTACGGCTTTTTGTTTACCAACAAGGACTAAATCCAGTAGAAAGTAGTTCAAAGGACACATAATAAAGATTATTAGCATGAGGTAAACCCAGGCACACGGGTGCTCATAATATAATATAATAATATCGGTGTTTTTAATTTTGTGTTGTAAGATACTTTTTAAAAATAATTTTTATTTTAAAATATTAAAATATTTTTTTTAATATTTTTTAATATTAATATCAATACATCAAAATTATCATAAAATATTAAAAAAATATTAATTTAATTTTTTTATAAGTCCAATGCAATTCTAAATAAGTTTAAGATATATTAGATAATCTAGTAGTTTTTATTTTAAATATATTTATCTTGAAAAATTATTAAATTAATATATTTTTTATAATTTTAATATATTAATGTTAAAAAAAATGATGTACAGAGATCCTAAAAACGCATGGAAAGTTAAGAAAATACACGGGGTGCAAACAAGTTTGTTTAGCTAAAATCCAAAAGCTTAACCTAACCTCGCCAACTACAAGGACACTACCCACAAGGACACTTCAAAGCTGATTTTTATCTAAAAGATAATCACATGATGTTAGAATGTTGGGCACACTCCCTCCCTTGTTAGTCCCTAGTACATAAGGGTGACATTTAAATAGGAAATTCTGCCTCTCTTGTCATCCAACTATATATATAAATATGCTCGAGGTTTGATGTATAACAAGTATTGTGATATATATATAAAGTTATTTATAAATGCAAACTAGACTGATCTTAGGATTTTGTTATATACTTAGATCCTATTGGTGATAGTAATTAAATGAGTGTTTGTGAGAATGGTGATTTTTGGTTTTGAATGTGTTTTAACAATGTTTTATATTTGGAAAAAATATTAAATTAATGTTTTTTTAATATTATTTTTTAGAATTTTAATGTGCTAATATTAAAACTAAAAAAAATCTAAATAAATTTATTTTAATATATTTCAAACAAGAAATAGTTATAAAAAGTTTGCTTGTAATGAGTTGATACATTTTTATATTACACTATTTTTGGAAACAAAAGGAATGTGAAAAGAAAGCAAGGGGAAAGAAGAGTAAAGGGACAAAAAAAAAATCTCTCTTATTGTGTTTGGATGTGTGAAAATGGAGAGAAGCAATTTTTGTTTTCATTTTAAAATAATAAAAAATGAGAAGGAAAAATCATGAAAAGTTATTGTTATCACCGTGGTGACTATTTCTGGGCTTGCATTGGTGTGACCAGTTTGGTATAAAAAAAAATTGAATTTAACTTAAATACATTAGTTTAAATTGATTTTTAATTTAGTTATGTTTTAAATTTAAAATAAAAATCATTTTGGTTATTTATTTTAAAATTTATCCAGCAATGTGGTTGGCTGCATGTTTACCAAAAAATTAAGTTTTTTTTAAAATTAATTGTTTTAGTAATTTTAGATTTTTTTTAATATGTTGATATTAAAAATAATTTTTTTAAAAAATAAAAACATTATTATTTTGATACTTTTTCTAAAAAAAAATACTTTAAAAAATAATTAATATAACAATATCAAATGCTAACTTAGTACACCGAAATGAACACCCCAAACCACTGTACACACACATAAGCAATGATGACTTAATTGGTAATGATTCCCAACTAAATCTAAAAGTTGAATTTAATCTCAATTTGGAATACAAGATGGATTTAGTTTTGATTTAGAAAATCTAGCCTAATATAAGATATATACTGGCTTCCTGATGAAAAAAATATAGAAATCTCCGAAATAAAACAATTGTTTAATTACTACAAATTTATGTTCGGTCTATATATGAGATTCTAATGTCAACTGTCATGAACTGATTATATAGAATTCCTCATGCAAAAAAAATAGTAATTTTCATTGATTTCCACAAAACATTTCAATAGTTAAAAATTATCAAAAATATTGAGTAGAAAGAAAAATTATGATAACAATAAAAAAATGTAAAAGAAAAACAACATGAAGAGTTCTTTACTACAAAGTAAAATAAAACTAAAACCCTGTTGTTTTGAAGTTTGAATTTTGTAATTATTAATATAATAATTATTAAAAATTTATATAATTATTAATTTTAAAATTCACGTAACAATATTATTAATAATAATAATAAATAAAAAGCTAAAGCCGTCCAAACAAAGTCAATTGACCCTGAGTCACTAGATTCCCAGCAATGATCACTTGAGATCTATACACACATATAAGTAATGATCACTTAATTGACATGGTATTTGACCGAAACTAAAAGTTGAATTTAATTTTTATTTGTGATACAAGTTGAGTATTTTTTTTCACCACGATTATAATTTTTTTTAAATTCAAATTATTATTATTATTTAATTTTTTTAGGATCTTTTTTAATGTGTTGATATCAAAAATAAAATTTAAAAATAAAAAAAATATATTTTAATACATTTCCAATAAAAAAATACTTTGAAAAACAATCTCTATAAAAAAAAAAAGCACTTAAATAGTGTTTGTTTTTGCAATGTAAAAAAGATTTGAAATTTTGTTTTGTTTCAAACAAGTTTTTAAGTGTTTTTGGATCATTTTGAAGTGCTGATTTAAAAAATAAATACAAACTTTATTTTGATGTATTTCAAAGTAAAAAGCACTTTAAAATATAACATTTGTTATAATGTTAAACACTACCTTAGTCTCAGTTTGGAACTAGAGTGGTGTCCTAAGTTATGCCACGGGCCAAAAAACATGAAGCTCAATTGATTGATAGTAAAGAAACAAGAAAATCTGACTTGATTGTATTCAATAAATTCAGATAACTTAATAATATAATTAAAAAAAAAAAGTAACAATAATAGATGAATCAAATAAAATCTTTTATATATTGACAATAATTAACTATAAAATATAAGTTACCAATACCATACTTGGAAAGAAAATTAAGAAAATTATGTTAGAGACTCATCGTTGCTTTTATGGAAACCGCTTCATAATTAGAAAGAGTTCATCGATATAACTCTAAAATTATTATGAAAGGCAATATATCGATACTAAAAAAGACCACATGCGCTACCAAAACAATGACCCAGAAAACAAACAAAATAGAATGTCATGGAGTGAACATTTCATGTTTTTGCATGTAAAAAAAAGTTAATAATTTCCAATAAATTCCACACAACATGCATAGACCTTTCAATAGATGAAAACCATTCAAAATATTGAATAGAAGGAAAAATTATGGAGACAAAACAAAATGTAAAAGGAAAATAATAGGTGGAGAGGAATAGAAGGACAAAAGTGAAGAAAAGAAAAGTTAAATTAAGATAACAAGTATAAAAAAAAATTAGTTATTTAGTATATATAATAACAATAAATAAATATAATAATTTCTCTCGGCTTCAAAATAAAACATAGCTAAAGCCATGCACAAAGTCAATAGACCCGACTCACCAGATTCACAATAATTATCATTTAATACCCCAACCCCTCCACCGACTTGACCCAGTGCCGCTAGTCACAGTACCCCAACCCCTCCACCGACTTGACCCAGTGCCGCTAGTCACAGTACCCCAACCCGACACCAACCACCAAACAGCCTAGCTCCCTCTCTAGCAACACAGTACACCACCAACAACCAAACGAAACCAAATCCCAACCATTTTATCCATTGAATAAACCAGAAATCGCACCCTTTTTCACCTACAAATAACATACATCACCACGTCATAAAAAGCTAATCCTTTTCCGCTTGTTTCTGCAAGTATATATTGTGTCAGTGCTCGGTTAAGTTCCGGCAGCGTTAGGCCAAAGTCGTATTTAACATCATGAACAGTCAACGATCTATTGATTTAATGTATAGGCAAAGCCTCTGTGTATGCCTTTTGATCCTACATAGTGAGATACATATGTATTATATATATATATATATATGAACATGTTAAACTTGATTTGTATACATTTTGTATGAAGAAAATTATATCCTCAAGATAATTCATTGACAATACCATTTCAACTTAATATACTTATGTCGAAGAGCAAGTTAAATGTGTCTGCATGTTCGTGAGCAAAAGCCCATGTCATGAAGCTGCTAGATTTCTTACTTTACGGCAATCATCTCCATTTGCCAGTATGATTCATCTTTTAACTTTGGTCATATTTCACGGGTACTTTTTTTGAAAAGTAGCTTTCATTGATTCCCTTTTTTCACCACCAAATATGTAAGAAATTAAGATTACCAAGTCTTTTCGTAAAATAATAATTTGATTAACTAATAGAGTAGCTAGCTAGCTAGCGACCAAATATATCTTCACTGAATTTCTCCCTCGTGATGATTTCTTTTCATTCCTCTAAATAGATTCCGTGCATAATCTCCAGTGTCATGTTTTATTTATTTTTATTGATATAGATATTTAGTTTAATTTATTTTGTATCTCGTTCTATAAATTTTAAAATTAATAATTATATAAGTTTCTAATAATATTAAAAAAATTAAACTTATAATTAAACTTAAACTTATAATTAAACTTAAAAAATTAAAAAACAAATTTAAAATCTAAGTGATTAAACTACTTAATTTTTATAAATATTGGGTCCGTGTCCCTATGCGGTAACCGGTAACTATGGGGTTTGAAGTTGTTGGAGATTTTGGCTCTGCAGCTGCGGTTGTGTTTTATTGAAAACGCAGTTGCAGCTGTTTGGTTAAAGTAAACTGAAGCGTACTGTTCATTGGGACCCACCTTTTTTCTGCGTTGGAAACGCAGCATCCGAGAAGCAGGAATTCGTTGCTTTTTTTCTACTGTTCACGTTAAATTAACGTGAAAAGTAGAAAAATTGGGGGGACAGCGCATTGTGGTGCACTGTCCATGTGAACAGTGCAAGGAATTGCACTGTTCACTATTTTTAAGTGAACAGTGCAATCTTAGTGTGTACATTTTTTTAATATTTTTTTTTTAAAAAAACTAGTTCAGATAGATTATAATATTTTATCTAATTTTATTATATGCTAAAAAATTATGAAAATTGTAGTTTTTATCGGATGTATTTTGTAGGTAATGGAATTATAGATGATTTCTTGGAATAATAAAAAATATTTTATATAAAGTATGATTTATTTTATAATATAATAGCAATAATTAAATCCATAATATTTAAATTAAAAATCATCAATATTAATATATATTTTTTAAAATTATTTTATAACCTCAATTTTAAAAGCATTTTTAACCAAACACATTAAACTACTTTTTATTCAACCTTAATTTCAACCACAGTTTTAACCAAACACCTATTTTTTCAAACCAACCTCAACTAAAAGTACTTTTTATAAAACAACTTTTTTCAAACCACAACCACAACAGCTACCGCAATGCCAAACACACTCTATATGGTTGGGTGGATCAAGTTTGACTTTCAGACGCCCAATAGAGAAATACAAAAGGAGACATGTTAGGAAAACAAAGAAAAATAAAGAGATTGGCTGCTACCATTTTAATGCCTTTTAAGGAAATTGTTGGAGTTTGAAGAAGTAGTCCGAAATTGTTTAAGGAAATGGTGGGTTCTTTGTGGAGACAAATCATATCTAAATACAGGCTATATGTATTTGACAGTGTGGTAGCGGTTGCTTTTCAAATAACTTTTCATGTCAAAATACATGTTAATGATATTTTTTTATTTTTTAAAAATTATTTTTGACATCAGCACATCAAAACGATCCAAAAAGTAAAAACCACATTAAATTTTAACAACAAAAAATTTCAAATTTGATGAGAACGCGGTTTGCACCACGTTTCCAAACGCTTCGGTGGGAGTCTTGTTGAATGGTTTCTGTGGGAGAAATGTGTTGTTGTTCCTGTTCTTGGTCTGGTTCTTCTCCCATTGTTTCTAGGGATCAAAGACAGAACTGAACCGGGGTTTAAGGGAGGTTTTTGAGTTCTGAGTAGTGAGTAGGGTCAGGGTGTCCTACACTTTTGGGGTCATTACTTGCAATGCTCTTTATTTTAAAGGGCACTGTGAATTTACAAGAAACACCCAGAAAGTTTAAAGATTTTACGAGAAACATTTTGGCTGTTTTTGTTTTTTCTATCCACATCGATTTTAAAATTTATATATTTTTAATTTTTTTAGATATTTTTATATTATTTTGATGTACTGATATTAAAGATAAATTTTAAAAAATAAAAAAATATGTTATTAATAAAAGCCTTTTAAATTTGAAATTTTCATAGACTCTTATTACCTTGTGATATTAATTAATTTTAATTATAAAAAATAGAAATTGTGAGATTCAAAACCGCTTAATAAAAAAAACTCTAATACTGTATTACATATTGATAAAAAAAATTTAGGTTTTAAATTCCATAAACTCTTAATTATCTTATAATATTAATTAATTAATTTTAAAAAATAAAAATAATAAGATTCAAAATTATTTCTTCAATCAAATTTTAATATCATATTAAAAAGTCATATCAGCCCGAATACCTTTCTACAATGTTGTTTATGTAAAGATAATCCAACATGCATTTGCAAGCCTTTTAAAGTCATTTATGGCCTTGAAAAGATGTCGAGGGCTTGGTACCATGAGTTGCGCTAATTTCTTCTTCTATTTGGCTTTATGAATTCTCATGATAATAATCAAGCTTGACCACTCGAGGGTGTTTGGGAATATGATAGTGGTTGTTTTTGAAATTGTTTTTTATTTTAAAATATATTAAAATAATATATTTTTTAAAAAATTATTTTTGATATAAGTATATCAAAATAATATAAAAATATCAAAAACATATTAATTTAAAATAAAAAATTATTATTTTTTAAAATACTTTCTAACCGCAGTTCCAAACATTGTTATCAAACATTGTTATCAATACTAATATTGTATCTTGCACCTTAAACTGGACTCATATTACTTACACATGCTTCTCTTCTATTAATGTTTTGGTCTCATGCTTTTGTCACTATTGTTTATTTAATACACTTTATTGTTTCTTGCACTATATTTAGATAATTTCACATTGTTAAAACTTGTAAAGTTCATGCTATTTTATGTTATTAATTAATTTTAACTATAAAAAGAAATAAAAATGATGAAATTTGAGCTTATAATTACTTGATCAATAACTCTGATACCATATTAAATAATTATCTCAATCCAAAAATTTAAATTATTAGATTAGATTTTAAGATATAATTTATATTATTCTCTAATCTATAATGTAAAATAAAAGGGTTTATCCTCTGTATTTTTATTTTTATTCAATATTAATTTACTTGGTAAAAAAACATGGCATTATCAATATGATTTCATGTTTAATTTGATGAATATATTTATTATGTATATTATAAAAAAGTGATTGTTTAATAAGGAAATACCTAATTTTGCTTCTAAAACAAAAAGACTAAGAAAGAGGCTAATTAATTTGTACAGGTGGAAAGACTACTTAATCAAAACACTTTGTATAGGAGGAAACATTTATTAATCAATAATAAATTACTAAAGTATAAAATCCCTTTACTAATTACAAACCTGGATAAGGTAATTGGATGGAATATAGTTCAAAAGAATTCAAAAAAAAAAAAAAACCCAGACTTTATAGGTATTAAATAAGAAAATAAAATTAAGAAAAAGAACAACTTTTTTATTTTTATTCAACGGTAAAAATGATCACTCTAAATCTTTCCAACCTTATTATGCTTACAAACTGGAACTCTTTCTGCCTTGCCAATATCATGCAGTGGTCCGAAAACCCTAATACCAGCCTAGTTCCTCAAGTTCAGATCAATGCTAAATTCCCCTGATATGGGATTGACTGTGATAACTAATACAATATGGGGAGATTGCAAATGTACATCAAAAGTTTATGTAGCAGAGGTTCTCTTTACTTTCAGCAGTCCCATCTGAAATTTGCTACTGGATGATCACTCAAAATCGAGCTACCAGCTTCTCTGTTGAGGTGCAGAACAGACTCATTTCTTAGAACATCGAATTTCCCATTGTTCCCTAAATTTTCAAATCATCCCAATCAAGGGATTCGTTTTCATAATCATATTGTTGATGCCTACCGCGTGACAACCTGCCCATTACAGCCAAACCTGAAACAATCCGGCCATGTTGAATCAGAAAGTGTAGACAAAACCACTTATACCTGATCGTCAAAATTCACTAAAAAAAAAGAAGAATAACCACGGTTGTTGTAATGAATCAACTTCTACCACAACTACAATGCTTGTGCACGCATGCAAGTAATCAGTGAACATATGTCTAGTGTATGCACACAGGAAAATCTTGACTGTACCTTCAATCTTCTGTAGAAAGCTGACCACCATCCATATCGCTTCGTCATACATCCCCACCAGGACATCCTGCAGCCTTACAACTGCATCTTACGTTTTCCTGAGGATGTTGTCCTCGTCTCCAACATCCAACATTGGAAGACCATTCTCTGAAGAAGCGAGACTAACAACCAGGGCCAGTTGGGCAGCAGCAGCCCATCTTGAAGAGTCTATCCATCTATGATCATTCTTCCTTTTACTCAACTTATTCTCTTTACTTTCAAGCACCAGGCTATACAAGTATTGAGCATTTGCTGGACCTGTACTTTGAACCATCCTAGAGAATGCGCTTCCTTCGTTTGGTAGTAGCAGTTCCTCTGGGGTGCCATGTTCTAAGACCTGAAAGGTTGGAGATTCTAACATGAGTTAAACAAAGGATCACTACATGACATATTGGAATCATAAAAAAATGTGAATGGAGTTGGTTAGCATGAAAATTCTTGATGATCCCTGCTTCTTTCTTTTTTCACATTAATTTTTTCAGGATTGTGTTCAATAAACTCAGTTTTCCAAGCAAGAAGGAAACAGGGAACAAATTCCTTGCAAACATAATTTGAGAGCATACTTGACCAGCCTCAAGCACAAGAATTCTATCGCAGTCAATAATGGTATTTAGTCTGTGAGCGATGACTAGCATTGTGCAGGATCTGAATTCTTCTCGAATGGTTTTCTGGATAAGAGCATCGGTTCTAACATCAACAGAAGCAGTAGCTTCATCAAGAACAAGAATCTTAGATCTTCGCAGAAGCGCTCGTGCAAGACTTAGTAGCTGTCTCTGTCCAACACTAAAATTCTCCCCTCCCTCAAAAACCTTAGACACCAAAACAAATCAACTTTACAGTTTGCTTTACCCGATAATCAACTTAATGTTGTGCACATCTGAAAAAAATATGTATTAAAAACATTTCTTTGACTTTAAATCAGCTTTACTGAAAATCGATGCCATAGTTTCCTAGTAGAATGTTTGCAGTGGAGAACTATTTCCACCCATATGTGTGCTTCATATTAGTTTTTGTCACATTTTTAACAATGTTGTTAAAATATATGAATAGCTAACACAGTTTGACTGATTAAGATTCACTGACAGAAGGTAGTTTGATAAAAGGTAATCTAAGTCCATACCTCAGCATCCAGACCAAAAGAATTATTTCTAATGGCATCCTTTAAATGTGCCCTCTCCAAAGCCTCCCATAGGTCACCATCATTGTGTTTACTAAATGGATCGAGATTAAATCGCACAGTTCCTATAAGAAAATGAATGACAATTAGAATGAAACAAGTGTAAAGATTAATCACCAATGTGGCTTCAGCTTGGCTATGGTTTCTCAATCAAATCTCAAGTATTCTTGGTTAGCAAGCTTTCAAGTGGAAAACAAAATCAAAACAGAGTAAGAGCATAAATCATCTCAACTCATCCAAGAGACAGTATCAGATGTCAACATAAGAAAAGAAGTTGAACTAGAAAAATCCAGTTTTCAGTTTCTCTTGACAGTACCTGAGAAGAGAACTGGTGATTGGGGTATGATACTGAGAATTTTCCGCAAGTCTGCGAGTCCAAACTTAGCAACGTCACAACCATCAATGGTGATTTCTCCTCTTTCCAGTTCTACAATACGGAACAGTGCATTTAGCATGCTAGATTTCCCTGCTCCTGTTCTTCCAACTATTCCTAGCTTTTCACTAGGAGAGACTTCAAAGGACAAATGATGCAAGACTGGAGGAAGCTCGGGTCTGTAACGCAGAACAACATCCCTGAATTTAATTGATCCTGACGATGGCCAAGCAGGAGGAGGACGATTGGTCTCGACAATGGCAGGAGCTTCAGAGGGTAAATCCATGTATGTGCCAACACGCTCAACAGAGTTTAAGCTATTTTCAGCTTTACTAGCATGTCTTAGAACATTACTCAACAGACTAGTGATGTTCAAAGTATAACTAAGTAGTAGACCCATTACAGATGCAAATTCCACATGATTTTCAGTTCTTCCATTCCCCAAAACTGCAAATGTTGCTATCAACCAAATCATGATCCCGCCTAGTGTTACCAACCTTATGGTGAGCCAGTGATTTGAACTCATATTTACAAGAGTAAACCTGATATTATTGTCCATAGACTTCCCATTGATGATTGCCATCCAATCATATGCTTTATATGCACGAATACTTGACAAACCATTTAACGCTTCTCCAAATTGTGCATAGATTGGAGACCTGGTAATGGAATCCAGACGTTTTACTTCACGGGATGTGCTCTGTACAATACAGTACAAGAGCATAGTTATTAGAGCTTGTAGATACAATACTAACAAGATGAATTAACTACCATAAAAATGTCAATTCAACATTAATGGATATATATGATTGCAGAAATAGTGACTATGAGGAATTACAATGAGATATTTAAACATAAGGTAATGGGTAAAATGTTTTAAACACGTACATAGTTGAAGGGTATGGAGTTCTTTTTCTAGCTGAAGATCTTTTAATTGAGCCTACATGAATTCTGACATGAAAAACTTCAGAATTTATGTAATTGTTATGGTCTAAGGTTCTTCTAAATTTTAAGAGACATGCATGTTTGGCTTATTTAGGATCTAAGTGGCGTTATCTCAGAAGATAACTCTTACATGTGGAACTGATAAAAACAACAATAAATTGATGCATGAAAGAAACCACCTCGTAGAGCATCCCAACCAAGATACTAAAGTTACATTCATTGCAAAAGGCATACCAGATTCAAAACAACAACAACTAGGGATTTCTCATCATACCTGATAATATAGATAGGCTGAATAAAACAAGATCAGAAGTGGCATAATGGCCCACAATGATATTGTGCTCACAATGCCTATCAGCACAAAAGTTGAAAACAGCTGCCAGGCTTGGTTTAGAAAATTATTGACAAAATTGGCAACGTTACGATCTATTTCACCTAGATCCTTCGCAAACCTATTGATTATTCTCCCGGATGGGTTAGTGTGGAAAAATAGCATGGGAGCTCGTAGGATAGAGTCTAGCATGGCATCATGAAGTCTTTTGGCTGCATGAAGACTTGAACTGATTAACCAATAAGAGTTCACTAGAGTCACAATCACCTGAACCAGAAATATGAAGTAAGACTAATGACCATAGCAATTACATAAATTCTAAAGTTTCTTCCTCACTGCTTCTCATTTTTGTTTCAACATCTGTTATTCTATGTTAAAAAACAACCGCAAAAGAAAGAAAGTAGAATGGATTAAGATATTGATGCCTACTATAGCTGTGAACAAACCTGACCAAATGATAGAAGTGCATACACTAAAATGTAGTATCCTGGCCTATAACTCTCCAAAGTGCTTTGATTAGTCCAAAAACTCAACCATGTGCTTCTTGAAACTCGAAGAACTTCAGTTAATAAATAGCACAAAAAGATTATTAAAACCACCCATATGCCTCCTAATGCATTGTTATACCTGCAAATGGACATAAAAAAGTCAAGTACAAGAGCAACAAAATTCTCTTCGAATGTTTGAGGTTTATGACTAGCATACATGCTATTGAAAAACTAGGAAATATTAATGTATTCAAGTTACAGAATGGCCATTAGTTGAAAAAATGTTTCTACCACTGGTTTTAAGTGCTTGCTGGAGAGCTTAAAACTACAAAGACACTGTATAACATGGGAACATCTACAGTAAGTAGTTGGTATCCAATGGGTATTAAATGGTTTTGCATCCAAAATACGTGCATTTAAGCATCACTAGTCTTCAGGATATCCAGTGCTACCTTGGCCACAATTTTGGTACAACAGTTAAAGACTAGGAAATATGTTTTCAACTTTGACCCGCATTGAAGTTTTCTTAGTAGACCAAAGAGGTTTACCCAAGAACTTGGTTTGCACGCTTCGCTGCTGTTAGCATCATATAAAAATCTGTTGAATGTATTCAGAAAAGGGTCCCTATCCCAAGGCATTGTTCAGAAATTGCGCAAACAATCAAAGAAATAAAATATAGCAAAATCTTAAATAAGCCCCCTAAATTACCTTGTCAAAACATTCCAACTGACAACACCTATTTCATGTTCTTCTTGCTTGATAAGTACAGATTTCCCTCCTTTCACTTTCATTTTGGAACCTGCTTTTTGTGGCAAATCATTTCCCCCATTAGTCGCTGGTTTTGAGCTTTTGTAGTCCAAATTTTCACTGTTCTTTTCTTCCACTAGCTCTTCCATTTTCCCTGCATTTTCCATCAGCTTCTGGAACAACTTGCCATTTTTAGACAGTTCCTCAAAGGTTCCCTCCTCTTTAATCATACCTTCATTGAGAAGAATAATTTTATCCACTTGTGGAAGAAAATGTAGCTGGTTGGTGACAAGAACCCTGGTTTTTCCTTGCAACTCGTCCTTAATACAACTGTTGAAGACCTGTAAATTTGAGATTAGGCTAATATTTAGCTTAAACAGAAGCTTTTTAAGCTTGCTTTTAGAGCTTCGATGTGTAAAGTTAGCGATTGTCAAAGTCATGAAACACTAAAGTAATATGAAAAAGAAACAAAGGGAAATTCCCTCGAACTCATAACCTGGTCTTCAAGGAATAGCATCGTTGGAATAAAGTTATTGAATGTTCACTTTGTATAAAGAAAGCTTAATAATAAAGAGGTACTCATCACCGTGAACCATATCAAGCTCGCTATAAGATATAGCACAGGTAGCATTAGTGATCAAATTAACTTTAATGTGAGCTTATAGTATTTAACTTGACCCAGTACCTGTCGACCAACATGAGCATCTAAAGCACTTAAAGGGTCATCGAATATGTACACATCTGAATCGGAGTAGACAGCCCTAGCCATGGAAACTCTTTGCTTCTGCCCTCCACTTATATTGACTCCCCTTTCACCTATCTCAGTGAGGTCATGGCCCTAAATAAACAATTATGAGGTAATCTTCTAAGAGATATTTCAAACAAAACAGAAAAATCAAGAGAGAGAAGAAAGGGATGCACTTAACTGGAAGCAAGTCGAGATCATGTTGTAATGCAGTTACATCAATAGCTTTCATATAGCGTGAAGGTTCATATTCTGACCCAAATAATATGTTGTCACGGACCTGCAAGAACAGATTTTCAATGTCAAGAATGTGCACAACATTAATGCAAAACCTGAGAAGATCCATGAAACTCGGCTTTGAAGCACAAAAGCACTACAAAGATACAAAATAAATGATAATTATGTAAGAGACCAAAATTAATTAACAAGGAAGAAACTAAGTTGTAACTCACAGTAGCATTGAAGATCCATGAAACTTGAGGAACATATGCAACAGTCCCTCTTATAACAACACTTGCAGCTTCCATAGGAGGCAGTTCTCCAAGCATTGCTGATATAAGAGATGTTTTTCCTTCTCCAGTCCCGCCAACAATTGCAACTAAGCTGCCAACTTGTATTTTTAAATTGATATCTGACAAAGTTGGCTTTTCTAGCTGGAAAAGGCATGAAATTCTAAGATTTCTTGAATAAGAAGCATGTCTGAGCGTTAAAATCAACAAGTATACCATAAGAAATAACGTGGTGTTTATTTACCACCACACTTCCTAACAATGTTTCTAGTATAATTCCTAATTTAACTATGTTTAGAATACAAAATTCCAATCAAGTGCAAATACAAAAAATTCAAATAAATATCAAATTCAACTTCCATCAAACCACAAGACCAATTTCTTAGATGCTTAAGATTTAGAAGTTAACCTTTGAATCCCATAAAAAGTTCCCATTTTCAATTGAGATGGCTGGAATTCCAACTTTAAGAGGCAGATTTGGTGCTAAAATTCTCTCTTCAGCTAGAAACAGTTCCTCTAAGCGTTGCAATGATATATTTGCATTTACAACCTACATAACAAGTTACAGTTAGACACCTAAGAAAGAATACAGCCAATATGAGTAATCATACAACACACAAGGCAAGCTAATTAGCTCTTGACTAAATAAGATGAATTTTGTTGTAAGCACCTAATACAGCCACAGATTCATTGAAGAACATGATAATTTTGTCTTGAGATAGAATTATGCAAGAAAATAAAGCTAGTAATTTTTTCATTTAAAAAAGTTCTTTATATCTCTCCAACTAAGTTTTGGCATAATTATAAATATTTTGGTATGAACATTTTATCTTGGTATTTTGTTGATAGAAAAGTATTTTGTAGGATTTTTGGATAGAAGACTTCTTTACAAGGGTTTTTAGTAACAATCCTCGCATGTTTAAAAAACAACAGGTTTTAGATAAAGGATTAAATTCATGCTTTTTAGGAAAAACTTGTATTTCAAATCATTAATCTTTTTTTCAAAACAGCAAACCGCACTAGCAAACACAAATATGATATGTGACATGAAACATGAAGAATTATGACAAGAATGCAAGGACCTGTTTTTTATTTTTTGTTTTGAGGGGGGATCGGTTTGCATCAAAGGTAGTGCTGGCATCATCAACAAAACTTGTATATTATCAATTATTATTAGTGAAATAGAAAAAATAACAGAACCTGGCTTAGTAAGCTAGGAAGCATGTTTAGAGGAGATCTTAAGACTTGAAACAAAGAGAGTGACGTAAATGCCTTTGCAGGTGTCAAATCTCCGCCAAGAAAGGTGAATGTGCCAAATGAAACCAGTGTCACAATAACTGGGATGATGTTCAGTATAAAACTATTGAACTGCAAAAGAAGGGAAATAGTCAGTCAATGCACATGTAAGGTTCTCGTACATTTAACACCAGCAGCACATAAAGATTGCAGTGCTTTGGTTAGTATTGCATTTGCATATAGAGGATGAAGATCACTTATGCAACAAAATAAACGAAAAATCATGCCCTTTCAAGTGATTAGTTATAGTGTCTCCATGATCATTATAATTCTACCAAATTAGATTAACTGATATGCTTATTTACATATTAGAGGAGCAAATCATTATAATTATACCAAATTAGATTAAATGATAATCATATTTACAAATTAGAGCAAAATAAATGATAAAATACATGTTAGAAGCATTGTTTGGAAATAGATTTTAACATTATATATATAGATACTTGTTCTCTATCGGAATGTAGTTGCATACTCAATCAATAAGTCAAAATTTAAATGCACAAGCTTCTCTCTCTCTTTTTTTATTTTTATTTTGACTGAGGTGCACATACTTATCATAACTCATAGGTATACATTACTCCATAGGTGGTGGGATGTAGGATATGATAGAAATTTTGGCAATTGTTTCTTCTCAAGACAAATCATACTTCATAGTTGGATCACATTTACAATTTTCTAGATTTCACTATGAATATAATTTTAAATGGTATCATTGAAGCATCATGCTTTTTGCATGTTCTTGGAAGAGAAGGAGCAACAAAATAATCAGCAAGATATATAGTTTTTTCCATACAGCAGATAGTAATTGTGCACTGCGAAACCATGACAACTCATCATCCCGCACAATTTGAATTCTGGATTGAAAGCTCTTCTCCCATGCATAACATCTGAAATATTTCATTATAGACTCAAAACAATCACTTGAAATGACATGACACTGAAAATATAAAAGCAATTCTTCTTAAACTTAAACCATACTTCACAGCATCCATGGCAGCCAAGATTTCATTCATGAGGCTAACTCTTTTGTCTGTCCTATGCAATCCTTCCTTAGTTAGCTTTCTCATCTTGCTCATCAAAATTGTCTATCGCATAAAAAGATTAAAAGGAATGAAAATCAATTTGGATGAAATGAAAATGGGTCACTTAACTAAATTAATTGCACAATTCTATCAAACTACAGAAGTAATGATACTTCTAAAATCTAATGACTTGATACAACAACTCTGAGCATATAATACACAATTTACCTATGGATGTTAACTAAATTTTGTAACTTGTGCTGGAGTTAGAAAAGGTAACTTCTGATTTCATGTTTTGACTCAAAATATCTTTTCAGGCATAAAAAGACAGCAACTTGAAGTGATATGCATTGTAATATTACCAAACATATTAGTAACTTACAAAATTTACTTGTGGACTTGATTTACAATTGATAAATTAAAGTAACCCCGCACCTTGCAAATTGCAAGTCAATCTTTTAGTACAGTGGAAATTTTCCTTCCATATGTGAGGTGAAACGCTCATATAAGGAAGGAAGAGGGGCAAATGTTATATCCAAAATTTAGTTAGGCCCAATAAATTTGTTTAAATGTATAGGAGGCATGCTAATTGGAAACTCTCATAACAAGAAAAACAGTTATAAGAGATAAGCATGTGGACCGATTTTCCCAACAACCTGGAAGAGAGTGGAGACTAATGAAGTGTGATAATAACAGGAATTGACAACATAGAGAATTACAAGACAGTGTGGATGGTCGGAAAAAGAACGTGGAGCATTGAAAAGAACGTAACGAGACAATAAGGTATTAATACAAGTTGAAGTAGAGGAAAAACACATCAATCAACACGTTAACAACACAACAATCAACTTGCAAACTGCAAACAGCTCTCGGAGCTCTTTCTCCCAAGTTTCAGGACACCTGAAGCTTGTTATGCTATAGCTGTAGGCAATAACACCATAGGCTGATAGATAGATTTGTATGTTATAGTTTGGTTACTCGGGTTCTACTTTGTAAATTAAAAGTGTCTGTAAGCTCTTAAACAATCTTCTAGTACTCAATTCTTGCATGAATATCATGTCTGAAGGAAGAGTCCAGGTTTGTAAACAAAATTTCTCACCAATGAAAATAAGTTCCCTTTCTAGTCTTGAGTGTTATTAAAGTTGCAATCTCACTTTTGTTACTTGTACGTTGTTTGATTCCAAAATTAGTAGCATAAGCATATTATTTATTGCCATAAAGTCTGGAGAGTATAGTCATCGGTTTAGAGATCATCTTTATTATACACACACAACAGAAAAAAGTCATGTTGGTGGTACAAAAATGGTGTAATTAAGCCTTCAATTGTATGAGGTGTTGGGTACCACACCATTGTTGCTTATTTTTAAGAGTTGATGTGGCACAATTATATTGCCATGGTTTAACCAGCCTGAGTCAGGCGGTTATGGAGGTTTTTGGATGATTCGATCAAACCAGTCTTTAATGGTTCTTGTAGGGAAAATTATAAGTTAATCTATTCCCTCAACCTAGACCATTCTAGATCTAATTCACCTATTAAACTAGCAGGTCCAGTTTAGTTCTAATAACACTAGTACACCCAACAAACCAACAAGCCATTAAAGAATATTCTAGTGTGCCTACGTAACTTGAAAGCTAAGCCATCTATTCACACCTTAAATAGACCTTGCCATATGAGGAGACCTTCATGCACACAAAAAAGCTACTCTATAAGTTATGAGCACATCAATTAACATTTTAGAGTGCTTGAAAATTTTATTTTTATTGATATTAAATAAATTATGGTTGATTTGAATGACGTTAAAAGATCAATACAATAGACCCCATCTAGTTTGAGATTGAGGGACACTTGTTTGTTGTGTCAATATTAAAACAATATAAAGGAATAGCACACATATTGTATATTATAAAACTAATTAACTAAGACAAGCAAATGTTGATTCTAAGAATCAAAACACTAAATTTAGCAAAGGGAAGAATATTTCTTACTTGTGTGGGGACCATGAGAACAAGCATTAGCGAGCCAAAAAGTGAAGCAACACCTAATTGTTGGTAAAGAAGAACCATGGAGATGGTGATACGAAATGGAGCAGACCACAATCCATGAAGTTGTTGGCATATTTGCTACACAATACAATGGCAGTGCATTTTAGACCTTAATAAACAATGGAAAAAGATCGAATATTGGAGAGGAAAGGTAAAAATAAAAATAGGATAAATGGCTTGATGTGTCCATGTATAATTAAAAAGGTCTCCAATATTATCTCTTTTATCCTTGTATAGGACTCACATTCTTTAATATGTTCCTTTAAATTTTGCCATCTAAATTGATAAATGTGTATTTTTTTGGTTTCAAAATTACCCTTGAGCAATACAAAGATGTACTATAAATAATTGAGAATGTAGGGACATGTTGGAGATTTCTCCAACTATATAACTTGTAAAATTAATTTTTTAATTAGCAAATTGATTCATTAATTTTAGGGGAAGATAAAGGGATGTTAGAGAGTCATGTAATTTAAAACAACTCAAAACATAGTAGTTGTTTTTTTTATAGAATAATTATAGTAGTTATTGATTAATATATTAAATGTCCAACTATAATAAAATTCTTATATTCCTTTTAAAAATTAATTATTTCATAATTCACAACCTAAAAAACAATGGTTATCTCCCTCTTCCCTTGGAAATTCATTGTTACATATAACTCCCAAAGCCAAGATTCGAGAACAAGCCAATCACACATAGGAAGGACAAAAATGTTGGCCGCCTCCCTCCTCCCCAAGTTTTTTAAAATGAAAAAATTAAGTTTTTTTTAACAAACTTCATTTTAAACAAAATTAAGAACTCAAAATATTTATAATGTTTTAGAAATTAAGAATTAGTTTTTAGGAAAAACTACAGTTCTTGAAAATGTTTTAAGAAATAAAAGAAAATGTGAAAATTGCTCAAACATTAAAAAATATCACAATAAAACAATTAAAAAAAAGTAAGGACATGATGAAGACTTCCTAATTATACAAGGACAAGGTCATTTGGATAGGATATCAATAAGTATTTATGATATACAAAAATTATTTTATTGCCATTATGATTTCTCTTCAAATTCATATAATATATAATGTTCCAAGTAGACACTCACTCTAATGAATAATTAATTCTCTTTTCTCATGACATGAGTCACTAAATGCATATTAATAGTTCTTTATAAAGAGCATACCTGAAGTGCATTGGCATCTGTTGTGATCATATTTGTTATTTTACCTGATGGAAAGTTCTTTCGACCCTTATGAGTTAGTTTCAAGGATTTACGAAATATAGCAGCCACCTGCAATTGGAAAAGGCTACTGTAAAAATAGCTAACTCATCCAGAAACAACAAAGCAAGAATTTGGATTTGGCGAACAACCAAAATTCCAAAGAAAAATGATGCTGAAGGATATATTTGAAAACAAGTTCACATACATCTAAATATTGATAAGAAAATAGTTTTACCAGAGTTGACCTCAGCTGAAAACCAACACGCATAACATTCTGGAAAAACTGAGATTCACAAAGCGCACCAAACAACTGAACCATGTAAATCAACCAATTAATCCAAAAACTACATTCTATTGGCAAATATACATAGTATAATAAATTTAGCCAAACAAGAAGAAACACGGTTAGGAGAATAATGGGAGTGGCTAGCCACATAGTCTAGCAACATTTAGATACATGAAGAATTGCTTGATTTTATTTGTCACAACATTAAACATTACAGTGGCTAGTTATACTATGTTACAAGGAAAATTACGAGTGGCTAAGACTTCTTAAGTTTTTGGACTCGATGAACAAGTAACATTACCTTGACGATCATATGATCAAGTGATACTCAGCTACCAAAGGAGAAAATATTGAAATAAAGCAACAAAAAAATATTTAAATTAAGGAAAAAAGATCAAGAAAACAATTTAAAAAAACAACAATAAAGCTAGAATAAATAAGTTTAATGTTTTAAGCAACAATTGATATGACAGTTTTGCTACAAAATCAGCTACACTTCATATTTATATACTCAAAGTCATATAACAAACACTCTATAAAAGGAATATAAATCCTCCAAAACTACTTGATTTTTAAATTTATAACTTTCACTATCAGTTAGCTTCACTATCAACAATCCCAAATACAAGTGTAACCTGCAGTTGAACATTTTGCGAGTACTAAAGGCTTCTCAATTATCATTAACAGTAGTTAAATGCTTAAAACACTATTATATCAACTAGAAAATCCCCAAATAAAACCTAACCAAATATGTGCAATTAAATGATGAAATATGTAAACTGAGTTGCTTGAATGTTAATACATACAATGGAATATATTATGTATGCCATAAGATCAAGCTAAGGAAATAAAACAGATAACATCATACGAACAGTGAAATTAAACAGATGAAGGTAGAGAAAAATGTTTATACATATTCAATCTGTTTCATATAAAAATGAAATTGAAAGAATAGATGAGTTCGAATTCATACCACCCCAAGGAAAATTATGAAGGCATAGATATAACCAATCCAAGCTGGATCACCTCGTTGCATTGCCTGCATGTAGTGGAACAATTACAAATTTGGCAGCATAAGCACGATGTGTAAGAGATTTGAATTGTGCTACATATCAAATTTGAGTTACTCAATTGAACTATTTCTATCATAGGAAAAATGCTATTCAATAGAGCAATTATTGAAGCATAGAAAAAATAATCTTTGACTAAATGTTGAGAGACATTTGGTGCAATCAAGAAAGCACATAAAAAGAATATAGATTATTATTAGTATTATCAAAATCCTTCTGTATGAAATTTAAATAAATTCTTACCAAACATGAAACGCTAGCTAACAACAAAATCGATGTCATGCATTATATAAAACAAGGCTTTAACAATAAAAAAACAGACCTGCAAGAGGTGGCTCAATACAATAGGTCCCACAAATTGAGAAAGATCATGGCCAATCTACAAGTAAAAATAAAAAGGTATAAGCCCCACATGACTTGTGACATTAGTAGAGAGTTCCTAAAGTCCACTTTGTTTGGTTTCAGTCTAGAACATCAGTTTGGATTGAAATTGTTACAATAGCAGAGAGAAAATATTGCAGGGTCCATAACAAATAAAGGTTGAAATTGAGAGTATTCCCTACAATTTAACAGTTGAGGCAACAATTTTGATATATATTATGAGTCGAGCAATAATATCCCAACATGCAATAGGAAAATAAAACTAAAAAGCTCAAGCTTCCAAGTTCACCAAATTCAAACTATAAGATAGAAAAAGTAAGGATGTTAATTTATTGAGAGATTAAACAAGTTAAAGCAATCCTAGGAACATGTACCTTAAAAAATCCTCCCAACCAAAACCTACAGAAAATGAGAGATGAAAATGAATAAAATGCGATTAATATATATTGGTAATAGTAAAAGAAAATATTTACTACAATAAGCTAAATAGTAGAAACATCTCGTGCATTGTAAGTAATTTTACAACACTCCTGATATGTTTTTCTTATTTAAACCTATAAACTATAGGATGTTTTCATTTGTAATTCTTCTCTTAGATTTATCAATTTTAGTTTTTAAATACCGTGTATATGCCATCTGTTTTTCTCATAAATCATTAATAAAATCATAAGAATTATAAGGGTTGATTTCTTGATGATACTTTGATCATAATGTTGTTGGAGGGTGATTTCTTGATGATTTTTTTATCATTTTCTTTTATGATTTTGGAAAAAATTATAGGAAAACAAGTGGAACTCAGATTCTAAGTGATGGATAAATGGACAGAATCTAACATAAAGGTTCTAAATCAAAACACCTTATAATTTAAGAGTTGAAATAAGGGAAAACAATTGTTAAAGGGTCTCAATCAAACAAAAAACATATAATTCAGGAGGTTTTACGAAGGATAAAGCCACCATGGTATGTTTAAAGTCCAAAAAGTATCAAAATGAAAGGGAATGAAACAACATGAGACTTGCAATTCAACCCATACCTTCCCCCAAGACTACTATTTAGTGCTCTTAAGAGACGTGGCTTTGGCCTTTTAAATTCTTCAACCCAACAAGTCTGGAACCTGCAATAGCTGAAAACATTTAGGAAAAAAGGGATACGAGGTTTCCCTTAAACTATGAAAGAGAAGAACGTGGTGCGTACTTTTTTATCAATGTCTCAGTCTGGTCCCATGTGTCTAACTTCCAAACATCCTTTTCAGTAATAGGTCTTTTATGGCCTTGCTTCATGAGTGGAGTCAACCATCCAAAAAATATTCCTTGCAGAGGGAAATGAATCAATTTATCTATAAGCATTTAAAAAATTAATGACTAACCAGCTTAGCAATCACTGAAACCACACTTTTGATCTCTAGCCAACATGCAGTTCATTACTTTTTCTGTCATAAGCAACCGCTTGAGAAATAGAAGCAAGAATTTTGAGATCTCTTGGCATTGAGAACAATGAATAATGAACTACTTACTAGAAAATAAGTTGGCGTGCCTCTCAGGACATAATTGCTCTCTTCCAGGAAGTGCTTCATATTCACAATTATCAAGAGACTCGGATTCCATCATAACATAATCTGGATAAGGATCCAAATTGGGAATATAAACAAGTAGAAGAATCCCAAGCAAAACCTGCAACAAAAGTAGCCACACGGCAAAATATGACTGAGGTGTTTGTCATTTTTGGGAATGATTAAGAATTTGGTCAAGCTAATGAAACAAAATTGAACTTTTATGCCAAGAATTAGTGTTGATGTCATCGGTGTATTCTAAACAACTCAATCATTTTGGTATCAATCTGTAACATCCAGGATGTTGTGGTGGCCTGTGGAAAAAAAGTGGATTCAATCAAGGCTTAAGAACCTGCCAGGCAGTTCGAGTAAGAAATTGTATCTATTGGCTGTTTAGCATCAGGATAAGCCTAGAGGTTCCAACAGGCTCCATCCTATCATCTAAAGATGCCAATATCCATGGCATTGTCCACTCCCCACCTTTACCAACTTAAGAAAATCCCAACAAAGATATGTTAATGAGTATCAAAACATCCAAAACAAAGCAGCTTTCATGTCATTCTCACAAAACTTTAAAAATTCTCCCTGGAATGTTGTTGTTAGGTGCTTAATTTAAAAATGTTGTTGATTTGGTTTATAAGGCCAAGCCAGGCTAGGCTCAAGTTGTAATGTCCTCCAAGGCCATGGAAAGTGACTTCAGTTTTGATAGACTGAAGAAGAGTCAAAATTTGTACAAAAAACAGCTAGAGATGTTCACCTTAGCATAAGCATTTACCAACCCTGATTGAAGGCTATTGAATGGATGATAGGTCAAAGTAGCATGAAGAAAGATGAGAGAATTAAAAGAGCTGATATACCCTATAATCTTTATATTATAGAGAAATAAAAGGCCACAAACCTGGCAGAAAACCGTGCTGATATACATATACAATGTAAATCTGCATTCGCAAAAGAACTGTAGTTTAGTGTTGCCTCCAACATAAATTGAATGAACAGCAGAAAATAATACTGTTAATCCTGCAAGCATCCTTATCTAGAATAACCATGAAATCTATATTAGTCATGCCCATCCAACCTCATTGCAAATTGCATTTATGCGATAAACTTGCTTCTTGAGGCTTGTACAGCAGGATTACCTATTCTCACCAACAAATAGTTTATTTCTGCAAATGTTTTTTAGCCTGAATTGCACAATGTCTTGACTTGCATGTGGATTGGATTGTATCAGAGTCCACTGACAGATTGTTCATTGGAATTAAAAATTCAGGAATTTAATCCCCACCCCACCCTTCCCTCTTTTTATAAATAAGATGGCAGGACACTTCTCCTGTTAAAAAATTCAGCTTCTAAAATTTTCCTTTTCTTATTCTCAATTGTGACAAGTTTGGCAGAAGCCCAGATTGTAATTATGGTCACCATTACTATCTTTCTATTTTATTTCCCCTGAAGCCTACTATATAATTTAGCATCACTCATTTTATCAACTAAGTAATTACAATAATGTTCTCCAGCCAATAGTACAACATTGCTATCTTTTTATTTGATGGGGCTGTTGCACAGAAAAAAAAAAAAAACCTTGCTCACATTAAATGGCACTCCAACCTGCTGGAAAAATACACGAAAATAGAACATGGTTGAGTTAATTTATTATGTCAGGAAATGGAAGAATGACTAACCTACTGTAGTAATCACTCACTGACAGTATGAGATTGAGCATTGCCGCTTCCCCTACCAACACATAAATGACTCCAAACCGCACATACCATCGAAACTGTCGAATGTATATTTTTGTTTCCAAACCAATCATGGTAAGAGTGGAGCACCAGGCAAGGGCCTCAACAATCAAGGAGACCAGCTGCAAAGGACAGAAAATCCACTAAGAAGCCAGTAACAGGATTGTCAGAAGAACAAGTTAAATACAGATTTTTTTGAAAAACAAAAGAAAAGAAAGACAGCCAGCAAATGCTGATTTAGAAATATGGTTTATCTTTGACAGAAACTTTAGAAGTCTAAATTAACGAGAAATTAAGTTCATGTACCTCGAAGGGAGAAAGGGAAGTCTGGCCATCCAGATTGAAGATTGAGACATCCATAAACAACCTTAATAAAGGCTGAACTGTGCAGTAAGCAGCCAAAAAACCCAGCATGTAATTATAGTAATTTGTCCCGAGACAGTATTTTTGAACTTTGGTATTGTTGTCAATAATCAACCATATTCGATACAAGCACAGACCAAGAAGAACCAGATGAGAAATGCAAATGACTAGGGAGTCAATGGCACAGGGAGTGTAAGCACCAAATGCATTATCCACTTCTTTTGCCCAAACCCCATTTGACACAGGTCGACAATACCAAACCAATGCCTCCAAACCCATCTTCCCACCTCCCTAAGCAAACCAAAACTGCTTGCTTTACCTACAGTTGATCAAACAGAGAGAGGAAAACAGAAGAAAAACATAACAAAATGAGTAACAGAACACATCGCTAAGGAGAACAGCAAGTACAAATAGTACTGAAAGAAATCTCTAACATTAACAAGTTTAAATGATAGAATGGTCAGCTTGCTTGTTCTGACACTCCTACTGGTCCTTTGCAGAACGAATGATATCTGAGCGTGTTGATTAACGTCAGAAACATAAACTAGAGCTAGGAGTGTTGCTTTTTCATTTTCAGGATAGTCGTTTATTTGCTTAATTTAATAAGGAGTATATAGTTTTTTTTTTTTTTTGGATAAGGTTTATAATATATAGTATTCATGGAAATACAAACGACAAATGGAAATCTATAAAGGTAATTCAATGGGTTAGGTTTTAAATTTAATTTTTAATGATTATAAGTTTGAGTGCTGGTTTATATAATCATTACTTTTTTTAAAGGTAAAATTAATCATGTTATATACAAGTTGTTTGAACATCCAAGTTAAAAAAAAAAAAAATCCATAATAGCAAGCGTCACGGCTTACTTGACTGGCACTCCCTTCTTACTCTTATTCTTATTTATGAACGAGTGAGTGAGTAGCAGGCATCCATACAACTAATTTCCAAAGCTGGTGTTGCATTTGGAAGCATATACTTTTACATTAATGAAGTCAGTGATTAATTGTAAATTAAAATGCCACCTATGGCGGGGAGGGGATTTTGTAAGCCTCGGATAATTTATTTCCACCCTTATTTTGTCTCTTCTGTTGCTTGATCTAGCTGGGTATATTTGAAAGTATGGTTAAAAGTAAATTACTTTTCAAAATAATATATTATCCAAAAGCATACTTAGTTACTTTGCTTACATCTCTGTTCTTATCCAATAATCTGAGACTTTGAGTATATATTGTTTTTTTATTATTATTTTGATGTGATGATATTAAAAATAAATTTTAAAATATAAAAAATTATATTATTTTAATATATTTTTAAATTAAAAAATATTTATCATAATTTTTAACAAGCTTTTATCAACCCACAACAAACGGACTCACCATTCAAAAGCGACCTTCAAAATCCATTGCAATTTCATGAAGTATCAGAATTAAATTATGAAGAACAACACTTCCAAAACTGATTTAAAGTTTGTTCACAAGTGTGGAAATAATTATAGTTTAAATTATTTTTTATTAAAAAATATATCAAAATAATTTAAAAATAAAAAAAAATATAATTTTAAATAAAACAAATTAAATTTTTTGAAAATATTATTTCAGTTATATTTCCAAATATTATTTGATATGATTATATTTTTAAAAAAATTATTTTTTATATTTTTTAATTATTTTAATGTATTAATATTAAAAATAAATTTTAAAAATAAAAAAATATATTATTTGAATATATTTTTAAATAAAAATAATTCAAAGAACAACTACAAACAACCAACCTATTAGAACTTTTATCAAACACATTAAAGGCACACAATTTCTTATAGCGACACAGCAACAACGAAGAACAAATCTTTGAGAGAGAAAAACCCCAGTTTAAAACAAGATTAAAAACTCACCTTCGAGATCAGGAGGATACCCATGGTAAACGTAGCAAGTATCTTTTTGCTAGCCAGAGCCAAACAGAAGCGATCAACATTCAACACAAAGAATTCCCCCATGAACTTAGCCATCTGCAGACTCAACATGCCACTTTGCCTTTGGGCAACAAATTCATGAAGAAGAAGAAGATATTAAGAAAAACGAACAAAGAGTAGCTTAATCATGTTAAGGCTTCACCTTAACAAAGCTAAAGAGCTTAAAAATCGAAGAGAGAATTAGAAGAAGAAAAGAAATCGAGGGAGAAGTAGAAGAAAGAGAGGGAGATTGAAACTGTAACCGCAGAATTTATTCTTTCATTACCTGCCTTACAAGTTCTTCGAACTCTAGCCTCCTAACCATCTCAACTGACTATAACTAACAATTAACAGCTCTGACCAGCTAACCACCGTAACTAGCTGACTTTCATCACACGCCCTTTTTTATATTTACACTTGCGAAATAATTTATTTTTTCAAGAGAAAAATTTCATCTTTTTTCTTGCATCATCAGCATACAAAAGGAGGAGGTGAAAGAGAGAAGTAGAACCTGCCGTAGTCGTCCAATGCATTAGCGGGCGTCTGTTTGAATGAACTCTTGATCGATCACAATAATTGGAATGTACGCGATCTTTGGCCAAAACACTTAACTTATACTACACATTTCTTTTCTTCAAAAAAAAATATTTTGAATTATTCTATTATATACTTCTAACTTAAGATTATTTTAACTCCTTTTATTTATAAATTATCTATGAAATAGTTTTTAAATTAAAACCTAAAGTCGCATTCCATGAGCTCAAGATTATAATAATTACTTGCTTATTAGAGAGAGGTTCGTGGTTTTTATAACCTTTTTATAGCTAATTAGCACGTTGAGCAAATTTATTTTTTAAATTAATAATTTTCACTCTAAGATAAAGATAATAGTTGTGCATGTAGCATGCACAACCTATAGTTCACAACATATAGTTGTTGCAAAGGTTTTATCATTTTATTTTGTTTGGCTAGGTGTTTTTTTTTTTTTTGGAGAGTAATAATGTAGATTATTTAGCTAAAAATTTAAAATGAATTTTACTATAAGTTGCATATTTACTACATGTGCAATTATTGTTTATGAGATATAATGAAAATTATTTTCTCATTGGAAAATAATTTTATCTACAGTGTTAATGTGCGGAATAAACTCACCTTTTTTTTTACAGTGTTAATGTGCGGAATAAACTCACCTTTTTTTTTTTTTATCATCATCAACTACAATAACAACAATAAAGGGTAAAATTACCCTTAAAAAAATACTTAAAATAAATTCTAATTTCTTTAAAAGAAAAACCTCCTTTCGATAGGTAGTTATAAATACAGTCAGTACAAAATTGTTAGTGACATCTAGTTCTTCCTCTTTAGCTAATTTTTTTTTTCCAGACTATGCAAATCCAAAATGCTCCCCAATTCCAGTCCAAGCCCTGGACAGAAGCTTTATATATATATATATATATATATATATATATATATATATATATATATATATCCCACTTAACAAATCTTAAAATTATTTAGCTGAGATTTGAAATTAGCATTTTAAAATTTAAAGAATCGGAACACATTCTATCTTATATTGAAAAATATATCTCAAACCTTTGTAAATCAATCACATCTTATTTTTAGTTTATCATATAACAATGTATATTTAAATACAATAAAAAATAAGTTTACTTCTTTTTAATTTATCTTATGTAAATGTATGTTTACATACATTACAAATTAATACATAAATTAGTTATTCTTTATAATAATTTTAACATGTACTGTCAATTTTAACTACACTTTTAAACAAACACTTATAACTTATTATTTATTAAAATTATTTTGAACTATAATTTTAACCAAACATCTATTTAAATCAAATATACTACAATAAAAAGTGATTTTTGAAAACCAATTTTTTTAAAAAAAATTTAACCACAAAAAACTACCATAAAAACAAACTCACCTTTACATAAGATGAGCATATGTTTAAAAATTGTTTAATTATATTACGTTTTGACCGATACACCACCAAAGTCGTTGTAGTATAGTGGTGAGTATTCCCGCCTGTCACGCGGGTGACCCGGGTTCGATCCCCGGCAACGGCGCTTTTCTTTTTAATCTTAATCGCCTCTTCTTGATTACTTCTATTAAAGCCTAACGAAGTAATAAACCTTCATTATTAACAGTCATCATACGGCTTTTTTTTTTTTTTTTGGTATAGAAGAATTTATTTTTTTGCTAATTTGTTAACATAGTCTTCTTTTTTTTATTCAAGGGATCTCTCTCATTTATTTATTTTCCTTAAATTACTTGAAATAATAAATACTTGATAATTTGTTTTTCATTTTAATACATAATCCCCCCCCTCTCTCTCTATGTGGTAAAGTTTTAAATATGTTTTGAGTGGAGAAAATATTTGAGTTTTAGATAATAACTCGAAAATCCACTTGCTAATCAAAGCTAAATCTTAAAAAAATAATTGACTAGTAATTATATATGTGATTGCGTGCCCATTTTAAAGAGCAAATTGAACATTATTTACATCTTTGAAAGTCAGAATCCTCAAAATCCTTCTGCAAGTCAATTAATTAGGGTAAGTAGTTAAAACTAAATCTAAATATTTATTAGTAGAAATCTATGATTTTGGTTTAAGTATTTTTATTTGATGAAAATCTCATGATGTTAACTGGAAAAAAATATTTGAATTTATTAACAAGCTAGTTATAAGATTTGGTTTGATTTAAAATATCAATTCAATAGCCTTCAATAGGTAAACTAGACCGGTTTACATTAATAAAAAAAATCTAGTATTTTTATTAAAATAATATATATATATATATTTTAATAAATCCAAACTACTTCAATAAATTTACTAATTTTACAATTTAATCTATTCGCCTCATAATTCTCAGTCTTATAACTATGAACAAGAATTAAAAATTTGTTTGGATTGTATAATTATTTCAATCACTTTATGGCATCTCTCTCTAAACAGGAAACGTAAGCTTTAAAATTTAGACACTCATGTCATGATTTCACTGTTGTCTATTTAATACAATATACAATCCTTGAAATTTATGGAATTGTTAAAATTTATACAGTACACATTACTTTACATTATTAATTAATTTTAATTACAAGAAAAGGTAAAGATAATAAGATTTAAATTTTTAATTGCTTGGTCAACAACTTTATACCATATCAAATTATTATTTCAATTCAAAAATTTAAATTACTAAATGAAATCTTAAGATATGATTTATATTATTATGTAACCTATAATATAAAATAGATTATAGAAGGGCTTATCCTCTTTATTTTTATTCTTATTTAATACTAATTTACTTGATAAAAAAACATGGCGATATGATTTCATGTTTAATTTGATGAATATGTTTGTATATTATAGAAAAGTGATTGTTTAATAAGGAAATACCTAATTTTGCTTCTAAGACAAAAAGACAAAGAAGAGACTAATTAATTTGTACAGGTGGAAAGACTAATTAATCAGAACACTTTGTATAGGAGGAAACATTAATTAATCAATAATAAATTACAAACTGGAACTCTTTCTGGCTTGCCAATATCATGCAGTGGTCCGAAAACCCTAATACCAGCCTAGTTCCTCAAGTTCAGATCAATGCTAAATTCCCCTGATATGGGATTGACTGTGATAACTAATACAATATGGGAGGATTTCAATTGTACATCAAAAGTTTATGTAGCAGAGGTTCTCTTTACTTTCAGCAGTCCCATCTGAAATTTGCTACTGGATGATCACTCAAAATCGAGCTACCAGCTTTCTCTGTTGAGGTGCAGACTAGACTCATTTCTTAGAACATCGAATTTCCGATTGTTCCCTAAAATTTCAAATCATCCCAATCAAGGGATTCGTTTTCATAATCATATTGTTGATGCCTACCGCGTGACAACCTACCCATTACAGCCAAACCTGAAACAATCCGGCCATGTTGAATCAGAAAGTGTAGGCAAAACCACTTCTACCTGATCGTCAAAATTCACTAAAAAAAGAAAAACCACGGTTGTTGTAATGCATCAACTTCTACCACAACTACAATGCTTGTGCACGCATGCAAGTAATCAGTGAACGTATGTTTAGTGTATGCACACAGGAAAACTGTGGCTGTACCTTCAATCATTCTGTAGAAAGCTGACCACCATCCATCTTGGGGAACTTGGCTCTGTTGCAGTGTATCACATATCGCTTCGTCATACTTCCCCACCAGGACATCCTGCAGCCTTACAACTGCATCTTTCGTTTTCCTGAGGATGCTGTCCTCGTCTCCAACATCCAACATTGGAAGACCATTCTCTGAAGAAGCGAGACTAACAACCAGGGCGAGTTGGGCAGCTGCAGCCCATCTTGAAGAGTCTATCCATCTATGATCATTCTTCCTTTTACTCAACTTATTCTCTTTACTTTCAAGCACCAGGCTATACAAGTATTGAGCATTTGCTGGACCTGTACTTTGAACCATCCTAGAGAATGCGCTTCCTTTGTTTGGTAGTAGCAGTTCCTCCGGGGTGCCATGTTCTAAGACCTGAAAGGTTGAAGATTCTAACATGAGTTAAACAAAGGATCACTACATGACATACTGGAATCATAAAAAAATTGTGAATGAAGTTGGTTAGTATGAAAATTCTTGATGATCCCTGCTTCTTTCTTTTTTTACATTAATCTTTTCAGGATTGTGTTCAATAAACTCAGTTTTCCAAGAAAGAAGGAAACAGGGAACAACTTCCTCGCAAACATAATTTGAGAGAATACCTGACCAGCCTCAAGCACAAGAATTCTGTCGCAGTCAATAATGGTATTTAGTCTGTGAGCGATGACTAGCATTGTGCAGGATCTGAATTCTTCTCGAATGGTTTTCTGGATAAGAGCATCGGTTCTAACATCAACAGAAGCAGTAGCTTCATCAAGAACAAGAATCTTAGATCTTCGCAGCAGCGCTCGTGCGAGACTTAGTAGTTGTCTCTGTCCAACACTAAAATTCTCCCCTCCCTCAAAAACCTTAGAAACCAAAACAAATCAACTTTACAGTTTGCTTTACCCGATAATCAACTTAATGTTGTGCACATCTGAAAAAAATATGTATTAAAAACATTTCTTTGACTTTAGATCAGCTTTAATGAAAATCGATGCCATAGTTTTTTAGTAGAATGTTTGCAGTGGAGCACTATTTCCACCCATATGTGTGCTTCATATTAGTTTTTGTCACACATTTTTAACAATGTTTTTAAAATATATGAATAGCTAACACAGTTTGACTGATTAAGATTCACTGACAGAAGGTAGTTTGATAAAAGGTAATCTAAGTCCATACCTCAGCATCCAGACCAAAAGAATTATTTCTAATGGCATCCTTTAAATGTGCCCTCTCCAAAGCCTCCCATAGGTCAGCATCATTGTGTTCACTAAATGGATCGAGATTAAATCGCACAGTTCCTATAAGAAAACGAAAGACAATTAGAATGAAACAAGTGTTAAGATTAATCACCACGGTGGCTTTAGCTTGGCTATGGTTTCTCAATCAAATCTCAAGTATTCTTGGTTAGCAAGCTTTCAAGTGGAAAACAAAATCAAAACAGAGTAAGAGCATAAATCATCTCAACTCATCCAAAAGACAGTATCAGATGTCAACATAAGAAAAGAAGTTGAAGAAGTTGAACTAGAAAAATCCAGTTTTCAGTTTCTCTTGACAGTACCTGAGAAGAGAACTGGTGATTGGGGTATGATACTGAGAATTTTCCGCAAATCTGTGAGTCCAAACTTAGCAACGTCACAACCATCAATGGTGATTTCTCCTCTTTCCAGTTCTACAATACGGAACAGTGCATTTAGCATGCTAGATTTCCCTGCTCCTGTTCTTCCAACTATTCCTAGCTTTTCACTAGGAGAGACTTCAAAGGACAAATGATGCAAGACTGGAGGAAGCTCGGGTCTGTAACGCAGAACAACATCCCTGAATTTAATTGAACCTGAAGAAGGCCAAGCAGGAGGAGGACGATTGGTCTCGACAATGGCAGGAGCTTCGGATGGTAAATCCATGTATGTGCCAACACGCTCAACAGAGTTTAAGCTATTTTCAGCTCTACTAGCTTGTCTTAGAACATTACTCAACAAATCAGTGATGTTCAAAGTATAACTAAGTAGTAGACCCATTACAGATGCAAATTCCACATGATTTTCTGTTCTTCCATTCCCCAAAACTGCAAATGTTGCTATCAACCAAATCATGATCCCTCCTAGTGTTACCAACCTTATGGTGAGCCAGCGATTTGAACTCATATTTACAAGAGTGAACCTGATATTATTGTCCATAGACTTTCCATTGATGATTGCCATCCAATCATATGCTTTATATGCACGAATACTTGACAAACCATTTAACGCTTCTCCAAATTGTGCATAAACCGGAGACCTGGTAATGGAATCCAGACGTTTCACTTCACGGGAAGTGCTCTGTACAATACAGTACAAGAACATAGTTATTAGAGCTTGTAGATACAATACTGACAAGATGAATTAACTAGCATAAAAATGTCAATTCAACATTAATGGATATATATGATTGCAGAAACATTAATGGATATATATGATTGAAGCTCAAAAAGATAACTCTTACATGTGGAACTGATAAAAACAACAACAATAACTTGATACGTGAAAGAAACCACTCGTAGAGCATCCCAACCAAGATACTAAAGTTACATTCATTGCAAAAGGCATACCAGTTTCCAAACAACAACAACAACAACTAGGGATTTCTCATCATACCTGATAATATAGATAGGCTGAATAAAACAAGATCAGAAGTGGCATAATGGCCCACAATGATATTGTGCTCACAATGCCTATCAGCACAAAAGTTGAAAACAGCTGCCAGGCTTGGTTTAGAAAATTGTTGGCAAAATTGGCAACGTTACGATCTATTTCACCTAGATCCTTCGCAAACCTATTGATTATTCTCCCAGATGGGTTCGTGTGGAAAAATAGCATGGGAGCTCGTAGGATAGAGTCTAGCATGGCATCATGAAGTCTTTTAGCTGCATGTAGACTTGAACTGATTAACCAATAAGAGTTCACTAGAGTCACAATCACCTGAACCAGAAATATGAAGTAAGACTCTAATGACCATAGCAATTACATAAATTCTAAAGTTTCTTCCTCACTGCTTCTCTTTTTTGTTTCAACATCTGTTATTCTATGTTAAAAAACAACTGCAAATAAAAGAAAGTAGAATGGATTAAGATATTGATGCCAACTATGGTTGTGAACAAACCTGACCAAATGATAGAAGTGCATACACGAAAATGTAGTATCCTGGCTTATAACTCTCCAAAGTGCTTTGATTAGTCCAAAAACTCAACCATGTACTTCTTGAAACTCGAAGAACTTCAGTTAATAAGTAGCATAAAAAGATGATCAAAACCACCCATATGCCTCCTAATGCATTGTTATACCTGCAAATGGACATAAAAATGTCAAGTACAAGAGCAACAAAATTCTCTTCAAATGTTTCATGTTTATGATTATCATACATGCTATTGAAAACTAGGAAATATTAATGCATTCACGTTATAGAACGGCCATTAGTTGAAAAAATGTTTCTACCACTGGTTTTAAGTGCTTGTTGGAGAGCTAAAAACTACAAAGACACTGTATAAAATGAGAACATCTACAATAAGTAGTTGGTATCCAATGGGCATTAAATGGTTTTGCATCCAAAATATATGCATTTGAGCATCACTAGTCTTCAGGATATCCAGTGCTACCTTGGCCACAATTGTGGTACAACAGTTAAAGACTAGGAAATATGTTTTCAACTTTGACCCGCATTGAAGTTTTCTTAGTAAATCAAAGAGGTTTACCCATGAACTTGGTTTGCATGCTTCGCTGCTATGAGCATCATATAAAAATATGTTGAATGTATTCAGAAAAGGGTCCTTATCCTAAGGCATTGTTTAGAAATTGCGCAAACAATCAAAGAAATAAAATATAGCAAGAATCTTAAATAAGCCCCCTAAATTACCTTGTCAAAACATTCCAACTGACAACACCTGTTTCACGTTCTTCTTGCTTGATAAGTACAGATTTCCCTCCTTTCACTTTCATTTTGGAACCTACTTTTTGTGGCAAATCATTTCCCCCATTAGCCACTGGTTTTGAGCTTTTGCAGTCCAAATTTTCACTGTTCTTTTCTTCCACTAGCTCTTCCATTTTCCCTGCATTTTCCATCAGCTTCTGGAACAACTTGCCATTTTTAGACAGTTCCTCAAAGGTTCCCTCCTCTTTAATCATACCTTCACTGAGAAGAATAATTTTATCCACTTGTGGAAGAAAATGTAGCTGGTTGGTGACAAGAACCCTGGTTTTTCCTTGCAACTCGTCCTTAATACAACTGTTGAAGACCTGTAAATTTGAGATTAGGCTAATATTTAGCTTAAACAGAAGCTTTTTAAGCTTGCTTTTAGAGCTTCGATGTGTAAAGCTAGCGATTGTCAAAGTCATGAAACACTAAAGTAATATGAAAAAGAAACAGAGAGAAATTCCCTCGAACTCATAACCTGGTCTTCAAGGAATAACATTGTTGGAATAAAGTTATTGAATGTTCACTTTGTATAAAGAAAGCTTAATAATAAAGAGTTGCTCATCACCGTGAACCATATCAAGCTCGCTATAAGATATATTTAGGTAGCACTAGTGATCAAATTAACTTTAATGTGAGCTTATAGTATTTAACTTGACCCAGTACCTGTCGACCGACATGAGCATCTAAAGCACTTAAAGGGTCATCGAATATGTATACATCTGAATTGGAGTAGACAGCCCTAGCCATGGAAACTCTTTGCTTCTGCCCTCCACTTATATTGACTCCTCTTTCACCTATCTCAGTGAGGTCATGGCCCTGAATAAACAATAATGAGGTAATCTTCTAAGAGATATTTCAAACAAAACAGAAGAATCAAGAGAGAGAAGAAAGGGATGCACTTAACTGGAAGCAAGTCGAGATCATGTTGTAATGCAGTTACATCAATAGCTTTCATATAGCGTGATGGTTCATATTCTGACCCAAATAATATGTTGTCACGCACCTATAAGAACATATTTTCAATGTCAAGAAGGTGCACAACATTAATGCAAAACCTGAGAAGATCCATGAAACTCGGCTTTGAAGCACAGAAGCACTACAAAGATACAAAATAAATGATAATTATGCAAGAGACCAAAATTAATTAACAAAGAAGAAACTAAGCTATAACTCACAGTAGCATTGAAGATCCATGAAACCTGAGGAACATATGCAACAGTCCCTCTTATAACAACACTTGCACCTTTCATAGGAGGCAGTTCTCCAAGCATTGCTGATATAAGAGATGTTTTTCCTTCTCCAGTCCCGCCAACAATTGCAATTAAGCTGCCAACTTGTATTTTTAAATTGATATCTGACAAAGTTGGCTTTTCTAGCTGGAAAAGGCATGAGATTCTAAGATTTCTTGAATAAGAAGCATGTCTGAGCGTTAAAATCAACAAGTAGACCACAAGAAATAATGTGGTGTTTATTTACCACCGCACTTCCTAACAATGTTTCTAGTATAATTCCTAATTTAACTATGTTTAGAATACAAAATTCCAATCAAGTGCAAATACAAAAGTTTCAAATAAATATCAAATTCAACTTCCATCAAACCACAAGACCAATTTCTTAGATGCTTAAGATTTAGAAGTTAACCTTTGAATCCCATAAAAAGTTCCCATTTTCAATTGAGATAGCTGGAATTCCAAGTTTAAGAGGCAGATTTGGTGCTAAAATTCTCTCTTGAGCTAAAAACAGTTCCTCCAAGCGTTGCAATGATATATTTGCATTTACAACCTATAGAACAAGTTACAGTTAGACATCTAAGAAAGAATACAGCCAATATGAGTAATCATACAACACGCAAGGGAGGCTAATTAGCTCTTGACTAAATAACATGAATTTTGTTGTAAACACATAATACAGCCACAGATTCATTGAAGAACATTATTATTTTGTCTTGAGATAGAATTATGCAAGAAAATAAAGCTAGTAATTTTTTCATTTAAAAAAGTTATTTATATCTCTCCAGCTAAGTTTTGGCATAATTATAAATATTTTGGTATGAACATTTTATCTTGGGATTTTGTTGATAGAAAAGTATTTTGTAGGATTTTTGGATAAAGACTTCTTTACAAGGGTTTTTAGTAACAATCCTCGCATGTTTAAAAAACAACAGGTTATAGATAAAGGATCAAATTCATGCTTTTTAGGAAAAAACTTGTACTTCATATCATTAATCTTTTTTTCAAAACAGCCAACCGCACTAGCAAACATAAATCTGGTATGTGACATGAAACATGAAGAATTATGACAAGAATGCAAGGACTGTTTGTTTATTTTTTTGGAGGAGGGGCTCGGTTTGCATTAAAGGCAATGCTGACATCACCAACAAAACTTGTATATTATCAAGTATACTTAGTGAAATAGAAAAAATAACAGAACCTGGCTTAGTAAGTTAGGAAGCATGTTCAGAGGAGATCTTAAGACTTGAAACATAGAGAGTGACGTAAATGCCTTTGCAGGTGTCAAATCTCCGCCAAGCAAGGTGAACGTGCCAAATGAAACCAGTGTCACAATAACTGGGATGTTGTTCAGTATAAAACTATTGAACTGCAATAGAAGGAAAATAGTCAGTCAATGCACATGTAAGGTTCCCGTATATTTAACACCAGCAACACAGAAAGATTGCAGTCCTCTGGTTAGTACTGCATTTGCATATAGAGGATCAAGATCACTTATGCAACAAAATAAGCGACAAATCATGCCCTTTCAAATGATTAGTTATAGTGTCTCCATGAACATTATAATTCTACCACATTAGATTAATTGATATGTTTATTTAGACATTAGAGGAGCAAATCATTATAATTATACTAGATCAGATTAAATGATAATCATATTTACAAATTAGAGCAAAATAAATGATAAAATACATGTCAAAAACATTATCTGGAGATAGATTTTAACATTATATATATAGATACTTATTCTCTATCGGAATATAGTTGCATACTCAATCAATTAGTCAAAATTTAAGTGCACAAACTTCTCTCTCTCTCTCTTTATTTTTTATTTTGACTGGGGTGCACATACTTATCATAACACATAGGTATACATGACTCCATAGGTGGTGGGATGTAGGATATAATAGAAATTTTAGCAATTGTTTCTTCTCAAGACAAATCATACTTCATAGTTAGATCACATTTATAATTTTTCTAGATTTCACTATGAATATAATTTTAAATGGAATCATTGAAGCATCGTGCTTTTTGCACGTTCTTGAAAGAGAAGGAGCAACAAAATAACTCAGCGAGATATATAGTTTGTTCCGTACAGCAGATAGTAATTGTGCACTACGAAACCATGACAACTCATCATCCCGCACACTCTGAATTCTGGATTGAAAGCTCTTCTCCCATGCATAACATCTGAAAATGTTTCATTATAGAGTCAAAACAATCACTTGAAATGGGCATGAGAATGAAAATATAAGAGCAATTCTTCTTAAACTTAAACCATACTTCACAGCATCCATGGCAGCCAAGATTTCATTCATGAGGCTAACTCTTTTGTCTGTTCTATGCAATCCTTCCTTAGTTAGCTTTCTCATCTTGCTCATCAAAATTGTCTATCACATAAATTAAAAGGAATGAAAATCAATATGGATGAAATGAAAATGGGTCATTTAACTAAATTAATTGCACAATTCTATCAAACTAAAGAAGTAATGATACGTCTAAAATCTAATGACTTGATACAACAACTCTAAGCATATAATACACAATTTACCTATGGATTTTAACTAAATTTTGTAACTTGTGCTAGAGTTATAAAAGGTAACTTATGATTCCATGTTTTGACTCAAAATATCTTTTCAAGCACAAAAGGACAGCAACTTGAAGTGATATGCATTGTAATATTACCAAACATATTAGTAACTTACAAAATTTACTTGTGGACTTGTTTTACAATGGATAAATTAAAGTAACCTTGCACCTAGCAAATTTCAAGTCAATCTTAAGTACAGAGGAAATTTTCCTTCCATATGTGAGGTGAAATGCTCACATATGGAAGGAAGAGGGGCAGATGTTATATCCAAAATTTAGTTAGGCCCAATAAATTTGTTTAAATGCACCAGAGGCATGCTAATTAGAAACTCTCATAACAAGGAAAACAGTTGTAGGAGATAAGCATGTGGACTGATTTTCCCAGCAACCTGGAAAAGAGTGGGGACTAATGAGGTGTGATAATAGCAGGAATTGACAACATAGGGCATTACAAGACAATGTGGACGGTCAAAAAAAGAACGTGGAGCATTGCAAAGGACGTAGCGGGACAATAAGGTACTAATACAAGCTGAAGTAGAGGAAAAACACATAAATCAACACGTTAACAACACAACAATTAACTTGCAAACTGCAAACAACTCTCAGAGCTCTTTCTCCCAAGTTTCAGGACACCTGAAGCTTGTTATGCTATAGTTGTAGGTAGTAACACCATAGGCTAATAGATAAATTTGTAGGTTGATAGTTCGGTTACTCAGGTTCTACTTTGTAAACTAACGGTGTTTGTAAACTCTTAAACAATCTTCTAGTAATGAATTCCTGCGTGAACATCAGACATTCATGTCTGAAGGAAGAGTCCAGGTTTGTAAACAAAATTTCTCACCAATGAGAGTAAGTTCCCTTTCTAGTCTTAAGTGTTATTAAAGTTGCAATCTCACTTTTGTTACTTATATGTTGCTTGATTCCAAAATTAGTAGCTTGAGCATATTATTTATTGCCATAAAGTCTAGAGAGTATAGTCATCGGTTTAAAAATCATCTTTATTATACATACATAACGGCAAAAAGTCATGTTGGTGGTACAAAAATAGTATAACTGAACCTTCAATTTTATAAGGAGTTGGGTACCACACCATTGTTGCTTATTTTTAAGAGTTGATGTGGCATAATTGAATCATCATGGTTCAACCAGCCTGGGTAATATGGTTATGGAGGTTTTTGGATGATTCGATCAAACCGATCTTCAATGGTTCTTGTAGAGAAAATTATAAGGCAATTTATTCCCTCAATCTAGACCATTCTAGATCTAGTTCACTTGTTAAACTGGCAGGTCCAGTTTAGTTCTAATAACACTAGTACACCCAACAAACCAACAAGTCATCTAGTGTGTCTACGTAACTTGAAAGCTAAGCCATCTATTCACACCTTATATAGACCTTGCTATATGAGGAGACCCTCGTGCACACAAAAAAGCTACTCTATAAGTTATGATTGATCTGAGTGCTTGAATTAACATTTTGGAGTGCTTGAAAATCTTATTTTTATTGATATTAAATAAATTATGATTGATCCAAATGACCTGAAAAGATCAATATACAATGACCACAAGTAAATGTTGATTCTAAGAATTAAAACACTAAATTTAGCAAAAGGAAGAATATTTCTTACTTGTGTGGGGACCATGAGAACAAGCATTAGCGAGCCAAAAAGTGAAGCAACACCTAATTGTTGGTAAAGAAGAACCATGGAGATGGTGATACGAAATGGAGCAGACCACAATCCATGAAGTTGTTGGCATATTTGCTACAGAATTCAATGGGAATGCATATTAGACCTTAATAAACAATGGGAAAGGAATGAATATTGGAGAGGAAAGATAAAAATAATTATAGTAGTTGTTTTTTTTAGAATAATTATAGTAGTTATTGATTAATATATTAAATGTCCATCTATGACAAAATTCTTATATTCCTTTTAAAAATTAATTATTTCATAATTCAAAACCCAAAAAACAATGGTTGTCTCCCTCTTCCCTTGGAAATTCATCGTTACATATAACTCTCAAAGCCAATATTCAAGAACAAGCCAATCACACATAGGAAGGATAAAAATGTTGGCCACCTCCCTCCTCCCTTTAAAAGTTTTTGAAAATGAAAAAATTAACTTTTTTTAACAAACTCCATTCCTTAAAAATTAAGAAATAAAAAAAAATCAAAAATATTTATAATGTTTTTGAAATTAAGAATTAGTTTTTAGAAAAAATTACAGTTCTTGAAAATGTTTAAGAAATAAAAGAAAATGTGAAAATTGTTTGAACATTAAAATATCTCACAATAAAACAATTAAAAAAAAGTAAGTACATGATGAAGACTTCCCAATTATGTAAGGACACGGTCATTTACATAGGATATCAATAAGTATTTATGATATACAAAAAATATTTTATTGCCACTACAATTTCTCTTCAAATTCATATAATGTATAATGTTCCAAGTAGACACTCACTCTAATGAATAATTAATTTTCTTTTTCCATGACATGAGTTACTGTATGCATATTAATAATTCTTCATAAAAAGCATACCTGAAGTGCATTGGCATCTGTTGTGATCATATTTGTTATCTTCCCTGATGGGAAGTTCTTTCGACTCTCATGAGTTAGTTTCAAGGATTTACGAAATATAGCTGCCACCTACAATTGAAAAAGGTTGTTGTAAAAATAGCTAACTCATCCAGAAATAACAAAGCAAGAATTTGGATTTGGCGAATAACCAAAATTCCAAAGAAAAATGATGCTGAAGGATTTATTTGAGAAACAAGTTCATATAAATCTAAATATTGATAAGAAAATAGTTTTACCAGAGTTGATCTTAGCTGAAAACCAACACGCATAACATTCTGGAAAAATTGAGATTCACAAAGCGCACCGAACATCTGAACCAAGTAGATCAACCAATTAATCTAAAAACTACATTCCATTGGCAAATATCCATAGCATAATAAAATTAGCCAAGCAAGATGAAACATAGTTATGAGAATAATAGGAATGGCTAGCCACATAGTCTAGCAACATTTAGATACATGAAGAATTGCTTGATTTTATTTGTCACAGCATTAAACATAGTCCAGCCATACCATGAATCACTTAAACCAGCAACTCCTTCCATTGTGCAAGCAAGATTGGTTGCTAACATGGAAATATTGGCTTGTTTAAACCCTTAGATTGGGAGTGAGGGAAAGGGCTACCATAAAAATCAGAACTTTGAAAGTTATCAAAGGTATTTCAATCACATTACAAATCATGTTATCCTACTTCATTTACATTATTCTGATTTTGTGACTTCCTGTTTTACATAGGCTTCCCTAAATTTAATGTTTTACATTAATATGACATCAAGATTGATAGTAATACAAAAAAGGAAGAATATAACAATACATTACAGTGGCTAGTTATACTATGTTACAGGGAAAATTATGAGTGGCTGAGACTTCTTAAGTTTTTGGACTCGATGAACAAGGAACATTACCCTGATGATCATGTGAGCAAGTGATGCTCGGCTACCAAAGGAGAAAAGATTGAAATAAAGCAACAAAAAAATATGTAAATTAAGGAAAAATGATCTAGAAAACAATAAAAAAAAAACCAACGATAAAGCTAGAATAAGTTTAATGATTTAAACGACAATTGATATGATTTATTTGATTGATTGGTGACAGTTTTGCTACAAAATAAGCTACACTTCGTATTTATATACTCACAGTCATATAACAAATACTTTATAGAAGAAATACAAAATCTCCAAAAATGCTTGATTTTTAAATTGATAACTTTCATAATCAATACTTAACTTCATTATCAACAATCCCAAATACAAGTGTAACCTGCAGTTGAACATTTTGCGAGTACTATAGGCTTCTCAATTATCATTAACAGTAGTTAAATGCTTAAAACATTGTTCTATCAAATAGAAAATCCCCAAATAAAGCGTAACCAAACATGTGCAATTAAATGATGAAATATGTAAACAGAGTTGCTTGGATGTTAATACATACAATGGAATATATTATGTATGCCATAAGATCAAGCTAAGGAAATAAAACAGATAACATCATACACAAACAGTGAAATTAAACAGATGAAGGTAGAGAGATGTTTATACATATTCAATATGTTTCCTATAAAAACAAAATTGAAAGAATAGATGAGTTCGAATTCATACCACCCCAAGGAAAATTAAGAAGGCATAGAAATAACCAATCCAAGCTGGATCACCTCGTTGCATTGACTGCATGTAGTGAACAATCACAAATTTGGTAGCATAAGCATGAAGTGTAAGAGATTTGACAGATTAGCTATCCCATTTGACTATTATTTACAAGCATATAAAAAGAATATAGATTACTATTAGCATTATCAATATCCTTTTGTATGAAATCTAAATAAATTCTTATAAAACATGAAACTCTAGCTAACAGCAAAATAGATGCAAGGCATTAATAGTAAATAAACAGACCTGCAAGAGGTGGCTCAATACAATAGGTCCCACAAATTGAGAAAGATCATAGCCAATCTACAAGTAAAAATAAAAAGGTATAAGCTCCAGATGACTTGTGACATTAGTAGAGAGTTCCTAAAGTCCACTTTGTTAGGTTTCAGCCTAGAACATAGTTTGGATTGAAATTAGAGAAAATATTGCATGGTCCATAACTAATAAAGGTTGAAACTGAGAGTATTCCCTACAATTTAAGAGTTGAAAGGCACAATTTTGATACATATTATGAGTCAAGAGCAATAATATCCCATCATGCAATAGAAAACTAAAAAGCTCAAGCTTCCAAGTTCACCAAATTCAAACTATAACATAGAAAAAGTACGGATGATAATTTATTGAGAAATTAAACAAGTTAAAGCAATCCTAGGAACATGTACCTTAAAAAATCCTCCCAACCAAAACCTGCAAAAAATGACAGATGAAAAACGAATAAAATGCGATTAATATATATTGGTAATAGTAAAAGAAAATCTTTACTACAATAAGCTAAACAGTAGAAACATCTCTTGTATTGTCAGTAATTTTACAACACTCTCCTAATATGTTTTTATGATTTCAATCCCTAAACTGTAGGATGTTTTCATTTGTATTTCTTCTCTTAGATTTATCCATTTTAGTTTTTAAATACCATGTACCATCTGCACGTCATCTGTTTTTCTCATAAATCATCAAGAAAATCATAAGAATTATAAGGATTGATTTCTTGATGATAATTTGATTATAATGTTGTCGGAGGCTGATTTCTTGATGATTTTTTAATCATTTTTTTTATGATTTTGGAAAATTTTATAGGAAAACAAATGAAACTCAAATTCTAAGTGATGGATAAATGGACAGAATCTAACATGCAGGGTCTAAATCAAAACACCTTGTAATTTAAGGGTTGAAATAAGGGAAAACAATTGTTCAGGGTCTCAATCAAACAAAAGACATATAATTCAGGAGGTTTTACGAAGGCTAAAGCCACCATTTGGTATGTTTAAAGTCCAGTAAGTATCAAAATGAAAGAGAATGAAACAACATGAGACTTGCAATTCAACCAATACCTTCCCCCAAGACTACTGTTTAGTGCTCTTAAGAGACGTGGCTGTGGCCTTTTAGATTCTTCAACCCAACAAGCCTGGAACCTGCAATAGCTGAAAACATTTACGAAAAAAGGGATATGAGGTTTCCCTTAAACTATGAAAGAGACAAACATGGTGCATACTTTTTTATCAATGTCTCAGTCTGGTCCCATGTGTCTAACTTCCAAACATCCTTTTCAGTAATAGGTCTTTTATGGCCTTGCTTCATGAGTGGAGTCAACCATCCAAAAAATATTCCTTGCAGAGGGAAATGAATCAATTTTTCTATAAGCATTTAAAAAATTAATGACTAACCAGCTTAGCAATCATTGAAACCACACTTTTGATCTCTAGCCAACATGCAGTTAATTACTTTTTCTGTCATAAGCAACCGCTTGAGAAATAGAAGCAAGAATTTTGAGATCTCTTGGCGTTGAGAACAGTGAATAATGAACTACTTACTAGAAAATAAGTTGGCGTGCCTCTCAGGACATATTTGCTCTCTTCCAGGAAGTGCTTCATATTCACAATTATCAAGAGACTCAGATTCCATCATAACATAATCTGGATAAGGATCCAAATTGGGAATATAAACAAGTAGAAGAATCCCAAGCAAAACCTGCAACAAAAGTAGCCACACCGCAAAATATGACTGAGGTGTTTGTCATTTTTGGGAATGATTAAGAATTTGGTCGAGCTAATGAAACAAAATTGAACTTCTATGCCAAGAATTAGTGTTGATGTCATCGGTGTATTCTAAACAACTCAATCGTTTTGGTATCAATCTGTAACATCCAAGATGTTTTGGTGGCCTGTGGAAAAAAAATGGATTCAATCAAGGCTTAAGAACCTGCCAGGCAGTTCGAGTAAGAAATTGTATCTATTGGCTGTTTAGCATCAGGATAAGCCTAGAGGTTCCAACAGGCTCCATCCTATGATCTAAAGATGCCAATATCCATGGCATTGTCCACTCTCCACCTTTACCAACTTAAGAAAATCCCAACAGAGATACGTTAATGAGTATCAAAACATCCAAAACAAAAGCAGCTTTCATGTCATTCTCACAAAACTTTAAAAATTCTCCCTGGAATGTTGTTGTTAGGTGCTTAATTTAAAAATGTTGTTGATTTGGTTTATAAGGCCAAGCCAGGCTAGGCTCAAGTTGTAATGTCTTCCAAGGCCATGGCAAGTGACTTCAGTTTTGATAGACTGAAGCAGAGTCAAAATTTGTACAAAAACAGCTAGAGATGTCCACCTTAGCATAAGCATTTACCAACCTTGATTGAAGACCATTGAATGGATGATAGGTCAAAGTAGCATGAAGAAAGATGAGAAAATTAGAAGAGCTGATATACCCTATAATCTTTATATTATAGAGAAATAAAAGGCCACAAACCTGGCAGAAAACCGTGCTGATATACATATACAATGTAAATCTGCATTCGCAAAAGAACTGTAGTTTAGTGTTGCCTCCAACATAAATTGAGAGAATATGAACAGCAGAAAATAATACTGTTAATCCTGCAAGCATCCTTATCTAGAATAACCATGAAATCTATACTAGTCATGCCCATCCAACCTCATTGCAAATTGCATTTATGCGATAAACTTGCTTCTTGAGGCTTGTAAAGCAGGATTACCTATTCTCACCAACAAATAGTTTATTTCAACAAATGTTTTTGTAGCCTGAATTGCACAATGTCTTGGCTTACATGTGGATTGGAATATTGTATCAGAGTCCACTGACAGATTGTTCATTGGAATTAAAAATTCAGGAATTTAATCCCCACCCCACCCTTCCCTCTCCTTATAAATAAGATGGCAGGACACTACTCCTGTTAAAAAATTCAGCTTCTAAAATTTTCCTTTTCTTATTCTCAATTGTGAGAAGTTTAGCAGAAGCCCAGATTGTAATTATGGTCACCATTACTATCTTTCTATTTTATTTCCCCTGAAGGCTACTATATAATTTAGCATCACTCATTTTATCAACTAAGTAATTACAATAATGTTCTCCAGCCAATAGTACAACATTGCTATCTTTTTATTTGATGGGGCTGTTGCACAGAAAAAAAAAAAAAAAAAACCTTGCTCACATTAAATGGCACTCCAACCTGCTGGAAAAATACACGAAAATAGAACATTGTTGAGTTAATTTATTATGTCAGGAAATGGGAGAATGACTAACCTACTGTAGTAATCACTCACTGACAGTATGAGATTGAGCATTGCCGCTTCCCCTACCAACACATAAATGACTCCAAACCGCACATACCATCGAAACTGTCGAATGTATATTTTTGTTTCCAAACCAATCATGGTAAGAGTGGAGCACCAGGCAAGGGCCTCAACAATCAAGGAGACCAGCTGCAAAGGACAGAAAATCCACTAAGAAGCCAGTAACAGGATTATCAGAAGAACAAGTTAAATACAGATTTTTTTGAAAAACAAAAGAAAAGAAAGACAGCCAGCAAATGCTGATTTAGGAATATGGTTTATCTTTGACAGAAACATTAGAAGTCTAAGTTAACGAGAAATTAAGTTCATGTACCTCGAAGGGAGAAAGGGAGGTCTGGCCATCCAGATTGAAGATTGAGACATCCATAAACAACCTTAATAAAGGCTGAACTGTGCAGTAAGCAGCCAAAAAACCCAGCATGTAATTATAGTAATTCGTCCTGAGACAGTATTTTTTAACTTTGGTATTGTTGTCAATAATCAACCATATTCGATGCAAGCACAGACCAAGAAGAACCAGATGAGAAATGCAAATGACTAGGGAGTCAATGGCACAGGGAGTGTAAGCACCAAATGCACTATCCACTTCTTTTGCCCAAACCCCATTTGCCAGAGGTCGACAATACCAAACCAATGCCTCCAAACCCATCTTCCCACCTCCCTACGCAAACCAAAACTGCTTACTTTACCTACAGTTGATCAAACAGAGAGAGGAAAACAGAAGAAAAACATAACAAAATGAGTAACAGAGAACATATCGCTAAGAAAAACAAGTTTAAATGATAGAATGGTCACCTTGCTTGTTCTGACACTCCTACACGCCAGAAACATAAACTAGAGCTAGGAGTGTGGGTTTTTCATTTTGAGGATCGTCGTTTATTTGCTTAATTTAGTAAGGAGTATATAATATTATTATTATTATTATTTTTTGGATAAGGTTTATAATATAGTAGTATTCATGGAAATACAAACGACAAAGTGTAGACAAGAAATCCATAATAGCAAGCGTCACGGCTTACGTGACTGGCACACCCCTCGTACTCTTATTCTTATTTATGAACGAGTGGGTGAGTGGCAGGCATCTATAAAACAGTGGTTGAAATTAAAATGCCACCTCTGGCGGGGAGGGGATTTTGTAAGCCTCAGATAATTTATTTCCACCCTTATTTTGTCTTGCTTGATCTAGCTTTGTATATTTAAAAGAGTGGTTGAAATTATTTTTTAAAATAATGTATTTTTTGAAAAAGCATCTTAGTTATTTTGTTTACATCTATGTTTTTATCCAATAATTTAATATATTATTTTATATTTTAAAATTACTTTGATATAATAATATCAAAAATAAATTTTAAAATATAAAAAAATATTAATATATTTTTAAATTAAAAAATATTTTAAATAATAATATTTATTACAATTCTCTAACAAACTATTATTAATCAAGAAGAAACAAACTCATCATTCACAAGCAACCTTCAAAATCAATTGCAATTTCACGAAGTATCGGAAGTAAACAATGGAGAAGCACTTGGAAAACTGAATTAGAATATGTTTGAAAATGTAATGATTATTATGGTTTAAAATGTTTTTGTTAAAAAATATATTAAAATAATATTTTTTTATTTTAAAAAATTATTTTTAACATTAATATATCAAAACAATTTAAAAACATAAAAAAATATAATTTTAAACAATAACAAAGAAAAACAATTTTAAAAATCTTAAAAAATATTGTTTCAATTACATTTCCCAACAGTATTTTAGAGCTTATTCCCTAACATGGTAGGGCCCGTGTGATGTGATTATACTTAAAAAAAAATTAATTTTTTTTTATTTTTAAATTATTTTGATATATTAATATTAAAAATAAATTTTAAAAATAAAAAATATATTATTTTAATATATTTTTAAATAAAAACTAATTTAAAAACAACTACAATCAACCTCATGCAACTTTTGTCAAACACGGCACGCAATTTCTTATAGCGACATAACAACAACGAAGAAAAAATCTTTGAAAGAGAAAAACCCCAGTTTTAAACAAAGATTAAGAACTCACCTCCGAGGTCAGGAGGATACCCATGGTAGACGTAGCATGTATCTTTTTGCTAGCCAGAGCCAAACAGAAGCGATCAACATTCAACACAAACAATTCTCCCGTGAACTTAGCCATCTGCAGACTCAACATGCCACTTTGCCTTGGGCAACAAATTCATGAAGAAGAAGAAGATAGTTAAGAAAAACGAACAAAGAGTAGTTTAATCATGTTAAGGCTTCACCTCAACAAAGCTAAAGAGCTTAAAAATCGAAGAGAGAATTAGAAGAAGAAAAGAAAGAGAGGGAGAAGTAGAAGAAAGAGAGGGAGATTGAAACTGTAACCGCAGAATTTCATCTTTTTTCTCGCATCATCAGAATACAAAACGAGGAGGTGAAAGAGAGAAGTAGTAACCTGCCGTAGTCGTCCAATGCATAGCTGGCGTCCGTTTGAATGAACTCTTGATCGATCACAATAATTGAAAGGTGTGCGACCTTTGCCCAAAACACTTATTATATCTCGATTTATTTTATAGATTTTAAAATTAAAATTATGTAAGTCTCAAATCCCTAAGATTCGTAAAAATCAAATTAATAACCTATAAAAAATTTAATTTAAAACTTAACTAATTAAACTACGTAACTTTCAAAATAATTAATTCTGGCAAACAGGTATGATGGCGTATCCTTTGAGAAATGTCTGTTTTCTGAAGACATTTTTCACCGTCTTGACCATTCTTATCATCCCGCACATCATCTAAGACAAGCAGAAACATTCTCGTTATAGTTGGAATTCAACAAAAAAAAAATTATCCATTGAAAACATTTTGACCCAATGTGGTCTTCCTTAACACTTCTATCCCAACTGTTGAGATGACAGAAACATTCTCTTTGTAGTTGGAATTCAACAAAAAACTTCTAACTGCCTTTTGATCACCTTCTCTCTCAGCCATAAATCCAGGTTCAGAAGAGATTTGCTCCCTGGCCATATTCAGAGAAACTTTTTCCTCATCACGAACCTCCAAGTGAAATTGTTCACTATCACCATTAATATCATCCAATCTCTCCCTGAGTGCTTTAATTACTTTATGAGTTATGACCAATCCGCCAACAATGCACAAACTTGTTCGATCCTGAGGAAAAAATACGTAGTTCCCTCGATATTTTATTCCCAGTCTTGTTAACATGAAGCAAAGATATGCTTTCTGTGTTTGGCAAACAGTACTAGTTTGAGCAAATAGCCAACGAATTCAAGATTCATATGAATTATTTCACAATTCTGCATCCGTCAAACATTTAAATCACAAACAATTACTGGATGTTAACTTGTGTATATTAAGTTGTTAGTGACTTCTGCAGTCTCCAACATCATGCCATTAAATCATTCCATGAGCTCAAGATTATAATAATTACTTGCTTATTAAAGAGAGGTTCCTGGTTTTTATAACCTTTGTATAGGGCTTATAATTAGCACACTGGGCAAACTTATTTTTTAAATCAGTATATTTAAAAAAATCATTTTCACTCTAGAGATAGTAGCTGTTCATGTATAGTTGTTGCAAAGGTTCTACCATTTGATTTACTTTGGCTAGTTTTTGTCTGAGGAGTAATAGTACAATACTGTTAGTGGCATCTGGTCCTTCTAAATAAGATGAGCATATGTTTAAAACATTGTTTAATTATTTTACTCTCTGACCGCTACACCAACAAAGTCGTTGTAGTATAGTGGTGAGTATTCCCGCCTGTCACGCGGGTGACCCGGGTTCGATCCCCGGCAACGGCGCTTTTCTTTTTAATCGTAACCGCCTCTTCTTGATTACTTCTATTAAAGCCTAACGAAGTAATAAACCTTCATTATTAACAGTCATCATACGGCTTTTTTTTTGTATCGAAGAATTTATTTTTTTGCTAATTTGTTAACATAGTCTTCTTTTTATTATTCAAGGGATCTCTCTCATTTATTTTTTTCCTTAAATTTCTTGAAATAATAAATACATAATTCTAACACAATTCTCATTTTAATTATATATATATTAATTCTAACACATAATTGTTAACATAGTCTAATTTGATAAAAAAAAAATTTCATTTTAACACATAATCCCCCCCTCTCTCTATGTGGAAAAGTCTTAAATATGTTTTGAGTGGAAAAAATATTTGAGTTTAAGATAATAACTCGAAAATCCACTTGCTAAATCTTAAAAAAAAAAAAAATTGACTATGATCATACATATGATTGTGTGCCCAAGTTGAAGAGAACAATTTGCATCTTTGAAAGTCGGAATCCTCAATCCTTCTGCAAGTCAATTGATTAGAGTAAGTAGTTAAAACTAAATCTAATTATTTATTAGTAGAAATCTATGATTTTGGTTTCAGTACTTTTATTTGATGAAAATCTCAGGATGTTAACTAGAAAAAAAAATTGAATTTATTAACAACCTACATATAAAATTTGATTTGATTTAAAATTTATTAAGACTTAATTCAGTCTATGTAAATAAAAAAAATCTAATACTTTTTATTAAAATAATATTATTTTTTATTTTTAACGAATTAAAATTTGAATAAATATACTGATTTTATAAGTTAATCTATTCATCTCACAATTCTATGACTATAAACAAAAATTAAAATTTTATTTGAATTATATAATTAATTCAAGCACTTTATGACATCTCTCTCAAAACAGGAAACACAATTTCTGTAATTAGTTAAATTCAATAACAAACTTTAAAATTAGACACTCATGTCATGATGATCATAAGCTTGGAGCCTTGCTATGTTTGATGTCAATTAGCCGTGAAATTGTTGAATGGTCTTGAGAAACAGAAAAGGTCATCTATATATAATTATAAGATTATTTATTCTGAAATGAGAATCAACAAAGTCGTTGTAGTATAGTGGTGAGTATTCCCGCCTGTCACGCGGGTGACCCGGGTTCGATCCCCGGCAACGGCGTTTTCAATTTCTATTTTTTAAATTTTAACTTATCCAATTGAATTAAAAGTTAAAACCCCAAAAACAGCCCGCCCACCTCTGTCTCTCTCATTTTCCACTTCACTTCCGCCATTACACTACCTCGCAAACCTCTCCAATCACGAGCACACCGTCTTAATCACGAGCACACCGTCAACCGCTTACTTTTCTCCATGGAAACCGACGAGACCGATCGCGTGCTTCCTTTCCAACTTCAATTCGATAAACCGGTCGCTTCTCAGGTTAAAATCGCAGAGTGGAATCCTGAAAAGGATTTACTCGCAATGGTAACTGAAGACTCCAAGATTTTACTCCATCGATTCAATTGGCAGAGGTTATGGACTATCTCCCCTGGTAATTTGCCTTTATTTACTCTCCAATTACTTTAATTGTAATTTTTAGGGTTTGTTTTGTTAATCTTGTGTAATAGTTCTTCTGCAAGTGTTTTGAAGTTGAATGTTTGTGAATTTTTTTTAGGAAGGAACATTACATCATTGTGTTGGCGACCGGATGGTAAAGCGATTGCTGTTGGTCTTGAAGATGGAACCATTTCTTTACATGATGTTGAGGTCAGTTTCATTGTTTACAATATTTGATGTTATTTTTGGCAAACCTTTTTAAACTTGAATGAGGAGATTGGGTTTTTTTTTTCCTTCATGTTTTTAGCATGCGTTGTTTGAATGCGAGAATGTATTCTGATTTTTGTGCTGATTAAATAACACTTACGTATGAGTTATGGCATTTAACTTTCTGGCTGGTATTTTACTAGTGTTTTTATCATGGTTTCTAATGCTTGGCAATGCATATCGACCAGAATGGCAAATTGTTGAGAAGCTTGAAGTCTCATACCGTTGCAGTTGTGTGTCTTAATTGGGAGGAGGAAGGACAACTTATTAGAGTATGCCATTTTATTTCATCTCTCATGAGTTCCACAAGATCGCTCAACAAATTTTTCTCTAGTTTACCTTTAAACTTGCTATTTTTCATCTGGCTTAAGCTTTTGATTTCTTCCCCATGAGCATTTTTTTTCTCATTTCCATTGCTTATTTAAATTTGGTTTTCAGGATGACTCTAAAACCTCCTCATCATATGAAGACCGTACTTCCCGTTTCTTTCCTCCTGCTCCTAGGGTCCCCCGGATGCCTGGAGTAGTGTCTGGAGATACTGGCTTCATGGATGACAGTGAAGATTCATATAGAGAGCTGTCAAACTCTTCGTACCAACGCTTTAATATTCTGTGTAGCGGAGATAAAGATGGAAGTATATGCTTTAGCATATTTGGTATATTTCCAATTGGAAAAATTGTGAGCTATACTCATCTGTTCTTTAAATAAACATTTGAACTTTGTTGATCATTCATTCTCCTGTTAACCAAGAACCTTTTCAATTGTTTTGGAATTTATTGAGGGCTTATGGAACTGTGGCAAACTTATCTCAAGTATACTTAATATTTTATATAATGGCTCATGATTTGTCATTTGTGGTAATGAGTAATTGGATGTAGGATCTTGTGAAAGCTTGGGCCATTCGATAAGCCTGATTTGATACAAATCAGATGTCATGATTACGACTGTTTGCCCGTTTCCCTCTTTACACCCCCCCCCCCTTTTTCTTCTTATCCTTGTTATTACCCTGACTTTAGCTGTTAAAGATTTGGTCGGATGAAAATTCATAGTTGAGTAACTATCATACTAGTTTTTGTGCTTCATCTGCTGGTCCAGTATCTGGTTAATATTCTTGTTGGTTAAGCCAGTGAATTACTTTATCACTTATTAAACTGTTTTTTTTTCAGTATGATGTCCATTGTCTCAATTTCATCATTTTTATTCTTTTTTTTTCATGCTGGTAATTTCTGATATATGTGCAAAATTATATGCAGAATATACACAAGTTTTCAGTTCCAACCCCCTTTATTGATAAGCAGACCCCTCGTCAAATTTTGAATTCTTCCATATACAAGGTATGCCCATCTTCCATTTTGACACCCCTTAAGAGTTCAGAATTCTTAGGACTATAATATACATGTTGAGTAATTTTCCGTACAAAAGCAAGATGATTTTTCTACATGTTCATTGTCATTAGGTTTCTCTGTCGAAAGACCTCTGTCGTTTGATTGTCATGTGCTCAGGAGAACTTAATGAAAACACAGAATCAAGAGAAAGCCAAATGGTCAGGCAGGGTATGCATAGCTTAGTGCTCGATACTTCTATATTTTGGAAGAGGTAATTTCATCATAGAACTGGGATTAGTTGTAGGTATAATTATAAGACTGGCCTGGGGTTCAACACAGCCCAAGGCTCGAGTTGTAGATTGGGGGGTTGTCCTGTGTCAACCCAACCTTTGACCTTTTTTTTCTTAAAAAAATCCCAAAACGACATCATTTTGCTAAAAAAAGGGGGGGTTTCCAATGACCCGAACCAGGCCCGAGGTTAGTGGCTCACAAGGTTTACTCGTTGGGCTAGGATAATGATGGTTGCAAGTTGCCTACAAAACTACGCACTTGAGATTTTATCTCCTTTATTCTTGCCCGCAATTTCAATCCTCTTTCTGGATGCTCATGATTTGGTTTTTTGGCCTGTAATGTTACTTGAAGTTGACAAAAATGTGCTTTGTAGTTATGTTTCTCACTTTCTTTGTCATTGCAGAAAAAGTGAGCTCCATCAGTTGGCTCAACAAGCTTCCAATATTGAGGACTTAACTGAAGTTATCAGGGCGTCTTTATCAGTTATGTGCAAGCAGTGGTCAGATGCCATGCACACATTTCATGAGAAATTTGATTATCTGTCTACCCTGATTATTGACCATGGTAACTGTGTTCGACAACACAAGATTTCACTCTATTGGTTATAACTCCTGTATTATTATCCCATTCATTGACTTCTAGTTCTTGTATACAGCACTGGACTCTACTCCACAAGAGGAATTTCTCAGCCTTTTAGGGGGTGCTCGGACCAGTTCAGCAGTACATCAATTTCTAGTTAACTCCCTTGGTGAAGTGGTATGGCCTTAACTAGATTTGTTTATAATTTTTGTTGCCAACAAAGGAGATTGTAATTGTGCTTTTGGCTAATGTTTTTTATATTTAATTTCTTCTTCATTGACAGGGTGTGAAGCGTGTGTCAAAGGTCATTTGTGGGACAGCAAAAGAACTTCAGCGCATTGTCCTTGATCATTTACAGGTCAGGTGCTGTATTTTATCTTTCTTTAAGTGGTTGATCTGGTTCGAGTTTGCTAAAACTTGATTTACTGAGTACCTAAGGTTGGAATATCATATATTTGGGTTCATAAGCCCCGGAATCATTCACTGACCTGAGCATGCAATCTGTTTGCTGAATACATGCATGTCAGTGCTCACAGGCAAAAAAAATAAATTGAGGCAGTACCATGCTTGCAAAAAAGCCATACACGTCAAAGAAGACTTGTATACTCACGAAAGGCTACAATTGTGCTCCGCTTTGAAGTCTCCTCAATCAAGTGGATTGAGGATAAGTAGTTTGGGTTTTTCATGGGCCATTTCATATTGGACGACTTATCAGCAAGGAAGAAAAATAACTTTGTTGGTTTTATCTTGGATTTTGACTTTCAATATCTTCAAATGCCTTCATCAAAGATGATGACCTGAGCAATTTGGCCATTTTTCAATGAATTTCATCATCTCTGGATTTATGTCTTTTTTGCTGAGGTTATCATTTAACTGCGTTTATTACAAAACTAAAAAAAGTTACTCTTATTAGTTGCCCAATTTACTTGGGGTGACGTGTTTTTTTTATCATCAAATTCCCTGTGCTCTCTCTTTTCCTTTCACAAGTTCTGTGATTAGATTTCTATCTGCCTGATATAGTTTTTTATTTTTGTTGTATTCTTTTATATTAAGGGGCTTGAGTGGAAACTAAAAGATACATATTCATTTCCCAGCCTGCTGCAGAAATTATTGGATTTAGAATGGGAGAGCTAAGAGGCCTTTCCAGATGGCGTGCACGCTACCATGGTATTGGTTTGGATGAGATGCTTATTAACAATGCAACAGAAAAATCTGGTATGATACTAGTGCAGATTGAACGGTTTATGAGGGTCCTTTCATCTGTGGAGCAGCAGGTACTGTAATTGAGGAACTAAAATTACTTGTGAATTTTTTGGTGCTGTTGCTAAATAAGGCATATTATTGCTCTTCAACTTGGAGAAATAAGGGGTGGCTGTGTCATGAACAGAAGTACTTTTTTTGTGAAAACAACTGATAGTGTACTGGGAGGAGAGAGAAAATTTCTCTTTTCATGAATTGTGATATCTTTTTGTTGAAAACTCTAATGGTACACCTTTCCTTTTTTCAGTTTTCAAATTTCTTCAATTGGCTTCTTAAATGTATAAAGCTGCTCATGCAAGAACCCAGTGACCAGCTTCTTCCATACAATAGGTTTGTGTTTGAGGCATTTTCATATCCAACTGGTAGCTTACATAAATTTTGTACTTAAAATTTCTTTCTGTTCGGCAGTGAACTTGTTGTCATATTCTTGAAGTTCTTATATGATCAGGATCCAGTTAAGCAGTTGCTGCAAGTTGATCATGATATTGAAGTTGACTTGTAAGTTATATATTCAACCATAGTTATTATTCTACTAGTTGTTGTCACTGAAAATCTTGCCCATTTTTTACCTTTGAGATTCATTTAGGCTAAATGGGTTTATCCACCTTGAAATTTTTACTCATTTGAGAACTAGTCCAACTTCCAATTTCAGATTTGAACTCCCTGGACTATGTTTTTGTCATTGAATCTTTCTTTAGTTTTTGTAGGATTCCATCCATGAGATAATGGATTTTGCTTATAAAACAGCATGTGTCTGATATTAAAAAAAAAAAATGATATTTTATTCAATAAAAATAGTAAAGTTGCAAAAATACATACGATAAAAGAAAAAATATATGATTAGGTCAAAAAACAGTTTTTTTCCAGTGGTAATTAAACTTTCACATGCAACAATCCATTATCTTTGATTTCAATTGGAAGTCGAGGGACTAATTCTCAAATGAGTTAATGTTTAGGGGAGGTGACGTCCATTTAGCCATACACATATTAGGTTATGAACAATCATTTCCAATGTTTCTTAAAGACATCAATATAATAACTATGAGCTACATATTTGGTACTCTCTCAATTGGAACCAGCTTAGATCACAGTTATGCATGCTCCACTTCAATTATGCATGTCTGCATATTTGGTTTTATGCATGAATATAAATGTTGGTGTACTTCTGAGTTCACTTTTTTTAATGTTTGCAAATTTTATTTCAGAGAAACAATGCAGAGAGTTAAGGAATTAGTTCAGTTTGGGGGATTTTCAGATTGTGAATATCTGCAAAGAACATTGGCTAAAGAATTCCAGCAAATGGAGGACAGGTATATGTTTATTTATCCTTTTGCTGTCTGGTAGTATATTAAATAGTAAATTATGTTGATGGAGATGTTAACATGGCTCATTGAACTTCAAAGTTTTCTTTAAGGAAAGAAAATTCTAGAATATGTACTGTCAATGACTGTTGAGGAACATGTCAATGTATTATCAGTTCTCAGACTAATAGAATTGCTATTAGCAGGGTCTAGAATGCATGCACACATTATCGTGAAATTTCTCTATTTTATTAAGTGATTAGCTTATATATGTCTTTGCGGAGTATAATGCTTTACCATTTTTCTGTTATAAATGCCTTATTCATGGCTTCTACAATATTAGCTTCAAGGAAGCTTTCCTGATGCCCTTTACTACCATATCAAGAAAGATGCTATGTGAGGATTTGCTGCCACTGTTTCCTCTTCCATCTTCATCTTCATCAGCATCTGTATCTATGGCAATTCCCATGTCAATATCATACTATGAGGTACATTTTCATCAATGCATGGGGAATTTTCTCCTCTTGTTTTCCATTGAACTTTCTAATCAGACGCGATAAAATGCATCATTTTCATCAATGCATGACGCATGAGGGATTTTTCCATTCTGAATAAGTCCCAATTTGTTAAAAGAAATTGAAGTCACATCTTTTGTGCTATATATTTGATTGGCTGCCTTGATTTTAACTTTTTCTTCCCTTCTTCAGGATGCTTCTCAAGCTGTTTCATCTCATCAGACATGTCAACACAGTTTTGTTGACTATGTATGCTTCCAAGTACCTGATGAGCCATTTTCAGATATTGCAAATTGTATAGGCGTAATAAGAGGATTTACGCATGACTTGAGCAGTTCAAAGAATGGTTATACTTCAATGGAAGCTGTACTGTTGCATGTTCCTGCTGGTTATGAGTGTGTGGATCTCTCATTATATAAGGTGAGACCTTAAGACTCCTTGGCGTGCAGTCTTCTTCTTTTCATTGCTGTGGGATATTGTGTAACTTTTTTGGTCTCAACCAGGATAGTCAAATTGTCTTGTTGTTAAATGGGGCATCTGCGTCATCTGAAAGTTCTGGAGATGCTTGTATGATGATTGTGCAAGCTAGCGAGCTTCCATTTATATCTATTTCAAGATTCACCGACTTAAACTTATGGAACTTGTATCAACTGAAGGTACCTTATGCAATTTATTTTAGTCTGCATCTGCTGGATTGAATACAGACATGGAGACAGATTTTTGTACTGTTGCATCTCTTCTGAATTTTGTAGTTGACATGCATTTGGAATTTTCTATTTGTTCAACTTATGCTAAGTTACTTCGAAATCCCAAAGTTACTAAACTTTGTGGTTTTGACTTGTCTCTGAAACCTGTCTCCTGTTTTGTCTTGTGTTTAAGCTTCTTAGTTCTTAGTGCCCACTTGTTTTAAGATCGTAGTTGCTTCTTCTCATTCATTGAATTGAGTCAAGCCTAAATGTTTTTGGCATTGCTTTTGTAGTCTTAAATCACATCTTATTGTCTCTAAATTTATGCTTTCTTTGGTTAATTTTCATCTTGATTAGCTTAACAGTAATAATTATTTGTAGGAATTTAATTCCATTCCATAAAGGAATTCTGGCACTGCTGCACATTTCTTGTCTATGTATTTCCAAATTTCTTTTTTATTGACTTCTCATCTAGAAATGATACAATTAGGATTCTACTGTGCAACTGCAAATGGAGAACGAAAAAGTGCGCAATATTCCTCACTCTGTAATTGCTCCCTTGGCAGTTAGTGGTAAGTGTCCCTCCTCTCAGCTCCATTCCATTGGTTTTTAAAGTACATTAATAGCTGGTAACTTGTTAAGGGTAACATCAGGTGAATTCATCACGGCACTGATAATCTCAATAAAAAGACACTTTTGATATATTAAAATATTTAACAATATCGAATAATAATAAATAATGTTATAATTATAAAGTAATAATCATTTAAGCATTTATATATCACAAGGTCATTAAACATTATTGATTTCTCTATCATTTACTTTTCATCTTTTTAACTTCTACAATCATTTTAATCGTTATTTTTAACATTTTAGTTTTTTTCTTATTTCTCAACAACATTACATGATAAATTGACAAGGATAATGATGTTAAATATATTCTTAAAAATAATTACAATTTTTTTTTTATATATATATATATAATATCCTTATCACTGGATTATACACATGCCAATCAATTTATTCATATCAAACCAAATATCCATGAACAAAATATATATATAATACTTTGCTTTCCCTTTTTGAAATTTATGTCAGCTAGAAATCATATTAAGTTAGGATTATAAATATATACATCAATAACTTGGAGGGATTCTAATTGAAAGGTAGGCATGGATACATAATTATTAACTTATTTTGGAAAAGAAACTCGGTCTAATTTATTTAGAAAAGGAATATTTGGCAAACAATTAAATATAGAATGATCAGAAGATATTTAATATGAGCATAATTTGTTTTACGTGGACAATTAAAAAAATAAACATTAATTTTTCAAAGAAATATTATGGTTTATTAGCATTATGAATTAAATGGATGCAGTCTCATATATGTAAACATACACACATAAAGGAAGGAGATTTAACTATGATTAAATTAGATACCTGGCCTTTATCAGACTAGATCAATGATGTCTTATTGCGCCTTCACTGTTGGTGTGAAAAAATAAATTAAATGACAAAAATAAAATTTTACTTGGCTGAAGTTTATAGCACTGTTAATTTCTTAACATTATCTTAAAGAAAAAATAATATTTTTCTTTAATCTGCAAGTGTGTATATATTTCGATAACTTGTATTGAACATTTTATTACAAGAAAAGGAATCGATTTACCCTAATTATTTTCATTGCCATTATCTAAATTTGATTTTCTTAAGTGCAATAGGACACCACATTGGCTACCAAAATGATAGTTTTAATTAGGAAATTACATTTTCATGTATAAAATAATTTTAAAAATTCAATGATAATTAAGAATTTTATTTTGCAAGGTAGCTAAATCATCAAGAAATTTGATAATCATTGGTTCCACAATGTCTTTAATTTTTATTTCCTTATTTTAATTTATTTAATTTTAGGGATATTGAATGATTTGAATAGAACATTTCTAGTCATAGATTTTGAGTCGTTAACCATTTGACCAATGTTACTAGGATTCATTGTGCATCCTTACTATCAAATATACACTTTTCAATAAATAAATAAAAACTAAAAGCCATTCAACAATTTTCCTTTCTTTCATTTTCTAAATCACTATTGCAATATCCTTATTATAAATTAATTTAACTTAGATTTGGTCTTCAAATAATTCCATTTGATGTATATTATTATTGTTTTCTTTATACAATAGTCTTAAAAAAAGAGTTTCCATATATTACAAATAATCACATTATCTATATAGTATTGATTATTTTGAAACAATTAAATCTTTTGCTTTTACAATTATGATATATAAAACAAACCATTGAATCTTGAAAACTCGCATATAAATAAATCAACTTATAAAAAGTATAAATTTAACGATTGATTTTATTTAAAGGTCATTACAAATAGATTCATGTATAAAGCAAATATTCTATAAATGTTATAACAAATAATAAAATTATTAGCTAGAATTCTAATAGAACTTATCTATAATATCGCTTATATGTATTCATAATATTTTCTAACATATTAATATTTGGTGCTGTAATAAAAATATCCCTAACATTTTAAAAATGCATCTCAATTATATTTTTAGTTTGATATTTAATATTTAGTTAGTGTTTGAACCTCATATGAATGAAGTAGAAATGCTTCCTCAATGTTAGGAATAGTAAACATTGAGTGTAAGTTTATAAAAAATTAGACTTTTGTGTTTTTAAATGATAAAATCAAAAATGTTAATAAATATTTTCTTCATTTTTCAAAAAGAGAGAGAGAGAGAGAGAGACTGTCTCCTATATATCTATGTATAGAGTATTTTTTTTATCCAATTAACTTTATACATGTCATTTGATAATAACCAGCCAAATGACAAGGGAGGTTATGCTTTAACTAATAACCAATCACAATAATTCATTTATTGTAATATCAAAGATCCATCTAAAACTCAAGCATTTTTTTTATTCTACACTCTGCACCATGATTGTAAAAAATTAAGATATCCTTAACCCCACTTTTTTATGGATTATAAATTTATAATTATAGGTCTAGATACTGGTATTTCTATACTCCACTCAAAACAAACAATTTTTCTTCCTTTTTTAACTCACATAAATAATAGTAGGTTTCTAAAATAGAAATCTCTATGGTAGAAAATGTCATTATTTGAAATAAGTACCTCACGTATGTGTGCGCACAGAAAAAGAATGATATTCTAATTAATTCACATTATATATTTCAGGTAATTTTTTGAGAGACATTTGTTTTATAAATGTAGTGGCAACTAATAATTTGTCTTGACATGTTAGATCATAATAGAATGAAATGATAAATATATTCACAATCTTAAATGCTATTATATATTGTTAATTTGTGTTTCTTTTAATATTGTTGATTTGTTTGGAACAATGTTGTATAAAATTCTGATAAAAAACAATGCTGTATTACATGGCTATGTGAATATCACATTTTTTCTATTATAAAACAATGTCTTTTATTAAAGATTTGTTGATCACGGCAAATGGTTTATCAGGAAAAAAAAAATTATGGCAAAACAGAACAAATCCTTTCATTAAAAGAATTGGCACTTTTCATATTATAAATCAGTCTCAATAATTCAAATTTTCAACTTTTTGTATCATAGAATAAATGTCTTATTAAATACATGAACCAATCAAAACAAAAAATTAAAGAGGAAATAATTTTATATTTTCAACAACCAATCAAAACATATTTGAATGGTGAGTACAATGGGAATGCAATAGTATTCAAGTCTTTTTGCCTATTTTTATATGATATGTGATATTTGTGCGTTAATATATGCATTACTGCTATGTTTGCAGTGGTAAGAAAAAAAATTCAATTAACTCCTTCTGGCATCTGAATGCTTTCTTTCAGAACCTCTTTTTTGTTTTGGTTGCATTTTTCGTTGATAAATGTAAATCAAGTATAATGTTATCAATGTCTTGAAACTTTTTTTTATCAAAATTTACCGTGACAGCATCCAGAGGTGTTGCATGTGTTTTTGCTACAAGAAAGCGTGCCTTGGTCTACATCCTAGAGGAAGATGAAGAAGAAGTTCCAGACACGGAATGATTGCCTCTCTCTCCAGTCGCCACCTCTTTCGGTGAATTTTATCAAACCTTGTTGCTAAGAACAAATCTGCTGTTCTATGAGTTTGATTTTATTTCATATTTATTTCTGTGCATCACTTTTGCGCTAATTCCCAATCAACTACAAGGTAATCAATTTTAACATCTGTGTAATAGAAAATCTGCTGTTCGAATTGTTGTTCCTTTGAATAGGCCAACTCTTCCTCTGCAAATGGCAAAGAACAAAATCATATGATTTCTTACATTGTAGACTTGCTTCTTCATTGTGAATTCAGGTTTTGATCTGGCAATTCAATCACTGGCACTAACAATTATACATTCAATGTTACAAAGAAAAAAATTAAGTTAGGACACCCTCTTTGTTTTTGTGACCTGTATAAACAAAAAACATGAATTAACCTAAAACCTACTAGATTACTGTTCAGACAGATTCCCACGCATGTAGATTAATGTATTAAAGAGCAGCAGGACCTTGAACAAAAAGACGACCCGGGGAACAAGTTCAAAACAACAGTGCCTGCTCTAGTTAGTCAGGAGCTGGGCAGGATTAACTCCAAATCCAGATCATGTTGTATAAGAATCATCTAACTCAGAGTTGTGCTCGCCTCTCTGCAGCCTTCTTCCTCACAAAAATACCTTGTCACAGGGCTGCCTCGAGCTTGAGTCATCCCACTACTGAACTGAGAAGAAGGCCTTTGTCTCCTGTATGAATTAAGAATCGGAATGAAGGAGACGGTGGTGGACCAAGAGCAAGTAAATTGTTAGTTGCCAGAGGATCCTGTAAAGACAATGAAGTGGCATAGAAGTGAAAGGAGATGTTGAGGTTTCCATTCTGTGAAGGTACTGAGAATCTGGAAGCCATAAACCATCATCATAACCTAGAGAGAGGAATGAGAGTAATAGTATTCAGATTCAGCAAATGAAATATACGAACGAGCTCTGTGCTCCCGAAGAAATACAGAAGGCTCTAAACAAACCGCAAGTGTTTCGTGAAAGAAACACCTCATATGCTTTAAAAAAGAAACAAAAACACAATTTACGTAACAAACACAGCATTCTATTTAAAATAATATTTAAGATTTCATAGCGATTATTTTTTAAAATATATGTTATTTTTTAATTATAAAAACAAACAATTTATAAGAATCACTTGCTTTCCCTTCCTATGTGATTTGGACAGTAATGTGTATCCCAATTATTATTATTATTATTTACTTGCCTCGATCTACAATTTCAATATAACTTTCTCTAGTTTTAACCTTGCAATTTTCTTTTTGTAAGTTTATTTTCAGATCAATATTTATTTTTATGTTTAATTTATCGGTTTTATTTACATGCTTTCTTTATAGCTTTATGTTTTATTTTTTTTATGTACTTTTCATGCAATTTACTTATTGTTTTATTTAATTATTTTATCTACTATGTGATTTAATGATTTTGTTTTGTTAGTTTTTGCAAGCTCAATGCTCGATGTGAAATTAATCTCTGTAGTTTTTTTAAATAAATCTTCATGATTTATTGCTCGATATAGTTTAGATTGAAATAAACCACTCAGGATTAATGACCTTGTGTTATCTATATAAACTTCTATATTTACACACTTGATAAAAACTTGGTAATCTCTTGTCTATAGATATAAAACTATTTATTTTATATCTTAATTTATCTTTTATGGTTAAATACCCTTATTGTTTTTAGAATTGCTTTTCTATCCCTATTTATTTAAACTATTTGCCTCTTAAGTTTCTAGGAGGATCACAGTACTACTTGATCACAAGGTGATAATCACCTTCTCACATATTAAAATCTAAAAATAATAAAAGTCCTCTGACTCCTCCGAGAATAATATTTATGTTGGTGAAATATATTCTTATGTAAAAAAGTCTTACAATGGAAGATCCTAGAAACTTATACTTTTTATAGCAACCTTTTCCTTTTCATTGTTATCCTCAGTTTCTCACATTAATTTAAATCTATATATATATGTTTAGAACGAAACATCAACAAGGTCGTTGTAGTATAGTGGTGAGTATTCCCGCCTGTCACGCGGGTGACCCGGGTTCGATCCCCGGCAACGGCGCTTTTCTTTTTTTATTGTTCATTTGTATAACTATGAAGAAACCTCGCCCTCCTCTCCTCTGTTGGTCTCATTTGTCCCTTCCCTTCCCGTCACTCCTTTCCCTCCCAAATATCTCCAAAACAACCACTACTCCTCCTCGCACAAGATTTATCATCTTTTAGACAGAAAAACACATACACAAACCGCAGTTAAACGCGTGCACACACAAATGAAATCTGAAGTTCTGGTTCTATTTATGAGCTCACATTCTCCCCGGTGATCCTTAACAGTGAAGGCATCTGTTTTTGCTTCAAGAATGCGAATGCCTTCACAGTAGCCCGAGGCAACCTTCAGCCCTAGCCTGAACTTCCTGCTCTTTATCCAGCTTGAGTTATCAGTAAATGTCATGTCGCCTAAAGTTCCAACACCTTTTTTCAGTGTCACTTGCAGATCCCCAGTTAGAACTGGTCTCTTGCCCTCACGCTCTTTAATCACACGAGACTCTAATTTCTCTCGAGTCCAACTATCATCATCTTCGTCATTGAAATCACCTTCAAGCACAATAAGGTCTAGTTCTACAAGTTTAGGAGAAGACCTGCACTGTCTTGACCATTAGAAGCACAAATATTACTCTCACTAAATCATGTAAACAAGGATAGGATATAACAATTCCTAGCAAATCTAGCACTTGAAAAGGTGGAACAGGCATCTGACACATGGAACTCCATCCCATTATACATAATCATGTAGGGATAATGTCATTTAGAACCTAATGAAAATCTATTTCTCTTGCAACAAAATCTTAAGATGGGCTGAATATCTAATGTCGAATGTGACTGAAAACATGCAATACCCCAGCACGTTGAAGGCAAAAGGTTCCCTTTGAGCATTATTTACAGGAGGAGAAGAGAAAATAAAGCATACTGTCCAGTAAGTTTGGCAGGTCCCAGTTTTCCGAAAGCACGCTCCATTTCTTCACTAACCTGTTCAGCAGCATTGAAGATGTAAAAAATTTAAGAAAATCTCGATAGCTCAATGTTCTAGAAATATATGAATTAACAAGTGAGGTACCTTTGTCTAATTCATGGGAAAATCAATTAAGAATATATATCCAAATTAAAAGGTGATGTTTTTGTCTAAAGATACCACTCCAATACACACCTGGGATAGATGGTGTTAACAATTACCCTCCTGATTCGAGGGTGAGTGTTCAAGTAATTCAGATAAAAAACTATCAATTCGGATAATTTTTAAAAAAACCAAAACTTTTTTCCTATGTCGGCCTTGAATTTTTTTTACCCATTATGTTTTTTTATTTAAAATACGAAAAATATTAGGGCTAGCTAATCAAAATTAGGTCTATAGAAAGCTTTGCCTAATCAAAATTAGGTCTAAAGAAAATTACAAGTTCAATGGTTTTAAGATTTGTAAATAAAAAATATATAATTTGGTGACAGGAATTTATATATTCCTAAAGGATAGATAATATTCTCTAAATTTTTGTAAGAATTTTTATCCTGCTTAACAGACCTCATTCCTACCTAAGAGTTTTTTCAATGAATTATTCTTTAGTCCCTGATCTGTTAACAAGATTATAAATTAGACCTCCATGTTTGAAAACCAGTAATGGACTTTTGTTTGACCATTGTTTTACCAGGCATGTGTTTAGCTCTCTGCAATTTGAGCGCTATCCTCTTTCCACTGATCGTTTTCACATTACTGTTCCTTGGTATTGGGCAGCTCTCTCTCTGGCAAATGTGGCAATGAACAAAGTCGCAATCATATGTTAGCCAATGATAATCCAGCCATAAATCAATCTTATTTCATTACGTGAAGACTCTTCATCAATTCACAAACAACGTAAGAGTTTCTGCCTGAATTGAGGTTTTTGTTCCGGCCAACTTCATCACTGGTACCAACAATTATTCTAATGTTACTAGGGAACAACAAAAGTTGGCCGTTCGTTTTTGTTGACCCTGTACAAACAAAACACACGAAGATAGGACCCACTAGCCAAATACGGAGGTGATGCAATTAGGCTGCATTTCTATTCTATCTACTTCCTGGCAGAAACTGAGATGCACCCGTGCTGAGTTTTCCAGCTTCGGGAATGGATGACCGAAATATTAGAAGTCTCCACCATCCAAAAATATCGTCAATAGAAACAGCTCAACTCCGTCAATCTTCAGAATTCACTACTGTTAGAGTGCTGGACTGGAAGGTAAGCAACTTCACCAGGGGGAGAAGGGGCAACTGCAGGACAGCTGTTGATGGAGGAAGTTGGCTTACTGTACAGTAGAGGAATGTAGAAATACTAAGATCCTTGGACATCTAGAATGGTGTCTAAGAGCAGCAGAATCTTGAACAAAAGAGCCTGCCCAATATTATGAGGCAAAACAACAGTGTCTGCTCTGGTGAGCTAGGAATTGGGCAGGAAGCCTGTTAACACCCAAACCAGATCAACATTGCCCTATTGGCTATCTAAGAATCATCTAACTCTACGAGCTGTGCTCGCCTCTCAGCAGCCTTCTTCCTGACAAAGATGCCCCATCTCAGGGCTGCCTTGAGCTTGAGCCATCCGACAACAGCTTTGCCTGATGAACGAGATGGATCGTCACCAAAGCTGTAATTTGGAGGTGCGGTAGGCATGTTTGTTGACGAGAAAGGGTACCCATCTTCGGTGGCATTAAAGGAGGAGAGACCCTGGCCTCCCATGTTAAATATGCGAAGAAGATGCTGCATATCGTCATTTTCAAGCATCTCATGACTTCTTGTACGAATCTCCTCTTCTGAGAAGAAATCCTCAGTTCCCTTGTATGAATTAAGATTCGAAGAGCCAAAACTCTGAAAGCCTGGTGTAGAAGTCTGTCGAGGGCCAAAAGCAAGTAAATTATCAGATCCCGGAACCTGGATTTGCTGTGAAGTATGGACCATAGGATTCTGTGAAGGTAATGAAGTGGCATCAAATTGAAAAGGGGTGTTGAGATTTCCATTCTGTGGATGCATTGAGAATCTGGTAGCCATATCATCATTATAACCTAGAGAGAGAGAGAAAGAGGATGTGAGAACATTCACAGTGTCAGCAACCAATTATATGAAGTAGCTCAGTACTAACAAGGAAATAAGAAGGCTCTAAACAAACTAGACTTTAGTGAAAGAAACCGTTTAAACATGCAACATAAATACAATTTACATATTAAACACAGCCTAGCATTCTAACAATCACCTACTTTTACTTTCTAAGATAATGTGTATTATGATTGTTTGGAAGTTCAAAAGCATACCTCCAACAGTTAGACCTGAGTCCATAACAGGCTGCTCTGAAGGGACTGGAACTGATATGGTCGGTAAAGTAACCTGATGATCATATGAGTTCAAAAACTCTTGTTGAACAGATGGAACCTCGTTTTGTAAAGCATCTATGCCCTGATTCATCTTGAAGTCTAGAAGGGATTTGCCATCATACTCTATAACATGCATCCAATTATCATAAGCCTTCTTCACCAAGCTGTCAACATAGACCTGCAAGAACCAAACCATTCACATATTCTTATTGGTCATCTTTGTTCTTTTCTTTTTCCTGATTTTCAGATGAAATGAAAACCAAATTTCATTCAAATGCAGGGGGGATGCAACCAAAAACCCAACAATATGGAACTGGCTAATCAATAATCCTAGATTTCTTACCTTCTGATTGTCAGAAAGGGAGTCAGCTGAGTAGTACTGTCCGTTGGCAATTAGACCACTCAATTCATAAATATTGTTGAAAACAACGCCAACATTCTTCTCATCCTCAGGATAGTAGATATAAAGTTTCCCACTCAGAACACATGTCTTTGCATGCTCAACAAGAACATCCCACATTTTATTTGACATGCCACTTCCAAGAATCTAGAGTAAATGGAACAAAAGAATAAGTATAAACAAAATTTGAATTTGAAATATAATTTGAGAACCAAACAGCTTACTTACAGTTCGCAACCTCTGCGAGTCTCTAACTACTAGGCGGAGGAAGTCTTCAACTGAATATATTCCAGCTTTGTTCAGCCTCTTGTGAAATGACCCATCTTTTCCAATCTTTTCCAATCTCCAAACCTCATCCGTTAATGCTGGTGGATAGTGCTTCTTGTATACTGCAAGGCAAAAACTTCAGATTTAGCATCTTTAGAAAGAATAGCGCAAGCACATACCACATTTACACGCATGCACACAAATAAATACAAAGATTTGGTTCTAATTATGAGCTCACATTCTCCACGATGATCCTTAACAGTGAAGGCATCTGTTTTTGCTTCACGAACGCGAATGCCTTCACAACAGCCTGAGGCAACCTTCAGCCCTAGCCTGAACTTCCTGCTCCTTATCCAGCTTGAGTTGTCAGTAAATGTCAGCTCGCCTAGCGTTCCAACACCTTCTTTCAGTGTCACTTGCAGATCCCCAGTTAGAAGTGGTCTCTTGCCCTCACGTTCTTTAACCACATGAGACTCAAATTCCTCCTGGGTCCAATTATCATCATCTTCATTGTTGAAATCACCTTCAAGCACAATAACATCTAGTTTTACTGAAGATTCTGGACCAGACGTGACAACACGGCCCGTATTTCCATCAATCAACACAATATGAATAGCAGCACCCTGCTCCCCTTCCACTTTTCCAGCAGTAAAGAGAGGGAGGGACAACCTGGACCTGAAGTGCAACTGCAAGTTTCTTCCATCAGGCCCTTCTAGACGTTTAGGAGAAGACCTGCACTCTCTCAACCATTAGAATATGGAGACTGCCCTCGAAATAATGTAACCTGCCCTCTAAATATTTTTGTACCGACATGTTGAAGGGGTTGAAGGGGGAAAGGGTGCTATTTGAACCTTAATTTAACAAGAAGAGGGACAAAAAACCATTGCTCACCGTACAGTAAGTTTGGCAGGGCCCAGTTTTGCTAATGCTCGCTCTACTTCTTCGCTAACCTGTTTTCATTGAACGCATTAAGAACTAAAGAGTTTTCATATAGAAAAATACAAAAAAAAACACACACAGAGAGAGCCATACAGCATCCTGAATCCTTCAAAGGTGGTAAAAAAAAGAGGAACAAATATCTTACAACTCGCCGAAGAATAGGCTCCAACGATGAGCAAAGCTTCTGCAAACTATCCACCTTGAGAGCTTCAACAATTACACTGCAAGAGAATTCAAAACCTTTGAGACAAGTATCAACTTGGTTATCAAGTTTCAACCAATCAGCCCAACAACCCGCTTAAATTACCTTCATTTCATTCTCCTCGAACATATTTAAACCAATTGTTAACGAAAGGTATACAGATACTAATACCAAGGAAAATAAATACCAATATATATATAATCATAAATTAACAAAAAAAGGTGAAGTTTTTTACCTAGCTAAAGCAGGCCTTTTTCTATCAGGCTGGCCTTCATCGTCACCCGAGCTTGAATCAAGTCCTCTCTTCCCTCTCGCCGCCGCCGCCATACTATTCGATCTCTCAACATACCTGGTTTGCATCTTCACTAACACCCACCTTCTCCTTCACTACTTACAACCAGCAAGAAACTACCTTTGCCAAAGAGAGATTTGTTTTTGTATTCCGTGAAAAAGAGAAAAGAGAGAATAACGGAAACCCCACAAAGCTTTTGTCTTCTTTAGAGAGGAAAGAGGGAAAGATGGGATGGAAAGGGAGCGGGAAAGTGAAATGTGACGGGTTTGATAGAAAATCCTGAATTCTTTTTCGTTTGAGGGACGAATCTTTGAAGTTTCCGGGAAGTGTCTGCGAATTTTCGTTGGACAGTGCGTGACTGAGAAGTGTGTGTGTGTTTACTTCGGTTTCATTTTGTTCCCTTTTTTCTTAATGGCCAAAGTCTATATGTGTCCTCTAACTATGATGCAATTTCAATTTCAACTCTCTATATTCCTTTTTCAACGATTGTACCCTTCATATATGTATATATTTTATTTCAATTTACGTCAACAATGAAATTCACATGTTCCAACGCTCTCGTCTTATAGCTCTTTGTACAAAAATGAAAGCCGTAGAATTTCTCAAGAGCATGCAATTAATGAATTCGTAGTTTAATTGATGCTTATATTGATATTTTTAATTTTTTTTCTTAAAATATGACTTCGAGCCTCTCTTTTATAATAATAATTTGCTTATGAACAAATCATATATTTAAATCAAATATGGATAAAAAAAATAAAATTATTTAAGTTTTTGTGTGCAATTTCATTTAATTTACTTATTTCAATTTTGGATATTATGGCTATAATTGTTTTGGATTTATTTTAAATATATATAATAATTAAAAAAAATCTTAGTAATCATCTGGATCTGTTCTTTACCTCTCTTTTTTTCACTTTCTAATTATTTTTAAAAACTCATGAAAATTATCATGACCCAAAGACAAGAAACTAAGGCAATCCAAATTTAAAAGAGCATAAATAATTTTATAAATCTCTTATCCCATATTGTCTAATTATTTTGACACCCAAAGCACAAAACGAGACACCACTACAAGCATAAAACTGTAAGGGTATAATTGTTAAAATAAAAACTTAAGAAACTAAATTGAAGCACCATATTTAGTTAAGCGCATGTGTGTTGTTTGGCTTCTAATTGACAAGTCAGCATAGTTGTGGACAGAGCGAATCTCTTTTCATAGAGTCCCCACCTTATATGGCATGTTTCTTTGTTGAGATTGGTGTGTTGGATGTTGGTGGCTGTTTGATTTTCTTTTATTTTCATGGGAATCATGATTGACTGATCTGAACCGTTGGACTGGATGAACTTTTTTGGTTTGGGAATCTTTTGAATTTAAAAATTTTAAATTATGGAGTTTTGTCACGTGAGTGCTTTTCGTTTTGTCGTGGGTGTGGTGATAAGTTATCGTTGTGTGCTGCTGTTAGCCTGTTACTAGCCGTTGGATTTTAGGGTTTGGCTAGTTGAAAACCATTGGATAGGTCCAATTATGTTAGTGTTCGAGATAAGGCAAATCTATAGTCCAGTCTAATTATCTTAATAATCCAACAAGCATCGGTACTTGACTAAGCTGTTATTTATTTTTATATTTTAAAAATATTTTTTTAAAAAAAATAAATTTTATTTTTTTTCTTTAATTCAAATTAATATATTTTTGATATTTTTAGAATATTTTGTTGCGTTGATATCAAAATAATTTTAAAAAATAAAAAAATATATTATTTTAATATATTTTTTAGTTAAAAATATTTTAAAAAATAACAGCAATTATATTTTTTATTTTCTAGTAGGTTAAAAGGAAGGGTTGTCAATTTATTTATTTTTTTCTTCATTGTAAAAGAGGCTCACAAATATAACACAAATTCTTGTATATATCAACTCTAAATTAGATTTTTATGAAAATTTATTATTTGAGTACTATATATATATACTGAGTCCATGATATTTTCAGATTTTTTTTTTCTGATATCAAAAATCACAAAAACAAAAAATATTAATTCGATATTTTTTTTGTCTTGAAAGCATATTTACAAAAACACCATCAGCGTAATTTGTAAGAAGTTTTTCTCATGTATCTATCTTGAATCAAACCAGAAATGAAAACGCAAGTATTCGAATGCAAGTAGGAAATCCAATTATCATTGCACATAATCTCCAAGATAACCTTTTTATTGATCAGAACTCTCATTGAGAAAAGAGAGAGAAATGCCACTGTCAGTGCAACTTCGCAGCCAAAATGTCTCAAATCACACACCTATTATCGCCAGAAGGCAAACCTTCTCAATCCCAACCCCAAGTACAACGGTAAAATTCGAACAAAAATTGTGAGGACACAAGTTTAACCACCGACAGGAAATTACACAAGAACAGATGTGCTGCTGCCCATACCATCATTATTGGTGGCCATTAAACTTTTGAGTAAAAACCGAGGACAAAGAGGAAGGATTCCCTGATAGAACTTGCCACCCAGAAACTGTGAAAACATCAATCTGGAATCGTCGATAAAGTCAGTACATTGTTAGTAGAGTAAATATCATCAACTATATTGCTTTAATAATATAAAACGCTGAAACGAACCAATTTTCTACGTGGCCTGGCATTAATGTCTCAGCAATTAGCCTTTGTTAAACTATGTATTCCAACACCAGAAAACACAGTTTGATCCCCCCATGCTTCGTATGGCAAGAAGATCAACTATAAACTACAGCTTGTTCTTCGTCTTTCCCTTCTTTCTATCCCTTTTTTTTTGTGGCTTTGACCGTGATTTGCGTTTTGAAACTTTCTTGAATGATTTCTTTTTGCTCACGGATAACTTGTGCGTTTTATCAGCTTCGACCAACCTTGGCGCTGCTGCTTGTGTCTTTTCACTTGAGCTATCTTTATCTTCACGTGAAATTTCACTAGTTGTCACAGTGACTTGCATGTCCCCATTGTCGTACTTTGTTGTCCCTTTTGCAACAAACAATGCCCAAACCAAAATTTAAATGATATAATGCTTTAGTTATAGAAGTATTTTAGATGGTGAAGTGACAAGGTGTTCCTACTGTGCATGCACTCTAAACATACTATATGATTAGAAATAATCTCAACTAACATGATGCACATGCTATCATTGCTTTGAATTGGCCGTGTGCATTGATTGATCACAGGGGACCAAGCTAAATACAAAAATTGAAAACATCATCAAGGGAGTGATTGCTGATCCATTGGAACGGTTGCCGACCATTTCTATAAACCAAGATTGACCCTGGTACCAGATAAGTTAGCCCCAAAAGGAGATTAAATCTGGAGATGCATGCAGCTAATCAATAGGCTTGGTAAATTAATATGTTTCCAAGCAGCGTGCTTATCTCTTAACATAAACTGGGAGTTAATGAAAATACCGTTTACTGATGCAATTGGCTCACTTTCTTCATGATCCTCTTCATACTCGTCACTTTCATTAGTGGCTGGTGGAGCTCCTCCATGTAAAGCAAATTCTTTTTCCAGTTTCCTCTACATAGAAGTGAGGTGGCAAAGTCAGGACAACAAAAACTCGTGAAATGAAGTTCCCAACTACCCCTCAGGTCATAGCCCATATGCACTCGTCCCTGTCCCCAGAAAGGTGACAGTAGCAATGCAATGGAGGAGGGGCATTTGGATTGAGCTATTACGATGTGCTGATTCGGTGCATTTGATGAGTAGAATGATGGCAAATCATTTTGTTATAGTCTGGTGGCTCAGGATTAGGATGGAATGCTAATTGAAACTCGGCAGTCAAAGCTGTCATTCAGCTTATACAAGGGTATGCAGGGAACAGAAGAATCCTTCAACACTTACTACTCCATGGAACATAAAGCAGAATAGGATTATATCATCCTCGATGGCGTTGGTTACCAGAAATTGATAAATTTTCTCCTCTTTCACGTTGCAAGAGGGTCAGAGTTTTGTTTGTTCTCACTATATCATAGGCACTGAACCAATCTCTAATAGAAGTTTTTCTCCTTAATCTTCATGAACAGTAGGGGAACGATAGTTTGGTAAGCTGTGGTGATAGTGGAACTGAAAGCATGTCAAAATAACAGCAAAGTGCCCTCCATACACTATACAAATAAAGAACTTCGGCTTCCTCTCTGGACTATTCCAAACTTTCAAAGAAGTAATTGTTTATATATCAGCTTGACCATGAATGCAGGTCACCAGTGACCGGGCTAGGGTTTCTTATCTGACATGTTAGAAACTCACTGAATTTGCACGAAGAAACATCATGGAGAACCCTTCAATCGCATCATTATTTATTATCCTCGTTCACAGAAAACCATGTCTAAACTATAGACTTAAGGGCTGTTTAGGAGTATGATTGCGGTTGTTTTTTAAAGTGATTTTAACTCGAAAATATATCAAAATAATATTTTTTAAAAAAATTATTTTTTAATATTAGCACATCAAAATAATTTGAAAACATCAAAACATATTAATTTGAAATAAAATAAAAATAAAAAAAATTTAATTTTTTTCAAAAACATTTTTAAAACACAAAAACAAACGAGTTATATAAAAACAGCTTGTTCTCAACCTCTCATTCGAGCACATAGGAACTAGCCCGTATGTCCTAAGAATGATTTAGCAACACAAATCACAATCCAATCTTACCAAAAACAAACCCTTTATCTCTACAACAACAAGCAGATTGTCACATGACCAATACCCACACCTTCAAAACAAGACCATTCATTCATTTTGTCGAACCATGCCATCAATTCAACTCACTATCATAAAAAACAAAGAACAATCAATTGGAACCTTTTACAAACCTGTTTGCGCGCCGTGATTCGCCTGATCCTTAACTTCTCCTCTTGTTGTTTAATTGCTTCCTTCCTTCTCTTCTTCTTCCTCTTATGAAACCCGGTAACATAATCCCTTAACAAAATCAAAAACCCATTTCACTAATCAAAGCAACAAACCAAGTTCATCTCAAATTATTATCACGACATAAGCAGAGTAACAACAAAAACAATAAACATTGTATGTAGTACCTGAGATCTTTCTCATTAAAAGAGACAGATACAGCTTTGTTCTTAAGAGCTCGTTTCTTTATGTGCCCAGCTCGGGTTGGCGGTATCTGTATTGCTCCATTGTCCTCAATTTCAGCTCCCATGGTAGCTTCAAAACTGTTTTCCAGATGATTCTCTCTGGTCCAAGTAGGGTTTAGAATTTACAGGGAGAGCGAACGAGCTTGAGCTTGAGGTTCAAATAACAGGTCCGTGGGTTAGAGGTCGAGTTTTGTATGTTATTGGTTTGGGCCGAATCATCTCAATGGGCTCATCCTTTAGATGGGAGAAAATTGAATTAGAATTCTTCTTTTTGATAGGGAAAATAGGTCCATTTTATTTTCAGGATATCATATAGGAAAAACTTATGTGAGCTTTAATGACCTAAAATTATTTTTTTCTTGTGTGAACCGTATTTTTTTAAAAACCAATTTTCATGTGTTTAAATTAAAGATTGGCAATGAATGATTAATGAAAAAAAAAAATTAGTTTTTAGAGATAATCCGGAGTTTATAAAATAAATGAATTTTTTATTTAAAAATACTATTTTTTCAAGAAAGGTTTGGTATATGGTATAATCAATGATAAGGTATAAGGTGTTTTATGTCCCAGAATTAAGGAATATTTTTCTAAGTGCGGGACAACTACAGGAGAAGGGGCTTGCAATTCCCATACAACATGGAAAATGTAAGTTTTACCATCCACGGAAAGGATTAATCATGGTAACTGCAACGTCATTAGACATGGTGTTTATTTTTCCTGCTCAGAAACTTCTAAAGGAATAAATTTGTTTTTTCTAAGCATTCATATATTTTAACATTCAAGAATTATAAGAGTCATGTTAATAAATAAATCAATTTACATATAAAATGCTTTGCATCGATCATGGAGAATAATTGGATGCAAACCCAACACTGTCATTTTTTTCGGTTTTTTTTTTTTTTTTTTTTTTTATTGTTTTTTTCTTCATTTTTTTTAATGGATTAGCCGAGCTGTCATTTTTTTCGTTCGTTCTTTTGTTTCGTTTCTTCTTTTTTTTTTGGCTTTTTTTTTAGGTTTTTTTTTTCATTTTTTACTTATTTTTTTTATGGATTTTTTTTAAAAAAAAAATTTGTTAATGTTAAATTTTTTTCTATATCAAACTTTTATAACACGCATTCCGGGTTAACCTAGATTTTTTTTCTGGTTTTTTTAATTAATTTTTTCGTTTAGTTTATTTTGTTAAATTAATTATGGGCTAACCTGGTTTCATGGGTTAACCAAATTAATTATGGGTTAACCCGTCAATTTTTTTTTCCGTGCAGTTATCAAATTTTCATGACGCGAATCCCGGGTTTGACGGGTTAGCTTGGTTTGAGGGTTAACCCAGTTAATTCAGATTTTTTTTTCTTCAGTAAAACACTATCCCTGTTGCTTAACCTTTTTTTTTTTTTAAGTTGTCTTTTTTTTAGCTGTTTTTTTATGCCTTTTGAGAATATTTTTTTTGCTTCTTTCTTTGTTTTTTTTATTTTAACAAAATTTTTCTGTTTAATTTAGTTTATTAATGTTAAATTTTTTTATTTAGTTATTAGATTTTCATGACACGTTTTCTGGATTTAACGGGTTAACCTAAATTTTTTTTTTTTTATCGTTTAGTTTAGTTTGTTAATGTTAAATTTCTTTCCATTTAGTTATTAGACTTTCATGATACACGTTTTCCAGATTTAACGAGTTAACTTGGTTTGATAAGTTAACCTAATTTTATTTCTTTTACTTTTTATTCTTTGTAATTAATTTTTTTTTGTTTAGTTTAGTTTGTTAATGTTAAATTTCTTTCTATTTAGTTATTAGACTTTCAAGACACATATTCCAAGTTTCACGGATGAACCCAATTAATTCTGGGTTGACCCGTCAATTTTTTTATTTATTTTTATTTTCATAAATTTTTTTGTTTCATTTATTTTGTTAATGTTAATTTTTTTTTATTTAGTTATCAGACTTTCTTGATATAGATCCTGAGTTTAACGGGTTAACATGATTTGACGAGTTAACCCGGATTTTTTTTATTTATTTTTTATTTAATTTTTTTCGTTTAGTTCAGTTTGTTAATGTTCACTTTTTTTTTATTTAGTTACCAGACATTCATAACATGGATCCGGGGTTTAACGGGTTAACTTGGTATGATGAGTTAACCTATAATTGTTTTTTTGGCTTTTTTGTTCTTTTAAATTTTTTTTGTTTAATTTAAATTGTTGACGTTATTTTTTTTCCTATTTAGTTATAAAACTTTCATGACACGGATACCGGGTTTGACAGGTTAACCTGGTTTGACAAGTTAGCCCAGTTAATTCTGGGTTAACCTATTAATTTGTTTTTTTTTTAATTATCAAACTTTCACGATGTGAATTCAAGGTATGACGGGTTAACCTGATTTGAAGGGTTAACCCAATTAATTCATTTTTTTTCTTTTTCTTCATTAGTTTTTTTTTCATATTGGTTTTTTTTCTTTGTTTTTTTTTCTTTTTAACTAATCTATTTAATTATCATACTTTTATGACACGACCTTGCAGCCAAATCCACGTCCAATGCTATTGGGTCTGGTATTGCAGTCCAGACACTTTTATGCTAAGGGTTAACCCAAGTTTAATGTTATTATTAATATTATAAATATTACTCTTGAGTCAGGTTGCAACCAAACCTAAGACTTTTGGGTATAATTTTGCAAAAAAACCTAACACTTTTAGATCTTGATTATTTTTAAATGCAAAAAATAATTAACCCGCGGCATCGCGCGGGGCATGTAACTAGTTCTATCTAAAGGTCAAAGGCTAGTTGAAATAAATATTTTTTATGAGCTTTTGTGTTTTGTTCAGTATTACAGTGTTCAACACATTTTACCTATTCTTATAAAACTTCGCATACCTGAACCTAACAAGGTTAACCTGATGAATTGTCAACTCGTGTCTTCTAGGCTTAAACTAGGTTTCATTTTAAATCAAATAAAGTGTTTACATGGTAAAATTCAATCGATCCTAACAAGTTAATTTGTAACTTGGTTGTTTTAGTTAAAATCCAAGTAAGATTTGATTTGATTTTTTTTTTATTTTAAATTTTAAAAACATACTTTAAAAATGATGTAGTGTTGAAATAATTCAGATTTAATTAAACAATTCATGACTCGGGACTATGAGAAACACCCAAAAAAAGTACTATTTTGCAATTTCAAATGGGCCCTCTTGTATGTTTGATATAATGTGGTATGTTTTGAGAATATGGTTGTGGTTGTTTTTTATTTAAAAAAATATATCAATAATTTTATTTTATTTTTCAAAAATTATTTTTGAGATCAGTACATTAAAATAATTTAAAAACATCAAAAATATATTAATTCAAAACAAAAAAAAATCAATTTTTTTAAAAATATTTTTAAAACACAATACCAAACACGTTTTAGTGATGATATAAAAGGATACATAACTCCCTGCTTGTGTGTGTGTGTATATAATGAAAAATAGCATCCATGCGATGCACTTCTATGAAAGAAAAGTTGCGATGGTGAGATGTGTTGCCACGAAATTGCCGACTTATTTCTACAAATGATTTCAATCATTCTTGTTTGAGTAGAAGCAAACATCTTGTTTGCTAACATCTCATAGTCAAAAACCTAATATCATGCTGGCAATTCAGCATCATGTGTCTACTTCATGCACTCAATCATCCTTCTACGAAGGTGGATCATGTTATTGCTTTCTTATTGTACCTAGCACCTTGACTAATTAAGTGCCTCTAGAAGTTGTGTATTTTATCTGCTTGAAAATGTAATTGTGATTATTTTTTAAAGTATTTTTTGTTTAAAAATACATTAAAATAAGTATTTTATCTGTTTGAAAGTGTAGTTGTGGTTGTTTTTTAAATTGTTTTTTACTTAAAAATACATCAAAATAATATTTTTTTAAAATATATATTTTTTTAATATTAGCATATTAAAATAATTAAGATTATTTTGCAAATAGAAAATTAATCTGGCCTATTAATTGTGGTGCATGGCCTAACAATGATTAATTATTGTTAGGGTTTTAGATATAACTGTAATCATATGATTAAAGAAAATTGAAAACCATATCTAATAATTAACTAACAGATATAGATTTTGAATAACCATAGCTATGATTGTGAATTATCAATTATCGATTCATATTTATTTCTTTGAGCATTAAATGAATTAATTATTATTTATAATTAATGGAGAAATTGTATTTTCTTATAATTAATATAAGAAAATAAAAAATATTTGTTAATTTGGTTATCCTTAGAAGCATAGCCGTAACCGAAACACGTTATCATTATTTTTAATGTAAAAGGGCTTAATCATTCAGTTGAATTCATGTCTTTTTAAGAAAATAAAATACCAGTTTTATTAATACTATATAAAATACAAATAAGTCGCTATTTTCATATATTTAGATAAATTACTTATGTTTGGAAAAGTAATCGACAAATAAAATCATCTGAAATTCTCAAATCTAAATTGTCTATATAGAAAATGATTACATATCATGTGTATAGTATTTTTAAAATTGAAAGAATGAGTCAGGGTTCTTCTATTAAAATACCTGAAAAAAATTATTAATATCAATTTCTTTGCACTAGGCTATAAGGGACAAAACGCAATACAAACTATATTTTATTAAAAAAAATTTATTAAAAATAAATTCTTTTGTATGTTTTAAATTGTTTTAACATGCTAATCTTAAAAATAAATTTTAAAAAATAAAAAAATATTATTTTAATGCATTTTAATACAAAAAATACTTTAAAAAACATCCGCAATCACACTCTCAAACAGACGTTAACAATAACTACCAAGCCTTTATTCAAATAAATAAAAACAGTGACAAACATGATCTAAATACAAATTTTAGATCTATGTACATAATAAATAAATAAATAAATAAATAATCTAAAAATATAACTAGGAAAAAGAAAAAAATGGTTTTGGTAAAAACCTCTTATCGATAATAGCTAAATGACCACTTTAGAAAGAAAAGAAAAAAGGTTTTTCAGTTTTTTAAAGAAGACCTTTTTATCATCCTCAACCATGTGATTAGTTGAATTCATATGATTAGTCATGAGTGTTGGTTACGATTAACATCCTTAAAGTTGAAACAAGGTTTTGTAATAATTTGATGAGCATCCAAGTCAGAAAGGCGCATCTACTATTTATATGATTAGAGTATTTTATATTTCTTACAGTGTAATCTATTACATAAGATAAATCTATATAAAAAAAACATAATATTTTTTTATTTTACAGAACGTCCCGTAATATTTAACCACACACAAGTTTATTTCTCTGTCTCCTTTTAAACTCGTGCTGAAAATGATATTAGGAAAGCACGAACACACTCTCTCCCGTGAGGTCCAACCAATTTCGTGTGGATTGACACTTTATAAAAATGGGACATGAGCATGTTGGACTAGTGCCGAAGCCAGATTATTTTAAATAAAAAGGTAAATTAATTAATAAATATTATATTATGTAAATATGTGTTAAAAATCAATTTGAAATAAATACATTAACTCATATGAAGCAGAACTAATTTAAAAATACTTTTAAAATAAAAAAAAATTAGATTATAATTATTCTCTTTAAGTTTTCATGATAATAAAATTCAGTCCGGTTACATAATAATTGTAAATTTTTCATATAAAATTCATAATAAAATACACATTAATTCATCAAAACCCCTTTCACACCCCATTATCATGTAGCATGTTGTACATAATGCATAAATATAGATAAGCATTGATAATTTAAATTTATCATGATAAATCATTTTTAAAAACAAAAAAATATTTTTTTTCTTTTTTTTTTTAAGAAAAAACCAACCTTTAATTCCAATAATTGAAATGTTTCTTGTTCATCTCATGAAAAAAAATTAATTCCATACCGTAACCAATTCAATTAAAAATGATATAACCTTTAATTCAAAACAATCAAATCAATACCTATCATTAAAAAACAATCAAAAACTTTAAGGGGGCACTTGCCCCCTTGATCTCTTATGTGACTCCGCCACTATGTTGGACCACGAAGGGAATTTTAAGGAAATGAAGGGCTCTTGTTGCTCTTTTTTTTTTAAAAAAAAAAAAAACCTATTTTTGGTGTTTTTCTGAAAATATAATTGTGAAATTTTATATGAGAATTAACTCAATAAAAAATCTGAATTATTAAATTACTAGGAAAATCTATGATTTACCGGATCATGTGTTTAAAAGATACACCGCGTGCCTCACCTCTTTAAAAACATAAAATTCATGTTTTTTTTTGTTGCGCTTGTTTTATCTTAATTATAATTTTTAAAATATTTGACTAATCACTATAAATCACTACTATACATGAATCTCACTCTACAACCATCTTTTAAACAATAGAAAAGGAATAAAATTTATAGCTTTTTAAAATTTTATTTTTTCAATCCGCAAACTCCAAAGCTACCGCCAAAAAGACATTTGAGATTGTTTGGCATTGAATTTCAACTTTTATTTTTTTGTTAAAATTTGAAAAAAATTTACCTCAAATTATTTTTTTAATATTTTTTAATTGTTTTGATGTGCTTGATATCAGAAATAAATTTAAAAAAAATAAAAAAAATTTGATACATTTCAGAGTGAAAAGTACTTTGAAAAACATTCATAATCATAACCACATTCTCGAACACTCTTTTAAATAGTTTTAAAAAAATTGAGTTCTAAAAAAAAAAAAATATATTTTTTATTATTTTAATATGATGATATTAAAAATATTTTTTTAAAAAAAAAAAAAATTTAAAAATCACTATCATTGCCTACAATTTAATTGCATGCATGCCCCCTCGAAAAGACTGCAAAGATCCACTGAATCCGGCCTGAGAGAATCCTATATGTATATCATCAATTTCCACGTCATGAATACATTATGTTAACTGGGAATTTCTTACGCTGGCTTGCAATCCTCTTTGAAAAAGCAAGCAACTATGCATGCCTGGCCTAGCCTAGCCTAGCCACATATCTAGGTTAATCCTTCCTCTTTGTTCCTTCCCAAGGCTATGATTTTGCATCTTGACTTGGTGTGGACGTAGGTTTTCCCTATGCCCGCGCCAATGAATGAGGAGCGCTCCTCACATTGAAAAAACTAATTTCAATGAGGATTAAGAAGTTTTTTTATATATATATTATTAAGTAGCTATCACGAGGATGAGGAATAGCCGAGTAGCTATCAAGTTTGGTATTTACAAGTAATTGAATATCTGTGAATAATTTTGGATTTTCATAATTAATTTTACAAAATTTAAAAACTAATTACATGAAAGAAATGTTTGGGATTTTAATTGGAAAAATACTTTAAAAAATAATTTTGTGGCAATCTAAAAAGGTATAAAATCATATAATTTTTTGATTTATTAGAGCCCATCTTATTATAGAGTTACATTTATATTTATAATATTATTATTTTTTCTTTTTATACTCATATATAGTTGGAAATCAAGGATTAAAACAAAAAAATATTAAAAAAATTAAATCAAATTTACATTTCATGGATGTCGTGATGCATGTTTGTTTCTGTATTTCAAAAGCGTTTTTTAGAAAATTTAATTTTTTTTAATTTTAAATTAATATGTTTTTAGTGTTTTTAAATTATTTTGATGTGTTGATATTAAAAATAATTTTTAAAAAATTAAAAAATTATTATTAATATATATTTTAATATAAAAAATTATTTTAAAAACAACCCTACACTTATTAACAAGAGTTTAGTAGATACCATAATTTTGTAGTTATTGGGTTTGTTTGGTGTGAAATGTCATTACAGAGCAACTGTAGAATTTTAAATTTAATCCAAACTTGTCTTTTTCTTCCTTGCTTGTTTTTTTTTTTTTATGACCCTGGGTGTCCGGGTCAACTTACGCACACCACAATTAATTTCAAGACCTACTGAACATCCTGCAAGCCTAGTAAGCAGGTAAAGCACTGCAGGGGTGACAGACTGATACTCTTGAGGATCGAACCAGGACCTTCGCAAAAGCAAACCTTATAATTGACCAATAAGCTAGACCCTCAAGTGTTTCTTCCTTCTTGTTCATCTCACACCTCGTCGTCATCAACGACGAAAGGAAAAAAAAATTGTTAAGAATCATACATGTGGCAGTCTGTCACCGCTCATTAGTCCTTGATTGCACTGTAAGCTTTTAGCTATCTCTAGGAAAATGAAGAACAAGAAAGATAAACTATCAACTAAATGGTTCAGTAGTGATAACTTGGAATTAAAATTTTTATTTTTATTATGATATAAAGTTTGAGTTACGTGATTATTAACATAATAATTACTAAAAATTTATATGATAATTAATTTTAAAGTCCATAAAATTAATTAAAATACGTGCAAGTTAACCCGAATATCTTTATTAATAATAATAAAAAACAACATTGTTAGATGTGATCCAGATTAGCTCATATTAGTATATAGTAGGTTGATTTAAGGATAGTAATTAATCACATTATAGTGGACTAGTAGTTATTAATGCCATGATTAATATCCTAAGCTAAGCTTATTTGGTTGTCTTAATTTGTTTGACATCTTTTGCCTCCTATTCTGAGCTTTTCCAACATCATTGATCGTAGCCGTGCAAGAAATTAATACTATCACTAATTAATGTCCGCTAATCTCAACATCATCTCCGGTTATCTTAATTATTGCGATTACATTATCATGACTGCTTTCATAAGTTTATTACTGTACTGAGATTCTTACTGGGAAATATCTAAAACTAAACTCATATGTAGGACAATAATAGCGGACTTATTTATTTTTGTATTTTAAAAAAATTTATTATTTTTTAATTTTGTTTAAATTAATATTTTTTTAATATTTTCAGATAATTTTAATGTATTAGGGTTTAAAGATACTCTGAACTCTCAAACATTCATTGTTTAAAACACTCAACACCAAATAAAATCATTTTTTTCGGCATAGTTAGAGTTGCTTTTAAATCAACCGCAACTTAAAAAATTGTTTGGATTTTAGTGCTTTAACCTGTTTTCATCTCAAAATCATATCAATCATTTCTAGTTATCTTAATTAATTGTGATTATATTGATGGTATTTAAAAATGTTGTAATGATTGTTTTTTAAAAGTATTTTTTGCTTGAAAATATATTAAAATATATTTTTTTTTTTTTAAAAAAATTAAATTTGATATTGGTAAAAAATTAATATAAAGCAAGGAAAAAAATAATAAAAATTTAAATTTTTTTCAAAAATATTTTTAAAATACAGAAATAAAGAAATTTATTATTATAATTACTTTGCAAGTCTATCATAGGCTCATAGCACTGAGGTTGTCATGTCACGGAATAGCTACAGAAAATCTAAAATTAAACTTGTACCGAGAGCAATGAGTTTGGAACACGACAACAAGCAAAACCAAGATGACTTTGCGAGTCAGGACAAATAATTGAGTCTTAGGTTACACATTAACGTGTGGTTCTTTTATGGGTTTAAATTTCAAAATCACTATCTATGAAAAAGAATTTAAATATAAAACTAAGATGTATTGTTAAGACAGCTCGGATAAGAAAATATAGTTTTATTGAATTTTTTTTTGAATGTAAAATAAAACATGTCCCTGCTTCTCCATCTCTACTACATCATTGATGTTAATATTTCATTGTCACTATCGTAATTACACTTTGATTGGATTGAAGTATTTTTAAAAAATAAAGAATAAAAAATATTATTTTGATGTATTTAAATATGAAAAACACTTTAAAAAATAATTACAACTATACTTCTAAACAAACGTTAATAAATTTCAAGCAAGATTTAGTTGTAACATTTGGGTTTTCGTATTCGATGGAAAATGTTTTTTTTTAAAAAAAATTAAAAAAATTTTAAAAATTTTTTTTTTATATTAGTACATTAAAACAATAAAAATATATTACAAATATTAATTTAAAACTAAATAAATAAAATTTTTTATAAACAAATTAAACTAAAATACTAAACAATCTCAAAACCCCCCTCTTTGACTATTCTTTTGAGTATCTCCACGAACAAAGATCCCAAAAACTGCGTGGTGCTTCATTTCCCACCACAATCAAAGCCGGCCACTACTTTTATTGAGTACAGTTTGAGATTGAGGTTTAAATGAAATTGGTTAAAATTTATTATTTTAATATACTAATATCAAAAATATATTATTATTTTAATATATTTTTTTAATAAAAAACACTCGATAAAACGACTACCAGCATAATTCCAAACACAAAATAAATTAACTCCTACAAATCAATAACGTTAAAGCTTCTCATTCATCCCGTAAGCAGTCATCTGTGAATCCTTTATTTACTGTATTAGCCCCCACCTCACGTGGCTGTGATGAATGTGCGATGCTTTTTGTCAAATCCTCGAGCACTCCAAAAACTTTGGGCAAGTTAATAATTGTCGTAAATCTTGCATTTACTACCTCGTACCATTTCAGTATTGTAAACTCACATATACTCCATAAAATGTGGTATAATGTAAAACATTTTTGGATTCTCCACTTTCTTATTTTCCAATTTACTGTAGATGCCTGCAATTTCTGCCCCCATATGCTGGCTGTGCCATGGGAGAATATTTCCGTGATAATTAATGGAATGCACGCATTAATAATCTATGATGATCTTGAAAGAGTTCCGTCTCTAAATAGATTTGTCCATAAATTACATTTGTGGAAATGGAAGCCGATACGTCTCGAGCTTGTGTTTCACGTACTGGTAAAGCAGCGGAAGGGAAACAAAGCTATTTATATTCTCTAGAATCTTGAGAAAAAATTGCTTCCTCTTTTTTTAGACTGAAAAGTCCGGCAGAGGGAGCATGCATGCATCTATATATATATATATATATATATATATATATACACACACACACCCGGTAATGAATAGCATTTATAAAGCAAGAGGAGAGGGTGAAGCTCAATTTTTGGATCTTGAATCTGTTAGCTAAACATAGTTAAAGCTTAAAGCATCGTTTGAGAACGCGTGTAAATCATGTTTCATAAAAATTTAATATTTTTTTATATTAAAATTAATTTTTATATGTTTTTAAATCATTTTAATGTGCTGATATCAACAATAATTTTTTTAAAAATAAAATAATAATAATAATTTTGATATATTTCAGCATGAAAAACACTTTGAAAAACAACTACAATTACACTCTAAACTATAACAACTAAACCTATGTTATAACTCACTCCAATATCATAGATTGGATAGATTTTGTGATGTTGAAATTAGAATTCAATCGAACTTTGTTGTGTTAGCTTGGCTCAACTGGATTTATTTTTATCAATAAATCAATTCAATATAAAAACTTAAATTTAAGTAAGATTTTAAAATATAATTTATATTATTTTTTAATAAATACCCTTGAATTAAAGCTTTTTAAACTTAAAATTTATGTAGATTCATATTATTTTGTACTTAATTTTTATCAAATGAATAGCAATGATAAAATTTAAATTAATGACCGTTAGGTTATTAAAGCTCTAATATTATATTAAAAAATAAATTGAATCTAAAAAATTAAATTATTAGATAAAATGATAAAATATAATTTATATAAGATAACAGTATATCTAATTATCTTATGTTTGGATGGCTGTGTGAGAGAAAATTATTGCACAAGTAAGAGTCTAAAAGCTTGTGTGAATAGTTTAATTAAAAGTCAATCGTGCAGGTGTTAGAATTTGTTTTAATAAAATATGATTGATGGATATAATGTTAAATTGAAAGTGAGCTCTATTTATTTTAAAGTTAAAATTTGTTGGAAATTGTTCTCTAATAAAAAATTCACTAGTATAGAATATTAATATGATTAAAATAAATTGTAAATAAATAAAAAATTAATTTTAATTTTTTTAATTGATATATTTTTATAAAACTCAACTTTTTTTTTTATCTCATGTGAAAAAACAGAAAATTTCTTAGTCTATATAATAAAAAAATAGTTATAACTAAGTCTTGATAGAATAATATAAGTTTAAATCACGAGTGGAGTTGAGCTCAGTTTATGTTTGAGAATGTAGTTGTGATTGTTTTTAATGTTGAAATGTATCAAAATAATATTATTTTATTTTTAAAAAATTATTTTTAAGATTAACCTATCATATTTAAAATAATAAAAAATATTTTAAAAAATAATTATTATATAATATCAAAAACCTGAAAAGCCTGGCCCAAATATTGAAAATACTCTGCCTGTTCTAATAAAGTGAGAGCAAGTAAGGACAAAGAGAAACCAGGAAAAGAAACTAAACCCCTCCCCTTCCTTCCTCGTTTGAACTTTGAATTGAATTCAACTTTGAAATCGAAGGGAACAGGGAAAAAGGAGCAAAGCAAAAGCGCGTGAGTGCTGTCAGAACTTATGCATTACGTGATTTGCATTGCATGACTCTCGCCGGCGGGCCATGCATTAAATCATCATTACATGTTCCTAATGCTATTCTCTCACGTACAACACCACGCCGCTACTCGCCCGCACTGGGTCTTCTTGTTCAAATCCTATCCCCAGTCACACTACAACTTTGTTTGTTTACCTAGGAAAGATTAAAGAAAAGAAAGATAGGGCCCACGTTATTGTTTGCATTAGTCTTTCTTTCGAGGCTGTTTGGTATTATTGCATTTTAACTCGCGTTTAAATAAATTTTATGAAATGTTTTCCGTCAAAAACAAAATATCAGATTAATAATTTTTAGTATTTTTTTAGTGATTTTAATATATAAATATTAAAAATAAAAAAATATTTTAATATATTTTCAAGCGATTTAAAAAACAATTTACGTCACAATATCAAAAAATACAGTGTTTGAGAGTGTTTGATAATAATTGTTTTTCAAAGTACTTTTTATTTCAAAATGTATTAAAATATATATTTTTATTTTTTAAAAATTATTTTTGACATGAACACATCAAAATAATTAAAAAATATAAAAGATATATTAATTTAAAGTACAATAAAAAATAAAATTTTAAATTTTTTTAAAACACAATATCAAATACTGCTTAATTAATATCAAATAGACTCTTAATTAATATCCATAATAACACATAACTTGTACAACCGGAAAACATACAATCAAGGTTATTATTATAAAATTATCATCATATAACAATGCAATTTAGATTAACTGATAAAAAAAATTATTCATTTTTTTTATTTTTTATTCTAGAATAATTTAAATACACTAAATTAATACGAAACGTACGTACTCAGAATCATTAATTAATTTACAAGTTAATTGGAGGATATTTTTATTATTTACTGGAATTAGAAAACAGAAAACGCAGAGAAACGACGACGAAAAAAAAAAAAAGACTCTACGACTACAAAAACAAATATTCCACCCCCACGCGCATATATAAATACCCAGAATCCTACACCCTTTTTTTTTATTTTATTCCTTTCCCTCTTTCTCTCTCTACAAACACACACACACACATGCCCATTTCCATTTTCTCTCTCTACAAAACCCTCTCTCGCTCAATGACTCCATGATTTTTCCATAGATCAATCCATCCCTACAAATTTCCAAATTCTAGGGTTTATCATCATTCTCAGCTCCCTTTCATAATTCCTCTTTCAAAAGTTTTCTTTTTTTTCCCTCTTTAAATCTCAATGTCGTCTTCTCCTCCTCATCTTCCCACTTCAACAACGGCTACTACTGCAAATAATAATAATAATAATACTCCATGTCCTTCTTCTTCAACGGCACTGTCAAGAAAGTGTTTCAATTCTGATTGTACGGACTTTAAATCTCGAAATGGGTGGAGGCTACGTTCCGGTGACTTTGCCGAGCTTTGCGATCGATGCGCGTGAGTAGTACTCAACCTTTTGTTTCTATTTTGTTAATTTTCGAGAGAATAGTTGTGGCGGCGGCTGTGTTCTTGTTATTAAATTTAGTAAGTGGTTATGATGTTGAGCTAACAAATTGGAGGTTAATTTGGGTAAATTGGATAGGACATAATTCAATGCTGATATAAATAATTTATTTTTTCCCTAATTGTTTGTTTGTGTTAAATTTGGAAAAAAGATATATTTTCAAGATTTATCAATTCTCAGTCTTGTGTGTAACTAGAAAGAGTGAAATTCAATGGTTTCTTCTATTTTTCCTTTCTGGGTCATTTTATTTTTGGTGATACGTATTATTAATGGGTTTTTTTGGAGTTAAATTTTAATGCAATTTTTTTATTAATGATTGTAGCTGTGATTTGGCTGTTCATGTTGGTGTGTTATTGGTCTAATTGGCAGTGGCTAGTTTACAGTTGTAGTGGGAGAAAACCATCAAGACACTGGCATAGAAAAATTAAGTTTTTGTGTATTTTGTAGCCGTTTAGACTTTGAATAATGAGTTTCTATGAGTCATTAATGATACGCTTTGGTTTCTTACCACGTTTTTTTTTTTCTACTTCTGAAAAATTTGGCAATGTTTTCTTGTGTAGAATGGTTTTAGAGAGTGATATATCAGTGAGGTTCCGTTAAAATCTCTGAATATGGTTTTAGCAAGGCCTGAAACGAAAGTATTGGTGACTTGTCATTTGGTTGAGATCCTAAATGCTTACTATGAGTGGTATTTTTTTTTTTCTTTTCCTCTCTTTTTGGGGTTGCTTGAATTGGCCTCTCCTCTTGAGAGTATAGGAGAGGAAAGAATTCATCTGGCAAAACCTTCAAACAGGTCTTATCAAGACAATTTACTGGCATATCTTAGTTATACTTAACCAGGTATCTGTTTTCATGGCTGCAATGTCATCGTCGCCATCATCATCATTATTAACTTACAATTGACTCAACCTTGTGTGACTTAGTTCTGCTTATGAGGAGGGGAGTTTCTGTGAGACTTTCCACTCGAGGGCCAGTGGTTGGAGGTGTTGTGAGTCATGTGGGAAGGTAAGATGAAATTTCTTCTGGTTTATTCATATGCTGTCTGTGCTTATGTGGTTATATAATGGATGGTATGCAGCTGCCATTTCTTTTATTGTAAATCATCCAAGTTTAATTTTCCATCACAGAGCGTTCATTGTGGATGTATCGTTTCAATTCAAGCTTTCACATTGTTGGATGCTGGAGGTATTGCGTGCATGGCATGTGCGAGGAAGAGTTTTGTTTTGGTAAGGGCAAATTTGTCTCTTACTGCTGAATCATAGTCATTTTATGTTTTATTATGACCATTGATGGTTTCTCTGATCAAATATGTGATTCATACGCCATTAGTTGGATAATGGAAAATATGTTCCTTCTATTACTGCCAGCACCTTATAAATTTGCTATTGTAGGAGAGTAATCCACAAATTCTTCTGACTGCAACCTCTGCTGATGTGGTACATAACCTTGTTCGATTTTAATTGTGATAGATTTATTTTTGCTTTATATTCTGTGTTCCAGACGTCAAACCCTGCCTGGTCTCCTTTGTTTTACCATGCACCTTTCCCCGAGAGACTCAAAGACCTTTCTGTCAAAAGTTGGAGTCAATTAGCTGGTTCAGGTCCTGTACCATGGCGTCAAGCACCCAGTTTGTTTAATCCCTCTGCTGCACAGTCTGAATTGCAAACAAGGATGCCTTATGAAGTTGACAGGCTTGATACTGGTGAAAGATTTTCTGCCCCTTCCCTAGAGAAAAGGAAAGTTGAGGATTTTTCTGAAAAATTTATCAATGGAAACCTGAGGATTCGCTTACAGGATATAGTTGAGAATGGGAATGCAGGTACAGATCCTTCACCTACATTTTATGCTGTTTCAAGGAAAGAAGTGCATGATGACTTGGCAGTTTCATGCTGCCATGCTTGGGAGTGTTATAGAACAACTGTAAGTTAATTATTTGTTGCAGGAATCATTGGTGAGGAGCAACCACAACCATCATCATCTTTAATGGAGGATGCATCGGGCCAACAATTTGGAATAACAATACCTTATAAATCTATAAGCGAATCAAATAGTCAAATTGAGGGCTCTGTAAATGCTTTACAGCCAGCCCCTCCACCTCCGTTTACAAAGCATTTTCATGGGAGTTTACATAATGGAATTGACTCACCAGTTGATGGTCACATACGCAATGGGAAGCCTAGAACAGATGCCCGTGGAAGAAGCCAGTTACTTCCTCGGTACTGGCCAAGGTTTACTGATGGAGAGCTACAACAAATTTCTGGAAAGTATCCTTTATGTCAGCAATGGTTTCTCTATATTTTAATTTTTCAAAAAATAAATTATCATTTTAGATAATCTGTGCCATATTGTTTGGAGGCAGTTTTGTATTTTAAAATTACAATCTTCTATTCTTCTCCGCATTTGATTTTCTGACTTACGAAGATTATTTAGGTTCTGCAAGATGGTTCTGCTCTATTTTGTTTGTGATAACTATATCTTTCTAGTCCTCTTTGCATTTATGGATCCTGAAACCTTAACCCTATTGAAGTTCTAATGCTGTGATCAAACCTTTGTTTGAGAAGATGCTGAGTGCTAGCGATGCTGGACGAATTGGGCGTTTGGTGCTGCCGAAAAAATGTGCAGAGGTTGGCACTCATGCTTCACAGCTTCACCTTTCACTTTGTTTATCAATTTTATTCTAAAAGCTTTGCATATTGGATTTTGGAGGAATCAAGAATGTATTCTTGGTTTTTCTCTTTTAGAAAAATGAGAGAAAAAAAAGAAGACAAAGTGATAATAGAAAGAAAAGTTTATTAGTCTTAGCAATATATATCAGTTACAGATATTTTCTTTTTCTTGGTTATGCAATGCTTTTAGTTGTGGTGTTATTTTTCTTTTTAAGGACCAAGTCACGGTCATGGTCATGGTCCTCATGGATAATAATGGTCGTCATGGATAATAATGCTGATGGGTGACTGTGGTTACTGCCAAGACTGCTTGTGATAACACCCTCATATACTATGGACGTTCCACTATAGAGTTGTGTATTCTTGCATACCTCATATTCTCTCAAGAGTGTTGTCCCAGCATGGTCAGTTGAAAGATGATTCACCAAAATGGTGATTAATCTCACAACTCGTTTTGTTGATTTTCCTGGCTGCTGCTTGTTGAAAATACTTTAGAAGTATGGAAAGAAAATTTCTGAATGCAATTTGTCGTGTTAAAATACATGCATGTTTTTTGTGCATTTGCAGTTTTGACTCCTATGAAACATTTTTAGTTGGCGAATAGTCATGCTGCCACATTAATGGTGGAGCTCGTATAGCAAATATATAATTTCATTGAGTAGTTCTGCACGGTTTTAATATCTAACTCTTTCTCCCTTTGTGTGTGGGCACTCTATAATTTCATCAACACTAACACTGTGCTTGCCATGACACAGGCCTATTTCCCTCCCATCTCGCAGCCTGAAGGCCTACCTCTCAGGGTCCAAGATTCTAAAGGGAAAGAGTGGATTTTTCAATTTCGGTTTTGGCCTAACAATAATAGTAGAATGTATGTTCTGGAGGGAGTTACTCCTTGCATACAAAACATGCAATTGCAAGCAGGCGATATAGGTAGCAACCAAATTATGCGAAAAGAATGGTTCAGAAGAGTCTTAATTTGTTAATTGCAGCAAGGGCTATGTCTTTCATTTTTCTTCTCTCTAGTTTTGTTGGACCGGTTTATTTCTGTCCGCTAGATTTGTCAATGTCATGGCTTTGGATCTGGTCGATCATCCCACTGCTGATTCATAGTTTTGATATTTTTCTGTCTTCTTTCATGCCTTTCATTTCATTTTCCATATGATTTGGTGCCATCCTCCTATGCTTTAGTGCATCATGGTTTTAGGGTTTATGATATTGGACCTGAAATTTAATTCTGTTTCCTCAGTAACATTCAGTCGATTAGAGCCAGAAGGCAAATTGGTTATGGGATTCAGAAAGGCCACCTCTGCTCCGCCTTCTGATCAGGTATGCCCTAGTGCAATTGCTGAACACTTTTTTTTCTAGATTATCTTTTCAAACTTGCTGGAGCTCAAAGAATAGGTTATGTGGAAATCTGTAAGGATAATGTTTCTGAATTCAATGAGGTATCATCAACACACATTATATATGGGTGACACCAGAGACTTGAATCCTCGATGGTACCTCTCCAAGGTCAATGATATTATATTCCAATATTACCTTGTTAAGTCCTAATTTGGTACTAAATTTACTGTCCTTTCTTCCAAATTCATTGCATCTTAGCCTAAATTTACCTTAAAAGTGGGCATGGAACTTTCCATGCCTTTAAAAACCTGGAAGTTCATGCATGAATGAAATTTTATGTGATGAAATAGTAGTTTGTTGCGTGTTAATATTTCTATAGCACTTTATTTTACAGGAAGAAGGCTGAGGTATAATGAAGTGAGATTTTCAGTTCATTTTTTTCCCTTTCTGGTTATCTTCATCGTGTTTCATTTTTGGCATTTAATCTGAGAAAGCCAAGAGATAACTTGAAAATATGACGGTACATAGTTTTATTAGGGTGACTGCAATGTGCTTCGAAGTTTGGTTTGTTGCTTTTAGTTATGTTGAGTAAAATACTTTGCTACAAGTTGTGGTTTGTCAAATGTTGCCCTTTAAGTTTGTACCCAACTTCAACGCGTAATCCAACAAAATAAATTCTAAAATGTGTTATTTTTGCAGGACAATGAAACAAGTCAGACTGGTAATGGTGTTTCTACAAAAGGAGATGTTAGTATTACAAACCTTATACTAGTGGAATTGCTTCATTGCCTTTTTTAAGTTAACACAAGGTCACCTAGCTTTTCATCAATCTACCAGGCTGAATTGGATCCTAGTCCTTGGTCTAAAGTCGACAAATCAGGTTACATAGCAAAAGAAGTTCTTGAAGGAAAATCTTCTATCAGAAAGAGGAAGAGCAGCACATTGGGTTCCAAGAGTAAGCGCCTGAGGATCGAAAACGAGGATATGATTGAATTGAAGCTAACATGGGAAGAAGCACAAGGATTGCTCCGTCCCCCTCCAGACCATGTTCCTAGTATTGTGGCGATTGAAGGATTTGAGTTTGAGGAATACGAGGTTTGATTGTTTCTATACTCAAAATAATTTTATGCCAATGAGTGGTTTTCTGTCTTTAGCCACCCTTGATATCCCTTATTCTGACATCTGTCCTTCCCATGTGCTTTTGTTTAAGTCATTGTGAAGGTAGAGGTTGCTTGTTTTCATTACTTTGATACTGTTAACAATCAGTTTATTTACTTATTTGTCCCTTTGCAGTACTTACATAGCATTTACAGAACTTTTGTGGTACAATGTGATTATTAGCTTACCAGGGCATGACTACTATTTTGGTGGGGGGCGAGGCCACTTGATTTAGCTACATAGCATTTAGGGGAGAATGTTTGGAGTGCATTGTTCAGTGCTTTGAAAGGTCCAGTAATAGTAATGAGTTGCTATTCTATTGGTAGAAACTTGCCTTCTTTAGTCACATTGAATTTTAGGTTCTGACATATAAAATTGCAAGGGAGTATGAAATTCCCACAGAAAGACTTTCAATTTTACAATGCCTGTGTAATAATGCCCATTTCTTACAAAGATGCTTGGGTTTTATATTTTGTGTATGATCATCACTGATATAATGCCTTGTGTGATTTTAAATAAACATTGTTTAAGATGTTATCATTCATTATTTTTATTTTATCATTTAATGAGTTTGCATTGAAGTTTTTTATTGGACTTGTGATGCATTTTCTTCTTATATATTTTATACTCTGAATAGAGTTATCTAAAGTTTATTGCGGATAGGAGGCCTAAGTCCTACTTTTTTATCATTATGACAAGTGTGCTGCTATAACAGGATGCGCCAGTACTTGGGAAGCCTACAATTTTTGCAACGGATAATGTGGGGTAAATTGCCTATCCTGAGTGCTCAAGCTTGCGACTATACCTTCTGTGTTAGGGCTCTTTTTTTTAATTCATCATGATTTGGCTTGTAGGTCTCTCTAAAAAATTTACCTACACGCTATTCGTAAACCACCTTACATGTTTAGGTCTCCCATGACAGATGTTAGTGGTTTGGGTGTTTTTTCTAGGAGAATATGACATATCTGTCCTGTATGTGTTATAATCTGTTCACATTTCAAACTAGTGGGTTGTGCTAGGAGAAATATACTGTCCTAGAAGTTTGTATGTATTAGAATAACTATAGCAGGTTGTGCCTTGATAAATATATGATTTCTCCAACCTATAAGTTTTTATGTAAATCCATTCGTACTTTACGCTAGTGGGCCATTTATCGGAACACTGATGTAAACCTAGGATGATGCTTCAATATCAATATGTTTCCTACCTTTTCAGCCCGGGTAAACTGAATAATCCTTTTTCTCTCTCTAAATTTTCGTAGTTATAACAATGCTTCATATGATTAAACTGGACTCATGATCTCCTTTCATCTCTTTGAGTATATAGAGTTCTAATATGATGTGTTTTCTGTCAGTCAAAAGATTCAATGGGTTCAATGTGAAGATTGTCTTAAGTGGCGCAAATTGCCTGCCAATGCTCTTCTTCCCTCCAAATGGGGATGTTCTAGTAATACATGGGATCCTGAAAGGTATTATCTGAATCCATTTATTCATTCAGGCTTGGGTTTATCCTTCAGTTCCTGTTTGATAGCCTGTGGGATCTCAAAATTATTCTAGGGTGCAACCAATGTAGTTTCTTTTAATTTCTTTACAACATTCAAACGTACATTTGAGGTCCCAGAATTACTAGCTTTGGTGCATGTTCGGTTAACTTTGTCATTCTTTCCATGGTAAATAATGAACAGGGGCAGTGCCCTCACTTTTGTCCCTTAAATGGACAAGTAGTTATATAAACGTTGAATGTTGTTTGTATACATGTTAATTGCAGGCTCTTGCATTTTGCTAACATTTTTTGTTACATCTGCTGTTAGATCATCATGTTCTGTGGCTCAAGAATTGACAGCAGAGCAGCTTGAAGATCTTCTTCCATCCTGTAATTTAGGTATAAATTGCTTATAGTGACTTCATTTTGTTGTTTCTCCGTAATTGAAATTCGGCAATTCATGGTCATGCAAGGCAATTAAGCTATTCTCAAGCGCGGCGCCAAATATCTTGTTCTAATTTTCACTGCTGTTGCTGTGTATATGTGCATTTTAATGATTTTTATGGAATCTCATTCAAATGGTGATGATCTCCTTCTCAACTGCCCAATTTGAATCTGTTGTTATGGTTGTGAAGCAGTAGTCACTTCCAAGAGATCGAAGGATGCAAAGAAGGATATTGATAGGGTCGAAGCTTTGGAGGGGCTTGACACTCTTGCCAACCTAGCTATTTTAGGAGAGGGTGAGGCTTTCCCGGCTTCATCCCAGGCCACCACAAAGCACCCCCGACACAGACCTGGCTGCTCCTGCATTGTGTGCATTCAGCCCCCAAGTGGGAAGGGTCCCAAACACAAGCAGACTTGTACATGTAATGTTTGCCAAACGGTAAAGCGCCGTTTTAAGACCCTAATGATGAAGCGTGAGAAGAAGCAATCAGAGAAGGAAGCAGAAACGAAGCAATCAGAGAAGGAAGCAGAAACTACTCGGAAGAAGCAGCAGGAGCCTTCTGCTGAGAAATTGCTTGATGATGAACCCTCACCATGTAGCAACACAGGGAGTGAAAGTGGCAGTCCGAACAAGAAAAAGACAGTCAGTGAAGGTTCTGATGATGATCCTAACAGAATGAAATCCTCAACTTCACCTTTTAAGGGCCAAATAGACCTGAATATCCAGCCAGAGAGGGAGGATGAATTGTCACCTGGTTCAGATTCTGGAGGCATGATGAGGATGCTCCAAGATGCCACTGAGACATACCTCAGGATGCAAAAATTCTTAAGCTCGGATGGTGACAATAACCCTTCCGGTAATCACATGCTGTCAAGTGGGGGGACACGTGAAAAGGTCAGTGATGTCATTATGCTTGGCAGCAGCCATCAAGATGCTGACAAGGATCATCCCCCAGCTTTTTCCATGAACGCATCCGCGTCCACTCCAGCTACTGGATAGATAATGCCTTAAACCGTGCACGACCATCAACCATATGATTGATTGAGTGCGAGGATAGTTCTCGTGGCATACTTGTCCACATCGGCATTTAACTTCGTTGTTCTGTACATAAAGCAGAGGGGCAGGAAGTGACAACCACGGGGGAGAACCAATATTTTACTGGTCCATACTGTATAATATCATCCTCTCTATGCTAATACAATTGGACACTGACATATGCTTTTAGAAGATGATTAATTGTTCAATCAAGTGGGTAGGAGGCTGCAGCAATTTAGTTTACTGTTAGAAGCTCACTGCTACCCTTACACAGAGGACGTGATTAAGCTTGTGCCTTTTTGCTCACAGTAAAAAGAAAATTGAAGCTTGTTCTCTCTATTAAGTTGAAATACAACTGCAACATGGGGGTTCTGATTCGAACAAGCTACCTAGTCTCCTTTAGTTTTCTGTATTAGATTATTTTGGTACCATTGTTTTCTCTGTTCCAATGAAACTTGTCTTGGATAGAAGATACTGAAATGTCAAGTGGATGTTCACAATCTGGCAGGTTAAAGTGTCTGTAGAGAACAGCTCCATGTTCTCTTCCAAAAGAGTTGGTAGAACATGGCGCCCATACCCATACCATGTCAGCATGATTTCTAGCTTTCTTCATACGAGTCTTTCAAGCTGGTCTCTGATGATTCGCCGTCACGTTCGGAAAGATTATTATTCCTGACCAAATATATGGAGCCATTCATTAGGTCAAATGTTTGACAGTTGAAACAACACCTTTTGCCTGGTTATTAACTGTTCTGTCTCCTCTGTGTATCTTGTCGCCATGTCATCATACTATTCCCTAGATAATTTATCTACCTTCCATGTTGACTTGGAGCCATAGTTGTCTTTTGGTGTTGTCAACTCAAAATTTATGTTATTGAGATATTTTTTATGGTTGCAATTGAAGTTTCAGCAAGTATTAGATTTATTTTCTCTCTCTTTCCTTTTCTCCCTTTTCTTCGTTTAGATATCACTATTCTAAATAGAAAATATGAATAATCGTGACATATATAAACCGAATTACTTCACTATTTTTTTTTTTATAACTGTTATATTTCATCAATATTTAAAAACAAACATGCTAATAATTATTTAGTAAGTGATCCATTGATAAGAACTTGGACTAAAAAGTTTGTTTTCCATGTGATCTCAAGTTTGAGGTATGGCTTACTAATATAATGGCCACTGGAAATTTACATAGTTGTTAACTTTAGAGCCCGTTGAATTAGTCGAGGTACGCACAAGCTGGCCTGAACACCCACGTTAATAAAAAAATAAAAAAAAATAGTTATGGAAAGCAGTCAACCAGAGTGTAGTTGCGGTTGCTTCCCAAATAACTTTTTGTGCTAAAATAAATGCCAATGGTACTTTTTTATTTTTAAAAAAATTATTTTTGATATCACCACATTAAAATGATTTGAAAACACTAAAAATATATTAATTTAAAATAAATAAAAACTTTTAAAATTTTTTAAAAACCACTTTTAAAATTCAAAAACAAATTTACTTTCAGTTTTTTTCTTGAGATATTAAAAATGTCTCTCTAATCATTTTTTGGTAGTTTAGATTCTGATAGGCTGTGCAACCTCTATTTTTAGCTTTGTGGTTTAGGTAAAGTAAAGGAAGACCAAGTCAGCAAAACCATAGTGGTTGCCAATGAAAAGGGGGAGCCCGTTGTCACATATATTTGATAACCTTTTGCAACAAACGGCCTTTGAGTCAAAACTTGGCTGTGTTCTAATTTCAGAATAACCTCAAGCCAAAAATAAGGGAAGATTTTGTTGGTCATGGTTCTTGCTTTTGCCATTCCTTCTTCTCATTAGGCGCTGGATTAAGAAGTGGAAGATGATCACAAAAAAAACCCTAAAGAACTAGTACATTTGTAGAAGAACAGGGATTGTTTTATCCTGGCTTTTCATAAACGTCTTCCAGTGATTCTGCCAACATAAAACAAATACATTTGTAGAAGAGCAGGATTGATTATTGTATTCTTCCAGGATGAATGATTTGTTCTCCAGCTCGTTCAAGAAGTACACCGACCTGAAGCAGCAGGCGCAAATGGATGACATGGAGGCAGGGAAGGAGAGTATGAATCTTGACAGATTCTTTGAAGACGTCGAGAATGTCAAGGAAGATATGAAAACTGTTGAGAGGCTGTACAAGAGTTTACAAGAAGCCAATGAAGAATGTAAGACTGTTCATAATGCTAAGACCATGAAAAATCTTCGTTCGCGGATGGACATAGATGTTGAACAAGTCCTGAAACGCGTTAAAATCATCAAGGGAAAGCTCGAAGCCTTGGATCGATCCAATGCAGCTCACCGCAACATTCCTGGGTGCGGTCCAGGATCATCTGCAGATCGAACCAGGACATCTGTGGTTAGTGGTTTGGGAAAGAAGTTGAAGGATCTTATGGATAATTTTCAGGATTTAAGAGCTAGAATGGCAGCCGAATATAAGGATACAGTGGAACGCAGGTATTTCACAATCACAGGAGAAAGAGCAAGTGAAGAAACGATTGAGAATTTGATATCCAGTGGTGAAAGTGAAAGCTTCATGCAAAAGGCAATTCAGGAACAAGGGAGAGGCCAGATTCTTGACACAATATCAGAAATTCAAGAGAGGCATGATGCTGTGAAGGAGATAGAGAAGAATTTGATTGAGCTTCACCAGGTATTCTTGGATATGGCTGCTCTTGTGGAAGCTCAGGGTCACCAGATCAATGATATTGAAAGTCATGTTGCGCATGCTAGCTCGTTCGTGCGGCGAGGGACTGAGCAGCTTTCTGAGGCTAGGGAATATCAGAAAAGCTCTCGAAAGTGGACGTGCATTGCCATTGTAGCCGGTGCTGTCCTCATCATTGTCCTCTTACTACCATTTATACCACATCTCCTGGCTCTCTTGTAGGAATGAGAGGGTACTGCAGATTTCCTTTTGAACTCCAGAAGAAACACCTATTTGATTTTAACCTCAACCGAAAATTATTAGTTGTAAGGTTATCTTGTAAAGCTTTGTTCTATTTTCTAAGATAGTAATTTAGATTTCTCAAACGTAAGCACATCTGCAAGGAAGATTGGGAACTTTCTCCTCTTTCAGGCATATCCTAAAGCATGTTTCTTGTTTGGAACCCCTATAGAGGCAATTGGCATTTTTTGCAAGAAGTTTTGCTGCAAAAATCCCTAACGAAGGCCTTGGCAGAAACCATGTTGAAGTGCATATGTAATTGCTGGGGAGAAGAGGCCATCTCGAGAGAATAATGAACAGTCATTGTAATATCAAATTTAAGACTCGTTGAAAGAAATCGCATGCCTGTAAACTGGTTTTTCTTTTTCCTCTCTTCTCATTGATCATGCATACAAGAAAAAAATATGTTGTGAAGATAGAAAGCTATCAATCTTGCGGTCAATGGATGAATTTCTCTGCATCGCTGCAGAAGCATGAAAACTTTCATCATTTTATGGATGGATATACAGAAGACTATGCATGTATCTCAAAATCGTAAGAATTCTTGGTGTTGCTGGGCAATACATATAGTTAGGCCGAGCATGAGACCTGCGTACTCTTTGATTTTGTGGTCCTGTTGTATTTTTGAAAAAAAATTTAGCTTCAAGTTAAATTTTTTATATATATTTATTTTTAAATTGTTTGAATGCGATGTATTTTTAAATAAAAAACACATTAAAAAATAATTCTTACTACTTTACTTGTTAGATCCCTCATTCATTCGAGACAAACTGGGATCCCAAAAGTGGATGAATCAAGCAATTAGCACAGTAAATAAAAATATTGACGAATTGATATAAGTTCAAAAATATTTAACGAAATAGTATAGTATTGCAATTGTGATAAAATCAAACTGTGTTATTTTTAACTCAGTTGGTTGACCGGTTCATAAGGTCAAATCGATCAACTGATTCCGAAAATAATAATAAAAATCTCAAAATTATCAAAATTGAAGGTTCTTAGCATGATTTTTTATACCTAAAGATCTGAAGATCCGCATAATGACACAATGGCTACTATCGAAAAAACAAACTCTTGTAAAAAATTTAAACGTTATCCAATGGTTAAATCAAAAGTTATGGTCATTTTAAGTTATATTATTTTAGTCTAGGGTGACCAGATCTTTTCTTAGGATTAGACCTATTTCAATGGTCTATAAATATATCTGCTAGGTCATACACGTAATCTATTTAAAGTAAATTCTCATTAGTTATTGCAAATTTAAATATAATTACTCAGATTCATTCTATACTACATGAACATCAACTTTTTAAGATTTTAATTAGAATTTATTTTTTAGTTAATAAGTTGAATAAAAATATATATTTTAACAAATAATATATAATTAGATAAAAAAATTCATAAAATTATGTTTTTGTTATATGAAATGATCAAATAATTAAGATAAAATATTGAAATTTTACAATATATACTTAAAAAACACAACATTTATTAAACATAGTTATTCTAAAATGCCATAAGATACACAAAAACTATTTTATTACATTTAAAAATAACAAAATTCAATAAATATCTAACTTCTAAAATATTTTGGCAGATAAACTTATGTCAATTCACGTGATAATTTTTTTTAATAAAAATCCCATAGAAGCATGGTAATCTCAGGCCTATCAAAAAAAATTATTGAACAGCTAGAGAAAAGCTTATGACAATTCACGACAATATGATCAAATCAGAAGCCCTGCACGATTGACAGGAAAGATTAAAAAAACAAAAAGGCACATCAATTACAGAAGGAAGAATTAATATTTGGACTATTTAGGCTGTCATGTACCCGTCTGACTCAAGTACAAGCAGGAAAAGTAGATTCCTTGTAGATTTGTTCGGTGGAAAGATTTACTAATTGTGATGATAGGCCTGCTGCGATTCTATACACACACTGCAACCTTTTCAAAATCAAGCCAATGCTCTCTCAACAAGATTGAAGTTGATTACAGATTTAAGCTGTATTGATGGAACCATCGACATCATGATAGAATACATCGACATCAAGCTTATCACATTGAATTTCATGATCCGGCAGTGCTCTAATATATCAGATATGCAAGCAGTTGATAACTCTAATCTAGTTGGAAGATTAGAGTACAATTTATGAACACATTCAAGTACAAACCAATTTTTCATATACGACAACAAATACTCTTAAAATGGGGCACAAAATACCATTCTCCTGCCCTCGATGCAACCCTTCCCAAAAGTATAAGCAGTTACAAAATAAGAAACTCCTCTGATTCATCATCACCCAAGGTTCAACTACGTAGCGGCAGCAGATAAGAAACTATATATTGCACAACCCAAATCCAATGAACTTGCTTAGTAATATACAAGTAATCATATCAATCAAGTACCAGCACTAGGCAAAGCTGCCATAAATGAATTGTATGAGGACTCCAGATCGAAATGAAGTTGCCGGGCCTGCTGCTCTGTCAGCTCATCTGCAGCCCCCATCTTAGATAGCCTCAAAATCCATTCTTTCATCTTTGTCTTGCCCTCAAAGTCAGGTGGCAAAATACTCAGCTTGTTCAGTGAGGCTGAGAGGTCTGAAAGCAAAGGATGCACCTGGTCCACAGCCACCATATTTAACTTCAGCGAATCCATAGCTGTAATGAAGTTCTGGACACATTCAGCCACAATGGAAGCTGAGGTGGTAGACGACACAGCAGCAGCAGCACGGTGTTCCACTGTGGCAGGCACCCCGGAGGTCACAAGCCGGTTAATGGCAGCTGGGCAGTCCATCTTGTATGTATCTGCAAAGCGCTCGATGCTAGGGACTGTGTCTTTCAGAGAGGAAGCCAAAGTTTTGAAATGGGCAATGAGTTTCTGGCACTCCATTTCATACTCAGATGAGGATATAATGTCACGAACATAAGCCTTTTCCAGCTTCTCCGTGGCTTTTATTATTGCATATAGCTCGGCAAAATTCTCATACATTTCTCTCTCGCGCTTGTCATTCCATAGCTTGACCTCCATTTCGATATACAAATATAAACTTGAAGAAGCAAGAAAAATTTACTTCAAAATTAGATAAATTGGATATCTGTGGAGGACTGGAGAAGAGAACGGGACACGCGCAAAGAGCTCTGACCTACTTGACTGCAAACAATCGAACACAACATGAGAAGGCATAATCAGAAAAGAAAAAAAAATCAATTGTATAGAAATCTAAACCACAACACATGGATTCTTGAGACTAAAAGCAACATAGAATCCTTTTACTTTTCTTTGGTTTAATCAAATAAGTTACGGGTACACACTGTCCCTTCCATGGCAATTCTGGAATCGGAAACCAAATCATTCCAAAAACACTCAAAAAGGGCCTACCTAGCATAAGAATCAGCTTGAAGGAAATACAAAACACTCTTTGCTGACTTTAAAAGGCTTAAAAAAAAAACCCCAAATTATAAAGCTCGAGATTCATCACCATAAAAAATCCATTTCTACAAAACCCTTCATTTACCTAATCATGACAGAACTAATACCAGTACTGGTACCCTTCGAAAATCTAAGAAATTTTCATTTCAATTATAAAGAAAATGCAAAGAGTCCCTCCCTTTTCAACATTCCTCGAGTTTCCAAGAAACCAAACAAAAAATCACCACATAACCACAGCAGATCATGAAATCACAAACCATTAAAAGCCCAGAAACCGAAACCAAAACTCAAAACCCAGAACACAGAACGAAAATCCCATTAAAAAGCTTCAAGCTTTACCTTAAATCATTGTTAAAAATACCAAAGTTCAAAGCTTTAAATCACAGATACAAACAAATAAACTTATTATATATACAGAAGGAGGCATGGAGAGAGAAGAGGGGTCCTTACAGGGAAGTGAAACGCGGCTTTGAATAACGTGAAGGGTCTTTCTTTTTTCTCTCACTTTTTGCAGAGAAAAAAAATATGAGAAAATTAAAAGAAGAGAAGGTTTTGCGATTTTATTTGGGCTAGCCTCAAAGTTAGTCCCTAAATTATAAACCGAATCTTGAACGAGTCATTAAAAACGCTTTTTTCTCAATCAAGTCCTTAAAGTATTAAAAAATTGAACTCTATGAAATTTTAGAGTTGGTTGCTTTGTTTGAAATGATTTTTGAATGATCACTAGCAAAAGTTGTCTTATATCCTAGGGTGTCAACAACAATTGAAATTGCGGTGGTATACTTTATTTTTTAAAATATTTTTTTAAAAAATATTTTTAAATAATATTTTTTTAAAAAAAACTATTTATTATATTTACACTTTAAAACTATCCAAAAATATCAAAAAAAAATTAATTTAAAATGAAAAAATAAAAAAATGTAGTTGGGCGGTATAAACAAATAATGTCTAGGTGTGTATTTGATACTGTGATATAAAATGTTTTTTAAAAATATTTTTTATTTAAAAATATATTAATTTTTTATTATTTTTAAAAGCACATCAAAATTGTTAAAAAGTATTAAAAAAATTTATCAATTTAATATTTTTTCAAGTTAAAAATACACTCTGTGCTTAAATGTAATTTCAAAAGTTAAAACAAATCGTTGTCTAAGTCTTAAGCTATCTTAATAATATCTTCGTGGACGAAAAAGGATGGATGCAATTGAGACAAAAACCTATTTATGGAGTTGATTAAGAATACATATATAGTTAGGGGATTTATTTGAAAGATTGGCATTGTAATTTTGTTTTGTGATTTTTGAGGAAGAGGGAGGGAAGGGTTGCGTGTGGGATGTTATAATATCATGACTGCTTACGGCATCTACGTGTAGCAGTTGAGATGACCAGAAAAGAAAGAAACCCGAAGAGAAAAGGAGAGACGGAGTCCGTTACGCTCTGTGAGTGACATCACGTGTTCTTATGCTTTTTCCACCGTTTGATTTCTGTGCCTGTGATTGATGATAAGATCCTGATCATTTTGATAGAAGGGCTTCTTGAGTTTCTATGGCTTGTGGGCCCATATAGATGGTTTTTCTGTGAGAGAATTCGAAGTCCGTTTTGTACTATTCTTAACTTAAAGCCCATCAATACCACAAGATAAATAAATAAATAAAAGCTTGAAACCCTTTTTAGTTTTTTCTCTTAAACTAAATAAGAGATTGAAAAGTTTCACGAAATAATAAATTTTTATAATATAGACAGTTCGATTAGGGTTTGATTTTCATACAGACATGTATTGTTCTTGATTTAGTGTGCATATTCGATCAATTAGTTATTTTTCAAAATTATTTTTTTTTTTTCAATTCAATCAATGCCTTTTCATAGTAATTATGGTTTGTTTTTGTATTTTAAAATTATTTTTAAAATATTTTAATTTTTTAAAAATTAATAATTTTTGAGTATTTTCAGATCATTTTAATGCACTGTTATAAAAAATATTAAATTTTTTTAAAAAAATATTTTTTCAAGTCAAAAATACTTTAATAATCTATATTCTCGTGAAAACAATAATTTATTCCCTTCAATTCATAAAACATAGTTTTTGATCCCTTTATTCATATCAGTCAATAATTTATTTATTTTTGTTAATCTATCCTTATTAAAATTCTAAGCTGTAACTTATTATTATTTTTTTTTGTTATTTTTCTCTTACTTTTGCAAATGATTTCACAATAAAAAAAAAGATGGTTAGAGGATTAATTAAATAACAAAACTTTAAAAGCTGTACGGGGAGCAGTGACGAGATACTTGTTTTGCTCTTGACAAATAAAACAAAAAAACATGATATTTGGAGTAATTTAGTAATCTCGGAATGATTCATTGTCAAATTTTTAAAGAGTAATTATATCCTTTTGCTTCTATAATGCAATGTAAAATAACAATTATATTTTTAAGTTAGTTTTTTTTATATAAGTTTATGTATAGGGCGTTTTCTTCTTCTTTAGTTTAAAAATAAAATATTCTACAACTTGCTATCATGGACATTTTGTCATTATCATGATAATTTAGAGGCAATTTTGTATTAATATTTATAAAAATTATTTTTTAAAAATTATAAATACATGCATTGACGTGTTAGCACATGAGCAACCCTCATGCCTCTCAGGTAGCGCTTGCAAGGTCGTCTGGTGACCGTGCATTGCCTTTCACAATAACACTTGAATCATTCTGGTTTTTTTTTGGTGATTAGGTGAAGCGTGTGGATAAAGACCGTCTAATTTGATGCAAGTGATTTTTTTTTTTGTTTTACTTTCTCTTCCTTAGCTTTTGTGTTTGCCCCTTCAAAATTTCAAAATAGCCCTTCTACTTGTTATTCATTTGGATTTGGTTTCTATTCATCTAGTTACTATTTATTTTATCTAGAATAATTTATAAAATTAGAATTTCTTTTTAACTTCATCCCATTTAATTTTTTTTATATTTCAAATTTAATCTATGTTCATTTGATTGTTATTTTTTTTTATTTAGATAAATTTTATAATTGATTTTTTTACAATTATATCCTTTTTAGTTTTTTTTTATATCAAATTTAATAATTATTATTTTGATTGCTAATTTTTTCACTTTGATTTTTTTAAATTTTTTTGTTTCATCTTTCAACATTAAATTAATTTAGAATTAAGTTTATTGATCGAGCTAAGTCTAGAATTTCAAGAGTTAATAGTTTTAGAGATTAATTAAAATTTAAGATATTTACTCGAGTTGCCTTTTTTCTTTTTTCTTTATTTCAAAGCTTATATTTTTTCAGTTTTAGTCTTTAGCTCTTATTTAATTATAGATTTGAGTTTTTTTATTTTGATTTTTTTATATATAATATTTTACCTATTTTGAAACTAGCTCGGGTTATCTCGATACTTTTTTTATCTATTATTATTTGTTGAATTTACTTTGATAGATTTTTTAAATTAATATTTTTGATTTTATTATTTAATATTAAATTGATTTTAAATTATTTTTTTTAGTTTTGTCATTCCATGCTTAGTTTATTTTATTTAATTCTCTTTTGATTTTAAATTAATCTTTTATTGTGATATATAATTGTTTGATTAAATAAAAAAATTATTATAGAAAATAAAGTTAATAAAATAACTGAGAAGATTACTTATATTGCTGTGAAATTAAATAATTTAATTTTAATTAAATTATTTAAATTAATTAAATATACATATAAACATTTTGATTTCTAATTAAATAATTTTTTATATTTTAAAATATGCTGAAAATACTTTAATATTTATTTTTTGAAAAAAATAAATAATTCACATTCCGATCCAAACACGCCATAAAAAAAACCCTTAATGAATTTGATTTCCTGCTAACAGTGAAGGCAGCGAGTCGATCCGCTGCTCTCTTTACCACCTGCGAAATCTCTCCACTCTGTAAGTCTCCTCCTCCTCCTCCTCCTCTGCCTTTTTCAGGCTAGAATCCGAGGTTTTTTTAAAACCCTAAATCCTTAAAAACCCAAAACCAGAATGTCGATTTCCAAAGAACTGTACCCTTCTCAAGATGATCTTCTCTACGAAGAAGAAATCTTGAGAAACCCTTTTTCTTTGAAGCTCTGGTGGCGCTATTTGATTGCCCGAAGAGAATCCCCTTTCAAGAAACGCTTCATAATTTATGAACGAGCTCTCAAAGCGTTGCCTGGAAGCTACAAGCTCTGGCATGCTTATTTGGTTGAGCGGCTCGACATAGTTCGGAATTTGCCCATTACTCATCCTCAGTTTGAAACTCTTAATAACACTTTTGAGAGGGCCTTGGTTACTATGCATAAGATGCCTAGGATCTGGGTTATGTATTTGCAGAGTTTGATTCGTCAGAAGTTAGTGACGAGGACGAGGAGGGTTTTTGATAGGGCTCTCTGTGCGTTGCCTGTTACACAGCACGATAGGATTTGGGAATTGTATTTGAGTTTTGTGAGTCAAGAGGGTTTTCCTATTGAGACCTCTCTTAGGGTTTATAGGAGGTATTTAATGTATGACCCGAGTCATATTGAAGATTTTATTGAGTTTTTGTTGAATTCTGGGCTTTGGCAAGAGGCTGCAGAGAGGTTGGCGTCGGTATTAAATGATGATCAGTTTTATTCAATTAAGGGAAAGACCAAGCATAGCTTGTGGCTTGAGTTGTGTGATTTGATGACTAGGCATGCGAAGGAGGTTTCAGGGTTAAACGTGGATGCAATAATTAGGGGTGGGATTAGGAAGTTTACAGATGAGGTTGGGAGGCTGTGGACCTCGCTTGCTGATTATTATATCAGGAGGGAATTGTTTGAGAAGGCAGGGGATATTTTTGAGGAGGGGATGACTACTGTGGTTACTGTTAGGGATTTCAGTGTTATTTTCGACGCGTACTCACAATTTGAAGAGAGTATGGTTGCTATCAAGATGGAGAAAATGGATTTGAGCGACGATGAGGAAAATGAGGTTGAAGAGAATGGTATCGAGTTGGACGAGGATGTTCGGTTGGATTGGAGTTCCAAGTTTGAGAAGAAGTTACTTAATGGCTTTTGGTTAGATGATGACAATGACGTGGATTTGATGCTAGCACGTCTGGAGTATCTAATGGATAGAAGACCAGAATTAGCAAATAGTGTTCTTCTTCGACAAAATCCACATAATGTGGAGCAGTGGCATAGGAGGGTCAAGCTATTTGAGGGTAATCCAACGAAGCAAATTCTGACGTATACTGAAGCTGTGAGGACGGTGGATCCAATGAAAGCAGTGGGGAAGCCTCATACTTTGTGGGTTGCATTTGCGAAATTGTATGAGGATCACAATGATCTTGTCAATGCAAGGGTAATTTTTGACAAGGCAGTGCAAGTGAACTACAAGACTGTCGATAATTTGGCAAGTGTATGGTGTGAGTGGGCTGAAATGGAAATTAGACACACGAATTTCAAAGGTGCGCTTGAGCTGTTGAGACGGGCCACCGCAGAACCATCAGTTGAGGTCAAACGGAGAGGTACTTTTAAGCCTTCCTCATTTACTGGTCATCCTTATATATTGTAATTTGCTTTTATGGTGGCATGTTAATTTTGTCGTTTGGCAGCAGCAAATACTGAAATTGGAGGGTAACATGTTCTTCGTTATCATCACAATTTCAAACTTAGTTTAGTTTTATTAATGAAAACTTTCGGAAGCAAACATACAATAATTGTAAGCAGTCCCAAAACATACAAAACCGTAACTTATGGCACGAATAAGGTTTCATAATCCTTCTCTAGTCATAGAGCTTCTAGAAAATTTTTAAATGAATATAATCATTTGACAAATTGTGGCATGAATTCAGTCATTGTATTGGTTGATCTGTGGATAGCCTCTACCTGGAGAGTCAAAATCAGGTGCTAACCTCTTAGTCTTGGTTTTTGTTATCAACTTGCAGTGGCGGCTGATGGGGATGAACCAGTTCAGATAAAGGTTCACAAGTCCTTGAGACTATGGGCTTTTTATGTTGATTTGGAGGAGGGCCTGGGTACCTTGGAGTCCACTCGAGCAGTGTATGAACGGATACTGGACCTGCGCATAGCCACCCCACAAATCATCATCAATTATGCTTGGCTTCTAGAGGTATGGACATTCCTTCGATAATTGCTATCATGTAACTTACTTTCCTTTAATTGTTACCTTTACTGGCTGGAATGGACAATGTTAACTGTACTGGCTTATACAGGAACATAAATACTTTGAAGATGCATTCAAGGTATATGAAAGGGGAGTCAAAATATTCAAGTATCCTCATGTGAAAGACATTTGGGTCACATATCTCTCAAAGTTTGTGAAGAGATATGGCAAGACAAAACTAGAGCGAGCGAGGGAGTTGTTTGAACATGCTATTGAAATGGTATTCACTTTATTTTTTCCTCTCAATTCTTGTTTGGTTGTTTCAGCTATTGAAATCTTGTCTGCTATCACATATTTCTGCTCTTATATAAATTCTGATGAGGCTTGCTGTAAATGGGGCTGGCTAGTTTCCTTTATCGCTCAAGCTCTGAGTCCTTATCTTTTGTGGCTGCCACCTTAAACCATTACTGGTCTGTGGGTTCTTCATACATTTTCATATTGCTCGTATGGCTGAAATATCTCTGCAGTTTTAGCCTTGCTTCATTTCCTTGCTGTCATGTTGATTCTGTTGCCAGTTGCTCTGTTGCTGGTTTATACCTTTTTGCTCATGATTTTGGGACCACAGGTGACTCTGCTTTGTCCCTCAGATATTTAGACGTAGATCTGTTATGTTTCTGCTTATGCTGTAACTTCTGCTAGGCTTTGGTTTAGCTCTAATGTGCTCTTTTCTCCGCCTTGCTCTGCTAATTTAGTGGCCTGGCATCTTTATCTAGTATATAGATTTATTGGGGAAAAAAGCTTAGCCTTTTCGAGGATTGACTGTCCAAGAGTTTTTCACTGTTGAAGTGTGTTTCCTACTGTTTCTCAAGTTCCTATTTTTTTCTAAGCTTTAGCAGCTCTTAGTGTTGCTTATCTTACTACTTCCAATTTTGTGGGTTTTAGCAGAGATTATGACCTGTCATCTCTTTACAAATAGACCAAATCCCTTTAAATGTCACAAACCTTTAAAGATTCTTCCCATCATTCTTCTCTCTGAAACCCAAAGCCAGATCAATGTGTGAGCACAATCCACCTTTTATAGCTATCAATATATTCTCCAGGTTCTCCTTTTATGTTAACCATGTAGAAGTCATGGGTTCTTATGGACTTATGTTTTGCATGTTGTGATCCTGTGACCTGTCTTGTATTTGAACTCAATCTTGCTAAATGCAGTATTGTTTATTGTTCCACGACTCGGTGATGCCAAATGTATTTGAACTGGAACTGTTTTAGTATTGCTAATATGTTTTGAAATTTTGATGCTAACTTTTTGTGTAATTTTCTTGTGCTAATCAGGCTCCTGCTGACTCCGTGAAACCGTTGTATCTTCAATATGCAAAGCTAGAAGAGGACTATGGTTTGGCAAAGCGAGCCATGAAGGTATACGATCAAGCAACCAAGGCTGTTCCAAACAATGAAAAACTGAGCATGTACGAAATTTATATTGCTCGCGCAGCTGAGATATTTGGTGTTCCAAAAACAAGGGAAATATATGAGCAAGCAATAGAGTCTGGCCTTCCAGACAAAGATGTGAAGACAATGTGCTTGAAGTATGCTGACTTAGAGAAGAACCTTGGAGAAATTGATCGTGCACGTGGCATATATGTATTTGCATCCCAATTTGCTGATCCACGATCTGATTTGGATTTCTGGAACCAATGGCATGAGTTTGAGGTTCAACATGGAAATGAAGACACCTTCAGAGAAATGTTGCGTATTAAACGAAGTGTGTCTGCAAGCTATAGCCAGGTATGTTTATTATTTTTTTCACAGGCTTGTTCATTTTAAAAGGAGTTATTACTGTGCTAAGAGAGCAGCTTGGTTTGTTTTTTCTATAAAAAAGTCAAAATAATAGTTAAATCACTTGCTTTTCTGTCTTCTCTTGTTCTTATCAAGCTTTCAATGCTAATTTTTAGATCTCTTTATAGATTCTGCAATTATCTACCCACTGAGCTACCTAGTGTCTCTAGGTCATGATTGCCTGAAACCTAAGTCGATAGCATTATGCATCTACCGAGGATTCTCAGTCTTGGTTATATTCAGAGTGTTATCTTTATTACTGCATTATTTTGAAGGTTTGAGTTTGGATTTACAACTTCTGACTCTCGTCTTTGCTGTTGCAGACACATTTTATTCTTCCGGAGTATTTGATGCAGAAGGATCAGAGACTGAACATTGATGATGCCAAAGACAAATTGAAACAGGCTGGGCTCCCTGAAGATGAAATGGCCGCTCTAGAGAGGCAATTAGCTCCTGCAATCAATAAAACCACTACTAGAGATAGCAGCAGGACAGTGGGCTTTGTGAGTGCTGGAGTGCAATCTCAGTCGGATGGAGGGACGCAGGTTACTGCAAACCAGGAAGACATTGAGCTTCCAGAAGAGAGTGACTCTGAAGACGATGAAAAAGTTAAAATTGCACAGAAGGATGTTCCCTCAGCTGTGTTTGGTGGACTGGCTGGGAAGAGGGAAGAGCCTGAGAAAGATGATGCAAAGGATGGTGGCAGTCGTCTTGGTGCCCTCGAGAGGATTAAGAGACTAAAACGTGGAGGATGAACACTGGTGAAATTTTGAAGAACTATATTTTTGACTAACTGTCGTTGAGACTTGTTGCTTGTCCCCTTGTATCCCAAGTTGTTCATTGAATCTTTAGACGTGTATATTTCCATCGAAGTTATGTAGCATTCAGCTTTTTTCTTCTTTATTTTCACAAATTGTGGTATTTTCATATATATCCTCTACACTCCTCTAGCCGAATTGTATGAGCAGACTAGGGTGAAACCATGCCTATATAGACCTTCTGCAATTTGTTTAGCATGATCAAGGCATGAGAATTGAGAGGCAATTCTCTGATTCCACCAGTCCTAAGAACATGATCTAGGCATGTCATTGAAAATTTTGTAATTGGGGTGGGAGATTAAAGATAGAAGTGACTTGTTCCATATTTTTTTTAATCATCTTGTTCGAATATTGCATCTGTGTATTTTGTTAATGAGAATTCTTTGGATGGATGCTAGGTAAAACAATTATAATCTTACCGACCAGTTACCATAAGCTTCAAAGAGGTCATTGCTGCAAAGTGTCAGCCAGAATTCCAGACTCCCTCTCCTCATCATGCTGTTGGTTTACAACACACCATGAACTGAAAGATATTGAAACACAAGGTAAAAAGAGAAAGGGCTTCTTCTTCTTCTTCTTTTTTTTTTACATTTTTTTCAATAAATCCCTTCACATTATCTGGATGCCCATGAATTTTTGCCCTCGGCAGGATGCTTTTAAGCATTAGAAAATAAAAAAAAGGAAAACATTATCCTTAGCATGTTGTAATTTAGTTTATTTTATAATTACCCATAATACTTTAAAAATTGCCGTTTATATTCTAAATTTTATATGCCCGTAAAAATAAATAAATAAATAAATAATATAATTATTTACAAAATTACTATTATTTCTCACGATTATAAGATTTTTATATTAAATATTACAAGTTACTTGGTGGGGATAATGTGCATTTGGACACTATTGTTAACCGATGGATGGCCTTCTCTCGGATACATATTTAACATAATTTTATTTAAATTATTTTCTTCTTCTTTTTTCCCTATCCCATCTGTACATGGAACCTATCCTAATAAAAAGACACCAAATTGCTTTTAGCTTCAAATCTTAATTTTAATTTAATCAAAACCCACAATTAACTTAAAACCTAATTAACGCCCTCCATGGCTATTCATCTCCTTGTATTGAATGTCCCTTGCCTTTGCATCCTCATCTCCTCATTAAACTTGTTAATGAAAGCCTCAGCTCGCTGGTTCAACTCATCTTGACTCAGTGAATGTTCTTTCCTTAATTTCCCAGAAGCAGGAGATGATGAGCTGACAGGTGGCAGCTGATAATTGGTTCTGCCATTAAACGTCTCTGATTTACGCACCGCATGTGGATCCATACGACTTGTGCGTAGTTGACTGCCATGATTCTCCCATGTGTCCATGGGCGTCTGTGGTTTCTTCACGTGCCTTGTTAACGGCATTGCACGATCCTCCGTTATCTTTTTCCATATGTTCTCTAACGTCTCGTTTGGTTGTGGCTTTCCCACGCTTAACGCCCTTCCACCTGAAAATACACAGCATCGTTAAACTGTTGTGACCCGTTTGACCTTCCTACTAAGCTTTTATTACACGCTCATACCATAAAACATTTATGTCATACAAGGACTTTTTTGGAGTTTCGTAAAGGAGCGTCAATCATATGCCAATCTGAACTTTATTTTTTTTGTCTTGCAAAAAGATCAAATCAATTAAAAGTTGAAATAACAAAAACGACGGCGTACAAGCGTAAAATTCAAATTTCAATTTGGCACAAAAAAAGAGATGTGAAAACGGCGCCGGAAAAAACCCAGGTTGACGCCGACCAATAAGCTTTTTGGACATGAAAAAAGGAATAGTGAGGGTCGTGAAATCTGGCCGGAGAATAAAAACCAAAAACAAGAAAAAAAGGCTTGATAAAAAGAATGGTGGATATATAGTACCTTCAGGACGAGCTTTAACAACTTTCCCATGACCGAACCTAGAAGAAACCAGGGGTTTCCCTGCCGGAGAAAGATTCTCCAGCAACAAAAGATTATTCTCAGACGAATCATTCCTCTTTACTGGCGGCACCCACGTGGACTTGGATATCACAAAATCACCAGCCACTCCATTTTCCCTATCCTCTAACATCATACACTTATCCTCAAAAACTTCTTCTTCTTCTTCTTCTCTGTCCTGATAAACAATCAGAGCCCTCGATTTCAGGGCACCATCAAACCGAGTCTTCACCGTTGAAATCTTCATCTCATGAACATAATCATCCATTGCGATTTTCTCAATATGATCATGAGTAGTGGTACTATTGGTGTCGTGGTTGTGGTCGAAACGTGAGGAAGCAACGATGGTAATGATGATGCAGTTTATGATAACATAAAGATAAGGAGGTTTAAGCCAAGACACTAGAGAACTCCATAGAAGAGCAGCTTGATCTACATAAAAACCATGCACTAATGTAACAAAGACTTTCAAATACGAAGACAAGAACAACACACTAGTTGAAATCAACACAACTTTTAAGGAAAGTGAAAGAGAACCCATGTTTGTTTCCGGGGTTTAAACCTTAAAATCCGTACCTTGGCTTGGATTTCAAGGATTTGAAGAGGAGAGAAAGATTGTGTTAAGAAATAGGAGATGGTGGCGGGTGGATATGTTAAGTGAGGTTCTGGGGAAATGCTGGATATATATAGAGACTAGAGAGAGCGAGGGGAAGTGAGGGATGTGAAATCTGGAACGTTGGATTTGGTGGGGTTGGAGTGTTGAGATTTGTAGTTTGGGGTGGTGTATTCTCGTGGGAGGGAGGAGGTTGCTCTTCTTCATGATGCTTTTTTAGAATGTCCATGGTGACCCACTTGATGGGAAAAAAATATTAAATTAGAGAAGAATGATAAATTAGTGCCAAAAGAAATAGTTGATGGGTTGTGAAATTATTTTTTTTCTTTTTGATTTTTATGGTGAGTGTTACACGTGAAGTGGTGCCAATGGTATACATAATAGAGTTTGATTTCAGAATTTACCACAACAATTATCTCCTAGTTAAAATCAGTGCCAGGTTTCTTGAAGAAGAAGAAGAAGAAGAAGAAGAAGAAGAAGAAGAGAGTAATTAGTAAATAGTGCAAAATAGTCCATAATCATCATTTTTTTTCCCGTGCTATAAGAGTTCTAACTACTAATTTTTTAACCAGTTTTAGGTTTTTTCTAAGCTAACCTGAATCAATTTAAATTTTTAATCAAGTTATATTAGATCAATTCTTCTCCTTTTATTATTGAAACCTTGCCTGACCTAACCCCTCAATTTCCTCGATCATTGATTAGCCTACCGAGTCGGGTCAGGTTTTAACCGAGTTTTTTTTCTAAACTGACCGGATCATGGATCAACTCATGTTTTAGATGAAGTCTTATTAGATAAGTTTTATTTTTATTGTTATTGAAACTCTACTCAATTTAAATCTTGAATTTTCCTAGTCATGGATTAACAAAGTTTTAAAAATAGTGTTCTAGCCACGAACTACTATATGATAAATGATAGTATTATTTTATCTCAATATATTTATCGCATTAGTTATAAGTTTGAATACAAAACCTTCAAGTCAATATATAAATATAGTGCTGTAGGGCCATAGCAGCTATTAACATTGAAAATACTGCAAGAAGGTGGGAGTCAAAAAGCTCTAATTAACCTGCTTATTCAGAGTTTATCGTCAATGCTCAAGTGGGTTTAGCCTTCCTGGTGCCACAATCATTTGCATATTATGAGCCTTCAGATTTTATGAAGGGAACATAAGCATTATATGCATGGCAGGCGGAAAAATTCCATCCCCAGTAAATTATATACGAAAAACTTATTATTCGAAAAATATATAATAAATAGATGATGAGATGATATTTAGATTCAAGAATTCCCCTTGTTTGGTCAAACACTTTATGATATTTAACTCTTAATTTGACATATCATAAAGATATTTAACTGTTAATCAAGTCTTATCTCTTCAAGCACAATATTCTACAACCTCATAAATATTTTTGACTCTCTACACGACGACACTTGCCGTCGATGGATACAAGACACGAGGTTGGTCTACTGGTTAAAACTCTCTAAATTAATATCTTTTGAATCATGAAAAAATACTAACCTAATCCAGAGATATTATATTTAAATTTTAAATCTAAGTTGGGACTCAATAAAAATATTATTTAATTAAGGCTGTTAATTTATCGAGGTGATAGGTAATTAAGAATTGATTATGTATTTAATCAACCATGGCTATATATTAATCCATCGATCTTTCCCAACAAATACATCATCGTCTTCATTCTACAAGTCTCTAGCTAGAAGTAAACTCAGCCAACAATATTTGACCTAAACCCACCATTAAAAGATGAACGGGAGCACGCAGACGTATGATTACGGTGGTTTAAGCTGTACAATAGACAAAAATCTTAATCAAATCACGAGTTTGTGCAACAATCTACACGAACACCTGTTTATGTAACCTCCAGACCAAGCAAAAAGATGCACAGGAAGCCATTGATGGTGTCGAGTTTGTGCCCTTTGTGCCATACCATGTATATGTGTTTTCCTATAGTTGCATGCCAACTAATTAAGCCCTAGCTAGCTGGCTGGAAGAGACATTTTAACATATAATGTTGGTGATCATGACAAGCACCTTTGGCCATTGAACAGCTTGAGTTGTGAATATCGTCGTCGGCAGTGTGATCATTCCACGTAATTTTCCTTGTAGAAGACAAGCTTGTTATAACGAGTTGCTTGACAATTAAGAAAAAGAAAACGAAGGTAGACAATGATGAGATAGATATATGGTGTGTATTTTGAAATTTATATTTTTTATTTATCGGTGCAACAGGACTATCCACCCACCTGGCCTCATCTTGTGTTTAATATTTAATTAAAAAAAAATGGAGGTAGTAAGATTTTGACCATTAAAAGCTTAATACTTTATAAAAAAAAACCAAAATATTAAATATTAAAAAATGGAGGTAGTAAGATTTTTTAATTAAAAGCTTAATTAAAAAATTATTTATTTTAATTACTCCATCCATCGTAGTTTGTTTATCTACCATTGGATTCTTAATTGTTTATCGTTTTGACATTTATGCAAGTTCTCAAGACTATTTTTATCTTGAAGATTAATGTAGAAATTCACGAGTCGTTCCAATTAATCGAATAATTGAAAATAAAATATAAAAAATACATTTTTGTGCATATGATTAATCTAAAAAATGTACAATAATTTTAGAAAAACCTTAAAATTGTGGATAAACAAGACGAGGGAATCTCAATAACGTTTTTCTATGAAGAGTAAAAAAAACGTATTTCGCCAAACACAGGAAGAAACGTAACAAGAGACAAATAAATCTACATCAAGGTTTCTTTCTCCACGGAGCGGAAGGAAAGTAATTATCTGAGAGTTAATGAACATGTAGGTCCCACGAAAAGATCAGATAGATAATGTTTGATATATAGGTTTCAGACTCGGCCGGTGACTGGCTGATTCAAGCCTCGGATTCAAAGTTTTGACAGGATTATTAAATTGTGAGGGTAATTTTTTTTTAAAATTAAAATACTGATTTTTTAGTAAAATAAAAATAAAAATCAACGGATTGTAAAAATGTTTTTGACCAGGTCTTATCGGTTCAACCGAGTCCACTTATCGAGTCAACCAGGTCACACCGGGTTTTTCTTTCCCTTATTTGTTTTTCAACTCGGCCCAGTTTCAGTCTCAAATTAGCCGGGTTTCTGGTCGACCCGCCGGGCTTAGCCAGGTTTTAAAACTATGGTCAAATCTATTCATGAAACTAACAGTAACAGTAGTCTTCATTTCCCAAAGTTTTTTTTAAATATTTTAAAAAATTAAAACATTAAGTAAGATAACACAATTTATTACTTTTATACATGTTACAATTGAACAACATGAGTTTCAAACTTATTGCGTTTACTAATCACAGCATTTTTTTTTTTTTTAAATGAAATAAACTGCATTCTCTAATTTTTTATGCCAAGTTGTCAATTTTTTTTTTAAATCAGAATTTATAGTTTTCTTGCATTCTTCATACATTAAATAAATTGTTATGTTTGTAGAAGACGGTATTTATGGTTAATATTTATGTATGGATATTCTATTTTGAATCATATGCATGGAAGATTACGCCAAATATTTGATTTATATATAAAACAAAACAAATATGTAGAAAATAAAGAGGATAAGAGATGGTGTCGCTGTTAAATGAAACATTACTCTAGTTTATTGATGTAGGCAAAAACACAATAAGACAATAATAATTATAAGAAAATAGAAAATAAATTGAATTAAAGTTAAATAACAAATAATTCTAAAATCTTATTTTATTTTTGAAATAAAGATATGACCAAATCTTCCTTCAAAAGAGGTTTGCAATATCTTTTATTGGATAGAAAAACTAACCTAGACTAGAAAAAGAAACTCAAAATCCTAACACATAAATAAAATTAACATAAAATTCAATAATAAATAATAATTTCAAAAATAACTAGGAGAATTAACAAAATTAATTTGATCAACTTCTAAACCTAATTTTAGAAGATCCAAAAATATCCGATGAGCAATATAATAACTCATAAAAGAAATATGACCTATAAAATTTCTTAAAAAATTTAAATTATATCTAACAGTTAGATATCACAGTTTAAAACCAGTATAATTACCTTGCATAACTCCTTGGACCCCCTTTATTTCTACAAACCAGAATACATCCCTTATTTCAATGGTTAGTGGCCTTCTTCTTCAAGAAATCTCAAATCAATGTTCACACGTTACCTAAGAATCGGACGGCGGCACTACAGAAAAAAGAAGAAGAAGAAGAGCGTGTTTGGCAGTGTGGTACCGGCTGCTTTTCAAATAGCTTTTCGTGCCGAAATACATGTAAATGATGTTTTTTTATTTTTTAAAAATCATTTTTGATATCAGCACATCAAAACGATCCAAAAAGTACAACCGTAACTTAATTTTAGCAAAAAAAAAAAAAAAAAAATTTTTGAATTTTGTCAAAACGCCGGTTTGGCAGCAATGCCAAACGGGCTCGAAGAAGAAAGAAGTTTATATCGATTTTCACTATGCATTTCAAGATGTGATGCCCATAATCATTCAATCTCACGGTAATTATCACTAATTAATTGTTAAGTTTCTACCTAACTAGGCAAAGTCATCATTTGTGCTCTAAAAAAATATCATCCAGTTAACATGAGAGAAAAAAAGTAATCATAATCTCGACCTCACATTCGCATCATCATGATCGGCTGGGGTAAGCATAAAAAGATTGACTATTAATTAAATAATAAAATATATAATTATACGTTATACATTTCTGTACGTAGTACTCTCCATCAAGAAACCTTATGGAGTCATCGTAGAGAAGAATATTGACTTAAACCCATGCATGTGTTTACCCGTTACTGGCTCTGCGATACTCTCTTGTTGCATTGCAGAAAGGTCACCTTCTCTCATCAGTCGTTTTTTAAGACTATTCTATGAAATGAACCACTCGTTTACTAGCACTTGATGTTGCCCCACTTGCCATGCATCTGCTCAGCACTTGCTACAAAGTTTCAGCCTCTTGGAATAGACATATATATACCGACAATGACCATTTCAAACCAGCTTGAGCTTGCATGGTTTGGGTGACGATTTGGTTTTCTGTTTATAGTCTTACTTTAGGGTTTGAGTTAATCTCAAGAAATTATTTGTTAAAGAATAATATAAATTATATATTAGAATATCATTTAATAGCTTAAATTTTTAGGTTAAATTGGTTCTTTATCATGATATCAAAGTCTTGATAACCAAGCAGTTACGAGTTTGAATCTTACCATCCTTATGTGTGATAAAAATTAAATACAAGATAGTGTGAGCCTCTGCAAGTTTCAAGTATAAAGAGTTTTCATTTGAAGGGGTGTATTAGAAATAATATAAATCATATCTTGAAACTTTACCTATTAGTTTAAGATTTCGAGTTAAATTGATTTTTTAACAATATCATGGAATATAGTATTTTTTTTTCTTTTTATGGATACATTAATTAGTGTTATGTTTAAGACTAACAAGCAAGGTGTTAGCTTGATGCTGATCATCGTTTCAAATTAGCTACTTATAGCTTGTATGGCTTCAGCAATAATAACATCAAAAAAAAAAAACATGGAGGAGTATTTTCTTATGAATCCATTAGCTTGGAGTGAATTTTATCTTTAAAACCTAACTAGCAACAAGATGATGATTGATGCTACCACACTGATACTCATTGGAATAAATTATCCAATAGTTGGGAATCACAAAATTATTGATTCAACGCTTGTATAGTATTGTGTGGTGTATAATATTTTTTAATTAAAAATTATATCAAAATAATTATTTTAGAGCCACAAATTTATTTGGTAAACGAAGAAGAATAAGATCCACAAATATACACTTGAAGTGGATCCAAAATGCCATTAAACAGGCATGACATTGCCGTGTGAATAAGCAGAAGAGGCATTAATTGGTCGAAACATCAAGTGGGGGAGATAGCAAGTCTCTGTCTTCAAAGGTATGGGGTTGACTAGCTTATAAAATCATACTAGATCAAGACAAAAGGTTGATGTTTTAACTAACAAACCACCCTCCTCTTATGGTTAATCGAGGATTAGTCTTGTCTCAAAAAGTGTACTGACTTTTTCTTTATATAAAAATAAAATAAAAAAATTGAGGATAATCGAGCTTCAGTCTTGAAACATCCTACAAACATCCAATTGTACATCTATCAGCTTTCAAACCCGTTTTACACTTCAATCGTGGGCGGTGGAGGGTGATCTCTTAAGGTCAAATTAACAAAGTGAAGGGTCTTATAGTTTAAGCAAGAACAATATATTTTTTATGCATTATCTCAGCCAGAACTTTTTTTTTTTTGTAACTGGGAATTAATCCCCATGAATGGTGGAGCAATTAGTACGATGATGATCCGTTTAAGAAAACAAAAATGAAGATAATTGGTCAAAAACAATGACGTTATAGAGAAAGAATTTGGATAAGGAAACGGTTTGGTGCTTTTTCAAGGTAAAGTCCAAAATCTGTGTCGAAGCACCGCCCATTTCTCAAGCGGGTGCCAGATGCTAGCCTTAGTTCCTGTGGAGGGATCTTCCTAGTTGTTTCCATGGAAATTTTTTGCTTTTACCTTTTTCTTTCTCCCCATATTCTATAGAAATAAATAAATTATTGTTTTGGTGAACTGTTGTGAAGGGACAGATCCTCCTCCAACAGCAGTTCTAGAGTACTGCTACATGTTATTTAGGATCAAGTCCTAGGTTTCTCTCAAGATTAGGTTACCTAATGCAGTGGAAGATTAGTTGAAGATTTGATATTTAGCTATGACTAGTATAAGAAATTCTAGCAAAAAAGAGACACTTTGCAAAGATATTTAATGGCGGATTCAGATAAAAAGAAGAAGGAAGTGCTGCTTTCGGTTCTGCACCGTGTGCTTAAGCACAGGAGATTTTGTCGGTGAAGTTGAATGTGAGGATTAAAACACTTGCAAACCCTAGATAAGTTGTCAGGCTCCTTGAATTGAGGAGAGGTGGCAAAAGGAGAGGAAGAAGAAAGAAGAAGAAGAAGGGGCCCTTTAAAAAGGAAAAGAAACTTAGCCTAATGGGCTGTGGCCGAGTAGATGAAACAATTTATGAAAGGAGACAGAGATCATGACATCAAATGTACCTTGAAGCCCAAGTCAGAGTTGAGTGACGATCAAGCTTGTGACAAATCCAGCAACGGAGATTTTTTTTTTTTTTTAATGACAGTGGTTGTGGTTGTTTTTTAAAATATTTTTTATTTAAAAATATATTAAAACAATATATTTTTTATTTTTTAAAAATTATTTTTAACATCAGCACATCAAAATAATTTGAAAATATAAAAAAATATTAATTTGAAGCAAATAAAAAAAAATAAAAAATTTTAAATTTTTTTAAAAGTGCTTTTGAAACGCAAAAATAAACAGGACTGCGCATGTTAAGTAACCAACTCGAGGAGTTTTGGAACCTTAATTTTAGAAATGATGGGAGGCTGTAATGAAAATTTTTCAACATGAAATTGATGGAAGTAGGGGTAAGTAAAAAAACCGAATAACTGATTAAACCAAAAAAACTGAAAAAATCAAATCGAGAAAAAAAAACTAAATTAACCAATTAAAAAATCATAAAAAGTTCTGGTTCGGTTTTCAAACTTTAAAATCGATTGAACCGAATCAAACTGAATTGATTCAACCAAGCCAACACTTAAAACAGGTACAAATATGATATTTTTATCTAACCTAAATGCAAATCAATATTCCCTAAAGACAAAATCAGCTACCCCTCTCCCTTTGTTCTCTGTGTCTCTTCTCTTTGATTTTCCTCTATGCTCCACAACTATTAAGCTCCATACTCCTGATTCCTCTTAATCAAATGCATACCACTTTTTATTTTTGCTTTTAATTTTTTTTTTTTACCTTTTTCTTTCTGTTTCTCACGTAACTTTGTAATTGTTATATAATTTTGTATGCACATGTAATCAAAGAAGATGATTCTGTTGAACTAGCAAAAGACCTTTATTTGCTCTCCTTGGTGTTGGTCTTGTGAGGACAACAATTGAGAATTGAGTTAGGTTATTTATCGAACAGATCAGGTATAAAAACACTAGGCACTCGATGGATGGTGAGGATCTATGTAAACTATTTGTAATTGATTTCCTCTTGTTCATATAATAATGTTTTGATGGTTTTACATTTTAATAATAGATATCTTTTGATCTTCCCTGTTTGTTTGTTTGTTTGCTTTTTTTTTTTCCCAGTCAAATGATTTTTTATTTATTTCGTGTACCTTTTTGTAAAATTTAATTTTTAGGCAATGATCTAAAAAAAAAAAATTAAGGTTGAATTTTTTATTATTATGCATGTCTAACAGGCATAAAAAAGAGTCATGCTTATTGAAAAAGTCAAGATATATCTGAAAATAAGCACAGAACTGAGAAAATAGAAAAAAAAACCTTGAAAAATATGCCCAATATAAAAGCTAAGAAAACTCAATTGAAATAATTTTGATTTGAATCGGTTTAGAAGGAAAAAAACCAAAAGCGGTCAGTTCTAACCGGTTTTAAGTTTGATTCGGTTCAAAAACTTGAAAAAAAAATTTATTTTAATTTAAAATCAGACCGAACCGAAAATGCTTGATGAAAACTTTATACTTCATTTCAATTTTTCACGGTAACATCTTGAGCTGAATTGCATGGGCTTGAATTTAGACATTATCTCTTAACCAAGTTTTTCTTACAAAACAAATCTTCTGTTTCAATAGAGTACCCTCTAAAAGTTAATAAATGTAGGAGTAATACAAATGAAAGAAAAGAAGAACTAATTAAATCGAGGCACATGACTATGAATGAATTTGTGTGAAACTCTTGAATGAACTTCAATGTCTTGAACTTGAATGACATGAATGTTTACGGTAACTTAAAATATTTAGACTTTGATTAGATACCAATCAATATGTGCCGAATCCAAGCAAATTCGAAACCAACTTTATTAAACCAATGATGGCAATAATACAAATAAATACAAACCTAGGCAGCAACCCCCAACAAGTAAATGGATGAGAGTTCATGCGAGGTAATATGAATGCGAATTTCCCCATGATTTAACTACTTTAATAATGGAGAGAAAATGTCTAGGCAATCCATCACTGTTTTGTATACGTCGCTAATGATGAGAGATCGTAATACCCTGCAGGCTGAGTTGGAGCAACTGGGAATGCTGGAGAAGGCATAGTTGCTTTGGTGTTTGCCATGCCATTGATTGGAGCTCCTGGACCTGGCCTATACGAGCTGCATATAATTCACCAGCATCGATTTGTTTAAGTATATGTGGCAAAACCAAACCCATTCAACAAGCAATTATCTCTGAATAAAAGATGAAAGGGTAGCAGCATCCGCTTCATTTACAGAACTTTCAAGCTGTATCAGGAAACTTACAGAAACTAATTTTACAGCTACCTTCTAATGCTATGATAGTCAAGGTAATGAACATGCATGCATCGTTAACAAAATCCCAAAGTTTACACAAGACTGCATATCTGCGGAGTAGGGAAATGATCCTTCTCCAGTCTCGTATCTATGAAAAATGGGGCCACTATAATCCAGTTCACTCTTATTTGCCACCACAGTATATTGTCAGAAAGGTATGCTAATTCAATTGCGGGGCATATCCCTCATTCTGTAGTAACATGATCTTTTTGCTTCAGGTTTTGACTACTCTCAGTGTTGATTATGTCAACTCTAAAACTGTGAGATTTCATCGCTTAAATTAACTTCAAAACTTAATTTTGGAACCATAAAGTTATTAAGAACCAACCCAGAAAGATCAAAATTATAGTTAAAAACTAAAAATGAATTCAGCAATAAATAAATGACTGGACAGGAGCCCTTAGCATGCTACCTTGATATCGGAAAATTAATTGGGTTCCCTGCAGAATACACTTGTTGGCTGCTTCCCATCTGGTGCAAGAAGACAACCATAGATGAGAGATGGAGCTTTCCAAACAGAAAAAAACATGGGGTTAACATTTAAAAGCTCAACCTGCATATATTTTTGTGGATCGGTGATTGGCATCACCATCCCAGGAACTTGATAGCCATAGCTTCCCCAACTCTGAGCAGGTAAGTGAGTGCCATTGGAACTAGGTCTATGTGATTTTGAAGGAACGGTGTGGGATCCATTGCCAGACCCTGCTGCAGTAGCCATAATGAATTGTTGTTGTTGGGATAACATTTTTCCAAGTTGCTGTTGATGGACAGAAAATGGAGACACCATACTGGACTGCATAATCCACCAACGAAATGGTAAGATGAATATGAATCTCTTTTGAGCAAGCAAAAGAATAAATGATGAAAATACAAATGGACTGTTGTATATCAAAATACCATAATGCTATCTTCCATATTTCATTTTAACACATAATAGAAGACTATGGAGACAGAAACTCCACTTCTGATCCCTCTTACAGAAAATTAAGAAAACGCCTTTACTCTAATTCTAGGCAGAACAACCAATTGGGAAGCTCACAGATATGCCATAGATGACCCAAAAAATAGAGCGGTGTTGCTTATAATCATCTATCATGATAGCTTTGTGATGAAAACCCACACTCACACAAAGGTGTTACTAAAATCATCTGCCATAATAGCTTCACGCTAAACACACACAGCTCTTATTCTAAACAACTTTCTTGTCACATGATCAGTGAATTGAATCTTTTGTCCTCCACAATACCCGGATCCATATTTAATCATGGCATTTTTTTTCCAAAATATATACCTTGTTGAAGAGGTTCATGATATCATTATTCACAGCCTTTAGGGGTTTCTCCAAAGATGGTGAAGTTAAGTTCGGTTGTGTCATGCTTTCAATAAAGTTCGATGAACTACTTCTCTCTGGTGTAGGTTTTGCATCAGCAGCTGCAAGCAGGCCAGGGAAAAGATTATTGGTAAAAAACAAGCTAAGAGGTGATTCTTAGCAACTATGGACCTGGTGCAAGCCAGGATAAATGGAAAAAAAGTATTAAGTATCAATGATTTCTTTCATGAAAATTATTAGGAGCAGGAACTCACTTTGGAAACTGGCCCATCCATTATCATGAGCAGGAGTCGTGGAATCACTCTCCCTAGAATCATCCATGCAAAGCAAATTAAAAAGTTCAGTTGCATAATCAACTTTGGGAAGTGTTACAACTTTGGTTGCACTTTCTTCCTTCTTTGCCAATTCAGCTTTTGGGGCCGCTGGTTCTGACTTCTGCACAGGTTCTTGTGATTTGTTGTCATGTGCCGCCTGTTCACACAGTCCACTAGTTTATTTCCATGAGTGCCAGCAGCCAGACAACACATATTTTTGCACATGTTCGACACACACGATGACATTTAACATAAGAAAAGGAATGATAAGCCATTTCTCTCTAATTGTCTACTGCAATTGATTTATCTGACCTCTAACAATCAAATGGTTCCCCAAATGGAATCATGTCTTCAGAACTATATTGATCAGACAAAACATCCTAAATATATTACCTTTTTGAGTTTTCAAGAGATTTCAAGATCTTGAAGAAACAGTTTTTTTCCAATATGTCCACAAAATGTCTCTTTCTACCTCCTCATCTCTCAAATAATTTTTTTTTTTTAAAAAAACAAAGCAACCCCAATTTAACAACTTGCATCAATTTGTAATTATTGTATAAAACTTTTAACAGTTGGGAAATGTGTGGCAAAATATAAGCACACTTGAAATACTTTTCCATTTGTGTAATATGATCTCCTTGTTTGATTCATACGTAACTTGCATACTTAACTAAAATGGTACCAGCAGAGAGAAGGGCAATGGATGTTGCTGAGGAAACAAAGGCAAGCAGAAGCGAAAGTGTATCTACCTTTTGAGATGCTTTAACAGCCAATGGGGTGGAGGCTTTAACAGGCAATGGACTGGAAGCTTTAACAGGCATTGGAGTGGAACTTTTGGAAGCAGGACTTCTGCCATTGGTAATGGGTGGACGAGTAACTTTCCTCTCCTCTAAAACATGGTTAGTGTCATTCATTTGGCCATGGCCACTACTTCTTGTTGGAGTCTTCTCTCCATTCACCCTTGAAGGTGACTTGGCTTTTCCATCCCTAGGAACCCATCTCTTCTCTTCATATCTAACATATAACATAAGCATCCTTAAGTTCAACATCAAGTAGAAAAACCAATGATATCTGACAAAGTCAAGAACAATATCAATACTTGAGACTGGTAACTCTACAAAGTCATACTTTGCCCGAATGAAATACTCAATTACAACTCTGTCATGTTTAGGAGGCAACTCTGCTTCCCAATAGTTATTCGATCTCTCGTTCCCCATAGCTGTGGGCAACAAGAAACAAAAACCTGATCTCAGATGCAACTTGGCTAAATCAAAAGGAAAACAATTCATTGTAATAATAATCATGCTTACATTGAATAAATGCAATCTGCCCTGGAAGCCATGTGTCTAAAGTGGCAGATCTAACCTGTGTCATGGTCATAAAGAAGTTGAATAGGCATGCTGTAAATTAATGCACTAAATAGTTTCAAAACTTGAATCTTGGATGGTCTTCACTCTTGACTAGAAAAATAAAATAAAAACTAAATATAGATAAAAGGCTCCACCTTTGATATGTGTACTCCTAGACTCCTGTGGATACCTGAACACTGCATGCATATGAAGATTCCTAGATTCACGCTAGCCCATCGAGGCCCTCTGTATAGAAAATGAGACAGCATCACAAATTGTAAATCCTCAAACCCATATATTAGGATACTCTACTAACAGGCCAGTTCCCGATAGGAAAATCAGTGTAACAATAGAAAGATCAACAATCTGAAAACCCACATTATTTCTTATACACAGTACATGTTGCGCCCGGATACCTACTTGCTTTTGCAGTCAGCACACTCTCTATTCTCTGGTAATTTAAGGAGGCTTTCCAAGATCTGAAATCAAAAGAGCCACGGAGGTGAATCTCATTTTAAATTAATGATGTACACTACATATTACAGGGAAGTAATTTGTAAGGCCATGATGCTGGCTAAGAAAAAGAAGGTAGTACAACAATCACAGAGCTTTGGTTTGCATATTGCAGCAGACGGTCCTCATTTCTCCAAATGTAAAAATCATATTTTTATTAACCTTTTATTTTGTAAAAATCATCATTGACTTCTATGGTAAATTGGTAATGGCATATGGCATAAAGCATGTGAATATCACAACAACAACCTCAAAAACATACTACAACTCATTGAAAATGATAGGCAACATGGAAATGATGATATCTAATAAAAAAAGACAGCCCTACAGGTTTTGTTGCACAAAATCCATAGTGAAAAAATCACCAACTCAGCAACTCTTATCTCGTTACAGCTAGCCACTAATTTAGTCAGCCATGGCACCACCACCAAACACCTTTGACAGCTATACTATGAATCTTTTAAACAAGTTTCTTTCCTTATTCACTCATTTCTTAATATAAATCATTCACAAAGCAATCAATTCCTATTCAGAGAACTCACAACAGATTCCATGTTTAAAATTTGAAGAAAAAACCAATTCAAATTGTGGAACAACAACATATTTTCAGACAACAAGTGCAAAACAAAACAGATTAACTATAACTACGTCCTGCTTGTAACCAGCCAATACACTTAAATCCATAGAGATAAAAGCAAACCCAAGAAATATCCAGTAAGATTTTACTAAAATGAATCTAAGAATAAATAAAAGAAAGTCTTTATCAAAGAAAAAACTTATAATTCCAAACACAACCAAAAAGAAAAGGAAGCAAAACGTTAAGTCAGAAAGAAAACGAATATAAAGAAGAGACCTTTCTGTGCTTTGCATTAAGTTCTTTCGAAACATTAGCCTTCTCGTTCATGTTTTTTGCACTCTCTCTCTCTCTCTCTATCTATCTATCTATATCTATAAGAAAAACTGATTCTTTCTTTGTATGGCGGCTTAGAATCCAAGAGAGACTAACCGTATAGAGAAAGGAAGTTAAAATGTATGGAGGAGGACGAGACGAGAAGCCAAAGTGGACTCTTTTCTTTCTTTGCATGGCGGCTTATTTATTATTTACCCTTTCTTCGATGGTGACGTGGCGCGTTCACGCGTGGATAGGTGGGCATTTGCCGCCGCTATTTTTTTTCCTCACTGAATTTGAAAGTGATGAAGGAGACTCCAAATAGAGAATTTCTTTCTTTCTTTCTTGTCCTTTTAATTTTCTTATTTCGCTTCTCAGACCCAAGATGAAATCATGGACAATGCTTGCAAGCAACATCTTTTCCCTTCAAAATAATGGTTCTATGAATGCTTGAGAGTTAAGTAAAGATTTTTTAAAAAAAAATGTTATTTGAAAATATATTAAAATAATATTTTTTATATTTAATATTAACAAAAAAAATTTAGAAAGATACAGTCTAACGGTACCATAAAAATTTATAGATTTTATTTGATAATATATTTTTTTATAATTTGACTTTTGTTTTATAGGATAATTTCATTCTATTAGGAGACTTTGATATCTCTCCTCCGGTGATTCTTGGACAATAGATTGAAGACAATAATGTGTTTCTTATTAACAAATCTCAAGTGCACACATGCCTACCAAAAATTATCAGGCAAATACAGTCCAATAAACACTATGGTCCTTTTATGTTTTCAACACTTAGAATTCGAGCTCGGTTCAAGATTCAAGTAATGAGTTAAATAAATCAATTCAAAATAATATTATTTTAATTTTTTTAATAAAAATCAAATCTCTCCCGAGTCAACCAAGTAAGAGTTGATATGATTTTTTTTTACTCAATTTAATATAAAACTTAGCTTATACTTAATCAGAATTAATAATATTTGTATATAAGATATACTTTTGAGGATCGAAATAGATAACCTTCATCTTGAAAACAGTGATTTTTGTAGTATTTGAAAATTCAGAAAACAAAAATATCCATGGATGCTAACTCCTTCACCTCATGACCTGCATGCATTCTCCACAGCATTCAAAAGGTGTGGAAGAATATTTGCCTTTCAATGCACTCATATCTTATCAAAACAGTTTTTCTTGAATTTGTTATCTTCTGTGCAGCCACCTTCAATTACTAATTTAACCCTGTTACCAAGCAACTTGAATTTTGTAACATCATCAAATGCCATTTCAGAATTGACTTCAATTACAACAAACAATATGCTTTGAAATTTCAGAAGAAACCCTCCCACATTGACGGCCATTTTGAACTTTATGCAAGTGTTAGATGACATTGTAGTAGAGGTTTCTTGGGTTCCACGAGTAATTTGTGTCTTTGTGATAAAAAAAACATGGAGGGACTTGCTTAGTGTTGAATATATAATCCATGAAGGTAAACACTAATTTTACAAAAAAAAAAATTAGAGTAAAAATACACTCCAAATAATATTAAATTTAACCAGCCAAAATATTTTAAATTAAAACAAATCCTTTTGAAAAGAAAACTCTTTTAATTAATACAAAGCTATCTACATTCTACATCAGAGCTAAAAAAAATGTATATGCTTTATGATTAATTAAAACTAATAACTAAATTATTAATATAACTAAAATATTTGTTATTTTAACCAAAAAATGGATATAACGTGATTGCAAAATAAATGAAATAATTAACAATTTCTTTTAATAGAAATACTCTATTGGTACAGTAAAAAAATATGTATATTAAAATGAAAATAATAATAATTAAGATCCATGTACTCAATTGAAAGAAAGTGAAAGTTGATGCATCAACATTTCAATTTTCCTTCTAGAAAGCGGAAAAATTAACAGAATTTTGATGGAGGTACTTGATTGGAAGTCTTAAAAAAGTTGATGTACTAGAATGAAAATAATTAAAACTCAGATACTCGATTGAGAAAAAAGTGAAAATTGATGTACCAATAGTTTAATTATCCCTCCATAAAACTAATATCACCTGAAAATCCTATGGAAACAGTAGCATTCAAGTCCTTCATGAAGACCAATAGTATCCTTTTTCCAGCTGCTTTTACATTGGTGCCAACAACCTCAGCTAGAAAACCTTCACAATGTTTCCAACAAACATTAGCTCAGAAATCAAAGCCCATTTTGGTTTTTAAAAGCAGTCTACAGTTAAGAATCTAGTACCATATGGAAAGTTCTACCAGCTCAATCATTGAAATTAAGATAAATCAGTAAGATCCAGGTGCCCCATGATAGTGTTACAGAACTAGTTTGAATAATCAAAGATTTTGAGGTTCTTAGAGTCTCCAAGAAAGTAGCCATTTTCATATTTTTCCTCGACATTGCTTTCAAACAACCCTATTCGCAGACTGCCAACTTTTTTGCATTGAAGTTTCTAGTAATCATCAACAAAATTGTATAGAATAGACAATACAGCAACATTTATTATATCTTCTTCAGCATGGCCATCTAACCAAAGAAGCTAAAGAGGAAGAGTGGAAAAAAGGGTGGGGCGCATTAACATAGGTAGACACCGCATATTACATAAAAGTATAGAGCAAACCTATGGAAGTGCATTTCCTAGCATGTGTTGTGCCATGTCCCCTCCATGGTCTAGAATTCTGGACAAATCACTCTCTTTTCTTCAGCATTTTTGTTTCCACTTCTCCACTATAAGGTGCAACATGGTATGCATACTGTTGGAGAACAGAGAAGACAACCATCTCCAAAATTACCAAGACATTCTGAAAAGCTTCTTCAATGTGCTCCACATCCAACCAAAAATGATGGGACCGAATGATGCCAGCCGAAACAAGCATATCAAGCACTATGCCCTGCACATGGTCAAAGATGGCATTTATGAACAATTGATGGCATCTGTGCGCTATTAATTAACATAGAAGAAAGATAATGGGGGATGAAGGGCAACATGGCATCTTGTTCTTTGGTTCTATATTGAAAGGAAAACATAAATAAAACTGGGTAAAACTATACAGGGAAAGGGAGATTTTAGCAGACTGCAAAGTGTTGAAGACAGAACTCAGAAGGAAGTTTTAATCCCCTGTGATCTGGAGGTGCACAAACCTAATAGACAAAAACCTAAATACACTTCAGACATTTATAGCCCCAGCAATAGGCCTCCTGATCTATTCTAGAGAACAAGTCAACCCACTTGCTCGGTTCTAGAACTCTGATTAGACAGAGTCCAAATGCTTGAAGGTAATTTAAACAGCATTTGCAATGAATTCCCCTTAAGGCATTCTGAAGGTCCCTAAAACTACAAAATGTGTTAATTATGCTGCACAGTTCTATTTCAAGGTTTCTAGAGAACCTCCAAATGGAATTTAATCAAATATGCATGGTCCTGATCTCAAATTTAAAAGCATAAACAAAAAAGATACAACCATCCTTTTTCAAACAAGTATCCATATCAGGAAGCACTGATCTGATACATTCCAACCAATTAAAATCTGAAGCACTACACACCATATAACCCAATAAAATTTGAATCTGAACTATCTGAAAACAAAAGATTCAGATATCATATAGAGCAGTTTTCCATTAGCATGGCTCTGTTTTTAGTGACTAGCAGAGGCCCACCCATTTTCTTCTTAAATAAACCATGAAAATGCTATTAGCACAAGGTCCCAAATGTCTCCAAGATTGTAATAATTGGATTAACCAAGAGTACTCTCCTTTTGTCTATTCTATCAGGGCTAAGAGAGATTTGGTTGGTTTGCTTTAGGTTCTTAGGGGCTCCTTTTGTGCTCTTAGAGCCCTCAAGGGTTTGATTTGCATCTAGAGCTAAAAACACTCCCTTGATGAGGAGCTGAAAGAGTATGGGAAGGATATTTACCTGCCAAAAGCAAAAGAAGACAACCCCCTTGATGCATAGGAACTTTGCAAGAGGCTTGTGTGGTGCCAATTCTTTTGCAAACACATGGTAAAACAGTACCAGAGAATACAGAGCCACTGAAACCGAAATGTTAAGGATAATGGTGAATGTCCAACTCAACCAATTAGGGTAAATCCCAAGCATTTGCAGTGTTATCATCAAGATGGAACATAATGGGCGAATGATGACAAATTGCCATGTCCAGTGTTTGAGGAGCACTAGATTACGGTGGTCTAGCCGCACTGTGCGAGGCTGCATTTTATGAAAACATAATGTGTCAAAAATAGCTATGGAAGCTTGGATAGACAAGTCTAATGGTCGCATTCCTCTCATGACACCCTTTAGAGATGTAACTGTTATATGTTATATATTATGTATTATTTATTATAAACAGGAAAGAAACTGCAGAAACCATTTCCATACCACAAAAAGTGTCATGGGGAAGGAATGGTGAATTTCTCTTCCTTTGACTTCATCTGGCACAACATTTTTGCTAATGGATATTTTCAGGTAACTATACATCAATGCCAAGAACTTGGCAATTACCTGCAAGTAGAAATGAGAAACTAGAAGTGATGTAACAAGCAAAACGAGCCACAAGACATAGTTAAATCACAATTATCACATTGCAAACTCACCAAAGCCTCATAGCATTCCTTAACCGAATCCAAAAATGTGAAGAATGCTTTACTCCCCTGGATATCCAACAAACCCACGTAGGAATCAACAGCATATATGGGAGCCATAAGGATGATGATTATTATGGCCTTCTGTTCCTTTGGGTTTTTCCAGTAAAAAAGATGTTGAGATAAAAGCTGCACTGTAAAATGCAGTGAAAGCAGCACACAGAATCCACACCCCAATAGGGTAATCTGTCCACGATCCATACTACTGAAATCCATATTCAACAGCAAATCGAGAAGCAAGAATCTGCAAAAGAACATTAGCAAGTAATCAGAACCTATACAACCAGTTCTCTGTGGTAGGAATGAATTCAGTAAGTTCTGCTTGGACAGATCAAAGTCAGACAATAAATAAGAACAACAAGATAAATTCTAAAATAACTGCACAATGGCAAATGGTGATAGCAGGAACATTCCACTACTATTTCTCTTATAGTGAACACTTAGATCTATTACTGGAAAACATCAATTTAGAAATTTGTGGATGATAAATGTGTGAACTTCATGGATATATCAAACTTAGGGTAAAATACAAATCCATGCATATACGCACACAAGTATCAAGATCTACAGTAAACAATTTCAGGGTTGGCAATGATGGAGCGTCCAAAATGCGAATCCTCTAGTTCCAAAAGAAAAACTCAGCTATTTAATACACCAACGAAATTTTAAATTGAAGCCCATTACGAAAATAAAACCTCTAAAAAAACAAACCAACAATCCAACATAATCACCAAAGTTTGGTTTACTTATATAATTCTTTCTTAAGATCATGAATTTAAAGATATATTGGGAACTTCATCAATCTATAACTGTGGCTGTAAAGTGTGTACACTTGCGCACACATACAGATGCAAATAGGCACATGTATCAAAATTTTACAGTAATCAATTTCAGAGCCATCTACAATGGCAGGTCTAAAACGCGATCAGCTAGTTCCCCAAAAGAATTAGTCTATCTTTATTTAGCTAAAAAAACAAAGAGCTATATTGCTAGTGAAGTAAATTATATAAATAGCCTTCTAACAATCAATTTTGGCTCACTTATATAATTCAATTTCTAAAATCGTGAAAAATAACAAAAAAGTTTCCATCTTCATGAACATTTATCTCTGAAGGACACTTGAAAAGAGCAAAACAGAAATACGATGGACAAGCCAATCATAACAATGAATTAAATACAACACATAAAAAACAGTATTTATCATTGCAAAATCAACCAGTTAAAGAACCCACTTAGCAACATTACTGCACAACAGAAAACATAATCACAGATTAATATCTAGATTCAAGAAGCAACAGAAAGCACAATTATTGATTAATCCCATGATTCTGCAGTGATCGAAAGATCTTAAATCAAACCATGAACTTCTTTCTGGTCAAAATTAAAGCAATCATTTCAATAAGATTCCAAGTTTAATGTAATCTTAAAAGAATTGAACAAAGTAAAGTTTTTGAGGTTTCTTTAAGAAACGCTTACAGGATCGAGATGAAGTGGAACTGAGATTTTCTTGAATGGGTTTTTTTTTGGTCTTTTTTTTGGAATTTTGTAAGAGAAACCCACTGTTTATTTTAGAAGATTCACTGATTGGAGTTGAACAAAACCGCAGATAACTGTTCCAAGCACATGAACATATGGCCCTGTTAAACAAGTCCACATTTTGTTTCTTCAACTATTTTACAAGCTGAGAAGGGGATGAAAAGTAATAAATAAGGCCAATCCAGATCAAGAAGAGGTCAAGATTCTGGCTGGCTCCTGTCAGAACTTGACACCTACAAGTCTGCCAAGGCAATTAAAGGGATAAAATGGGAGAGATGTTTTCCTTCTTTTTAGCCTCCTCTCTATCTAAAGAAGGGCCAAGGCCCTGTTTCGAGGGAACGAACACCCTGAGGTGAACAAAACTAAAGTTGAAGAGGACTGGTGCATGGTAAAAGCCCAAATTATTAGTGAAATGTTTTGGAGTATTTAGTGCACGGATTCTTAGATATTCAAAAATATTATTTTCTTACTTTTGCAATATAATGTAATTTATGAGATTTCGGTGTACAATAAATTTTTTTTTTGGTTAAAATTTTTATAAATAAAAATAATTTTTAAAAATAAAATAGATGTGATATATTAGGTTTAGCATTTGAAACATTTAGACTTAACAACAACAAAGTATAATGTAACGTGAGCTTGACAAATATGTTAAACCTATAGAATTTAGACCTAGTAGTCGGTTAAACCTAAGATAACATGGGTCTGGCAAGCATATCAGACTTAAATCACTTACTTGGATTTAACTATTACCAAGTTCTAAGACTGTATGTTTAATCTTAGATGATTTTTTAAAATAAAAGTATTGAAAGCATGATAAATTGTCATGCCTTTTTATCTAGAATAATCATTCATATTGATGTAATGATTTTATTATATTTATAGGTGTATATAAGGTCTCTTAAAAGATCTATCATATTTGCTATCTCATTAATGATATGTAAGAGACATTTATCTCTCATTAATGTCGCCAAAAGCATAGGACTTTCTAATCCTTTCTTTCTCTTAAAACAACTAGGTTTAGAGGGTGTAAATATCATTTAAACCATCAAGGTAAGGGTTTAAAACTTTTTATCTCTTAAGATAAACTCATATAGAATTCATAATATTAACTAATTTAAAACTCAAGAATAAACATTTATTTTTTGAAATTAAGGTTCTTTTAAGTTATTTATTATCTTTCTTATAAATATACTGACTTTATCATTAAAAGGTCTTTAAATCCCTCTCGATTGAGACTATTTTTTATAGGTATTCAAGTTTTTACTGTAAACTTGAAATTCCTTAAACTTAAGAGAAGAAATTCAAGTATCTGAATATATTAATTAACCAATACCCCAAATATTAAATAACTTATCATTTATATATCTTGATTTTTAAGACATCGGATAATTCTAGAATAGAATGAGTTATTAATTTTTCTGCCACAACAAATACTTCAGCCCCGTAAAATCAATCTTTTAACAGCTTATAGAACAAATATAGCTCCTTACCCAGGTAGTGCTAAGAAATCAACAAACAAGAGAAAATCCACCTTAACGAATCTCAGCTCCTTTTTAGCAAGTTGTTGTATATCTCGACCCACCTAGTATTTGTATTTAATATTATTTAATAATATTATATAAATTAAATGGAGATCACAATTATTTTTTATGATATTTTATCTAACTTTGTTATACGCTCAAAAAACCATGAAAACTGCAATCCTTATCAGATGAATTTCATTCATGATAGAATTGTAAATAAGTTATCGGAACAATAAAAAATATTTGATATAAAATATTATTTATTTAATGATGTAATAGTTGTAGTTAAATCTACAATATTTAAATTAAAAACATCAATATATATATATATATATATATATTAGTTATTTTATAACCTTAATTTGAAAAGTATTTTTAACTAAACACATTAAATTACTTTTTATTCAACCTCAATTTCACCCACAATATTAACCAAATATATATAAATACTAAACCAACCTCTACCAAAAATATTTTTTTATAAAACAAATTTTTTTCAAACCATAACTACAAAAACTACTACAATACCAAACACAAATTGCATTAGTAAATACAATGACTCGTTATTTATTCCCTCTTTACAGGCACCATAGACAGAAACGGTGCAGATCGACATCATGATTCACGACTTTGCTGTATGGCTACCAATAGCATCATGCGAGAAGCAGGATCTTACCAATATGCTGGCTACTTTCCAAGAGCCGGTGACCCTCTGCTGCCTCAGATAATGGAAGATACTTGTACACCACAGGCTTCGCCTTGCCTGCAACAATTGCAGGCCAAACATTCTTTTCCACCTCACTAACAATTTCTGCTTTGTTTTCCCGAGTTCTAGTTCGCAAGCCAGCAGCTGCATGCATGATCACCAACAACAGGTGCACTAGGGTCATGTAATCAATAGACGACACCAACGGTAGGGAAAACTAATACAAATGAAAACAGGAGATTGATATCATATAGATGTTCACATTCTTACAAGTAACCTTTCAGAGAGTAAATTTTCTCCAACACCAGTGCTCTTTCAGTGAAAAGTGAGGTTTTCTCCAACACCAGATTACAAATGAGCAATCTGGAACATGAACCTTACTAGTAGAAGGGAAAAACTAAAAAGAGCCAAGAAACTTCTCTAAGTAAAAACTTGTTCCAAGTAATTAATCTACTGGAGCATTCAACAAAAAGCAGATTCAACCAACTCCAAGCCTGTGGAACTCAAGCCCAATATAAAGAATGAGAAATGGTAATACCTTGCACTGTGATGCGCTTTGCAAACAAAGAACCCAGATTTACTTGTGTCACAGCTCCACCCATGAAGCCAAGGAGAAAAAGCCTCCCATCAATATTTAAGCTGTCTACGTTTTTCTGAAAATAGGGTGCTCCAACACTATCCAGGATAACGTCAACACCTGCCATTAATAGCTATTAATTGGGTTTCATTAAGAAACATATAATGCTATTAAAAAGTGAAGCGTGGCAGTGCTATTGATAGATTTATAAGCATCCAATCACATTTACAATTATATAGAACATACCTTTCCCACCCGTTTCTTCCTTCACTCGTGCCACAAAGTCCTCAGTCTTGTAATTGATGCAGACATCAGCTCCAAGATCCTTACAAACAGCTAGTTTTTCCTCACTCCCTGATGATCACAGAACAAAATATTTCCCAGTTAGCATAGCATGACCTCATAGAAAACTGATGAAGCTGGATGAGAAGTGTGGGCTCAACCTGCCGTCACGAACACCTTAACCCCTTGATGTTTAGCTATCTGAATTGCAAATGTACCAATTCCACTCGAGCCCCCGTGAACCTGAAATTCCAAAAGTCCTTAGTTCAAAAACAAGCTAAGCATAAAAAAATCTGTGCGAATAAAGATACAAACAATCTTAGATCATAAATGTCACAATTGTTAACCAAGCAACTTATAAAACTTCTGTAGAGTTGCTCCATATTGATGGAGTTGTAAGCGAACGTCAGAACATCCGTACATTCTCAATATGATTTTTCAACCAATCTCCAATGTGTGATTTAATTTTCATAGTTCCAGCTTTATAGCATAGAAAAGGGAAGCTTTCACAATCCACAGTTTTGCATTACAATTTATTTTAGGTCCCAAACCTATAACTCTAAGTGACACTGCTGACTACACTCAACAGCAAAATTTATCAGAGCAGTAGAAACTAACCACGCATCAAAATGTTGAGTTGGATTGAGACAGAAGTTTACCAGGAACGTTTCCCCTGCAGACAGCCGACTCATCATGAAAACAGTAGACCAAACAGAGCATGCAACTTCAGGCAAAGCAGCAGCATCCTTAAGCGAAACACCTTGTGGAACAGGAAGTACTTGTCCTGCTGGAACAGCAACTTTCTCTGCATATCCTCCTCCACTAAGAAGAGCACAGACCTAGTATAAAATAACACATTTTTCAATCAAGTAACAATATTTATATAAAAAAAAATCAAGTCTTTGATGCCAAAATTCAATCTTTGATAAAGAAGAAGAAGAAGCAAAAACAACAATTTCTACAAATTTTGGGTTCCTGAGAGAACTTGACTTTAACAGCTTCATATCAAAATCTGAAGTCTTTAAAGCCAAAAATTAATGCAAACCTTTTCACTTTCTGTGAATTGGGTTCCCGAGGAAACTAAAAAATTAGCAATATTTATATAAAAAACACAGCTTTTCAAAGTCGAAATCCAATCCTTTGTCAAAAACAAGCAAAAACACCACTTCAAAGAATTGCGTTCTTGATGGAACCTGAAATGAATTACCTGATCACCAATTTTCCAGCGAGAGACATTTTTTCCGACAGCTTCAATGGTGCCTGAACATTCAAGACCATATGGGCTAGCTCCTTTACCTTTAGGAGGTGGATACTTGCCTTGTCTTTGGAGAGTATCTGCCCTGTTCAAGGCTGTGGCTTCTACTTTGATCAAGACTTCATCTTCGTTGATTTGTGGGTCTTCAACTTCTTGTAATTGCAGCACTTCTGGGCCACCTGGTGTAGTTGTCACTACTGCTTTCATTTTTCTTGATACACTCCACAAAATAAACGGTTTTCAGTGACTTTGCAGGAGCAGGGATTAGCTACGCATCTGCTCATATTTATTAGAAAATATACGAGGAAAAGGACCTGCCATGTATCGATATTCGATCTCCTAGGATCACGACATATCCGCAATTTTTTAAGCTATACTAATTTAATTAAAATTAAAATTAAAATTAAAAAAAAATCAATTATCATTATCATTATCAAACAAAACTAAAACAAAATCCCTTTCACTATATATATATAGATATTCACAAAGTCTTGTGCAATTTTGCCTATGTTTTTCATTTTTGTTCCTGTATATTTGCAAGGTTAACAATTTAATCACTAAATTTTATTTCTTTTCAATTTTATCATTTTAATTTATGCTTTATACGCTTAAATATATGTGATGTGTTTTCTCTAAGTTACCTAATATGATATTAAATGTTCTCACATTAAATTAACATTTGATTTTACAAACTTGAGTTTTAGCTTCTTTAAAAAAAAAAAAAAAAACTTAGTACCGAAATTGACATAAAAAAAAAGAAATAGAGGACTTTTCCACAACATGGGCCTAAAATTCTCATTTGATCTCTCATGTTTCAATTTTATCATATTTTATCCCTTTTTTTAGGTTATTTCGTTTTGGTCTCAAACTTCATTTTTATACCTTTCAGTCCTTAAAAATTGAAAGATGAGAGAAAATCATCGAAAAAAATAAAAAGAAAACTTTTTGGTGGTCAGATTCTAGCCAACAATAATTTTGGTTTCGGTATTTACAAGTTTGACGCTAAGAGAAACTCAATTGAGGTGGTTTTCATCTTCAATAATGCTAAAAAAAGTAGATCTATCTTGGAAAAATTTTCTTAAATTTAAATATTTGATCTATAATTTTTAAGCCAATTAAAATATATTTTCTTGTTCACAATAGGATTTTAAAGGTCCATATAACTATTCCAAAGTTTTAAAGTGAAAAAATAGTTGAAATTTGAGTTTTAAAGGTTTAAAATTTTAGACCCTGATTTTTTAGTCATCAAAAACAAGTTCGGTACTAGAAATGGTTGTGTGCAAATGACATGTTGTTGGGTAGTGCGAACGACGTGTTGTCATCACGTTTCAACCATAAAAGGATCAATCTTAGTGTTAATCGGTTCATCTTAAATAAATGAGTTCAACTATTATTGTTGGAGTCTAAAATCATGCTAGAGAATAGAAGATCAAAACCTGCAAATTTTTTTAAGATTTAGTTTGATTTTGAGGTTGATTACATAATGTTTTGGTTTGAAAATGAGGTTGTTAAGATTTATAAGATCTTATTTGTGTGTTTTTAAGTGAAAAATAAGTTGAAACCTGGGTTTTATGGTTTGAATTACCCCAATCATGTTTTTTTTAGCCTTAATAGATGACCGGAATTTATTGCAATACATGTCATGTTGTTTATTTGTTTTTGAAAAAAAAAAAAAATTCAAGGTCATCTACTTGAGTTAAGAAAATCAAGCATCACTACTAGAATTTATAGATTTATCGAATGAATTTTTTGTTGGTATTTATACTTCTAGTCTGTCAGCACGAAATTTACCAACATGCTTATAGATGGAAATAATTTGTTGGTAAAAATCTCGTCAGTGATTTGTGGTTTGTCAATGAGATCATTGATAATAAGTCATTATTCATTTCACCACAAAAAACTTAAGTTACAAATTCAATTTAAATTTCATCAATTTACAAATAAATATAATTTTAGAAAATTTCAAACATACCCTAATATATACAAATCATACATTCATACAACAAAATTCTATGAAAAAAAGCTATAAACAAGTAAACCCAAACAAAAAAAAAAATATATATATATATACACTACAAAAAATATACAAAAAATTAATATTTTAAAATTGAGTTCAAATGAAAAATGAGCACTTTTGCTTGCTTAAAATGAGATACTCTCAATAAAATTTAAATCAGAATAAAGATGCTGACAAACTGATTGTTAGGACAACCAAATTTGTATCATTTGTAATAAAATTGAGGGGGGGTTATGATGTTTGCTGCAGATAAAAATAGAGGAAAAAGAAGAAATGAAAGAGATGGGGTTGCTCGTCTAGTCATAAATTTAATATTATAGATGGATTTACCAATAGATTTAATCAAAAAAATTTAAATCCATCAATAATTATGTCTATAAAAATGACACATCATCATACTTCTTAGCTTTTTTTTATTTTTCCATTTATTCTTTTACAACTGTAATTCTCTGGATATATATCAAGAGAATATTTTTGGTAGTATTTATTGATGAATAGTGCAAGGATATATTCAGTCAAAAAAATTCATCACAATCTACTGAAAAAACATATTATATGCGTGTATCCATTTATATTTATCAATTTTATGATAGTGTATACAAAATTGAGCCTTTTTTTTTTCTAAGGCCAGGTACACAAGCTTAATCTTAGAGGTAAGTCCAAGTACCCGTTACCCCTTCTCTTTTTTAAAATCATATGATGACACATTGCTTTTCAAATGAAATCAAGGTTTTTTAACGTACAGTAATATTAACAATTATTTTATGAATAATTATATATGAAACTAATATGAATGTTTTTTTTAACATTTCTCATGAATAATCAATGAAAATAAATATTTAATTGTTTTATGGTGAAGTTTTTATACAACTTTCTCAAATTAATTATTACTTTATTTTCTCATGTAATAACATAAAAATTATTTGCAACATAATTTTTTTGCCTTTTTATTTGAGTTTGCTTTTCAAATCCTATAAGTATTTCTTAAAAAAATGCTATTACTAAAAAAAAAATGTTTTATATTTATAAAAAATACATAAACATAGAAGTATATTTTAACTTAAAAAAAAAAAACCTTTTTTGAAAACACTAGTAGAAAAAAAAGAAAGTTTGCCAAAAGCAATTATGTCTCAATAGTTTTTTTTCATTTCAATAATGCATTGTTCTTTTTTTTTTTTAATTGCGAGGATAACTTGGGCTTCATGTGTTGTAATAAACTTTCTACGTAAATTAAATAAAACAGTTTATGCGCATGCATAATTATTTAAAAAAAAATAATGCAAAATTTAAAAATCAAATAACACTTTTCTTTAACATAAATACAAACTCGCAATATCATACGTGCAATTAAGCTAAAGAAATCTATTCGAGATTTAGTCTGCATTTTTGCATAAACTGTTCTAGGATGCTATATTAACTTAGGCTGTCCTTAATTACCGCTGTGGGTTCCTCACTGTGTTAAGACTTGAGAGGCATTAAATTCTTGTGCATTGCATTATAAATATTAAAGGATGACATTCCGACAGAGACAAGCCTGAGTTCTGTTTCTTTTCTTGTCAACTTCCACGTTGTTACATATCGAGTTTTGGTTTTCCAATCATGGTGCATTTGATATCATTCTCGTATCAAGATTGGAAACACAATTTAATTTTATTCACTCAATTTATCATATCATGTGAAACTGTTGCTTACTTTGAGTCAATTTTCTTAGAGCCATACTCCTGCATGATTAGTTTCATTCTAGGGTATTTTGTGCTTCGCTGTACGTATGGCTGTATCTTACTCATATCACCTTCCTCCTCCTCTGCACCTGTTACATGTTTGAACGAAATTACAGGCTTGCTTTGGCCAAGAAGGATCGATGTTCAATCCCCATGTCAGCAGCTAAACTTGGAGACCCTTGTCCTGGAGTTGTTAAACGCTTCGCGGTTGAAGCTTGCTCTGATGGAAGAGAGCACTGTAATGGCTCCTCAATGACAACTCTCCGGCTCTCCAGACTTTCTTTAAATTTGTGATTTTGAGGGTTATGCATATTTCTGAAATAAGGATTTCACGCATCCATAATCAATGTCTTCTTACAGTTCCTTCACTATATCGTGTTTGTTCTAAATTCAAACAGGCAAGATAAGTTCACACATGCGGACTTGTTCACCATGTACACTTGCAAATCTAATGATCAAAAAAAAATATAATTTGATGTAGGATCCATCTCATTTTCAGACTGATGTAATACTGATAGCGATAAAAAGAGTTTATATTGGTGTTCAACCAAAGAAAAATGACCAAAAATTAGAATAAGTCGATTCATGCATAGAAAACAAAGGATGTTAGGTCGGGTTAGGAAAGTTGTGTTAATTAACTAACAATGCCAGTAAGAGAGAGGAGAACACGAACAAAAAAGTAATTCTAAATTGCTTTTTAAAAACTGAAGTTGGACCTTACCTTTTAAGTGGGACTTACATAAAATAAAAATAAAAGTATAATTGAACTTAACCAAACACTTTAATCCTCCTGTATTTTTTTCTAGCCGCACTGACAGACGATCACTTAAGCGTGTAAAAATACATGGCTGACATCGAGGCTTCTTCTAGCCCAGCGGTGACAAAGAGTTTTCTTTACTTCTGTATCCTGGATTCACGCAGGTCACTTTTGTAATGTCTTACAAATTTATTGAATTTACAGGATATTTAGTGAGTCATGAAATTAATCGTGCTACGCGCAAGCTGGCAGCCCGGACACCTACGTAAATTAAAAAAAAAAATACATGGCTGCGTCTGCGTGCATGATGATTAAAGAAATAACTTTAAATTTATGAGCAAGTTAATGAAGATCACTAGTATTTGTCCATTTACCTCAAATGCTGTTGTCATTACCCCTTTCTTCTTTTTCCTTCACATGTGTGGTTGATCGGTTCGAAAGAAGTTGGCTAAATGCCATATGCTTTTGATAATATAATTATATAAAGTACTAAAGCTTAAAATCATGCTTATCTCGAAGTTCTCCATGTTAATTTCTTTAGGATGTCTCTCATTATCGTCGTCCTGTTTTGAGATTGAAAAAATAACAGTGTATTTTGTTGAAGTGTCGTAGATCAAAATATAAAATAAATTTATGTATTTTTAAAATAAAATATATATAAAAACACATTTTTTTTCTTGTCTTGTTATGGCTTTTCAAGGCCGTAACCTAACTTACGGTTAAACTAATAATACATAAACACGACAAGATACCAACCACTATCAAGTCTATCATAGCTTATTTTAGCCTATATGGCTCAACCTCAGCTTCCCCATTTCTTTGTCGGCCATTCGTCCATGTCCCACCACCATTCATGGCACATTAGGCCAAACTAAATCATACTCGTTCTTCGTCTTCTTTTTTTAATTCTCTATGGTATTTTAAAATGATACATGCTATATAATAAACTGACACCAAACTAATAAAAGTTTGCATTATTACATACTATATAATAAACTGAAAATATAATTTGAGGTAGGATCCATCTCATTTTCAGACTTTGATGTAATTGAGCTAGTTTGCCCATCTCATTACAATTGTGAAGTCGGAATCAAAACTCAGGTGGTGTTCCGTCACTAGAGAGGAAGAGTTACTGAATTAGTTGTGTTTTTCTTTGAATTTTACAAATTTGGCATAGTACAAGCCCTTTCCTTTTCTAAGCTATACTACTCTGATAGAATGCTGTGGTCTCAAGTTCAATTAGGATTCTCATCTCTGATTATGGGCCTTCCACTTCCAGTTGGAGCACTTTTGATTCTGGAGTCTTGGCAATGGTTATCGCTGTGGCCCATGCTATTATTCCTGTGTGACTCTCTCTCTTTATTAAGATTGCGAAATAACATTAACAGTGCACTGTAAATCTATCTTTCTGCCCCATATTTCTGTTGTTTGAATGAGTCCATGAGTGAGTTGTAATAAGACAGGAGCTTTGAAATAATAAGTTCAAATGGATGACCCTTCAGATCAGGCCATCGCATCAAAGTTTGTGAGGTTTCCATTCAATTCTAGGAGAATGTCTCGGTTGCAGAAACATCGAGTTCATAAACTGCATACGTAAATGCAACGACTCGTTATTTATTCCCTCGTTACAGGCACCATAGACAGAAACGTTGCAGATCGACATCATGATTCACGACTTTGCTGTATGGCTATCAATAGTAGCATCATGCGACAAGCAGTATCTTACCAATATGCTGGCTAGTTTCCATGAGCCGGTGACTCTCTGCTGCCTCAGATAATGGAAGATACTTGAACACCACAGGCTTCACCTTGCCTGCAACAATTGCAGGCCAAACATTCTTTTCCACCTCACTAACAATTTCTGCTTTGTTTTCCAGAGTTCTAGTTCGCAAGCCAGCAGCTGCATGCATGATCACCAACAACAGGTGTACTAGGGTCATGTAATCAATAGACGACAATAACGCTTGGGAAAACTAATACAAATGAAAACAGGAGATTGATATCATATAGATGTTCACATTCTTACAAGTAACCTTTCAGAGAGTAAATTTTCTCAAGCACCAGTGCTCTTTCAGTGAAAAGTGAGGTTTCAGAGCATTAGGCAGCATTTTGTACATAGGACCAGACAGGGTTAGACCAAAGACCTTTACTTGTAATTCTGTTTGGTGCGCAAATGGGGATGGATCAGACAGAACAGGATGGGACAAGGCTATTCAATACTGAACATGTAAAAATATAAATACATGATGCAATATCTAAAGGAGGAAGCACATTTTAGATGTATGTTTGGATGTGTTCCCTTGCATGCATAAGTATACACACTTCAATCAGATTGAGAAATAGGTTACAGAAAGTTGATTAACCCGAGAGAAAATAGTTCCTAATCAAATATAGTTTTTCAGAATTCGGAATAATTTTCTAGAACTTGGTTTTATCAATCGATGAATAATTGAAAATAAAACATCTTCCCTTCAAGTAAAAATCTTTTGTCAGTTTCAAAGTAGCAATATTTGCTAAGCTAGCCAAAACTAACATAGAACAACTCAAGACAAATTTTATACACCAGAAATTGTTTGTATTATGAAATCTAGCATGTAATTACAAATGAGCAATCTGGAACATGAACCTTACTAGTAGAAGGGAAAAAAAAAGAGCCAAGAAACTTCTCCAAGTAAAAACTTGTTCCAAGAAATTAATCTACTGGAGCATTCAACAAAAAGCAGATTCAACCAACTCCAAGCCTGTGGAACTCAAGCCCAATATAAAAGATGAGAAATGGTAATACCTTGCACTGTGATGCGCTTTGCAAACAAAGAACCCAGATTTACTTGTGTCACAGCTCCACCCATGAAGCCAAGGAGAAAAAGCCTCCCATCAATATTTAAGCTGTCTACGTTTTTCTGAAAATAGGGTGCTCCAACACTATCCAGGATAACGTCGACACCTGCCATTAATAGCTATTAATTGGGTTTCCATTAAGAAACATATAATGCTATTAAAAAGTGAAGCGTGACAGTGCTATTGATAGATTTATAAGCATCCAATCACATTTACAATTATATAGAACATACCTTTCCCACCCGTTTCTTCCTTCACTCGTGCCACAAAGTCCTCAGTCTTGTAATTGATGCATACATCAGCTCCAAGATCCTTACAAACAGCTAGTTTTTCCTCACTCCCTGATGATCACAGAACAAAATATTTCCCAGTTAGCATAGCATGACCTCATAGAAAACTGATGAAGCTGGATGAGAAGTGTGGGCTCAACCTGCCGTCACGAACACCTTAACCCCTTGATGTTTAGCTATCTGAATTGCAAATGTACCAATTCCACTCGAGCCCCCGTGAACCTGAAATTCCAAAAGTCCTTAGTTCAAAAACAAGCTAAGCATAAAAAAATCTGTGCGAATAAAGATACAAACAATCTTACATCATAAATGTCACAATTGTTAACCAAGCAACTTATAAAACTTATGTAGAGTTGCTCCATATTGATGGAGTTGTAAGCGAACGTCAGAACATCCGTACATTCTCAATATGATTTTTCAACCAATCTCCAATGTGTGATTTAATTTTCATAGTTCCAGCTTTATAGCATAGAAAAGGGAAGCATTCACAATCCACAGTTTTGCATTACAATTTATTTTAGGTCCCAAACCTATAGCTCTAAGTGACACTACTGACTACACTCAACAGAAAAATTCATCAGAGCAGCACCAGATTAAAAAATCACCACGCATCAAAATGTTGAGTTGGATTGAGACAGAAGTTTACCAGGAACGTTTCCCCTGCAGACAGCCGACTCATCATGAAAACAGTAGACCAAACAGTGCATGCAACTTCAGGCAAAGCAGCTGCATCCTTAAGCGAAACACCTTGTGGAACAGGAAGTACTTGTCCTGCTGGAACAGCCACTTTCTCTGCATACCCTCCTCCACTAAGAAGAGCACAAACCTAGTATAACATAACACATTTTTCAATCAAGTAACAATATTTATATAAAAAAAATCAAGTCTTTGATGCCAAAATTCAATCTTTGATAAAGAAGAAGAAGAAGAATCAAAAACAACAATTTCTACAAATTTTGGGTTCCTGAGAGAACTTGACTTTAACAGCTTCATATCAAAATCTGAAGTCTTTAAAGCCAAAAATTAATGCAAAACTTATCACTTTCTGTGAATTGGATTCCCGAGGAAACTAAAAAATTAACAATATTTATATAAAAAACACAGCTTTTCAAAGTCGAAATCCAATCCTTTGTTCTTGAGGGAACCTGAAATGAATTACCTGATCACCAATTTTCCAGCGAGAGACATTTTTTCCGACAGCTTCAATGGTGCCTGAACATTCAAGACCAGGATATGGGCTAGCTCCTTTAGGAGGTGGATACTTGCCTTGTCTTTGGATAGTATCTGCCCTGTTCAAGGCTGTGGCTTCTACTTTCACCAAGACTTCATCTTCGTTGATTTGTGGGTCTTCAACTTCTTGTAATTGCAGCACTTCTGGGCCACCTGTTGTAGTTATCACTACCGCTTTCATTTTTCTTGATACACTCCACAAAATAAACGGATTTCAGTGACTTTTCAGGAGCAGGGATTAGCTACGCATCTGATCAGATTTATTAGAAAATATAAAAGGAAAAGTACCTGCTATGTATCGATATTTGATCTCTTAGGATGACGACATATCCGCAATTTTTAAAGCTATACTAATTTAATTAAATTAAAAATATAAATTATCATTATCATTATCAAACAAAACTAAAACAAAATCCCTTTCCTTGTCCACAAAAAAAAAAAAAAAACTATTCACAAAGTCTTGTGCAATTTTCCTAATTTTTTCATTTTTGTCCCTGTATTTTTGCAAGGTTTACAATTTAGTCCCTAAATTTTATTTCTTTTTAATTTCATCATTTTAAGTTATGATTTTATATATTTAATATGTTTTCTTTAACTTACCTAATATGTTATTATATGTTCCAACATTAAATTAACATTTGATTTTAAAAAATTGAGTTTTAGCTTCTTTTTTCTAAAAAAAAATAAAAATGAGATATAGAGTACCAAAATTAACATAAAAAAAGATATAGAATACTTTTTCCACAATATGGGTGTAACAGTCTCATTTGATCCTTCATGTTTTAATTTTATCATTTTTCATCCCTTTTTTTAGGTTATTTCATTTTGATCTTAAATATCATTTTTATACCTTTTAGTCTTTAGAGATTGAAAAATAAGAGAAAATCATCGAAAAAGTGAAGGAGAGATAAAGCTTTTGGATGGTCAAATTTTAGCTAACAATAATTTTGGTTTTGGTGTTTACGGATTTGACATTAAGAAAGGAACTCAGTCGAGGTGGTTTTCATCTTCAATAATGCTAAAAGAAGTTGATTTATCTTGGAAATTTTCTTAAATTTAATTTGATCTAGAATTTTTAAGCCAATTAAAATATATTTTCTTGTTCAAAATAGAATTTTAAAGGTCCATGTGACTTTTTTTCAAGTTTTAAAGTGAAAAAATAGTTGAAATTTGAGTTTTAAAGGTCTAAAATTTTAAACCCTAATTTTTTATTCATAAAAAATAAGTTCGGTACTAGTAATGGTTGCATGCAAATGACATGTTGTTAGGTAGTGCGAAGGACGTGATATCATCACATTCCAACCACAAAAAAATCAATTTTAGTGTTAATTGGTTCGTCTTAAATAGAGGAGTTCAATTATTATTGTTTGAGCCTAAAATCATACTAGAAAATAGAAGATCAAAACCCATAATTTTTTTTTAGATTTAGTTTGATTTTGAGGTTGATTAGAGAGTGTTTTGATTTGAAAATGGGGCTATTAAGATTTATAAGATCTTATTAGGGTGTTTTTAAGTGAAAAATAAGTTGAAACTTGGGTTTTATGGTCAAAATTAACTTTTAAAAATCTAGTTTAAATAAAAACAGGCACTTTTGCTTGCTTAAAATGAAAAATTCTCAATTAAATTTGAATAAGAACAAGCATGCTAACAAATTAAATGTTGGGGTGATCAAATTTATAGTATTTGTGATTTTTTAGGAGGTTGTTATGTTAGTTGCATAGAAAAATAGAGGAAGAAGAAGAAATAAGAGATAGAGTTGGGGTTGCTCGTTTGATCATAAATTAAATATTATAGATGGATTACTAATAGATTTAATTGAAAAATTTAAACCCATCAGTAATTATGTCTATAAAAATAACACATTATCATACTTCTTAGTTTTTTATTTATTTTTTTTTTCATTTTAATTCCCTCGGTATATATGAAGAGAATATGTTTTTCAGTGTTTACCAATAAATACTGTAACGGTATATTCAATTGGAAAAATTTACTACAATTTATTGAAGAAAATATTATATCGGTGTATCCTGTTTATATTTATCAATTTTTGAATAATGGATGCAAAATTTATATTTTATTTTTTAAAAATTTATTAAAAAATATGAATTAAATCTCACCAATAAAAAAAATTAAAAGATAATAAACGTGAAAAAAAGCTGATTTCCTTTCCCGTCCAAAGACTCAAGACAAGTCAGGGAAACTAAACACAAGTGAAATCAGATTTTTTTTTACTTGGCAATGCATACAGATTTTTGTTTCCATTTCACGTATAACTGATTTGCTGTATCAGCTTTGTTATGGACTCGATTTCTTCTCATCGTTTTCTTTTCTCTCTCTCTCTCTCTCTCTGTTTATTTTTTATTTTATTTTTTTGGTTCTACGACAGTTTCTTGGGCCATTGGTGTTCTTCACCTTGTGAGAAGTTACAAGGTACTTTTAATACTCTTTTTCTCAGGTTAGATTAGGAAACAAAGTCGGGCAAAGATGGGATTTGAATATTAGATTTTATTGCCAGTCCAGTACAGCACTGACGTAATTTCTTCTTGTTATCAATTAAGTTGTTTCTAAGAGATAAGAAATAAATAAACTAGAAAAATGAAGTCAACGTTATAATTTAAATAATATATATGGAAATGAATTCTTAAGAGAACAAAATTAACCCTTAAATTTAAATAATACACATGGTATTATTTGGACATCTCACTAAAAATAGTAGATTTGAAATTTATTATAAAATAGTTCTATTGTTCAAATTTTAAAATTTATAAGGAATTAAAGAAATTTAAACTTTGATAAGGTTGATTTAAAAAAAGGAATTGAATTCTTAAATTTAGAGTGTGTTTGGTATTGAGGTTGCTGTTGCAGTTGTGGTTTTAAAAAGGTTATTTTTATAAAAATTATTTTTAGTTGAGGTTGGTTTGAAAAAATATATGTTTGGTTAAAACTGTGGTTGAAATTAGGGTTGAATAAAAAGTAGTTTAATGTGTTTGGTTAAAAAAATACTTTTTAAATTGAGGTTATAAAATAATTAAAAAGTATATATATATATATTAATGATTTTTAATTTAAATATTGTAGATTTAACTACTGTTATTACATAATGAAATAAATAATATTAATATCAAATATTTTTTATTATTTCATTAAAATATATGTAATTTTATCACATGAAATCTATCCAAAAATAATAAGAATCATAATAGATAAAATCAAAGCAGCATAGGATAAATAGAAAAGTTACACAAATCAAAGAAGAAGACCTCTTGAATTCAAAGTGGGGGAAAAAGTATATTCAACAGTTGCTCTATGAAAACACATGTTACAATTCGGGATAAAAACTAGAATATTACTCGAACTTTCTAGAAAATTGAAGGGATAAAAAAGGATATCTGAAACTTTATGTTAAAATATAATATTAATTTTTCTATCTAAAACTGAAAAACTAGTTTTTTAAATTTATACTGAATTTAACAAAAACATATTTTAGAAGTTATCTACATTCTTTTCACAAATTTCTCATTGTTTTCTAAATAAATAAAACACATGAACAATACAGTTTTTTCTTTTATGTTAGAATTATATTTGTTTTTTACATTTTTCATGTTTAGTTAGTGCCTTAATTTTTATGATAAATATAATATAAAAATCTCCCTCTTTTTTAGTTAACAATTTAACTTTTTCATAATAATTTTTAATTTAAATGAAATAAAATTGATATTTTAAAATTAGATTATCTCACAAATAAAAAAATATTAAAATAAGTATTATAAATTATATTTTTATTTTTTATTGAAAATTAAAAAAAACTGAAAAATAATAGTTTTTTTTTTTGTGAACCGACTCTGGGATTTTTAATACTCATTGACCCCTTACCACAAAAACACCAATGGAACTCTGGCTCATTGGTAGGTTCGATTCTTAGCAAATGCTAGGGATTGAACTTCTTCACACCCTATGCAAGAGGTTAACAAAGTTAGTCCCTTAACTGACAAAAGCGATTTCAGTTTTGCATGTCAAGTAGAAATAGGCAGACCAGCACCTGCAACCAGAGTTTGAAGCCCGAATCGGAATTCATGTTACTACGACTGGTTAAGGCTTTCCACAGGACAAGGTTGTCGGGCTAACTACCCAGTTTGTTCGAAGCTGTTAAGGAAGATTTTTTATAGTCGAAGATGGTGAGATGTATATGTAAAACAGCTCCCTGATAATTTGGCACTGATGTTGGAATATCTTAGACTCCCTTACGATCCAATTTCTATGGAGTGAATTATTGTCTCAATTAGCAACTGACACGCGTTGCTTCCCCAATTCCCCATCAAACACCCCAAATGTAATTCTGTTCAAGTAGCCATTTCAGTTGATTTGAGAGGAGAGCGTGCCTCTGGGCAAAGGCTATTAGATTTGGCTTTATCTGGATCTTCATTTTCAGCGTCACCTCCGTAGGTCAGTAACTTCTATGCACCAACATTCTTCTTAGAGCTAGTTTTGTACGTGCCCAGTAAAATATGACACCAGCCCCTTTCCTCAGGTCAATGACTTGCATCTCCTGCTCCCTACCATCCGATGCCTCTTTACTATTCTTGCTGTCACACATGAATTTAGCCCCTTAATTTGTTTTTTTATCAATTTCATTCCTTTTATTTTCTCAATTTCATCCCTAGATTTGTTTTACTAGCCTATCGAGTTGCTTTTGGCTAGTCAATTGGTTTGAAACAACTTCCACACAGTTTAATTTTAAACCAAGGCTAAAAAAAAAAGTTGGATTGAATAGTTTTTGCCTGTCAATTTCATTATTGTTTTTCAATTTTATTTTTGATTTTTTTACCGGTCAATCATATTATCTTTAGACCAGCTAAGTCGATGGAATCACATCGGATCAACTAACAAATAATTTAGTTTTACATTAAAATTAAGCAATGAATTAGATTAAAAGGTTTTAAAGCTAAATTATTAGATCAGGTGTAATAATCATGTTAAATAGTTCGCGATGACCTCAATATTTATTTTTTTTTATGATAAAAAAAAGGTTTAATTTCTAGCATTCTATCTTTGTACTTCTTTACATCAAAAATAAACATTTTAAAATTTGGTTACCAATGTATAATTGGACCAAATCATTAAACTTGTATTTTTCGGAACTAAATTCAAAACTCCAAACAACTGAAAAACTAAAAAAATTTAATACAAAGACAAACCAAATTCTATTATATATCATTGTTTCAGAATGAGCTGGCAACATTTTTTGTTTGGACTTTAAGCAGGTCTAGTTCTCTCATTAAAGAGGTTACAAATGATCCAAATTTAATAATACATGATACAGACAGAAAGGGAAATAAACCAAACATATTAATTATCACATGATAATCCAATCAATCTCTTGAACTGCTCCTAGAAATCTTGTTATTCATCTCGATAAATTTCTAGGTTGATCCTTGCAACTGTGGAAAGTTAACATACTTTCCAACGGTAATGATCTTGCTAGCTACATGCCTGTTATGGCATCTAAATGCTCTTGCACCACCTTCCAAGCCGTGAAAACATGGCGATCCTCTGTAAGCGTTGCCCCGACAGCAAATCGTATGATGTAGAGTCCAGCGACGACAGCGTGAGTCAGATACACATGCCCTGAAGCATTAATGGACTTTAACAGCTCCTGGTTAAGCTGGTTACTGCATTCCTGGTCATATGAGATTTTGTGACCGTTAACAGCCATGCCATTTTCAGACACCTCTTTACTTGTTGTCAGTGGCAAAGCTCTAAAACACACCATTGCGAAGTTTCTAGGAACCACAACCTCAAATCTCTTGTCATTGGCGACAAGATCCTCAAAAAGCTGTGCCATTTTGACATGGCTTCTTAGGAAGCTTCTAAGGTTAGCAACACCATAGCTTCTCAAGACAAGCCATAGTTTCATGGATCGAAATCTTCGGCTAAGGGCTATTTGCCAGTCTTTGTAGTTCACCACTTGTTCTGAATTAGTTGCATGGTTACTCATAAGATACTCGGGATTTGTTGAGAGGGACTTCGTAAGAGCTTTTGGATCTTTCAACCAAAGGCAACAGCAATCCAAAGTGGTAAAGAACCATTTATGTGCATTCAAACTGAATGAGTGGGCCCCCTCTACGCCATCAAGAAAATGCTGGAATTCTGGGCATATACAAGCATTACCAGCGTACGCTGCATCGACATGTACCCACAAGCCATAGCTGTTAGCAACATCGCATAATGGTCTCAGTGGATCGACTGCTGTGGTAGCAGTTGTCCCAATGGTGGCACATAGAAACAAGGGAACCAGCCCAGATTCTATATCTAAACAAATAGCCAATCTTAATGATTCTGGAGATAGTGCAAATGATGTTGATTTAGTCGTTTCTATTTCTCGACAATTCGTTTTATGGATTCCTGCAACATGCGCTGCCTTTTGGAGTGTACTGTGTGTTTGATTTGAGCCATAGACGACTAGCTTCCCAATGCTGTCTTTCCCGATTTGGTTCAGCATTCGGTCTCTTGCAGCCACTAAGGTGCACAAAATGGCTTCGCAAGTGGTCCCTTGTATAACCCCCCCGCCATTTCCAGCGAAGAGAAAACACTTGGGAAGCGTAAGCATTTCTCCAAGCCATTCCATTACAATGTTCTCCAGTTCAGTTGCAGCTGGTGATGACATCCAGTCGAACCCTACAACGTTAAACCCAGTACAAAGCATCTCGCCAAGGAACCCTGCAGTGCTGGCACTTGAAGGGAAATATCCAAAGTAACTAGGACTTTGCCAATGTGTGATGCCAGGAACAATATGTTTTTGGACATCATGGAGGATTGTTTCAATAGGCTCGGGACTATAGGGGGCTGATTTTGGAAAGACATTTTTGAGATAACCTGGTTCAACCTGGCTTAAAACTGGGTGTTTCTCAATGTTCTGATAATAATCTGCAATAAAATCAATGGCCATGTAACCTTGCCTCCTGAACTCCTCGAGGTTTAGAGGACTCATAGAACAAGAAGAAGGGGTTTTAGGTACAGACTCTGCGGTATTCATCTTGAAATTAGAACGTTAGGGTTCTTTAGTGCGCTTGCTCAACTCTGTAAAGAGCTAGTGAATACATTATATAGAGAAATTTGGAAAATGTGATGATGAACTAAGGCTGGCACCCAGTACAATTTTTCTATATGGTCGTCTACATTTTACTCCCTCTACTCTTGAGATCGATGTCTCCTATTTATTTATTTATTTATTATTTATAACCGAAAATAAGTAATAGATAATAGCAAGGTTCTTAAATAACCTTCTCTCTTTTTTTCTTTTTTTCTTTTTAGTGATATAGAAAATACAATTTAAACTTGGATTATAAAATTATAAAAAAATATTTATATTTAATTATATATTTATAATTTTAGTTAAATAATAAAATATGATAAAGAGAGTTAATAACATTATAATCAATGAGTGATTTAAATAAAATAAAAGAGATAGATGGTATAAATAATAAATTAATAACATAATAAAATAAAATGTCTCCAAACAAAATTTTGTAAATGAAAATCAATGAATGGTAGGAAATAAACAAGAACCTAGTGATAATTTAGTTGTTCTTATCTCAATAAATTTTAATAAATTTTTTTATGTTGTAAGCTAATAAATCTAAACCAGTAATTAACTAACACAAGTTTAATAATAAAATTAATTTTCTAAACAATGTTGATGCACCAAAACACGTTCTTAGTAGATTTTATTCCTTATTCCAAAGACACCCTTCAAGATATTTTCGAGCTTCCAATCAATATCAACCTAAATTGCCTGGCCTTAACAAGAGCACATGGTCGAGTTCTCTCCTTGTGTTTGTGCTCCCAAACATTAATGATCTGCGTACCAGAAAATTTGATTAAAGAAAAAAAAAAGTACGAAAAGAGCTGCTAGTAATTAATAGGTAATGGATAATTTATGTAATATAGTCGAGCTAATAGACGGTGAGCAGTTAGGTGAGGATATAATTTGGTTGGATGAGGATTTATCATTAATGAATTATGTGAATAATCATAGAACTAAGTACAAATTAAAAAGGAGATTCAATCCGAAAATAATATTAAAATGTTATAATTGTTTGCACAACTATTAAATAACTGTTATTTTTTCTAGATTTAATCCAATTTTTGGGTTTTTTTTTCTTTTTATTTGACTTTAGGATTCTGATTTTATTACTATTTTAACATCATGTTTCATACTTTATGAAGGATTGTGATTTTTTGTAAAGAGACAAAAAAATTTAGAGTTTGTTTCATAGATAAAATTACAGATTAAGGTTTTGTTTCATAAATAACTCTATTTTTTACCAGTTCTCCATCTTTTTGTCATTATAATTATTGTGTTTAATTATAGGGGTGAGCAAAAAAACCGATAAACCGATTAAACTGAGAAAACCGGAAAAAAAATAACCGAAAAAACCGAACCGAAAAAAAAAAAACCGAATTAACCGATTAAAAAATTACAAAAAAATTCCGGTTCGGTTCGGTATCGGTTTCTAAAATCTAAAACCGATTGAACCGAACCGAACCGAACCGGTTCGATCAACCAACACTAAAAAAAAAAAAACAGTATAAATATAAACATTTTCTAAACCTAGCCCCCCCCCCCCCCCCCTTCCCTGTCTACCCCGCCCCCAACCCTCTCCCTTCTATGTCTCTCACTTTCACTCTCTCCCTTTCTCCCCCTGCCCCACCCTCTCCCTTCTCTGTCTCTCACTTTTACCAGAATCTTTCATTTCCATCGGGCCAGAGATTTTCCCCATGTAACCGTGGCAGATCTTAGGATGTGTATTTTTGGTTTTTGTTTCATCAGGGAGGTTGAACAATTCCTCTAGCACCGATATAATTTCCCTGTAAAATTCCATTGAAGGTTCGCTATATACTACTTCAAAGAAGCTGTATTCCTCAAGTGCTCGCCGGATATCATTGCAAGCCGCCAGCCAGGAACTAGAGCCAGGCTCGAAGTTTTCCTTGGACAAATGAACAACAGGAATTTTTGGCACTGTTTCGGTTTGAACCGGTTTGGAAGGGGAAAAAACCGAACCGAACCGAAATTAATCGGTTTGAACCAGTTTTCGGTTCGGTTTCAAAACTATATAAAAAAAAATTCAGTTTGGTTGTTTATTTTGGTCCAAAACCGGACCGAACCGAAAATGCTCGGCCCTACTTATTTCCGTCAACATTGTGTATTCACTGCTGAGGACTCGATCCATCTCCCAACTGTTGGAGGATATATATATATGAGTCATGAGTCAGTGAGTCAGTATCAGTAATGAAAAGAAGCCATTATGAGCCTAAATTTGCAGGGCACATGGCTAGGGATGGGCTCCCTCCCATGCATAATGGCATTAATTTGGGCTACTCTGCCCACCTGCTTGAATCATCCCCACCTTACCATAAAAAAATGACACTTGAGAAGAAATTGAAGGACGAATAAAAGAGAATTATATATCAATCTCGTACCTCAAAAACATCTGTATATATGGAGGATTGCCTCCGATTATTAATGCTATCTCTGTCACGTAGTTAGACTAAAAATATGGGATATGCACTCACCTGCCTTGTTTTATTGTTTGACATGGTAGGTTGATGTTTATATTTCACGGATTTAATATGATGAATAAATCTTGATTTTTTAAGTAAAGAATTCGATCCGAAAAAGTGAAATATCCTCAATTATTATTGAGGTTTCTTTCAAGTAAAACTGAAATTTTTACCAATGTGTTATTTCAAATAAAATTTCTTATATATTTTATCTTTATATTATAAATTAATGAATTGTATTATTCACAATAATATTTTGGATAATAACCATGTATATGTTTTTTATCCTTATATTAAAGTGAGTAATAAAAAATATTATTCCTAATAAAATTTTGGATATTAATTCCTTTTAGGTTTTATATCCTTAAATTAAAAGTGAATAATATTTACTTATCAAAAATAATTTTTTAATATTTTTTTAAATATAGGCTAAAATCTTTTGAAATTTTACAAACTTGTTGTAAAATCCATGCAATATTGTTTTTAAAACACACAAAAATATTTTAAATTTTCTTTGAAAAAGATGCTCATTACTTTAGGATTTTTTGGCCATAAGCTAGGAAAATAATATTTTTTATTATTATTTTTTTAGGCTTTGTTTGGCAAAAAAACCATTTTTTTTTCTTGTAATAAAACTACTCAAAATAAGCACAATGAGTGTTTGTCAAACACACCCTTAAATCAAAAAACCCTTTAACAAAAACATGACAAACCAAACAGGGTATTAAAAACCCTTTGACCTAGATTTTTTCTGACCGGGTCAACCCGACTGAGTTACCGATTGGGTTGACCTGATATTTTTGGTATACAAAATAAACTTGAACAACAACTCTAATGTATCAAAAACATTAAAAAAAACTTTAAAAAAAATCGTTAAATAAAAAACACAAAAATAAAGAGGTGAATATAATATTACTTGTTGAGCATTCAAACCTTTTTTTTTATGGTTATAAACATAAATATTAAATAAAAATAATCAAAAGTAGGCCACAAAGAACCTACTTTTGAATCATAAAAATATATTTAGAAGAATTGCTCTCTCTTTATTTTCTTTTGGAAATTTTTATCTCTTATAAACTTACAAAACTAAGAAATCTTTGGTTCAGGCTCTTGGATCTCTACACTTGTGTTTCTTATTGATATTTCTCTATGTTTTCTTCTCATTCCTTTTAATTTTTTTTTCTCCTACTACCTTCAAGCTTGTGGGGTATTTATAGGGTTTTGAAAGATTTTAAATCCATTTATGACCTCTTGATCTTGAAAGAAGTATTGTAAAGCCTTGATAAGGACCCATTGAGAACACTTTGTGTGTGAACAAACAAAAATTAGGTCATTTTCTGTATGATAGTTACACATCTTTCATTTGAATCTAACATTGCTCAATTTGAAGATCTGTAGCTATACATTCATGCGTTTGAAATTGTCAACTCGATTAGCCAAAACTGTTAGAGCTGACTGGGTTGCCCACTTTCGAGGCCTTGTTGGAGAAATTCTAACATCATCATCGGTAGAGACCACTTGAAGTTGATAAAGAGGAGGCACACTTTTCATTTGAATTCAACCATATTCACTTTAAAGGTTTGTAGGTCAACATTCATGCATTTAAAGTTGCTAACTTAATTAGCTAAAATTGTAAAAAAAAAAAAAAGAACAATTGACCGAACGACATGTCACTCACCTTTTCTTCTTTAAGTTTGAACAATATATCGTTTAAGGTTTTTGATTTGGGATTGACAAATTGCAATTGAGTCTCTATTCTTTCAATTGCTTTTACTTCCACCCATAATTGCCTTCAAACTTTTAATTTCATGCAATTTCATCTCTTCCAAACTCAATTGCCAGCCTCTAAGATGATCGCCTTTTCTATTTTAGTCCTTAGTTCTGAATTTTTACAATTTGACCCTCAATTGACTAACAAACTTCAAATTTTTTCAATTTTAACCTATAATTTGGTCAATTTCAGCCTTTAAATTCACGTGTCTTTTCTAGTTTGGTTCATGGTTTTGTATCTTTTCAATTAAGTTTTTAATTACCCATCACACTTTAATATTTATATAATTTGACCAAATTTGACCAAATCATGACCAAATTAAAAATGCGTTGACTTGTCCAGTTTCCCAATCTTCACTAATAATGACTAGGCCGGCACCGAGATATTTGTTTCCATGTACATAGCCGGCACATGAGCTCCGACATCACAAATGGGCAGTAGGGTTTTAAATCTCTATAACAGCTCAGCAAGTTCTACAATTATAATCATGGTTATGACTCCACAATGTCCTTTTCTAGAAAAGAGAAATATCACTACATGCATTGTGCAATGAGATATTTTATAATTTTACTGTCTGTCAAAACCAAATTGAATTGTTGGCACTTTCTGTGGTATCTTTAAAGGAATCCAAAGATATCTGATGAGTATCTGATCTTGACCTCCATGGCTCTGAATCATTAAAACATTTAGCCATAACTCTCCGGCCATGACACACCGCACCTTACCATATTATTTGGAAACGCGGTATAAATTATATTTTTAAAAAATTTAATTTTTTTTAAAATTTAATATAATTTATATATTTTAGATTGTTTTAATATGTTAATGTTAAAAATAATTTTAAAAAAATAAAAAAATATCATTAACATATATTTTAACATAAAAAATTATTTTATGTTGATTAACATACATTTTAATATGCTCGTATTCTCACCTTGCAGTTCCTTTATTTTTTTTCTGTTGAGGCAGCCCGAACGACTGCAGTAATGGTCATTAAGGCCACAAGTATTATATGACCTCTCAGCTCTCTTTCGAATTTTTTATCAAGAAGAATTGTTGTGATGTTAAGCTCTTCAACAATCAATTCATAGTTGAGTAGCTATCATTACTGTAAATTGATAGCTAAAAGGTTGAATCTTATAAAAAATTTCTAGATTTGAAGAAAAAAAAGGAAGGTAAGTTTGCAAGACATAGGCGCTGTTGATTGTTGATGAGATGAGAGGTTCTATAACACTTGTAGCTAGCCATGGCATCTGTTTCTGTGGTCTTTCACAAGGTCTCAATCCAGTTCGATCTGGAGCTAGTAAACTCCATTACTCGTTGATCACTTTTGCAGAATTTGGTGTGTGGTGACCTGCAACCCTTCATCTTTCGATGATCAAGTCAGTTTTTGAATAGAAAAGTAAGATAAGAATTAATGTAGAAATTGTGTAGAACTTTTTCCTGTCTTGAGAGTCCTCCCTTTACCTGTCTCCTTGCGTATAAAAATACATGAAGATGAAAGGACATGGCCTGTTATGGAAAGGTGACATTACTAGGATAATGTAAGAATATTTTATGAATTATTTTGTGTGTATTTGCAGGTTATTCTGCTGCAAATTTGCAGAGAAAACAGGCCACAATAATGGACTGGGTTTTCAGACCTAGGTTGGGTTTCCAGCTATATAGCTGGGTTTTCCAGCCGTCTGGGCCTGGCCCAAGAAGCTGGGAAAGCCTCTAAGCAATTTTTATCTTTCTGGGTAATATTAGGTATCCAATGGCCTGCTTGAATGCACCTCTCTTTTATTGTGACCTAACCTAATTATTCTTGTTTTCTTATTAGCCAATATTAATTACATCTTGTATGAATTCACCAGCGGCGGGTAGGAGGATGAGGCACCAATATTATATCCGTGTCGCGAGTTATGAACCGAACTAAACAACAATTCTGTGTAAAAAATGAATATAAATCACATGTAGCTGAGATTACTGAATCAACATAAAGCTTAATTTTTAAATATTTTAATGTTAAATAATAAACTTAAAAAAATATATTCTAAAAAAGTATCCAAGGAATAAAAAAGACAATTAAAATAATGAGAAAAGAAATTGACATAAAAATAAAATAGAATGATGTAAAAGTCTCGAGCTAATCCAAGTTAGCATGGAAAATTCACAATTCAGGTCATTGGGCTGAGTTATTCTCGTGGAAAACAAATAAAAAAAATAAAAAAGATCAATATTTAATAAACTCATTATTGAAAGATGAAATTAAAAAATAAAATTAGTGTAAAAAGAAGAAGAAGAAAAGACCAACATCAATCTAGGTTAATATTTTATGCTTGTGACTCGGGTTATAAAACCGAAATTACAACCTCGAAAAAAACCACGAAGCTCAATTTTCAACCAATTAAATGTTGAAGGATCAAAATAAAAAATAAGATAAATTTTAAAAAAGAATCCAAAGAAAAAAAAAGTAAGGACTAAATCTAACATAAAAATAAAACGAATTAAAATAATGAGGGATGAAATTGAAAAACAAGTTCAATTAACAAAAGAATATATATATCAATAAAAAAAATGAGAAATATTTTTGATATAAAATCAAATAAAATTAATTGATAAATAATAAAGTTAAAAAAAACAAATAAAACAAAGATTTCAAAATAAATAAAGAGCAATTAAGAGAATGACTACAATTGAAATAAAAACAAATAGAAGGATAAATTTTTATTTTGGTTGGACTATCGCGAGTCCTGAAAAGAGAAGAAAGAAGAAGAAAATTAGTCGCCGCCAAACCATCATTCAGAATGTAACATGCGCCACCACATTGGATGTGCCGTCCATCAATCCTTCGAATTTGGCTGGATATTTTTGGTTGTAGGAGGAGGTTACACGGGTTGTTTGAAGAGGGCGGGCGGCCCCCAATTCACGTACTATTTATTTTAAAAAAAATAATATTTTATATTTGTTAAACTATTAAATAACTCCTCAACTAATATAATTAAAATAAATTTTTATGTTTGTTAAAATATCAATTTCAACAAGATTATAAGCATATAAAATAAAGAGAAAAGAGAGATAATTAATATCTCTCTTTTTTCACGAAATTGATAATTTTTTTAAATAATATTACTAGTCTATTTACCCATGCACAGTTTTTTTTTTCATTAAAATCTTTTATATATTTGAACACTTGATTTTAGTGATTGGATATATTATATAATGATTAATTTATATTTTAAAAGAACTTTTTTAACGGTAAAATATTTGCTTAAGAACAATACTTGTACAATTAAATTGTTCTTTAATTAAATCTTAATGCTAACTTGTATAACTTTGATATCATCAACTAAAAAAGGAATAAACTCATATATTACATGGTAGAAAATGCCTAGAAACTCTAGAAAAAAAAATACCCAAAGCTTATCATTAAAAAGTTTATTTGATTTTGCTGTTTTTCAATTAATATAAAGCAAGGAGACAGCGCAGCAGTGATAACCATGGAGTGCCAAACGACGACGGAAAAAAGGGCTTGCAGATCGATTGAGAGCAGGTTCCAGGAAAGTCATATTTTATTGAGGCCGGCCAATGCTGATGGAAAAGGAAAGTTGAAAATTGATGATCGGCGACGTCGTTTCACATAACGACTTACCATGAATAAAAGTGCTCTTTCCTGTTTCGCAACAATTTTCTCTTACAATCTCCATTTTCTTTTCTCTGCCCATTGCCAACTGATTAGGGTGCTGTTGTTTTTTAAAAAATGGTTTTTGAGAAATTATGTCTTAAAATTTTTTGTGTTTGTTTGTACTAAAAAATTTAGGTAATGAAAAATATTTTTCAGTCAACGAAAAACATTTTCTTATAAAAAACAAATTCGGCTTGATTTTCGGAAAAGTATTCTCAATTTATTTTGAGTTGAAAACACTTTCTAGAAGTTGTGAAAATTTTAGAAATATCATATTATTTGCTGATTATGTCAAATTTAGTTCTCAAACTTTTGATTGTTATATATTTTGTTTGAATCTTTTTTTTTTCAATTTCACCTTTTAAAATTTGATTTAATTTGATTTTTATATTAATCTTGTTCCTTATTTTTATGATTGTTATTTAATTTTTTTATTATTATTTTTTAATTGAAATTTTTTATCTATCAAATTTAGTCCTCGTTATTTTAATTGTTACTTATTTTATTTAAAATAATTTATGAAATTATAATAATTATTAATTATTTTAATTTCATCATCTTTTATTTTTTTTATCTGTCAGATTTGATCTCTATTATTTTGATTATTATTTATTTTATTTGAGATAATTTATGAAATTATATTTTTTTTTCAATTTTATTCACATTTACCTTTTTAATTTATAAGATTTGTTTCTTATTATTTTAATGAACTTGAAAAAAAAAACATTAATAAAATATTTTCTAACTCATTTTCGATAACATAATCAAACAATGAAAAATATTTTTCAACTTATTTTTTATTATATTATCAAACATAAAAATTAATTTTTTTTAAATTAACTTTTTAAAAAATCACTTTTTAAAAATTACTAACTTCCCGCAAAAAAGCGTTCAAGTGTACAAAGAATACACGGCAACGTGCTTTTGCTTTGCTTGCTTCCTCGAACTCCGTTTCTTCACTATTTTAATAACTACTCGCAAACTTTTCTTGCATCTCAAGTTGGCTCTTTGATTTCTACTGCCCTCTCTCCCCCAGCACACGTTCTCTCTCTCTCTCTCTTACGCAAAGCAAGACATAAAACACTTGAGATTTGTTGTTGTTGTTTTAGGGTTTCATTATAAAGACAGTAACTTCTGTCATAAGAACAAAACCGTAAATCTTGGGCACAAGCAAGAACTCAGGTTATGTATTTTCTTTCTCTTCTTTTTTCTTATATGTTTGATGTTGCTGTTGTGGCCACATGCTCTACTGATGTTTCTATTCTTGTTCGTCGAGCTTGACCATGGTTATGGTAACAACTGATCATGGCATATGTTATCGGTAAATTTGCTTGTGTTTTAGTTCTTGTGGCTAACTTCGTTTCCTTTCTCTGCAAGATCTGTTGTCTTTTAGAGTTTTGAATTTCTTTATTGGACTACAGTGAGGTCTCAACATGTTTGTAAATCAAGTATTTGATCTTATTTGCTTGTTTAATGTTCGTGTTTTAAGTTCGTGATCATTACAAGTATTTCACTTTTAAATAGCTGCTTGATAAATCAATGTAGATTAGTTTTTAAAATCGGGTTCTTGTTTCTGTCTCTTGACCACGATAGAGACTGAACCAGTGTTTTTTTTTTTAAGAAATATTCTTTTAGATATTTTGTAATCTTAAAATATATTTTATCACATGCACAAATGCATTAGTATTTTAATCTTAAAAACATTTTATTAAGAGTTTGGTTTTTCCATCTCATCAAATTAATATAGAAAAACCAATTGTTCAAAATAAATAATGAATTATTTTATATAATTTAATGATTTGTAACAATTAAAAAATGATTGAATTAGAGTAAATAATTTTTTATAAATTAAATATAATTAATTAACCAAAAAGTGTTTTTTTATTAAAAAGTATATATAAGAGGAGATGTTTTTAACCAAATAAGTATTTTTTTAATATTATGAAAGATATGAATATCATTATTGAAAAGTTAATATAATAATTAAAATATATATAATTTATAGAAATGGAAATTAGTCATGTTTAAAAAATATTTGAATTTAATGATGAAAAGATAAGAATTGAACGATTAAAAAAAAAACTATATATTAGTGATGAGATTAATATCTTGTGTAAATATGTTTTTCGATATATGATTGGTTTAATTACTTATTTTAATATTACATATATTTGAATAGATGATTTATTAACTAAATGAATCACATAATTTATTTATATTATTTTTGTAGCAATTAATTATCTTCTCTTTTTACTATGGTCACAAATCTTCTTAACATGATTTGAGTGAAAAAATTGTCATTTAAGTTATTAAAAAAAACGTAAAAAAATTATCCCTATTATTATTCTTAACTTTTCAAGTTTGATGAATATATATATATATATATATATATATATCAATGATTGTGATTTGTTAAATTTTATCCATCAATAAGTATTATTCATTTTATATTATTATCAGACATAATTTTATTTTTTATTTTATCTCAATCTTAGATGTCTCCATTTCTTATGGTCTTTAATGGTAACCAAACATTACAACTCATTTTGGTGGCTATTAAAGTTGTGTTTAAAATTATAATTAGTAGTGACAGTTTAAAATATTTTTCGTTTAGAAATATATAAAAATAAAATTTTTAATTTTTAAAATTTTGACATCAATACATTAAAACAATTTTAAAACATAAAAAAAAATATTTTAAACAAAAAATACATTAAAATTTGAGGTCCCCAAACACGTCCTAAATCATCATTTTCGAGTACAAAATGTTGTAAAACCTACTATCAATAATGAATATTACAAATAAAAGAAAATAAAAAAGAGCATGTAGTTCGGCAATCTACAACTAGAACAAAGAGCTTTTATTTCACTATATATCAATTTAAGATTACATAATAAATATTTATAATATAGCCTAAATCATACTAGTGGTATTGATAATTCTCCAATAATATCCTTTTACCCGTACCACGAGACATTCCCCCCCTCCCCCCTCAACTTATCGATCCTCCCTACCAATAAAACAGTAAATAACATCCCAACTTTTCTGTCTCTCACACCAGCATCTGCCTCTTAATGATAAACTACAGAAAATGTTGCGTTCGTGGATGGGGGATTTATCAATCTGAATCGCTAGTTATGCAATACACCCGCCATGGCACATTCTTTCGGCCGGTACTGCATTTCCTGCTTGAGGAACTTCCAAAATGTAAGGAAACTGCATCTTGGTCGGCATCAAATGGAACCTTAAAAGTTCGGAAGTCTATATTAAGTTGCCTAAATGAAATCATTAATTAGGATCTTATTGCCTAAATGAACTAATTACCGGTGTGTGTTAATTTGGCAGCTAAAACTAATTACCAAAAAAGAATGCGATTTATTTTAGCTTTAGGTGGAGCAATGACACCTTAGTGTGCTGTTAATTTGCATTTAGCAATGCCACATCATGATGAGGAAATCTAAGTTTGGCTTTTTGTTTTCTTGTCAACTAGTCATGGAAAGGATCGTTATCAAAGGTGACCGAACTGCTAGAGGCCTTTTAGACCATAACTCCACTTGTTGTACCTGTTGGCTGTTGTGTTTAGCTTTCACAAAACTTGGAGTGTTTGAAAGGGCTTCCTCTTTACAATTATATATTAATTCTTGTTTTAAGAATGTATACGCGCTGTTTGCGTAGCTCATTTCTCTTAATTTAGGTGCAGGTTCAATAAGTGAAAGTTTCTATATTTGATCCTGAATTGAGGGGGTTGAAAGGTGTCAGGTCTTGTTTCCAGACTGATACTCTCTCTTGATATGGCATTTGCAAGGATTGCTAGAACTGGCTTGAGAAGAACAGGAGGCACCTTTGGCAGTTACTCATGTGAAGGGGATGTGTTCTTATGTGATGGCAGTACCAATCGTAGAAGTCCCTTCCCTTCCGTTCAAAATGCTAAAGCTGGCAGAGACTTTTCATACATTTCCAGCATCAGGAAGTTTAATCGCATGAGTATGCAGAGCAGGGGAATCAGGTTCACTCCAAAATACCAATCTGCAACTGCAGAGAGGATCGTGGAGGAGTCTGAATCGGAATATTATGAACCAATGTATCCAGGATTGGAAGCAACCAAGCCAGGTGAAAAGCCAAGGGTAGTTGTCCTTGGTACTGGATGGGCTGCTTGCCGTTTCATGAAAGGACTTGACACCAGAATTTATGATGTTGTTTGCATATCTCCAAGGAATCACATGGTGTTCACCCCTTTGCTTGCTTCAACTTGTGTTGGAACACTTGAGTTTCGCTCTGTAGCTGAACCGGTTAACCGGATACAATCTGCATTAGCAACAAGTCCCGACTCCTATTTTTATATGGCTTCCTGTTTTGGCATTGACACAGACAAGCATGAAGTGAGTCTTGTAGTTTCCTTTATATGGAAATCATAACAGAACTATAATTGGGTATGCAATTGTCAGTGTAAGTTGCATTCCGTGAGGCAGTAAGTAAAATTATTTGTTAATTTCATGTGATCAGGTGTACTGTGAGACAGTTAGCAATGGTGGATTGCCCCATGATCCCTACCAGTTTAAAGTTGCATATGACAAACTAGTCATTGCTGCTGGAGCTGAGCCTCTGACTTTTGGTATCAAGGGGGTAAAGGAACATGCATTTTTCCTAAGAGAAGTGAATCACGCTCAAGAAATAAGGAAAAAGCTTCTCTTGAATCTTATGCTTTCTGAAAATCCAGGTGAGTTTTACGATTCAATTATAACTTTCCTTCTCTATTACAAGCTCTGAACAGCCTTTGTTCAGAATTCTTAAAGATGAAGAACAAGAAATGGTCAAAGCTGTTCATTTTTGTCCAATATTTTTTTATATTCTCTCTTAAATTGATCCGAGAACAATTCTAGGGAACCATTTTTTTTTTTTAATGCAAGACTTGTTCTAATAATATTATTGCAGGTATATCCGAAGAAGAAAAGAAACGCCTTCTACATTGTGTTGTTATTGGAGGTGGTCCTACTGGGGTAGAATTTAGTGGTGAATTGAGTGATTTTATCAAGAGAGATGTTCAGGACCGGTATACGCATGTTAAGGATTATGTTAAAGTGACCCTAATAGAGGTAATATACATGAATTGTTTCCTTCTTTTCAAATAATTATGCATAAAGAAAATGAATTTTGATGCAATTTCCTGATGTTTTGGTTTAATTTTTCTCCCTTCTTGAACAGGCAAGTGAGATTCTGTCATCCTTCGATGTTGGGCCCCGGCAATATGCAACAAATCATTTGACCAAGGTATTGTAGCTTGCAATGGAATCTCTACTGTGCTGGAACAACTTCTTTTATGAACTGCTTGTGACATTCTGGAGTGTTTTATCAGTCTGGTGTCAGTCTAATGCGAGGCGTGGTGAAAGAGGTGCACTCCAAGAAGATAGTGCTCAGTGATGGGACTAATGTTCCATATGGCCTTTTGGTCTGGTCTACTGGTGTTGGTCCCTCTCAGTTTGTGAAGTCACTAGACCTTCCCAAGGCCCCTGGTGGAAGGTATTGACAACAGGATATTTATTTGATACTTTTCTGCTTTCTAGCAATTTTGTTCCCCATTCCTATCTCTGGGTGGATTTGTTAACTCCTCTTACTGACACAGGATTGGTATTGATGAATGGTTGCGAGTCTCATCTGTAGAAGATGTGTTTGCACTCGGAGACTGTGCTGGTTTTCTTGAAAATTCAGGTAGACCTGTGCTTCCAGCTTTAGCTCAGGTCAGACCCTCTAACTAGTCTGCGTCTCTTGTACCTCTCTCTTTAGTCACAGTAGTTTAGCTTTCTAAGATTGTTGCATCATAGTTTTTCCTTCGGATCTCTATACTTCGGATCTATATCCAATTAAGGGAAAACAGTTCATTTTTTATGTAGTTCTTCAGAATTAAGCTGCTCAAGCAGCTTGCAGCAATGATCAATGGCCTTTGAGCTAATGAAATTTACAATTTTCTTTGCAGGTTGCAGAAAGGCAGGGGAAATTTCTTGTGAAGTTGCTTAACAAGATTGGAAAGAAGGATGGAGGCAAGGCTTTCAATGCAAAAGACATCCCTCTTGGTGATCCTTTTGTCTATAAACACCTGGGAAGCATGGCATCGGTGGGCCGTTATAAGGCACTAGTTGATTTACGCCAATCCAAGGTACGTTCCCGGAGCACAGTCGTGCCTGTAAAATTTGGAGCATTTATGTGGTCCCTGGCATTGTGCGTCTCCTACATGCAAAACCTAGACTGCACAACTGCGATAAACTTGACTGTGCTTGGCAGTCCTCTTCTAGTAAATTTTACGGTGTCATCAACTGATGAAATCTTCGGTTTATCTTTGGCAGGATGCAAGAGGCGTATCTCTTGCTGGGTTTGTTAGCTGGTTGATTTGGCGCTCTGCTTACCTTACGCGTGTGGTCAGCTGGAGGAACCGGTTTTATGTGGCGGTGAACTGGGCAACCACCCTGGTTTTTGGCAGAGACAACTCCAGGATAGGATAGGTTTACATGACTCGACTCAACGTTGCCATTCCAGAGAAATACCGGTGTGATTCTGAAATTTTGTTGAGCTGGAGGCTCTGCATATTATATTATATTCCCTCATAAAACCTTTCATTCTTTAGATTTTGGATAGAGGATCAAATCAAGGTTCGTATTGCTAACTAACATGGAAAATACAGATTAGACAACAGAAGCAGAAACAAATTCACCTTTTACTATGTATTAAAATTGATCAATCTGTCATGTGATTTATTACTTCCAAACCAATTGGCATCAGTCAGGAACCCAAGATTATGCTGGAAGCTTGATCATTTTGGAGTTGAATTGGATGTGGGCTTGAGGATGGAAATCAAAATCAGATAAAACGATATGGAAGAAGAATCACTCCTTGTTCTTCTAGCAAACGCAGCCCACAAGTTTTCCACCTTAAAACAATGCTGTGGATTGGTGAAGGGGCATAAGAAGGAGGGGATTATTACATATAATTGAAGTACTGATTTTTCAATTAAGCTATAGTATCGTACAAAATTTGGCTAAAAAAGCTATTAAGTACAAACTTTCCTTATACATCTCCCACTTATACAAACTTTATAGTTTTTGGGCTTTTGAGCTCTAAATATGAGAAGCAGCTCAACGAGGAGCACTGTGAGAGAAGAAAGAAGCAAAAGAGTTAGCCAACCCCACAACTATAGCCACCTTAACCTGTCCTCTCTTTGGGATCGGACGGCTAACAAACCCCCGGGAAACTTTCCCACCGCTGAAAATCACCGGCCATCTTGCACCAGCCATCTCACTTTATTTCTTTGAGAAAGATCAAACGGGTCACTCACTGCCTTTTCTTACAAGTGAGAGAGAGACAATCTTAGAGAAGAGTGTGTTGAGCTTGATTCACCAGGGGTAACCTCTTCTGGGTTTTTATATAGGTTTTAGTTGATTAATGCCCTTGGTTATTGATGAAATTACAAGATAAAGACGTTTTTTTTGGCTCATTAGTTGACGATCTTGACCTTGCCCAGCTGTACAGTTTCTTTTTCTTTTTCTATGTTTTCTTTGGGTTTGAAACAATAAAGTTTGTAGTCTTGCATTGGTGTGCTTGTCCATCTTTGCTCATGGTCTTTCTTGTTTTAGTCCATGAACTTGACGTTTTCAAAGAACAATTCAATTCTACATTTGTTTTAGTTGTTTCTTGAGTGTGACATGCAGAAAATGAGGTTCTTCTAATATTTGTTTTTTAATGCAAGTGTTTGTTTTTGTTTTACAATCTGCTTTTTAAAGTGATATTAAAATTGTTTTTGTTTCAAATATATCAAATTGAGTTTTTTTATATGGGTTTAGATAATTTTAATGTGCTGATAGGAAAAATAAAAAAATAATTTAAAAAATATTATTTTATAAATTTTCAATCGAAAAATAATTTTTAAAAAACACCCTTCATTGTAATATTAAACACTCACTAAAAAATAAATATTTTATGCTTATTTTCAACCACGTATTTTGTTTATTGTGTCATGGATAAGAACCTTAAATTAGCTTAAATTGCCATCTAATCAAACTAAGCAAGGAGATAAGTAATATGAGAGATTTGGTTGGATTTCCTCTTCAAACAATTCTAATAGTAATACCCTTTCTAATGAATGGAAAAAGAGGGAATAATTATGGTTTGAACCTTGTTTTTATCATCAAATAAAATTCAACAATGATCTTTAATAATAATAATAAAAAAAAACGGTGGAATTCAATCAAAATTTCAAATTGAATCATATCGATACATTCAATCTCCTAATTTGGCTGTTCAAATCACAATATAGTTTTGGTTAGACGTAGCTTGTAAGTAATTTCCCAAATGTTTCCTAAGATTTATGAGAATAAAGCCTGTTGGATTCCAGCAAATGTGAACACCATTAATATAATGGCAAGTTTTCCATCTTGTGAGGCCATGGAGGTGACAGGAAGATGCTTCATGTCGTAAGAGAAAGCTAAGAGAGAGGCATGGTGGTCCTTGAGAATCACGTGCCCATTAAAAAATAGAAAAGTCTAGCATGTCTCACGGTGGTTCTTGTCTCTTTGCTCTTCTTGTTTCTTCTCCAATGCTGATCCCACTTTCGGTTAATTAAGAGAGAGACTTTCTTATATAACTTCTTTCAGATTTTCTTTCTTCCCATTATTTTATTTTCCTTACAAGTTTATCTAGCAGCTAATATAATTTCCCACGGGCTGATTTAAATGGAAGAGAGGATGCGATCACCCCTCTTAAGCTTTTCAAAACCAAAAAAAAAAATATTTTAGCATTAATTTATCAACGCAATTGGGCTAGGGTTGAGTGATCACACAACCTGACAATTGTTATATCTAGTGAATTGAAAATATTATGAATTAAAATGTTTTTTATTTAAAAATATATTAAAGTAATATTTTTTTTATTTAAAAAGTTATTTTTAACATCAGCATATCAAAACGATATAAACAAATAAAAAATTAATTTTAAATTAAAAAAATAAAATTTTTAAAAAACACAGTTTCAAACAAGTTCCTAACACTATCTAAATTTAGTTCAACCCTTCTTCTTGGAACCCGTTTAGTATTGTTAAAATAGTTGTTTTTCAAAGTGTTTTGCACTTGAAAATAAATTAAAATATTTTTTTTCATTTTAAAAATTTTATTTTCGATATTAACACATTAAAATAATATGAAAACATCAAAAAAAAAATTTTGACTTTTTTTCAAAATACAAAAATAAACAACACATAATCTCTAATATTCACAAAAAAATATACATAAAGAATTATTTCCCACAAGTTAACGTTTGTAGTTCCTTAAACGCAATAATATAAAGAAAAGATTAGATTAGATTGTATAATTATCCATGGTGGGGTATGCAAATAATTGAAACACATGAAGTGGGAGGAGCAATAATTAAGGTATCGCCATCGATATTTTTCTAATCAAATTGAAAGAAATATTTCAAAGTCACCATCTTCTTCCTGCTGAAGAATTCCAAAACTATTATTTAAGGGATAGGTGAACATGGCCTAGCTGCATGTGCTTAACACTTTAATTAATTAATTAATTAATTAATTAACAAAGCAGCATAGTACTATATTAATTAATTAGAATCTAACTAACTAAAAACTATATTAGTATAACACCATACCATTCATCGAATCTAAATCTTGTGAGTGGAAAAGGGCTTTGATTCAATGTACTTAAGATTTTGTAATTCGGTCAAGAAATATATTCGATTCTACTAGCTAGGGTTGGACTTGAAAGTTGAAATTAAAGCCGCCAGTTCCTGTTGGATTTATTTATTTATTGGCAATTTAAGGCAAGTAGGGCGGAATTTTTTATAGGCATTTGTGTTCTTCACGTCAGCAAAAATACCTCAGATGCTTTGCTTGGATGACGAAACTCAAGAAAATCAATGGTGAATGATTTTTTTACATTTACTGATGAGGAATATTTTATTATTATTATTATGAATGTTTGAAGTAGTTTATATATCTCAATTAATTTTATAGATTATAAAATTAATAATTATATAAGTTTCTAATAACCTGAAATTTATAAAATTCAAATTATTAATTATCTGTGAAGGATATGTCGGATTTATTTTGGATATAAGAAAAGCAATTGGTTTTCTAATTTTCCAATGTTATTAAAATCAATTAACTATTTTTATTTTTTGAAATGGATAAATTGTTTTTTTTTTTTAGAAGGTTGGATATCAAACGAAAGTTGCGCGAAATTATGATTGAGTTCTATAAGTTTAAAATAAATGATGATTGAGTCGTAATACAGTACACTCAATATATAATATATTATATAGTAGTGTTATCTTTAACTTTATTTGTAAGAACCATAGGCAACCTAAATATGGGACACTTTTTTAGCGCATCTAGCAACATTTTCATACCAATTATATAAGTAGAATTTAGAGACATTATAATGAATTATAAATTGGATATTGATTTGATTAATTAATTAGCAGGGGTAAATTGGTCTAATTGTCCTGAAAATCCTAATATATATACCCACTTTTAGTCCTTTATCAGTCAAATAAAAGGCAAAATAGTCAGTTGGAAAAAAAATTAAAAAAATAATAATAATTTGAATCCAGCAACCATATATACCTCACAAAGATCAGATTTATAATGGTATGGAAATATGTAATGTCCAAATTTTGTTATTTGAATTTATATATAAAAAAAAAATTACCGCATAAACGAACTCACTTCAGTGTGAAAGGAAATAACGTTTTAGTGAGTGACACACGAAGCACCAAAGAAATATTCTGGATCCACTAGCTGCTAAAAACACTATTTGCTGCAGAATCATTTCCATCACAAATTAAAATCAAAGGCTATAGAATCAGAGTAGAATCAAGAAGTTCATCTGGGAATCAAAGAAAATTTATCCATTCGATGATTAAACTCTCTGTACAAAGGAAGAAACACTAATTACCCCGCAGAATACATGAAGAAAAAGAATAAAAATGTTAATCTCTCTCTAATTAGCACCAAAGAAATATCCTGGATCCACTAGCTGCTAAAAACACTATTTGCTGCAGAATCATTTCCATCACAAATTAAAATCAAAGGCTACAGAATCAGAGTAGAATCAAGAAGTTCATCTAGGAATCAAAGAAAATTTATGCATTCGATGATTAAACTCTCTGTACAAAGGAAGAAACACTAATTACCCCGCAGAATACATGAAGAAAAACAATAAAAATGTTAATCTCTCTCTAATTAGTCACTAAACTCAGGCCAAAACTTTGAGCAGCCTGCCGGAGGTTTAGTACTTGTGAGCTAGCCGGGCGGCAGCACATTTCTTGCGGGGAGAAAACATAGAAGCAAAAGTATGGGCCAGACCCAGAACTATCGCCACCTTAACTTGCCCTCTCTTGGGGATCATACGGCCATAAAACCTCCGTGAGTAACTTACACCATTGATCATCACACTAGCTGCCATCTCTGTTTTCCTTTTTCTTCTTCTTCTTCTTCCTCTTGGAGAGTGAAAATGTGAGAGAGCAGGAAAAGTTGTTGAGACTTGGGAGTGGAATGTGTTGGTTTGGATGGTACTTTGACACGTTGGTTTATATAGAGATTGGCCTCAAGAAAATGTCCTTTACTCTTTGCTCTAACTAAGAGATTGCCCATTATTTTGTTACCCATTTTGACCATGCCTTAGATCACAATTATACAGAATTTTGTAAGATTTGGCAAGGATAGCATGGTCTTTGTGGAACTTGATGGCTAAAGTACACAGGAAGATTCTGTTTTTTTCAGAATAATGTACATAAAGTAAGAGACTTCCGTAATTTTAGCGCAAGATGAAATTATTTTTATGACATATTTGCATATGATTCACATGGGTATTTCGTTTAGAGAAGCCGTCATCGTTGGCTCGGTGGCCATGGCAGTGTGTCGTTGTCTAACTGTTATTGATGTTTATCTATGAATAAAATAAAATTTATATTTTAAAGTATTTTTTATTTAAAAATATATTAAAATATTTTTTTATTTTAAATATTTGCATATAAAAATAATTAAAACCATATAAAAAATTCTAAATTTTAAACAAATAATTTTGACCGTATTATCACACACTTTTTTAAATTAACCGTTCAACTCTAGTTGAAGTGACTAATTTAAAAATAGATTAGCTGCAATTATGCCCTCTCTCATTGATTGCCCTTACATATTACATCAATGGGGCTCCAATTTATCAAAATTATGCCAGTCTCTTCTTTTCATAGATGGATAGGTTTCAAATTACAAGTCACACTCATGAGGGTTATTAATTATTATTATTTTAACCATTTGTCTCCCTTTCAACTAGCTAGTTTTAATTGCCTATATTATTTTTAATATGAAATTTGTTATAAGGAAACTTTATAATCATATGGGTCTCAACCACCAAAAGCAACAACAGTAATAAGAATCATATTTTAAAATTCTCAAATCAGAAATTAATATCACTTGTCAAAATCAAAATAAAAAAAAAACATCATCATAAAAATAGTTGCAACAATTTTTTATAGGTTAGGGGTAGTATTGATGCAATCCATGTATAGTAAAGAGACTGAATCAAAACCTTTCCAATAAATGAAGGATATATTTATAGTTTGTTATGTGAGGGTGTTTGAAAGTGTAGTAACGATTGCTTTTCAAAGTGGTTTTTGCTTGAAAATATATTAAAATAATTTTTTTATTTTTAAAAAAATATTTTTAATATTAGCACATCAGAATAATCTGAAAACACTGAAAAAAAATAATTTAAATAAAATAAAAAAAATCATTTTTTTTAAATATTTTTAAAATATAAAAACAAATATGATCATATTGCCGGCACAAATAATGTCCTCGAAGGTGATTATGAAGAACACACTGAATCTAGACTTTTTCCTTCTACAATCCATGTATAGTAAAGGGACCGAATCAAAGCATTTCCAAAAAATGAAGGATATATTTGTAGTTTGCCCTTAAAATGCTGAGAACTGGCTGACGATACAATTGCTGACACAGATAATGCAATCAGTGGGGATTGTGAAATACACTGAATCAAGACTTTTTCCTTCTAGCAAGAAATAAGCACATGTTTGGGAGTACCGATTCAGACAACACAAGGTGTTTTAAAATTTAATTTTTTTTGTTTGAATATTTTTTGTTTTAACAAAATATATCTTAAAGTTGCATAATCAGTAAAAA